>JALJVW010003023.1:11339000-12678000 GCA_024865655.1 Emberiza elegans | reverse complement strand
CCTGAGAAAGAAAATATTTCAAAACACTGCCTCCTCTCCAGGAGACCAGACTATGTAATTATTCCTTTTCACCCTGTTGTTTGTTTACATTTTCTTATGCTTTCAAAGCTGTCCTTTGCAATCAAAAGACAAATTTCTCTTTTTAATGCAAGCAGTGAGCTTCTCCTTCATCAGACTTAAAGGCTGCCTATGTTAACACAAGGCCTACACAAGTCTTCCTCCAGCAAATAATTCTTGATAGCAACTTATAATGAGAGAATACTAGAGAGAATAGCAATGCACCCTAGCTTAAAGGTGATCAATAGCTAGAATATATGTGTGTGCGTGTGTGTGCATACATTTTTTATATATTTTGTTTTATATATCTTATATATAAGATATATGTGATCTTATATAACATATAAAAATGAAAAATACTTGCTTTTCTGCAGACTCAATCAACAGAGCTTAAGAGAATCTCAGTGCACAGACATGCAAAGCAGGAGAGCAATGGGGAATGTGGGCAACAGCCTGCAATGCAAACCTGACAGGGGCATTAAGCAGCCTATTTTCTCTGCAGGGCTTTTAGTGGAGCAACATCGATCAAGCTAGCAGTAAATCTCCACGGAAAGGCTGAAGATTTTTTCAGAAAATGCACACAGAAGATAAAGGGAAGAAAGGATTCTCATTGCAGGCTTTGCCATAAGTTTGTGCGCAGAATGGAAACCAAGGTCGGTTCTGGATGCAAAATTCAAACATACCAGACTTTGAGGGACTTTCATATAAAAGAAGATGACTGATCCATGTATCAGTGGCTGTGCACTGAACTGCAGGGTGTATTTTAGTTAGACTAGCAGTCTGGAGAGTGGGGAAGAAGAGTGCCAACAAACTACAACAAAATCTCCAAATTATCTCCCAGATTTATTATCTTCTGACTTTTTGATTATACTGCCACATATTTCACAGCCTTGACTAAACCTCTCCTACTCTCTCCAAACAACTGACTGGTTTCTTGCATTTTATTACAGGAATGACATTAGTAGCTTTCCAAAGCCGAGACTCAGAATTATTTTGAGGAAGGTCCGAATCTGGGCACACAGACCTGAAAAGAACAGAACTGTAGACTACTCCGTCTACAGATAATAGACGGCAAACCATGCTGAAATCCAGAAAGAAGCACTGAGATTCTGAAAATTCAGCATTACCACCATCTGCTAGTCTGTTTCTAACACTGGCTGAATTTGTGTGGTTATCCCTCTTAGCCCTAATTTTCTGCCACAATTCCTTACATTCATAGCACAGTAAGACCTACAACAGATTTTAAAGATGCTGACAAACCAAACAAGAGAAGAGTCAGGCATTGCATGTAGCAAAAATTTTTGAGCTTATGCTAGTTCTCCTTTTTCAAAATATCTTAGTCTGTGAAGTTAAAAAGCATCTTTTATAATAGACTTATGTATCTTAAAAAGCATAATCATGTTAATGACAGCACAGCACAGAAAGAGCAGGTGTTCCAGAGTCTAGTAATTTGTCACATTTTAGTTCATTATACCATAGGCTGGCAAATTAGCCTTCTCTGTATGAAATTCCACACATATCAAATTAATTTACTGTGAACCTTTGAACACTTTGCTGCTCCCTTACGACTATCCTGTGTCCCCATGAGATTTCAAAAATTTCACATCTTAAAACAATTTCAAGGGGCTGTCATCTGTACAGTCAACCTGTCAAAATTAATTTCCTTCCCATACAAAATATGGAATGATTCACATATGTGTACAAAAATAGACATAGCAAAATAGATGCTATACAGTCTAGTGCAGATGCTTCATCTTTACCAAACACACTGAATCTTCTGAAAAGTAATTGATGGCCAAAGAGAAATGTCCAAATCATACTCAAAATGAGACTGCAATATATAGTCTTTAGATACCTCCAATTTCTTTTTAAATAATACACTTTACAGGCTGGTATTTAGCTATGAGGCTGAAGGGCAAATCTGGGGAGGGAAAAAACACCAAAACATTATTCTCTATCCTTTTACTTCAGAAGTTATGTCTTCTAGTGTATACAGCAAATGTACCTTCTGTCCTAAGTTATTTCTCTGTACAGCACCTATTGCCTTTCCACATAATTTCCATTTAGAATGCTCTTAAAAATATGCAAAAGCTCAGCATGAATATGAAACTAAATACAGTAGAAGACTAGAAGTCCAATTCTGTGTGTTAACACAATCAAAATAGCTATTTAAAGACTGCAAAACGTCTCACTATACAGCTTTCATATTTTAAGTTGACCATACTTACAGAGCATATTCTGCTAGAGGCAATTTGAAAACATCAAATACTTCCTTGTTCTTCATTAAGTAAACTGAACGCAAGTAGGATACAAAACACTGAAAGAAAAATGGAAGTATTCAACAAAAAAGACACCATTCAATTACCAACACAACAAACAAACATTATATTGTTGCTCTACACACAAAACAGAATTTCACTATTAGGTAATCTAACATCGATTTCAGATGGTAATTTTAAAGTATTCATCAGACAAAAATTTATTATTATTACAGAAGTGATGCAACTTCAAGTGCTGAAATATTTCATTACATTCACATTGGCTGAATTGACTGAATTTCCCAACCATATGTCATGTTATATTTTCCTAGAAAGAAAATATGACAGATTAGTCAGAAAGAAACATCACTGATTCAATTTGATTTTTTTTCTCCTAGCTTTTCTGAATGTTGTTATGCTATTCCGATATCTAAATTATGTGGAACTTCAAACAGACATTGTTGCTATCAATCTGAGCTGTCCTGACTTAATCTTAGCCATGAGCAGGAAGTTATTTAACTCAATATAGCTGCCCTTCACTGTGGTCTGATTCATGATTCACATTACCTTGCATTTACCATCAGCTCATCACATGCACACAGTCAATGAATGCAACTCAGCTGACCAAGACAAATTCACTACACAACAACACCTACTAAGACCAATCCAAGGTTGAAGTCTCAATTAATCACAGACTTTCCCCAAAAAAACTGAAGCACTACACAGGAGAATAACTTAATCTTGCATTGCATTTTCCTGGCCGTCCTTCCCAAAAGGAAAGATTCTTCTTCTTCTCATGCTTCTTTTACATAGTCTAGTTCTACCTAGCAGCAGCAGCATAAATACTGGAATTTTTCAAGTATCAAAAAAGATCCTTGGATTTCTGTTGTTCACAACCTTATTTCTGACACATACCAGAACTCCTACCATGCGGCTTAAACCATCAAACACTAACAACAACAGCAAGTTAAGCTCACAGAGTTACATTCAAGCATCCTATAATCACACCCTTGCTCTGTCATGTACAGGCACCTATTGGAGAAAACTACTGTATTAATAATTTATGTGGAATTTCAAAAAAAAATCTATTTCTTGTTAACCTCAGATAGAGGAGCAAACAACCAACAGTCAGGAGCACTGATGTTTTACAGAGATTCTTTAAATGCTTGTAAGAGGAAAAAATACTTTAAAAGGTAAAATGAAAGATAAGACAGTACATTAAGCAATGTTATAAAATCATTCTTTTCTCCTGAGTAAATAGAAATAAAAACTATTGATTGTAAGGTATGTAGAGCTCAGAGATATACTTTGCAAACTGCCCATTAATTCACTATGAAAGTAAATTTTCATTTGCTGGTTTTTCCTAATGCTGAGGGGTTTTTGGGTAAAGCTTCCTTCTTGATTATGTCTTTCAATTAATTTTAGCTGTGGAAAGTGTGAGCTCAATTCATTCAGCTGCTACCAAGATTGAGATGTGGAATACTTACATCAAATACTTCTTTGCTCATATTGAATTATTAATCACTTTATAAAGGTAATTAGAATGTTTAGGAAAAGGCTTCAAATTTGACAGATCTCATTAATCTACTGCTGTCTAGCAAGTGACATAAATCAATGAAAGCTTCTTTTTTCTCTGCAGTGACAGATTAAAAAAAAGTAGATTAAAAAAGAAGTATCCTTCCTGTGAATCTAAGATTTGCAGATCTGAATATCTACATGAGTCACTACTTGCTACAGGGTTGAAATCTCATTATCTGTTGCATAACTGATAAAGCCATCCACTTACCTTACTAGCATGTATTTCACACACGTGGTCTAGAAATTAACAAACTATAAAGGGCAGAAAGAACACACCTTTTGCATGCTTTTCAAGCCCCACAATAACTAAGAATGAAACACCAAACATGCATAGAAGAGCTGTTCTACTTTACAAGAAGAGAAATCAAGCCATTTGCTTTGATTTTTTAATTTGATTTCAGTGTGCTGACTTCAACCTCTGTCTAAAACCCTGTCATCTCAGTTGGATTTTATTCAGTTATCCTGAGACTTCCTCAGCCTGCACATACACACTGGAGCTGAGAGAGAACAAGTTTAGTCAGTCTGAACTTTTTCCCTGCTATTTTATAATTGCTGTTGTCCCCTGCTACATCTGCTGTTTGATATCACTTTCAAGCTTTTTTTAAATAACTGAACACTGCAAAAATATCATATGCAGTAATTTCTATGGAAAATGTTATGGTTGGGCATCACTATCATGTTACAGTTCTACTACAATAGTAGCTACATGTCTCCGAAAGCAGCAGAAATGATTGTACAAGTACTAGAAATAAGTAAGAAAAAAGTACCATGCTGTAGGAATTTACTACCTCTAAATTTTGATTTATTGATCTATTTCCTGGATAACTGTTTTAAGTATTAAAATGCTCACAATTCAACTGATGTGCTGTTTTGACAGTAATTCAAAAGTAACAGGGTGTGGCTGGAATCTCAGGCTCTAACACCCTGCACATCTCTCTGGGTGCCATGAAGAATTTAATGGACAGACATCACTTCAGTGCCACAATAACATTCAAACCAAGAAAAAAAAAGGTTCTTTTTCTAAACTGTTTTCCAGAACTGGCTGAACTGACATATTAAATATTAAAATTACAAGAAATGCCAAAAGGCAGCATCAGTCCATCAGAAGAACTGCAAAGGTTTCAAACTGTCTGATTCAAACTGTCCTTCCAAACAACAGCAGGGGAGCCACATCCCACTAAATGAACCATGAAGTTTGTTGAAGCGATTAGTAATCAAGAACTTTGTATTTTCAAAAAAAGTAAAGGCACCTTGAAGTAAATCAGCAAGCTTAGAGAATGCAATAACTTAGGCCTCATGCCCTCATCACATGATGGTAGACTACCATCCTATCCAAACTTCTGTGCACAGCTGTGCGTTTCACTGCTATCTCATCCATGCAGGTTGGGAATTTATTACACTACAAATGTCAACAACTTGGCAGCTTGCAACAGACAGGCTAGACAACGTTACACCCATGCCTCTGAGAAATCCAGCATTTCAGATAAGGATCCAAGGTCAGGATTTCATTTGCATGTATTTTATTGTTTTATTCACATTGACATGTAAGACTACTTGGGCATATTTGCATACTATGTCTGAACCTCCATAGTTAAACCCTATTAAGGAGGGACACTTCTGTGATAAACCACTTGTCCATACTTCAAGTTTTTCAAAAACTGAATGTATTTACAGCTTGCCTGCAAGAATAACACTTCTCTGCTATCCATAAATTAAAAACTGCAACAAAAATAGCCTCAAATGGTAATTATACGGCAATTAAAATTTTTCCAAACAAATTTAAGTTTGTATCCGCAATACTGACAGACAGGCCGTGTTTCATTTTATTCTTGAGCTATTTTGAAATTTTATCATTCCTCTGCTCAATTCAGAATGATCCTTCTCTGCCTTTTAAGAGATCTTAAAAAGCCAAAGGCAGAAACAGAGGTTTGTTGGTGTTTTCATTCCAAGTAAAATGATGCTGGATTACTCCTACTCTCATCCTCCCCCAGCCAGCTGCTCTGTCACTTCTGACATAAATTGGTGTAGCTGCAACTTCCCATGGCAGCTGGAGATGAATGTGACACCAGTGCCTCTGGTTTGTGCAGCAAGGATGAAGCTTACACTGACATTCCACACTGCTTCAAGTAATGCTTTATGCACTACAAAAACCTGGAATACCTAAACGACAAAAATAGTTTTTAAAAGCATTCCCTTGAAACATTGCCTTAGACGTTTTATTCACAAAGCTCGCACTGAGCTCCTCGGGCACTTTGATTTAAATCTCCTTGTTCAGGGAAGTAAGAATGGCATTCCTCTGACTCACTAGGTGCCCCTACTGCAGGCCTCCAAGATAGGCTATGTGATGTGACCTACCTCTGCAGCACAAAAAAAAAAGCACCATTCATCCATCCATCCCAAAGGGGTTTTAAGGTATCTGTGCCAGGAGGCATTGTAGAAGTGCTTATTCCACCCTATCAGCTATAAAAGAAAGTTCAGGCAGACTAACTCAGAGGACATCTAAAGCTAGGTGAGATGAATCTCAAGAGTTTTAAATATTTCAACTTGATTCATTTTACATCCCAGTTCAACAGAAAGCTTAAAACCCTTGGTTTCTCTAAGCTTTCACAATCCTCCTCTCATTTTATCCTACCACTTAGATTCACCAGTATACCTTCAAGTGCCATTAGTGTCCATGCTAACTCATACAAATAAAAAGGTATTAACACTAATCCAGAATCTCTGCAATCATGTATTTCTCAGGCTTTGGCATTTCTGGATTTCTCTCCATGTGGCATTTGGTGGTACTCTTTTACTTTGACCTATATATATATATAAGAAAAAATGACATGAAAGATTTGCTTATTATCCTTCCAACTGTGTTTTCCTGCATCTCAGTTTGAGCTTTTGATTTTGTATAGTTTTGAAGAGACTTGATACAACTACGGAATTCACAGGCTAATGATATACACAACTCAAAAACAAAAACAAAACAAAACCCCAACAAACCAATCAGCCTCAGAAAACCAACATGTTGCAGTGCTTCAATAAAAAAGTAGCAAGTTCCATTCCAAAGAGTTCATGGCCTAAAAATATTATAAAACCAGGGAAAGGTCAGCAAACATGTTTAGCTATGGCAAGAGACAGTGCAATTTCCAGACATGTTTCACAGGCTACTTTTCATAGAAAGTGTCTTTTACAACCAAGCTCACTCTCATCCAGGAACCTACTTAGTTATTTGAAGGGTCCCTACCGTCCCCAAACCTGATAAACACGTGGTGAAATGCACATATTGTCTGCCCCACGAAGTCTCCCAGCGTTAACCAGCACAGCAAAGAAATCCTATTCATAAACCCATTCACATAATTCTCCATCTTACCCAGAAGAGCTACTCTAAGCTATTTTGCTGATCATTCAACAAAAGTTTAAATGCTTTATTCAATGCATTGGATTTTACTCTGAGAAAGGACAAACTGTCACATATATTCAGGATATTTGACAATAAAAATTGATCCAGGGTGGGCATGTTGAGGCCTACATGGTTTCATATCTCTAACTTTTCCAGTCAAGTAATGTGATCTGCTATTTTTAGGTCACCTTCATTATTAGTAGCATTATTTTGACATTTTTTGTACCAGCTTTCCAAGAAAGTCAAAGTAGTTGAAGCTGAGAAGAAACTTCAGAGACAATCTAGTACAAGCACCTCCTCAAACCAAGGTCACTAGGGCAGGCTGCTCAGGAAGGAGCCCAGTTTTTAATAACCAGCATTTGGAGACTGCACAGCCTTGCTGTTCTAGTGTTCAGCCACTCTCACAAGAAAGGCTTTTTATGGGTTTAAATTGAACATTTTGTACAGAAATTTGTGCCTGTTGCCTTCTCTTCTGTCACTGGACATCATCAAGACTCTGGTTCTCTCTAATTTATGTTTCTCTCCTAATACAAGTGCTCAATTATCTCTGGTGGTTCTTCAGTTCCAATCACTGCTTTTAGGGCACATCTGAGCTGGTCAGTTACTCAAATTGCAGGTCTATTTAACCAACAGGTCCCAAGAATTGCAGTGTAGCAGATGACTTACCCTTTGAGCTTTCTCTTTTAACTCCTGATCTTGAGCTAAAAACGCTTGCAGCCTCTTTTGAATATCTGTAAGTTTTTCAGGATTAATTCTAATTTAAAGAAAAAGAAAGACAAAAAAGAAGAAAAACAAGCTTTAGTTATTAGAACATTTCAAGATAAGCACCTGTTAGGTTCTCAGGAGCATCTTCACATCTTTTGCATTGTTTTAACATGCACAGAGCTATTGCCACTGAAATAGCACAGAATGGAACCATATGAAGGATGAAGATTACACTCCTCAAACAAATAATGCAGAAAAGACAAATGGCAGCTGTTTTATTCAGACAGTTTTCATGGAAGGTGGTGAACCTTATTCTAAAGCAAAGCAGAAATCAGCAGAAAAGAACTTCTTGATTTTATAAAAATACTGCAAAAATACAGAAACAGCATAATGAATTATACTACTACTTTATACTGAAATAAAAGCCTTCATAAGGAAATTGTCAGCACTTTTAAAAGCTTAAATAAGATTCATTGTGCCAGGAATACTGAAATTTAAGTACTTCATAGAAAAAATAGCTAGGTGAGCAATAATAAAGGACACTGAGATTAAACAGATTTAAGAGCTTCTCAAGTAAATAAAGAATATTGACTGCACTATAGAAACTGCCATTAAACCTACTAAAAAGATATCTGGTCCTCTCCCAGATTCTGAATTTTTAGACTTATTCCAGTGATACCTACATTATTGCAGATTTATTTACACAGATCTCATCTACTTTTGAGCTGCTACTGCCACCCCAGTGTATCATAAAACCTAGCAAAGATGGTAGGAGGTTATTCTTACTAAATATGAAAACAGACATCAAGCTTCATCCCCTTACAATTTCAATTTCTTCACTCTGTTCAGATACAGCCAGGAGAAAACTACAGTCTACACAAGCACTATTAGGTACAGTTTTAGTGGAAGACCAAAAAACATGAGTTCCAGTTTCCAGACAACACCTAATAGGCTCTAAAAATTTAAAAGCATAAGACAGAAAAATAGAAGCATGAAAAATTGAGCAGGGGACAAACTGACCAACAAATCCTTGAAATATAATGATACAAAAAGTAAAGAAGGGATAGCATGAGTTATAAAAAAATTAATAAGAACACCAGTAGTAAGACCATCCAGAAAAGCGTTGGATTGCTGCTAAGTTATGGAAAAGCTACTTAAGAGATGACCTCAAAGCCCTAAAATTAGCCAGTGCCTTTTTTTCCTTGTCTTCACTCCAAATGGCAGCTGCAATCAGTCAGCTAACAACAGCTACAGCAGAGTGCAAGCTCACACCAGAATCACAAATCATGGGAGACCAAGTACTCCAATAAATCAGCTGGGTCAGAAGAAATTTGCTCCATAGCAACTAGAGAAAGTAAAAGCACTTGGAATCACAGTTGTATCTAATCCTAACAACTCATCGAGATGGAGGAAAAAAAATCCTATCTAAAAGGCCATGTAAATACAGTGCTCATATTCAAAGGGGGAAAAAGGAAGTTAAACAACTATCTTTTTCTTGATACCCAAAAAAAACCTAATTTGTAAGGAACCTAAAGAAAATCAGTGAATACACAACAGCTAACACAGCTTAGTCAGAAGCAAAATATGATTCATCAGTTTGAATATCCTCCATAGCAGCATTAGCAGGTTTTAAGAATGGAAAAGAAACAGTAGATGTTGTGTTTGGTTTCAGGAAAGCATCTGGCAGTTGTACATTCTCACAGAAGAGGGAAACATGGTCTATGTGAAATCTTTAAGTAATGAAAAAATGGCCTGGGAGCACTTCTCAAAGAGTAGCTGAGACTGCAAACTACTTCCTGCTGCTACTGTCAAACTCAAAATGCTTATGAAGTTCCAATTTTCACCTGGACATGATATTACTCATTATTTTCTATAACTTGATTATTGTAGGAATATGATTCATTATTCATAAGAGACTATGTGTCATTGAGGCTCCAAGCATAATAGACAACAATTTGAGACAAAATACAGCCAGATTTTGTAGACTGCACCTAAATTTTCAGTAATTTGATGGAAATTTGCAAGAAAAGGGTTTGAGAAAGACAAAAACCCCCAAAACAAGTACAAGACACTTCACATGTAAAAGAATGGCAAGATAATGTGGTATAAATCTAAGCAATGTCAACCAAGAACATGGTACCCCAGGCACATTTTGAGCTTATGTGTTTGTTAATGAATGAGCAAATTTGCAGCACTGACTACAAAAAAAAAACAGAAGCAGTACTGAATTCTCTCTTCTCCAACACTGTATCATGACAGTCATTCACTGTCATCTTCCTCTCATGCTGAGATTCAAAAAATGGGAAAGCTGGCCACTGTTAAATTGGATTTTGGCTATAATGTATCTCTTTCTGAACAAATAAAACTCTTTCCAATAAACTGCATAATAAATAATACATATGTGACTATTAGGAGAAGCAAGCCTAAAAGCTGAACACTGAAATTAGTTATCATAATTTATAAGCTTGCCTAAATAGCAAGAACCAATGAGCTAAAACCAACTATGCAAAGGCTAGAAGGGGATTTTATAAGATGGTCTGCCATTTTAAGTAGGCTGGTTATTTCTTACTCTGTGATCACATATCTTACCTTTAAGGAGTAACTTTTTAAAGCTACAGTTTTGCCTACCGGTTGCATAAATGGCCACACTTGACTGTGCCATGATGTAAACATGAACCCAGCTTGCCTGGCCTTATGTATTGATCAGGCAGCAAATTTTCTGGTTGATACACATTTTGATTTCCTCCCATTTTCCCTGGTTTATATACTGCGATAGAAGCACTGATTTAACTAGGCATTGACCTTCCCCCACTCTTCTCCAAAAGAGAATTTAAGCAAAAAAGATGAATAACCACCTAAAAGACCCTACCCTGTTGCCCTGATACAGCAGAACAGTTTCCAGATTTCCACCCAGGTTCCAGGCAGCAGCAGCAGGTTTTGCTCTGTGCTCTCAGTGTGGAAGGTGGCTCCCTATGGTTACATCAGACAACTTGAAGGCTGGAGGGAGGGGGAAGGGCTGGCACCTAAGGAAGGCTCATCCAGCAGATCACACACCGGTGTAGAACCACACTGTATAGTGACACCAGTCTTCCAGTAACTATGGCAACTGGGAGGCAGTGAGTTTTAACAGATCCCCTATATTGATACTACCAACGTGTGGAATACACATCCAAATATTATCCACTGTGAGAAAGAAAGAAGAAGGGAAAAAAGGTGTTCTGTTGTTGGTTTTGCTGTTTTCCTCAAAAAACACCTTTTTTGCCATAAAATTCAAGAAAGCGATACTACATCATGGGTATCTGTATACTTGCACTTCCTTTGGCAAAATTTTCTAGGCACAAAATCTGTTATGGCAACCCCTGAGGAAGCAGCTCTCATCTTTTTCCCCAACAAAGTCACCTCAAAATATTATCAAAAATAATTTAGGTTTACAGCTTGCATGGAAAACTTGGAGATTATAGACTCCTTTAAAAAATGTACAAACCATTTAATACTTTCAGAGTGCCTTTTTGCCATATTTAAATGCTCTAAGCTACTGTATTTATTATTGCATATTTTACACTTGCTCTTGCTCTTTTTGAATAATGAAGAAGTTATGTACTACCTGTAAATTGGCAGCTTGTGCTAATTAGAAGGGACTAGATTACTGAAAACTTCTACTGGCAGCTTAGATCTAAAACTGAAAATTACGGAAAGAGCCTAAACCCGAATCATCCTTTGAACAGGTATCAAGGAAAGTTCTTCCTTTCTCTACTTTCAAATTATGGAACTGTTTTAAAAGGTCTGTCTATATGAAACAAAACAAATCAAAAAATACAAAATAAGAAAAGTAACCACATTCTTACAGTCACTGTACCAGACAACAGGTCAGTTAAGAACAGCCAAACAAACACTTGAATATACAATGTTTTAAAAACAAGCTTTTGAAAAAAAGCTTTCAGAATGAATTTCAGAAACTTGAACAGTTAAACTCTGTTGGCAGTGAGCAATGCTCATTATCTTCTAATTCCCAAGGTAGAATTCTTAAGACTCTATAATTAGGTGAATAAGCACAAACAATAGGAGAATACTTCACCACAAGACCTGGAACATGATCCACGGGTTCATGCAACTTCTTAAACAATTTATAAACTGACAAAACACACTGGCCTTGTATTAATTGGGAAACTGGCTGGAAGTAAACAGCATGAGAAAATCTGAAGTTAAAAACTTCTAGAATTAAATTGGTTTGCAATCCACAAGTCATTACAAGAATAACTTAAGGATTTTAGTTAGCCTTTTACAAGGACAATACTACAAATATTAAATCATAACACATTAGGCAGACAATTCTAAGTGAAAACATTCCCGTTCATTATAATGTTATAAATTCTATTAAAGTTTATTTTGCAGATTGAAAAACTGGATATTGGGGCAGGATGTTAAAATATGTCATCAACCAAAACCCTTGACTTTTCTAATAATGATTCCAATTACGAATATTTCTTAAATGTATTTATAATACAAATGTCCTAGTAGCTTGGTACAAGAAGGAATTTCTGGGGTATTATTAAAAAAAAAAAAAAGCAGCAGAGTTTTCCATCAAACTACATCAGATTAACAACAATATGTCAAGAGATGCAACCGTTAATGTCTCTCTAGAGGCTCACCTAACTTGGATTATAAATATAATGTGCATTTAGTGGGGGTGAAATATTTGCCCTATTAAAATTGGATTATCCCTAGACAAAACCAGGGATTTCTATTTACATGGATAAATACAGCCTAAATAGGTTTTTTTACCACTTCCTTTGATAAACTGTTCAAACAATTAACACCATTACTTACAAAGTTAAAAGCTTAGCTGACAAAGAAACGGAAAAGGAGAAATATTTATAATGTGCATGAGAAAAGACATTTATTTACTGAATATAAAAGAAAGATAAATTACTTCAATAACTACCATTTTAAGATGGAAAAAGATAAAGTTTGGAAAGAGAGAATTTACTGCAGTGGTTATACAACAGATCCTTTTAAAGCACTATGATGCTTAATGGAAAAGAAAATGCCAGACTTCAGTTCCCTTTACTGATACTATCCACATTCAGTTGGTGAGGTTTTGTTTGGGCTGTCATTAAGTAGTTGCTGGACTGCATTCTAGTCCTTATTTCACTGTTTTAGCAAAAGTTGCTTATGTTTGAAGTTCGTCCACATCCTACATGGATTTGTTAAGTGTTTAATGAGAAAAGGTGGATTTATTTCACCAGCTGCTGTGTACTCAGTTTGTTGTATAGAAATAGCAGTCACAAGTACAGTACAGAAGAGCCTTTGAAATGGCATATCCTATACAACAAAAATACTTTTTAAAAGTAAAATTAAACTTTAAATCCAGGAAAATGCTATATGCATTGTTTCTGTTCTCTGAAGAAACATCCACCTGTAAATTTTGAGCAAACCTGAAGATTAAGCAATGAGGTGTAAATAACCACCTACGGTTTCATCCTAATTTGATTTCTTCTCAAAAATAATTGTTCTACATAGAAATTCAATCTAGTTAATTCCCTTCTTTGCTTAGATATGTGTATCTTCACATGCTAACCATAGCTTTTCAAAGTAACACAGGCCTAGCTTTGCTCATATCCACTCATACAGAAACTTACATTTTCTACCTTGTCATCCTTCTCCGATTTCTTTTATCTCTGCTGTACAATTTTTGGCATGGTGTGACCTGAACTTTTTAAGTGTTAAAAATGGAGTCAGGCTGATATCACATTTGCTGGCTTGTTTTCAATTCTTCTTCCGTATTTCCTTAATATTCTCTTTTCTCTCTTAATTCAACATCAGACTGACAGACTCAGAAAACAGTAAGCCCCTTCCTACCTACAGCTGCTAAATAAGAAACTGCCATCAATTTTTTAGTGGTGGTCTTTTCTTCTAATATTTTTACAGTTAGGGTTTTTGTGTCTCCTACATATCCACTACTCTGCATTTAACAGAAAATGGAAACATGCTTTTTTATTTTCACCCGGTATTGTTACATGTTTCTGCAACTCCTTCAAAGGCAGTTCTATTTGTACAGATAGCATAGCTCTTTACAGGTTTCCCTTGGAACCCTCATTTTAGTATGTAAAAAGACCATCTTTTACTTCCTGTCCTTCAGCTAACTGATTCAGAAAGGTCATGACAAGTTGGAGAAATAGTCCAGAACTAAAGAAAAAACAGATAAGAGAAACAAAAATGATAACAGCAATAAAACCATACAGGTACAGATTAAAGAAATTGTAATTGTTTAATCTGCAAAAGAGAAAGAGAGCATTATCATGTTCAATTACATAAAAAGAAGCTGCAGAGAATAAGAGAATACATCACTTTCCATATATTCTTGGCACAAGACAAAAGAAATATTTCATTTAAATTACTTACAAGTCTTATCAGACACTTGAAGAAAAAATGTTAATGGTAGTAACTGTTGAGTACGGATGAGGTCTCTTTGGGAAACTGTGAATGTATTAATTGGCATCTGATAAGAATGATTTGTGCAGCTCATCCTGCCTTTGGGAACAGCAATAAAATAGGTAACCTCTCAAGGTCTTTTCCTTCTACAACACTACCAAAACTAATTCATTTCCCTGATTTGTCCAGCTTCAGGCAATTAAAGCACTTTATCAAGATTGTCACAGACTCATCACAGATTTCTCTGGCAGAAAGGAGGTTAAATAACAGGCAGGCCATTAGCCACTTACTTGATTTCACTGATAGGTACTTTCCTCTGTGCCAGCTGTTCCACCATCCCTTTTTCTTCTGAAGGAAGCAACACTAACAAAGCTTCACCACCTTCTTTGTACCTGATCAAAAGGGGAAAAAAAAGAAACCTCAAGCAAACATGAAAAAAAATTACAGTTTTTGCTGATGTTTTCAATAGCCAATGAGAATTTACATTTGCTTCCTTATAAGCAGTCCAAAGAATGAACAAAACCTCTCACTTAACAAAGGGAAAAGAAGAGGCAAACCAGTTAAATGACTTGCCAATATCCCTACTTGAGCTGATTTTAAAACTATGCTTTGAGTTCTAAACATTTGGGGCAAAGACATGGATTCAGACCAGAGAATCTTTTCCTCATTTGGTTTGAAGTATTAGTGGCAAACAAATAGCTCTTGATCAAAGTGTACTTTGACTACAGGACCAGAAAATCCATCTACTTGCATTCAGCATTTGCCAATAGGTAAGGTTTAACACTTGGCAAAAACTGATTCTCTTTGGATATCCTGCAAGCCAAAGATAGGGAAAGGTTACAAAAGGATAAATGCCTTGGTCTCAAGTAACAACGCCTTCTTACATGTTCAGTAAAGGCTAACAGGTCACAGTGACATCAAAGAATAAAAAGCATAAAAATAGGAGCTCTTTCATTTACAGAAGCAGTTTCCAGATGCAAAAGAAAAGATACAATCAGACTGATCCCATAAGAATGTATTCAGCATTCACTCTTCAGTACACTTAACAGCTGTATCAAATGTAGATGAGCTGGTAATTACTCAACACACATGCTTAGCAAAAACATTAAAAAATCAGCTAATTTATGCTTGAAGTATCTTCTTGAGCACTTTCTCTTTGTGCAAGAAAATATCAGCTCCTGCTTTTGGCACATTTACTGACTTCAGGACATTCAAGTATAAAAAAGTACCCAATAGCATTAGTAAGCAAACAACACAATGGGTTTAAGGTCTCCTTAAGAAGAAGTGGGTAATGAGCTTTCAGGCACTAAGGCTATATTCACTGTAGCACATACACTGTTTCCTTGTTTATATTTACAAATACTTCTCAAGAGTACAGATTGATAAGAAAAAAGTGCACTGTCCCTCATTGCAAAAACGGAATTCCAACTGAATTGCAGAAATATGCCAGAACTGGACAGAAACCAACTCATAACCAACTGATGAGAGCAATGTGTAGGACAAAGCAAAACAAGACTGGTAAGTTGCTCTGTAGAGCAGCTTTAAAATCCCTTTTTTAGGGAGGCCAGGGAGCACAGAAGGATGTTCTCAGGCACACCAAACATGAATCATACCATTAAAACTGATAAAAATCATTTCTAGTGGAATACAGGGAGCCCACATTTCTCCAAGGATAAACATTTATCACTTGGCAAAAACAGTACTGCAGAATTGTTTGAAAACTATAAACACTATCTGTCACAGCACAGTAAGCAATGCAAGTAGAAACAAAATCTGCAGTTAAAACAGTCTGACAGCTTTTATTACAGCTTTCTGCTTTCATTTGATGAATTTGAAAAATCACAACAAAATGCTCTTGGATGCCTGGGATTTTTTTTCTTCAATGCTATGTATGATAGGTTTGGATACCAACTTCTGAAGATTATCTACAAGTGTCTAGTAAATGTTTACATCATGAAATTTTAAACTTCACATTCTAGATTTTGAAATTTTACATGGAAATAAAATTGATATAAGAGAAGAATCTCAGTTACATGCCAACATCATGTACATTTACTGACTATATATGGATTGATAAGAGTACTTGGGTACTGTACAAAAACTATGATTTAAATCCATTTCATTAGTAGACTTACAATGTTCTCAATACAAAAAATATCAGCCTGTACAATATATCAAAAAAAGAGTTCTAATGCAATACATATGTTTGTCTTAATTTATTATCTTTACCAAGCATGTTGTCCCAGCTGATCAAACATGCCATGGAATGTTTGCACCCTTTATACAATAACTAAGGTTGGGAAGAACTTGCTTACATGGACCAAGTGCACCTTTCACAGAAGTTCTATATATTTCAACCTAACCAAATTACAAATTATATACCTGCAAGGTGGGTACCTGTTGGACACTGCCACTACCTGAACAAGCAATGAAATCCTGGAAAGTCACTAAACCTTAGAGGACTTTGTATTTTATTGTAAAAACTGATGATCATACTACCAAGACAGCCAATTACACATCAAAAGAACCTGAGCTCTCAGAGCACTGCTGGAAAGAAGGATGAAAATATTCTCTTGTATCTTTCAGACAGGAAGACAGAGATAATATTGCTGCCAATACCAGTCTCGCCAATTTAGAGTACAGAATAATGCTGTTCTACTTTTCTCTCCAAAGCATATGATATGAAAGGATAGGACTCCAACAAGAGCTACATGAATGATCTGGTATCTGCAAAAAATGTCTCTTTTTTGCAGATACCAGACTGACAAAGACTCTAGTTTGTCATTTGTCAAGAAAAGTCTTGATTGCACTGTATAAACATACAAATGATGGTTTTGGATTCCTTAAAGTTAGCCAAAGGCATGGATTTGTGTAGTTCTGTTGCTCATGGTATTTCTTATCCCACAGTGCCTGACTTGGCATTATTAAATTGTTTCTTTCTCATATCTTTTTTATTCAGTGTGCAAAACACTATGAAAGGCCAGTGTCTTAGAAATCAAGAAGAAATACTCAAAGGCAGAGAGTGCAGATATCCCCTCTACAAGCCACAAAACCAAAATCTGCAATGATACAGTACAGGAAAAACCATTCTATGCTTGTTTTGTTTTTATAACTTTCCAGCAGTATCCAAGAGGCCAGTATGAACCCTTAAAAATTGATATTGTGTTATTAGTACTAAACTCATTGTGTGCTGAGTCAGTAATTGCTTCATAAAGTACAAATCCTAAAGGCACATTCCATAGGTAATTCACAAAAAAAGCCAAGCATCACATCTGGTATCTATGGACACCAACTATTTCAATGTTTACATTAAGTCTTGCAAAGCCTTTATGTAGACAAAGTAGTACCACAGATAAGTAAACAAACAACCACATGAAAATATAGATCTGGAAAAGAGAGGTTTTCAAGCACCTCTACTTTCTCATCTTTTTCCACCTATTAAGGAGGGAAAAAAAGCAACATAGAAATATTTCTCAGAGCTAAGTCTTCTGAAATTCTAAAGGACTGAAAGACATCTAGTAACTACTGATGCAGTGCAATCCTTTCCAATACATGTTTTGGAAACATTCTCTTTTAAATGCCAATAGTTTAAAAATATTTGAAGTTAAGGAGGAACAGTCTTTGCCCTTTATACCATAATCGTGACTTAATTAAAACAAACAGTTTAATAACAACACTGTTCTTCAGAGCTAAACACAAAAATGAAAACATCACAGAATTGATAAAGCTAAAAACCAAAGGATCTTAAATACCATCTGGGAAGGTTTTTATCTGCTTAGTGGACATTCAGTTAAAGAAAGCAAAATGCAGCCTATAAAAAAGGAGGTTTAGTTGGGCAGAGTACTATCTTATTTCTCAAAAAAAACCCCAACCTCATAATGTGCTAATCAGAAAAATATTGTGTTAAAGCTCATCTCAAGAAGAGAGGCTTCAATAGAAAATTTAACTTCCAAAGTGTTCCCTCTGCGTATTTCATACTAAAAGCTTCCATACTGGCACACTTAGGTAAGGACAAGCTACTAAAAACTGGCATAAACAGTAACAAGAACAGTTAGACCTGCTCTCAATTTGTTTCCATTATAATGCCTAAAACACAGGGGAAAAGAACACCTCTTATTATCCTACAGGAATAAAGTTCTCCACTAAAGCAAACAAAGGAACACCTCTGGATTTATTTTCAGCACACAAATAAAATGCTTAAATCCTTACAGATGATAAAGCAATGAAGAAACGACCTTGGTAACTGTAATTCTTCAGCAGGACTACCTCTGCAGATGAGACAATATTAGAAGTTCTCCCTATTCTTGCCAACTGCAGCCTTCAAGTTGTCCATCATCACCAAAACCAAACATCTGTCCTAAAATGCTAATTTACTCTGGTGATTTATTATCCAATAAGTATGCACTTTGACTCTGCTGAAGAAACGTAAATTACAAACCTGAAAGTAATCAAACTTTCTTGGACTGTGTAATAATTGATGATATCCTGTCATCTCTTCAAGGTGATCAAGAAACCAGAGAAGGGACTCATCTTTGCACTGTGATCTTAACAGTCTCTAAGGTTATATGATTTATTCCAAGTCCATGGAAGATTGCATCTTACTTGCAGAAAGTCTTTGGAGGAAAAAAAAAATCACTTCTAGTTCATATCTGCATTTGTTTTCTAGAGTCTACTGACTTCAATATGTTTGAAAAGGCAAACAACTTCTCTGCAATTCAATCACAACTTGCAAGCAGGAAGCTGTGAAAATCATCATTAGTGCTATAAAGCAAAGGGTTATATTTACAGTGACTGCAGATGAGAAAAAGAAAGATGCCTACAATCAAGAGCAAGTGCCAAAGGCAGACAAAAAGGAAGTGGGATAAATTACTTACAACAATGTCGTAGTGGCTAATTACCACTAGAGAAAAATGGTTTTAAAATGTTCACAACACAATTTCCTTAGCAAAGAAACACAAAGCGTTGCCAAATAGCTTCACTAGATTAAAAAAAAAAAAAACAAACAAAACCAAACACTAAAATTAAGAGGATAGTTTATGCACCATGACAGAATCTTATCTTAAACTTCTAAAACTCACCCTGAGCCAACAGCCAACAGCTGGTATCAAACATGAAGAAACAGAATGGCAATAGTCCAGTGAAGACAGGATGAGGAAAAAATGGTTTTTATGCAGGCCAAATAGACATTCAATTCTTGCCTAATTTTAACCTATCTTAACCCATCCTTGATCAGATCCAATCAACAGCCGCATATACCCCTATGCAAGATCATTAAAGCAAACATTACCATTATCACAAAGGCAATAAATGAAAGCATACTGATTGTGAATCAATTCCACCTGGCCAAGCAGCTAGAAACGAGCTTGTTGTAACTACATTCAGAGTAAGTACTTCTACATCCTTGCCATGAGCACTGTAACATACATTTCAGTCAAATGCACCACATTTTAATTGTCAGTGACATATGAGTTATGGTCGTAACAGAATAAAACAGGAACGGGAATCATCTCATGATGGTCATCAGGCACCAGTGCTCTGCTGGAAAAGCAAATATCCAGTAGGAAAAACGTTTTGGAAAGGGAACTGTAAGGATAAGGTGCATTGATATGCAGACATTATAGGAAATGTTATACAGGTTGTCTCCAACAGATGTATTACAACATGTTTCCCTAGCGTTTGTATTTCAGAAGACAAGTTGATGCCAAATTTCCAGAGTTAAAGGCAGTATTTCTGCTTTGCTTGGCAAGAAAAAATAATCTATTTTAAAAACTGGCAAAGGAGAAAACAGAGGATGAGATAGTCATAAAAATTGGGGGAGGAGGGTTACAGATATAAAGATACTTGCATAACAGTTTCCTGAACTGGAGTATTTCCCATTACAGAAAACGCAATATACAGGAAGTGATTAGGTTTTTGAAGATATTTACCACACATGAACATGCAGGAAAAGTAAGTATGATTTTTTTATACTTTGGGCATCACACATTTACCACCATAATTAAAAAACAAGCTTTTTGTGTTTTTTTTTTTTTTATCTATAACTTGAATTTACCAGGACTTTACCAGGTTGATTAGGTTAAAGATCTAATTTTAGCCTAACTGGGCCAGCATGGATAGCATCAACATATGCTGTCATTTTATCTGTCAAAAGACATGGAAGGAAGTCAGGTATCATTGCAAAGCTTGTGAGCTTAAATCAAAGCCCATTTCCAAAAGTATCACATTCCAAGCCAACAAGCCACCTTCGGATACCTTCAGCATTGCAGAAACTCTCCACAGTAAAACTTTTCAGAGAAAGGAAATTGGGCACTAGGGACACCAGATCAACTGCTCAACTGTCTCATTCTCACGCAGATCAAATCTGCTAGAGATTTACCAGAAGCAAGAGACTGCTCTCCTCAAAACACTGAAGTCAGTAAGTTGAGCATTTAGAATAGCATCAAAACCAATCCCAATAAATGTGCCTGATTTTGCATGTGCATGATGATACACTCTAATTATATATTTTCACTCTTCTTCCAATGGACCCTTTGTTTATCCCACATACTTGCAAAACTATAAATACAAAACTATTGAATAATACTGCCACTGTGAAGCCAAGTTGCTCACTATGTAAGGCAATCATTTATTCACTACACACCATTTACACCCTTCTCAGAACAGAAATAATCTGGACAACTTGATTTTGCAAAAATAATGCTCTTTAATTCTTTGCATATAATTTTAGTTTCAATAAAGAATCAAGAACAAGACGATTTCATCATGCAGAAAAACTGGTGAGCAAAATACAAAAAAGCAGCACAGACTCTTGTTTCTCTAGCAAAGATGCACCCCTGCAAAGACTGAAAGAAACCACAGTGAATTATTAGCTAATAACCTAACATTCATGCTTAATACAAGATGGATTAGGAAAAAAGTTAGAGTGAGTCAAGTTCTACTATTGCTAGTATGTAATTTATATTTAATTTTGAAACTGTTTTCAATTTTTTTTAAAACAACTACAGAAGTGAAGGAAAATGCATTCAAATGAAGCAGGCATTTGTCTGTGTTGCACTTTTTGTATAATGGAACAATGTAAGATATCTATAAAAATACATCCAAAAAATATCAGAATGGAAAGTTTTATTCTGAGCAGATCTGTTTCAATCTGATACACATAACAAATAAATATGTTCACCCACACACTATCCTTGAACAAAGAGAAACTAAAATCCAAATCTACCCCCAAGGGCTTCTACAGAAACACAGTAATTCATGTTTTGTTTTAAAACTCAACTATTAAACTTGACTACAGAAGCTACTATTTCTAAACATATTTCTTAAAGTAACAGTTTTAGGTCTCCAATACCAGGCTCAATTGAGGCAAAACTTTATTTCCAATCATAATACCTTCTGGGCCTTGTGACATAATGAGAACTGGTGAAATCTAAGCTTCAAACCAAGAAAACAGTATTTTTCCAGGCAGAATAGGAAGAGTTTTATCTGCCATTTATTATAACTTCTACACTGCCAGGTTTCTTTCATAATACAGATTTGCTGGTTTTTTAAATGACAAATGAGCACAGAAAATAAATGCGTACTGGAATTTCTATCCCATCTACATGATCAATGGCCTCTTTCTGTAATATGCATTTCTGCTTAAAACAACAAATCTTTAATAAGAGATCTGGGTGCACTGCAATCTGAAACTGTGCTGTACTATCCACAGCAAGTCCTACCAAAGCAGCCCAACAAAAGTTACAGGAGAACAGAAAGCGCCTTGACTATTCACAGCTGACCCAATGCAGCAGACAGCCAGTGTTCACTGCTAAGTCCTCGATTCACCCAGGAAAAGAAGCTTCTTCCCATGGGTTGTGAACAGTCTGACATCCCACAGAGCATTTAAACAACAAAATGTGAACTGTTTTCCTTTTTTCATTTTGCTTTAGATCACTTCTATTCTCCATTGAATAGAATGTAGTTCATTATCCCCGAAAAATTATCAGTAAATTTTGCTATGAAGTCAGAGATTAATTGACTCGGTTTATATGTTCTTTTCCACTGACCATTTAACATCCTTTTTCTGTCTGGAATGTAGCCAAGCTCAGAGAACCATCTGGGTTCTACTGTCCCCAAAGAACCACACTCCCCTCCATTCACTCATACTGGGTGAGTGTCCCTGCTTGCCAGTCTTGGTCACAAGAAATAATGGACAAGAATCATTATTGGTTCCTGTGGCTCACCAATCTTATCAAGTTAGTCTTAGGATAAACTGATTTCAAAAGGCCTTGGGAGATTGTTGACTCCTCCAGACTACACTGGAAGCAATCCATTACCCACAGCAGCTGTGTCCACTCTGCTGAGTTAAAATACATGTGCTTATTTATTCTGTTATTCCAGCAAACAGCATAGCTTCCCGTCAGCAGGTAATAACCTTGGCCACTTAATCGTACAGTGCACAGGAACATTCCTGCCATTCCATTAGGAAGCAAATTCTAGCAGATAAAAAGTGCCACTCAGTACAAATGCAGCATCAGAGGCCACTGTCGAGAATGTAGCTAGGATACAGTGTTTAATTTTAGAGAATTTAATAAAGTGAATTCCAAGTTAAATGTGGTGTCAACAATATCTTGTGACCTCCACTGGCAGCTATTTTTACTTAACTTGAGTTAGGATGATGACTTGACTGCAATGTGAGAGGGTCTTAATACAGTACTTATTTTTAAACAACATTCAAAGTGCTTCAGCGGGTCTTAAAATAAAAATTGAAAAATAATCAAAACAAGGAGCTGTCATCTTGAGCTGTCCAGACTATTCAGGACCCAAGACACATACCCCTGAAATATTTTTCCCAATTAAAAAGAGAAATAAAAATCAAGCTTCCACCATTGAAAAATATACTATTAAGTCACTTGCATTTTTCAACACTTTATTGTCACATTACTCTTAAGGCTTATTAGTCTCACTTTCACACATATAATGTGTGAAATTATTTACCTAAGGAGAGCCCCAATGAGCATTAATGAGCTTCAAAGCTTATCACTGCATGACAGAGTAAGATCATTCTATCACTTTCCCCTTTCACCTGTCCATAATTTGACAGGTGTGTGTGTCCTCCAGGACTCACAAAGCATCAAAATACACATTCTTCTTAAGAGGCTTTAGTCATACCTCTTTCATTCTAATCATCTCACCAGCCACCACAAAAATGGCAGGTAACAGAGTATTCTGCTTTGGGAAGATGGAGTTTTATAGCTCCATTTGTTTTCAAAAATATAATTTACTAAAAGAAAAGAAGCATGCCTGTATGCACACTGTTTGTTGACAACAACAGAATCACAATTACTTTCCTAAGTCAGTATAAGCACCTAAGATAGCTAACCAACTAGGCTGGATTAAATACCATCAGAAGTCTGAACCAGTGACACCTAAATCATATATAGCTCCAGACATATCACAGATAAAAACTGCAGAACAAAAATACTTAGTCTGTTTAACATTCCAGTGCCAATGCCTTTAAAAAAAGACTCATGACATGAAAATCACTTAATTCAAGCAGCAGTAGTTGCTTCTGAAGCAAAAAAAAAAAAAAAAAAAAAAAAAAATTTAAACATTAAGTGAAGGGATGAATGCAATGCCAGGACCAGAAAGAAATTAATTACTGAGACTTGCCAGGATATAGGTACATCCAAACTTGAAGGCAGTTATGCATGAACAAAAGGATAAAATAAACTTTTTGGTTTCTTGTCTCACCAATGCAATCATGACTGGAAGAGAAATATCCCTATAGACTTTTTTCATGCCATACTACTTAGACATTATGTCTGGAAAAACAGCTGGGGAAAAAAATGAGCATCAGGGTGCTTCAAAAATTATTATTATCTTTTGCTGTCCCCTAGTGGCACTGTAACTTCTTTCACAAAATTCATCAAAGAATACTTTCAACTGTAGGCTTCATAGATTACAGAATAGAAGGAATCAATAGAAATTAAAAGCCAGAAGAAATTAGTTTTGTAGGCAGTTGCTACAAGCAGCTTTCATTTAGGGTTTTTGAAACTAAATCCCACAGGAAACATTGTAATCTAGTGTTTTAAACCACTGACTTTTCTAAGAAATTGTGTGGCAAAAATAACACCAAAAGTATCTACTGGACTGCCCATGATATTGTCAGTATTTTAAAAAGTCTGTCAGTGAGCTATTTCTGACGTTGAAAGCAACTGGAAGAAACAGCTTCTAGTCACTCTAATTGTAGCATACCTTTCAAGTTTATTAAAAAAAAACCCCACTCAATATATGTCAATTCTACTATAAAGCAAAAGCATTACTGGATTACAGCCAGATTTTCTTGATCTTACTTAACCATAAATCAAAAATGCAGGAGTTGCAACTTATGTTCTTCAGCAGGGTAAAATGCAAATGAAATGTTTCTTAGGGAACACACTGGCCTTATCCACTTAAAAATAAACTGCTACCTCTTGTGTTAGATCAAGCTTTGCAAAATTTTAAGATGTATCCATGATTGCTAGTCAAAGGTTTTCCAGCCCCTTCCCCAACATATTTTCTCTCCTTTCATATTTACTTTCATATCACAAAATAATTTCACTTCAAAAGTAAACAGTATTTGGCATCCCAGTTTTAATTACAATTTAACACAGCCCCTTAATTAGATGAGATATTTAATTTAGCTTTCATTCTATGCAATTATATTCTCATAACCCATGAAAATTTGTAATTATCTCTAACCTCATTAATGAGGACTACTAAATTGCAGTTCAGTTCATTTTTATCAAGTTTGTAGAAGAAACACAAGCTTCTCATATGAACTGTAGCAATTGAAAACAAATCAAGCTTCCTACTCAACACTCAGATTTCAATGAGAAGTACATTCTCAATTACCCACACCAAAAACTGCATTAGCATATTTACTTATTGCACAGCATTTACTTAAAATTATTAGACATCTCCCTCATTTTATTTTCAAAGATTTATCTCATGCTATAAAGTTTCCTAAACAAATTTCGTTCCAGGACTGTTTTACCTTAAGGATGGAGACAGCCTGTATGTTTCTTCAAAATGACTGCCCAATATAGGCAGAACCTGCTGATCCTTGTTTGAGATTAGGAAACAGAAAATACCCATGAAGCTTTTCCTACAGAAAAGCTTTTTTTTTTTTTTACTGTCAGTCAACACCCTCCATTTCACACAACTTGCTCAGATGCACTTCCAATTTCTATAAGGTCTCCCTACTGAAAAATTGACATAGAAAGAAATGCAATCAACATCCCAGTAAGGCATCCAGCACAGCCCACAGTCCCTGAGACAGACACCCTGCCCCAATTTTCTGTCTAAATCTGTCCCTGAGCAATCACAGAAGGCTGCACTTATGAGACCACTGAAGACAGACCCTTAAGGTTGCCAGGCTAAAGTCTTCTCAGAGGACATTTGAATAAAAGCATTATGACAAAGAGGAGTTGTTTGACTTTGCACCTCTTTAGAGCTGTTTCCCCATGCTAAACTTGGTTAAAATTGCTCTTCTCAGCTCCTAATACGAAGAGGGAAAAAATCTGAGGATTACAACTCCAGGAAGGTGCTTTAATTGAGTGATACAGCTCAGAAAGAGCTCAACCAGTATCCTAAACCCTGCCAATGAAACAGTGCCAAATACATTGTTTTCCTTTCATAATGACAGTATGCCATAAAGACAAAATTACAAGCCTTCTGTGGAAGTCATACAGGATTTTAAAAAAAAAGAGAGAAAAAAGAAAATTTAATAGACCTCTAACCAAGCCTACATGCTTTTATCTCAATTGGTATGCATAAGATTACATCTAAATTTTAAATTAGCAAAATAGCTACGTGTTTTATCTAATTATTTACAACACTCACTCACTTTGTTCATTGACAGGCTTTTTTCAAAGTCAAATTTATAAATTTATCATTCCCTTCTACCATAGAATATCAGAAAACTGAGAACAGAGAGACAGAATGGGGGAGAAATGTTACCAATTACAGTGAAAACATGGCTACAACATCTACATTCTGAAAGAGTGCTGGAAGTACATTCACATGGTACAGTCACCAAAATTTACAGCCTTCTGATCCAGGAATACAGATCTCAAATTCTTATAGTGTTGAAATCCTACTCTGAGCAACTGCTCTGTCATTAGGTTTGACAACTGCCTATATTGCAACCTCTACTACAAACAAATTAAATTAGAGACAAGATATAATGCTAGGCCTTGCATTTCATCCTTCAGATAATTGCCTGAGGTTTTTGATCTCCTGAATTATATGCAGTAACAGCTTCTGTTCCACTTAAAAATCTACTTCAGAGATGAAGGACCTGGTTTACAACAAGGTATCTGGTTAACTCCCTTCCATCATAAAGGCTTAGCCACAAATATTTTAACTAAAGCTATGCTCAAGTATATAATTCCACAAAAGACTTAGAAAATTAAAAATTTAACCTGTAATTAACATTTGATTCCTTCCTCCCAAGTTAAAATAAGGAAGAAATTAGTTCCATTCTTTTGAAGAGTCTTCACAAAGAAATTGGATCCACAGTGTAAAACATTATTTATCTGTAAATATCAGTTGCAAAACAAGCTTTTCCACTCACACACACACTCAACTCATCCTTTGAGGTAATCCTGCCAAGGGAAAAAGGTTTTCTATTTCCTCCAATAATCATTCCTAATCAGATGGAACAATCAGGGATATTTTTGCCTGCTGTAACAAGTCTCTGAAGCTCACTAAGAAATTATTAAGTTAATTTGTTACTCCTAACTAATCAAAAGGGTCTGTTAGTGACAACAGCCTTTTTCTCTCTAATTTATATCTTAATTTTTTTCAAGTGAGTCTTTAGCCAGTGATCTGTCCCTACAGAGATCTTGTTTTAAACATTAATGCACTAATGAAAAGTGAAAACAAACCTGGCTGTTCTTCCCACTCTGTGGATATATGTGTTTGCATCTTCTGGACAATCAAACTGAATGACCCAATTCACTGCTGGAAAATCTGTGTAAAGAAAAAAATACAACAGGTAAATTTACTGGCCTCAACACCCTCCTATGCAAGAACATTAATTCCTGTAAGAACCATCGCTTGGACCCATTTACAGACATTAGATGCAACCTTTGAAATGTTGCGTGCATTAGCATACATAAACAATCACTCTCTTCATCAAAGAAAGTTAAATTAATTGTGTGTTCATTTCCTAAATTATGACAGTGCAATGAATGGAACAAAATTTCACACTTGACAAGAGGAGACATGTTTTGTATCACACAGATGATAAAACACTCAATGGTTAACAACTATATAACAATATCTGACTCACTTTTAATCCTCGCTGTTAATATGCTACACCACTGGGGTCTGAAGTTAGCTGTGGTGAGACTGCATCACTTCAGCTGTCACATACAGAAATATAACAGCCCCTCTTAAAGATGGGAGGGGGTGACCAAGCCTGGCAAAAGTCAGCCTTGACTGTGAATGGCATTAATAATAAGCATTTTCCAACTGCTGCACTCCACTCAGCAGCAGCATGCTTTGCACTGAAACCAAACCTGCAGCTATCCTGTATTCCAGAATTATACCCACACTCTAAACCAAACTAACCATACCCAAATTAGATAGTCACTGGTGAGATTTCAGCAGTATGGAAGGTTTGAGAACCAGTTTTCATTCCTGACTTCAGTTTTTAGAGCACCTTCTTTCTTTTTGTACCATAGTGACAAAAACATTTTGCACAACAGAGTTTGCTATCTCAAAGAATGACTGAACTCTTGAAAAGTCTTGTGTTATACTTAAATGCCTCCAAGAACTAAAAGAAGAAAAAATTTACCCTCATTTATTTTTCTGTCTCCTAATCAATACAGTCCTACAATGCCCTCATCTATCAGGCATTAAAATTTCAGGTTTCCATTTCCACATACCAGTAGGTGAACAATTTTTCATATCCTTTGAAATAACCCACAGGATACAAGCATATCAGAAATACTTAGAACTGCTGGAATCTTGCCTTACAGCATGTAGTAAACAAATACATCACTGATACACCACTGTTTACCTACCGCATTTCCCTGGGATAAAAAGAAAATTCAAGGACAGACAAAGTGGGCCACTTCAGTAAAGAAACAGCAGAACTCTAAGAAGCATCCCTATTTTGAGCTCCTTGGCAAACTACAGCTTCATTTTTCAAAAACTGGGTCAGTCTTCAGAGTATAAAGTCTGATAAAGCCTCAACAGGTTTAGCTGCTGCTCCACTCCTAGGTGGGTACCTACCCAGGCCACGAGCCGCGATATCTGTAGCAAAAAGCACAGCCGCCTTTTTCCGAACAAAACAAGTGTAGACTTCCATTCTCTTCATCTGCTGCTGCTTGCCATGGAGTGCCAGGACAGGAAGACCAGGCTGAAGCTTACAGAACACTCTGAACAGATACTGAACCTACCCAACAAATCAAGGGGGAAAAGAATTACCATGCACTGTTAAACATGTTAAGATCATATATAATGTATATAGCAACTGAAATTGTACATCAAATTAAATAAACTTTTCTCCACATCAGAGAAAAAAGATATTGAGGTCTTGTTACACAACCAGGTATTAAAAGATGAAAGCAATTGTGGCAAAAGACTGCCAGGCCTTTTGATGGCATTTCCTAAAGGAAACCTGAGTAAGTAACAGCAAGAACAACTTGGGACATGAGTACTTAGGCTGTATGCAAAGGACCAAAGTCTGAAAAGTCTATCAGAAGCACTTCTTTTAGACAGTATTGGAGGGGTGCTGTGTTTTATACTTGCAACTTAATTCAGTCTACAGTCTCAGTTTACTATTTCAAGTTTCAACATGTTCTCTTATAAAATCATCCTGTTTACTCTTACCAACAGTACCCATGATGCAGCATTGTTTTACAGCAGGCAGCTACCTAGCATCTTTTTAAGAAAGTAGTTACATAAATTGTGTATACTGCTGAACAGCTGCAGCTCCAAAAATTTCTGTACAACTAAGATGACCACTTCAGTGCCACCAGTCAACTGCAGAGCAACAAAAATATCACAACCTCTTGCACAGGTGAAAGAACTGCAATGAATATTTACTAGGCCATTGTAAAATGGTCTATTGTTGTAAAATACTAGTCTTGTATTACACTAGTAAGCAATACCTGCATTGTTAAGTACTTGATACATGCAGTAGTTATAGGTACAAATATCTGTGCCAAACAAACACATGCAAATAGCTTCAAGAGAATGGTCCCAGGACACTTATACAAGCTATGTAAGAAAAGCCTTTGCCAGTACTATTTCACAATCACACCTTCTTAAACAGGGCCATTTAAAAGCTTGTAAGGAAAGCAAGTACAATTACTGAAATACTTGTAAGCTAACTATGAAACATGTCAAAGACAGAACTGAAATAGCTGGGCCTTACTGACATTAACTTTTAGCATTCATTTTTAGCAGCGGACCACAAAAATGGCTGAGAACACTCAGGTCTCCAGAACCTTCCTGCACTGAGCCTGGGTCACTGAACTGCCTCAAAGCCAGGTCCTGAGTGACATACAGCAGTAGGTAATGTTTTGTTCCTCCAATTTCCTGTTGCAATTTAGTCCACAATCTCACCTCTCTGATGCATTGATACCTATATGAATATCTTCATTTATCAGTTTTTAAATTCTGGGGCAGAAGAAGGGAGAGAAAAAACATACCTCTTTACAGCTTGCAAAAAACACAATGCTCTTCTTTTTCAAATGAGTTCTCAGGAAAGAGTATAACATGTTTACTTTTTGCTGAAGCTCACAGACGACATAGTTCTGATCCAAAGTTGCTGGGGTACTAAAGAAGAAAAAAAAAACACATCAAAAAAGTACATTTAGATAAATCACAGAAATGTCTCACCTTTCTTTTAAGCCAAGAGTGTCTTATACATACTCAGAAAAAGGAAAAAAGAAAAGGAATCAGGCTGGAAAGCTCTCCCACTTTGAGAAACAAGTCTTATCAGCTTCATTTGAAAGCTACATCAATTCCCTTATTAAAAGCCAGTGGGGAGGGACAGATGACTTTTGACGTTATTTCTAAATTCATTTACTTCCAGCAAGGCAAACTTTCCATGTCTAAGCAACGACATTCAAATTGCCTTGACTTAAAATGCAGTTTTGTCTATTAGTCCTATTAAAGCATCATTTGTGCTTAAGGCAATGTCAAAGCAGAGTCTAATCACGCACAAAAAAGAGAGCACTGATGTACTTCTACTGATTACACCAAGATGCAAAGTGACTTTCTAAAGCTCTGAACTGTCATCTGAACTCACATTTCTGTTCTTAAAAGCAGAACTACAACAAAAAAAATTATTTGGGATATTTGCCCTTGAAATACATCTAAATGCTCATCTCTCACAGTCCCTCAACTTCACCCTAAACACTGTGGTATACAAAATTACCTTTCTAATGGTGATCACTTGGCAGGATGAAATTACAAGAGACTCCTTCAGTTTTTATTCTGCTATTTAATTTGAATTATGCCACAGTACTTTTTGCTTTCTACGTCTTTTGGAGGAAATTGCTTTTACAAGGCAATAGCCTAAGGCAGTAAACTCTAAAACAAATTAACACTTACTTTTCTTTTAATTTGGTTTGTTTTCTAATTGCATTCTCCCAAATATTTAAAAAATTAAACATACTTTAAAATAGACTTCACTACACATAGGAGATTGGTGAACTAGCTAGTCACCAAAATGAAGACTGCATACGAGGCTTGTACATTCTCTTCTGATAAGAGGGTATTAACCACACTTTTTTTTCCTGGCAATCATGTTTACTTAAGATGCCTTTGATAGTACTACTGATTAAAAAAGGTATTTGAAGTACAATACAAAGATAATCAAATCAAATAGCAAAAACTTCTTCAAGATTCAATTGCATAGTTCTGCCATGCATTTTCCTGATGATTTCTTGTTTGCTCCCAGGAAAACCATTTTTATCTCTGTGCTTCACCTTCCTCCTGCATCTTACAAATGAAAATATATACATATTTCAGAGAAGAGCAGAAAAAGAATCATCCATGCTCATAAGTAATTTGACACTCAAATGATCGAGCCCAAATGCAAAATAAGATTCTTCATCTGGATTTCAAAAGAAAATTATGTGCCAAAAAGCAACATTCATTTAGTGATACATTACATTTTTTGAGCATGGAACACCACATACTTCCCTTGAAGCAAGGGCCTCCCATCCTACTCCAAACTGTAGGGCGGGACAAATCTATTTTGTGCACACAGGGACAGAGCCCTAAACATGCATAGAAAACGCAGCACATCAGGAAGACACAGGAGTTACCACACGTCAGCTAACAGCACATGCTTTTCTTTTGGGCACCTAATACTGAATACACAAGCAAGACTGCCATTCTGCTCTTTCCCAAGAGGAAAGCACATCCTTGGAAAGCCAGACTTACAAATGGCACACAGACAAACTGTATTTGTGGTGGTTTTGCACACTAAGCACATACATGTGGGAGGCAAGGACGGTGAACAGCAGAAAAGGAGTTACTCAGAACTGAGTGCTGCTAGACCCAGCACACAGGCTGTAATCCACTCTGCAGCTTCCTCCTGAGGAAAAGAATTTCCAGTCTGAGAAGCTGCCTGAGGAGTCAAGACAAGCACAGGTTCAGCCTCCCTGTAGTGAATCAGTCAGAACTAGTCCCCTCTCATTTGGAAATTCCTTGCTTTCAGGAAGGCACACAGCAGGATCAGACACTGATCCAGTAATGGACACATAACACTACCTCTGAATTAGGGAACTGTCAGAGAAGCAGCTAAAACGATCACTATCTAACTCTCCCCAGGGGAAAAAAAATCCCAACATACCTGAATTTGGCTTTCTCATGAACCCAAACATATTCTGGATCTTTCAGACTCAGCCGTGCAAGATCCTTCACAGATTTTGTTTGTGTTGCAGAAAAAAGCAAGGTCTGGCGTTTCTTAGGTAGATTTTCTATGATTGCATTCATTGTATCAGCAAACCCCATGTCTAGAATTCTGTCAGCTTCATCAAGAACTGAATTGAAAGACAAATTTGAGAAAAAAATCGGTTTAGATTTACTTATTAAAAATTAGTAAAATTAATTATTATTAAATCCATATAACACAAAATTCTATTTGCACTTAAAATCCAGAGATTAATTAACTACTGTACATGACAGGAATCTCTTTAGATATCCCTCTACTTCATAAAACATGTTTTTAAAAATCCCTGCAACAGAAATCATAGCATTTCCCACAATCTATGCACTACAGCCCTCAGTTTCACATGCAGAAAGAAAAAGATCAGCATCTCAAGTGAACAGTTTGGCAATTTGCAAACAGACTCCCTGTTCTTTTACTGAAATAAAAGCACAGAATGTAAAACAGTTTTGTAGTATTTGTGACGGAGCAAAACACTCTCCTGTACCCAAACTGAATTTACCATTGAAATATATGATATAAACCAAGCAGCACAGAGATAAAGCTTTAAAATAGCCTACATTTAATGCAATTCTTGTCTGTCATGAATTGTTCTAAGTGTAGCAAGCATAATTTCACATTTTGTCAGCTTTGTTAGCTTCTTAATTGCCTTTAAGTTCCTCAAGCTATGCTAAAGATTATGCAGTTCTTAGAAGCAAGGAAACCTTTTCATTTCACTGAAAATTTTTGTTCAGGCTGGAAAGATGAAAACAAATAATGGTAACAATGCAAACAAAAGAATAAAAGGAGCAGAAATATGTCTTAAAACACAAAGACTATGTTTTCTGGAAATGGTCCAAAATACACACACTGCAATGGATATCCTATATAGCTAGTCAACTATCATGTCAGGAAAGACACAAGAGCCATAGCCAGAAAGGTAAATTTAGCATTAGTAAAGACAAATGTAAAAGATTACATTGGGGTTTGGGTTCCTTACTAAATCCCCTGCTTCTTTTCATCCTAGGGATGGCATGCTCAGCAACTGCTTCAGACAAAGTACACACAAGAAAGGGATTTTGCTGTTTTCTAATTTAATCTGAACATGTGCAAGTTTAAATGCTATTTCATCAACATAACCTGACAAGAATAAATTTTTTCACACAATTATGCGCTGTTACAATATATTCCCAAGTACTTTCAAGTACTTAAAAACTTACTCAACATTTGCAGATCAGATGCATAGAAATATGATGTTTCATCCATGTGTTGTAAAAGCCGTCCTGGAGTGCAAATTAGCATATTTATGTGATGGATTCTTTCAGACTCTTCTTTCAGATCCTGAAATGGAGTTAATCCATCTTAGCTCTAGTTGTTCAGACTAGAAGTCCAGTACCAGAGACAGTCAGGCCAGTTTAACCTATTAGCAGCTCTTAGAAAGAATAGTCAAGGATCCACTTTCCTCTCCCCACAGATATGCCACCATTTCTTCAGCATGTTCACATCTGTGGCTTGAGGAAAAGGTATTTCAGAGTAATCTAAATTAACAGGATAGTCCTGGAAGACTTGGCAGGAAGGTCCATCCAGTCATGGGCACTGCAAAGACTTTAAATATACCTCAAAAAGTTTCAGAAAAGACACAGAATACACACAAGAAAATAGTGGGTCACTGATAGGTTCCCATTAACCACTCTTGTCCTTGACTTTTCAAGCCCAGGGTTTCCTTCCTTAGCTAGCACCTAATACAGCACTCAACTATGCTTCCATACAACAAACTCCAAGAGAGGACACACACCTTTCCTCCAATGATAAGGCCAGCTGAGAACTCATGGTTCTTCCCCACTTTACGCAGAACCTTGAAGGTTTGATAGGCCAGCTCCCGGGTAGGCGAGATGATCAACACCCCCAGGCCATCAGCTGAAGTCCACTGCTGCCGATAGAGGAGCTCCAAAGCCTGAAAGAAGTGACCATGTTATCACCACAAAAGTCTCACAAGGAAAATGTGCAATGAGTTGGTATCAAAGTGTCATTTTAAATAAAAGGACACAGCCACATGAATTAAAATAATGACATGAAGAAACATCAGTGCACACTTTACATAGCTGATGATATATAAATTCTAACTAATGGTAATGACACTTGCTGTTAAGAAAAATTCTCCAGTACCAACCTAAGACAGACAGTAATCAGTGGAAAATCATAAACACTTCAGTGCACAATTAATCCTACTCTGCTAAATTCTGGAAATTAGGCCATTTATATGATAATAGGAATCAGTACAGAAAAATTTAAGAAATTTCTCTGCTCATGAGGTTTTGTGGGAACCAGGAACAGAATGAGCACCTGGAAGAATGTTAATTATTGAATCTTTAATTCTGGCTTATAGACTTGAAGCAGTATTATCCACACATTACATACAGAGCGTTCTAAAGTTGCCATACAGCTCACACCAGGATTCTTCCCCTCTCTTATGAACTGATGCTGCAGAAACACTCTATCAGTCAGTTAATCCTAACACAAGGACTTTACAGGTATGAGTATCTGAAGCCTTCTGAAATACTGAGAGCTGGTAAGCATACTTGCACAATGAATTTTTTTCCACTCCTCAGCTCTTCAGATCCTCTCTTAGCCCTCTTCTCTAAAACTGTTTTAAAATAAGGTTTGTAAAACTAAGTACATCTACTCTTATGCTAAATAATAATCTTCACTTGTTTCTTAAATTCACAAGACTTGTGAAGCCACCTACATTTTTTTTTATTCTCTACTAATAAGATTTTTTTTTAAAGCAGCATAAAGCATAAATCTTCCTTACTAGAGAGGGTATTCAAAGCACCTACTACTGTTCTCACAGTAATAGGCTCCAAAGAAATTTTTGTTTACAAAAATGCAAGTAATGTTCAACACAGAGTAACACCATAAAAAAAAATTTCTCCCCTTTGGGGTTTGTATCCGCTTATATGTGCACTTTAAGCACACGTCTCAACTGAAGAAATGAAATGCAGATCATGATGCTTTGAGTAAAACTGGCAGACATGTACATCCATTATAGGGATTTTCATCCCACTTTTCTGCTTGCACCCAGAAGTGATTTCCAAGGAGTTGACAGGAAGTCCACAATCACTAAGGTTAACTTTGTTATGTAAGGTCCAAATTGTAACATTTTAAAGGAGTGAAAAACCAGTCATTAAAAAATCTAAGGAACTGAAAATCCACCCTTCTGTTTCATACACCTAGTTTTCAAATGCCAGAAAAACTGGACAACTGAAGTTGCACCTGGAAAACAACCTTGAGAGAAAAACAAAGCACTTTCTAAATCACACAGGGTCTACTAATGTAATAATCAAAATGAAACTTTTAAGTCACAGAATATTCCGGGCACAAAAAATGCACTTCTTTGAGAAGCTCAAGCAGCTTTATTCAATTCCTAAGTATCTTGGCTTTCCTGAAACAGATCAGTTGGATTTTAACTTTCTCTCAGGACCTACTAATGTAAACTGACTGACATCAGTATTTCAGAGATAACTTGGTTTGAGTAAAAATAGAAGGATGTAAGTTACTTACTGGAACAATAAAAGCCAACGTTTTGCCCGATCCAGTCTTTGCAGCTCCAAGTACATCTTTCCCTTGTAAAGCCAGACCAATGGTTTGCCTCTGTATCTCTGTTACCACACGATACTGAGATTCCTGCAGTCCTAGTGTTTGCAGGGTGGGAAGGGAGAGGGTAGCACAGGAAGAGGAATAAAAAAAAGAAGAAAGAAAAAAAATTATTCAATTTTGTCTGGTCCACAGACAAAATACAGCAACTGCATTGCTCTGTTTAGAAAATGCTGTACATGGCAATACTTACCTAAAACTTAGTTTAAACAAAAAAAATGTTCAGATGCAGATAAGCTATGTATTCCCTTCTACTTATATTATTTTTCCAAAGAAAAGTTCTATACTCACCTTTTAGCGTTTTCTTTGACAATGGAAAATCTGAAAATCTTTGGATTTCACTTGCATTTATCTGAAACAAAATAATTTTAATCAATGCTTACAATCCAACCATAAGAGAGGAACTGAATAGCATTATACAAGTTAGTGTTAACATAAATATATTATTCAGTACAACCTGATTCAAGTTAGCTAGTCAGGCAATCTATACTAGTTTGACATAATCTAAACCACAGATTTACCATAAACTATTCAGTAAGTAATGATATATTTGAATAATGCAGGCTAATTGCACAATTTAAAGCTCAGACCACCATGAAATCATTGAGAAATTTAGACTGAAGAGGACCCAAGGAGGCCCCTGGTCTACACCTTACTGGAGCCCAGATGTCATTTTCAGATCTGTGTTTTCAGATCCCAGCAAGGATCTGCTTGGGAATATATCTCATCCTCACTGCAGCGTGTATTTGGGTACCCAGAGCTGCAGCAATATTACATCCACCTGACTGGGAAAAGAAGAGTTCCCCTACGTCCTGAAGCTCACCAGATTCACTAACCTCTAGCACTCAGTGTATTTAATTTTTTAGACCTGTCCTACAGGGTTAAAAAAAAAAAAAAAAAAAAGTAGTTGATTGTCCTAGCACCAACTAACTTAATTCTCTGTATGCACCCAGAGAGAGCTGTTTATTACACACACACACACAGCCCCAAGTAAAAAGTGTTCCAGTCCATGAGTTTGCTCAATGATTTACAAAGATGGGGTGTCAAGTAGAGCTGTTGGAAAAAATGTAGTATTTTCAAGGCTGTTGTTGCAGATGTGAACAGCTCTCACTGGCAATTTCAGAGCTAATAGTAGCAGGACAAAAAACCCCAGAAAACTCAAGTAAAAAAAAAATAGAACCTACTGAATTTATAAAGCCTGAAAAAGAAGCTAGACTACACAGCTTTGAATACATGCTGACTAAAATCCATAAACTGAGATTTCTAAATGTCAAACTTGGAGCTTACAACCCATGCATTTCTAATAGGTATTGTTTATCTCTAACAAACTGCTGAACAGAAGACTCCCAAATCAGGGACCAAGCAAAATAGTCTTCAGACCCTCCTGACATCTTGTGTTAACAATTCCAGAGAAGGTTTCAGATAAAGAGCTACTGAGCTGTCAGATCACCCTTGTATCTCCTTGAAGTACCAAGCCTTTTACAGGCTCTGCCTGTTACAGAAAACTGAGGTTGTAGCTGTTCAAAGCATCTAAATTATAACAATACTCTTTTCAGCCTAGGTCTCTCCAGTAAAATCAAGACAAGTAACTTAACACATGAATTTAATCTCTATAAATAAAAGGTAAAAACAGGTAAAAAGTTACAATGCTCTTAATAAAACCTGGTTTGGACACATTTCAAGGTAAAGCTCTTTCAAGGCAGATTTCAAGCTTTCACTGTGTCCTAACAGAGCAACTAAACTTTTGCCAAACATTATTTTGGAGAAGGGAAAAAATCCTATCAGAATTGCCATAAAAAAAGGTCTTTCTTTGACTTTCATAAATTGGAATTCTTGACAATTCTTTCAAATTCAGTTGGTAATTCCCAGTCTTACTATTTTGCATGCTAAATATTTACAACTCAGTGATGTATACAGTTTCTGGTTCATTTCAGCCAAGAGACTCTCTGCATAGAAGAACAGTAAGCCCACAGAAGGGAAAAGCATTTTACTAACATCAAAAAAGAATTCATGCAATCGATTATGTGCAGCTAAAGGGATAGATTTTAACAGGTTTGTGATACATCAAATAGGTTATTTCAGCAAACTGAAATTGTTCTAAATAATTGAAGTATTTCAGTACTCAATTTCTTCTTACTTTAGATGACTCAGTAAGAACAGATGTATTAATCAAAAAAGAAGACAAATATTGTTCCACTCTTCTACCCTCAACTTCTCTAAATCAATTTAAAAATCATTACATGCACAAGCCTAGTTCTTTCAAGGATGTCCAGGGAAAAAAAAAGTGAGAACAGTATTAAAAGAGCAAGGAATGTTGGGAAAGGCCGTATCATAAAGCTTCTTGTATTATTTCTCTGCCCTGCATACTTCCAGGAGTTGAATAATGTTATGCTATAGTACCCCTGAACTCCGAAGGCACTGATATATTTTTAAGTCATGCCCAAATGGAAGGCATAAGGACTGATGTCTAAGGTACATCCTCTGATAATCCTATTCCACATCTACATGCATCAGTGGAAAACACCACCAACTTCTACTTTTTTAGTTTGTTTCCTTGTCCAAAGTTACTACCTCTGCTCATCTGCTGGGAAGCTGTAACCATGAGCTCTTTCTAATCACCTCCATATGAGAGCAGCCAGCCCCTTTCAAATATTTCAAATGCTATTCTGATCTAACTCGACTAATTTGACACCAAGCAGACTGGAAAGGATTTTTCACAAACAGCTCCAGAGCACATCAGTTAGGCTGTTAATGCTTTTCATGAGCACAACTGTTTGAAAAAGACCATGTCCATCAATGGCCTGACAGTCAGGCAACAAAGTCACTGAATCAACAGAAAAAAGCTCATCTATGAACATATAACACAGAAAATGGTCCCATGATATGGACATACTGAAACTAAATTTCACATTTTACATCTATGTTGCCACAGGCTTGCTATCACATGTTGACAAATGGGGAAAAAAAAGCCCAGTTCCAAAGTATAGTGGTTGAGTCTTCATTAATTTTGTCTTGTTTATCCACTGCAGTCATTCTCACACACGAAATCATGGACAGGAGGTCAAGCTGGATCATCTTGCATCCACCAACCATTCTACCACTATTCCATGCACACATAAATCTAACCCATGCACAGTCTGTGTGCCAGAGACCCCAGGCACTGCTCTTCACAGAGAGGAGCTCACCCAAAAGCCTCCTGCTTCCCTTGTCCCTAAGGGATCTGCATCATGCAGAACTCACTGGAGACCACTGATGATCCAAGCACATGGCACTTCTTCACAATTCCCAATCCTACTTTAACCAGATCCAGGGTAATGTGGAAGAAACACTGGAGACCCAGTGGAAAACCTTGTCAGGGACCAGAAAAGACTATCTGAAGGACTGAAAACAGAAAGTTAGGTGGGCATCCAACCGTGTGTTCGCAGGCAAGAGAATCCTGGAGCAAAAGAACAGCAAAGCCCCAGCAGAGGTGAGACCAAGAGCCCCCAGACCTATCGTAATACAAGCACACGTTTATTCTTTCTTAATTCTGATGAAAACATGCCTGAACATTACAAGCCTCTTTTCTTCAACACCCAAAAACACACACAAATACAACCTTCCACTATCCAACCCCCACCTATGCTGCCCCAAGCTGCACAATGAAGCAGAACTGTCGCCCATGCCCAGAAACAGATGCATGTGCAGCAGTCACTTTAGCAACATAGAAACATCCATAGATATCCACATAGCCAAGGTCAGGAGTAGAGGAACATGCCATTTGTTTTCAAACAGCAAAGCAAATGATCCAGTGAAGCTCAGGAACACCAACTTGCTGAATCTAACTAATAGAGCTAACATGACCTCTTTATGGTAACAATGTGTTTCTTCTGCACCTCTTCATTACTTTCTGCTCAATCAAATTACAACCACCAAAAAGTCATTACCACCAGCTGTGTCGAGTGCTGCACAACCAAGTACAACTGCCCTGCAAACTCAGCAAAAGTTGGCAGGAGGCAGAGCAGCACCACAGGCAGCACACATCTAACCCGTTATTCACAATTACACTGATCAGTGTGATTCCAAAGCTGACTGTCTCCCGCAGGAATTCAAGGGGCTCTGAGAAACAAAACCAACACCACTCACTTCAGGTCTCACATTCAAACACCTATTTCTGACTTGAGGCTAAAACATCACAATTCATTCATACTGATGGTTTGCCCGCCGTGCGTCTTCTATGGAGACAAACGTGTGCTATCTCCAACACGAAGATATCGACGCTGCCTGGTGAGAAGGGCCAAGCGCCCCCGGTTACAACCTGCTCCAGCCTCCTCCTCCTCCTCCTCCTCGCTGCCTTTTAACCACAAAATCCCCCGCCCCGGCTCCACAGCCTGTCCAGCCACCTCCACCAAAACCCCTGAACCGCGGCTGCCGGGCCCTGCTCCTCTTCCTGGGGAGAAAGAACAGAGCTCCATCCCGACCTCGTGACAGTGAGAGCCCGCTGCCCGCCGCAGAGCAGTGCCACCCAACCCCTTACCTACGGGCACCTCCAACAGCCCTGCCCACCAGGGGGGCTCCTACAGATACCATACAGCACCTACAGACACCATCCCTCCTCCTCCCGGATCTATCCACACACACGCCACACGAGGAAGGAGCCGCTGTTTCATAGACCGCCGCGCACAGCCCCTCGCTCCCGGCCCGGCAGTACCTCGGGGTAGCGCTGCACCAGGCGGCCGATGTTCTCCCGCTCCACCTGCCACTCGGGCCGCTTCCTCTCCTTGCGCTGCAGCCGCAGCCTCTTCGTCCGCCGGGTGTATTTCTTCTTCCAGCGCTCGAAGCTGCGCACGGGGTCCATGGCGGCCGCCGCGGGCCCACCGCCGCCGGACCGGCCCATGCTGCCCCGCCGCCCCGCGTGGGTCGCGCACGGCCGGGGCGGGGCCGGGCGCAGCCGGAGCGCGTCACTCCCGGGGCGGCACCGCCGGCAGGCACCGCCCCGGCCCGGCCTCCGCCAGGGTGGGAAGTGTGGAATGTAACCCACAGGAATGAGTTCGTGCCGCAGCGAGGAAATTACTGCAAATTATCGATAGAGATTATGAAACGGAAAGGGAAAAAAAATAAAGCCTTAATAGAAAAGGGGTATGTGCTTAGTGCTAGCATAAATTTTGTCCTCAGCGGTGTGGGGGAATCACAAAATCATAGAATGGATTTGGTTGGAAAGGACCTTAAAGATTATCCAGTTGCAGCCTCTCTGCCGTGGGCAGGGACACCGTTCACTGCATCAGGTGGTTCAAAGCCCCATCCACCCTGGCCTCGGACACTTGCAGGGATTGGGCATCCACAGCTTCTCTGGGCAACCTGTTGGTGTGCCTCACCATGCTGACAGTGAAAAATTTCTTCCAAATGTCTAATTTAAATCTGCCCTCTTATAGTTTGAGTACATTCACCTTGTTGTATCTCCACCTGCTCTTGTGAAAAGTCCCTCTCCAGCTTTATTGTAGGCCCCCACCAGGTACTGGAAGGCTACAGCCAGGTCACCCCAAAGCTTTCTCTTTTCCAGACTGAACAATCCCAGTTCTCTCAGCCTTTCTTCACCAGAGAGGTTCTCCATCCCTCTGATCATGCCGGTGTCCCTCCTCTGTACTCACTCCATCGGGTCCCTGTCCTCCCTGTGCTGGGAGCCCAGAGCTGGTGCAGCCCTGCAGGTGGGCTCTGAGCAGAGCAGAGGGGCAGAATCCCCTCCCTGGCCCTGCTGCCCACCACGGGATGCAGCCCAGGACACGTTTGGCTCTCTGGGCTGTGGGAGCACACTGACAGCTCATGGCCAGCCTCTCATCCTCCAGCACCCCCAAGTCCTTCTTAGCAGGGCTACTCTCCATCTGTTTCCAGCCCGTGTTCATACCAGGAGTTGCCCAGACCTCTGTGGAGCTCTTTGCACTTGGTGCATTTAAACCTGATGAAAGTCCCACAGGCCCAGATCTCAGGCTTGTCCGCTCCCTCTAAATGGCATCCCATGCCCAAAGTGTGTCAGCCACACCACTCAGCTTGGTGTCATAAGCCCCTTTTTAGATACTTGAAAGCTGTTATAAGGTCTCCCTGGAGCCTTCTCCAGGCTAAACAGCTCTCACCTGTCTTCATAGGAGAGGTGCTCTGTCACTCTGATCAGTTTTCATGGCCTCCTCTGAACTCATTCCAGCAGGTCCATGTCTTTCTTGTAGTGAGGACCCCAGAGCTGGAATGAGTACTCTGGAGCTGGAATCAGGAGGAAGAGTTCTATGGCAAGGCTGTTAATGCTTTATTTGCTCATTCAGTACAGGGAAAAACTGAGAAATTTGGAAAAATCAAAACTCAGTTGAAAGACATAGAGTGGAGCTCATGTTTAAGGTGCTGGGTTTAAGCTCTGACATCACTTTGACCCTTCATAATACAGCTGTAGTCAGTCTTAATGGCCTTGGCTCAGAGCCTTGAACTATGCAAAGGGTTGGCAGAAAGTCACAGGGAAAACCACAAGCAGACAGAGCTGTCTTACACTGCATGGTGTAAAGCTGGTGTCTATAAGAGGCAGATATCTCTCAACAAACTAGATTTAAGCAACCTGCAGATTTATATTACGCTATCTTTACGTTCACCAGTTTTTAACCCCTCCCAACGGGAAGGTTTGCATTGCTCTGCAGTTGTTCAGTGGTCAGAAACAATTTGCTGAGTGAGCTTTAGCCCTTCATCAGCACACAGAATTCAAAACAAAAACAGGCTGTGGAATTATTGTGCCACATCAGGAAGAGAAAATTACAAACATATTTACGCAATGGCATAAGACGGAAGTAAACACCTTGATGAGGGGAGCACTGAAAGACTCCCAAAATAATTGCTGTCTCTGATGAGGGTTTGGAATTCCAGAAAGCCAAGAGAAAAGGGAGTGTCTCTTAATTGGCTCCACTTTTGCCATACATATGTTGAGTGTATCACTGAAAGATGTTTTCCCTCCTCCCTGACATCAGGGAAACCTATGATCATAGAAATATTTGGTTTCCCTTTAAAATCCATGAAGTTACTAATTCAGGCGGGAATGGAAAAATGCCCCTTAAATATACCCCAGGGAGATCTCTTCACCCAGGTACAGCTCTGAATGCAATGTTTTTTTCTAGGGGCTTATTGCTGTGCAGATGAATAAGTAGGTATTATTCTTAAAACAAAAATAGTTTTGTCCAAAACTAAGTGATAAAAAGCTGTTTGCAGGAGATGCTGATCCACCCTGAAGGATGTGTTTTCGGGGATGGCTCATGTTTCCCACAGTTACAGCACATTACTGTGACATACAAAACAAAGTCCCAGTCTAGCACAGTTGGACTGTCACAGGGCTCAGCTGCCAGTTTAAGCATTTTGTGTCTGCCTGTAACAGAAAAACATGCAAGCAAAAACCCTCCTGTGTAGAGTTCCTGCTGTCCCAGCACTGCAGTAAGTTTACTCTTTTCCTGAGTAAATGTACAGTAGAAGTGTTGTGTTTGAACACGCTGGCTTTGCTCACCTGCTCTGTGTTTTGCCTGCAGGGCTCATCTCTTTCATAACAGAACAGCAGCAGTAGTCTGTGAGTCATGACAGACATAAACCCTCAATGAAAAAAAAAATAATATCTTGACATCCTATTTCTTAAAACAAGTTTTTATGCTACTGTCATGAACACTTTGAAAAGGTTCTGAAAAGCATGAAAGCATGCTGATGCTTTTTTAATAATTAATTTGCTCATTAGCCAAGAGGTCCATATACCAGGAAAGGAAAACAGAAAGTCAAAAGGGCCTTGTCCTGTGTCCCACAATACAAGGTAAAATGCTGTATGGAGCTCCAGGCTGGAGGTCTGGAAGCCTGCAAGGGCCCTGGAACTGCCCTTCTAATTTCTCTGGTGTCCTCTCACTATGAGGGGCCTGCCTGAGAAACAGCCAGGGGTTTGTGAAAGTTTCTCTTTTATACAGAAACAAACTCTACCTTGTAAAATTTCTAGTAAGACATTTAAAATTTCAGTTGACTTGTAATAGTACTATCCCTAAAACTGTGGCAAAACCAGAGGTTCTTCTGAGAGAGATTGAGAGAGAGAAATGATAAATGATGGAAATAAATTTTTCAAGCACAGTTGTTTTCTTGTAATTCGAAGAAATGGAGTACAGCTATAACAATAGAAGTAGCAAAGCCCTATACACAACCACAGAGAAGAAGGCAGCAATTTTTCACTTTAAACAAGACCTATTTTAAGAACAGTCATTCTCCATAGATTTCACTTTCATGCATACTCAATCTTTCCTACTCATAAGCATGAACATCTGTGTGTTTCGAAAGAGTTCTTTATGGCGAGGAGGACAAGGGGCACCAAGTATCAAGGTCAGGGCCCTGAGGGCCCTCGTAGACCTTAATGGCCCTGACCAGCCTCACCTCCCTCAGTCCTCCTCCTACACCCTGGCACACCCTGCAGCTTCAGGGCCTGTCTGAGTTATGTCACATGTCATGTTGGTCCCCAGCTCAGCCATGGCCATGCCTGCCCTTGGCCCCACTGGCTGGGGCCCAGAGCTGCAGAATGACTTCCTGGCTTGACCTCCATCCTGCTTTATCACTGTGGACGTGCCCAGTCATCAATGACTGTATGATGGCCACCCTGATTATGGCCACCAGACCTCACCTCATCCTCATCCTTATGGTGTCCCTGACCAGGAATTTATTTTTCCAGCTTGGCCTTGGACCTGCTTCAGATGTGTTTGATGAGTTGGATTCTTGGTTGACCGCAGCTGCCAGCTGTGAGCACACCTTCCCCAACGCAGCTCCCTCACTCAGGGGCTGTGTTACCAGGCTGAGATCCTGGCTCTTAGGGAGCAGCCAGTCCTGGCTGTGCCCTGACAATCAAGCCCTCGTCACTTTGTCTGGGTTCATCCTGAATGGTGACAATGGTTCGCAATCTCTGGTATCCTTCATATACTTCCTTGGGAAAACCTCAGGGCCAAGCTGAGTTGTACCACACAGCTATAGATCTGTGTTTCATGGGGCTTTCTTCACGCCCCATGGATTTAGAGCAGTTGGCCCAACACCCAGATGTTGCCAATTCTCCATTCTTACCTATATTCCTTCTTGCATTTTGTGGTTGGTCATAATCTGTTCCAAGTGCATCACTCCCTGCACTTCTGCCCTACCATTTCTCCTGGTGCCTCATGCAGCCACATAGACTCTCATTCACATACCACATACCCCAGTTAAATATTTCCTCAGCAAATCTCTACAGGAATTTAAAATAAGTAAAGGTTGATTTTATTTTATATTTTTTTTAATTATCACTGTGTTTAAGTTAAACTTTGGAATTCACATTAAATCCTAGATTGTTTTATACTAACCTGCTTACTTTCCATTCTCCTACACCATTTTGATTATATACCTAAAGAAGTACTCAGCAAACCAGAGGAAGTGACTCCTGAAGGACCATTTGTCAGTGAAAGACCACTAAAGCCCTTCTCAATAAAACAACCACATGCTAGGAGAATTTCCTCAATGGCTCTCAATACCCTTATCTTCCAAGGCTCACTTGCTGTGCTTCAGGAGATTTGAGAGAAAGCATGTGAGAATATTCTGCCTGAGTGTCTCTGAATGAGACACCCACAGTGAAAGGGTGGATCTTCAATGTAATATTTGCACTAATACAATGCAGATTCAGAGCAGTTTGGAAAATGTATGGAAATGGCAGTCAGATTTGTAAGTTATTTTTAACAGAGGTAATGTTCCTATCAGACGTTATTATGAAATTTTATCTGTCCAAAGGATGTACAATATGACATAGAAAAATGATAATCTCACTTGGAAAAAGAAAAATCACTTTAAAATGAGCATTATTATGTGTGATGGACAGAATTGTTCAGAGAAGAAATGGGTGTTAGAGTAGATGCCAGGGCCCTGAGGGCACTATTCGACCTTATTGTCCCTACTAAGCTTCTCCCAACTCCTGCCCATGGTCTCAGAACTCCATTTCAGCTTAGACAAGAGGTATTAGTCTGAGTATTGCAGGCTGAGAAAAAAATCAATGCTCTCAGTTTAAAACAGAAATTTCAATGCTCTCATGCAGACCCAGGATAAGCAACTCTAAAAAGGAGTCACAGTAGGTGTTTGGGATGGAGAGCAATCAATAAAAGAAACAGGGTAGAGGAAAAAAAATAATAAAACCCATACAATTGGTTTTTCCTGTATTGGGTAGCCCTATAACAAAAGGCTACCAAGAAATTATATTTTTGAAGTTGAAAGTTATACTTGATTTTCAAAAACACAGTGGAAACACAGTTTCAATAATTCCTGGTCTGTGGAAATGGGTTAGTTGTAATGGATATACAGTCAGTTATTACCAAGAATATTGTGTGATATACTTGAGAGCTTGCATTTTCCTCTTAGCAATGAACAGCTGTTTCCCAACAATTAAACAAATATGAATTTGCAAATGCATTTCTTCTTGGGGAACTGATAAGAATACTTTTACCAAGCATATAAATTACAGGAATTTGGATTTAGGTAGACAATCCAAAAGCTAAGGATGCCATAACTAGAATGGCATAAACACATTTCTCCTGGAATGCTAGAGGACTTTTTGTTTTCTAGAGGACTGATAATATTCATGATTTAGTCTGTAGGGCCCATAGAATGAACTTTTTGCCAATGAAAGCCCAACTGAACATTGGAAAAGTTGTGATGCAAACTCTGGCCAACAAAACCAACTCCATGGACAAGAAGAAAAGCTTTCACTCAGATTGTCAGACAAGATAACCTATAAAACAGAAAGCAATTTTAAAAATTAATTACTTACTGTGTCATACTTTCAGTGTTTAAATTAAATCATCTGTTTCTTCAAAATGTTATGATACATAGATTATTTTAATAAAAACAAGATTAATGTTAAAACAAATACAAAATCAAAACATTTTTCTTTTAAGTCAACAAAAATATTTTTATTGAAAATTATAAGTGTGACCAATCTTGCAAGAAATATATGATGGGATTTGCTGGAACTTGTTTTGGCTCACAGAGCTGTCAAACACACCCAGGCTTCCCAGGCCCCATCACTTCACCCCTGCCCACAGTTTGCCCTGCAGCACTTCACCCTTCTCCGGGCTGCTGGTGCTGGGCCCACGGTGGTGTCTGAGTGTCTCTGAGCCACTAGGGGCCGTGACAGACCTGGAGAAATGAAAATGAGCAATAAACTGGGGTCACAGCAGACACACCAACCTGAGAAGGACCATTAAATCATCAAGCCTGCGTTTCTGTGACGGCTGGGATCTCTGTACAGTCCCAGGGCACGGGCAGTTATTCCAGTGCAGGGAACTCCATAAATATGCAATTCATCTTGAACACACTTGACAGTTCTTTCACAACTGAGCTGATTTCCTGACTGAGATGCAGACTTGACAAATGAAATTGCAAAAGATGAGTTAACCTTTCAGGTGATCACACATCTTGGAAGAATGCCATTCCCCAAAGAGAATAATACACACTGTAGTGCTACTGAAGCTTAATATTAAAATGACATGCTTGAATGTTGTCCTTTAATTATCAAGGCACTCTGTAGAAAAAAGGCATTTTTATTTAGCACAGTTCTTGGTCTTTCTGTATTGCAGAATAATTTCAGGAGACAATGTATTGTTTTTCCCAGATCATTAGCATAATACAATATATTTGGTTTGTCAGATATGTAAAAAAAGGCACAGCACCTTTATGCAACAGGCACTTATGCCTTATTATCCTTGTTTTTATGGGCTTGATTATTCTTGCATTTGGAGAAAGAATCATAGTTTATTATTTTGATCCTCTAGTTTATTCACCAGGTGTATTGCTCAACTCTGAAGTGTACATTTCCTTCCTAGTTATGATGATTTAATAACACCTCTTTTTGTGGCTGGGAAGTGTAAGCCACCCAGCCTGCCTTATCTATCTGCACGCTTCTGACTGTAGAAGTTAAATTTGTTTCAGCAGTTTAGACTCATTAGATTGATATTTTATAGTAATGGATCATGAGACAAATTTGAGACAAGATATAGGCTGAAAGTCAGTGACAGAGAGGCAATGTGGGAAGGCAAAGGAAACTGAAGATAAACTACCCTGGCAGTGCCTATTTGTGCTGCCAGAGGTGAGACTGGACCCATGGCCATGTCCCCACCATTCAGCCATTCCTGCTGACAATCCCGGTACTTGTAGGAGTCCTGTGCAGACCTGCATGGGCAACAGCTGCATGAACTGTAAAGTTGTCAAACCAAATTCATCCCTTAAATAACTGCAAAGCCTCATAAAAAAAAATTTATCTTCATGCTGTATTATTTCAGTTGCATTAGATTTCTCAAGTAGAAGGTGCTTGAGGCTTAGGTGAAAAGGAAACTGTCGCTATAGCTTGAGTAGCCACGTGACCTGCAAACTGCAGAGTGATCACAGCATTCTAAAAACTAGGGACAGAAAAGCTGCTGTGCTAAATCTCCTCATCTTCATAATCACAAATGAAAGGAAAGGGTAGAAGGGTTTCTTTCAGGATGTGATGATGAAGTTGTGTGGATTTGTCTACAGTTCCCTACCAAAGGCCAGTTCATGATGATGGAGTAAAGACGTGCTGGCATAGCTGGATTTCTAAATCTTATAATAACATTTCCATACTTCCTCTTGTTGAAAGAACATGGGAAAAAGCAAAACCAGAAACTATGTTAAGAAAAATAACATTTTTCGTGGGAGATTCTGGCTACTTTTGTTTGGCAAATGAACATAATGATTTAAAATTTCTGAACAATCAAAGCTCAGGCGTGGGATTCAGCTCCAGATCACAGATATATGTATATATAGGCATCTAAATGGAGTGGCTTGGTTCAGTTGCTTAGTTGCCACCTGAGGTGATGCAAGGCACCCTGCCTGAGCCCCAGCTGCTTCTCCAGAAGGGCACAGATCTCCCATATATCCCACATTTTATCTGCCAGCCTTTTGCTTCTGTATCCTAGAGCATTGAATGCTTATGTTCAATCCCACTGGAAACTGTACAGCTATTTGACTCACTTTGAAAGAGACATCTGAATCCCCCTGCAGAGTCCATTAGCTGAATTGACTGGATTTCCACTCACTATAATGGGAACATGGCATGTAGACAGGAAATTAAAGTGCCTCCAAGCTAGAGCTGACTGCCCCCTATCCCTCCCCAAAGAGTTTAATGTTCTCCAAATGTAAAGACTAGATGAAAAGCGTGTGAAGACATGGACATAAAAAGCTTCACTGAGCTTCTCAGCAGTTTAGTGTTCCAGTTTCACTTCATTTAGCAATCCTTTAAATCACCATCAATAATAACACTCAGGAAACAGGTTTCAGCAAATGTAGTTGATTCACAGTGGCTACTTTTTGGATCCAGTTCAGAAAATGTTCAGTATTCTTTAATGAAATTAGCATTTCTGTTTCAGACTTAAATTAGACATGTTCAACAACTCATAAAAACAAACACAGAACCCATAAAAGCTCTACACAGCTCTACAGAGGATTGGCTCCTGCCACATTCAGGATCTTGACAGTCACAGCCACCCAGTCTAAGCTAACAGGCTCTGCCACGCAATGGGGTTGGGCAGAAAAACTTCCTATCACAGAACTCAGATTCATGGCTTCCAGAGGGGACACGGCTTGGCCTTGGATCTTGGATCACCACAAACTTGTGTGTCTGGTGGTCACTGGCATGTGGCTGAGCTGGGTGACCACCACAGGACCAGCTCTGCTTGCCCTGCTCAGGCACTGTGGGATTGTGCCTTGCCAGGGAGGACGCTGTCCTCACCTGCCTCACTCTCACTCTGCATCCCTGCCTCATTGTTCCACAGTATGTTCTGTTGTGTCAAAGGATTTTCTGTGAAGACTGTAGAATAACTAGCTAGATAATAAAAATAACAATTAAAATTCAAGGTAATTAAACATTAAATTATACACGAGGAAAACTGTTCCAACCATATATGTACCAATGATGGCTGCCTAGTTGATTTTTTACTACTCATAAAATTTGGGTGTTACAATGAAACTGTTTCTATCACAAGATTCTTATTTAGGCATTTTTATCTGTCTAACTAGAAGCTATCCTGTGAGGCACAAATAGTGACTGAAAGCAAAAGCAACAAAAGCCCCAGCGCTCTGTCATGTGTGTGAGTGCTGTCCAGCTGGATGGCTGCATGTAGAGATTTAATGGTAACACTGATCAGCTTTCTGCCCCAGACTGTAAACAGTCTGTGAGGAATTTATACTGATGTGTCACTCAGAAAATTTCAAAGGGAGTACACCATGTTCCAGCATTCCACATCTGACAGAGAGGAAAACTGCATGCATTCATTCACATCAGCCTCTATCAGTCAGTTTGGAGTGTCCAAAGCATCCAGGGAAACAGTAGCACTTTGACTGGACAGAAAGGGTAAATGAAGCAGAGAACATCTCAGTGGCTTAGCCTCTCTGAGAAAAAGCCCCAGAACACTTGCTTCCTTTTAAATATAGCAATGTAAATTCTGCAAAAACTTGAAATCTAGTGCTTGTAGGAGTTTTGCTGTAGATGTACACGAGGCTTAGGATTTATTCTGATTGCAAATGCTCCAGACATGGAAAGAAGGTAACTCCTTTTAGGGACAAATAAAACTGTAACGAGCACATCTAATCACATTGAGTGTTCACAGAAGCACGTCCCAGCAAGAATGTTTTCTTTCACCTGGCATTGCCTCTCTGCTTGGGGTAGTATGGACAGGTTCAGAAGTAAACAATATGGATTCAAATTTGGATTCAAAAAAAGCTTCTGTTTTTTCCCTACCATTTATTATTGTTATTCTGTTTCACTGTAAATCTGTGCTTACTGCCTGTTGGGCCACAAAAACTGGCGTAATATATATCGGCATAATATGGCATATTATGATACTGCATGAGATACAAAGATAGCAAGACACATCCTTGAAAAGAAACCAGAGATCAGAGGAGAAAAAACAGGATACACAGTGAGGGATTTCAGTTTAAGTTTATGAAAAAGGAAGAGGCATTTGAGTTACTATTTATGTTCTTACAGAAAAGAATAAAAAGGTTTATTTTCCTTATTGTTGAATTGTTTTAAGGACTGCAGAGCGAGTGAACTTGGTGTACAAAGAATCCAGACCAATACCTTTAACTTACTGGCAACAATTAATGTGTGTGTTTTGCTTTGTTTTCCCTTCAGTCACCTCTCAAAAGCAATAACAACCGAAACTGCCTATTCATCACCTTCTCTTTGATCTTCACTCCTGATAACAACTATTTTGCATCTTCATTCAAATCACTCCACCCCATTCCTTGCAGTAATATTAAAGAGAAACTTCCTGTTTCTGGATGCCTTTCTGCAATAAATCCAATTACTGCAGCTCCAGGGAGGGGTTCGTTTGGCAACAAATGCAGCAGGAAAAGCAGTTTGGTGTTACAGATAGATATTTAAAAGCTGTTCTGAGTCCTCAAGATTCTGAGGCAGGCAAGGCAACTGCTATATGTTGGAATATGCAGGTAACTGCATTTTCTAAGGTCCCCCAAGATCCTCCTACAGGATGCAAACAATCAGTGTTAGTTCTTAGATGGTATGGATTGGAAAAATATGCTGTGAAAAATAAAGACCTTGGAGACACACTGTAATTCATGAAGGACATGAGCATCAATTCAAATTTTGAAAAATGTAGTGAAAAATAAGCCACTGAAAAACATGCTCTTTCTAGACAGCCAGAAAACCCTTTGTAAATCACAGAACCTCACAATCACAGCATAAGCTGAGCTGGAAGGGACCCAAAGCATCGAGTCCAACTCTGGTCCCACACAGCACTATTACCAAGAGTCACACTATTGTCGCTTAGGGAAGCAGGGTTTTGAGGATGAAGAGGACTCGCTAATCTTGACTCCATAATTAGAAGGCTTGATTTATTTTATATATATATTACATTAAGACTATACTACAAAGAGATAGAAGGAAGAAGTTCTCAGAAGGCTAGCTAAGAGTAGAATAGCAAGAATGAAAACAAAGCAGCTATCCTGGGCTCTGTCCGGGACAGCTGAAGTCCTTGATTGGCCACCAACTATAAACATCAGAGATGGGCCAATCACAGGTGCACCTGTTGCATTCCACAGCAGCAGATAACCATTGTTTACATTTTGTCTCTGAGGCCTCTCAGCTTCTCAGAAGGGAAAAATCCTAAAGGAAGGATTTTTCACAACAGATGTCTGCAACATCACACCATGTGTCTCAGAGTGCTGTCCAAACACTTCTTGAACTCTGTCAGGCTGGTGCTGTGACCACTTCCCTGGGAGCCTGTTCCAGTGCCCAAACACCCTCTGGGTGAAGAACCTTTTTCCAGTATTGAACCCAAACCTGCCCTGACACAACCTGAGGCCACTCCCTTGTGTCCTGTCACTGCTCACCACAGAGCAGAGATCAGTGCCTGCCCCTGCTCTTCCCTTCACAAGGAAGTTGCACACTGCAATGAGGTCTCCTCTCAATCTCCTCCAAGCTGAACACAATCAGTGACCTCAGCCACTCTTCATATGGTTTCCCCTCAAGGCCCTTCTCCATCCTTGCTGCCCTCCTTTGGACACTCTCCCACAGTTTAATGTCTTTTTTATGTTTTGGCACCCAGAACTGCCCCCAGCACTGGAGGTGAGGCTGCCCCAGAGCAGAGCAGAGCAGAGCAGGACAATCCCCTCCCTTGCCCAGCTGGCCATGCTGTGCCTGATGCCCCCAGGACAGGGTTGGCCCTCCTGGCTGCCAGGGCACTGCTGGCTCATGTCCAACTTGTCACAGACCAGGACCCCCAGGTCCCTTTTTGTGGCACTGCTCTGCAGCATCTCATTCCCCAGTCTGCCCGTACATCCAGGGCTGCCCCATCCCAGGTGCAGAATCCAGAACTTTCCCTTCTTGAACTTCATCTGATTGGTGATTGCCCAGCCCTCTCATTTGTCCAGGTCTCTCTACATGGCCTCCCTGCCTTGGAGGGAGTCAGCAGTTCCTCCCAGTTAATCCTGTGATAAACATAGCAAATTGCATCTTTAAAAGGAATTACAGGCTAGCCATATCTCTACTGTACAAAGCACATATCCAAGGAGTTCAGGCAAATGGTTCCTTGCAGTACCTGGTCTCAAACCCAGCTTGCACACAAAACAATGGGATTCAATGCATTTCTCTGATTTTTGGCAGCTGGGCATCACATGCAATGGAATGTTGGAGGAGCGTGGGTTCACAGAGACTCTTCTGCACTTCTGCCAGGAAGCAGCTGTGCTCAGAGTGTTAAAACTCTTGTGAACAGCTAAGTTTACTATGAGCTGCAGATTTTTAAAGGTCTCCACTGTATATTTATGACCATTTCTGTTGCCTCTAGCAGTTTAAATGTGCAAGTATCATTCACAGTGTATTATCTCAATAATCTCATTTGACATTCCTGTGTTAGGTTAACTTCTTCCTGTTAAAGAGAAAGAAGCTGCCCTGGCAACCTTGAAGCTTGAAGCAACCTCTCCTTGCGCATTCTGAGGTCCAGGATTAACCTTAACAACGTGTAAATTTTGCTGTAATAATGGTTTAGATTGACATCAAAATAAATTTCTTAGGTTTACTTCATTATTTTCTTCAGAAGCAGAAGACATTATCTGAACATAAGTTCATGTTTTATTATCCTGTTCATTTAACCAGATCATTTTGCCTCTGCAGGATATAAATACAGAAAGAAAGAAGAAAAGAAAAATTTTTTTAAAAGTAAAAAGAAAAAACAAAGAAAAAAGAAAGGAGGAGAACAGATTATGACAGGAGTTTCACAGTGCACAGTAAAGACATAAAAGCTGTGTTTGTCATATACATCTGCATGTCTTTACAGACCTTCTGACTCAAAGTCTGATTTTGGGACTTACAGAGAGATGAGAACTGGCAATATATACATTGCTCTCTTCTCCTGAGTTTCAAAATAAACAAAACCATTTTTTTTTCTTTCTTAAGTAATGGTTCCTTCAAAGGCTATGGCATATTCTGGTTTGCTTTTAAATAATTTTACAATTATTTATACACTTATTTAGTAATTTGTCATTTTGGTATTCCAAGAGCTTCAGATTAGAGCAATAAAGTTGCTCTGTGTTTTCTAAGATACCACAGTAATTTTTTATCTCATTTGCCACTTATAATATCCATAGTACAGCTACATACTAGGATATGTAGATTGATATGTTGAAGGTCTACATCCGTTGAAGTGTCATTATTCACGAATGTTTAAAGGGATGCCTGCCTTGATGTCCCATTTAGTGAGATAAATTTATTTCATTAGTATTCTGCAAAGGCTTCTTTGTGTAATGGTGACAGAGAAACAATTCTTCTTACAGATACACATAAACATTATGGAAAAAAATTCACTAGCAATTTGACTCGAAGAACACAGAATAACAAGGTTCAAATCCTCTAGAAAGCATATGCAGTTGCACTGGAAATACGAGGTTTATCTCTTTAGCAGGAAGACAGGAGGAGTGGGTGAAACAGTAATATTCAGGATACTGAGGACTAGACAGAAGATAAGAAAAATCCTCAATGTCTTCATTGCCTTGTACTTTGAAGAGTAGTTTAGGTTATCACCACATAAGTACAATACACTGCTATTGTTATTAACAATGCTTGCAATTGACAGTCACTTTGCACCAGAACAAGATCTTCTTTCATCAAGTTACTAACAAATTATTGAGGTAAGCATATGCTTAGGTAGATCTCCATTTAACAAGCTACTCAGCCAGCCTGCGAATATCTCAGTATACATAAACTGCTTTTACCCTTAACTCAGGCAGTTAGAGAGCATTCAGGATTATTTTGTTGGATCATTTTCACTGGAAGGAAAACACCTGCTTTATCTCTGCATAGCCCTCGTTGTGCAAATCATCTACCCAAAGTCCTGTTTCTTAAACAGAACAATAATACACAATAGCAGAAGGGTAACCCCCATACTCAGAAGCCTAAGCTCTTTTTCCAGATAGGTCTGAGTTCAAAATTTTTGATACTTGAATTACAAATATAGATTTTATTGGTGTATTCTTGTAGTGGAATATAGGCATGAAAACAATTTGATGTTTACTATTTTTTGTTAAATGAGAAGTATGTCATTCTAAGAGAGCAATGACAGAGAATTATATGTCATTAAGTAATATGAATTAAAAATCCAGTAAAAGATTTAAAGTGGGCTGTAAGCCAGTGTTGAAGACTTGCTCTTTCTTTTGGGTTCTCCCTCAGGTCACAGTTCTAGAGGTCTCTAATGCTCTTTCTAATCTCCTGGTTGCTTTTGTACACCTACGCTGTGTCATTCTCATGCAACCAAATCAACTCCCTGTTCTAAGAGTCACTCTGGTCTGATCATCCATGAGAGTGGAGCTGAATCTCACACAACTAGGTCAATACTTTACCTTCATGACACAAATCAATGACCCAGTCAAAAGTATTTTCCCAGCTCAAAGTTACTCCTAGTATGTTGCTGGGTCAGCTAGTAGGCTTTGTCACATTAGACATTGCCTCTCTATGAGAGTGATATTTGCAGCTGTCTCATCCTTTTCATCAGTTTCTCCGACTCTCTCTCCTAGGCACTGATGCCGGTGATTACTGGGTCTGGATGCTGCAAGTACCAATTTAAAATTTTGCTTTAACATCAAATTACACTTAGTTGGCACCTTCCTAATCTCTTACTCAATCTCTCTACACATCTGCCTTCCTCATAGCCTGTTTTGTTCCACCCTCAGCCCTCATTGTTGCTTCCACCCTCACCTTGCACCAGCAAGGTATCACCACAGCCCACGCTGGAGCCATAATTAGGTTTCCCAGGCAAGAAGGTCATTTGGTAGGTCCTTTCCTGGTTCCCTCTTTTGTCATTTTCTGGGCATGGAGCCAGGACCTGGGCGTTTTGCCAGCACACATGCTGCTCTTCCACCCCACCCTGGACCTCATGTGTTCTTGCCTGCCTCACCTCTGGAGCCATGCCTGGGGCCACACCTCTCTCTACACCCCTGCTGTGGAACCACTCCTGGTCCTGGCCACAACACCTCTGCTGGCCCTGCCTGGACTGGGATCCTCCACACACCCTTGGCCCTGTGCTTCTCTGCCAGCTTCCTCCATGCATTTTCCCAGCAGTGGAACACAGCTTGGGTCCACCAAGGTTTAGTGCTTGATGTGTTGAATTTTGAATGCAAATAAAACAGATACACGGATACATTCATAACTTGCTCTGCTGGAGACAAGGAGAGAACACGGGCTACATCAATCAGACATCCACAAGTCATGGATTTTTAATTGATTTCTAGGTTTACAGTGATACCCAGACATATCAGGCTCCTCCATAGCTATGTCTGCTGGCACAGGGGCTCCTCTCCTCTCACAAGAGCAGCTCTTGCAGGAACAGAACATGATCATCCCTTGCACTGGGTCTGGCTGGGATGGAGCTAACCTTCTTCATAGCCTACTGTGTTTGATGTTTGAGACTGAGACAGTGTTAGAAACATGCCAGAGTTCTGGATGTTGTTGCTCAGTGTTTGTAAAGCCCCAGGGTGTTGGTTTTTTTTTTTTTTTTTCCTTCTATTCTGCCCCACCAGCAAAATAATCTGGGGGTACACAAGAAGCTGGGAGGGGATACAACCAGGACAGATGACTCAGATTGACTGAAGGGATTTTCCATGCCATATAACATTGTGCTCAACTATGGAATCAATAGGAAAGAGGGATGTTTGTGGTTAAAGCATTTGTCATTACAAGTAACTATTACATGTGGTGAGGTTCTGCTTCCCAGGAAGTAGCTGGACACCTTCTGCTGATAGGAAGTAGTGAATTAATTCTTTATTCTGCTTTGCTTCTACAAATAGCTTTTCTTCACTCTTTATCTCAATCCAAGCTTTCAGATTTTGCACTTCCTAGTCTCACCCCCATTCCTCTTGGGAGAAGTAAGCAAGGCACTAGGTGTAGGCTCAAGGTCAGCCACTACAGCACACAAACTACTTTTGCCTTGGCTGACAAACTCTTTTTGTTGTTCTGAATGAATACAGATCTGTTCTTTGCCAGCAGGGCTGATGGAAAACAGGTACACGTGTCCCCATCAGGACATGGAGGAAGAACTGGTTTTGCCTCTCACCTTGAATGAGGAGGTGTTTGAATGAAAAAGCATTTCTGGTACTCTGAATTAATCATGCATGGCAAGGGTTAATTGCAAAGGCAAATAATTACTCCTTCCCCCTTTTTGAGCATCTTCTACCAAGCATCACAGTGCCAAGGAAGTTAAGGAGAGAGGAAAATTTTTAGCTGATCTGGGTAATAGTACTCAGCTCCTCCTTCGGAACTGTCTGCTTTTACATTTCCAATCTTCTCATCCCCATCCTTTGGACAGCATATCCAGCTCCTAAGAATATAACGAAATTTAAGATCACACAAAATGTGGATACTATTACCAGAGGCTGTCCATACAGGGGAGAGAATTTAACTGCCTCCATATTAATTATTTGTCCAGCTGCTGCTGTTGAGCAATAGTGTGTCACCCAGGTGATGCAACATGTCACTTTCCAATGTGCTACAGCACTTGGATAGTCCATTTTGCCAGATTACAGTAGTCAATTCTATAAGTGCCTTTTTCTACCTTCTGGGGCAGCAACTGATCCCCAAAACAAGATGTCAGGTGTCCCAGTGTTGCAAAATGTGGCATATATAAAATTTTCTTAAGAAAGTATGTTCTTTGATGATTGACCTTTGTGTCATTTCAGGCCTAATAAAAAGAAAGGAAATTGAATCCATGAAACAGATAGCAGCTAACAAGCTCTAAAGGATGTCTGGGTGTTGGAAGGGCAAATTGGTTGTTGGTAGGACTGGATTGTTAAAGTTTAGGGCTTGACAAGCTTCAATGATCTCAGATCCAGGGGGAGGTTATAAAACATGGGAAGAAGAGTGTACCACTGATACACTGATAGTGAACTCAAAGAATGCAGAATCTGTGGGTCACCAGGAAATTTGGCAGAATGGATGAGATAAGAAAAAAACAAATCCAACTTAGCAACTATGCTCAGTCAGCCTCAGCTGGGGAAAGGTAATTCTGGCAGTGGGAGACTGACCGTGGCTCAGGGCCCACTGACTCCCAAAGCCCACAGCTCAAGAGAAGAGAATGACTGAGAATCATTAACCAACAGAAGATTAGCACCACTATATAAGGATCTCTATGCAGCAATGGGTCTGGTATACAAGAGCCTGCAGGGTAGGCAAGTCATTGCAAAATTAGCCCATGAGAGCAGATAGAATTTCCATTCTATATATGGCACAAAATCATTATTGTGCAATTCCACTGATTTGGTAATGTCTGTTGCCATGCCGACCCTGTGGCAATATTTCCATCATCAAATGCAGACAAGTACATAAATGTGATTGTTTACTGAACATGTACATCTCATAAATCCCTTTGCCTTTAAAGCTAAGCCATTACTAAAGCCTGTGCCATCTTGGTTCTGTATTTTTCTTTTGCTCTTAAGAAAGAAGCTTCTATGTAGATTTTGTAAGCTTGTAAATAAAATGAGAAGTTAAAACTGATTAAGTTGCTTTGACATCTTTGTGCCATCAAAATTACTTTTACTAGCATTTTTGGGCTAGTAATTAAAGTAACCAGACTCATCCTATCTTTATAGTGTTATAAAACTTGTGTGTGATTCTTTCATCTGATGAAATAGACCAGTATAAGGCAAAATTTATGGATGGTATTACAGGAAAATGAGAACATATATAAATTTTTCAGCATGCCACTGGTCACTGTACCAAAAAATACCAGAAAATGCTGCAGTTATATCAACATAACTTGATTATATACTTGAATGTAACCATAATTTATGTGTGTGTGTGTAACTTCCAATGCCTTCCCTGGGGAGTATTGATACAATTTCTCAATTTTTCATTATTTGTCATGAAAAAATTAGTAATGGATTTCATAGCACAGTCACTTTTTAATGCACAGAAACTTCACATTCTTTTCAGTGTGAAATACCAAGTCTGTATGGTTCATTTAAAAAGTGTTAAACTGCAAGTTTACTTCAATTGGAACAGGAAAAACTTCTTAATTCTGCATCCCTTCAGGACCTAGGGTTTTACCTAGTCTGCACCAAACGTTTTTAAATACATGTTGACACAATTAGAACAATTGAAGCACAAATTTACCCAGAAGGAGAGAACCAAAGAGGCTGAAGTTCCCTGCTAACATTACAAGCTATCATCTCCCGTGCTCCCCACTAAAGAGCTCTGCAGAGCACACAGTTCTCCCTTACAGGCTTACACAGACCAACTATTCATACTTTCCTGGATCAGGTGCCACAATAAAGGTTGTTGTGTGGATTGAAGTTAGGAATGGAACAGCAGAGCTCATTTACAGGAGAGCTGCTTGTTTAGCAGAAAATCTCATCCCACAAGAATGGGGTAGGCTAAATAAAAGAAAAAACATTCAATTTTGTATCAGTGTTTCTAATGTATTGAAATTGCTTCTATTTCCCTACCTACTTAAATCTTCTTCATTTCCTGCCAGGTGCACTGGAGAGAGTTCTTTGCTTTCAATTTCCTTTGCTGATCAATTTCTTTTAATTTCATCCTGTTATTAATATGCAGAGTTGCTACTTAATTTTTAGTTTGTTTAAAATCTTTCCAAGCTGACCTCTTTTGCCTTTGCATTAGGGTTACCAAACAAGGGTTGTCTGAGGAACTTGAAATACACAGTTCTCAGCAAAGAGCCAAAGCAAGGCAGGCTCTTGTCCCTCATGCAGCTCCTGGTAATGTTCTGTCTTCTCAAACATGTGTTACTCTGAAGCAGATTTACAGGTAGAAATAGAAACTGAATTAGAGAATAGATGTGTAGTGTTTAACTCCAGGGTTTGTAAATATCACTTAGGTCCTAGCTCCTTCCTTTCACAGAATTTCCTCCCTCTCCTCCTTCAAGACCTCTGTACAACTTGCACATCAAATCGATGAGCTGTGAAGCTAGTTAGGTATTTAGCAGGAATTCACCAAGGAGAAAAGAGAACACAAATCTTCTGGCTCCATCTCTCCCAGCAAATGCCCTGTGTTACGTCTCACATGTCACAGTCATGTGATGCACGCCCACTGTTTCCTCAGTTCCCCACATGAAGACCAGGACTGGAACCACACCCTGGTTACACAGTAAATTTTCAATTGTTTCTTTTGGATAGCCATTCATTTCCATCTCTGATTGTAGGGCCCAAAAGTTTCTATCAGATTTTCGAGCTACAACTCCATTGCATTCTGTGTTATAAATAGTACAATAAGCCTACTGTTACCTGGGCTGCAGCACTGAGGAGCTCTGCAAAAGTGACAGTGTAAAACAAGTTTCAGAGGTGTCACTTAAGCAGAGAGATAATATCCTGCTGGACTTTATTTAATATATTCCAGGTATTAATTAAAGAGCTAATAATCCTGTGGAAGGTAAAAACATGTGTATTTCCTGATGTTACTTGAATTAGAATTGTTAAAGATGGTTATCACTAAGGATTTCTCTGTACTGCTTACATATTTAATTTATAAGATGGAGGGGGGAAACTAATTTACAAAAAAATCCTGTTCAAAATATAACCTGTATTTATAGAATATTGTTTCTCATTAAGCATTGAGTATCCATTTCTCCTTGAATTTAATTAAGTATACTTGATTAGAGAGTTAACAGCAGTAATTGACAAGACTCATTAAATTCCCCTTAAAACATACAGCTGTGGACTTCAGTGGGAGTTAAATCAAACCCTAAATTAAGAGCCAGATTGCTTCAAGATTAAAACAACTTGTTTCAAAGCCTGGGGACAGTTTGTTCAATTTTATACTGTATTGGTATTCTTCTTTTATTAAGTGCACAGACAGGTGGGATGAGATTCCTCTCACCTACCTTTAGATGCATACAGTTTCCAATTTGGAGCTAGTCATGCCAGACTCCCTTTATACTCAATAGAGAGAAACAGCCTCTCTTAAGGCATGATTCATCTGACCTATTTAAATGTCTACTTTGGAATGAGATAAATTGTGTACTATAACCATTTGGTGTTCTTCAGTGAAAATAAAAGTAATTAGGCTAATTCATTTAAAGGGAGCTGTCTGCAGCACAAGTGTTTATATTTAGGAAAATGACTACTTTCTTTGGCAGATGAAGGTATTTAGACTCATCATCAATGTGTGTAGATGAGGATAAGTTGGGCAGTGGTACTGAAGCACAAGTGTATATTTTACTTGATCTTTCAGATGAAACTTGATTGCTATACAAAGCAAAGGTGAAATATGTTTTACTCTTATTCTTCTGATCTGCTGTATTTGTAGCTGACCAACATCAAAAGTAACTGGTATTTAAAAGAAAGATGTGAATGAGCTACTCCTTCCCCTCCACTGTTAGGGGTGTTTATGCAAACACAGGAAGGAAGGTAAAGTAAAGGAAGGGTTTTGTCTAATTCTTGTGATTCTCTTGCAATAAAAACACTCTTGGAGTTAAGTGCTAAAAATGACACAGAATTATCTGTGATATAATTAAGTTCAAGATAATCTGCTGCTTTGCTGGAATGAAAGGCATTTTCATGCCATAATTTATATTAATTTCCTCTGGCATATTCACAGAGGAATTCTGATTTAGCTGTATCATACTTGCTGTACCTTGTTCTCTGAGACAGAGCATGTAAATAAAGCCAGAGTTTTCTCTGGGGCATTAATAATTGTACTTGTTTCAGGGTTTAAACAGAGTATGATATGATTTTAGCTCAAATATAATTTGACTAAAGATATCATTAAGATTTTTTCTTATGCAACTTTATTATAGATTTTGAGACTTTTAAATTGTGTTTCATTTATTTTAATTGTCTTAATTAAATGAAAATTGAAGTAATATTTTTTGTAAAATTTATTACCTTTCTTCTCCACCCAGTGATGGCAGTCATTAAATTCTAAGGACACTAATCAGGGTTGCTGCTGATGACTCTCTCTGATAATCTCTAGTAAAAGATGACCTGATATATATGATGAAACAAACTTCCTCATGATGGATTACATTTACATCTTGCAGTCAGTACACAGAAGCATTTTCTGTCTCTGATAATTTTTGTTTTGAGGAGTTAAATGTGACATATGTGCTATAAACGACTTGCAATCACAGAAGCATAAAGTAATCTACATGGACTCTGGGACCTTGTCAGGTTGAATCCCCTCCCAAAGCAGGGCTAACTCTGATGTTAGATGCTCAGGGCCTTCCCCAGTTTTACACATCTGTATCTTTCCTGGACAACCTGGATCACCCATGATTCCATCACTGGAAATTTTCAAGGTTAGGCAGTGTGAAGTTTTGAGCAACTTGAGTTAGTGAATAATAACATCCCTGCCCATGGCTGGGGGAGACAGACCAAATGACCTTTAAAAGTCCCTTTCAACCCAAATAAATCCAGGATTTTTTTTTTAATAATGGTGACTTAGAACTTTTTCAGGGAATTTATGTCCATTATTACTTGTCCTTTTGTGTTGCACCTCCAAGGAGATCTGTAACCATCCACTAAAAAGTTGTACACAAGTAAATTTTCTTAACCTTTTCTTCAGACTGAACAAACCCATTTACCTCACCTCTACTCAAGTGTCACAGGCTACAGTCCTCTGGTCAGTCTTATGCTCCTCTACTGGACTTGTCCCTGTATGCTAATGTTTCTTGTATTTGGGAGTCCAAACCTGGACACAACACTCCAGACACAACCTCTTGAGTTCACAAGGAAGTCACTTTCCCTGGCCTGCTGGCTACACCCCTTATAAAGCAGGCCAGCATGCAGTTAGGCTTTGTTGCTGCATTTGGGTTGTTCACCATGACCCTCCAGTTTCTTCCCTAAAAGACTCTGTTCTAGCCTGTCAAATTGTACAGTGGCATTGTGTCATAGAGCTTTAGATGAAGCTTTACTTGCCTTTTTTAACTGGCTTTTTTTGGTTGGTTGGTTGGTTTTTGAATTTCAAGGAGTTTCTGTCAGGGTATTTCTCTAGCCTGTTGAGATCCCTCTGAATAACTGTCCTGCCCTCCAGCATGCCATCTTTTCCCCACCATTTTCCCCACCTGCTAATGAGGATGCATTCCCTTTCATCATTCAGGTCATTAGTGAAGAAGTTAAATACCACCAGGGTCACAATCTGATGCAGAAGAATACTACCCCTAACTGGCTACCAGTTAGACTTTCAGCTACTAACCAGAACTCTTTGAGCCTGATGGTCCAGTGATTTGTTTCATCAACCTCATAGACAATCCATCCTGTCCATATCTCTCAAACATCGTTACAAAGATACAACCAAACATAGTCTTGATAGTCTTGCTAAAGTCAAAATAGCCTGTATCAATGTCTTGCCTTTCATCCCCAAAGCAGTCATTATTGAAGGAAGCCAGGTATCTGTGGTAAAGCCATGCTGGCTGCTCTAAAACTGTATTAGGGTTTTGGGTTTTTTTTGTGAAAAAACAAATATATCACTCTACACAACTATAGATGGCATGATGCTGTCCTGCTTTAATCCCATCCTGCAAGTAAGTTGACTCCCAGAGGCACTGAATCAGAAAAGTAAAAGTGAGAAAACTTGTGGGTTGAGATAAAAACAGTTAAATGAAACAGAAGAGGAAGTAAATAATAATAGTGTTAATTACCATAATAATAGGAATTAGAATATACAAAACAAGTGATACACAATGCAGCTGCTCCCCACTTACCAAGTGATGCCCAGCCATTTCCCAAGAGCAGCCCCTGGCCAGCTTTTGCCCTAATTTATACACAGCATGATGTTATGTGGTACTGAATATCCCTTTGGTCTTCAGGGTCAGCTGCCCTGGTTCTGTCTCCTCCCAACTTCTTGTGCCCCTCCAGCCTTCTTGCTGGCAGGGCATGAGAAGCTGAAAAGTCCTTTACTTGATAGAAACACTACTTAGAAACCTAAAGACATCAGTGTGTTATCATACTAAATCCAAAGCACAACAAGATACCAGCTACTAAGAAGAAAATTATCTATCTATCCCAGCCAAAACCAGGCCAGATGCAGCAGTCAGATTTGGGCTGGCTTTTATGTAACAGCACGTGCAGAGGGAAGCACAGGGACATTTGAGTACATCTTCACTGTCACATAAGATTTCACTTGAGTTTGCATGCCTTGCCTATCTTTCTCATGTGCTGGTTCACATAAACCCGAATCTAGCATAAGCATGAAAACTGGCTTGAAAAAAAATTAAGGTACAACTAGAGAAATTTTGAGTTTGAATTTAATTCCTGAAAGCAGTTTGGATGCAAAAATGCACAGCTCATTTGAATTGGTCTATTCCCAATCCTATAAAGTTGTCCCATCATACAGAGCAGCCTCGTCTATCCATATCTTGAGACCACTCTGCTTCACCGCTGGTAAACTGCAAAATTTTTAAGACTCTGATGATGAAGAACAGTTGGATATCAAAAGGGGATCTTTTGGCTCCTAAGGTTACATTTTCTAATAGGAAATATCCAAAAACTATTTGAGGACAGCCACTCCAACAAAATCTCATGGCAGCTGGTCATGATCACATTAGCAGAACAGCTAGGCATAAAAGAAGAGGAATCCTCAGGAACTTTTATTAAGACAAGGAGCCCTCCACAGCCACATGCCACACATACTCCTGATTACAGCCATGGATCTGGAATCCAGAATGATGGGCCTCATTCTTATACTTGAAGAAACACCAAAGTTAATTCCTTCCCACCATTTCTATAGAAATATAGAATATATAGAACTCCATATTCTAATTCCCTCATTTATATGGAATATATATTAATTTATAATCAGAATATATATGCAGAAATCTAAGTTCATATGGTATAGGAATATGTAATATAATCTATGTTCCATACAGAATTCCATATTCATATATAAGCTGTAAGAAAACTATGGAATTTTTTCCTTTTCTAATAAATTACAATATTTGGGTTCCTTTTCTGATGTTTTCACAAGTTAGGCATATCATAAAGACCTTGAATCCAAATGGTAATAGTCAGCTCAGAGTCCACTGTTTACTGGTGAAAGCTGCTTTTATGTGAAGCCAGGATTTTTTCCCCCACTATATTTCCTAGTCATTCTGTTTTACAAATGTCTCTTGTGTCCCTCACAGTTTGCCTTTGTCCTCACTATCCTGAATGTCTTCATATCACAAACTTTACCACCATACCAGCAAACTTGCTCAACTCACTGCTCATTTATTTTCCAGGTCACCTAAGAGTGTGCACAGAGCTTTGGGAAAATCAATGGTTACCAGTGGTTGTGACCAGTTGTTACCACTGAACCTTCCACTATAATAAGTAACCTGTCTTCTTACCCTCTATTTCCCAAGTTGTAACCTGTTATTGACCCATAAAATGACTTTTTATTTAATATCATAATACTAAGTTTCCTTGGAAGATGTTGATGATGGTACTATGAAATATCTTTAAAAGTACAAGCAGATTACATCAACTTGGCTTTGTCCAAATATTTGCTGCCATCCTTCAAAAAGAGCACTGTCAAGTAGGAGTTTTGTTTTTAGAAGTCTGAGTCTTCCATAGTGCTTCTTTTATTGATCTCCCTTACAGACTCTCTGATGAGCTTCTTGATCTGCTGAAGAAGGGTTTAGTCCTCATTTAAAGATCTTCAGCAAGTTGTTCCTCCCAGCTTTTTTTTTCTTTTTTTCCCTTTTTAAAAATACATTATCAACCAGGATTTATGAATTGTTCTATTTCCCTCATTTGGATATGACTACAGTGTTTTAAAAGTTGCCTTCTTGCTTCTGATGACATCTCTTCCTTATGGTTTAGTCACGCCTGGTTCTTTGTACCTTTACTCAAGCCTGTCTTAATAGGTTGCATGCACTGGCATATGACCTAAATATATTAAATGTATAATTCTGCCATGTCCCAAGTATTGGCCTCTGGTGATTATGTTTATGCACATATTAGTTAAGGAGGAAGAGAAGGTTGCCTAGTTTCTGCCACGAGAGCAGATGTTAAATGCAGTACTAGCCAACCTATGACTATGACAATCAAGACATCAGACCTCTAAAAAGCAGAAACCCTGCATAATTTCAACCAAACATGTTCACCCTCCCATTCCAACAGTGGTTTTGTACTCCAGAGCTGTAAAGGTAACAATCTGTTTTGTATGCCTCTCTGGGCTGCAGCCCTCTGCAGCAACACCCTACAAGCAAAATCTGTCTTGCCCTGTGAGGGGGATCCTACTCACAATATTCTCTTCTCTCCCATCCAGAGAAAATGAGTATTACAAATGAAATTAGTGATTAACTCAATCCTAAAAATAAGGGAGGAAGAAGGACAGTCAGTCTTAAGGACAAAGCAAAGGGGTGTCATGGATTCATTTTCCAAAGCACCACCAGATACACAGAGGGTAGTGTCATGAATGCCAGGGTCAGACTGCAGAGTTCAGTCACCATTTCAGAGATCTCTCTCATGACCACCTTTCCTTGCTGCTATGCAATACTAATATGCTTGTGGGACATTGCTCTTACTTTACTTCTTTAGGCAAAAACCAGATCATATTTTGATGTCCTTATGTCATTCTAATGTTATAACTTAGAATACCTATTTCAGCAGAAACAACCCTGCACAGGAAACAAATTGAGGAGTCCATATTGGCAATGTATGGGTCAGGAAGGCCTTGGAGCAAGAGGCAGCAGCAGCAAGCAATACTTGTAAGGTGAGGAAATGTGCTGTGTGGGCAGAACAGAGTCTAAAAGTGGGGGAAGGGAGCAGCCCACACTCCAGGGATGGGGAGGGAAAAAGAAGCAGGTGAATGACAGACTCAGCAAGAGGAAGTGCTTGAGGAGATTGTGAAAAGGAGCAGTCTGCAGCCACACAGGCTGCAAGATGTGACTTGAGAACACAGTGTACCTTGAAAACTGGCTGTCCCTGTGGGAGCACAGCTGTTGCCCGTGGCATTTACAGGGTGGTCAGTGATGGTCTGCACCCCACAGCCTGCTCAGCCTGGTCTTGGCTCCCTCCTTGTCTCACAAGAGGCTGTGTAGCACACAAACAGCTACAAAAACACAAATAGCATTTGGATGTTGATGTCCAGGCAATTTTCAAAGTGCACCACTTCACAGCTGAAATGCCTAAATGAGAGGCCAAAGCTCTTTTGAAGGGGGAGTTGAGGGCACAGTGAAAGATCCTGGAGGACACCCACTGCTCAGTGGAAATGCTGACTTGTGGCAGTGGGAACCAGACACTGCAAGCCTCCACGTCCCCTGAAACTCAGATGGATCTCCAGATGTTAACCCACATCAATAAACAATGACTATTAGAATAAATGGAGGTATAAACAATGGGCTTGTTAAACAGAGGAGAGGCACTGCTTTTGTCCTTGCAAGTAGTGCGATCTGAGTATTTTTCACCTAGCCTAGTGTTAGAAATATTTATTTCAAAAGCAATAAGCAGATCTAGTACATTTTAAATGGAAGATGCTTCATATTTATTCTTTGCCTTGTCACAAAGCCATTCTCACTTAACTCAGGGAGTTAATTAAAGCAGCCTTCACTAATCTGGCTGACAATTTAGACAGTAATTAGTGCAACAGGAACAGACAAGACCTTACAGTTCTTTCAAGCCTCAAGGCTGTTATGAGCCTCAAGGCCAATTGCTACAAGATTTAACCAACCCTTCTGCACATTCCTCTCAATTCCCTAGCTACAGACCAACTTTTAGAATTAATCCTTCTGGCTTTCCAGAACCCTACACTTTTAATTCCTCCACTGAGAATAAGTGAAGTTAGCAACACCCATTAGTACAGCAGTATTTGCGAAACACAATTTTTGAAGAATTTGCCCTATAATTAAAGTATGTGTGTCAGCATCCTCTTTAGTGGCATTGGCAATTAACATTACTAATGATGTCTCATGTCTGCAGCCTCTCATATGCTATTTTGGCCCTCTGCTTCAGGTTTTTAAACCGGAAAACACTACTTATTCACAAGAAACACTTCTGTATCTTCCTGGAACAGCTGTTAACTAAAAACCATGGAAAAAATTTAAAGCATGTATCTTATCTTAGGTTTATCAAGCAGAAATTAAAGCACATAAGGTCCTAAGGACTCTAAATACTGGAATACAGGCAGTGTTTTCTTGTCATCATGATCCATATATGGAAAAGGCATAAATTGTAAGGGAGTTGGAGTAATGAAAAGACATTTGGAAAAGTGGGGTTTTTTCACAAAAAAGTGGTTATTTTACCAGAAAATAAATTTCTGGTAAAAGACTCCATAGATAGGAGCTGTTTCTATTCCTGGTCCAACACACACTTTGTAATGGTTATGTGATGTACCAAAGATGCTGTGTAAAATGGAGGTCTTATTATTATACAAATGGCTATGCCCAAATCTCTAAATAGAATAGAATAGAATATTTCTGAATAGAAGCCATTGAAATAATTATCATTCTAAAGTCTTGCAGCATCCCTGTAAAGCCATTGTGTATGCACTTTTACACTCTTCTAAACAATTCCATTGCTTTGTACACACACAGAAAAAAATTCTTTCTTATTACCTGACAGACTATACATTGCTTATCCCTTAAATGAACATCTTGTCCCTATTTCCCTCTGCACTAAAAAAATGCCAACAAATAATGGGAATTATGTTATTCCATTATTAATGATGGGAAGAAAAATGTACCAATTAGTCCAATTTGTAGAAATTAAGGAAAAGAATAACAGAAACTTAGAAATGCAAGTCCATTCTTGACTTACATGCAGGATAGATACAATTATAGATAGGCACCAAATTTGTGGGGAAATGCCACCCTTTATTTGTAAGAACTGTAATGCATAACTTGCTTTGCAAAACCATAAGAAAACGCACAGCCTTCCTATTTATTCTGTATGTATGTATTTATTTTTCACCACAGAATCACAGGATGGTTTGGTTTGGTAGGGACTTTTAAAGGTTATCTAGACCAATCTGCTGCAACAAGCAGCGACAACTTGTAAGTTTGCACAAGAAGTTAAAAGACCACAACTCACCAATAAGATGCAACATTGTTTTTAAGACAAGTGTAGGCATCGATGAGCTTCATTGCAATGGATGAACAGAAAAAAATGTTACCATGTTCTCGCCCAGCTCTGAATGATGCAGAAGCAGGAGCATGATGCATGATGCAGAAGCACAGTGAGCAACTGCTTCCCACCCTGCAGGTGCCAGTCAGAAAGGGAGAGTGATGTCTAATTCACTGCCTGGGAGAGTCCCCAGGAGAACTCCATACACTCAGCTTCTGCTGGTGAAACAGTCACTCTGTTATGCTCAGTGCAACAGAATGGGAAGGACAGGACGTTTACTCTTAGAGGGAAGTTCCCCTACTGCACCAGGGACAGCTGTAGCTCTTGCACCTTTAGAAACAACTTAGAAATGCTTGGACTTTACCCAGAAGTGTCTCCCATACACTATTAAAAATTCACTGGGTTTTCTCTGTGTTGGAGACACACCCTCTCCACATCATAATTCTTCCTCTTCAAAATTCTTACATTTTCATCAATTGTCTCAGAGTCTTGGTTTTGTTGTTTGGCTACCAGGAATCAGGTAAGTTTCTCTTTGGGTCAGACAAATGATGCCAGAAGCTCTTTCAAAACAAGGAACCTCCTGCAACCTGTTATTCCCGCTGTGCTCTAAGGCCTTTATTTCCACTTGCACCACTCAACTCCCTAGTGGGGCAACATTCTCCCGCAGCCCCACGTCAGCCTGCTGCGGGGTGGGACAGTGGCTGCGTGCATCACAGCCCAGTTCCTGCTGCACACTGCCCTGCCTTTTGCCACTGACTTGCTTTGCCATAATAAAAAGTGTGTTTTTTCACAGAATCAGAGAAGAATCAGAGAATATTAGGGGTTTGGGAGGGGCCTTAAAGATTGTCTAGTCTCACCCCACCCCCCCACCCCCCCCCCATAGGCAGGACTTCCCACTAGAAAAAGTTGCTCAAAGCCTTGTCCAACCTGGCCTTGAACACTGCCAGGACTGGGGCATCTCCATGACCACTCTGCGCAACCTGTTCCAGTGTCTCACCACTGTCACAGTAAAAAAATTTCTTCCTAATATCTAACCTAAATTTCACTTCTTTCAGTTTGTACCGATTACTTTTTGTCCTACCACTAGAGTTCCTAATGAAGAATCTCCCTTCTCTGGCTTCCCTGTAGGCCCCCTTCATATGTTGAAAAGATGTTACAAGGTCGGCACAACAAATCTTCTCTTCCAGTCTGAAGAGCTCCAACTTTCTCAGCCTGAAATAGTTTTCCTTCTCCATTTGCAGTTCAGCCCTGAATAAAGCTCTTCTCCAATGGAAAAAATTCAAAGGACATTTTACAAAGTTTTTAACTGATACAATGAAAAAGTCAGACACATACGTAGGACAGATGCATCAATTCGTGGTGCTCTCACCAGCACAGAGCTGAGTTGCATTAGAGCTGTTAGAATGGAGTCAGGATGAAATGACTTCTGAGATGTGATTATAACTCCCAGATCAAGAACAAGAATAGTTCCCTATTATTTCTTCAGGAAAGCCTTACAGGAGAGTAAATAGGAAACACTGTGCCGTTGTTCCCTCGTGGAAAACTTGCCGCTTTGCATCCACTCCGCAAAACTACGGGCATGTCCTCCTGCAGCAGCGGAGGACATGCCCGTAGTGCTCCACGGAGGAGCTGCCGGGGGCCGAGCGACGCCCAGGTGGAGCGCGGGGCCGCAGTCGGTGCCGCGGGGAACCGGGCAGAGACGTGGCGGGGCTTGCCCGGCGGGAACAACGCCGTCAGTGCCGGGGGGAACCGCGGCGGCCCCGCCGTGCGGGCGTGCGCTCCCTGGGCAGTGCCACAGCAAACACCGCGCCGAGCGCTCAGCGCATCCATCACCCGACTGACCGGGGGACACGAGCACGGGGCGAGCGGCCACTCCAACACCAACGCCCACTCCGGTTCCGGCTCCGGCTTCGGCCCCGACGGCGGTGCCGCCTCCCCGCTCCTCCCTGCCCTGCCCTACCCTGCCCTGCCCTGCCCCGCCCCGCCCCGCCGGGCTGCGCTGCGATCGCTGCGGAGGGAGTTGCCCAGCCCGGGCCAGGGCGGTTCCGAGCGCTCGCCGCGCCGGCTGTCGCCGTTCAGGGACACGCGTGTCCCGCGGTGCCGGCGTGCCGGTCCGCCCGGCGCTCGGCCATGCTGGTGCGGCTGCACGCTCCGCGGGGCTCAGCGCTGCCCGCCCGCCTCCGCCCGCCCGCCCGCCGATAAGCCAAGCCATGACCGCAGCGCCCCAGGGGCCAGATCTCAGTTTTTTGAACGAGGAGGAAGCCAGGGCGATTTTCCAGGTGCTGCAGAGGGACGCGGAGCTCCGGCGGGCAGAGAAGGACAGAGTCAGGTACCGGCTTTCAGCCCCGTCCCGCCGTGCCCATCGCACCCGTGCGGAGGCGGAGGGCGCGGAACGGGGTCTGCGGAGGGCGCACGGCCCCAGCCCCGCGGCGTGGGGAGACGCTCATCCCGACGGGGAGAGCGGGAAAGGAGGTGGGGAGCGGGAAAGGGGATGGCGGAGGTCGCCCCGCGGGGAAGGGTCTGTGCCGGCCAAGGCGGCGTGGGGCTGCGGGGCTGCGCGGCAGGGAGAGCTGAGCTCCCCGCGGTGCTGCCGGGGCAGCGGGGGCGCCTGTGGCTCCCGCCAGCGCTGGCTGCCGCCGGAGCCGTCCGGCCGGGCACCTGAAGCATCGGGACGTTTGGGAAATGCGTGTTGCGACAGAGACGGCTCTGAGTCACGGCTGCGGCTCCCCGTGGCACCTCTCCTTCCCCGGGGAGGAGGAGGAGGCCGCTTCTGTGCTTCACCGTGCCGCTGGCATGGGGTGTGGGCTAAACACCGGTACCCAGGAGACCATGGCGACGGGGAAGTTGTGCCGGACCTTGCAGGAAAAGTAGCAACTCTGCGGCTTTTGAGTCGATCCTGGCAGCTTTTGGAAACAAAGCCAGGCGCTCACCTGCCTGAAAGGTAGTTCACAAGGCTCTTGAAAGTGACTTAATTGAATTCTCTCTGCCTTTATCAAGATATAGGACGCCTCGACTTTGTTTCTAGCTCGTATTTCTCCTTTGTGCAATCATCAAAGCTATTTGTGTTGATAGTGAAAGCAAAGGTCGAGGAATTAATATAAATTATGCTGAAAAATGAGCCATTTATTATTAAACGTTATAATTTCTTCCCGGAGGTATGAATTTTGGCACATTGTGAAGTGAGAGGCAGTGTCCTCTCAGATTTGCAAGTGGGCACTTTTCACAAGTGATGCTTTCATGTAAGATACAGAGGGAATGTTAATGAGTAACATTTGCGTCAAGTGGATTTTTGTACTGTGTATTTTTGATTTCAGTAAAGTGGATTTTATGATGAGCATGGGTAAATATTATGTGTCAACAATGACTTACATCTTAAACTTGTCTTGGTTTTCTGTGGCATGTGCACCTGGACTGAGTTAAGTTTGGCAATTTCTTTCTTCCATAATTTGGTATTACTTTTCTTTTTCTGATTAATTTCTGTTCCATGTGTCTTATTATTACCCTCCCAAAAAGGAAAAATATTTTGCTGGATATAGTGAATTACATAGCTGGAGGGCTGTTAGTTTAAAACTCCAAAGTTTTTGGATTAAAGCTGAAGCAAATGCATTGAAACTTCCAATGCTGTAGAGAGCCTTGTGAAGTAGTAGCCTGCTTTTGAGCTCAAGGCTTTCACCTACCCCCAAATTTGTATTTGTTTCTTTGTCTGTGCACTTAGGACTTTGTCAATAGAAAGTGTTATTTATGTGAAAGCTGTCAAAATAAACATGGTATAACAGGATGTTTCTGGTGATGCTTTACTGAGATGTAGTCTGTTTAAGTCTCAACTGAAGAGGCATTCACAAGTTGAGCAGACGGTAGGTGAAGTATTTATGACCAAGGTGCCATACTGAAAATCTAGGTTAAACCCTGGATCTGTCAAAGGTATGTGTCCTTGGGCAAGTTTCCTAATCTCTCCTGGACCTAAAAAAGTACTTTCTTTCTCACTCCACTTGTCTGCCTGGTCCTATTTAGACTGTAAGCTCTTTGGGCCAGAAGACTCTCATCAGGAGCAGACAGGTTCCAGTCTGTGTGGTGTTGCCCTGTGCTACTATAATCAAAGTAACAACAGTGATCACCCTGGAGGGACAAATCTTGCAGCTCCTATATGACCACAGTGAGCTTCAGAAGCCCTAAACAAAATTGCATTTGTTCCCCTTTGTCCCACATGCCTGCCTCCTTGTCATTCATACTACTATTATTTTGATAATTAACTTCATAGATAATTTTTCAGTATAAAAGTTTTAAAAGAATGCCTGAGAACTGTGGCGGCCCACTCCTGGGATATTTTCAAAGTGTGATTTTGAAGCTATTTGATTGATGCTGTCAATCAAACAAGGCATACAGAGGACACTGTGGAATGGAAGGAACAATTTCATTAAGACTACTCTTTCTGCACAAAGTTATTGAAGTGAGTTGCCCTTCAAACTGCTCTTGGGCATAGTTTTGGAAAGAGCTAGTTGGAGCCTGGCAGGGCCAGGGAGCATATCAATAATCACCAGTGGTCAGTAACAAATTGGTAAAGTGTTTTCAGTGACCATCTGTATTTACAATATAGCATGTTCCTGTATAGACCAATCTGGACTGGACTGACAGAGGGAATGAAGCATTTGCTGGCAGACCAAAGTCAGGTTCCAACGACTGCACTGATCTTGTCCACACTGTTTGATGTCATACAAGCAAGCACATAGCTGCCTGCCAATCTCTTAAAAGATCAATGAAAAATTGAAATTCATTCCCACTTATAAAGTGCAATCTAGAATCCAAAAAGCAGGGAAAAACTACATTTGTTATACTGAAAAATGTTAACATCAGTTAATTTTGAAAGATGAAATAAGAAATAAAATCAAAATATTAATTCTGACATTCTCTGCAGTTTGTTGTGACTCCATCAAATGTATTGAGCTTGCAATTATTTCCTGACAAGTACATTTATTTTCTTGATGCTTACCTGCACTGGGTAGAACTGGATCTTTCTTCATCCAGTCAGCCCATGCCTTTGTGAAATGAAGTGTATAATGGGGAGATTTTCTGGGGAAAGGTTGCTTTACACAGCCTCTCTCATCTCCCTTTCTCTTTGTAGTCTTTATGCAGAGCAGGAACGTGTGAGTTAGGTTGCCAGCTGTGCGCATTTGTGTAGCTCTCAGCTCTGCTTGGTTCTTCCCACCATGGTTGCTCCTGATGCTCCAGCACATTCTCTGGTTACTCTTGGCTCTCTTGGAAGCCTTCAGACCTCTAAGCCTGGCCTGGGACACCTCCCAGTATAGCTTTGGCTTTTATACAGAAATGAACTGTATGTCCTGTGGGACCTTAATTTATTCTTGCTATGGGCAGGGAGCAGAGCTCTTGCTGTGTCCCGGCCTGCTGGATCCCAGGAGTGCATTTTTTGGCCGGTTCTCTCCTTCCAGTGCCCTCTCGTGGCTCCTCTCAGCAGTACCTTTGAGCAGCCACCACAAACCAGCCCGACCTGCCTCCTTCTCCTTGAAACAAGTTCAGGGAAGCAGCAACAGTCACCTTTGGTATCACTCATATGGCTGCTCACTGTTGTACACACCGAAAATATTTCAGAAACTTATAAATCACGTATATAATAATTTAAAATTTAAAAAAAAAAAAACTTAGTAGTTTTGAACTTGGGTAACACTTGCCTTCAGATTTCTTTGCTCATCCAATCCAGTTTCATTCATCATACCAATTAAAAAAAAATTTTCATTTATCGTGCTAGTGCAGAAGAGAGATGGAATTTAGGGGTTTTTATATCAATATATATGCATTGTTCCATTATAGTATTTGCAGTATTAAGGCAGAAGTCCAACTCAAGTCATGAAATGCTATTTAATAAGCCTGGTTAGTAAAACTGATGATTTTACAGATGTGGAAGGAGGTTCCTTGTCACAAATACTTCAGTTACAATTAGATGCCCAGGAGAAGGCAGGGAGGAATACAGCATGTTCACAGTGCAGTATCTTGTTCAGATGGCTCCCCAACAATTCAGTTTCTATAAGAGTCCAATGAATGCTTGCACAGTTATTAATATCACAGATCAACTTTCTGTATGTAAAGAAATAGGCCTGAAAATCACAACATAAAAACATTTAAGATGCTATTTAACTAATAGTTTCAAGACTTCAGAGTGCACCCAGCTCATCTTCTTAAACTTTGTTCTGCAGCTGCTGGGGACAGAACTGAAAAAAGAACTGACAGCTAATACTTGCACAGAGACCTCCAGGTCTCACAGGCTAAACAAACCTGAAGGTGCTTCTCTTTTCTGTCCTTTATTGATGAAGCAAATGGGCAGGGTGAAGAGAGGATGACTGCCTTTCATCTCTTCAGGACAGCACTTCAGAGCCTGGCAGGTAGCAGAGGAACTGGCAGTCCCTGTAGGAAGTCTCAGCAGCATTGGGGCATGAAGCTATGAGATACAGAGGTGGAGCTATGCCTTTTATCTCCAAAGCAGCTCCTCCCTCTGCAGAGTGTAGAGAGGCAGACAGTGCCCAAGCAGGTGTCATTCCAGTCAAGTTTGCATCTCTGATGTCTCATAGTGTCTGAACACTGGGTGTTGAGATGCGCCTCCACCCCTGGAACTGCATCAAGGCCCAGAGAAAGCAGCTGAGATGAGAAGAGCCAGGAGACATGGAGCCAGCTACTTAAAAGAGGCAGCAGGTAGGGGGATGTGGCATGGGAACAGGTAGCTGGTACAGTTGCAGGTTGTCCAAAAAGTGAACAGTTGGAAGACAGAGTAGAAGAGTTATGGATACATAGAAAATGCATGCAAAAGGGCAAAAAGCTCATATTTACGAGACTTGGCTGTTTTATGTAATGCTCCTATTACAACTGCATGCAATAGTCTTGTGCTGTTTATGTTCATTAATCCTTGAGAAAAAGGAAAATACTGCTATCTTCACTTACAAATTAGATATTGAAAATAACTGAGAGACTGAGACACAGGATAGGAAAATGAACCTACCTGCCCTAACAGCAATTTACCTTCTATATCATGTTTTGAGAACGAACTATGCATGTATTATTTAAGGATTTCTTTTCTTTTTTCAGTAGGAAGAATGGCAAAAAAATAATTTCCAGCTCTAGAACATATCTGGCATATCAGCCACTGTGTCTGAATAGGAACTGAAAAAAGAGGAAAGGGAAATGGAGCTTGTGGGAGAACAGAGCACTCATTCCATTTGGTTTAATTTGTTTTGCTCTTTTACAGGTTGGTTTATGCTTTTGGTGGGGGGGCGGGGGGTAGTAGATTTATTTTACAGATGACTATGAGAATAGACAGCAGCAAAACAAAGGTTTATTTTAATTTACCCTCAAATTTGAAGATGAAAAGCATATGAAATTAATTGGGAGGTACAGTCAGCACCACTCAGTGCTCCACTCTTGCTGACCCATTAACAACATTTGAGTGTTGTGGGAAAGATGAGTCCCCTCCTTTGACTGTTCTAGACAGTCTCTAAATTAAATAATTTGGGCATAGTTACTTGTTACAGGCACACAGCTGTTCTTACTGCCTCACGCAGATCATTTACTGAGCTCATTTGTTGCAAGTAATTCCTCACTGTATTCTCCTGACTGCCATTTACTCTCACAGGTCTGACAATAGCAGGGGAATACAATCCTGTGTTGGAAATGTATTTTTTCACCTTCTTCTCTTGGGAAAACACATGTTGGAGAAGTGCAGACATACTCAGATTTGTATGTATTAGAGTATATTCGTGCTTGGTTCTTCAATTATATTGTCCTGCCTACAGTTGGAGGGGTCTGCCATTGCAGGCTTTATTTTGTCATATTCACAGAAGTAGTCCTCTTTACCTTCTTGGAGACCAAGATTAACTTCGTGGGTGTTAGAGATATAGATTTGAGGCTTAACTCCTCATAATTACAAAGAACTTTTTAAAAATCAGCTCCAAAATACATGAGCTGCATGGATGGGGAGAGCAGACAGGATACCAGGACAGCATTACTTGGGTATATTGTTGTTCCAGTGGAGCTCCCTTCCTGAACAAAGCATTAATAAAGAAATTCTTTCATAAGAGATACTCCACCCAGGAATGTTTCAGGGCACAAGTGTTCTATTGTGTGTTGATGTGGAGGAGATACTATTATTACTTACCACTGATACTGTGCCACCGGTGTGTTTAGTGGTTTGTAAACACTAATGAAAATAGGCCTTTGAAGCCCTGAAGGGCTAATATGCTAAAGAAGTGCCAGTAGAAACAAAAATGGCAGGGAAGACTGAAATTTAAAAACCTTTACTTGCTTTGGTAAACAATTGCTGTCATAAGAATCCCATTTTGAGACTTCCCTTGTTTGAGTGGGAGTACTGTAACCAAATGTAATTCGTAAGTTGCATACCAAATTTTTTCCTCATTGTGTTTTTTAATAGTCCTGTCTTGTGGGGTCTAGACTCACAGACTGGGGCTTCACACAGGCTGAGAAGGAGAAGCAGAAATGGCCAGGGGCAAGCAGGCACTGTGTGTGCCATTTTCTCTCTTGGTTTTTACTCTGTCCATCTGGGCTAACTAGACCAAAGCCTGTGATGTAACTCCAGTTTTATGCCTACAGAGCAGAGTCTGGACCAGCCTTGCTGCCAGCTCGTTGGTCTTGTCCTTTCATAATGAATTAATTTCAGTGTCAGTCCTTTCCTCTGAAGATTTGTGCTTGGTGTTTGAGGGCAGGGGATTTCCTATGGTGTGTGTGGTGGCAGAAGGAAGAACCTTTAGAGGTGTGTAACGTTTGGAACAGCCTGTCAGCAAGGCACTGAATGTATTTCTGGTTTTTTTCAGGTTACTGGGTCCCTGGTGGCTCCCCACAGGGCTGGCAGGGCAGGGCCTGGCCACCAGGGCCTGTCCCCGGTGACACAGACGGGCAGCGCAGTGATGGCTGTGGTGCCATGGCAGGGCCAGGGCCAGGCTGTGGGGCCGAGTCACGCTCAGGGCTGGGGTCAGGCCTGCTCCCCCACAGCCCACTGCTCACGGGGCAGGGCCGGAATCACGGTGCAGGGCCATGGACAAGGCGAGCAGTCATGTCAGGGTCAGACGTGGTGACAGTGACCACGGTCAGCCATGGCCCCGTGATGGCCGAGCAGGCCAGGGGTGAGGGGCCGGGCTGGAGGCCGAGTTGGGTGTCAGCCTAGGGGTCAGGGCAGAGGCTGTGCACAGATGGAGCTGGGGATGCAGCTGGGGCTGTAAGTGGAGCACGGCCCAGCAGCACAGCCTGGGCTGAAAGGCAGCTCCCAGGGAAGGAGGGCTCACCCCTGCTGAGCTTGTGGCTGCCATCTCCACAACACCTTTGTCCAAGGACACCCAGCCCTGCCCTGCCCAGGCTGGTCCAGGGCCCAGGCAGCCAAACCCACAGGAGCAGGAAGGACATTCTCAGGGCACTTTCACCCGTGTTCATTCAAATGCAGGCCTTGTGCCTTGTCTTTCAGACTGCTGAGACTAACGTTCGCATTTTCAAGTGACCAAACAGTGTAAAAGTGAAAATCACAAAGATTATTATTATTATTATTGAGCTCACTTCCTGATGTCATAGGGCTGCCAAAAGTAAGATGGTGCTGAAACTGATGAGATTTAAGCAAAGACTTACTGTAAAGTCATGGACAGTTTCCAAGTCCAAGCTTAATGGTAAAAGTGGAATTCATTGAACTCTGTCTATATAGATAAATTGACCAGCCTTCAAGAATAAATAGGTCGGACACAGCAGAGCAAGAAAGCACTAACTATTGAGTAGACAGTCAATATGGGGATTTATTCTGGAATAGCTAATGCAGAACAGTCCAAGTTTTTAAGGTTTTCCATGGACTTGTGACCCAATTACAGTCTTGTGCACCTTATAGGAAGTCTGCACAATTCCCAGGTTTCACTTTCCAACAGTAATGTCTCTATATTCTCAACACCCACTCTCTCCTCCACAATTCAAGTGCAGAAGTTGAATTAATAATTGACATTAGTTGGAATTGGAAATTACCATTAAGTGGAAGACAGCTTTCCCTACTAGGCTAGCAGAGAGTCATTGATGTGCCTGTATGATGAGAATTATTTTCTCATGCTGACAACTTCTACACAGTGTCCCAACACCTTCAAGTGCTTTCATGTATTTCAGAAATAATAAATTGATTATGCCAGTAATTCAAAAAAGTGTTTTGCAGAAACACATCTGAGTCACGTTCAGAGTGTCTGGCGATCTCCGCGTGCATACTGGCACAGCTGTGCTCTGGCGGTGTGCTCAGGTGACGTGTCACATAGGCCTGTGTGTCACAAAGGCTGCAGTACCTGCTTTCCCTAGTGAAGCCCAAGGAGCTGGAGTTTTGCTGGATGTGGCCCCTGATGTACTTCAAACTCCCACATCCATGCAGACATGCAGCGCTTGCGCCTCCTGCAGACGTGGCTCTTGGCCTGGCTAACAGCTGGGGGCAAAGCTCCTTGGGCTGTGTGTCAGGATTCCAGCTGATGTTCACTGCTTTCTGTCAGATACTGTTTTGATGCCACTTGAAAATTGTTGTATCTGTTTCCTTTTTTTTTTTTATAAATTTAGGTTTTGCCAGTGGTTTGTGTGTAGTGAATTTTATTATCCTTTAAAATCTTTTTTCTCTCTGAATCTAGTTTTCAAATCAAGTGGTGTCTGGCCCACTGGAGTTTTGAATTTTGGGCACAGAGATCCCATTTTCTTTTCTGTTCCAGAAATTTAACACAGGACTATCTAAACGAAGGCCTGACCTCTGTTTGGTCTTTCTTGTACTTGTTTTAAATTGACAAATTACATATTTTTGTGGAGCTTGCAGTCTGAAAAAATTCACTACTTAAGTATTTAATGCAGGAAATCCATTAAAGCAGGTAGAGAAAAATGGGATTTGTTCTGAGGACATGTGCATCTAAAAGATCACAGGAAATTTATTCCTAATCCTTCTCTGCAGCTAAATTATTATGTTTACACTGTTAACTATAATAAACTGTATTTAAATGTCTGCATTTTAAACTCTTAACTGAACCTATCTTATTTTTCTCTGAAATAAATAAATCCATATACTGGTACCATATTAACTGTGAACAAACACATCAAAACCACAATGCCAAGAGTAAATTATGAAAAGTACAGTATGTTTACACTTTATAGAACATAAATTACATCGAATTTACTTTGTTATTGGAATAATCAAGGAACTGTAACACTCATACTGGCCATGTCTTTGGATTCTTAGATCAGCAGGGGTCTGAGTGCAGAAAGGTGCAGTCAGAAAAATCTTCAGTACTGTGTCTGGGGTGCTCTGCAGTCTCTTTCTTCATTAGAGATTTGTGTGTCCTTAAATACATATTTATTTTTCTGTGTTCTTTAATATATGCAAAATTATACACATGTAAATATTCTACTTTAAAGCATTATTATACTAAAATATTTCCATTTCCAGTGGAAGAGTTGTGATAAATTATGAGAGTCTTATAAGGTACTGTGGCAGAGGACCTCTGTGTAAGTATATATTACATACATGTATAAAAGCATTACATTTCCAGATGAAAAACACCCACTGTGACAACTTTTAAAGCTTTCATTAATTCTTATGACCTATTTCCTTAGTTTAAAGCTATGTAAATGAGGCTTTTGTAATGTTACAATAACACATAAACTGTGTGCAGGTACACTGGACCTGTCTTACTTCTGTTGTCCAGAACGGTGAACTCTGCTCGATGTGGGACTCTGTACAATTATCTGAGATTGCAAAGGTGCATTTTGAGAGCCCTTGACTTCAGGCTTAGCTCTGTACAAGCAAATCAAGCAAATGGCCTTTTTGGAGCCTCTCAGTTTCAGAACTCTGTCCAGACCCATGGGCCATCATACACAAACCTGCTTGTAGAGATGAGGATTTGCTCTTAATTTGAAACCAATTCCCCTCCTACAGAGTTCTCGCCTAGCCTGTGTTTTGTTTCTGGTTTTGGGTTGTTTTTTTTCTTATATTGTTTATTAGGAAAGGTTTTTCATAAAGTCAAACAATAAGATGAGGAATAGTGTCTGCATTTTATGTCTTTGTAAGGCAGTTAACTTTACAATACATGACTGATCTGTAAATTACTTGCAATAGATGACTGTCTCTTTGCATGCTATCAATATTTATAAAAGTTCATTGTAATCAACTAGCAGCTCTACCCTGGCAGAGTAAATATGTCTCTGTTAATCATTAGCTTCAGATTTATTGAGAGACCTGATCCTCAGCCTTCCAACCCATCGTGTGCTACACATGGTATACATCTTACATTTCCATGTAAGATTTCTGGGACAGAAATTCAGGAGCTCACAATTTATTCCAGTTTTTTGGACTGAGACTACGTCTATGACTGCAAATAAATCAGAGTCTTTATGTGGAGAATTATATCCATTGCTTCTATTAGCATGTATTAATATTAATAGAAATTCCTATTAATGAAGTAATCTCATTAGAGACATCAATTACTACCATTCAGAAGCTATGTGACACACTTTAGAGATGATAAGTGGGTTTTCTTTCCATTGCATCATGGGTTTGTTTTGTTATTACCATACAATATTGTTGGGTAGCTTGCAATGTAACACCCTTTTTTCTAGACTGTCATTTGTAGCCTACAGAGACATGGTAACTAATCGATAAAACATTCACAGAATAGAGCTTTCCCCTGTATTGCACGCATTGTGGAAGGAACTGCAGAGAGTCAGCCCAAGCTGCAGAGTCACCAACAGCTGTGACATTCCTAGTGGTATTCCACCTCATCCACTCTTAGACCACTAAGAGCTGGTCTTAGTGACCAGCTGCCCAAAGGACTAAAAGCTTTCATTTTCTAAGTATGCATAACTGCTAAAAGATCTGTACTTACAGACTTTTCTGTTTGTTCCAGCAGGGCTGAAATGATGTTTTCACTGTAAACCTGGGGTAGCTGCTAAAGAAATAGTTTAATGTTAAAAGTAATGTTTTGAGGCATTGTTGCATCTTGAGATGCATGATTAATCACCCTCAGCCCCTGTGATCTCAGGTTTCAATGCTCTGTTTTGAAAACTTAACTTTTTGAAGGCATTCATTGAGCTTCTCATTTCAGAGCTTTAGCTGAGAGCTTCTGATTCCTGAGCTGCCAGAACAGAGAGGAGTTATGTAGTCAGCATGAGAATTAACCTTTTTTCTTGCCCTTACAACGTTTCCCAGTTTTCCATTTCAAAGGAAAGTGCCTTCTATGCTCTTGCTCAGGAAAGCAGACAAAAGGTTCAAGGGGAAAGGAGCATTGGACTTGGTGAAGGAAAACAGCAGCTAGTGTAAGTCAGTATATTAATTTCACATAGTTTAATATGAGAAGCCAATGTTTTGGAGAAAACACAGGTAACTTTTGGTCACTGTACAGAGGGTGCTGAAGTTAAAGAATTGTAGACACAAAAGTCATTGTGATTTATAGAGTAGAAGTATTCAATGTCCATTGGGACTCCAATGTTTCACATATGCTCATAGTCTCACTGTCTTTGTGGATTGTGTGTAGTGAATGCACACAATGCCATTGAATTAGGCTATCTCAAAGCAGGTGATCAGCTTTAATTTAAATGAATAAATTTGTTGAATAGAGATAGTATAATAATGTCAGATTTTGTGATTTATTCTATTTTTTAATTAAGAAGAGGAGAGGTAGAAATGGAAGGGTTTTCCTCATGAGCAGACAAGGTAGAACTTTAGTAAGGGCAAAAAGATGTTCCACCTTTAACTCACATATTCCCTGACTGTATCCCTGACACACATAGCAGGCCTTAATGTATGAATCTGATACCTGTTCTCAAAAAAAGTGTTCTAAGGCCAAAATTATATGTCTGTTTGCAAGCATCTGTTTATGTAGCCCTACTTTCTGTTTAAAGGACACTTCTGACTGCATGTCAAATTCATGTGCAGAAGTGGTATCTTTGTGTTTTAAGTACTTCTGCCTATTAAATGTACAGTCTGGGATAAAAAACTAGAGAAGATTAATTACTTTTCCACTTTCCTCTGCCTTCTGCCTCTTGGTTTTGCACATTACTGGAATCTAAATATTTAGGGATAATTATGAGCTGGCAATGTCATGCGACCATTAAAGTGGAATTGAAAACATATGCCATACAGTTCAGTGCTGGGCACCCCTGGCCTTCAGGTGGATATTTCTTGGCGCTTCCAGTTGCTCCTTTCCACGCAGAGGTGTCACCACTAGGGGACTCTCCCTCCCGCAGCCTGACCTGGCGCCCGCCCCTTCAGGACAGTTGGAAGTCCTTCCATTACATTTATTGGTGTTTGGGTCCTGGTCAGTCACAGACACTGAACCCACCCACTCTTTATTCTGCATTGTTGTGCCACATGCTCTGTGCCCATGCGCATCTTTGGTTCTGTTGGTTACATATTCAGATAAATACATCTGAGGGCAACTTAGCGGGTTAATGGGCATTATAAAATGAGTACATAATGACAAAAATGACAGAAGGATGAAAAGGATGAACACTTAGACAACCATTATTTCAAGGGAAGAGAAAATTAAATTTGAGCAGCAACGACCTAGCAGGTTGGATTCAAGCATTATTGATTGGCAACACATTTTGTTCATCAAAATAGAGGAGACCTTGACTTTTCAGAGAATTACTGCAGAAATGCTTAATTTTACATATATCAAATAAAAAAATAAGTGAATTTTCAGTTAGATTTTTTTACATTGTCTTGTAGAATGTACAATCAAAACATGGGAGTCTTTTTTCCTCTGTGATTCATCTACTTGTGCATAATGTCTTACAGGTAATAATGAGGCTGACTTGGTTCATTTTTATTAGCCAAAGAGACAACAGTAAGAAAGGAAAATAAACAAAACATGCTTTAACCTGAGTAAAAGTATACCAGCCACTAAGAATAAAGACTGCCTTAGAAAACAGACCTGTTGTGTGTCTGATGTGCTAGGAAAGAGTGTGTTGACTCATTGTTTTTCTTCCTGGTAGGATTAACCTGCCACAGGAGCTTCTCTGGCACCTTGGAAACCGAAATGTTGTTGTTTTGCTATTACACGTTTCTAGGAAATGACAGATAACAATTTTTTTCACATTATTTTACATGTGGTAGCCTTTGCCTTTCTTAGTAATACTTCTTTTCCCTTTTTTTCCTAAATAAGATGACAACTTGGAAGCATGTCTTTAAATTGTTTTCATAAAATTAAAAGGAACTATAAGTAAGAAAATATACTTGCATATGCACTTGTCCTAGTTTGGGACAAATTTGGAAGGAAACTTCCAAAGGGATATTCCCTAAAGGGCAAAATTCAGCGGCTCTTCCCCCCACCTGCTCGGTTGATAAAGCACCTTCGAGAAAAGTAGAAAAGTCTGTTCATTTAACAAGCAAAGTATTCAAAAACATGAGAAAATGAAAAATATAAAACAATGGAACCTCTCGTTGTTCTGAAGAGATGGCAAATTCAGGGATAGTCCTTTGTAGTTCAGAGTCCTTCTCGTGGGTGTGTCCTTGGCTTTCTCCCAGTCTCTCCGGGGTTCGGGTCCAGTGTCCCAGCCACAGTGCAGCTTGTGGGACCCCTGGATGATAGGCCTGGTGTTCCCAGACCGAACAATGGCCAAACCGTTCCAAAAAAACCCTTCTGGCCTCAGCTAACGAGAGGAAAACCCAGCAAAAACAGCAAGGGAAACTCTCTGTCTGCAGAGCGGAGAACTCTGAGAGCACTGCTTACCTCTGTGTTTTGAACACAGCCACCAAAAGAATTCCACCACTTTTCCTTCTTCCCCTCTTTGCTCTCAGATCTAGTTTTAAAGGTGCTGAACGTATTTCTGGGCTAAACAGACAAATGGGGATACAATCCAGCATCACAGAGTTGTCCCAGGACAGCGTTTTAGAGCTACTTGTGGCTGTGATGACAGCCAGAGTTTGCTAGAAAAATAGCTGGTCATAGAAATTATGGAGTTGTACAGTTCACCAGTGCAGAATAATGTATAAAGTGGTAGGAAGGGGGTAAGTTGAAGTAAAAAAAAAATTGGGAATCAACTATTTCTTCAAGCATTGATTTTTAATTGATCTCTAGCCATTTTTTTCCTGACAAAGCAAGGAATATGAATAGAGTAAAGAGAAAAGCTTGGTTTAGGTTACTGCAAGTTATCTGCCCTGCTGTATTTTTTATCTAATGCTTTCAACACTACTTTTTTTCTTCAATCCTTTCAGTCTTGTATTTTCAGACACTGAGAGCTTTGATCCAATGAGCAAGTTTGATCTGTTTATTCTTCACCTGGTGCAATTTTTCATGCTTTGTAGTTGCTGTTTATCTGTTCTCTTATGAAATGTGTGGTAAGAGTCCTTTAGGGTCAAATCCTGCTCTGCTAAATTCTATCGGAATAATAATTTCTGCTTTTAGCAAAAATGGGATTGAATCCTCTGTCCTCTGCAAACAAGTGCTGTCCCCAAATGTCCTATTTGGCAACCCAGGTTCTACTACCTTGAACATGTGCTCCTCTTTATATTCAGAGTGAAGATGGTAAGGAAAATGCCTTTCCTCTTACAGTAGCAATTAAAACTCCTTATTATCCTAACAGGAAGTGGCAGGGGAGGCTGCACATCTATTGACAGTATTTATGGTAACCCACATGAAAGTCTAGAGCATACAAACATTTAGGGTAACTTTTCCCTGGAGATGTCTGTAAGAAATACTGGGACATCCTTGTGCCAATAAGGAAGAGATGTTTTTAAAAACAGTGCAAAGAAGTTGCTCCTGAGTGATTCATTGGTTTAGACGCTGTGTAGAATAATAGATGGGAAAAGATAATGAGCCTGTGAGGTCATTTAGGGTTGCTGGCTGTGCTGGTTTGTGGAGCAGTCTCCTGTAAGTAGTCCTGGGAATGGATTTGCCTTCAACCCCACAATAGTTTATAGATACTTTTCTCAGTCACGATGATGTTGTCTCCTCTCAAAAGGTAGTGGCTCCAAGTGAACAAAATAGCTGTAGGCAAATGAGGAGCAAGGATGGATGGAGCAGGCTGGGAAGCAGGATTAGTACATTTGGTTTAGAGGGCAGTAGGTGTTTTGACACTCCTAAGGTGCAGTGTCTCAACACATAATGTGTTATCCAAGTAACAATAGTGCTGCCTCAGAGGCAGGTTCATTGCAATACTGAGTGCAGATAGCATCTCCTGCTGTAATTGTTTCTTGACATGGGCTTTCCTTCTGGCTCACAACCGGTGTTCATTAGTGTCGTGAGGGGGCAGTAAACTTGACAGAGCAGGTATGTAGGGAAATGATGTGGTTTGGCTGGGAGTCATCGTGAAGGAGAAATACTTAACAGTCGTGCAATACTGCAACTATGTATCGTGTATCATACTCATTAACTATTATTTGTTACTCAGATAACTACATACAGAGGGTTCCATATATGCCTCTGTGTGTGTATAAATATAAATATGCACAGGCAGTTTAAAGGATTTATTTGATGAGTTGGGCACGACAGCACAATTCAAAAGCAGCATATACACAGATAACGACTGCATATAATGCCAAGCATGTACCAGTACAGACTTTACAGTGTTTAAGCAGTGAAGTCAGTGTTTGTGCACTACTTTAACTCCATTTCTCCGTGCAAGGCACGGCGTTGGTGCAGTGCCTGGTATGGTCTATTGCGGAGCGATTGTGGGGGTTTTTATAGTTCCCTTTGCTCTGGAATGCGTAAATGTGCGGCCAACAGCTGTTTCTCCGCCCGCCCTGTCGCTCCCCGGCCGCGGGCGCTGGGTGGTGCTGCCGGCGGCCGCCGCCGGGGGGCGCCAGGGCCCCGCCCGCCGCTGCCCGGGAACGGCGATGCCAGCGCCGCCTCCCGCGGGAGAAGCGACCCGGCCCGGGGGGATCTAAACCCCGCGGGGATGGATCCTAACAGATGCTCTCCGTTTCGGGACTTCAGCAGAGCTGCCCAGGGATTGTTTCCCGGGCAGTCGCTGTGGCTGCAGCCACTCCCCAAGCAGCTCATGCCCTCCTCTCTGTGCTTTTACTTCTCCCAGTATCTTGGATCCCCTTTGGTAAGGCCACAGGAGTGAGGTCATGGAGCTGGCTCTTGAGAGCACATTGTTCATCCCCTCCTGTTTCACATCAGTGCTAGGCTGCGTTCCAGGCTGCACAATGCATTTACGGTGTTTAGTCACTCCCATGGTGCGGTAATATCTGCGATGAGTAACATTTTTGCCTTTGTAATAAGTTTATTTGGAATGGCCAGTACTCGTTCATGTGGCTGTGTAATCTTCTTTAAGGGAAATACTCATTTCCCAAAAATGTTTCCCTCCAGCCTTCCTGTCCATCAGATGCCACCAGATGCTCGGTAGGGGCTAGTATGGACAATGAATTCCATAAATTCCAGATCAAAATATGTCCATTTTCAGACTGGATGTTTAATTTTAAGTTTGTTCTGTGAAGTAGTATTGTCTCAGATGAGTTTTTACCTATGAGTTTTTACCTAAACTGATAACTGAAGCAATTTATGTTCTCAGAGAGCATCTGTATTCCTGGACACAGATTTTTACCACTGATTAAGGAGGCAGATTTACATGAAAGCCTTGCTCAAATATTGGTATTACGTCTCCAGGCTGTGCACCACGTCTTGTTTTGTTGCCATCAGAATCAGTTGGGGGTGTGGATTTGTTGTATTTGCATCTATACTTTCAACACGAGTGTAATGTAATTTGAAAACAAGTAACTTTGCATGTATCTTGCACTATTCCCACTCCTTTGCAATTGTACCTTGTTCTTTTCTGTCCAACTAAACAATTCATTCCTATGACCTCTTGGTCTAAAATCTGAACTTGCTACTAACTATCTTCTTCAGTTGCAGCCCCCTGTGTGTAGCTTGCTCAGGCTGCACCTCAGTGTGGCAGAACATTCATATTCATTATTAGTTGCCTCCATCCATATTGAACACAAGCAGAATCACTATGCATCAAGGAAAGAGGAAAATGTGATAAACTTGTTGAACATGTTTCATGAATATCTATTAGCTGAATTCTCAATTTACTGTTCTCCTTTGCATGGAAAATGTGTAGTGGGCACCTCAGTGTCAGGGCGTCAGTGATTTACCCCTAGAAAATAAAAATAATCTTGTTATTTCTTCTATTTAAATGAGTGAATAAATATCCCAAAATTTGCTTTATTTAGAGTGTTATTTATTCTAATTTGATTATTGGATCAACTTAATTTTACTTTCAATTTGTTTTAGGATGCGTATGGATTGCCTTATTCTTGCAAGGAAAAATGAGGCACTTCCTCAAGGAAGAGAATAATGCAAGCATATGAGTCATTCACTCAACCTGGTCCCATAATCTCGTTTGTTAAACAGCAGAATGTTGCTGTCACTAAAACTTTTATGTGATTGCTGTGAATGTATAAAGTCTCACTGCCTTTGCAAAAGTCGTTATATGTAGAGAGATATACTGTAAATACTTTAATTAAAAACAGGGAGAGTTCCTAATGATGGCCCTGTAATATCTAAAATGGCTTTTTTTTTTCTTTTTAGCAAACTTCTGAAGAGAAAGAAGTCTGAAAAGGGGTTGCAGGGAGTGACTGGAGAATGGTTTGAAGAAATAAAAAGAAGAAAATTTCAGAATTACATTGATGTCAATAGAATGTTAAAACCACCATTAGAGCATCAGCTAAGGAAGATCAAAAACACCAGTGAGTTACATTTGTCCATTTCCTTATCCATATAATAGTGGTCACCAAACCAATGTCTTATGGCATATCAAAGTGTGATAGTTAAGGAGTTTCTGAAATTGCACTAAGCTTCTTCTCATGCCATAGTTTTACTAAAGATGTATTTTCAAAATGGGCAATTTTTTTTGAGCAGGTTCTGTTAAAAGCAGAGCTGGGATTCACAACAGAAAATTCCTGATATTTTTATGTAGTTAGAATCATAGTATGGCCCAGGTTGGAAGGACATCAGAAGATCTTCAGGTCTAGTTTTTCATAGGAAGGGGAACCTGGATGAGATTATTTGGCACTGTTTGCAGTCACATCTCTAAACCTCTAGTGATGGGGACTCTACCATGGCCCTGAGGAGGCTGTTCCAGTGATTACTTGTTCTCACTGTAAAAAAATGTCTTTGTTACTCAAAATGAAATTGCTATTATTATAGTAAATACAGTGGTAGTTTCCCAATCAAAGCAGCGATGTCTGCATTGTACAAAAAGGTTGTGGTTTAACCCCAGCTGGCAGCAAAGCACTACACAGCCACTGACTCACTCCCCTACCATGGAAGAGGGTGAGAATTGGAGGGCTAAAAGTGAATTGAGGTAACAACAGTTGATAGGTAAAGCAAAAGCTATGCACACAAGCAAAGCAAAGGAAGGCCTTCATTCAGCACTCCCCATGGTCAGGCAGGTGTTCAGCATCTCCAGGGCTCCATCATATGTGACAGTGACTTGAGGAGACAAATGCTGTCACTGTGAATGTCCCCCCTTCCCTCTGCTTCCCCTAGAATTTATATGCTGTATGGTATGGGATAACCATCAGGTGTGCTGGCCCCAGCTGGGTCCCCTCCTGCCTCCTTGTACATCCCCAATCCACTTGTTGATGGGATGGGCTGAGAAGCAGAAAAGCCTTGGCTCTGTGTAAGCCCTGCTCAGCAGTAAGGACAACATCCCTGAATTACCATCACTGTTCTCAGCATAAATCCAGAACACAGCCCCATATTAGCTACTATGGAAATAATTATTTCTTTCCAATCCCAGCACATTCTTTACTCCTTATTCCATGCCATTTACATCATGCTCAGGTCCCACACTCTTCAGTGTATCCCCATTAACCACCCCACTGCCTTCACCTTGCCTCTGCTCCAGCTTAGACTTACCCATATACTGCAGCGTCTCAGGGGTATACTTGTTCCAAGTAGAGTCACAGTCTCTCCAGGGATATACTTGCTGCAGCATGGATTTATCCACTGTCTCAGTCCATCTGAGGTACACCTTTTCCAGCATGGGCCACAATGCCTTCACAAATGTACCTACTCCAACATGGCTTTATCTGTGGCTGCAGTCTCTGTGGGGGAGTCATGGGCTTATCCATGGCCACATACTTTGAGGTTCTCCAGCATGACCACATGCACAGCCACAGATTCTTCGAGGTGTATACCTTCTATAGACTTATTCCTGGTCACAATCCCTTCAGAGGAGCACCATAACCATGGCATATAACCATTGCACCAAGGAGCACTAGGCTCTAACTTACAGCCCGGCAAGCAAGCCCCATGGCAAGCCCTGGAGCCTGTCAATTAATAGCTACACAGAAAGAACAGTGATAAATTCAGTCTAGCACATTCCACTGAGATCTGCTGTTATTTCAAACACTTAAAGCCTTACACTGGGTATCCTAAAGAACTCTCGTGGTTTAACCCCAGCCATCAACTAAGCATCACCCAGTGGCTCATTCACTTGACCCCCCCCCATCAAGATGGGCAAGAGGCTAAAAAGTGAGAGAACTTATGAGTTGAGATAAAGACAGTTTCATAGATAAAGGATAAACCTTGTACATGAGGAAGCAAACAAAGAATTAAATCAGCACTTCCTGTGGGCAGGCAGGCGTTCAGCTGTCCCCAGGAAAGCTGGGCTCCAGCACACAATGGTTGCTTGGGAACACAAACACTGTCACTCTGAACATCCTCCCTTCCTTCTTTTCCCCCCAGCTTTCTATGCTGACCACGGTGCTGTATGGTCTGGAATGTCCCTTGGGTCAGCTGGGGTCAGCTGTCCCAGCTGTGTCCCCTCCCAGCTCCTTGTGCACACTGAGCTACTTGCTTGTAGGGTGGGGTGAGAGGCAGGAATGGCCTTAACTCTGTCTAAGTGCTGCTCAGCAGTGACTAAAACATCCCTGTATTACTGACACTGCTTCCAGCACAAATCCAGAACACAGCCCATGCAAGAAGCTATGGAAAAAATTAACTATACCAGCCAAAACCAGCACCAAAAAAATTTGGTTTTGCCTAGTTTTCTTAAAAAACTAAAAGCACCTAAATGACATTTGGGATAAGTAGATGAGTTTGACTATACCAGTGGAAAACTTTTTCTGGTAACACTGGGCTAAAGGCATGCTAATGCTTATTATCAGGGTGAGTGTCAAAGCCTGAAAAGTTGGCCTGACCAGGAAGCAATTTCTTGAGATCTTATTTCACAGGTTCTGATGCCCATCCAAAATGAACATGCACAATAAACATGGTGTCTCTATAAAAAGCATACTCTCTATAAAAAGGTACTCTGCACTGTCTTTCATCTTCTATCCAGATAGCTCTTATGCACGATGTATGTTTTTATTCCATTCACACTTCTTCATGTTTTTCATTGAGCTCCTCCTATTTGTGCTTCATAGCAACTGGAAGAAGAGTCATGTATTTCGAAAGATGAAAGATCTCTTTCAGAGATGGTCTAATTGACTAAACTGTGTAATTGTTCTCTGGCATTTAACTTTGAAAGCACCTGTTTCTATTTCAGATCTGAAGAAGGGCTTGTGTGCCTCAGAGGCTTGTCTGATATTTCCAACTGTATAAGCTGGCTGAATAAAAGATCCTACTTCTTCCTGCAAGCCTTGCTGTGTCTACGTCCCTAGACCATCCTGGCTATGGCAGTGCTATTAGGACTCTCGTGATGTCACCTGCATTGTCAAGTCAATGCCACCAAGAGAATAGGCTCTGAAAGGGGTAAATAATGAGGCATTTTGAAGTACACGGAGATTGTCACTGAAGGGAAAGCCATGTATTACACACAAGATTTCAATCACGTGACACAAATTATTTACTTCATTTTGGACAATGTCCAAAATGCTGCCCCTTGCTGTTGTTATAAATGACACTTTGCCCTAACTTCTGGGTTTGCTTTCTCCTACAGTCATTAGATAGCCATTTTCAGGCTGTTGTGTTGTTTCAGGCATGTGCTGCTTTAAATGGAAAAAAAAAAAAATGCCTTATTCCTGAGTGACATCTTGTTTCCTTATCCTCCAGTTCTCTGTGGTGTGGTGCAGATCCTGCCGTTTCTTTCCCTTTTCTATAAGTGATACTCATCATCACCTTCCCACCAAATGCCAGCTGCTATTACAGGCAGACTGAGTTTATGTTCTGTTTGAAAAAAACAAGTCACAACCTTCCCAAAGAAATCATTCACAATATCTTGCTTTGAAAATACAGATGTGATATGCAGTTTGTAGCAGAAAAAAAAGGTACTCTAGTGGCCACAGGAATCCCATTGTAAGGAAATCTATGATACAGCGGACATATTAGTCTGAGGTAGTGTTATGTAGTTACATTACAGTCAGTTAGATCATTGTATGTTCTGGGTTATCACATTTACATTTCTTACAAACGTAAAAAGAAAGTGAGTAATGATTGTGGGTGCCTCAATTTTCAAATGTTTGATTTGCCTGTATTTTAAAACAAGTATGATTTTCAAGTAATTGAGTTCTGATCACTTTGTGAAAATCAGCCTCATGTAACTCACATGCATCACCCAAAACAAATAATACATTTTGAAACTTTAGACCTATTTATCTTTGTCTTCTAGTTAGTCATTATAAACCAGTACATCACATAGTCTGTCCAAAAATGTCAAAACTTGATTTACCTGACATAAAAGGTAAGCAAAAGAAAATTGTTTATGAAGACATAACATTTATGTATATTTTAATACTGTATTTATTAAGAACTCAAAGCAAATCTACTTTTTATCACATTTTTAGATCATAAAGAAATAAAAATGTCATCCCGCACAAATCCTCAAGCACAAAAGAACACTTCAGCTTCATTTCTGGGATTCAGATCACCTTTTGCTTGGCTTTCCTCCTTTAGAAGATCAAGGAAAACCCAGACTCAGAAGCAACCACGGTGAGCTATAATGAGAACATACATTATTTCCAGCTTTAAAAAAGTATATGAATTGTTCTGTGGTTTAGAACAAAGTTCTAAAGTTTTAGAAAATTTTGTTAAATTTTTTTTTTCAGTCATTTGCTTTTTACGTCATTGGGAAGATTGGGATTTTACTTGGTCCTGTACTGAGAGATTATCTGTATTGTGTCAGAAGAAAGGGGACTAAGTCACAAGTAGTAGGTAGAGTCTCTTGGCTAAACCTATTTTGCTCAGGTTTTGCATAAAGACTTAATGTATATGAAAGACTGTAGACTTTGGAGCAGCTGCATGCTGTTTCATTCCCTCTCAAGAGGACACGGTGTAAGGTGCATGGGGATCAGGTGCCCTATGGCTGTGATACAACAGGAAAACATAGCTTTCCCAAGTCACGGCAGAGAGTACTGGCCCCAGGCTGCTCTGCTGCATCAGTTCCCACCATTTCTAGCCCAGAGGCAGCTTAGAGACAGCCCTGCAGCTTTAGCTCCAGCCAGGCAAACTGGACAGCTCTTGGCCCTTTTGCCTTCTGTGCTTTGTCAGTGCTTTGTGTTCAGTTCTTGGGTTTGCTTTGGTTTACTTGGGTTTTTGAATCTGAATCAAAGTTGGTCTCATATACAGCTCTGGAGCTGCTGTTTGAAGAGCATCCTTCTTCTTTGCCATTCCCAGGGTTGAAGCTGTTGTTTAGAGGAAAAGGGGTGGGGGAAGCTACAGTCAGGCTGGTTAGGCTGCCTGATCTCTCTTAACTTTCGTCCTGTGTGGCCATATGTTAGCAACACGTTCATGAAGTCTTACTATTCTTGTGTGCATCTTAGGGTCATGCTTGGGACTGGCAATCACAGGTAGAGCTGCACTGTGCAGTGCTGTGAAATCCAAGTACAAAGATGCAAGATCTCTGGTGCAAAAAGCTGATTTTTGCTCGGTGCATCTCAGATTGGTATTCTGGACTGTGCCTGGGGCTCCCTGCTGGCATGATGTAATAAAACATTTGTAATAAACAATGGCAGGGAATGCAAGCCTCTAAAGAAATCATGATTAGTCTGATATGTAGGTTTTGTAACAGAGCAGCTTGTTATTGTGGAGTGTTTGTATGAAAGCAGGAGATTTAAGGAGAGGTTTAAGTAGAGGCTTTGAGGTTAGCCTTGTGGATTTTCACTGGTAACAATTCTCTTACACAACAACACAACTTAGAAAAAGAATATGCAGTGTTAACACTGGTCCATACCTGTCATCTTCTCCTTCCTCTTTCTTGTGACCTGATAATGCCCCTTATTCTGGAACACAGAAATGCTGGGCCACAGTCTTCCCCGAAGAATAAAGGGACACTTGTGTAACTGAAAATCAGATTTCAAGGGTGCTTTATCCTGGTGCACAGTGAGGTAGCCAATGCACACACGAAGGTCGAGGCTTTGCTGTGGAATCTAAGCACTGAAATGATTTCTTCATTTAAGAAGGCAAAAAAACGAAACTGTGCCTACTCATTAGATCAGCTTTTCTTGTGTGTGTTTATCTGGCTTTTCCATGGAAAATCTATCATATCTCAGGCTCAGATGCCTTTGATTTCTGACCGACCATAACTTGAAAAATAAACAAGTCAATCCTGACGTGTAACTGAGCTGATTGCTACATTTTCTAGTCACGCCTCTCTGTTGAAAACTTCCCCCACCCTCTTCTAGGTGTTGCCGTGGCATGTGGTTTGCTTTATGCATAGGCAAAGCGCTGAAATAATCTGCCTCTCACCAGGTAGAGTTATTTTGGAGAGCTAGTGAAACACTATAGGACGCAGCACTGTAAATCCTGTAAGTAAGCCTAACTGGCAGAAGCTTTTCAATGGCTAAACATTAATGGCTGGTTAGAGGGTCCTTTCAGTTCTGGAGAGGGAGTTTTGGCAGCTGCCGTGGAGCTCTACTGTGAGAATAAATTATGGATGCTGCAGGAAGGAATGCGCTCACATGGACATACAGAAGATGCTAATAAAAGGTTTGTAACTGTAGTCTGAAGGCAGTTTGATCACTTTCGGTTCAAAGGTGTCAGTTCTTGAATTCATTCTTACTCTTTTCTATATGTGTAAGTGTGATTCATCCTGGATAAAAATGCTGTTTAATTGTGTTTTCAGCAGATGTGATTTATGTGTTTGGTTTTTAGTTGGCTTCTTACTTAGTACTGATAAGAATAGTCTTGAAGAAAATGGATTATACTGACGTTAGACAGCTTGGTGGTAGCCTGGGGAAGACAGGTGCCTTGCCTCTGTGGAAATACTAATTGACAGCAGATTTTAATTCATGGATTTTTATTATTCTTACCAGTTGTGATAATCATCTTTTACTTTTCATCTTACATTTGATTGTCATTAAACAGCTACATATATATGGAAGTGGAAAAGTAGAAAATATAATTTCTCATTTTCCATACTGAGGAGTATTTTCCAGATGGCAAATATTTCTGAACTTCAACATCAATTTAGCTTCTTTCCTGTTTATGAATAATAGACAATATTTACAAGTATGTATATATGCATTGTGTGCAAAATAGTGTAAACATTGCTCAGTGTTGTTAACCAAAAAAGAAACTGAATTACTGTTTCCTAAAATTAGGCAATATTTCTCTGAAAGTAAGAAAAACTTTAATTTTGAAATGCTGGAAAATTTAAAACATTTCATAGAAGCTAATAAGGCAGTTTGGGAAATTGAGAGATTGGCATAGGGAAAATATTAAAATAACCTCGTCAGTGTAAGTTAGCAGGGAGAAAAACAAAGCAGGATGCAATGACCAGTTATTTCTGAGAGAACAGTGACAATAAAGACACAGATGAATTTAGAATAGTGCCAGAGGTGCAAATGAAAATTTAAATTTTGCCTAGACTATCAGACGACATTTCTAACTGACATTTCTAACTAACATGTCTACTTCACGTAGGTTCATTGCAAGGAGCAATTAATACAACATCAAGTGGGGAGAGCTTTGCGCTCTTGGGCTTTGCCAAAGAGTGGCTTTGCACAGTAAAGCTGAAGAAGAAAGCTTTTAACAAAGCTTTTGCATTTTTGTTATGCATATAACTAAAACTAAGGTAATTTGCTAAGCCACAGGATTTTACTGAACTTAATTTGCAGGAAATCATTGTAAAAGCTCTGAAACCTAAGTTTTGTTCTTAATTTGTTTTAGAAGCATTAAAACACAACTTTATTTAAGTTTAAAGGAAAAGCTACATACATTTCTGAGTTCTGGTTTTGTAAACTTCATTCAAAGGGGGAGGTAACCCCCTGATTTAATGGCTGTTTTTATTCAGAGCTACAAGGAAAAATTCAGAATTTTAGATTCAGATTGTCTAGCCAAATCCTAAGCCCGCTGAAGTCAACAGGCTTGTTTGGTTTCAGTTGGACCCCATGTCAGAGAGGAATCCTGGTTTTACAGTTCACAATTACAGAAGCAAAAACAAATTGCACCTTTCAACTGTTCTTCCCTGCCTGCAAGCACATTGCAAACAAATGACAAAGCACTTCAGGAGGAAAGGCTGGGCCACAAAGAACTTGCCAACAAGCCGGTTTATACTTGCTGTTGAAGCACAATAAAGTAGTCTACCTGAGCACAGGGAGGCTTTAAGAGCCTAAGAACAAGGTCATTCAAAAAGACTTTGAGACAAACAGGACTGAGCAGAACCATCTTTCCCTACTTCATTTTCTCCCAAGAATTAACTTCCTGGGAAAAAAACAGTTTCTGAGACGAGGAAGAACTGGCAATCAGCACAGGCTGAACAACATTTCCTTCGGGGCTTTTGAAGGGACTGGGTTTGCTTAGTTGTAAAACAAGGATCTGCAAACTTGAATAGACTCAGTGATGTCTAGTCCTGTTCTTGTTTCTTTCATTTATTTTGTATTTGTCTGCAAGTCACCCCATGAGACAGAGTACTTTTTACGTTCGGGTCTTCTCGGCTTGTTCTAACCACTGCATTACTCACGGACGCTCGAGCCAGTTCTCTGCCAAGCCCTTGCAGCCTTAAATAGCTTAGGAAAGCAGATGAGCCTTCTACCATGTCTGAAAAATTGATAAATAAAGCCTGTCTTGGGTGAATAGCAGCAAGTTCCAAAGCTTACACCAAAACCAATCTGCTGTCTGTCTCTCCTCCTTTGCAGGGACAGAGCACAGCTCTGCATCTGAGTAGGGTGAAACGGAAGAGAAGAACAATGGAATTGCAGATGCAAACCAGTCATAACTTAACAAGTATATAACTTAGGCTATGACTAGTACCTACTAAATTATAGTTGTTTGGAAAAAGAACAAATACCATCTTACCATAATGCTGGATTGAAACAATTCTGTTGCAGACACTGAGATGTCAGTAGGTTGAGTTCTTTTTTGGCTGTGTAGTTAAGAAGTTTGCAAGCTGACAAGGCCAAACTGAATGGTACATTTTCCAAGCACTTTATTTTTGCAAGATATTGGCAGGGGGGAGGTAAGGATGAATTCTTCTTAGAGCAAGTTTTTTTCAGATGCATCTCAATAGTTGTTAAGATGAGAGTTCCTTTTCAAAACCAACATTTAAATCCCTCTGCCTACAGATATGACAGTTCTGCTAGCCCACCCTCAAACGTGGAAGAAATGGCAACGGTAAGTAGCTTATCAATTTCTTGTCTGCAATGTTTAAATACAGATTTTTCAAAAGCTAGTCCCCTTGCTGTAGGCTTTTGCTTTAAGATGTTTAAATAGTATTCTTGTAGCTCTTGTTTTAAATGCTGAGTAAAATGTCTTTGTTGTGAACTTGTTGCACATAGTAGACTGAGCTTGTCTGTTAAAATCCAAAGCTTTCCTAACCAGGCCCTACATCTAACTCTGCCGGATTTCAGTTCTCTCATAATAATTGCATGGATATTTTCCTAGGTCAGGACCTTCACATATCTTGGCAACTGTAACCAACCTGTAAATAGATCAAAAGTCACACTAAATCATAATCTAGTATATCTACTTTGTTTCATTTCATTTGTACAAGGATGAAAAAGAGTAGCTGGCCTGGGCAGGCAGTAATCTAGAACCTCTTGTGCAACATTTCCATGCACATAGTTACCATGTAAATGTAAATTTTGAAGTAGGAACTTTTTTTTTTGATGGATGGACGGATGGATGGATGGACAGACGGATGGATGGATGGATGGACAGACGGATGGATGGATGGATGGATGGATGGATGGATGGATGGATGGATGGATGGATGGATGGATGGATGGATGGATGGATGGATGGATGGATGGATGGATGGATGGATGGATGGGTGGATGGATGGATGGATGGATGGATGTTCCTTTTATAAGCACAAGCTCATTTTAAGGATAAAACAGATTTATTTCTGATGTAATTTAAGTGCATGCTGTTGAAATATCAGATTTTCTTCCAAGGATTATATTTTCTATTTTAGTTATTTTATTACCCTGTATTACTAACATGCTTTTCCTCATCTTCAATTGGGTGGCATAACCACAGAGGGGAGTAAGAAGGTATACAGTGTATAATCAAAGGCACAGAGGATGTAAACTGGCCACCTCCCTTCTCTCATATTTCAAAAACAAAGAGATAATCTATATTAATATATGACTGAGCAAAGATCTTATCAGGGAATCTTGTCTGTTATAGAAACGTATTATATAAAGCTATATTATAGCTAGATGAGTAAAATATTATGAATATGGCAAACAAAACAAAGTAGCAGGGTGGGTTTTTTTTTGAAAAAAAGGAGGAAGAGTTTCAGCTAAAATAATTCAGCAGCTAAACAATTGTCTGCACTCCACCATCTGAGACTGTGCGCTTAGTGAAATATGGGTGGGATAGAATCTCTCAGTTTAACATGTAATCAAAAAACAGATGGGCAATACGATGACATTTTCCCCACTTTCACCACTAAGTGCTGTCTTTCTATAAGAAAATGGACTGTAGTGTTAAATTATTGAATCTCTGTTGGGAGGTCAGTGGGTGAATTTTAAAATACACTGGTCAAGGAAGAAGTGATTGTGGAAAACTAAATTGAGAGATACAATGCAATAAGGATGCATTAGGATAAATTAAGTAAACTATGCCCTTATCCAAAACATGCTACAGGATGAGGACAAGATGAGTAATTCTCCTTATTATATGTGTAGAACTCTATAAATTGCATGCAATTTTACAACCCTCAGTTGTGTATTTTAATAATACATTGTTTAATGGACTGACAGAGCTTGCTCACCTCTGGAATTTGTGACATGGGTTGTGATGTGATATGTGAAATGTGATTTGAACCCACATGTAGAACTGAAACCAGGTTACTTTACAATTTTTAACAGGCTGAAGTGTGTAATTCCCCAATGTCAACTGAAACAAGTGGTCAATCTTTTGATACAAACCAAAATGAAACAGTGGAGAAAAGTACACTGGAATGGAATGAACAGCTAGAGAAGGAGATTTTCAGTGGTAAGTGTGTCCTTATTTCGGTATTGTTTGATAGTATTGTTACCAGAAGTTACTGTGGTTTGGGAGAATTTTCTGCAAAAGAACAGCTGTAAGAAATTGTTCATTTATAGCAGAGTCGCTACTTTTTATTGTCTTTGTCTGACAGCAGAATGTCTATTCCAACATTGATTTCAGGAGATGTCAGTGATCAATCACTCTTAGAGTGCATTTCATCTCATACTGGTACAGTTCAGAAGAATCCCATGGAACTGTGCACAGTTCTCTCTGCTGTTTCTGCTGGGAGCCCACACTGCACCCTTTAGCCGCAGACATGGTTACGTGAGAATTCTATCTGTTTCCTGCATGAATAATTTGGATCATGATGAATTATTTGGCCTGGTTTTATAAACTGTAAAGCCACAAACCACAGATGCAAGAGACATTATGGCATTCAGTTAGTTTTCTGGGAGCCTTTTTATACCCCCAGTCAAGAGTTGCAGGTTCTTTTTCAGCTTGGCTCATGTCCTCCCAATGGAAGACTCACAAACAACTCATCTTGTTTCTTGTTCTAAGCTGGGTTTCTCAGGAGTCTTCTATTTTGTGTGCTGAAGAGAAACTTAGGAAAAATTCTTCCGTTAGGAGAATTTTAGTACCTTTGGATCACATTTTATTCAAACTATACATATTTATCAATGCTTTCTTAATGCTTTTGTAGTGTTAGCACAGGTCTGTAATGACTGATCACTCAGTCTTATGTATTTAAGTGGATTAGGAAATTCCGTAACAAAACAATCATATCCATTGTATTTTATGTGTAGTATTTTGAAAATAGCAGAATACAATTAGCAAAGGCATAATTGCTTTTTACAATAAAAATGGTTTTAATACATGACCATCAGTCTTCTGACTATCTGTTTAATTGAGCTACATAATGTTTAATTCCAGTTCATGAGGTTGCCTATAAATCTTTGTATAAATACATATTTGTTGCTAGATTGAATCACAGCTTCCTAACTATTTAATTACCCTTTCTTATCCAGAAAATTCCATTTTCAGTGTTCATACAATTCAGAAGAGAACTTATTTTATGAATGAAATAACCAGTGGACATGCCAGACTGCTGAATATGCTTGTTTGATGGTTTGCAGGATTCTGTTTTCTTATAGTTATGTCATAGCTGTGCTTTGTGAACACACAGAAAGGCCCGTGTTTGCCTAGTTTATTCTTTTCAGGGATTTTTTTGCTTACAGACTATATTTGGAAGGTTTACACACACACACGTACAGTGAGTGAGAATTCAGACTTCAAATTGTTTTGCTCTTCTTTTAAATGGCATAAAGACTAACATTTACATAAAGAGCAGTCATGGAGGAGAGCATTTCTTTTCTTGTAGTCATAATGGGTGACTGCTGAAAAGTCCTATGGAGCAAGAATGTGTGGTTTGGGAAGGGTTTTGAATGCTGAGAAGCTGACTCCTTTTAAAGCCAGTTCTGATTATTAATGTAGTACATGAAACTTTTTCACATGAGCAGTCAGATTATTAAACAAAAAAAAAACCAAGTATATTTTTTTTCCCCCTGTGCAGTTCTAAGTGATCTGGATGACCAGCTGGCCCAGGAACAAGCCCAAGACCCTTTGGACAGGATCGTTTCTACAAGCAGTGCATCAAATGTCCTAAGTAGTAGCGCATTCCCTACTTCAAAGAGGCAGACTGTTAGCAGGGGGCAACAGAGAAATGACTGGAGTGACATGCCTAGCTCATTTTTCCCAGATGGAATGAGAACACTAAGGGCCAAAGACGAACACAAGATTTTCATCAGACCAAGGAAGTTACAGAGTGCGTATATAAACTGGCACCAAACAGCCTTTCAAGAGGATTGCAGTTATGGTGATGCAGTGGATGGGAATCCCCGTCTGCATCGCAGGAGGCTGTCTGCGGTGTCCTTCGGGCGGTCTTCCGAGGGGAGCTTATATCCCCCTTCCGTAACACACAACAGCGGATTTAGGCACAAGGCTTGTATGAACAGGGATACAGCTGGCAGAAGTTACTCTGTGTGTTCCCTTCGGAGATGTCCATCATCAGTATCTTCTGATCAGCTCTCAGCATCTAGTTTGCAGCATCCATTGGCAAGGGAGAGCAAGAATGGTTTTGTACCAAGGTTTGGTCGACAGAACCCAAAGAGAATTCCTCTGTCTTCCATTGTATGGAACAACACACCAGACTCTTCAGAACAAGCTCCAGAAACAATGTTTAGAACTCAATCACTGATGGAGTTTCATGCTACAGACCATGGTAGATATCCCCGCTCTTTACAAGAAACTAAGAAATACCCAAGTTACCACTCAAAACACCACTACAGAAGATCTATTTCAAGCAGCAATTGCTTTAGCAGAGTTAGTTGCCCTGACAAAGCTACTTCTCCATTGCCCTTTGATAACTGGGAAAACTATCCTGTATACAAATCAGAAAATAATCTCGCTAGATCCTTCTATAGAGACACCTCTTCTCATGGGAAGCTGTATGCAAACCAAAAAAATTCTTATGGAAGAAAAGACAGCTATCCTTCTTGGACTGATATTCCTCAGTGTTACAGTGATGATGTGTTTATTTCCCCTGATGCCAGCTTTGAAACATTTATGGCTAATTTAAACGACCAGCAGTGGGCACATGCAAAGAATGCCAAGTTTGGTTCACAGCGCCTGCAGAATGATTTTCACATGTACTCTCCAGAAAATACAAGTATCAAAAGGATGACAAGAAGTGCAAGCAGAAATTTTTCAGAATTCACTGAGGGCTGTCAGCCTTGGCTAAGTTGTACCTCTTCTGTTTCTTCATCTGGTATCAGAACTGATGAGTCAGTCTTTCCCAATTCAAAGAACCAACCAGAACCTACAAGACTGAACAGGAATTCAGTTGTTGTTACCCAAAGGAGTACAAAGGCAGACTTTACACATCTGGAAAAGGCTGAAGGTGTGAAACAGCCAGATGAAGACACGCTGTTACTGTCAGTTCCTCAACAAGCAGATACAAGCTACATCAATGCACTGAGTTTTTCCCCTAACAGCCCTGCTTCAACCATGTGGCAAAGAGATGTATCTCTCTTTGACACAATGACATCAAAGAGACAAGCCCAAGCCACTGCCAGCGGAGATAGTGCAAAAATTTATACATCAAATGGTGATAAAAGAAATGTAGAAATGAAGGAAAATGATTGCCCACCCAATAGTGTGTTCAGTCAGCCTCCCTGTATTTTGCCAGCTGATGGGAGCAGGAAGGAACCTTTTCTTCCACGTCAGAAAGAATGGGAACATAATCTGCATTATGCAGCACAAAGAGAGAGCAGCAAACAGGACAGCTGGAGTGCAGAAGCCCTTAACAAAGCTACTCCAAAGAGACACTCCTCATTACTCAATGTTACTTCTGCTCTATCCACTGAAAAATTAGCAAACTGTCAAGGCATGTTGTCCTGTCCTCCTGAGCTCTCATCTAGTTTCTCACAAAACTCTCGACAAGCACTTTCTCATAAAGACAATGCTAAATGCTTAGGAACACTAACTAGCTCTTCGGTAAATAGCATTGTTACTGAATCTCAAGCGGAAGGGGGGACAACAGCTGAAGTGAGTAGGACAAGTGTTAGCAAAGAGATTTCACAGAAAACGCTGCAAAATGCAAGCACTTTAATTACTAAGGACTGTAATGGACAATTCACTACTAGTTTCCCACGAAATGGAAATTCTGGAAATATTTATATGTGTGGCTTTGATGGAGAACCCAATACCTCTGAAAATAGTTTAAGTTATTTTTGCCTTGAAAAAGGAACTGAAAAAATGACGAGTACTTCACCTTGTATCAGAAGGTTTCACAAGCAAGACAGCTCGCCGAGACATAGCAGTAGCTGTAGCATTACTGGCTCTCCTGGCAGAAACAGCTCCAAATCTTCTGACCCCCTTGTTATTTATTACACTTTGCCTAGAAAATCAGCTAGCATTGCTGGTAGTATTATGTCAGAGACGCCCATCTCTTTACCTAGAGAAAGCAGAGCAACATATGATTGTTTAAGGTCTGAAACTCTGCATAGAGCTGACACCTGTTATCCTAATCAAAGAGATGTGTCTTGTTTAGATCCAAAATGTTCCTTTCTAACATCAGCATCATTAAATGCTGCCGCAACTAAAAAAGATTACCACAGTTCTTTAACCAAAAATAGCAATGATTCATTAAGTAGCAGTACATCAGTTGATCTTACAGACAGATGTAAACATCTAAGGAGAAGAGAATCATCTGTGTTTTCAGATTATAAGGAAGGGGGAAATTTTTTGCAGAAATATAAAACCACAAGCACATTTACAGTTTGTGTTGATGAAGATCATGTCAAGTATCATGAACTAGTTTCAATTTATTACACTCTACCACGGAGGCATTCAAAAACATTTTGTAGTCTCTTTAGAGATAATTCAGAGGATGCAGATTTACCTTGTCCCAAAGAAACTGCTCAGTCACCAAGAATACAAAACAAGAAAAATGAAGGCCATGTGAGTTTAGCAAATGTTTTTTTCCCTACTACTTCAGAAAAAGAGGTGCCTTCATATTCTTCCGACCAAGTATCTTCAGTTCTGGTCACACCTCAGAATTTAAGAACTGCTGTTGATAGTGAAGAAGAGAATTCTAATTTATCCCCTAGCTCTGAGAAGTCGGTGAGTGTGGTACCTAACAAAAAAGATAATTCAGCATGTCTTCCATTAGCAGAAAATGTACTTTCTGATGTGGTGACAAAAGAAATTTCTTTTGGTGGCCCACAATCCACTGCAATAGTGACTAAGTCAGGTAAGGCCATTTCTGATGCTTCAAGCAGCCAAAAGGCAGAAATACATGTAAAAGAAAAGAAGGAAATTTTACAAAGAGCCACACCACTAATGTCCACTTTATCAACCCCTCCCAAGCCGGCCAGACATTTAGAGAAGCCTTTATATTCTAATTCAACAAATAAAAATATTGTACAGAAGGGAAGCTCTGAAACTTGTTTGCAGCCCCCAAAAATTAATAAGAAAAATCTGAACAGTTTATTCATCCGCTCCAGGGAGAAGAGTTCCCTTGGAAGGAGTGGTAACACAGAGCAGCATGCCGATGTGCCACTTACTCCTGTGGAAGGTATGTACAGGGATAGTGCCCAAGGTAAACAGAGAGTAGATGTCCTACACCGAACCACCCCTCTGTGTAATAATAAATTTAGTGGACTGCAACTAAGGGCTGACAGTTCAAGAAAAAAAGAGAATGGTTCAAACTTTTGTAGCAAAGTGCTTCCAGGGTCTCCAAGCAAAGCATCTGAGGTAAGCACAGCTTCCAGTGCTGACCCATTTCTTCAGCTAGACAAAGTGGCTAGCACAGATGAAGTAAAGAATTCAAAAATTAAAAAAGAGCAAAACTCACAGAGTTCTCATATGGGTAAAGTTTACAGTGGTTTTCAGGAATCAGAGAGGCATATTGAGGGCAACCTGAACATTAAAGTCCCCAGGGTTACACAAAATCAGAACATAACACAGAATGCAGAAGAGGAGAACAAGCTTCTCTCTGACTGCACAAGAGACAAAGTCAAAGATATAGAGAAAAGGAAAAACAGACCTTCAATTAAAAATAAATTAGCAGCTGTTTACAAAACAAGTCGTAAATTTTCAAGTAAAAATCTACCCCCCAAACCACACATAAGTAACATTTTTTCACAGAATGATGGAAGTGCTACTTCTTTAGAGGTCAACATGTCCCTTGACTCATTGATTTCAATGGATTCCCACCAGCCATTCCTGGAGTTAGACAATGAAAATCAGAATCACAGTCTGAACTCTGACAAGAATACTCCAAGACCAAGAACAGCTGATAATAAGAAGACTGAAAATCAAAATGATCCCTCTTTGCTTGTTAACAGCAAAAGGAGGCCATTTACAAGTTCATACACCCAGAAGGAAGCCATCAGTCCTCAAAAAACTGCAGTGAAAGTGGAAAATAGGCCAAGACTCACAACCCTATTTCCAGATAAATCAGTAACCACAAGAAATAAGAATTCCCAAGTGCTTGATCTCGGGTTAGAAAGCAAAAGCCAGCCCATCTCTCCCAGTGCTACTACCTCATACCCACTGGATGAAGAGAAAGGAAGAGCTAGCAGTGGTACCTGTGCTCCTCCCTCGCCGCTTTTAACTGACAAAAACTCCAACACCTATGTAAATAGCTGCTTGCAGGCAGACACATGTCCAGAGCAAAACCTGACTTCCCAGACAGTGCTTGGTCAGCGTCAAAATACCTCTCAGCCCGCCGGCTTAGAAAACGCTAACCTCAATAGCTATCGGTTGTGCAAGAGCCGTGCGAAAAGTCAGCGTGAGCGTCACCTCTCTGAGGGCATTTGTGCTCGAGATTCCCTTGAGACCTCTGCCTCAGGAAGCAATATTTTACCCAAAGATAGCATACATGGCAAGAGATTTAAATCTTACTCAGAGCTGTTGTCTTGTGATGAGAATGAAAACTGGGCATCAGACGATGAGAAATGTTACAGCACCAGAAATTTAATGTATCCGTCTGTGGAATTTGGCATATTTGGCAAAGAGCAACAACTGGCTTTCCTGGAAAATATCAAGAGGTCACTCACAGAAGGGCGATTATGGAGACCATGTCTTCTGAATAACCCTGGTGCTTTCAGAGATACAGAGAGCTCTTCTACAAACAGGGCTGAGCTTCTGAGCTCGAGTTCTGCTGGGAGCAAAATGTCATCAGCTGCCTCATCCCCCCGAGAGCGGACTGATACCTACGGGGACGACCCAGCCGCTTACTCGGACTCAGACAGTGATACCACCACTGATGATGAATATTACCTAGATGAGATAGATAAAGAATCAGAGCTATGAAGGGACTGTGGTACTAAAAGGGCACAATAGCGTGGTAGTTTCTGGGCTGGCAAAAACATGTCAAATATGCTGGGCCTGTTCTTGTGCTGCTATAAATTGGTACAGCTTCCTTAGTTTCAAGGGAGTTAGTATGGGATATTAGCTGAGCATTTGACTTTTGTATTAAGTGTGTGGCTTCACCTTTCCTGTTTCTCTTAGCAGGGAAAAATAATGTTAAAAAATCCCTTCCCCAAATAACAGAAGGTAAACAGCCATGGAGCTTTGGGCAGTGTAAGTCTGGGGATGGCTTTCCTCTGAGTCAGCAAGCAGTAGTTAGGTTCCTGCCAGCTACGCAGTGCTGGAATGGATAAATTCTAGCTTGAGCTGCTTTTTCTTCCAGAACTTAACAAAAAACCAAGAAGTTACTTTGCTGATAATTTGTTGTTTCTCTGATCTTCCTCATTATCAAGCATGATAATGCTAATCCTTCCCACTGAACAAATATCCTCACAAAATGAAACCTCTTAAATCTTTACAGCACATTCTGCATAAATGTTCTTTTTCTGCATTCCTGGGAAGCATAGCAACAATGTCCCTGGTGGCATTTATTCTGCTGTGCTATTGAGGCAGATTCCACACCAGGACTTTTCAGTCCTGAAAGAGCAAGGACTTTTCAGTCCTGCAAGAGCAGTGAGCGATGTCAGTGGCAGAAATACTTCTAGTGTAGGAGAAAAAGCTCAACACAGGGCACAGCACTGTGAAACTGACCAAAAGAAAGAAAGCTGAGCATGGAAATCTGCTTTCCAGACATGGAAGATTTACAACCAGCGCAGCTTTGGTTACAGTTGACTGGCCAGGTTTCTGGTCTTAGAAACAGGTTAATTTGGATTAAAATACATACACTTTAAACAATTCAAAATATAAAAAGATTTAGCTTGTTGGTTTCCTGTATTAACCTCATAGGTTGAATCTTTAGTTGTCCTAGCAGTGAGAAAATAACCAAAACAGTTTGTGAGGTCCTGGAGTTCTAGCTGTCTCTGCTGGGCTGGTATCAGGATGAGGCACATGCAGCCAGCCACTGGGCTCCTTCAGGGCAGCAGCACCTGGGGCAGCCTGAGAGGGCACCTGGCTGGGGCCCCGCTGCACTGTACAGCGGTGGCTTTTTACATCCAAAGTAAATAAAACCAGTAAGAAAGGGCTCTTTGCCCTTTGTCAAACTACCACCCTCTTTTGGTATTTTTCAACTGTTCCTGCTGTGACCACAGTGCTCTTTATCCTCTTAAGTGTAAACATGCTCCATTGGCCCTTCTTCAGCCACAGCAATAATGTCGTATTATTACTCAGTAGCCAAAACTTGTCCCTGGCCATAAAATTTTTAACTAAGCTTTGTTCTCTTTTTATTAAAAATCAGAAGTGGCTCACTGAGCCAGAAGATATATTTTAAAATAATTTTACATTTTCTTCTACTTTATTTCTAATTTCTTATATGGTCTGAAATGATGGTCCATATTTTTATATGCTTTTTAATCTGATAAAATTTCTGTAGGACATAATTATATTTTTCTAACTTGAAGGACAGTATACTGGTATTTTAAAGTAATATATTTTACACAAAACAAGCAATGCTTGTATCACTGACTACTCCACAAGAAACTAAAAGATGAAAATATTACAGTAGGTAAGAGGTATCCTTATTTTTTCATACTCTAAGCTTCGTTAAAGAAGTGGGTCTGTAGTTCAAATCTATACTGTTATATAAGTATCATTACTTTTTGCTGGGGTAATTTGTCTTTTGTTGTACATAGAAGGACTAACATAAACTGTATATTTATAGACAGAACTGATCGCTACCACATGCCTGTTTCACAAGGATAAAAGAATATGCTGACACAGGCAATGCTGGAAGGACATGACTACTTTATAATTGCAGTCTTGTAAAAAGTGGTATTCTAAGAAGAGATTATGTTTTTCTGTAAATGTCTCTATTCTCTGTGTGTACAGGATTCTGTAGAGTAAGACAATAAAACCAGCTGAGTATCTGTGCGGAATTTCTGTTGTACATTTCTGCAAAATAAATTAATCCAAAAATTTGGGATACTAGCCTACTTAATGTAAAGAATAATAAAAGCAATGTGTACAAAGGAAGTAAATGGTCATACAGTTTTTCTTTACTAGATGTGGATGGTTTAGAACATTTTTATTTGTAAATATTTTCTAACCATTCAACAGTAGTTGGATTAAGAGCTCACCTTGCAGACATAACTTTTTTCATTTGCTATCCTGTGTATGACAGGAAATCAGGTGGCTTGATTTAACGTAAGCAAGTAAAAACTGCTTTTGATTGTAAATTAGTTGTGGAAGACTGCAGCCTGTTGAGGATCTGTAAACTAAAATTTACACTGAACAACAGTATTCTGACAGTCAACTGCATGAAAACATAGGGAGAGATACGTTTTGAATAGCAATCAGCTCCATTCAGTTTAGCAGAGCCAAATTTTGACACTTTCACTCTTCCAAGATTTTCTTTGGCAAAAATATATTCTATAAATATTGATAATTTACAGGATTTTCACATTTAAAACTATTTGTTTGAAAGAAATTCTGCATTTACATGAAAAAATGTAGTGGTACTGTATTTGTTTTTCACATGCTGTGAATGCAGTAGACTATTAAAAAAATCCAACATCTTAATATGGTTGCCAACATCATCGGGGTGCTGATGGCCAACAAAGCCATGGATTGAGCAGGGCAGGCAGCCTTGGTCCATCTCACAGCTGTAGCCAGCAGTCACATCAGCTGCTGGGCTCAGGCAGGATGTGCTGCCTTCTCTTGTCCTGCCAGCTGATGAGTCTCCAGCACACAAACTAGTTTTCCATCCATGGTAGGACCTTTACTGTAGGTGTATTATACCCTTAGAGAGCCATATGCCTGCAACTTGCCTTGAGGTGCCAATACTCCACGTAGGGGCCAAGGGTAGTGTTTGATGAGTAGTTTTACAGGGTGATGAGCTCCACGTGAAGATCCCTTCAGCTGCAATTAGGCCTGAGTGAAACCTGGCTGCCACGTGCCGTGTAAATGTGTGAGACTAATCACAGTCTTTCAGCCTTAATTACTACAGCCAGTACTTGTGGTACCTGAGCAGTCCTTCAGCCTGGCTTCAGAAGGAAACACGGTTTATGAACCAAGGTGGTTTTTCTGTCTAGGCTTCTGTCTACCCGGTAGGTCATGTATGTACCTAGATGATCTTTGAGCATTCTACCATCTTGATGCCATGTGAAAGAAGGGACAGAAATGTCATGGTTTCATCAAAGGATATGTCAGGGTGGGTGTGACCTCAGAAGGTCTATGGTCCAGCCTCCTGCTCACAACAGGACTGGCGCCGAGGTCAGGGCTGGCTTTTTAAGGCTTCATTCATTTGAGGCTTGAAAATCTCTGAAAATGGAGACTGGACAGTTTCTCTGGGCAACCTGTGCCTCAGTCTATAACATGGAGATGTTACAGGGTGACCATCATATTTCACTTCATGCCAGTTGTCTTTCATCCTTCTGCCCTGCACCATATCATGATCTTCCTGGGGGCTCCTATGAGGTCTACCCCCTCATTGAAGGTATCTCTTAACAGGCTTAACAAGTCCAGCTGCCCCAGTTTCTCCTCACAGGGCCGGTGCTCCAGCTCTGCCATCTCAGTGGCTTCCCCTGGATTTGATCCAGTTTATTGATGTCTTGTACTGGGGAGCCCAAGGCTGGATGCAGGATCTAGATGTGGTCTAACAAGTACTGAGTGGAGGTGGATAATGCCTCCCCTCGGCCTCTGCCTCTGCCCTTGTTCCTTCAGCCCAGGCTGCTGTTACTGCCATTGATGGCCCGTGTCCCTCCATGCCCACCAGGATCCCCAGGGCCATTCCCTCAGAGCTGCTCCCAGCAGCTGGTCCCAGCCTTTACCAGAACAGGGGTGACTCCTTCCCAGGGACATGGGCCCAAGAGCACCACTAGGCCCTGATCCCCCCATCTCCTCAGGGCTCCCCCTGCTCTCCCTGCCCATGGGCACCATTCTAGGCCAGCCTGGGGCCATCAGTCCCTGCCCCACTGATGGCATAGGTCACTGGGCTCCATCTCTCCTCTGTCCTCCCTGCTGAGCCTGGCCCTATCTGCAGGCTGACAATCCCAGGACAGGCAGCTATCCCAAAATGGTGTCTGACCCCAATTCCCCTCACAGGGACTGATCCTGATCTGCAGATTGATGTCCCCACCTGACCCCAGCCCTGCCCCGTGCAATACTACACAAGTTTTCTCTCACCTGTTGGGAGTATCAGACATTGTATGTCAGTGGAGATCTGTGGCTATCTGAAGTGAGGGAATTGAAGAGACTAAAGACAAAAGCAAGGAGGAAACCAGACTTGATAATTTCCCCTTCAAGGAACCTGTTTTTCATGGTCTGTATGCACAGAGACTTGAAGTTCACGTTATTCAAAACCAGGCAGAATTCATTTGTGCTCTCATTGCTTTGCATGTGAAAATCCAGTCTTGCCCAGAAGCTTGATTTAATTCTCCTACAGCCTTGTAAGCCCTCCCATCTACTCACACATTGAAATACTTCCTAGTAGCAGCAAATAGGAAAAATGATAAAACAACCTTAGGAGACAAATCATTGGAGTTTTACCCTCTTTACTTGCAACCCAACATTTTAAATCCATGAAATTACTTGGTTGTTACATTTTCTAGAGGATAATACCGTGATCCCTTTTTCCCCCTCACCGAGCATCACAGCACTGATGAGGGCCACCAGCAGCATCTCACCCACAGACCTCAGGAGCACCTGGGCATGGGTGCGTGTCTGAGCCTCCTCTCTGGGGCAGGGAGCTGAGCCCAGTGACAGGGAACCGTGTGTCAGTGCATCTTAACAGGGTCCATGCTCTGTCCTTTGCTTTGAATGCAATTGACATGGGAAATCTTAAAAACGGTGAGGAATTTTAAATTATGTCAGGTTTTGGGGCTTTTTTTCCTTTTACAGCAAACCCTTTTACCGCTTTACCAATCCCTTTACCAGTTACTGCTGACACAAGGCAGTAACAATAAGCTATAAAGACATTTTTTTCCTCCTAAATTCCAGGCCAGCTGCTCAGCTGCCGGCTGAGTTGTATCCTAAACCACAGGTAACGTGTTCTTTGAGGGGGGCCGACACAGCCCCCGATCACCTGCTCCTCAGCGCGGCCCGCAAAGCGCGCACAGGCAGGGAGGAAAAACCCCTCGGGACAGGCAGCCTCAGACCAGCGGCTCCGAGCCCGCTCCCGTGCCTCAGCCCCGCGGGCAGGGCTCGCTCCCGCCGCCGCGGTCCGGCGCACACCTCGGCTCCCACCCCCCGACCTCCCTGGGGACATCGCGGGACAGCCCGGAGGAGGAGGAGAACCAGGAAAGGCGGATTCAGCCGCCCGGGGAAAGCCCGGCCCTCTACTCACTTCCCTCAGGCTCTGTCCGGCCCCGGCGCCGTCGGGCCGCCCCGCGGGGCGGGGAGCGGGCGGGGGCCGCGCAGGGCCCGAGGAGGCCCTGGACCCCTCCGAGCGGGCGCGGTGGGAGCCGCGGGGCGATGGGGAGCCGCGGGGCGATGGGGGGCCGCGGGCTGCTGCCGCTGCCGGTGCTGCTGCTGCTGGGCGCCGCGGGGCCGCTGCTGCGGCCGGCGGAGTCGGCGGAGCCGGCGGACCCCGTCAGCGCCCAGCGGAGCCTGGCGTGGGGCCCTGGGCTGGAAGCAGGGCTCACCGTGCCCGTGCGGTACTTCTACATCCAGGCGGTCAGCGCGGCCGGACAGAACTTCTCCCGCTCCCCGCCAGGTACCGTTCGTCTGCTCCGAGGCGGGCAGGAATTGAGACCCTACCCCGGGCCGTGGTTTCGCTGTAGAACCTGGCTAGAGGTGCCCAGCCCTTCCCCTCTTCCCTTCCTCCTTGCTCTTTCCTTCCTTCCTTTCCCCGTTCCGTGCCGTGGCTGTGCCATCGCTGCTCCCGGGCTGCCCCCCGCGCCCGGTCTCGCAGCGCCCGGGACAGGGAGGATGGCAAGAGAGGCACATGGTCGGAGCCCCCTTTCTTCTGGTGCTGCCCAGTGCCTCCTCTGCTCTCACCAATAGTCTGCTCTAAACAGTTTGGAATTTACTGCAAAAAACCGTAAGCTCGGAAAGAACCAGTCTTCCTGGAGCTAGTGGACGTAAAATCCCAGTGCACAGCTGGGAAGTGGTTACCTAATTACTTTTAATGCTGCACACACACCAGTTGCTTAAAATTTGTGTCTCAGTCAGCAGAGCCCTCTGGGCTCTGTTATCCTACTGCTGTTCCGTTAAGGAGTAATTTTCATTTTTGTTTACTCAGCACAAGCACAAACCATCCCACGACACTGCTCCTGAGGGTGGGAATTGGGCTCCTCCTTGCAGACCAGTGGTATGATGCCAGTCAGCTGTTTGCTGCTGCAAGTTAACTCCACACACTCTATACTAATAGTTTAAATTTGGAATAAAAATTACTTTGGTGTCACAGATTCCATAATGAAGATAACCCTGAGGTGGCCCCAGAGGAAATCCTGTGTTGCTAATTTACATAGGGTAGAAGCTATTTAATTTGCTGTGTATTATTTACTGTTCACAGAGATGGTACTGAGAGGGCAGCTACCAAGTATGCATGGCCTTTTCATGTCTTGTTAGTTAGAAAGCTGCTGCTTGCAGAGTTAAGGAGTAGCCATACAGGGTATGTCTTCAGTCTGACAGGAGCGTGGATACTTCAGATATTTCAGGTCTGGGCTTTTTCCAGCGGATGGAGATGCGCTCTTGCAGCTTGGTGCTGCATGTCAGCGCAGTTTTGTAATTGCAGTCCAGAACGTGACTGCATGCTCACTGCCAGTGGGGTGGAGGCTGATAGCAGCTGCACAGGGAGAGCCCTGGGTTCAAGCAACGGGTTGCTAAAGGTGAAAAGGTGTGAAGTTCAGTTGGATTCTTATGCTGGTGTAAGTTCTCCAAGATAAACTGGGAGGACATGGGTTCTGAGAACGTAGTTTTGATCGCAGTGTGTTCATATTTATGTTAATAAATTCAGTGTCCCAGGAAAGTTTCCAAGTCCCAATGCCATCTGGCATGGAGTGATCTCCATTCATGCCATGACGTGCTGTGGCCTCCAGTCAAAGACAGAGCATGAGTGCTGCCAGCAGGGAAGAGCTGCTGCCCCGGCCTGTGCTAACTGCTGCCCCGTGCCAAGAACTGTTTGGAGGGTGTCAAGGATCCTTAAAAAATTAGTGGTAGAGTTGATCATATTCCAGTGCATGAGCACTGTTTATTGTATTCGTAGAGACCCTGGGTATAAACTTCTGTTCTCTAATGATTTAAAATGTTCAAATCTGTAAAATGTCATTAAGAGTTACAATTAACAATATTCATTCAGGCACCACCTTCCAACATAAACTAAAAACATCTCAAAATATACCTGTTGAGATAGCAAAAAATTGACATTATCACCCCCCACTGCAAAACAGGAACACTGTGATCAGAGCAGCAGAGCTACAGTTGAAGCATCACATTCGTGAAATGTGTCCAAATCTATTAAATTGGTTTTTGTGTGCATTAGAATTTTGGTCAAGTGGGTCAGGACTTACTGGGATCCATTATAAAACTTGTATAGCATAATAAGTAGATTTTAAATCCAGAATTGTTTTCTGAATATCTAGTCTGTTCACCAGAATTGATATGCACCATTGCACATTACACTGGAATTTCAGCCCAGAGGCTGTAACTGTTTGACCTGCCTTTGTAGGAGGATGTCGAATGATGCAGAATTCATTCTTTCCCTAGAAAAATTATTTCAAATATTAAATAAATCCCTTCTGAAAATACAGAACTTTCTTTTAGTGTAAACTGCATAGTTTTTTTTTTCCTTTGGCTACTTGGATAAACTTTATCCTTCTTTTCTGATGGGTTTTATCCTAGTTTAACAGCCAACCATGTCTTTTTATACTATTGACCATAAATAAAATCAGCTGTTAACTGTTGTTCAGATGATCTTTGATCATCTGTTCAGATTATCTGTTGTTTAGATGATACTGTGCTAATAAATATTTTTCAAGGCCTCCCAGGTATTCTTGCAGGTTTCACCAAATGCTTTCAAAGAGCAGGGCATGCTTCTTCCAGCTCTTGTTGCAGTGCTGCCAAACAGAGTTGTACATTTCAATTCAGTCACTTTCATACCTGGGCACTGCAGAACCTCTGTTTGGGTCTTTGATCCCTGGGTGTTTTGTGATGGTCACACACAAGGCCTGTATTTGTTTGTTACTGGATATATGGTCTTGCATCCAGCTCTCTGAAAGTATAGGCTAATAATCTGTGTGTCCCTTTAGTGAGTCCATTGATTTTGTGATCTCCATCTGTGAAAGTAACCAGCAACAATTCCAGTAAAACAGTTGAATCAAAAAAATCTTCTTTTCAGATTTTTTAATTTCTCTTCAGTGTACATGTCAGAAATAGGGTGACTAGGTTTTTTTTGTTCTTCTCTAGCAATTTGCCTGAATTCAGTGTCTTCTTACCTTTTCCTTCTTTCCCTCCCTTTCACCACTTCTTTCTACATGCATGGCATACCTCTTTTGCAAGCTGCAACAAAGAAAAAAAATGCAGAAAGCAGGTGTCATTATGTGCATTTCTTAAAGTATCCTGTTTTGACTGTGACTATATCTTAGTCTCTCTTTAGTACTGGGAAATTATTTTGTACTTAAAATGCTGTCCCAGACATGCTTTCAGGGTAACAGTGAAGTACTTGCGCTGCTGATTCATCAAGGACACATTTTTCTTTTGTAATTCCTTTGGATTGAGAGAAACAAAGAAACACGAATGAAAGTACCATGGTAACTTCCTCCAAATAAAAAATAAAAATCAGCAAAAAGCTGTCATGATTAAGTATACAGTGGAGGCTTTGGCCTCATTACACAATCCATGTTGTAAATTACAAACAAGAACTCTGTTTCCTCCAATGAATTATTTGTACTTACATGAGTTACTCAGTCTCATTTTTCTTCCCCTTCACTTTCAGTGGAGTTAGCTTTTTCCCAGAGAGCTTTGTTATCAGTCACTTCCCTTATCAAATGATACCTATGTCTAAGTGCCACCAACTAAACATAACATATCCTTTGGGCACATCAAGAGCTCATCGTGTCTAGAGCAGGACATACATAACCAGCAGGGAAAAGACCCACTTTGTTACTTCCTGTAGGTGAGGACAAGGATATAAAATTCAGTCATATTTGACTTCTGATTTCACAATATTCACTCATTTTTGTGACAGCTGAAAACTTAATATTCTTCAGTGGGAAATCACTATACCCAGTAAAATGCTGTTTAATAAAATGGGTACAAGGAGACAAAGACGTGATACCAACAGGAAACAGTTTTCTTTGTGAACCTCATGACATACTCTGGATTTGAATACTTTCATACCTGGGCACTGCAGAACCTCTGTTTGGGTCTTTGATCCCTGGGTGTTTTGTGATGGTCACACACAAGGCCTGTATTTGTTTGTTACTGGATATATGGTCTTGCATCCAGCTCTCTGAAAGTATAGGCTAATAATCTGTGTGTCCCTTTAGTGAGTCCATTGATTTTGTGATCTCCATCTGTAAAGTAACCAGCAACAATTCCAGTAAAACAGTTGAATCAAAAAATCTTCTTTTCAGATTTTTAATTTCTCTTCAGTGTACATGTCAGAAATAGGGTGACTAGGTTTTTTTTGTTCTTCTCTAGCAATTTGCCTGAATTCAGTGTCTTCTTACCTTTTCCTTCTTTCCCTCCCTTTCACCACTTCTTTCTACATGCATGGCATACCTCTTTTGCAAGCTGCAACAAAGAAAAAAAATGCAGAAAGCAGGTGTCATTATGTGCATTTCTTAAAGTATCCTGTTTTGACTGTGACTATATCTTAGTCTCTCTTTAGTACTGGGAAATTATTTTGTACTTAAAATGCTGTCCCAGACATGCTTTCAGGGTAACAGTGAAGTACTTGCGCTGCTGATTCATCAAGGACACATTTTTCTTTTGTAATTCCTTTGGATTGAGAGAAACAAAGAAACACGAATGAAAGTACCATGGTAACTTCCTCCAAATAAAAAATAAAAATCAGCAAAAAGCTGTCATGATTAAGTATACAGTGGAGGCTTTGGCCTCATTACACAATCCATGTTGTAAATTACAAACAAGAACTCTGTTTCCTCCAATGAATTATTTGTACTTACATGAGTTACTCAGTCTCATTTTTCTTCCCCTTCACTTTCAGTGGAGTTAGCTTTTTCCCAGAGAGCTTTGTTATCAGTCACTTCCCTTATCAAATGATACCTATGTCTAAGTGCCACCAACTAAACATAACATATCCTTTGGGCACATCAAGAGCTCATCGTGTCTAGAGCAGGACATACATAACCAGCAGGGAAAAGACCCACTTTGTTACTTCCTGTAGGTGAGGACAAGGATATAAAATTCAGTCATATTTGACTTCTGATTTCACAATATTCACTCATTTTTGTGACAGCTGAAAACTTAATATTCTTCAGTGGGAAATCACTATACCCAGTAAAAATGCTGTTTAATAAAATGGGTACAAGGAGACAAAGACGTGATACCAACAGGAAACAGTTTTCTTTGTGAACCTCATGACATACTCTGGATTTGAATACTTCTTCATCCAAATAATACTAGGTGATAGTCATAGGGAGAGGGTACTTGGTTGAAGTCAGCTACCTTGAAGCAAGTTTAAAATGGTGTTTGTGACTTGCAGTGATCTTTAGAGGCAGAGATATTCATTCCTTCAGGAGAGTCATTTAATCTGAATATTCTTGCACAGTACTTGACTTGAATCCAATTTCAAGACCCAGTGCTCTAAGGAAGACATGATTAGTTATTAAAAGACTGGTACTTACCACATCAGTGTATTTATCTGTGGATGCAAAATATAACTTTCACATCTCAACCATTTAGTGCTGTTGGGACATATTCAGATTTTAGTAACATCTTGATTTTATCTAGATTTTTTTCAGTTTCATTTATTTCTGTATATTACTTGGTGGTAGCATTCATTGTATTTGTTTGGTTCACAATGCTTAGACTGTCACACTTCACGAATAATTTATCCCCCTCCTTGTTTTTATTAATAAAGTTGGCAATGACCACTTGTGATAGAACTAAAGACTATAACAGATTTATGTTTATGCATAAATTGTCCATAAATTATTCCATATCATAGTGCGTTAATGATGAAATGCTGGTGATCTTTAAGCACAGGTCAGACACATGTCCAGGGAACATCTCTACTGTCATTCTCTTATCGCTGCTTTTCAGTAGCTGGGACTTTAAATGTGCAAGACAGTCAGCAGCAGCCCAAAGCTGAACAATTTCTATGTGACTCCTGCATGCTGCAGCTGCCTTTCCACAAGCTGGCAAGTATTCTTTTCTCCTGTTACTTTGTTTCCTGTCTTTCTTACTCTAGAGGAAATTATTGTTCCTCAGAGCACTAACTTGAAAACTTAGAATAAAACCTAATCTTAGCTTCAAAATACTGTTAGTCTTTCCTTCTGTCTTATAATCAGATATTTAACTTTTTATCTACGCCTGAAGGTTTTCCATTTAGAGGTGTGCAATGACTAAGAATATTTTATAGGATGATATTTCATCACTGGAAACTAGTTTTACCAACTTGGTATAATTAAAAAATTGTAGTGAAAAATAAATTAAATTCTGTGGTCTTAATTCAGTGGAGTTTGCTCCTTACCTTTATTTACTAGATGTAATTCTAATAGCTTAAAGTGATTTTGTCTGGTTTTATTTTCCTCTTGCCAGGAAGAACACAGTTTAAAGTGGTAATTAAAGCACTTTCTCCAAAAGAAGTCACCAGAATTTACACACCTCGGCCTTTGGATAGAAATGATGGTACATTCCTTATGCGGTATCGGATGTATGGAAGTGTCACAAAAGGCTTAAAAATTGAGATACTTTATGGTGATCAGCATGTGGCTCAATCACCTTATATTTTGAAAGGTAAGGGTATTTTTTATTACAATGTAATGTGTCAAAGTTCTGAATTAGGGTATCTTTGAAACTGCAGTATGTGGGCTGTGGTAGCTGTGGACAGCTCAAACAGTTCTGAATCCCCCGTGTACTTGGCAAGTTCACAGAAATGGACCTTCATTTAGCAGAATGATAACACAAAGTCTTGTATTTCTGAAAAGAGAAGAATGTTGCTGCACTGCAAAATTCCAGAAACTATAGGAAGGATGATTTCCTAGGAAAACTGCAGAAAGCATGGTATAAAAATTCCAAGCCACTGTAATGTATAAATTATGTGTGCCCTAGAATCACGAATACAGACTCTGGGTGCTTTGTTTTCCACAGAACCAGTTTATCATGAATACTGTGACTGTCCTGTAGAAGACCCTGAGGTCTGGCAGGACATGATGGCCTGTCCATCCCAGGAGCCTCAGATTACAAAAGACTTCATTTCATTTCCCACCATTGACCTGCAGCGAATGCTTAAGGAAATCCCAGCGAAGTTCAGCCAAACAGGAGGTGCTATTGTCCATTACACTATCCTCGATAATCACATCTACCGGCGCTCCCTAGGGAAGTACACAGACTTCAAGATGTTCTCCGATGAAATGCTCCTGTCACTGGCCAGGAAGGTATCGATTTGGATCATGTCAAAGGGATCATGTCAGACTATTAAGGCAATATCACAGAACCACAGAGTGGTTGGGGTGGGAAGGGACCTCTGGAGAGCATCTAGTCCAACTCCCCTGCTAAAGCAGGTTCACCCAGGACTGGTTGCACAGGATCATCTCCAGGGTGGGTTTTGAATATCCACAGCCTGTCTGGGCAGTCTGTTCCATGGCCTCATCATCCTCACAGTAAGGAAGTTTTCCCTCACATTGAGATGGCACTTCCTGTGTTTAAGTATATGCTTGTCTCCCCTTGTCCTGTTGCTGAGCACCATTGGAAGGAGTCTGACTCCATCCTCTTGACAGCTGCCCTTAAGATATTTGTAAGCATTGACAAGGTCCCGTCTCAGTCATCTCTTGTCCAGGCTAAACATATTTAAATATGGCAGTACTGCAATTATTGTTGTATCTTCAGATATATAATTCCTGAAGTAAGATTTGACATCAAGACAACACTGGCTGTTAGGAGTAGTGTGTGGGGGCTGCTCCTGGCAGTAATGAAAATGCTTGGAAAGCTCCAAGGGCTAAGGCCCAACTGGGAGCTGTTTCGTGGCCTCTGGATGTTCCTTTCAAACTTGCTTGCAGGGCAGAAGCTTGGAATTCATGCATTAAGCACAGCTAAATCTATGAACTATCCACTAGGTGCACTGAGTCTGCATGACATGAGAGAACTGAGGAATAGATGTAGGAGTGACAGACAGCTTCTCTGTGTTATTATCCTTTCTTGGGTACACATCTAGGTTCGTCTTCCTGACGTGGAGTTTTATCTCAATGTTGGAGACTGGCCAGTTGAGCACAGGAAGGTTAATGATACACCTGGGCCTGTCCCTGTCATCTCTTGGTGTGGCTCGGTGGATTCCAGAGATATCATCCTGCCGACGTATGATGTAACCCACTCGACTCTGGAAACCCTGCGTGGAGTCACCAATGATCTCCTTTCCATTCAAGGAAATACAGGTGAGTTAGAGACTGGGGGTTTAAAAAGAATTTGTGATTTCCATCAGAGAAGCAAGTTGCATTCAAATGTGTTGAAGTCTTCAGTTACAAGCGCCCTGGGACATCTCTGAATACAAGCAGCTTAGGCTTTACAGATTGCAAACACTTGTCAAAACTGCCACTAAGCAGGTGTATAATTTAGAACCAAAATTTAAGAAGTCCAGATTGCAATAAATGTGAATTTGACGTTAAAGGTATCCAGAAGATGTCTACTGTGACCTGGCGAAGGAAAAACTAAATGAAATTAAAAGGCCTTTTTCTTCGGTAAAGGCCTCAAACACTGATCAAACACTAGGCCTTTTCCTGACTGTGTTGTGGCCCAGTGTTCTGTTTACAAAAACCTAATTAGAATCCTGAAAGAAGTAAGCTGATACTATGTTGAAATCTCTTTCAAATTAGAAAACATTGTCTATATGAAAAAATAGCTCAGAGTGAGATCTCTTGAATTGCTTTTCTGGCTTTGAAAGAGGAGTCAGCTTTACTGACAGGTGTCTTCCTCCCCCTCAGGGAATTAAAGAATTCTTAGGGATCAAACAAATGGCATAAGCAATACCTAAGGATTAAAACTGGAGTGGAAAGTTACTTCTTTTTATTTAATTAGTTCTCAGTTCCTCTTTTCTTTATTAGTTTTTAAATTAAATATTTCAACTAAATGATCAGTTAGAGGCATTGTGTGTTTACTGATTTAGTACAGCTGCTTTTCCAATTAGGAGACCGTAAGAGACTACTCCATTTATTAGGTCCTTTAGGGAAATTTTCAGCAGAAAGGTGTGGAAGGGCATAGTTAATGCAGTAAGCAGAGATTAAGTCTTTCAGACTCTTGCTAAGTATTTAGAGGACACAACATAGCCATTTATTTTCTTTTTTAAGGCATCATTAAGTGGTTCTTCAAGGACCTACCTGAATTGCTGGGTAACAGAGGTAGATTTTACTAAAGAAATCAGGTTTTTGTGGCAGGCTTTATGGATGGAGAATTGCTTTAATTATTAGCATTTTCCTTACGTATTTTATTATAATCCCTTAGGTAGCTTTCAAGATAGTTGAAATTATTGAAATACAAAATTGTTGAGTGGAAAAGCAGTTATCCAATTTTCCTTGTATGAGTTTCTCATCCCAAAATTCAAACCAGAATTGGGAGCTTAACCCTGTGATTAATAAATGATTATGGGAAACCATGCCTGTCCTACCATGTCTCCAAGTGTAATACCACTGTCAAACCAAGTTCCTTATTTGCCTTGAACAGATCCTGAACATTTCACTGCTGTTTGCTTTTGCCTTATCACTCACTGCTCATAGGCCCCTTCTGGGAAAACAAAACTGAGAGGGCTTTATTCAGAGGTCGAGACAGCCGAGAAGAACGTCTCCATCTTGTCAAGTTATCCAAGGAAAATCCAGAACTACTAGATGCTGGAATAACTGGATATTTTTTCTTCAGAGAAAAAGAAAAAGAGCTGGGGAAGGCTCAGCTGATGGGCTTCTTTGACTTCTTTAAGGTAGTAATCAAATTATAGTTTTGGATTAATTTTGGAATTAATTATTTCAAATAATTAATTTCAGCTGAAAAGACAAAGCTTACTTTTGTTAATTATTTTCAGTAAACAAAACAATTATGCTGCTATAGTAGCACAGGTCCATGCAGAGTAGATAAACCACCTGTAATCCATGTTCTAGTATGACACACTTGTAAAGAAAGCCAAGAAAGACCTTTAGAGAGACATCTTGGCTTATTTTTATGTTTTAATAGACTGAGAAATTGGATTTCTCTCCATCAGGATTTCTTTGATTTGGGGTAAATATGAAAACAATGGACACAACTTACAGCCATTTCAAGTACACTATGGATGTCTGAAAGAGTCTTTATAGTAACAGATTATAAAAATAGATTAGTGTTTTTGTTGTACTTTAACATACAAATTCTACTGCAAGAGAAATATGAAAAATAAAGGGGACAGAATCCTGTATAAAACTATTGAAATATATAGCAATTAAAATTCTGTTCTGAAGTTCAGTATTTCAGAAATGCTGAAACACAATGCCAAGAACATCTGTCAAAGCATGACATTCATAGTTATTTCTCGTATTATGTTTCAGCCTTTTTTACATAATAATATGTTTCAGGTTATTCTATATAATAATATTAAGTCAGAATAAATTTACTCTGTTTGAATTGAAGTATAGATTAGTTTTATTTCCTTCCCTGCTGTAGCCCTTGCTCTATCCCAGGACGCTTCAATAGGACACCCATCAGGCAGTTCATGTGACACAAAGGTTCTTGACTGTCAGCCTCACGTTGAAAGCAAATCCTTTTTCCATTATATTATCCAGAAGACCATGAAACTACATGTGCTTAACACTGAAATGAGTTTGAAGATGAAAATGAATAAACATGATTACTTCTTGCCTGTTAAAATAATAATCTATGCAGTCATTGTTCCCATTCTGATACAAAACATTTCACCTTTTTTCCTCTCTCTTCATGTTGTAGTACAAATACCAGGTAAATGTAGATGGCACCGTAGCAGCTTACAGGTTTCCATACCTCTTGCTGGGTGACAGCCTGGTATTGAAGCAAGATTCCCAGTACTATGAACACTTCTATGTTGGATTAAAACCTTGGAAACATTATGTTCCAGTTAAGAGAAACTTAGAGGACTTGCTAGAGAAAATAAAATGGGCTAAGGTAAGTTCCATTATTGATTCAAGTTCAAAGGGGTGAACAAATTTATCTTAATAGTCTCTTCTTTTGTATTTACACATATATATATATATATTGCATGAACTCTATTGAGATCCTGGAATAAAGGCAGTACATTTTGTTAGTAGAAAATGGGAAGGCCTTATTTGAAATAACCATCTCTATTTAGAGCAGTACTTAAGTGTTCATTTTAAGTATGGGCAGAAGAGTTCATGAGTCAGAGCCTTAACATACTGACTAAGGTAATTGTGAAAGAAACAGCCAGATTCCTAGATACTACTTAATTAATGCCATAGCTTTTTTAGGCCCTGACTAGAGCAGAAGTTACTGCATGTTCTGTTTGAATGTACAAAAAATTGCTGCTCTCTGTAATATGCTCAGAGTGGGAGACTGGGATCCTGTAAGCAAACAGGTACAATTCTGTGATTGAAAACACCATTTGTGCTTTAAGTCCAAGTGCTGTTAAGGTTAAAAAAACACAGGAAGAGTTTCATTTCTGAGAGTACTGTAATTCTACCTAAGGAATCAGAGGAGAGTACTAAAAGCTTTGCAACATAGACCTAAAAAGCCTGAGAATAAGTACATGAATTCATGCCATTATTTTTAAAAAGAAGACATTTAATTCCATTGCATTGGACAGGACAAGAGCTGTGGTTTTGTCCTCTGTAAAACTAAGTAGGTCTGGGAGATATCGGAACTGATTTTGAAGAGGCTTGTGGCTTGGACAAAATGCTAGAGTGATAATCAATTGAGTTTTCAAAATTGTACAGTTAGTCATGAAAGTTCTCGATAGCCCTAAGCTAGCAGTAGTGACAGTAAAAGCAATCCAGTATTTTTAAACAGATTGCAATTTTAATAATGCCTTTGCAATCTACCAGTAATTGCAGTTAATTTTTCAGATTTGAATAGCCCATTTAATAAAACTTCTAATGCTAGTCAGGCTTTGAGTTGCTCTGTTATTCATTTGTTTCATCTGAATTTTTCAGGAAAATGATGAGGAAGCAAGAAAAATTGCTAAACAAGGACAGCTAATGGCAAGAGAATTACTTCAGCCTCACAGGTTTTACTGCTACTATTATAAAGTGCTGCAGGTGAGTACAATAGATCACTTTATTACTCTCCCCCCAGCTGCTCCTGATGCTACAAATTTCATATTCAGTCCTTACTTAAATCAGTAGCAGACATATTATTCATAGGAGATCAGTGTGAAGAGCTTTGCTAAACCCTGCTTTTTAATTAAAGAATCTACCTGACATAATGGTTATTTTACAGAATCAGGAAATTTTTTTTGCCCCCATCCCCAATCAGCCCTGTTTTCATTGACACTTGGTATTTGGTTTCCAGTAGATCTCTGTAGGAGATAATCTGTATATCCAGTTTTCTTTCTTTTCCCCTTCATACTTCTGAGCTACACTACTACAAAACAATGAATATATGGAAAAGAATTTCTAGAAGTGTGACTAGTAGAGTGTAGGGGATGAAGCAGGCCCAGTAGTAATTTCTTCCTTAGAAAATGCAAATCTCTAGTGAACAAAGTTTCTCCTCTCTGAAAGTATCTTTTTCCTGTACTGCTGTGCAGTTAGATGTCAGCTTCACCAGCCACAGGTTAACTCAAAAGATGGAACTGTTCAGTGTACAAAAATTACATTTTTATGCATTATCTGCGTAAAGTGGTTAGGCACAGATGATGACAATATTCAAGTTACCATAATAATAGGCAGAAACATGAAAGGAGGTTTTCAGAGGCAATGTAGCCCATTAGTAGGTGTGTTACAAAGACACCTTGTGCAGAGGTTGTGAACAATGGAGTAAGGAGCCTGGATAAAGGTAGGCTTCTAGTGGAAGGGAGGAGGAAAATTCTGCTTCATGAATTATATGTTGGTGCTTATAGCATTCTTAAATGTTGTTTACATATTTCAGAAATATGCCGAACGCCAAGCCAGCAAACCTGAAATACGGGATGGAATGGAACTTGTACCTCAGCCTGATGACAGGGACTCAATGTGCACTTGCCACAGGAAAAAGCCTTTAAGGGAAGATCTGTAACTGTACTGGATGGAGAAAATTACCCACTTAAAATGCAGGAATAGGAATTAAGCTGTGAAATCTAAGACTCTTATGCAGGCATTGTTATGTATTCTTCTTGTATTTTCATACCATTTTTCCTGCTCATTCTGGTCTACAGTGTTGGTTCTCACAGTTCTGGCTCCATGACCACCACCAGACAGACAGTGAGCCTGCAGTGGGGAGTGTCTGGGGGATTTGTTTAATGTACTGCATCTTCAGGAAGCAGAACACAGAGCTGCTGCAGATGGGACCTATTTACCGAAGTTTTGTGAGGAGCTAGTCACCACAAAAGATCTTGCCATGAGTCAGTGCAAGTTGTTCTAAAGGAGCATTTATGATACATTGAAACAGTGTTATGATTTCTTCCTAAAGTTTACCTCAGTGTTAGATTGTTTCTTGTATGCAAAACAATTTTCGAACTAGACTAAGAAAATGAATATTTGAGATTTACAGATATCAGATGTGGTCATGCTTTTAGATTATTTTGTGGTTTATGACAAGTAACAGACAACATGATATAACACTCATCAATTTTAGAGGAAAATGGAGAGCAGGGGGAGAGATTAGAAAAATATGTTTATAATCATCATGGCTGTGAATCACCAGAATTAAATATTGCTTTTAAAACAGACTCTCTAGCTGTCACAGTCACAGTGCCTTGGGTGCCAAGTCACCACTCTGAAAACATGTTCCCTTCCCGTGACTGTCTGTAAATGTAGTCACAGTTCCACAAAAGGACTTGGGAATTTTATGCCATGGGAAACACTGGTATCTTAGTTCAGCAATACCATCCACAGTAGTCTGGACTACGTGAAATATGAAATTTGTTTTAGATTTAGCAGAGTTTTAGACCAGCTGGGTTTAATTCTTCTGTAATAGTCTAAGAGAGTCCATGTAAAGCAATTGGGAAGCTGGTTGTCCTCCTTGTTTTAATTCAAGGCCATTTTTTCCAGAGGGTGCCTTAGCTCCAGACTGGGCAAGAGGTTTTCAGGTCTTCTGCTGAAGTTCATGTGCGGCCATGAAGCCAGCAATGCAAAATTCACAAGGGCAGAAGGATCTGGTCATACCTTTGTGATAAATTCTGCCTTTGGATGGGGCAGAAGAGGAATCTTAGTCCTGGATGCAACTCCAAATACCTCTGTTGATTTTTGTCCAAGTTTGTCTACTTCAAAATGCATGAATAGTCCTGGAAGGAGATGCCAATACCAAGACCAGTGCCCACAAGCACCCATTTCTCTGTTTCCATCTTGGCTAATTCAGCCTGCCTGAGCAGCTCCTGACTCACTACAGTCAAATAAAAGCTTCCATGGATACTGAATTCTCCCTACACTAAAAAAAATTGGAGATGTCTGCAAGACAGTGGACTTGTCTGATTGATTTGTTGCACAAAATTTAGTGCTGTACACATCATGCAGGCTTCATTCTTGGTTCTACACTGCAAATTAGATAAAATTTCTGCATTAGAACAGGAAGAAAGGCAGTATGCTAAATATGGAAAGAACTTTGGCTTTCTAAAGGGGTCAATGGAACTGTCCATCAGTCATTTATTACATTATGCCAGTTAAGAAAAAAACCTGTATCATGTTGCTGTACCCATAATCCTCATTGTTCTGGTTCTAACACTCACATTTATAGTGGTTGTATTTTTATTTAGCATGAAAACCAGTCCTGGAACTTCAGGCTATAAATATGTGTTCAACTCATGTGACATAAAGTTTTCTACATCGAAGTTCAGGAACAGGGTTCCATTGCTGAAGCTGACACTCAGGACTGAGTATGTGCTCCCTTTTTGTTCCATGTGTACAGTCATTTTTACTGTATTACGTGATCTTATTTTGGGAAATCACCCATTATGCCATGTGCTTTTTGTATTCACCAGTGTTTATGGAGATGGTACGCTGAGCAAAGTTAAGTAAGAATAAAAGATGGTTGAACAACAAAGTTTTCCACATACTTTGAATCAAGAGTCCAAATTGATTCATTTGTATTTTTTAAAATGGGAGAGAATATGGGGAGTCATGAGACATACTTCATGGTACTTTGGAAATACCTATGTAGGAAAACTTGCCTGGCTTGAAACAGAAGTCTTCAAACTGAAAGAAGAATCAGATAAAATTTAAATTATTAATATAAATAAATGTGAATATTTTATCCCTCCTTCTCTCATAAAAAGGGCAAGAAACTGTTCTTAATTCTTCTCTGCCAAAAAAAGTCCTTGCTTTTGTAACAAGTGTCACTAGTAAAGACTAGTTTATCAACAGAGTGCCTTACAGATGCTTTTATAGCTCACAGGCAAAAAATATCCTGAAAAATATGACTGTACTCATCTTCTTGCTGTAATTAAAAATAGTAGAGAGATGGTGGAACTTCTACTACAAGTCCATAGTAATTTGAGAGAATCTGGTTCAGTTTACAGCTATCACTCTACCAAAGGTAAAAGAAGGTAAGACAGTCTCTCTTCTTTCCCTTGGTGCTACTATATGCAATTTAAATTGTAATGAGGAACAATCGTAACAAGTGCCCCACCAGGCCAGAAAAGATGTCAGATCTGTATGAGTTTGCTGAGGTTGATACCCATCAGCCTGGTGTGTTACAGGAAATGCTAAATACTGAGTAAAGCCCAGTTTTGCATGTGAAGTGTAATACATTAAATAGAATTTTTAAGTGGCATACATAGACTGGACTTTGTATTCTGTGGTAGTTCTTGAACTGTGATTGTTCAAAGGTGTAGAAATCTCTTGTTGGTCATAATTTTGGAAAACTGCTACCATACTACAGTACTAAATTTTGCTCTATTAATTTCAGTTTTTAAATAGAGAGTAAAACCTGTCCTGTTTTTGTCAGGGATTTACCAGAGATATGAGAGGCAGGTTTGTTTGTTTGAAATAGTATATAGTTTATAATAATGTATAGTCCCAGGGCCAATGTTTTCAAGCACAGGCATCTGCAGAGGAGGGGTTTGACATCCAGTAATGTTGGAAAGGCAGAGTCTTTACCTAAGATTCTTTATTTTCAGATTTCTTCAACCTTAACAGTGAACCTTCATATAATGAACACTGGTTTTGTGTCTTATGTATGTCCCAATATATTTAGGCACCCACATTTGGAAATACCCAACCTCAATTTTGTCTTGAAATGAGAACTAGTAAATCCTGATCTGTTATACATAAAGGAGATACAGTTTCATGTATACTTTAGACTGTATTTTTTTTATTTACCTCAAGATCACCAATGTGCTGGTTTTGTGACAGAATTTTGCCAGGCCCACGTTGTAGATCCATAATTTAAAACACCCTATAATCAAAGCTTGTCTGATGGAATGTTAGATTCAAGCATCCATGCTGGGAAGCATACACCCAACATTTATTACATTACAAAGTAAATGATTTAGTTAGGGAGGAGAGCTGACAGGGAAAACATACATCACCTGTTGGAGCACGTCTGAGAAGCTTGCAAAGAAACTATAATAAGGAAAAGAAGCATTATATAAACTTATGATATTATCAGCTCCTTTAGCACTGTAGTTTTGCAAAAATTTTTTCGGTAAGGGTGCTGATGAAGTGCAAGATTTTATATTAATATTGTTTAAGTTCACAGGATTTAATGGTGAGAATCTTCTTGTCTGTGAGAAGTTTTATAGGATTTTAATGAGCTATATGAGTACTAATGCTTGAGTTTTGAGTACAATGCTTTTGTTTGAGTTGTTAATAGGAAAATCTATACTGTAGACAGTTATGGCACTAATTTTGGGTTTTGCTGTGAGAATAAGGGGGAAAAGATGATTTGCATGTTTCCTTGAAGTAGTTTTAAACATCTGTAGCAGCACATCCCTTAAGTGAGTCCCATCATGTGAGCAGTGATAAGCAGGAGATGAACTAGCAGGAGTGTGGCCAGCAGGTCAAGGCAGGTGTGCTTGGCAGTTGTGAGACTGCAGCTGGAGTCCTGTATTCAGTTTTGGACTCCCCTGGCAATAAATGCATTGACACCAGCAGGGACCACCAGGGTGATAGAGGCAATGGGGCACATGGGGCGTGAGGACAAGCTGAGTGAGCAGGGTTAGGTCAGCCTTGGAGAGAGAAGACTTCCCAGAGGGACACAGCAGAAATCCCATCAACAGACACTAGCTGCATGATGGGAAATTCCAGTTAGATAAGAGAAAAAGAATCCTAAACTGCGATCCCCAAGGAGATGAAGCTTGGTCTGTGTGACCTCCAGATGTTCATTATTCTGTGAACTGCTTTTCAGTCACACAACAAGCATTTATCTAGTCACATAGCAGGAGGATGAAGCCAGTTCTCGAGTGTCTCCAAGAGGTGACATAGCCTTTCTGTGCTGACACTTTTGACGCTATTTGTGGTTATGTCTCCCTTGCTAATACAAAGTTTTGCACGTATTTTTGTGTTGGCTTGTAAGACTATAAAGTTATATATAAATATTAATAATACTTTTATAATATTAATATATATAATGTAATAATTTACCTTACTAATATATATTATCACTATATATCCTAGTCATGCAGTACACAGAAAATTTGACAGAAGTGAGATACATTGATTTGGCATTACAGGCCTGGACTGAAAGTGCAAGACCTCTTTCAAGAAGCTGCATATATACTTTACAGGTATGAGACAATTGTAAAATATTGTGAATACAGTTATGAACCATCAAAGTAATTGATTTTAAGCAGCCAATGAGAATATTAATGTATTTAATAAGTTACATATATGTTTAAATGCCAGCATACTCTGTAGGCCACTGGTGAATGAGCATGCCTTATTCCCATCTCAACTCCCAGCACTAAAAAATCAGTCAGGATCCATCTCTACCACAGGTTTGCAATATAGTGTGGAGAGACTCAAGTCAGCTCATCAGAGTCTCTCCACACTATAGAACACACTGCCAGAAGGGCCTACCCATACAGGACATGTGAGACATGATAACCTGCCTGCTGAAAACCCACAAAATACATTATCCTGGATGGAACCTGTCTGAAAGAAGATCAGTTCAAGTTGTACTTGTCAGACTCAGCTTCCCCTGTAGCTTATGTGACTCAAAGAGGTCCTTTACCATTAGCAGATAATTTTGCCTGTCTTTGGGTCAACAGTAGCCATACTTTCAGTTATTCTTTATCTCCCAAAATGCCCAGACAAGCTGTTTCATCACTCCAGCTGCAGAGATCTGCCATCTCATGGCTGATATCCATGATAAACTGAAATGGTTGCTACCACATTAATATCCTGCACGTCCAACACCTGATTTCATCTTGCATGTTACTCTCACCAATTTTTTCACTGTTGCAATAGAAAGGTATTTGAGTATCTTACTAATTTTTACATGGAAATCTGCTCTCAGACTGAAAATAGGTTAAAATAAAAACTGGGTTTGCTTCCAAATGATGATTTTTTAAAATTTGCTCAGGACCATCAGCTTTTACCTCAGGAAGAAGGTAGTTTTGTCAGCACAGTTCATTTCATTTGATGAATGAAAAAAAGAAACATTATTATCCCAAACCAAACAAAAACCACTCTGCAGGTAAAAGTTGTTACTCTTTTTTAAAAAGATGCCTGTTACAGATACATTGGTATGTTCTTTGTAGTGAAGGCAAAGCATGAACTGAACTTTATAAGCAAAATAAGTTTGAAGGGATATTTCAGGAATAAACTATTCTGTGTAACTGTACACTGATAGTGATACCCAAGATTAGATAATTCAAAACAGTGAAAATTAGAGCCTGGATTGTATAAGATTTTATTTGCTAAAACATAAGAAACAGAAGAATCAGGAAGACATACCTCTGACATAAGCACTCAAGCAAAATCCTGTAGTGAAGAGATTCAACTCACTCTGCCAAATGTCCTGAAGTTTATTTAGGCTTTTTGGCAAGGTGAGTTATTTAGAAAATGTCAGGAATGCGTGTTACTGATAGAAGCTGCATCTCTGCCAATGAATACTGCTTTCTTCTGCCTTAGGAACAAAGGAACTTTAAATGTGGACTAACCTTCACTGACAAACTCCAGCATGCCTTTTCATACCACAACCATTCCATATTATTTAGACCTTGGTATTTCCTCTATTCCCTGAAAGATTTATTTCTGTCTGTAAGATAACCAACACTCAGACTGATCCCAAACTTCCTGTAACTGAAGCTGAAATGTAGGTGTGAATTTTAAATACCTGATTGGTACTAAATTAACTTTTGACTCTTTAAAAACACCAAGCATTTAAAGATCACTTAGATTATGACTCTCTGGTAGATATAATTTAGATTATGGCTTTCTAACAATTGTAAATATTTGGCAATACTTAAATAAAGGTAGTACATAGATAAGATGCAGAATCATTCTCAGTATTTCTTGTGAAATAGTTTCCAAATTCTGATTACCTGTGGGATGGCAAATTTCCCTGGGATAAAATGTTGTCTCAAGTCAAAATATTCCCAAAGATACAGAAAAACTGTGACTTTTTCCTGAACATTAATAATACTATATGTATAGTGAATTGTTCACTGGAACTGTTAATAGATATTGCTTTACTCTTTTCTTTTGCAAATTATATGCATTATATATATATATATATATATAATATATTTCTCTCTTTGCAGTTCCATTCCAGTCACAGAAACACACACTATCAATTGGATTTTTTATTTCAAAATGGAGAGAGACATAGGAAAATTGGCTTTTCCCTGTAAAACTTGAACCGATCAACTCAGAATAGGCAGCGTGTTCACTTAAGATGCCAATTTGAATGAGGTCTCCTCTAGGTCTCCTCTGCCATTATATGCCTATGCTGTGAATCTAATGAAATAAAATCTTCAGGAAGTCCTTCATGAGCACACAGCTCTGAGTGCCATCCACAAACTCAAGCCTTTACTTGAATCTGGTGATGGCTGAACTACCCTCATGTGCAGTAGATGTTTTCTCCATTCCAGTCCCAAGTCAGTATTACCCCAAAGCCAAACAATTCTTCTGCTCAGAAGTCACCACCTTCAACCTTCTCAAGCAGCTGTGGTCCACTGTCAAATGTGTTTGCTATATTTAATATCAAGTTACACCCTGCCTTGATGACATGCAGTAATGTGTAATTGTTGTCAAACTGGATCTGTTAAGTAGGTTACTGGGTGCAGTTGTCACCAGTTCCTTGATGGATTATCTTGTTAAGGAGGCCATTAAAAAAATCACTTTTGATGGGGAATACAAATTATGTTCCCATAGAAACACCAGACTATGGTCCCATTAGAGTAAACAGAATTGGATTGTTGCTGAGTGCATTCGGATTTGTAACAATAGATAAGATCTTGAAGGTTACCTGAACCAATGAAAAAATTAAGGGAAAAGCACCTACTGTTTGTAGACAAATGAAAAATTAACTTGCTTATCTTTAGGGTTAAGACACAGGACATCTAAATCCAGCTAAGCAGTTTCCTATTTCTAAGAACTTGATAGCTTAACAATTTGTCCCCTCAATCAATTCCCTTGAACTACTCCATCATTTGTCAAGAGTAGCTAAAACCCTAAAGCAAATAAGAAATTATATGCATAACTGGCAAAGCTATGGAGATTAAATTTAGTTCCTTGTCAGTTAGATTTATTTCTCATGGTTACACCATCAAGTAAAATTTTAACAACCTCTGCCCAGAAATGAAGAACCCAACGAACGTGGATGATGAGCTGTCATTTTCAGGGCAATGGAGGCAAAATCAACACCCACTGAACTCAAATTGGCCCTTGAAAATTGCATTGTATCAGATTGTAGTCTCCTACATGTTTCTGAGAACTAAATGATCTGTTCCTGAAAAATTCTTAATTCTATAGAAAAAGAGAAAATATGATACTGGTTACTTAAGTAACCCAATATAATTTAAAAAATTCAGACATTTTCTGGGGCTTGTCAGTTAAAATGGTCTGGCTTTTACTGCAAAACTGTGCTAATTTACCATATTATAAATTTTGGACTTCTTGAAGTGAATCGCTATACTACATTATCCCAAGTTAATAAATGGTTAAAATTTTCCATACTCACCAATTGCATGGGAAATAAGCATTTTCTGATTAAATGAATATATTCTGATAGTGCTCAAAGACTTAAAAGAGGTTGCCTGAAAAGAAGACAGAATGAAACCAAGCTAAGGCTCCCTTTCACACAAAATATTGTATATTGAGTTGAGTCTAAACCTATAAAACTTCTCCTCTTCCCCTTCTTGAAAAAAATAATTGATTCATGAAGGATCAGTAGTTCACTAATTGCTCAGACAGACGTTCCTTTGGGAAAGAAAGCAAGCAAAGCAAACAAATCACGAGTTACAAAACTTGTGTTTCACTTCCCAGGAACACTTGCTCCCGTCATGGAGCCAGCAGCTATTCCCTGGGCTGGTATCTCAAGGTCTGAGAGCTGTGACAACTCTCCTGGCACTTCCCCTGGATCAAGCATTCACTCACAGCAGGGAAATCAGCCCTTGTATTTTCAGTTAAACCAATGCTTATGACAGGGTCCTCTGTTTTTCCAGGGAACAATGCCATATATTTATAGTTACAGCTGCCTTATTTGTATAATATTGCACCTACTTTGTATTTTCCCTATATTGTCAGACTAATATTTGTCTGGATTTAGCTTTGCATTTTAATTTCATGTTAAATTACATGTAATTGCTTTCTGTAATAAATTTTAATTTGGAGTACTGATGGGGATGAGGGCCTCTGGCAAGAGTTGTCTCTTACAACTGGCCTGAGTAGTTTCAAAAGCTATCTTGTGAGTGTAGTTGGGCCTGCTTTCAAACAGACTTTCTATTACTTTCACAGCTTTTTGAATGCTGTTTCAAAGTCTTTGTCTTTGAAAAGAAGTTGCAATATCATCAGCAAATCTAGGGTGTGTTTTCTCCTGTGCTTTATGTCCTCTTCTTCAATCAAGGATTTTGAAACTCTTTGTTATATAAAAGGCAACAGGTTTTGTTGAACAGTATCTCCTGGCTTAATCAGTACAGGCATTCTCCTCTTTTATTTACCTGGTTTTATCCATCTAGCTGATCTAACAGCACTAACCATTTAGAAGTTTTTTTATTTTAAAATAAAAACTTTAGGGTTTGGTTTGTTCGAAGTTTTTTTGCCTGTGATAAATTAAACAATACAGGATAATATGCAACATGATAAGAAGGATTAATAAATTAAAATGAAATAAAGTTGCTTCTTTCTCTGATACATTTAAAATTTCCCGTTACCTGGGGCTGGATCAGCAGTGTGAATATGATAGTTATCTCCCAGGTCTTCACATTACTGACAGAGGAAGTCAAAGTAGTACACATGTTGCTACCATATCTAGGTGGTTACAGGCTATCCAGAAATCAATGTGTTTATTTGCTTATCTGGTAATCTCTGATTTAAGAAACAGATTCTGCTTACTTACCAAACTGATGGACATTACATAAAAATACAAATGGACATACACATCCATTTTGAAATGGATCTATTGGGAGATTCAATTGCATGTCTACTACTGTCATTGAACTCAGTGACCAATCTACTTTGTTGGCAGTAGGTATTGTTTTCTTCTATTATTCTTTAAGTAATTGGATATTCTGACAGGGAAGATACTCACCAATGCTGTCCTTCCTGAATGTTCTTGTTGCAACTTTAAATTAAACTCTAGAACTATTCAGTAAGAGAAGTATCATACTAAACAAACATTAAATTTTTGAAAAAATGACCGAGAGTCACTCCCTGGCAGCCACCAGACACCCTGGGCATGGAGCAGACAGGGCTTGCTGTGGGAGTGCCAGCTCCCTGTGAGTCACCCCCTCCTCCTGGCTTGATCCTCAAAGAAAAAGGTGGATTTCTCTGCTCATTCCCAGCTGGTGGGAAGCACATTTGTCAAGCCATGACATGAGTTTCAGCTTATGTTGCAGCTTACATCTGAGTGTCAGGCTGAGGGGAAAACAAGCACTGTGGAAAGATACATGGACTCAGAAATCTAAAATGGGGGTAGTTTCATTGCTAATGGATGGCTTTCTGTGATCTCCTTGAAAGCTGCCAGTTGGAAGGGACCCACAAGGATCAGAGTCCAGCTACTGGCCCTGCACAGGACACCCCACGAGTCACACCACGAGCCTGAGAGCCTGAAATCCTGTGTCTCCCAACCTCAAGGATGATCACAGAACTGCTCAAACTTTCACTGGCATCCTGTTCGCCTCTCATCTCCTTTCTGCTCTCTCATGGTACCCAAGTCTGTTTTCTGGACCAGCTCTTGTGAAAGACCATTCACAAACCTGCTCCTGACTGCTTTGCCTTTCATTATTCCTGCTTTTTTTCCTTCTGTGCACGTCTTTTGTTTTTAATTCAGGGTCATGTACTTACAGAGGTCACTCTTCCAGAGGTGAGGACCTCTCCTACATCCTTGCTTGTCCATCAGATGACTCTAATTCATCAATCATACACATATCCTCTCTTATTACATAAAAGGAACAGGAAAAGGATTCTTCAAGGGTCACAAGCAGTTACTTACAGCTAGAAAAGAATTAGCTTAGAAAAGGATGTGGATATGATGAGCTAATTTTATTAAAAAAAAAAAGTTGTGTAGGACTAAAACTTATTTTCCAGAGTACCTCTGTAAATTCTAAGGTGGAGAAAAAGAGCTGAGTTTCACCCAGTGGTTATTTTCAGGAAAAATAAATTCAGGGATCTAGATGCTCTATCTCAACCTGCTTTCTATGTAGTGAATGTGGGACTGTGCTTTATACCGATACATTCTTCTCTGTAAAAGCCTTTTCACTATTAGCTTATTCTAATATAAAAATTAACTATTTCTTCTAAAAATGTGTTCAGTTTCTCTTACATGAATATGATTTATTAGACCATTTCAAGTTCTAAAATTATCTAAGGTTGGAACAGGAAAATCTGTTCACAGCTTTTTCCCACAACAGTAAGTTACAAAGACCTTTTTTTTGTATATTTGCCCTTCTCTGCAGGGTGCCCACATATTCCTTTACAACAAAGAACCTGCAGGTGTTAGAGGAACAGATCTTCCTCTACTGGTGAGGAACATTTACCCTCAGGAGATGAGGGCTGTACATGTTAGGGAGACCAATGCAAAGTAAGGTACATTCTACTAGTGGCTTGTTGGGTTCCACTACTGGCTGTCCCACTGCTTTATAGTTGTGGCATAGGGTTGTAAAATCAGGCTCATTACAGTAATTTAAATCAGACAGTTAGTTTTGATTGCCCCCAGTCTTTTCTGGGTCCCACAGTTACGGATGCACTGTGAGGCTGAAAACCGAAACTGCGATCCGAGGGAAAACAAAGCTGAACATCAAAGTAAAGACAAAACTAAAGGGAAGGAAGAACAGAAGAAACTAAGCACACACAGAAGGCAGCTGTCTTTTAGAGTTAATTATGATGGACTGGAATTCATCTCTCACAAGCCACTTGAAAGCTGCTTGATAATTATGAAAATATTTATAGGCCAAGTTGACTTCCTTTGCTTATTCTTGGGAGACTGAAGATGCTGTATTCTTTAGGCAGCTTTGTCTGCCTGCTAGAAACCTCACTATGCTTTGCAAGTTTTCTAGTTTCTCTACCAAAGGGCCTAAACCTGATCAAGAGCCTGTTTCTGCAAGTACTGCCAAGTAATTGAAGCAGAATATTCACAGTAAAATACTTTCTGACCTAATTTCTCTGTAGGATGCAAGCATTACAGATCATTATCTTTCCTTGCAGACAGAGCTGCTAGGTGTTGCATCAGACACTGTCATCAAAATCAGGCTAGGTACTGTGCGCATCACTTTACCATATGGGGAATTCTCTGTGGTATTCATTCTGGATGCACAAAATTGCCACTCCATGAAAGCGTTAAGAACATTTGCATTCACTAAATGTGTTCAGCAAAGCAAATCAAAGTGGATAAAACTAGATTCCTAAATCCTCCATCTCTGCAGTGCTAACCACTCTAAGTCAATCTTATTGACTTAGAGTTTTGTAGGGGTTGTGCTTTTACTGGGTGCTACAGGGAGACTTGAAAAATGGTATGAGGTGCTTAAATGTTCTTTTACTTGAAATATCTTACTACATGGGCCTGCTTTGATTTAGGCATAAAATGCTTGTCTCTTGATTTTTGGTGTTTAAATAACATGAAAAATCATAGTCCTATGTAAATATCTAATGCTTTTAGGCTATTTAACTAAGTATTATGGCCACCTCACCTGAAATTGCTGAAAGGAAGCCAATTTATTGCCCAGATGTCTGGCATTTTTACTGAATTTCTGCTTTTCTTCTATAATGATTTGATTTCTGTCTCAAACCTCTTCCTCCTTATTTAACTTTGGGTTATGCACAGAATATAACTAGTATACCTCAACTCAATTATACACAAGGAAAATGAAGCATTAGGCACATCTATACTTTTGAATTACTCTAAGGATTTAACTGGTTTTATTGTTGGCATAGGGCTTTGTTAAGCAAGACTGTAACACCACTGCCAGTGCATTTGGTTATTTTAGAATTAAGTTTATTTTGGTTCTGACTGTATTTTTTGGAGAGAAACAATTCATCAATGGCTGCAAATTCAGTCCATTGCAGAATTTTCTTTCTATTTAACACTTCCAATATTAGGAAATAATGTCTTCTTGTAAAAAAACCCCAAAAAACGGACAAAGGCCACACATGGGAGTGGTATCATGATAATACAAACCAGCTGTTTTTCTTGAATCTGCAAGGATAAATCATTTTCAGATCATAAAAAATTGAGCAACTCTACAACAAGGAAGTGGTTTCTAAGTGGATGATAATGCATTTTCAGTAAATTCTAGTTACTTCATAGAGAGACTTGGAAGACCAATATCAAAATAATGAGTTATTCATAAATTGGATATGTTAAACACATTGTGACAGCCAGCAATAAAAGTAAATTACTTATTTTATATAGAGAACACGTTGTAACAGCCTCCTCCTCCAGTTAAGAAATCTATTAAACTCCTTGGTCAATTGGATCACTCCCATACTGAGATACTCCTATTTCTAATAAAGAGTAACTGGAAAACACAACAGAAATGTAAAAAATATTTTTAATACAATCATACTAGTTTCTTAAAATGATTTTGTAGACATGCAAATTCTTGAAGCATTATTCAACGTTAAAAACTTCAAGCATGCCTATAATTAAGAGATGAGTAGTTCTTTCATAGCAACAAGGTATAAAAAGACCCCTCAGCTACAACTGTAATGCAGATGCTGTAATGAAACCAGAAAACAATGAAGGAAGCAGGGGAGGGACAGCCTGAGAGCCACCTTCAGTAAGGGCTTTTGAAATTTAAAAAAAAACAATTGTACTTTATAACCATTAGAACAAAGACTCAGAAAATAGTGTAGGAGTGAGAAGGAAAGTGGCTGAACAGAAATGTAAAAATATTTTTAATACAATCATACTAGTTTCTTAAAATGATTTTGTAGACATGCAAATTCTTGAAGCATTATTCAACGTTAAAAGCTTCAAGCATGCCTATAATTAAGAGATGAGTAGTTCTTTCATAGCAACAAGGTATAAAAAGACCCCTCAGCTACAACTGTAATGCAAATGCTGTAATGAAACCAGAAAACAATGAGGGAAGCAGGGGAGGGACAGCCTGAGAGCCACCTTCAGTAAGGGCTTTTGAAATTTAAAAAAAACAATTGTACTTTATAACCATTAGAACAAAGACTCAGAAAATAGTGTAGGAGTGAGAAGGAAAGTGGCTGGGAAGAGCAGTGAGAAACAGGGGAGCCCACAAGCTGACTTCCATGTTTTACATAAAGTAAAGCTGGTAATTTGGAGCTGAATGATGACAGGACACTTTTGCTTGAAGTAATTGTTGCATATCCTGAGGAGGAGCAGAGGCTCAAAGGTTTGTGTTTATCTTTCTGTTCATAATGTCTGCCTTAACACAATCCCTCGTGTATTGTCAGTGCTTTACGAGACCTTGTGTGTAAGTGACAGAATTAAGGTGAAGAGATAAGAGATAATTACAATGAGATGTGTGTCACACGGAGGTTTGCACCCACAGTGCTTTTCAAAGACCTAAATAAATTGATTTAAAACTGGTTTTAATTACACTGGTTGGACAGCTGTGTGCTGATAGGGCATCAGTTTCTGTGTTTTGACATAGCCAAGGGGCTCTTAGTGTGTATGATCTATTTATGCATTATGCAATGCATAGGTGTGTTAACATAATAAACTGATTAAGGTAGTGAGGCAAGTCTAAAAACCAAAACAAAATCATATAAAGACCCAGATTCTCCTTTCCTTTACACTGAGATGATTGAAATGGTTTGGTGTGATTTAGGACTCACTGTTGACTAGAAAAAAATCTACCAACAAACTTACTTTGTGAGGAATAATTTTTTACTTTAAACTATGGAACAATATGAAGTGGAAATTATTAGGTAGAATAAAAAGACTCAAACCCCAGAGCATTGATATCAGATATGTCTCATAATTACACAAACTACTTTGTTAAATGTGCCATCTTAAGGAAATTTAATTTGCTTGTATCTCCATCTCTGCAGCACAAATAGAACCATCTCTAGCTTTGATTATATTTGGTTGTTTTCAAGTTTCAAGTTAGTGTTATAAGGATTTGTAGCAGGTATATGTATAGAGGAATTTTAAAGATGTAAATTATTTATTTACTTGCATTTCCAGTTTATTAAGTCACAATATGATCCATATCCACACTGTAACTTCAGTGGAACAGAGGCTTTGACTCCCTTTCAAGAAGGAGAAACACATTTCATATCAGGACCAGATGTAACACCAGTAAGTTCACTTTTTCTCTGAGAAAGACCTTTTTCCAATGGATACAAACACTGAGTGGTCATTTTTATAGTATTTGTTTATATCTTCTCTACTCCGTTGTGAAGTTGTAATTTCAGCAGAAAAGCTGACTAAAGAAGCACTGCCTGACTGAAAAAGCAAATGTCAGCTGCTTTTATAGTGGACTCTGCTGTTTACAAATGCCAATGTCAATGTCCTACTCAAAATGAATTTACAATAATTTAATTTTTCAGAATGCATTACTTCAGAGCACAGCACAAGGCTTCTGCACAGTAGATTGCTGAATTAATGCTCAAACTTTATACTAAAAGTTGAAATAGTTGTTACAAACCGATCCTTTATTTTTAGCTCTTATTACCAGGATTTTTTAATCTTTCACCTGTTTCAGTAACATTTACTTAAATACATTTTTCCCTGTGAAATAATCCCCTCTGAACTGTGATTGTTCTCTCTGTCCCAGGCTGTTTGCTTTACATCTGGCAGCTCACAACACAGAAGTTCCTCAGGACAGGATGTTGTGAGGGGATGCTTTGTCACAGTCAGTATTGCTTTAGGGAAGATGAAGCCAAACCACAGGGCTTGTCTGCAGCATCAGCCCTAAGCCCTAAAGAACCAAGGAATTCACCTTGGATTTTGCTTAACTGAAGTCTTTGCCTTTATGGCTAAATACCAAAGGGGTGAGGGAGCACAAGGGCCATGGGTCAAGCAAGCTGGACCCCTGATGCCCCACACTGTTCAGTCATCACCCACTTTATGGGCTCAGCTTCAGGCAGCACCACTTGGCTTTTCTCAGCTTTGGTTTGTCAGAGAGCTCGTTTCAGACACTGTGCAAAAGGGACAGGGCATAGCAGTGCCTGGGGTTTGGCTCAGTGCTTATCTACACTGGGCTGTGGGCGCAGAGAGTCGGGTAGGAAAAGGAAATGCAAACCAATGTGAGGACAGAGTAAAAGATACTAAGCGAGGTTGGTTAGACATTGCTTCCTTTTTTTATGTCTGATTAGAGTAACTGATTCAACTTTTAGTTTTTGAGTAAGGTGATGTTACTTTCCCATTAAAGGCTTATATAATGTGTGAGCTATTTCAGGTATCTTGGCAAATTTTGTGGAATGAAAATCTTAACCAAGGTCTAGTCCTGACGTGCCAGCTGTCTGAACACAGGTCAGGGCACTCCAAGAGTCTCTCCTCCATGAAAACACTTGTTTTGGGAGCTGCCCATGAGAGGTACTCATTTAGGCAAAACATCTTGATTACTGATAAGTGGTATCCAGAACTTCCATGGCATGTTTAAGGGCTTTGGAAGCAGGGCTGGAGACCTGAGGAAAAAATGTAACTCCCTGTCTAACAGTGACTGACTGTTGATAAAATCTATGATGTGTGACCTTGCTGGTAAGAAGTTAAATTCCCTTAAAAGGACAGTGGGTTGGGAAGGTATGCTGAAGAATGTGCCCACCACAAGCTTCAGCTATTGTACAACTATGTAATTTCAGGTTTTCCTTTGGCTTGATGGGCCCAAATCCAACAGTAGTGTCCAGGCAAAGGTGAGCTCAGAGGTACAATGACTGGACATTCCAGGTGAGTCATGAGAAGCACAAGTGCCTCTCATTTATTGTTTATTTTATATAGTCTGAACTCTGTATGGAGCACTTTTTGGATAGAGTTTCCAAAGCCACTATTTTCTCTGCAGTGGCTTAAGAAACACCTACAACTAAACATTTGGTCTTCTAGAAATCAGAATCTATCTCCATGGGAAATCTCAAAGGACTCCCTACCACAGACAGAGGTAGTTTGGGGAACATGTATGTGGAGGCAAAACTGGGTTTTTATGGAAGAGTTAATGGCTGATGAGAATCTAAAAGATCTGTATCTAGATGGAAAAAAAAATCACATAAAAGCAGAATATGCTCTCCCTTTACTGAGGATATAATGTACAAAAAGGCATTAATATGAGACAGTAACAATTTTTCGGTGCAGACAGATATGGAATACACTAACATTACAGATCACCCCAGGACAGTCTCTGGTGAAGAAAAATACTTCAGGGACTTTTTGTTCAGTCATTTCCTACCTGCCATTGCTTGACAGGACATTTCTCCCTTTCCTAACTGTCCTTTAAATTTCACACAAAGATTATGGGCTCTGTTACTTTAATTTTCAGAGAATAAAGAGATCACTGGATGGTATTTCCTCCCCACAAAAAAAAAGCCAGGATGTGCTTTTGTTACAAGGATCAACAGAAATTTATGTCAGGTGCATGAAAACACACTACAAAAAGCTCATTTTGCCATATAGACAATATCTTATAGCATAAAAATTGTGGAAACACTGTACAAAAAAAACCACATTAAATGCTGATTAGAACAGGAGTTCTTCATTTATATTGCTGTAAAAACAATATTGGATGAAATGTAAACTAAGATAATGTAAAGGTACACCAACCTTTATTCCTATTTTGAAATATAAAGATGGTTTGGGAAGATTTATTAGCTATGCAAGTTAGACCATTATTTGAATGGATTCTCTGATTATCCATATTCACTGACTACCTGATTTTTTACTTTTAAGAAGGAGTAATGTCTTCTGTAAAAGCACATGCACTCAGAATGAGATTTTTGTGCTCAGAATACAACTTCAGCGTTTCTGAGAGGTGTTTACTGCAAATATAGTGACTGGCTTTTTTACAGGCATTTCCAATATGCTAAGTTTCATTGTATGGTCAATATGTCTTGTCAAGGAAGTCAGAGCAACAAAAGCTAAGTATTTTTTATTGTTTTATACTATTAGAGTAATATAAAGTACCAGCATAATTTAATTTACAACAGGAAAAAAAAAGCAGCATATTTTATTTGACCTAAAGTTGTCATTTATATACACAAGTGTCCATTTAACTAAGCTTAAAAAACCCCAACCCCAAAACCCTTTGATTCATTACACATGAGGTTCTCTGGTTTTCTTTTCTTTCACTGTGAAATGAAAGTATAACCCCCTTTTGGAAATGTAGTTTACGTGGTTATATCATGAATCCTGGTTTTTGGATCATCCATTCTACACAGTCATGTTACCACTACCAGATATAAGAGTCCTGCATTTTAGCAGATACACAGCAGTGATGAATCTAGTTTTGAGAACACAACTCATCCTGTCTGCCCAAGCAAAGTCCTTGTGGGTCACAAGGAACATCAAAGCTTGGTGGTTTAGACTGTAGGAAGAATCTAAGCAGACTAAAAAATATTTCTCAGTTACAGGCTATTGAAAAAAAACCCAAACTATCCTCCAAATGCTAATATGGATAAGGCATCATGGTTGCTCTTGATATAAATTTTGTGAAATACCATTTTGAAATGTTAGAACACTTGGTGCAAAAAATTAAGTTTCTTCTAGAAGTGTGCTGGATCCTTCCAAGTCACACCCAGGGTTTCCATCCGGGAAAGAGACGGCTCAGATTTTTAGGGTCCATGGCCTGTTGGATGAGGAGGTTCACCTGCCCTCCCACACTGAGCACTGTTCCCTCCTCAACACCTTTCAGCTTCTCCTGAAGTCTCATCAGAACACGCTCAGCCACTTTGTTAAAACTCTGGTCATCACTGCTAGCAGAATAAAAAACAGAAAAAGAGGTGCTCTTTTAAGTATGGATCCTGAACAGCATCCAGTGAGAAAACCACAAAGCAAGGTAACAGTGCAGCAAGAGGAGGGTAAGAAAAAATCTTGCACCTGGCTTTTCTTTTAGGTTCTTGTGGATCAAGTGTAGAGCTCATGTCAGCCTCATCCTCTGGCCTCTGCTGCAAATACAAAGCTTTCAAGGGGTTCATGGTCCAGTCGAAAAGAGGATCATAGAGCAGCACCTACACAGTAAATAAACCTTTTTAATTTCAGGTGTTAATTACAGCTAGTTCAGTGCCCTAGCACTATTGGAAATGCTCACACTAACCACAATATTTGGTTTTATTTTTTTTTAATCCATAGAATTGGGCTAAATTGTTTAGTAAATAATCCAATAAAAACTGCTTCTGAGCACTTGCAGGTATTTGTATTGTTCATATTTCACAAAGTTTTGCCCTCTGTCCCACCTCAGCAATGAATTTTTTAATACACTGCTAGGCACTAAAGAGAATCATTAGCTTTTAATGAACAGTATAACCTGCTTTCAAAAATCAATTTTATTCTGTTCTTTGTAACTTATGCAAAGAAGAGTTAATTAAATCAGAATTACTCCTGCTGGGAATGTTGCACTATGGCTAGAAGCATGTAGGCGTTCAAGAGGGAGAACTGCCTGAAGGAAACAGTTTCCATAGGAAATGCAAACTGGCTATAACTTTATCAAAGATGACATGAATTAACAAATCTGACCAACACCACTATGTTCCAATTCAGTACAAAACACCCTAAATGAGTGTTTAGTGCAGTGATGCATACAAGGACAAGAAACTGAAGACATTCTGGCAGGTTACTATCCAAAGGCATGAAAAAAATGCTTACCTCTACAATAGTCAACAAAGCTTCTTGAGAATTTCTCATAACAGCCATTGTTTTCTCACAGCACCTAGAAAATATTTTACAGTATTTTACGTTATTTTGGTAAAATGAAATGGTATTTTTGTAATTTAAATAATGGATATTTGTGCTCTACTTAAAGTTTAGTTCCTAACAAAGGTGTATCAGATGTTTTCATCTGAGGGAAAAAAAAAAGAGAAATTTAGACATGTAAAACCAAGAGAAGACTGTGTAGTTCACTGATTATTATTTCTCTGTGGAAAGGGATGACCTGTTTCCCTGTCTGAAATCCTTTGATATGCAGGATTAACCACTGAGTTAACACTGCCTATTAGGGTGTGCCATGACGGCAGCATTACTTGGCTGGATGAAAACATGTGCTGGGGTGCTCAGGAATTGGAGAATCGTGGTAGGGCTGTTTTCCACAAAATGAGCAGATCCAGTAGCCACACTTTAAGTAATTTCTGAAATCTTCCTAATGAGTTTTGGCACAGAAGTGGTTACCTGCATTCACACTCAAGCAAACTAAGCTCCTGGAAGGAATACCAAACTATCCTATGGGACAGGTCCTCCTGTGAAAGAGGGATTGGGATCTGTCTACCTCAGGATGAGAACACACACACCAAAGTTCACTGAACACACTCACAGCCAAGGGCCTGTTTACCACTTACACCTGAACTGTTAGGTACAAATCAGGGTGGCTGAGGCAGAAACAGCATCTGCACCAGTGCCTTTGATACTCTTATTTACTTCAGCTGGAGCCCAACAAGTCAAGTTTTTCTGTATCATGGTTTCAGAAGTAATACCAAACTGTGAGTTTGACAGCATCATCTTTAGACTAGAACTGGCAGTGACAGCTCCTTCATGGGACAAAGATGTACTAGGAACTACTTATTAACCTTTAACTGCTGCCTTAGAAAGACAACACCTACACTGTGTGCTTTTTTTAAAGGCAGGAAATTTGGTGATTGCAAGTGTTACTTCATGAACATCATCCAAGTCTGGAATGAGAAATGTCCTGCTATTTAGGAATCCCTTGGGTCATTCACAGAAGGTAGGATGGAGGTTGACTGAAACTCAACTCGTCTGGGATTCTTCTGTTTTGCAGTCCAGATCTATTATGGGATTTAGATTTTGCACTTGCACAGTAATATAAAATATGTGATCCAAAAGGGAAAAAATACTCCAAATTACATACATAAAACTAAACAGAAATTAGAGTCAAGACAAATTGGTTCAAAGACATTTAACAGCTCCAAATATATAGTATAGCTCTGAAAGAAATACATAGTTCTGAAGGAAAAAAAATCATTCTGAATCAACATTTAGCTGTGGAGCCTTTGGAAACACTGAGCCCTCCCTGAATTCCACAAGAGGGTGACATTAACCCATTGGCAAATTAACAGTATGAAACACTGAGCAACAAAAATGACCTTGCAGCTGGTTATATAAATACAAGCATAGGAGTTAAAGGTCAGTATCTAGGTTTGGGTGTTACCAGCAGAAATCTGAGTCCCCTCTCAAGCATCAGAACTATTTAACATGTGACAATGACAAAGCTGGAAGTACTCTGCTGCCTCCTCATCCCTGTGCAGTTCAGGAGCACTCACCTCCTGAAGACCCCTTCCACGCCGGTGATGCCCATTCCATCCACAATGTCCCTGGTTAACCTAAATGGAACAGTCTCTGGTGTGGGAAGGATTTTGCCTTGCTCAAAAGCAACCCCTAAATGAAAGGAAAATAAAAGTTTTTTTAAAAAAGCTAAAGTAAAGAAAAATTAAGGTTCTCCTGCTGTCCTACTTACCCAGATCTATATGCACCAGTTCTGCTGTTTGTTCATCTATCAAGATATTCTGAACGTGTCTGTCTCCAAGTCCAAGAATGTAGCCAACTGAAACAAAAATGTAAGTGCTGAAACCATGTCATAAAAACCACAGAAAGCCTAAGAAAGATTACTGTGAGAATATTTTGTCCCCATATACAGTGTTGCCTAAGGAAAGAGCAAATACCATTCCACAAATCCAAAAAGAAAATGTTGACTGAATGAAATTGCAAAAAAGTTTATTCTCATACAGATGTGCTTTGTTTTATATGCTCCACAGATTTCTTCCCCATTCCTACTTGTAGATCAAAGATTATCAAATAATATTGCATCTTTCAAAAAAATTTAAAATTTAAAAGCATGTGTATAATAAAATCAGGTTTTTTAATTATTACTAATATTAGCAACCCCCCGAACAAAACAACTGTTGTCTAAGTCAGTTTTAAAAATCTCCAGTGATCCAAATTGTAAGATCTTTTCTGTAAGCCTATTTCTGTGCTTTACTGTCCTTATATGTAGAAAATCTCCAAACTACATTTCCCTTACTGCAATTTACACCTCTTGCTGTTTTTATTAGCTGATGGATGTGGACAGCAGTAGTATTTCCTACAAAAATCAATCCTCTGAATTGTGCTAAACTGCAGATTTACTTCTTTTTTTTTCCAGTAAAAAGGGTGTGCACAAACATGTACACTTCTAAAATGGGATCTACTGTAATGTCTAAAATCCAACAAATGTCTTTCACAGACTCAGTACAGAACTGAGTCATCCAGAAAAAATCCACAGTACTTACATTTAAGTACTTCTTTTTCTTTATTATGACAGGAAAAACAAAGGCTTAATAACCAAGCTTAAATAACCATTTCAGCCATGGACAGTAATGCCAGTACAAAGACAGTAAAAGACTGAGCTTTTCAATTCAGCTAAAGCATCAGAGGATACACATGAAATGAATAAATTTTAAACCAAAACAACAGAAATAAAGTCAGGTTAAAAAACCCAAACTATCAGAATCTAAGAAAACAAACCACTATATAAACAAAGCAACACAGAATTTCATTCTTCCTTCTGCAGCAAAAATGGGGGTGTGGAGGAACAAATAAAATTCTTAATTACAAAAATAATGCTGATGTTCTTGCTGGCCTTTTTTGCCATGTTGTGGCAGTCAGATTTTCTGGAAAATTCCCTTTGCCCAGGATTCTCCTCCTGGGAAGCTGAGAAGCCCCAAAGAAAAAGGAAAACAATATTATCTCATTTGCTTCTCCTGTGTTTTGCTGCTTTGGAATGTGTTTGGACATTGTTTACCAACAGGTGGTTGTTTCACTGGTTTCATGTGAATTGTTTTGACTTAATGGCCAATCAGGGTCAAGCAGTGTTGAGGCTCTGGAAAGAGCCACGAGTTTTCATTATCATCTCTTTAGCCTTCTTTAAGTATCCTTTTTCTGTTCTTTAGTATAGTTTTAGTATAGCATTCTTTAATGTAATATAGTATCATAAAATAATAAATTAGCCTTTTAAGAACATGGAGTCAGATTCATCATTCCTTCCTTCATCTGGGAACCCCGCAAATACAAGACCATGTGACAAAAGCACGACAGCCACTATGTCTCAAATGGTAGAAACTCTTAGGCTGTGTAACCTAAAAAGCCACTGTAATTAATTCAATACCTATAGAAGATGTAGCCACACTGCGAGTGTATGCCAATCGCTTTTCAAACCACACAGCTGGGTCCAGGAATTTCTCCATGCAGAAATACCGGAACACAGGTTGAAAATTCTCACAGACTTCCATGAAGATTCTGTATTTCTCTTCAGAATGTTTCTTTTGGGCATCCTTTAAACACATAAACATTTTATCCATGACCAACTGCTTCAGAAGGAAATGACCTCTTCCTTCCTTTCTATCCACCTCCCCTCCATCAAATGCTGTTATCACTTCTTTCTCTTTCTGAGCTAAGAATTATTGTCCCTTTTTTGCAGCAATTATTAATGCCCCTAACTATCTGTCTTACTAAACAATTCTATTTTTATACACAACTCAGAGGCTAAAAAACATGGGGAAAAACCTCTCCTATTTCCTTGAGGCAGCAGGTGCATGTATTTTACAGGCACGTGGAGGTAAATGGGTCTTGTTGGGAGACACTTTCTTTCTTTGCACTCTGTTCTGGCACCTCTGCTTATCTGATGGCCTCATGTCACTGTGAGAAAGTCATTCTCACTCACTCCCATGCAAATGCTCCACCAAGCATAAAAATACACTTTTATCCTGTTACTATTATAGCAATTTGAAAGGAAATAGATCTTGCACAATCATGGGTATATAAAGTAACAGCTATACTTGACTGCAATTTTGTAAACTTATGGTGAGGAAACTTATCATAAACTTATGATCTGTGGAACTGAACTAAAAGTTTGAATATCTATTCATTCCATGCCACTGGTCACATTCACTATTAGATATACCAAAGGTATAGTACATAAATTCTCTGTAAATTCCACCCCCCTCCCCCCAGTAAATATTATGAATCAGCTTTTTGTTTTGTTTTGTTTTTTTAAGTTATTTGGACTCACCAGAATTATTTTATGACATTGATAACTGGAGTAATCCTTTGGCCTGTATCTCTTGTGAGCTCCTTCTTCAGCATTTACAAGGAACTCTCCAATGGGAGTTGTTCCTGAGCACCACTCCAGAACTCCACTTCTCTGGGAAAGGGGAACCACCTGGAAAAGCAAAACCACAGAGGGGAGATTATACATGGGGGAAGGCAATACACACTCAACTATGAATACACACCCTGCAGAGCATTGGTTCACATATCTGCTTGTTTAAAAAGACAAGGCCAAACCATGCAGCTGACACCTCAATATATCTTCTAAATACACACATGTACATATATAAAAATCCACACAAATGTTTTCACCTAATAATTGCAATTTTTTCCTAGCCCAGTAAACCTTCCACTAGACACGTAATGATTAGCTACTGCCTGTTTCCTTCAATTTTCTTTTCTTATGGAAGTCTCTATATCTCACAATTCTATTATTCTCACCCATTCTATTTTTCCATGCTGTCGCTCATTTTTACACACATAGAAACCTGAGTCTTACTTGAAAATTGTTCAAAAAAAGTGACTTCAACTCCACCTGAGAATTCTTAAAACCACACTAGCAATTCAGATAAGCACCTGTAGAGATTCCAGAGTGCACATTTCTCATTTGTCAAAGAGAAGAGCTTATACTTTGAGAGTACTTATTCACAGGTACCCTTCACAGCTATTATTATAATGCCAAGTACATAAAAGGAGGAAGCAAAAGTTCCTGTTTAAATACACTTTCTGCATTCACAATAAGAATTTATTGCAATTCTTATTCCCAATTCCAATTCCTATTCCCAAATCTGATTCCAATATGAGTTGGAATTGTATTCCCAATTCCAAAAAAATACAGTTCAAATTCTGCATGAAAGACCCTAAATGGGACTTCTGAATTTATTTGTAAGGAATGTTGCAAGACTAGAATTAATTATTAATTAAGGAATATCACAAGGCAAATTAATGAGAATTCATAGACAAACTTGTATGTTCAAGTTTAATGACTAGCAACTTACAGTTTAATCACAGTGTATTACCTAATTTCTTTTCAATTAAAAGTTCATATAAAGAAATCTTTGAAGAGTATTTGAATATATATTAGGCATCAATACATTTATTTTAATGATTTGAAAAATATTAAATTGTAATAAATATATTGTTTATTTCATACCTGAAGGCACTGTGACTATTTTAATAGCCCATAAATAAAAATCCTTTTATATTGCATTTGGTTAAAAAGAGGAGAAGAGAAATATGCTTTATTTCTCTGCTGCCACAGAGAAAATTTAGTGTTCGGGGTTACCTTGTATCTTCGGATATTTAATTTCCTCTTTCTTGTTTCAGTGTTTTGCTGGAGCAACATATTGCACATCTGGAAAACTTGTTGCATGACAGCATCTTGTCTGAGGTCATCACGCCCCTTCAGCACAAACAGAAAAAGCAGTTGAAAAACACTTCTCAGCATCCATTTCTTGCTCAGCAAGTAAAAAAATTATTTTAAAAACTGCACAAAACACAAGTTACTTTTCCACAACAGTCACTTGCAATTAAATGTAATTAACAGTTGCTTTTTTTGTCTGTATTTGGTTTTCTGTTAGTGCTCAGCTGCTTAAACAGAACCATCATTAACTTAAACCATCACCTTTTTTTTTTTTTTTTTTTTTTTTTTGACAGATGTTATTTGATTCAGGTTTCTATCAACCTAAATGCCTCATGGTTCTCTTTTCAAAAACAGGTATTTGATTCACCATGACTTAGCAAGCCAGGACACAGGTGAAGCAGCATCAGTTGGCACTGCAGTTCTGATTGCTGGACGCAGATCTAGTGATTCATGCTTTAAAGCTTTCAAAACTAACCCATACTTAGCAGCATAATAGAATTCTCCCAGCAACTGCCCAATGTTTGTGTTCAAAGAGAGAATGAAATCAGCTGAGTCTAAGAAGAAATAAAGTTTTTAGAGATCTTTACTTCTATGTGCATGCTTTTGATTGTCTCTGAATTGCAAATGCTTTTTTATATGGGGAAGAAGAAAGGAGGCATTTAACACAATGTGCTGATTGTTCTTATTTACAGGACACTTCAGGTCACCAGCTGAGACATGACCAGGCAAGTCTGGTAGTTGTCAGGTAAGTTACTACATATTAATTACATGTACTGCTGAAAAAATAATTACAAACATATTTAATATAATTACTTATTATTTATATTATATTACTTAGTAATACTTCACAATTTTGTTTATTAAAGCATCCTCAACTAAGGAAATTGACAGTGAAGTGTGAAAAGTCTGCTCATGGTACAGAAATGATACATGAGAAAACTGATAGGAGAACTTAAAAAAAAATTTCCAGCATGCTAAGTCTCTGAGATATCATTACAACTGACAGAACCCACCTTAACCAGCTGCCTCCTTTCTTTACCATCTGATCCTACACAATCTATTATTTTAGGCAGATTTATGCCTCCTGCTAAACGAAATTCTCGCTTGAATGAACTTATTGTCACCAAATTTTCATATTGTCCTGTGGGATCCACCTGAAATTAAAAATACAGTTAAAATGAATGTAAGTATTACCTCCATTTCACTCAGACAAAGCAGTAATAAGTTCTTTGCAAACCTCATTAGCAGACTATATGCTAAATATTAATATTAGCACTCCATCACCTACAAAGATAATACCACAAAGGCTACGAAAATATGCTGAGCAAAGGATTTTTTTTTTATTCCTCCTTGTTTTTACCTCATTGGTAGAAGGGACATGGTACTGCAGACTTCCACTAAACAAGCTGTGACACAATGTCCCAGCTAGCACTGTCCCAAGAAACTGCTCACATAAAGCTAGGGAGCATTAGGCTTGGACTAATCTAAGGACCAAATCTACAATCCCAAACCTGCTGCAGGGTACAGGATCTACACCTCAGCCACCCCCTGTATCCTCATGCCCAGAGGAATACTGCCCCAGGAGGCTACATCACAGAGCTGCAGCCATTTCTGTCAGTCTGTACTGGAGAAGAAGAAAGGCAAAGAAAAGAATGAGCCAGTTGAACAAAGGAACAACATGGGGCCAACCGGAGCCCTACAAATAGATGATATTTAGCACGGGCGGAAACTTCTGGTTTCTGAAGTCAAATACCTTAAAGCAGTCCCTTGACTTATTCAGCTTTATAGACATAGCCTGAGGGATTTCAACATGAGGAATTCTGGTCTTAGATGCTGGTCAAAAAAGCAACTCTGTGCTCCTGAAACTGCACAGTTTCCTGGGTGGAGTGTGTGGTGAGTGCCTGTGCACCCATCCAGCCGATGGGAATGGATCATTGCACATTACTGAATGGTAAAAGCACAGGAACAGCAGAAGAGGCACACCTATTGATTCTCACACCTTCTGTGACATTCAGTTGCCTCCCTGAAACTCTGAGCTAGCACCTACAGCACAGGAGATTCCCACTCCCAAATCCACTGGGTGAGTTAGGGAGCTCACTATGGTATCACCTTTGGATAATGAGAGACTACTCAGAAGGAACAGTGGCAAACTGTCTTTGTACAATAAACCACTATCCAGCACACATAATGCCTGGGATCATGGTCTTCTAAGGAAACCATCTCACCCTGCACCTCCCACCTGACAAGGAAGTATCCCCATAGGTGGACCTGTAAAGACCATGGGAATTAAATGAAGACATGACTGCCATTACAAAAGCTTGAAGATGGTTCTGTGATGATGGTATTATAGTGTATATTTGTTCAACTTCAGTTACCTTAATTTCCATGGTAGGAACAGCAACACCCTCCAAGTTCTTCAGTTTAATGATTGGCTGGTCAGCTGGAATACTTATTCCTTCTGTAATTAAGAGGCATTAATATTTTTAAATTCAGAGCTATAAAATACACCTAAATTGACAAAACCCAGTTTACATTGCTTTTGGAACCCAAAACCTCACTGCATACTGTTACTGATGAAGATGATCATAGGACAACTGGTGATTTTTGGAGTTTCATACTAAAGGGTCTGAGCCCTACAGTGCAAGTAACTACTCTGACTTTTAATCCAGACTACATTCTATATCTATCAAAAATAGGACACAATGCTATTTCCTCTTTTAACTAAATATCAGTATTTAGAAACACACATTTTAATCTGAAAAAATAAAACCTATCTTCATTATTAAAACAAAAAACAGTTTTCCTAAGACTTACTTCTTTCAGATTTCCACTGAGTACAATCTAAATTTGCTAATGTGATGTAAGCATCACAAAGTGCTTCCATGTCTCTAACCATAGGAGCTCTTCTTTTCCTTACAATATTCATTATCGTGCGGGCAGCTTCCATTCTGTCCTAAAAAAACCCAAGGAAAACAAACATCAGATCTTGTAAACTATATTTTTTAATATTAAAGATGCATCATAACATGCAGTCAATTAAGTACAATTGAGATATGTCCTAAGAAAACAGAGCAAACTGCAGCAATGGACAGCCCATTGTGAGATGACCTGAAATAATTATAAGAAAAAATTCTGTGCTGTCTGATCTGAGATAATGAGTAATGTAAAACATTATTGGCAATGGAGAGGGAGCAAACCTGTCCAGGCAAAGTGCAAAAGACATGCGAAAGTTCTTCAGAAAAAGGATAGACAGGTTTTTAGATGTTCTTCCACTATCTGCCTCCTTCTGTTATTTCTCCCAGCTAAAGAAAAAAAAGATCTTGTATGCAAAAGACAGAAACCTGTTCATGCGTTCCTTCTGGGTCTGGCTCTGAGAGACTTACTTTAGCATAATTCCAATCCTAAGGGGGGGAATCACAAAAAAGCTACAGATGTGAGAGAAAGGCAAAAAAAAGCCACATAAAAATGTGGTGAAAAAATGTATCAGTGTGGGGGTAAGAGGACAATGACAACCAAACATGTCTGGCCTACAATGATGGGGGAAAGAAGGGGCAACACTTTAGATGTGGGATGATTCCAAAGACAGGTTAAACAAAAATTAAGCAAAACCAACATTATCATGAAACCACAGTTCAGTATTACCTATCAGCATGGCTTTTAACATATCAAGGACCAAAAGATATACTGCACAAGGCAAACTGCTTAGATGGAACATGTTACCACACAAAGCAGAAAAAATACCCAATTCAGTATGTACTTTCAACAATAAAGCCACTCAAGTCTTTCTTGCATGTAAAATGCCTTTTACAGAATGACACATCAGGGACTACTATCACAAGAGTCTGCAACAATCAGGGCTATCTGTGACACAAAACGTTAACCGTATTTTGTTCAACCCTCTAATGATTACTTTCAATAATAACCACCTACGTATGCACAAAAGGGGTTTTTTAATTATTAAAAGTACTGTTTGCCTCCTACTGCTTCTTAACAAAAGTCTGCTAATGAGCTCTATACTAAAACACCCCTCTACATGTTTTGGGTTTTTTAATTTTTTAACAAAATTAAAGGATTGAATGTGATTAATAGAAGAGAAGTTTTTGTAGTCACCACATCAAGCTGGGAGATCTCTTTTGGTGCATTTTTAATTAACTTATTTCTTCTTATTGCATCTGGTTTTGTGAGGAGTTCATCTTTGTTAGCATTAGCCAAAGCTAATATTATAAACAAAGTATGATGTGGATGATCCAGTGAAATTCGAGACAATAGCTGCCAACAAAAGAAAAAGATCCCATTATTGAAAACAGTACAGAAGAGAAAAAAACCAATACTTAATTAACATTATTATTTCTTTTGAACTTCTAAGGTTCCTAAGATGAAATAAAAGGTAATACTTTTCCACAACTGAAAAAACATTCAAAGTACATTTCTGTAACTGCATAAAACTACTCTTATATTATCAAAAATCAATAAAGTTGATTTTTTAAATTAAAAAATGAAAGAAGTCCCCAGTCCTCTTCCCCCACCACACTGATTTAGCATCACTCATTTTTAATACACCCTTATCACCAATGTAACTTGTTTAGCTGTAACTGCTCAGAGGAAGGTGGATATTGTTTAGAAGTAGGCACTACCAAACCAGTCAAGGTATTTTCAGATAAGAAAAGCAAGAATTACATTATTCAGAACTTCATGAAATCCTAAACCACCCATCATCTTAGTTCCCATTCGAGCAGCCAGCTGGTACATCAGAGGCAAGAACTTGTATGAAGGGATCTTCTGTGCGTTTTTCTGCAGGAGAGAAAACTCAGTTAGAGAGCTGTACTAAACTAAACCAGCTGCACTAAACCTAACAAAAACTGCAATAATAATAATAATAATAATAATAATAATAATAATAATAATAATAATAATAATAATAATAATAATAATAATAATAATAATAATAAATAATAATAAAAAAGAATTATCATGGCTGTCTATCAAGCAGCAATTCAGTGAGTATCATAGCATCTTGGCCCATGTCTCCTAAATGTTGCAAGTCCTTCATAGGAATACTATTTTCTATTCTACTTTTTATGGCTTTTAACCTGAAAGTACATATAATATAAACAAGAATAATGCACCTAAGGATGTTGAAGATGGGTAGATTCCAAGGTATGTGAAGAACAAGGGGACGAGAGTAAACAATGAGATATGTTTAATCATATAGACTTGTCAAATTAAAATGCTAAGTTAAATTAAAATGCATTGAGAACTACAGGCCTCACTGGTGAATAACTAATTCATAAGCAATGACAACTGAAAATAGAAAGTTTTCAGGAAAAGTTAAGGAGCTACATAATTCATCTTCTAGAAATACAGCAGAAGATGGATGTTTATTCACCAAAGGATTAGGAAAAAAATGGAGCAAACATCTACCTTCATCATTTCATTGACTCTGTCAACTCCAGAATTTTCAAGCCAGAGGGAACAGAGTCGGAATATCCACATATCATGTTCTTCTCCACTTAGTAAACAGCTGATGTAGTTCTCCACTGCTTTACACAAGAAGCGCTTACGGTCCTCGGTCAGGGCTTGTATTGCCCCTTCATCCAGCTCAAGTTCTCGCTGAACCTTCACTGTGTATCTACATGAACAGATGTCATGTTTAAACAACAAATTATTTCTTAATAACTTAAGGCATTCCCTAGGTCTCTCACTTATTAATTTAACATTTTAAAAGTTGATTTGTATGTACAAGCACAGGAAAATAAACAACTAAGAAACTGTATTGTGGGAGCTACTCCCTTGCTGTATGTGCACACAGAACCACTACTGTAAGTAAACTTCCTGTTTTCTGTCTTCTTGATTTAATCTCAATACTGGTAAAAATGTGAATATCCAGTACAGACAATTTGTGTAATGACTTCAGTTTCCAGCAGCTGAAGTTCATCCTGTTCTGCTCACTTGCAGTTGCTCTTACTAAATCCTTAAGAATTCTGTATTAAATTTAATTCTACTCAATCATTATATGTGAAATAGAGAAAAATGCCAACTCATTTATTAATACTATGTAACATTTTTGTCAAATAAACTGAACAGATCCAGGAAACACACATGAATTCCAGGCCATGATCATCCACACTGTGTCCCTGGCTTAGTTCTGGCCTACACTATCCAGCACATGCCTGGACCATGTCCGGGCACACTTCAGAGACCATTCACAACAAGCACTGTGGATCTGGCCACAGCTTTGTGGAGAAGGGAAAATGCAGCTGTAGAGATGTGACCCACACTGTAGCTGTTGCCCAGAGAGTAGAGCTGGAGCCTGTGACAGCTCCAGAGTATCCAGACTCCATTTAATGCTCACCTGTTGGTCTGAACCCTACGTTCCCTGATGAGACCAACCTCCTCCTTGGCCTTCTTCAGCAAGGCCTGCTTATTTTCAAACTCTGAGGATTTCATGTAATTCTCAATTCGCTGGTACTGATTATCAGAGAAACGAGCCAAGGAGAGGAAAGCCTTCATCTTTCCTTTCTTCAGCTCATCACTGCTGTCTCCACTGTGGCTTGCAGCAATTTCCACAGCCTAAAGGAGAAGTTACAATAAAGGTAAGATCAATAATCAGATAAATAGTGCTGCATAAAACTTGATGAAACTCTATTCTCACTGAAAAACAGAATGGTTGAGGCTGGAAGGGACTTCTGGAGCTTATCTTGTTCAACTCCCTCCCTGCTCAGGCATGGTTATCTGCTTGAATAGATTATTTAATACTGCCTGTGATGGAATAAATATGCATACAAAATGAATCTAACAGGCTGAATATTTTTCTCCTAAATGAATGTAATCTTTGAGAAATGTTTCAGTGCAGTCAAAAAAGATTATCCTGTATGAAACAGCTTTAATAGCCACACAGGAATTTTCCATGCTTTTATCTTTTACAGTAACAAGGCATGAAGTTTTAAAACAGTCTTATAGCCTTGTATCACAAGCTGGTGAGACAAAAAATGGAAGACAGTCCAAAAGTAAAGGAAATTATATAGGAAAGTCACAGATTCAAATCATCAGAGTGAAGAAAGCATATAGATAGCAACAGAGAAAGGCAGCTATGTTGAGTTTCACAAATTAGCATGAAATAAAGAAATGCGGAGTGGGCAAATATTAATACAAACATTTCTATTACTGGCTAAAAAAATTACAGCACTTTGAAACACCAGACCAAGACTTTGCAGCATCTCAGGGGTGACCTTATCAGTCTACAGCTGACTGAAAGGAGGGTGCAGCCAGGTGGGAGGTCAGGCTCTTCTCCCAGGTAACAAGCAGTAGGACAAGAGGACACATAACCTTAACCTTAAGTTGCACCAGGGGAGGCTCAAGTTGGACATTAGGAAGAATTTCTTCACAGGAAGGGTGATCAAAAACTGGAATGGGCTGCCCAGGGAGGTGCTGGAGTCACCATCCCTGGAGGTGCTTAAGGAAAGACTGGATGCGGCACGCAGTGCCATGGTCTGGTTGACATGGGGATGCTGGGTCACAGGTTGGACTCCATCATCTCAGAGGTGTTTTCCGACCTGATTGATTATGTGGTTGTCTGAAATACAATGGCTTTTAAAATGGCTTTCTTTTTAGAATGGCTGTACTAAAAAGAATGGCTGTACTGAAAAGCTGGTGAGTGAATAATCTGTCCTGAGAAGGAAGAGGTAGGGATAGGGAACAGGAAAGGGAAACTAGACAAGTAGTTGTAATCACTGCACTTCTAAGCCAATAAAAGACATTTCACTGTGATTTCTACAAAGCCATATTCTGAACATTTAACAAAATTACAGTGTTACACAATAACCATAATATTTATATAAGAAACCCTATTTTCAATACAGAAAAATAAAGACTGCGCTGAGAAATCTACTTGACATTTTAACACTGTATTTTAACATGGCATTATATCACAGACTGTACATTTCAAAGACTGGATGCACCTTTTCTAAGTATTTCTGCATGATGACTGTAGGGTTTTCCAAGCATGTTTCAGCTAACCAGGTTCCACAGAGCCTCAGACACTCTGTATACATCAATTTCAGATGAGGATCATTCTCAACCTTTGAAAGAGCAAGTTTTGAAAAAAAGAAATTAAAGAGAGGGAGGCATCAAACAAAAACATCTTTTACATTTGAGGTAGGAAATTTCTAAAGCCTTTAAACCCTGAATAGAATTAAATCACTGAGGCCTACTACACGTAATGCATCTACAGAGTCATTTTCCATCCACATCTACAGCAGTCAATAACCTTAAATCACATTCACATTCTATGCACTACGTAAGGCAAAAGGAGAGTGCACATTTAAAAATAGCTGATAGTATGAACAATCAAAAGCAGAATAAACCAATGACAAAATGTAATAAAAATTTTAAACATTCACAGCATGTTTTCAGAATTGTATTGTATAAATATCCCCATTTAGTCTGAAGTACCATAGACAACTCCATAGGTAACAGTCAGGTACCACAAAAACCATGTGTGATCGTCAAATTCTTCAGACAGATTTGTACACGGAAACTTGATTAAAGTGTTATGGGAAGATGATGGAGCATGTTTCCAAAGGACTTTTCTCCAGACTGGATGATCAGCTTTAACTGTAAAGTAGGATAAGTTTGCAAAATACTTCTAATATAAAGAACCATGTGGCTAAGCTGGCAACACTGACTGTAAATATATATGTGAACATCACAGGCTGTCAAAACACAAATTTTCCTTACACGGACAGGGTAAATGTAAGGAAGGACAAAATTTTTGGAGGGCCTCATCAACTGATTCATGGAGAGATTACAAGAATCAAAAGAGCAGTAACTCTTCATTTTGCCCTAGTATGTATAGAGAACTTGGCCCAAAATAACCCAGCTTTTCTGAAGTGTGATATTCCTTAAGAACATACACAAGATTCAAAGCAAATGGCTTTGAAATTCTCCAGAAATGCCATCACAGATAGATGTAAAGGTATGGACATAAAGGCTTTTTTACCACAGTGGTATACACAACTGAGTTCTAGTCAAGTATTTGTAAACCATATTTTAACAAATTTTACAGATCCCTCATCCCGAGGGATCTGTAAAGGCTGGATTGACGGGCCAAGGCGAGCTGTATGAGGTTCAACAAGGTAAGTTATAGGTCACAACAACCCCAGGCAGTGCCTGGGAAGCTGCCTGGTGGAAAAGGACCTGGGGGTGCTGGCAAACAGCAGCTGAACATGATCCAGAGTGTGCCCAGGTGGCCCAGAAGGCCGATGGCGTCCTGGCCTGGATCAGCCAGGCTGTGGCCAGCAGGAGCAGGACAGTGACCGTCCCCCTGTACCCAGCACTGCTGAGGCCACAGCTCCAATGCTGTGCTCAGTTCTGGGCCCCTCAGTGCAGCAGAGACATTGAGGGGCTGGAGCGTGTCCAGGGAAGGGCAACGGGGCTGGGGAAGGGTCTGGAGCACAAGTGCTGTGAGGGGCAGCTGAGGGAGCTGGGGGTGCTCAGCCTGGAGAAAAGGAGGCTCAGGGGGGACCTTGCTGCTCTCTGTGACTGCCTGACAGGAGGGTGCAGCCAGGTAGAGGCTGATCTGTTCTCTCAGGCTACAAGCAGTAGGACAAGAGGAAATGGCCTCAAATTGCATCAAGGGAGGTTTAGATTGGATATTAATCACTAAAAGGATTGTCAAGCATTGGAACAGGCTGCCCAAGGAAGTGGTGGAGTCACCATCCCTGTTTAAAAGGAAATTAAAAGACATGCACATGTGGTGCTTAGGGACATGGTTTAGTGTTGGACTATGAATAATGAATTCTTACATTTGCCAGTCTTACAGACTCTCTTTGAAAACCCCTAATGAGATTTGCTAACAGTTTTTTTTTGCTTTCAGACATTTCAGAGTAGAACCCAGATTTAGTATTTAATATTGCAGAGGGGCTTTCAATTTCCTTCTAAGGGAAAACTTCTGAGAGTGGAATTAGGATCTTAAATAATTTAATTCCTGTAAGTTCAGACATTATGTAACACATACCTGAAACCAATCTGCATCTAATTTTTTTATCATTGTTTTAAGTATATTCAGTGCAAGACTCTCTTCCTTTCTAGCCCAGAAAACCTGAGCTTCTTCAAGTTGCCATTCAGAAACTCCATTTCCATTTGGATTGTGTTGTTTGATTTGAAACATAGCTCTTTCCGGAAGCTGAAAATGGAAAAATAATAATGAACAATTCTTTACGTAAAATATCTGTACCTCACAGCAAGTTTTGTTTTTAGGCACTCTCTCCATTTTCTCTATTTGTGCAGCACAGTCTGCCCATCCAAATAAAAAATTTATTTGCAGCAAAGATGTGAAATTACTTTTCTATATACTCACAGAAAATCCTGATTTGCAACAAGAATAGAATGGAATCAAACCTCACAAACTCTAAAATAAAGTATCTATGTTTAACATTTTAAATTGGAGGTAGAGAAATTCTATAACCAGTACCTACCAAATTAATAGACTTATAGCTTAGCAATTATTATTACATTATTACATGCATTACATACATTATTACAGACCACAGAAAAATAATTATAAAAATGGCACCACCATATACTAATTCTTTAGCATGCCTGCATCTTCACACATATCACTGCTAAAGTATCATCCTCACTACTTAATATGACTACAACAGCACAAGGAGCAAACTACGCTTTTAACAAACTTGAGGCTTTTACAGAATACTCACTGCCACAGTGCTGGTGGCTGGGCAGGCATGAGACAAAATTATCTTAAATCATTCTCCCCAACAGCTTCCGAGGCACTGAGTAAAGTGCCTCTGCAAATGAAATCAAAGACAGCACTGTTCCACTGATTTCATCACTATTCATAGAAAGATTTATGAATAGTGATGTGTGAAATAGCAAATAGTCAATCAAAGTTTAATTTAGTTTTGCATATGTGAAGTGTTAAACACCTTTCCAGGTTCTGTATTTATCTGGAACTGTTTTCTGTAGAGGGCCTTGGAGGATACTGCTGCTCTGTAAATTCTTGAGGAATTATTGATCCAGATGCACCAACTAGAACAAGCCAAGGCTGACTCTGGGCTTTAAATGCATCAGCAACTGAAAAAACCACCGACAGTGCAAATCCCAGAAAGTCATTCACAGAAAGAGATTTACCACAGTGGAATGGTGTTTTGAGAGTATGAAGCTTTGAAGACAACACTAAACACAGAGATGCAATGAAGTTATCTCTGCAGTTTTACTCTGGAACACTACATCATATGATACAAGTAAAAGTTGGATATGTAAAACTGCACCAAAATGAGAAACAGTGCTAGAAGAGCATTCTTCACTAAAAATATCATTTCTGTATTATCTACCTCATCCAGTGGCTAACACTTATGAACAAAATTAAAAAAAACATGCTCATAAATACAATTTATTAATAAATTCTACATAATTTAAGTCTCAGATTGATTTATCGAATAAACGTAGAATACAGTTAATCATTAGTACTGTTAAAAATTAAGTTCTTTTATAAACTAAAAAAACCTAAACATCTGTTCCTGGTCTTTCCTGAAATTTGTTACCTGAGTATTTTTAGCAGTTCTTGCCAATCTAGAGAGCTCCACCAGATGTTTGGTCAGGAGGCCTTTAATACATTCTCTTTTGGTGTTTTCACTCTCCTTTTCAAGCAAGATTTCCAAAATTACAGTGCGCAGAGCCATGACAGGTTCCTGGAAATGGAAGTCACTGTCTTTGAGAAGCTGGGACTGTCTCTGCCATTTCAAATAAATGTCATTCAGTTGTTGAGTAGTAACAGATCTGCAATTGTTCCCAAAAGAAAAAAGATTTGTCATTAATTTTCAGTAAGTATCAGTGAAATGCAAGATGAGTAAAAAGTAACCTGCTGAGAAAGTTCAAAACTTACACTTAAGAAATAGTGTTAAAACCCTACAATGGTTACACCACAGGCAGACTAAACTGGAAGCCTTCCAGTTTTAACAAACATGAAGTACAACAACACTCAGGTGAACTACTCTTCTGTAAATATTCTTGACTAAGCATCAAAAAACTTGTGTTAAAGGTCCCTCAGCAAAGGAAACCACACTCAAACACAGGGCTGCTGAAAAGACTGTAGGGTGACTATAAGCTACCAAACTGGCAGAACTATAGCAGAGAAAATTCAGTGTTAATAGCACTACAGAGTTAAATACCTTTCTGTGATTAAAAAGTAATCTTAAGAATTTAGGAAGAATACTGATGGTAATAGAGGTCCATGAAGAAAACTATTCAAACTTAAACAGCTTTCAGTAAAGCTATGCATGTCATTAGGGAAATGGAAAACATTTTTAGAAAAGAAACTAAAAGAGGAGGACTCAGTTACTTGAGTAAACCAGAAGCTAGGAGATATGACTGCTACCTTGGAGTATGAGGGAACTCAATATAAAGGAAAGAAAACAGTTATTTAAAACACTATATTGGCATGATATGAAATAACTCAAACTAGACTGTGAATTAAGCCAGTCTGGAAATAAAGAGAATCTAAAATTGCCCTCATGTCGTGAAGGTAAAATCCTTGTCATTTTCAATATGAAGTTTGAGGTGCTGATGAAATAAAATCTGTTGAGGTAATTTTAAGTTTTGTGCTATGCTTGATTACTAAAAATCCTGCAAACTGAGGAAGTGGTGTGAAACATTCTTAAGAATCACCTGGAGAACAGCAGACCTGCATTTTCCAACTCTCCAATCAGCTGTAGTCTGCAAAGGGTTGGATATAATGAATAAACAGACTCAAGACTGCCCTTGCACAGCTCTTCTACTTCATTCACTCTGTGGATTTAACAGAAAAATAGATTACTTTAATTAATATCAGCAAGTAATTCCAAATATCCATAATATAGTTTCCATATAGTGAAGAGAATTTAAACAGCAAAACTCTTCAGTCTAGAGTTACTTTGTACTACCATTCAAATAAAAAAAAAAAAGTTTGTCAATAAATGAAAACCCAGTAAGGACACAGAAACTCCAACATTGATGTGATACCTCGGATAAAGAAGAGCACTCAGCACCGGAATCCACTTTAAGAGGTCCACAAAGTAAGGGATGTGTACAGGAAATGTATCTTAAATTAGCACACAAATTACATATGCAGATGACAAACTGAGGATAAAAAACTTTGAGCTGCAGTCTGGAAGTAGTTTTTATTCTATGCATGAGTCTTTATCTGAGCCCATAAAACCCCTTGATAGTCTTTCATACATAACCTGTGATTACAAACACACACATTGTCTCCATCTCTCTCTCCCAGTATTTGCATACAATCTGTTACCTGGCATCTTTAAGACTGTCATGGAAAGCAGAGAATTCCTTATCTCGTAAAGACTGAAGAGCATCATACAATGATTCATGGTACCCTGGACTTCTTGCTTCATCTCTAACAAATAAAACAAAAGTTAACATAGAATAAAATAAAAACTGTATTTCTCTATAAAGAAGTCAATTTTGTCTTTGTGACAAATATTTTTGGTTGTACATTTTCTGCAGTTAGATAGGTTGCTGTTTTGCATGACAAAAAAATAATGTAATCCTATACATTTTAAATTAATTTAGTGTTTCATAAATTCCAGCTGTTCTTGAATCTTGTTATAGCTCACCTATACAAAGTTTGTTCTGATCATGGCATGGCATATGCCCTTCAACAGGCCATTTGTGAAGTTCTCCCGGTATGTCTAAACATTGCTTTTAAGACCATGCAGGAGAAGAGAATGTGCATACAAAGAGTATGTTCCCCATCCTGCTGTAAGTCTTAGAAAAATTCTCCTGACAACTAAAAATTGATGTAGGAGCTACTTTTTTGTGACTTTTTTTTTGCTTTTGCCAAAACATAGTGAGTCTATTCTCTATTGCTCCTAAACTGTGCAGTGATGCAGCTGTACTCAGGAAGGACAGAGTTCACACTAGATTCTGGACAGTAACATCAAATAACTGCTGCCAGGCATCCAGCAGTATCCTCTCTCCAGGACATTACTCCTTGTGAGGGAGTAGCCATGAATCAATACTGGTGTTTGCTTATCCAGGACTTGATAACCTCTTGTGGCTTACTGTGTAATATTTCCCATTTTCTTGTAAGTAAGATACTAAAAGCTCTCTCTATCCCTCTCTTGTGCTTAAGATACAAGTCCTATATCAATCAAAAATGGTATATTTCAGTTTGACATTGTAAACAATCAAAAAGAAGAATCACCTGCATACAGTTTCCCAGGAAAACAAAAAGTGATGTGCATTGAAACAAGACAAGTCTAAGTGAAAAACACCGCTTTTCAGTTCAATGATTAAGATGAATTAGGTGACCTGCTTTACAGAAACTATGTTCTGATCTGGTCTTTTTTTGCTTGGGTCTGACCCTATTGTCTTTTGCTTAAAGAACTAGCAAAAAGATAAGGTGGCTTACTTAACAGAAGAGATGTGGCTCCACTGCATATTCCTCCATGCTGCCTGGTACCGTATTTCCTGCAGTTCTGCACACCACTCAGTGTTTTCATGTTCCAGACCTTTTAAGTACATGGAAAGAGTGTGGGAAAGCCCAAAATTCTGCAAAGCCTGGAATTAAGAAAATTAATCAAAATTTATTTTCCTCCTTTATTAAACTGAACAGGTATTTTTTAAGGGCTTTGTTTTCCTTCTGGAAACAAAGAATCCCTTGCAGGAAAGACAGGACCATGACTACTTCTAAACTCTACACGTAAAAGGAAAACTTTTTAATAAGACTACCAATCACACTATTGATATCTGGAACTCCAGGAAAATGGTTTTATTACTACTGTGGCTGGCATTTTTCAAAATAATTTTCACACTGTACTTCAAATTAACTATCAGCACACATTTCTTCATGCCATCATTCCTGGGTGGCAAGTCAAAATGAATTTTACTTCTTAATGAACTGTTTCTCCTGATGAGGATTTGAAAAGATTTCCTTTAACTTCTATCTGTTTAAAGGCCATAAAATCTTTATAATTGTGACCAATTAACCAAATTACATATCAAGCCACTATGAAGGACAAATGCAATGGAATTTTAACAGTGATGCTAAATAATTTGTGGTTATTAAGAAATTAAAAGTACCATAGGAAAATTAAATGAGGGAAGCACACATACATCTACGCTAAATTTTTATAGAACTGGTATAAACATTTTTAGGCTAAAAAGGCAAAGCATATTAAGGATTCAAAATAACATCAATTCTTTTTATCTACTATATCAGAAAAATCACAGTGATTCATAGTGGAGTGGTTTAAGAATGAGATAGCAAAAATAACCAACTACATTACTTCCTATATCCTGTCATTTTAGGAGCTGGCCTAAATCTGGAATAATATTGAATATACTTATTTTTAAGTATTTCACAAAATTCATTACCCATGATGGGGATTATGGGTGAGTGACAAGAGGACTAAGAACCTTAATATTTTCAGAACAAATACTGAGTTGTCTTATATCCACAGTTTGAATGCCTATGACAATGGGCTAGACTTACTGAACAAAAAGATCACTTTCAGTCCTAAAACAATTTTGGACTCACTGCAAATGACTCAGTATGATGAAAATCACTTCTTAAACTCATTTCCTCTTACAAAATAATATTACCTCTATTATTCCTGCCTGGCGAGTAGATGGAGAGAGGCTTGTCTCAAGGTCATATGTTACAAGAGCTTTCTCCCATACTGCTTCATGCTCATATGTTCTTATCCTGTTGTAAGTGAAAAAGAAGTTTTCAATTTAGGTTCCTTACTAGTAAATGAAAGCAATGCCTTTAAAGAACATAAGAACATTAATAAATTATACCGTGCCAATGGCTGCAACATTCTTCCTCCACCACAGCCATAAAGACTGTCAGGTTCTCCAATGCTTCTGTAGATGTCCATGAGAAGGTCCTAGAACATGCACCATAAAACAACTATTTTTTTGGAACCAGCTTGAGTTAGTTTTACATAAATTATATCAATTTATAAATGTTTTTACAGGTAATATCATTGCTTAATTTTCCTTTGTGTAGTATCTGAGCCTGCTATCAAGACAGGGAAAAAAAGTTACACAGCTAGCCAAACTCTTCAGGCCTACTTTCAATGCTAATTTATTTCTTAAAGATCTAGAGCTGGGCCTTAGGTGGGCTTGTTGAAAAGCAAAAGGCAATAGTAGTAAATGACATCAGATACACCAACTATGCATCTTGAAAGTCATACAAGCATAGTCCTGGAATAATGAACTATGGAAAGAAGTAACTTAGATAAGGCTACTGGATCAGATTTTATATATCAAATAAACCTGAGGGAGATAATACTACTTTGGTTTTAATAATTACAACTTCTACATCACATTGCATTTTTAATGAATATATATCTGTGACAAAAAAAAAATCTTTGAAATCTGAAAAATATTTGGCTGGCTACCACCCTAAAGTCAGTTCTTTTAGAAACAAAGCCTGCTTTGCTGTGATTTCAGACTTGCCAGCCAGTTAGTGTTTCAGGTGAACAAATACTCGATTTAATATGTCTGAGTTTAGTTTGAATTAAAGTTTGAGGAGAACTTTAAAACCCATTTTTTGAATTCTACTAGATCTACCCTCAGCTCAGATGAAACCTACTGTCAATCATAATTATACAAGATGGTTTGCATCCAGATTAGGAAGCACACACAGTACCTGCAAACTTAGACCAGTTTCTTCTTTACTTTTTTCATTCAAGGTAGTAATAGGTGTTCTTTGACTTTCCTCTTCAAATGTCAAACTCTTAGCTGCTTTAAAAGATGATCTAAAAGAAATGTGTCAACATGAAATTTCATATAGGGAACTAAAGAAATTCTGAGACAACACTCAAGAAATAAGGGGCACAAACAATAAATGCAAGACTATTATATCCCCAGGTTATTCAGTATGGCTCTCCATCAGAATGAGGAAGTGATCAGTTGAGCTGGAAATACCAACATCAAGGGATTTTAACACCAAGGTGTTCTTTTGGAGAACCCCCCTACACACATCTTGTAATTCCTAATCTTTTATTAAATCAAATTGCTTTTGTGAATGCCTGAAGTGTTCTTTCCTCTGTGAAAAAATAAAAACAATTAATTAGCAGTTAATATACGTGCATACAACCAAACTTTTGTTGTATTTCCACTACCTGACAGTGGTTTGTCACAAAACCTAAACTAGTTCCATACTTTGATCTTGCTAGACCACAAAACAAAGACAATTGTCTGTTATGGAAGAAAAGCTCCTATAAGGATCATTTAGCTCTATCCACAGAATTCCAGTCATCATTCTTGGGTTTACTTTCTCCCCTTGGTTAACTTCTGGCAGTGATTAAGAAAAGTTTCTGATTACAAGTCAACATCGACTTTTGTGGCTTGGATTGCATTCAAGGACTGGAAATATTTTCCATGTCCATATACACACCTATGGAATATTTTTAAAGCTTCCCTGACTTTTATATAACTAAAACCAAAACACTTTGCTGGGACTCACAAAACATGATTCATTTTACCAGAAATGTCAGAAACAGCACTCCTCCTCCTACCTTTTTTGCTGCTTGTCCCTATTTATCTTGTCTGCGTAGATTTCTGCGTAGAGCAAGGCTGTGAAGTGAGCAGCACAAGACTGTGCTGCTATAGCAACTTCCAGATAATTCAGATCTAGCCAGAAGCTGTCGTCAAAAACTGTGCCTGAAACAGATCTGATTAAATAAAGACTTTAATACTGCTGTAACAGACCTTTTATCTAGCATTGAACAAAATAAATCCAGTATTAACTATAAAGCTTTCCAAAGGCTAACTTTTATCTTAGCTCCTGAAAAACCCACACTACAAGAAGTATATCAGACAAAAGGATTTTAGAAAACTCCTTCAGCCTAGTTAGAACCCTTTAAGGGTAGCCATATCACTTCTGTAACAAATGCAAGGTCACTACTATTTCTTTTCTTTGAAGCCACATGTTCTCTACCATGTCCTTTTTCTTTAATCTAGAGCACCAACAGATCTTTGAACAGTCACAATTAAATTAGGGCAATGTTTTGAAAAGCTTGGATTCACCTCTTTTGTCTTCTCAAGTAATCAACAACAGCAAGCATGGCTCGTCGAGATACTTTATCCAAACTTCTAGAATTATGGTTTTCTTGATCTGGGATGTATATTTCAAAGGAAAGAATATAATGAACTTTTGTCATATCACATCCATTAACAAAATAAAAAATAATTAATTCTCAGTCAAGACAATAACTAAAAACTTCCTTGAATTGCATTTCCAAAATTAAATTGATTGTCACAAAATGTATTTCTTCTCCTGACACGATGTTAGTGAGATTATAGTAATTTGTGCCACAATTTGATAAAAATATCTTTGTATTATTAGTTTATGGATTCTATTTCTTCTTACAGAATTCAGAGACGAACTAACATCATTGCAAAAAGCTCTGTAATAGACTTTGCCATTAGGCTTCCACCATGTAAGTTATTCAAAAGTCAGAGAAATACTTCTTATTAAATTACTGTATTGCAGATTTTAGAGTGTGTATGGCTACACAAAAACCCAAACTTTCCACATACAGGCACATCCTTTCAAAGAATCTATGTTTCCATGTGTTGCTTCTGGACTAAAAAAAAATCAACAGATGGCTACAGGTTGTGTTCTGGTGATTGGGTTAATAATTTCTTTATTCCTCTGGTCATTTCTGAATTACCAATTATAAGAAGCAAGAAAGAGGGAGCACACAAGCAAATGTTTGCTTACAGTAAGGTGCAGAAGTAGCAATTTCCTCTAAAAAAGAAAAAGCCACATTACAAAAGTATCTGGGCATTTTTTTGTGTTCCAACAAACAGAAATGAATGTGTTCAGAAGCATTTGACTCTCCCATGTCTAACTGCTTGTTTTATCCCATTTGGATCCTGATGGATTGGAATGAAATTTATCTAGATTTTCTAGGAAGAGTTTTCTCCTTGTTTTCACAGGATAATAGATTCTCCTAGAGAATGACTAAAATTTTTGCTTCAATTGCTGATGTTCTATCACTCCAATTTTGGAATTAACATATCTTTGCTTTGTTGGCTACTGCAACTCCAGTTCATCTGTAAACAATCTGTCATACAATGAAATGCGTGCTACTTCATGGTTTCGGGTATTTTTTTGTTACCAGGACAGTTTTTCATCTGGAGAACTCCATTTAAAGCTTCAGCATGTCTTTCCTTTTTTTCTTTATTTTTATTTTATTTTCTTTTTATTGCCTCAATAAGATTCCCTGTGTAGAACTCCTTTTAGGAAAAATGTCTTGATTTTTTCACAGAAGGGGTGATTATACATAGGAATGATTTCCCAGGGGGGTGGTGGAGTCACTGCCCCTGGAGGTGTTTAAGGAAAGACTGGATGTGGCACCTGGTGCAATCTGTAGTTGATGTGGTAGTTTTCAGCCACAGGTTAGACTCAATGATCTCAGAGGTCTTTTCCAAACCATGTCATTGTGGATCTATGAATCACAGTGTTTGAAGGGGCCTCCATCATTTGCTCACTGATATTGTTGAACTAACTGCAAGTTTCTAAAACTTGGAAAAATCTCTTCATATTTTTCTTGGAACATTTTGGGTCACCCTGTACATTTGTGCATAAATTGGTGAGCTGTAGAAAGGGCTTGTTACCTGAATTCAAAAATGTGAAAGAATACTATTCCAGTATTTCAGTCCAGGTTAGTGAGCATCCAAGAAAATACTTTAAAATACACCTAGCATCATTAGGGTTATTTATAGCACTCTTAGTAAAACTGCAATACTAAGGGTTCCCCTTCCCCTCTGGCAACCTGCAGCTTGCATGACTTGCCAGTGAAGATACTGCAAGACATTGTACAGACTCTTTTTTTCAATGATCTGTCACTGAACAAGGGAGTTAGAATATACAGCACAGTAGCTACTGCACAAAAAAACCCCAAACCAAACGAAAAAACAAACCTACCCTAACCTGAAGTTACCTTACATATTTCAGTTCCTGAAAAAATGTGCATGTACCATTCCCAGTGTCTAACAACAAAGATCTTCCTTTTACACAGATTTCTGCTAAATTCAATCACAATCTAATTGGAAAGGACATGAACAGCTTGTTTAAATGGTGCTTTTCTTTAAAAATAACTTACTGCCTTTCTCATACTCCGGTGCAGTTCTTTTGGTTACAACTTCCTTTTATTTTTGCTGGAATGGAACAGGTCTTCTGAATGTATAGGAAGACCATTAACAATATTAGGCAATACGTAAAGCAAGGGTTAGTCTTCTCCAATGGGAAAATTCAGGTGAAAACTGCTTTTTATTGCTTTTGTTTGAGTAATACATGAATTTACCTGCCCATCAGTCATTTTAAAAGACAGTCCATGACTCAGTCTTGCAGCTCTTAACATTGGATTACATCTAAATTCAGCAAGCACTAAACATTATCCAGTTATGAATAAGAAAAGAAGTTAGACAGAAGATATTTCTTGGGTGCTGCCAATGAACAGTTTCAAAATCATTGGCATCTCCATCAAAAAAGATCAGTTGGGCAGAAGCTTCTAAATTCTGCCTGCCTACAAGTGCACATCATACATTTGATATCAGAAGATAGTTTTTCCACAACCAGAATTCCTCCTTTAGCTGAAACAAAACTATTGTGGCATTACCTGAATCAGAATTTGGAGTACATCTAGTAGATGAGGCAAATTTGCAACAGGCTGTAAAAAACTTCTGGATATGAAGTGACAAAAGATTTCTCCAAGATTCTTCTGAGTCATGAAGAAGGATATCATGAATCAAATATGGAAGCAAAGTTTGGCACAAGTCTGTTTTCACCTAGAAAATAAGAATGCACAGCAGCTGCTAACAAAGAAATGCTTTTTTGTTGTCTTTCTCAGGTTACAACCAAACTCACAACTGCCCAAACAAACATGTAAAGCTTGAGAAAGAACACACAAACCACTCAACAGGGTTATGCTGGCATTCACTTAAAGCAGCCATATAAAATTCTCCTATATTTGCAATTACCTTTCAAATCCTGTATTTTGAGAGTACATTTTATGAGTACCTGCAATATATGACCACAAAGGCCCTGAATTATTTAACAGCAGAAATTACTATCTGCTATCAAGATGAGTAATCACATTTTTTGTGTATCACAGCACACATACGTGTAAAAATGTATGATTTAGCTCACCTCACACAGTGGCTTCATCAACTGGAGAACTTCATTTTTCACACCTCCACTGTCCAGTATTGAACTGGTTAGGTGCTTGATCCAGGTCTCATGACTTTCTCCCAGAGGAATCCACAGGTTTGTGTCATCCAATCTTTCTAAAGGAGCCTCTGTATCATTAGCAGACACTACAAGAAACTACAAGAAAAATATATGTATTACCAATAAAAAAAAAATCTAAGGCATTTTAAAAAGCCATACTGCAATGCACACATTCAAACACATCAACTATTACTGGTCCTTCAGTTGATAAACAGTATCAATTTTGCTCATGCAAATGTAAAGTTTTCCAAGGAGATCTGAAATTATTAAAAATAAAATTTTACTGGTGACATCAACAAGGTCACATTAGGCATCACATCTAATTTACAAATAAAAAGATTGAAAATTAAGAAATGTCTGATTTATGCACTTGTAATTATGCACTTTTTTCTGACTTATTTTCCAGCATTTTTTGCATCACATAACATTGGAATCCTGAGAAAATATTACATTATCCATTAGGCAATGGATAATGTAATACTTCATTGTATTGTCTGTCTAAAAAAAAATTTGTGTGTCTAAATGAAAGCACACAGCTTTCTAATGTCAAAATAGTAATTTCCTACATGAAGGGAAAGCTGCAACTGGTAAAACAGAAATGAGAAACAGACATGTAAAATAATCAGATTTGCAATTATATTGATGCCAAATCTGGCATTTATCAAACACCTCAAACATCTTTTCAAATTCACTTTTTAAAAAAGATAAACATTTCTTTTTACTCTAATCCACATGCCATGCATATGAGATGTATCAGAAGTACCTTTTTCCTGGATGTTCTGAAAGGCTGTAGATAGATTAACATGGGATCAGCTTTACTTTTATAAACTTCCCAAAATTCATAGCCAGACTTGGTGGCTAATATGTTCTTCAAACAGGAAACAGCAGCAGCTCTAACATCAATGCTGAAAAAAGGACATACACAACATTGTCATTATTAATTTCATTCAAGTATTTGATTTTCAAAATCACCTTTGCAAGTAGACAAGATAAATAATTCCACCATCTACAGTGCCATTGCATATTTTTTTACAGAACAAAGCCTGAGTACTTACTCCACAGCACTGCTATCCTCTACAGCACAGAGGAGACTCTCTGGCTTGCATCCTACTACAGAATTTCTAGGAAACATTGAAGATTGATTGGGTAAACAATCTGAGCCTTGGAGAAGCACATGGCTGGTATTAAGAACACTTTCAGAGAGTTACTCTGAGGTGATCTGAACAATGTACAATTTAAGGGCTCCTATTTTGCTTCTGAGCTAACTAAATAAATAAGTATACTCACCAATTATCTGTTAAAGCAGTGTTTATTTGAATTAACATTATGAAGACACACTGAAGTTTTCTATCTTCAAGTAAATCCGCTGCTCTAGAATCCAGTGCGTTTTCAGCCCGCTGAAGAGCAGTGGTGGAGAAATCCATGGGACCTATTTCTCCCAAGCAACTTCCAACAGCCTCTGCAAATACATGTCATTTTATAGTCTTTCTGTAGTCTTATGCATACTAAACCAAAGCCTACCCTACTTTTAGAATTGAGACTATTATGGGGTAAAAAGCAGCAAGCATTTATAAAATATCATTCAAGGACCTTTATGATTAAAATTACATGTGAAAAAATTTTGCAGTTTAAGACTCATAAATATTACAGTTATGCTTTATAACTGAATTTTCTAGGAGTGCCTATGGTTCTGGATTTTCCAGCTTATATCAGATATGTCTTTTATGTTGGCTTCTGCCAGAAACTGGCAAATGGAAAAGGTCAGAATTACTAATTTTGAATCCCTAAAGGGTATGGTAAATAAAAACAGAAGCCTGTGTGAGCCCAAAGAGTAGACTGCAAACTCAGTAAGAATTAATCTGTATTTTACACAAAAATGTGTATCAATGTGTTCCTCATTTGCTTTCCAGACAAAGTATTTTATCAAAACACACAACAACTGAAAAACATAAAACAAAAAAGTGACCTTGAAATAATTTTTTACAAGGGATGCTAAATGTTCATTAGAAAAAAACCAAAATCTATTTCCCTGCTCTTTCCTTCATACTCTGCAGGTGTTTTGTAGTGGAAAGCAAAGTGGGAAGCAAAACTGAGAACAACCACAGTTTCAGTCTGGTGTTTACAATGACAGCCATAATTTACTTTTGCGTCTAATTAACTTACCCAGCACTGCTTTCTCTCCTGTATGGTTAACTGCCATCTTGGACAGCTGCAGTAAACTCACCACCAGTTTCACTATTACAGAATCTTCTGGCTTTTCTATCATTCAGAAAGAAAAATAGATGCCATGCATGTCAGTATATTTGTAATGTGAAGTTATTAGAAGAAAACATTGCTTCACTGCCTTTTACCTACAAATGTCAATATGCATTATTAATGCCGAAGCAAGATGGTATTAAACAGTACACCAACTAAATTATTGATTTTTCTTATTCTTCATGGCTTGGAAAAATGTCTGTGCATGTGCATAAGCCAAAGAATCCCCAAACTAGAATGCACCTATGCTATTATTTTCAGTGTTTTGATGCAAAAATGATAATTAAATACATGAAAGATTAGCTTAAGTTGGTGTAAGAATGTTATTTGAAATAGTGAAGGCATACTATGTGGCTCCACTGACAGCCCTTAAGTTAATGTCATCATTCTATTCTAAATCTGAACCCAAGGAATACCTCAAATTAGGCTGTCAGGAATTTTTAAGAATTTGATTAGCTTTCAGTTGACAAACTAACTCTGCCAAATTATAAACTCTCAAGATGAGTATTTCCTTACATATTTGCTCCCTGCTGGAGGTCTTTATTTTTAAAATATACATTCCAAACAAAATGGTCTAGGAAAAAATACGATGATTTGTCAGTGTAAGAAAGAAAAAAAACCCCAAGAAAGCAGTACTTTTAAAAAAAGTACTGGTTGGAGTACAAACCTGAAATCAGACTTTATGCTTAATTGATATCTTTAGAAAAATGAATACACAGAATAATAGACTTGTAAGTGCTTAACAGAATTTTATTATAAGGCAAAAGCCCCATTAAACTTGCCAGTCCATCTCCAGCAAAGCAAGAGAAAATACTTGGGGTTTGCCTGAGCATATCTTCACACCTAATAATCTCTATAAAATATGTCCAACTCCTTTTAAAGTCTGTCATGTTGTTAATTTTCATAGTAAGTAGTAGTAAGTGCCATGGTGAATGTATTTTGAAGAAATTGCGTGGTTTCTCTTGTATAACTGCTCCCACATTATTTAATCTGTTCTTGTACTGTGATGAAAGTGTTAAACACTCCCTACTATGCTTCATCATTCCATTCATCAGCTCATACAGCTCTATCTATTTCTACTCAATCTCTTCTTCAATCTCACAAGGCTCTTGTCTGATGGAAGTTGTTCCATACAAGCCTGTTACCCTTTCACTAACTCTGTTCAAAAAGAGCTATTTGTAAAATTGTAAATGATATACAGGATGTGAGGGCCAAAATGCACTTGCACCATGACCTTACAACATTACAATTCTTATCCAAATTTTACTTTGTACTTGTTTACAATTAATCACACCATCTCTTTTTATCTTCCTGTCATGCACACAAGGTGATGAAGACCTGATGGAGAGGAGAAAATTGAAACGGTCTGGCACAATTATCTGAAAACCAAACTAGGAAGGAACTGTCTCTGGACTGAGAGCTGAAACACAATCTTTGCACATGTCCAAATTCAACCAAATTAAATCCTACTATTTGTTCTGAGAGTTTTACTTTCTAATATGCCTTTAACAAATTGAAGCTTTGTTTCATTTAAAAGAGTAGGGAGATTCATATACAAGAAAACACATGAAGCAACCACAAATCAATGTACTTCTACTTATCCTGGTCACTCACAATCACACATGACCCATGCCAAATGCCTGAAGGGTATTTTATCCTCTCTGCCATGTAACATCTCATCCATTTATTTATTTTTTGCTAAAGATATTTTTTATGTTGCATGAATCATAAATGTCAATCTACTCTGTATGTCAAATTATATTTTAATTACATTGTTAAACATATTTAAAAAAAATTTCCATGTCAAATTAGAATAGGGTACATCATTAAACACCTAAAACCAGGTAGAAAAGAAATAAAACACATAATCAGACAACAGTACCCTGGAAAATTTTCAGGAGATCTTTCATCTGATCTTTATACTGTTCCAACTTTTTGCGTAAATCATACAGTCCTTCAAGCCGTGTCAAGGGCAGTGAATCACAAACCCCAACAGAGAGAAAGTGATTGATTTCCTGCAAAACAACACAGTATTAAGCACATAGAGCATACAAGTAAAGGCTTCAGGTGAAGAAGTGGCTCTAAGCAAGTTCACAATATGGATGCAAAGCAAAAATGGAGACCTACAAGTATCTCCATGGCTGAAACCAGCAATAAAAGAATCCACGTCTCATTTAAACTTAAACTATAGTTAGAAAATTATTCTTCTGTGGAAAGTCTGCATTACAAAAAACACTTTGCTGTGAGATGTATTTTAAAATGTAATTACCTCCAAAAGAGAATATGGTCCTTTACTGTATTTTATTTTCTGTTGAGTTGCTCGCAAATCTTTAAAAGCAGGGTATTCAGGAAAAGGATCTAAGCACTTGATTGCTTGGTACAGACTTTCATTATCCTTATTTTCTATCACCAGGTATTTCAACAAACCTAGGACCTGAACATAAAAAGTAAATGAAAACCAAAAAAGACAGAGGAACATTTTTGAGCCATATTTTTTATTCAGGTTATGAAGTTTGTTTTTCTCAAAGTTTCATTAAACTAATAAGATAATTTATTTGCACTGTTAAAAATTGTAAGATGATTAGAGGCTTGGGGAAATCACAGATACATTCTAAAATGGTGGAGCATTTTTGCTCTTCCTCCTCCCAAACAGAAATCAAAGCTTTTACTATCCCAGCCTGCAGTTTTGTCCTGTCTTTTGATGAAGCTGATTTCAAATGCTGGCCAATATGATCTCTATGATATTCACAATTATTTAACAACACACTGCCCAAGCAGTTCTGGAGTTATTAGGACTTTCCTGTTCTCACTAAAGTGCTGGTAATTTGGAATTTAGACAAACACCTATTTATCATACCTTACTACCCAAATCACTGAACTCTGGCAGAATTTGTATAACAACATATCTACAACTTGAATAAATGTCAATGGGGTACCATACTTTCTTTGGAAAAAATTGTCTTTATGCTTTACTTAAAAATCAATGCAACTGGATATTAAATCCAAACACCTCTGAGTGTTTGGATGGGGGTTTTATTTGAAGACTTGTATTTACCTGAAAACTATCAACTAGCTTCCATTTAACGCTAGAAGAAAAAATAAAAAAGAAGGAACTGAAAAGTGATCATTAGAGGGTGGGCATCCCTGCAGGAGTATGATATGAGAAGGTTTCACATTTGACATCAGTTCCAATTCAGATTAATTTGTGTCCCCCCACTTTGTTCCTGACACGTGGCCTTTGCAGATGTGCATATGCAGCTGTTTACACAGACATACTGTAAATCTGATCACAATCAGGAAGCTGTGAAACAAGACTGCCAGGTTATTTTCAGCTGGGTTGGCACAGCCCTCCAGCTGAACTGGAAGTTCAAGGAGGAGGACAGCACAGGGCTACAGTGCAACCATACAGATGCCTATGGTACAATGGAATCAGATTATCCAGAAGGCAACATGAGGACTGAAGTGCAACAGGCACACTCTTCTGACCTACAGCTACTAATTGTAAATCTCTGAATCCTCTTATATTTCCACCCCCAGCAGAATGCACATAAAAAGCAACACCAGAGGGAAAACAATGCTTGTCACACAATAGAAACTGCTTTGTTTCCCGTTTAAAGCCTATGTGCTACATTTTTTTAAAACAATCATTTATTAAATAAATAGCTGAAATACTGAAATCTATTCTCTGCACACATTTCCTTTTGTCCTTTAGACACCTTGTACCAAAGGTCTTCATCATATTTCCCATTAAATCATCCAGAGTTTTATAAGGAGTTGCTTAGCTGTTTGATGTGCTGTTTGGCAAAACAGTAGAACTAAAAGTGAAGTTGCATTTAAAAAAATTAAAGGCACAGTGTTACATCCAAAATAATAGCTTTTATATAAATCTCCAAAGCAAAGGAAAAAGGAATTAAAATTGAATACGAGTACAGATAAAGCCTTAAGAACATTGAACATGAACTGGAAAACAGGTAAGGCATAAGGAGCACCACAAAACTACCTGTTCTTGAATCTGAGACTGGTCCATGGCAAGAGGTGTCAGGGTTCCCACAATAACATGAAGGTGGGTCTCCAGAGCATCGCTGCAGCATGTAACTGCTGTGTGGCAAACATGATGCAGCAGGTCACAGCACAGCGAGAAGCTGCGCATGGAAATGTCTCTGATTATGATGGGTCTGTCACAGGAAACAAAGTGGAATGAAAGAAATACAAATTGGCACTTTCCTTCCTGAGTATCAACATTTCACGCATCTTGGAATAATAAGGGAAAAAGAGAATAAAGTCAGGATGAATTTATTCTAAACTTTAAAATTTATCAACTCAATGAATCAGCTCTAAAGACTTAGCTCAGGAGACACCGAGAAACTGAAACACAGTGAATCTGACTGATCACTTCAGAAAATGGAATAAAATATTGTTAAAAAATATACACCAAAAAGAAAATAAAATCCCAAGAAGGATTTTAGACTATTATTTGTCAGGACAATCTTGACAGAAGCAGGAAAAAAAAAGGAAAACATGCTCTCTGAATACTCCTCTATCTAAAATGACCATTAGTTTAAAAAAAAAATAGGTTATAAAGGACACCTGGAGATTATGCAGTGCAGCTTCCTCCCCTAAGCAGTGTCAGCTTCACATTCAGATCAGGTTCTCAGGGTTTTATTGAGCTGAATTCTGAGGTCCCTCTGAAAGGAAGTGTTGTTTTCCAGTGCATCAGCAGCCCCTGCCCCAGCTGAGTGTTCAACATAAGAATAATAATGCCATAATAATGGCATTTACTATAAAATATACACATCTCTTCAATATCTCAGGGTATGAAATGCTTCAAACCAGCCAAGGAATCAATTTATACATCAACTCAGAGACATGTAGGCTAATAACTGTCTGGGAAACCCCAAGTTAAAGCTCAAGTAAGAAAGTATCCTGTTATCTTCTTATGCAAAAGGTAAGAATCCCACTTAAATTTTAACTGGTCCTGATGAAGGACCAGTTTTCAGTCTGAAGGCAAGCTAAGATAACCTGTACAATTGTCACTTTGCTATAGGTACTTAGTGGTGAGAATGCAAATGTCAACACTCTTGTTAACTCAGTAAGCACATTTTATTTGACATGCACTTACTCTGCACTTAACTCCAAATTTTTAATTTTTCTCCCATATTATTTAAATTCCTAAACACTCCATCATCAAAATCTCCTAACACTGCTTATTTTTACAATTTAATAACCTATTACAGATACAAAACCTGCAATGTAGCAAACATTTAAATACAAGGCTAGCACAAAACATTCCGTATTTTATTAAGAGTTCTATGCTTAAATTCTGGAGTTATAAAAGAACAGCAACTTTATTTTTAATTTTAGCAACTTATAATTAATTTTACAGGTTAATTAACATATGCTAGCAATATCAGAATGTAAGGTTACAGGAGCGAGGGAGCATAGACAGGAAGAACTAGATATAATTACTTTGTTTACCTGCTGTTGATGTGGTGAATCAGGGTGTAAATTACATCTCGGAGGACAAAAGCCCAGGCTCCTCCTAAACTGTCTTTGATCTCTTTGAGTAACAGACCCACAAACAAGTGATAAATTATAAGAATTCTGTGTTTCTTATACATGTTTTTTGTTTCTGATGCATGCTTGCAAAGAGCTAGAAGGATTTTCTGGAATGAATCCTAAAAATGAATAAAATATGAGTTCAAAAAATTATTCATAATGTCAATACAGATATCAAGAAAAAACTTTAAAACTTAAAATCTAACATGGGCAAAACAGCTTCATTATTTTTATTGCTTTAAACAAACAAAAGACATAGAGAGAAACCAACTCCCCAAACAGGACTATAAGCCATATACCTCTTCATTTTCCTTTCTTTATTCCCCCCACACGAGATATGCTATGCCCATTTTTCAGAAAGCCAAACAATGATGGCAATGTCTACAAACAGAAAAACATCAATTAAAACCCATGAAGACATCAGGTAAGAATTCAACCTGTATTTTTTCAAACATAATGTTCATGCGTGCAAGATGCACTATTTCACAGAACACAGCACTGCAGGCTGCAACTGTTAAAATTGTGAACTTATAAAATAATAGGAAGGTAGTGTAACATTTTAAAACACTTACTCCAATGACTGGCAATATTAACTTTTACACTCAAAAGATTTAGATAAAACATGGGTTAGAAAAGTTTTTTTCCTATTTTTAGATTATTTATAGGTAGGCAAAGAAAGTTCTTGGCAACATATGCAATAAAACAGCATAACTTTATACAGATACATTTCTAAGGAACAAACTTAGAAGACAGTAATATATTTATGATTTACTGCAAGGCTGTATAATTTCCTATCTCTTCATATTTGTCTTTAACAAATGAAAATCAAGTGTCAAAAAATATCCCTAAGTATAAAATTTTCACACTGTCAGTAAAAGTAAGTAAATTTTATATTTTAATTGTAGGCTGTATTTAGTTAAAATTGACCAAGTATAATTATTTTAGAACATTCTTCAAACACGTGACAAATATGCCACGTTCTAAACTGTGACTGGTACACAGAGATTTTAAATAAAAACCTTTAAAATAATCTACTCTACTTTATATGTATTATAAAATGCATATAATTACATAAGTTTACACAGTTATATAAGACATATTACATACATAACATAACAATTAATGAAGTAATATAATTATATAGTGCACATAACTCTGTCCCTGAATTTAGGACATCTTCCACTTCAAGAGGCAAACAAATGAATAGAAAAGGGTCTAAGGCTGGTTTTTTGATTCACATAGAAATGATGAAAATGTCTAATTTAAACTAAAGGGCACCCATAACAGAAATTTTGCATTCTACAGGAAATAAATTCATAATTTTCTTACATCATACATCATCATACTTACAGGGCTTTTAGAAAGAACAGCTATAATACTTTTTAATTTGCTTTTATGGCAGTTGCTAATATAGTCCAAGGTTGCTTTAATCACGTAAGATGGAAAATGAGGAGGATTAGGAGCAGGATCCAGTTCTCTAAATGAATAAAAAAGAGATTTATATTTTTCTTCTCAAAAGTCAAACCACTTGTATTTAATATAGTAAGTCTTGATGAATAAACACATTAATTCCTAGAAAATACCTGCTTTCAATAAGAAGCATCAAAAGCATCCAGAAAAGTGACAGGCATCTTATTTTCTATCTGCTTTCTGTTCCTCTATGGTAGCTTTCAAAACTGTACTTTCCAAACATTCTTTTACTTTTTTTTTTTTTTTTTTTGAGAGATGATATTGTTAAAAACCCACACATTTGTCTCATCTAAGGTACTTAGCACAAAAATCTAATTACAATTCATGGCTAAATCTTCTGCATTATGTAATTGTGGGAACAATTTGGTTGAGGAAAAACAAGGGAGTGAAATTTTCTGGGACCTCAAGAAGAAAAGAAATGCATCATGGTAGTAATAAAGGCACATAACCTAAGTTTCATCACTCTTATTCTTACCATTTCCTTCTTAAAAAGAGCTTTGTTTACAAGCAGACACCACAGTTTGTTAATAAACTCACTGCAAAAAAATTCTTTGAAGAGTTTTTAAATTCTCAGCCATTTAACTTTTGGCAGATTTTCCAAGAAATGCTTTGGATTCTTTCAACTTACTCTTTTCATAATAAAGCTATCTTCTTCAAGAACGTTACAAAAATGCAATTTTTTTCCAAAAAGTTTGTATCTAAATATAAAAATCTGGAAAACTATATGCAAATATGGATATTTCAGGACAACAACAAAGACTGAAAAGGTAATTAATATGAAGATATTTCTGGCACTAGGCTATTTCTATTAATTAGGAATTTGTTTATTTGGCATTGCCTAACCAATCTCCTTACCAAAGACAAGAGCAACCACTGCCAGAACCACTAAGAAACAGTTAATTTTCCCTCTCCATGATTTCAAGTTATTAAAAACTATTAGATAAATAACTTTAATTTATAGACTAGAATCTGACCAATTTTACAGAGGGCAGTCCATCTAGGTTTGAACTTATGTCAATTGGCAGTGCCACAACAGTCCAGCTCAACACCACACAACAGCACTCCCTGGCCCACTGCTCATTCCTTCCATTGGCTGCAGTATTATGGTGTAGCCATGATATTTTCTGAAAAATCCATTTGCAAGGATTTTTCTCCTGAGAAGCTGAGAGGCCTCAGAGGAAAAGAAAACCAATAATTATCTGCTGGTGTGGAATGCCAACAGGTGCATCTTTGATTGGTCCATGTTGGTTGTTTCTAATTAATGGCCAATCCCAGTCAGCTGGCTCAGACTCTCAGAGTCACAAGCTTTTGTTACCATTCCATTCCTTTCCTTGCTAGCCTTCTGATGAAATCCTTTCTTCTATTCTTTTAGTATAATTTTAGTAGGCAATTATCTTTTAATAATATATATAATAAAACAATAAATCAGCCTTCTGAAACATGGAGTCAAGATTCTCATCTCTTCCCTCATCCTGGGACCCCTGTGAACAGCACCACAACTGGTGACCTCGAGTGAAGAAAAATTCCACATTACAGAGCTTCTCATCCTGACCTTGGGGAGTAACTACCTGAGGAGGCATGACTATGATTTATCACTACTAGTAACAATAAACCCTCTCAGCTGCAGGGTTACTTTTTCTTATGCCTGAAGGGCACATTTTAATGCACAATGTTACACAAACACACTCAGCATTTAGAAAATTTGCAAGTGCATACCTTATGTATTTACTTAGATGAGACCCTTCTTCGACTGTGGTACCAACTGGTTCATGTAAAGTCATCAACAGTTCAACCACAATCTCTGGCAAATTACTATGAGATAAATTGTCCATTTGCTACAAGAAGAAAAATCAGCATTTTAATTAGAAAAATGTATTTCATCCAGAATTATTTCTTTGTCTTCTGAGAAAGCCTACTTGTCTAGATTCTCTACTTGTTCCACCATCCATGACATACAATTCATTCATAAATTAAGCCCAGTTAAGCTTCTCTGTAGCAACGACAGGCAGAACAATCTGCTTTCCTACACTACATAGAAAAAAAGTTTCACTTTGCTACTAGTTCTGAACATAGAGTCTGCCTCTGGAGAAGATGACTCATCATAAAGCATTAACAAAATATTTTAAGAGGAAAATGTGACAGATATATGACAGAGAAACTCACGGTTGTAAATAGTAAAAAATAATAAAAAAAATTATTGCATCATGAAAAAAAATATGCTTCAGTCAACTTTCTAACTTAAAGCTTCTATTGAACAGCTCCTTGAAATCCTTGGGATAAAAATTCATCTAGTTTGAATTCAATAAAATATTACTTCTGCACCTATAAATGTGAACTATTTTTATAATATATAAATTTTTCTTTCTGGTCTGTTAAAAACCATAAAACTCAACTTACACATTTTAAATGGATACCTGTTTTCCTAAGCAGTTTTCATCCTTAAGCATGTCATAGACTTTAGAAGCCATTTCTCTTTGCTCTGCTACTTCACTCTTTTCATGGCTTTGATAGGCAAAGTACGGGAGGATATTGACAAGTAACTTTGGAAAGCAGTCTGCCAGAACTTGTCTCCAGTCCTTCTCAATCTTGTTGGCAAGTGATTTCACATCTTCAAACTGACTTCTAATCACCAGGTGTGGAACCAAAACTTTGTAGCAAGACCTACATGTAGTAAATACATTTCCAAAATGTCCTTAAATTACTTTAAAAAAAACCCTTGAGCATCACATAGTAAATACAATTTCTCTACTGTATAACTAAACTTCCAATCATTGTTTAGCTACTGCTACACACACACACAAAAAAAAAAGAAAATTTTACCTGCATAAATATAACACATGATGCTTGGAATACATTTCAAAAGTTCTCAATACATCACCTTACAACAAAATTCTGATGCATTACTACATTTAGCAATTTGAGACCCTGTGTCATAATTGTACATAAAATCTAAATAACACTTTCATCTTATAGCAAACTTACCTGTAGAACTCCTCAAGGCTAGTATAGTTCAGAAGAACATAAGGAAAAGCAGACAGGCTATATCCAGTATCATTTATTTTCAGCCACTCCATCACCAAATAGTCTAAATGTGATGTCATGAAGTCTTCTATACTTTTATAGCCAAAAATATCAGACACTTTTTTCAAAACCTGAAATGCATGAATTAATAATGCAAAAATAGCATAGAGAGCAGACGGTATTATGGCAAACTGACAATATTACACCTCCATGTGTAGCCTCCAACATTTTAGTGAATATTTGTGTAACTCAGCCCCTCTTTAGCATAAGCCATTTTATTATTTGTATTGACATATCTCAGGAGAGTGCAATCAGGAACTACAACTAACCCACATGAGTAAATAAAGGATGGCCAGTACCCATTTTGCAGGGTACAGACTGTGTGCAAAACCAGGAAGCAAGCAGTGAATAGAAAGAAAGGATATAAGGAACACATGCACTTAAAAAATTACTAGCATGAAAGGCTGAAGTATGAACAGCAATCATTTCAGTGTACCCTCATGAGCTTCAAAATAGAATTCCACAAGACACATACCATCCTCCAATACACTGCATTTATTTTACATATTTTCCACATAAGAGAACTTGCTTCCTCTGGGTAGAATGATTTTTTAAAATGAGATCTGTAATATTCAATGTATAAAAGTCTATTGGTATTTCAGATATGTGCCTTGAACGTACAAGATTTACCATAACAATTGCCTTTCATTATTTCATTATTTCTATGTAAGTCATTAAATATAAAGACAAATGAATTCAATTATGTAAGTACCACATCAGTTATACCTTTACAATATTTAACAAATTGCAATACGGAACAAAGCATCTTGTAGTCTTCTAATTTTAACCTAACCTTAATTTACAACCTAAATATCAAATGAAATATCAGACTTGCCTTTTTCACAAGGTGAGGCTCTAATCCATTCTCTTTAACAGACTGACAAATAGCAAACAGAGCTTGCTTTTCACAGACTGGGCTGCAGCACAGAACCATGGTTATAAGCATCAGCAAAACCGCTTTTCCATTACTCTGTTTGTCCAAAAGATCTTCAGGACTTGCATCACCCCGGACCTACAATAAGAAATTATGAAGACCTTGAGAAAAAATTCTGTTTAAGCAATTTCCTAGTTAATAAATCAGCATAAATGATGTAAAATTAAGAGCACTGACATAAATACTGCTGAACAAGTCAAGTCTCCTTTTTTAACTCCTTGAGGCATATAGGGAAGAACTGCCTTCTACTTAAATGCAGCTCTCCCCCTATTAAGGCATTGTGTTGAAAGTATTGAGTTTAAATAAAAGTTACAAGAAACTGCAGTGCAAGGGGAAAAGCTGACAGACACCACCAAGCTGAGGGGACAGAACAAGAACCCAAAGCAACATAGAAATCAGATAATGACAAATAGCTGGAGGTGACAGTACAGAGGGATGAAAAAGATGACAGAGAGGAGGCCTGAGCAGCAAGGCCACAGCAAAGGGAAGAGAGACGACATGCAGGTAGGTAACAGCATGACAGAAAAAGAGGGAAAATGATGAAGCAGATGACTTTACATGGTAGCAAGGAAGGAGGAAAACTGAAAGACACTAAAAGAAAAATTAAGAAATTCTACAGTACTGCATCACACTGTTGTACTTCCAGTCACTGCACCAAAGTGTTACTTTTCCTTCACTTCAAACTTCTTCTGAATAGTTCAAATTTTGAAGCAAATCTCAGTTTTGCACTCTTAACACCACTGGAAACATGATCCTTCTGATATTTACAAATCTGATTTTATACTGTGTAAACACATTATTTAATTTACACTGCTCCTTATTAATTATTTATATGTTTTCTAGATTATTGAGGCTACATTTTTCTGCAATTCCTAAGTGTTACAGCACTGAGCCTGCCAACAACAAATAGTATGACAAAGAAGAGCAGTCTGAAACATACAGTTTACAAATTTACAAACTTCTAATGTGGGCAAAACCGTGAGTGACTGGATATGAAAGGAATTCCCTGACTATCACTTTGTTTCATGAGCTCAGATTATGAGAAGTCCAGAAGAATTAGTATTTTCAGAAAAATAAACATGATGATGTTAAAGGTAATTTTATTCAAAACATCCAAACTAGGCAAAAACTAATGACTAGATGTTGGTACCAGATTGCTCATTCCTTCCTGAACTCTGAGGTACGCATTCTCAAAAGCCTTTTGCTGAAGCTTCAGGGGAAGAGGTCTTGACATTCCAGAAGAATCTCTCTGTTTCACATCTTGAAACAAACTTTAAAAAAAAGAATAATTATAAGCATAACACCACAGAATTACTGTATGTTGTGCATACCAATAAGATTCTGATTTTCTGAATACAATCATTTTTGTCTCAATTGCCTTATATAGATTTTTCTTTATTTTCTTATAGAGCAGTTTCTCTTTCTATATTGATCTCTCACATCACAGAATAATTGAAATGCAAAGTTGGAAGACTTCAACAAAATTTGATACGCTTTTATATTCTGACAAGACTGCAGTTCCAGAAGGTATTGAAAAGAGCAGCTATGCAGTAGCAGAAGTGAGGTCCAGTTAAGAGAAATTAAACATTAGTCCTACAAACGGAAACAGTATCTATATTATCACCTGGTAATTGACTTTGCAGCAAGAATTCTAACTTTATGGTGACTGTCTGCAAGGAAATGTGGGAAAGCATCACTCACAGGGAGATCTTCATCTTTCACATGAAGGATTGCCCACTTGCAATGAGGATCAACCTGAAGAAAATTAATATTGTGATTCAAAATGTACAGAAGATACACTGCAATATACAAAAGATATTTACACACTGTTTTTAAGTACATCTTAAATAAATATTTAGTATGCTAATGAATGTCAGAAAATCTGGGATTACCTCAAGCAGGGTTTTCATGCAATTTAAAAGGGCCACTCTTACTGATGCCGTGCACTTCCCTCCTTGAGATAAATGCCTAAAACAAGGAATACTCAATTAACGGAAGAAGTTGCCCACAATTTTGAGAAACAGTCTAGCAAATTAGTTTCTGCTGCTCACAGTTGACTCTTTTGTGCTCCATGGGCATGTCTGGGAGGTTTGACATTTTTATTGGTAATTGCAGACAGTATTCTTTTTGGGTTGCTGAAATTCAGCCCTTGTCATAATTACAGATACAATTCAGCATAGAATCAGTCCTTGTTTATATACAGCAGTGTAATGGTTATTATTCTGGTACCATCTTAAGGATTAATTTTTTGCTATAAATACAGCATGACACAGAAAATCTGAGAAGTTAAATGCTGCATAAAGATTCCACAGTACACAAAAACAAGACAAAAAAAACCCCACCAAGCAAGACACAGACAGCACTACAGTCTTTTTACTGATAGCAAAGATAAAAACTAAAAATTAAAAATTTTATGTCCAACAGACTCCTGCATTAAGTAACATACCAGAAGGCTCCAACAATTGTCAAAAACTGTCCTTTGGCATTCCCTGCCTCTTCAGCAGGTTCTTTGAACTGGGCCAACCCTGCTGCTATAGGGAGCAAATTATTTAGGATTACTTTACAAACTTCTTGATCTCGACGATACAAAGAACACACAGTACTGCAAAGAAAGAAAGAAAAAATATGTTGAAAAAGCCACCAAATCCCCTGAAATAGATGTAAAACATGCCTAATAGTTTCCTTCTTACGAAAGAGGCTTAAGAAGCATCTCAACATCGACTGCAGGCAAGAGGTGTTCTTCAGTAGGGAGCTCCTTCAACAGGATCAAGTACTGTGGAATAAAAAACCCAAATGGAATAAAAAGCCCAAACAAAACTAAAATGATGAACAGTACTTGGAAGAATAAGTAGTCAAAAAGAAAAATTAGGAACTTTTTTGTTAAGTCTTACACAAAACCATGCAGGAACACACCTATAATCAGCAATCGCATGTTAGACTGGTCATCCTTTCATGCAAATAAATACAGAGTAACAGAGATCATCAAACTTTTAGTAGTGGCAGTAAAAAATATAACCTTTGTAAACTAAGCCACAGATATTATTATACTGTAGAAACTATTTCTAGTTCTTTAACAAATAATTTATCATAAAGGCAAGATATGTATTTTTCTCAACTCTTCATTTTCTGGCTTACAAATTTGAACTGCTGTTTTCCTGACTACAACTAGCATTTCAAAACCACCAAATGTAGCCATTTTAAGTCTTCCCAGGGGACTGATGACAGGAGAAGGACAATGTGCAATCGAAAAGACTATGCAAATTTAGTAACAGTACAATTACAGAAGTGGGTCTGCTGTGAAAACCCCTGAGACTCACCATGTGCAGATGCAGTGGCTTAGTGCTGTCAAAGACGCTGCCCTCAGTCAGCATTAACAGCCTCCTCCGAATATCGCAGGCTCGGAAGCTCAGTGTCTGAACTCGGACTGTGGTTACACAAATACATAAGAACCTCACAATTTCAAGGAGAAGTAAATCCTGCTTTGTCAACTGCTCTTCAGCTAATGGGCTCAAAGCACCTGGAAGTAAGATTTTCATGTAAGAAATGCTTCTCCAAAGGCAATAGGTGGTAACATTTTAAAATCTTTGCAAAACTAATATAAGTTCTCAAAAAAGATAGAGTACAAGCAACCTTTGTGTTCATTTGTTATTGAGCAGCTAGGGCATTTTAAGTAAGAATTTAAAACAAGAGGTAACATCAGTACTTGTAGCCCTTAATAGGAATAAACAGATTTATGCTCCTGTCCCTCTGAAGGTCCAGATATGATCTCCTGATCAAGAATTACTGACCAGGAGAAGGAGAAAAGTTAAACAGGACTATTTTTAAGATAATGAAGCACATCTAATGAGAGACAAGCATTTTATAGACACATTTTCTAGTCTTTTCTATGCCAAAACTTTTGTCTGACTCTGAAGAAGTTAGTGTCACTTCTTGCCTTATTTGATTTATGAAATTAAAAATTAACTACTCCCTTCTAAATGAGCTTGAGCACTTCAATAACATCTTCAAAGCACTGATGAAAATTATTACTGCTTAGAAAGTACCTAGTTCAACCATTACCTGCTTCAACTACTAATAATGCAGCATAATTTTGTACCTTATTAAGTTTCAAGCAAAGAGATATTTGCAAAAACAAACTTTTGGAGGTAGAAAAGACTTGCCTGTTACAGTTTGCATGTCACCAGATTCATTTGTATCACTGATGTCAGTCACTGAATGATCATCAAACAAACCATCAGATGCCTGGTCTTCTACTTCCATAATACTCTCCTCAGGATCATTCCTGAGATCCACTTCTCCCAGTACACTTGGCTTTCCAGTAACTGTCATCTGACAAAAACACCACAGCCTTTTAAAGTTGTTTTTTAGGGACAGAAGAAATACCACAGACATAGCACAAGGAGAGACACTGCAGTTTTCCAGTGAACTAGAACAGCTGAAGACAGTAAGGATGACACAGAATTGATGAATATCATCCTTTGTGATAAACCTGTTTTCTATACACTGTCTGAACTATTCTCTTTAAGATAGAAGCATCCTCAGACAGATACTGATCTCTGCAATCTAGATTCTGCCAAGGACAGTGTCAGTTTTTAAAAAACAATTCTCTCTGTAAGACTCACACACTTCTCACCACACTTCATAATTAGAAAGAAATGAAAAGGAGACATGTGACTTTCTGAGGGCAAACGAATTACGACTTTCCCTACCAGATGACAAGTTAACACATGGCAAAACCCCCAGCTCTTCCACATCTGAAAAGCAGGAATTTGCCTACCTAGACCTGACTACAGCACCATGTGCCAAAGAGAAATTTTAAGAATTTTGCAGTGATGTGTACACTTCCATTTTTCCCAGTGGGAAAGGAGTAATTTACAGTAAGATTTAATACATTAAGATTTAATAATTTAATGATAAACACAAAAAACCCTGCTCCTTTACAAGTGCACTAACATTAACCATCTAGTGGTAGAGAATTCTTTTGTATACACCTCTACTGCAAGAAAGTATTAAAAACATGAAAAACAGCATAAATTTGTTTTTTAATGTGAGCTGGAATGCTCACCTTGATCAAATGTTATCCATCTGCTCTTCTTTTTACCCTAAGCATGTGTTCAAATGCTAAACAGAAATGTTTCTGTTTAGAATTTTCTATAAAACTCAATGCATTTCAATTTATTTTTTTCAGTAATAAGTATCTTGTTTGATTTGCTGATTAAAAACAACCCACTCACAGAAGAGCACTGCATTCAGAAACAGACAGAATGTACTTACCAGATTCTGGCAAATATCTATCAGATCGTTCATAAATTTTGATGTTAACAAACGCAGGAATATATTAGACAGCATCTTATTAGCACTGTTCTGTAAGGAAGCAAGAGGTACAGATAGCTTAAATAATAATTTTCAGGAATTAAAGGTATGATATACTCAATTTCCTGATCTCATTAATGAAGAAAGAAATTAAAAGTCCTTTATAAACTTTACCTTGGTACAATTGCACAAACATTTTGTACACTGCATTATCAAGGTCCTCAGTGTGTTGATCTGGGTATCTTCATTTAGTTTGTTTTTAGACTGGGAAATGCTTTCTCCAGCATAATGAATGAGAGACTAGCAAAAATAAATACAAGATGGTTAGAAAACCCCAGTGAAATGCCCTTATACACTAGCACCTACACAGTACAAATTTTCCCAAAAGGAAAGGGTTCTCATTCATACATTCTCATTCATACAGCTTTGATATTCATAGTGTGCACCAATGAACCCACTTTTTTTTTCTGTGATTTTTGTTGTGCTCATTTTGCTCAAGTAGCAACAAAACCATGGCTTAGGCATGCTTGAAACACTAATATTTTCATCACAAAAGAAAAATACAGCACATCTCCTTAAAGTGTAAGTTTTGGGTTTCTGTATTTAAGCCAGGAACCACCTCAGATAGTACTAATAATAAAAATAATAGCAATAGCAGTCTTCATACTGGTTTGAACCATCTAATTATCTTAAATTCCTGAATAAAAGACCTACAAAAAGGACTTGTCCTCCTCTAATTAGTCCTTTGTCTACATGTCCATGACTTCCATTTTTTGAAAGGTGTGACTCAGAAATGTATCAATATTTAAAATGATCTCCACTGCAAAACTCATGTACTGTTGTACTGACAGAATTTCAGTGACTCCTCTCTTTCAGCAGCAGAATCATATTTAAACCTCTCTAAGCTGCCTTTTTCTGAGGAGATACCTGTGCTCTGCAAATGTGTCAATACAAACAGAATTTTATGAATTAATTTATATTCAATGCTTTATTTAATTTTTAATAGGTCCCAAATTCATTACTGCTTACCTTAGCATTCTGGAACAACTCTGACTTACAGGCATCCTCCTCTTTAAAAATACCAGTGTAGCAGTAGCAGCCCAGAACACCAGCCAAAATACTGACACATCGGACAAGGTGCTCAGCAGCAACAACCTTAGACTAAATCAAATACACAATATCAATATCAGCAGCTCATCCCCACAAAATACAGACTCCATACACTTTGCCTTGGAAACAGATTGTTTGGGAGCACAAATGTAAGGATGCAACAACAATTTCTAACTTACCTTTGGACCGCAACTGCTTAAAAGCTTTTCTGACATTGCTAAAAGGCAGTTCTCCAGTGTTTCCCTAAGATTTTGGTTGATGACAAGTCTTGAACCAGTCACATTTTTATCTGCAACATTTACTCCAAAGTTAGTGAAAATATCCATTGCATCAAATGTAGTCTGCAGGTACAGCTCTTCAACATCAGAAAAATTATTTTCTTCTTTCCCTTGCAGATGTTGCTCACTTGAAGAAGAGACACAGTTTTTACTTTAGAAGCCAGTATATAACTTTAAAGTCTTAAATACTATTATTTAAATACAGGAAATATACAAAAAGCAAAATAAAATATTTTATCTTTTTGTGCTTCTGAACCCTGGTTGACCTTTACTTTCTGAAACGACTTTCACTGTAGAATGGACAATACCATTCCAGCTCTAATTGAACTGTAAGGAAACATGAAGCCTGCACACAGATCATGCCTTCTCCTGCCATTATGGAGCAGCATCTGCTTTGTGTTAGGGTCCCTGACCTCAGCCGAAGCAGAAATCCACAAAGCCCCTGAAACTAGTAATTTTAACTTCCAGTAGGTAAGTCTTATCTTGCGTCAGAACATATTTCAATCTTACTAAGAGGAAACTGGATATAGTCCAAAGCACTGATGAAAGATGTAGCAGCATTCCTAGCTTAAGTAGCTATGATTAATTTGAAAACATACCATTTAGCATCATTTTGGAAAAAGATAATGGAGGCTCTGCAGTTCTTCATTGTAAGGCTCACAAGAATTTTTGGCAATACAAGATGAGGAAAATCACTGCAAGAAAGAAAATATTTTCACATTTTCTTGCAATCAGATAAGCTCTTGGGATTGCTGAAGCACACACAAACATTGACCAGATTAACAGGGTATCCTCAATGAAATTTAAGTTTCCACTGAAGATTTCTAATGCATAGGTCACATATGGTTATCTGCCATGATATGGACAGATAACCAAAATGTATCCCCAGAATGACATTCTACAGGAAGCTGAAAAACCCTACAGACTCTGCTTAAGCTTTAATATAACAGAATTCTGCATTAATATAATACCTTTTTCCCTGCAGAATTTTTTGTGTTACAGGGTGAGCTTACATGTAAAATTATGCCACAAAAACTTTACCTGAGGAGCACAGGAGGCAACTCTGCACATTCTTCTATTTCTTCCTCCAAGTAGCTGGACAGGAGCCACTTCATTATTGCCTCCCTTAACACAGAACCCAGATTTCTTTCAGAACTATTCTGTTCCATTCCTATGTCCAAATTTTCTGGCACTGAATAGGCAGACATCACTAATGATAAACAACATACAGCAGAACTGCAACAAAAATGGAACAGGGGATCTGTGAGAAACCATGTGGTATTTGTTGATTAGCATTCTTAAGCAAAGTGAGTATTTCTGCATGCACAGGAAGCATCAAGTACATAAGCAAGTTAAAAAGCATGCATACTGGTCAACTCCTTCATTAAAATCTTCGCATTTTCATTTTTCTTGGCTATTGCAGACATTTCCTACCTACCTTAAAGATTAAGTCAGAGTACTTATTTCAGAATAAAAATTCAGAAGGCAACATGCTTCTTAACTTCAAAAAAATCAACATTTCTCTGTCAGATCTTTAAATTTTCCTCCATTTTAAATTTCAGTATATTCTAAATATGAAGATGATTGCCTCTTCTGCCTCTGCTTTCAGTCTTTTTACGTATTTATGATAATTTCAAATGCTTAGAACACAAATGTGTGCAGTTCTTAAACAGAAATACAGTCACAACAATAATATTGAGTAACACAGTAAAGAGGAATGCGAATCAGACACAAGACACTATCCTTGATTCCATTTTACCTTGAAGGTTTGCATGTAGGTCCTGAAAATATCTTCCAGAGCTCTTTATCTGCTACAACAAGGTTCTCTTGAATCATAGCTCCAAGCAGCCCAAAGCTCTCAACTTCAATTTGCTGAAGGCTAACACTGCGAATGGTAAGAGTCCAGATCTTTGCCCAGGTTCTCTGGAGCTCCATCTTGTGAGTGCTTTTCAAATCAGTTTTCTGGTTTTGACACAAAGCCACCTCTGTGAGACACTTCAGCACGTAGGGGGTCCTTTCTCCTCGGCGCTGCTGAGGCAGTAACTGGTGAAGGACATTGAGTAAGGCAGGCAGCTCACTGTTAGGAATACTCATGGGATACTTGGATATTAGCTGACTTGTAATCTGTAACCTTGAAAACACAAAGTGAAACAATTAATACCAAATATACAGAAATTTACATTTTCAGCAGTAAATGAACAAACAAACAAAACAAACCCTTTTTCAATTGCCATTTCTCATTTATACTTTCCAGTATTGAGCTGATTTGTTTACTATCAAAAGTTGAAGATCCAGTATTTCTACTATTTTCACTTGTAAAGACTGCTCATCTAGCCTCACTATCATTAACCATTTCTTACAGTTCAGAGGTCCCTCATGGCAAACAAAATACCCCTCAATCAAGGTGCAAGGTAAGAAGCCAGGCCTTGGAACAGTTTTCAGAACAGGTATTACAGAAAACTGTGTGAACTAGACCAAAATGGCCAAACTCTTAATGGTTACTGTACCATGACACAGCCAGCTAGAGCAACTTTCCAAATGCTCTGACAATCTAAGTTCAGTGCTTAAATATATAATCACAGCATGTCCAGACACCCAACTTAAATGCACAACATATTCAGGAGAATGTAAAATGTAAAAAGATGTCTGGAGTGATATTTTTTTCGTGTAAAGATGTTATTACCAAGGTATGACATCAAAATCCTTCTGGGATCTCTGCATGTTGTCTCGAATGACACCCCAGCCAAGCTCAATCCTCCTGCGCTTGTTTGGCACTGTGTCCTCACTGGGCTCTCTTTGTGAAACAGCATACGACTGGGTAATTTCAAGGACTTTGGTATCCTCTGTAAAACCTTCCATAAAGATAAATTTTAAAGTATGTAAATTAAGAAAGAAAAAGCAGCAGTATTTACAAGAAAACTGGAATACTTACAGGCTAACAAGAAACACAAGTACAGTATAATACATTTCTAAACTGTATTTATATAATACATTTAAAATGTATTTATATAATACATTTCTAAAAACACAACAGATCACAGACAAAAGGTATGAATACTTCAGCAAAACATACAGCTCAGTATAGTCAATCATGTACTCAAATAAAAATGTTACCTGATGACAAATATCAGCCATTAACTCAATTAAATTTTCCTTTACAGCAATATTACGAGAGCCTGAAGAATACTTCCCTCTGCTACTGATCAGATTTATTTCATTCACCAGCAGATCATATAGGTTATGTAAGATGCTTTGCCACTTTGTTAAGTCATATGCACCTGTACATGCAGAAACAATTAAAAGCATGTATCACCCACTTGATACAATACATAAACCTACCTAGACAACGCAAAATACAGACAAAATCTGAGTAAGGCAAACAAAGGCAAGTGCAGGCCTGAAAAGCAAATTTTATACTTTCTAATAAACAATTCCTCATCTAACTGGAAAGAATATAGTTAAAGGTAATGGATAGATTTGTACAAAGTATTAAAAAAAAACTATGCTAGAACTAAAATAGACCACAACAAACATAATTACTGAGTTATATTCTCTGACCAGTTTTATAGAGTAAGTCAGACTCAACTAACAGTAGTAATTTCTTGGTTTAAATAGATCTAGTAAGACACAAATACATGTGGCAATCTAAACCGAATTTAAATTATTATTTCCTTTCCCCAAAGACTTAGTATTTTCATTTAGCAATTAAAACTGCCTTTTGATTAAAAGATGCCCCAACTTTTAAAAGACTTAACACAATTAATATGGTCTTAGTGGATACAATTTGAAAACTCTTTTCACTTTTACTCAGTATTAACCCACAGCATAAAACTACTGACAAATAATCATCACTACCAAGTGTTAACCCATAGCATAAAACTACTGACAAATAATCATCACTACAAATTATTGTGCCTATTCTGAATTTTGATGCTGAGTTTCCAAGACTCAGCATCAAAATTCAGAATAGGCACAATAATTTAAACAACCACATGCAGCAATAAAAAAAAATTTAAGCTTTTTATTGTACCTCTTCCCTGAGTTTTTGCACCCTTTGGATGATGAATATGAACTTGGAGACGAAATAACTCAATTATTGATTCTTTCAGGGAATCTTTTGGTCTATACTGAGTCCATATGTAAAGCATCATAGGCAAAATTTCTTCCCCTACTTTGCAAATCTGTATGCGACAGTTGTCAGCAAACTTGTTGCAGAAGATATTCATTGCTCCAACAATATGATCCAGGCCTGCAGTATTCTTCTCCTGCCTGTAACACAAACCTTACACTCAAACTTCCAAGAGAAATAATCTTATTTATTTTCATAAGTATTGTTTAAATGCAAGTACTAGCAAGTAACAACATTCAGAACAGTATTTGCTTAATAAATGCACAAGTCATTAGTATTTTAGAGAAGTTCCTTAATTGACATTCAAAGACAGAAGAAAATATATCTGAAGAAGTATTACCTTTTATTACTCAAGTCTAATCCCAAGTACTTAATATAAGTTATTTTCTAGCATACAAAAGGAGCACTTGCAATGTACCTTGCAGACTGCATTGCTTTTGAAAAGAAGACAAGCATGTCAGAACACAACCCATCAGTCTGGAAGCAGTACCCTCTTGTAAGTGTGTGAATTATCCTAGCCACTAAGACTCTATTAATGCTCCCAGAAGGTTTGAGGTATAAATGGCCATAGCGGGTCAGCAACTCTGCAAATGTATCAAAAAAAAAAAAAAAAGCAGATAAGCATAAACATATATATTACAGAGGATTAAATTAAAAAATCTTGATACAAAATATTGAATAAAAGATACAGACACCACCACTCTGTGGTCAACAGCTGGAATTTATGTTCTTACTTTTAACAGCAACAGATCCCTGATTTTATAAATAAAAAAGCTGACTTCTCTCATGTACCCCAAGAGTTATAAGCAAGAATTAAGGTAGAATCACTAGAAAAGGTTATAGTAACCTTTACAAAGATTATATATCCCTCCTTTAAAAAAGCAACTTGTTCCACTTACTGGATTAAAGTCTGATTTCCTCTAGATTTATGGCCTTCAGCCCTGTCTCACCTCAGTGACTAAATTCCACTGTGCCCCTTACTATCTAATGTCAACATTTCTCCTGCCACAGTTCCCGGTTTTGCCTATCCACAGACTCAGCTAACTTCCATGTTCCTAAAGAAACCACCACACAGGAACCCACTGGCTCTCCATGCCTGTGCTCTCTCCCAGTGACCTGTGCAGACCATGCATACATGACCTGATTGTACAGAAGTGCTTATGTTTCAGCAAGAACAGACAAAACAGTACACAGAAAGAAAAAACCCATCAATTCCTAATCTTTGCTGTTTTGTTTACTTCAAGTGTAAGCCCTTAGAGGCTGACACTGCTTTACTCCGTATTTTGTGCACTACCTCACACAACAGGATGCCAAACAAATTAAAACGCATCTAAAACTTGCTTCTACAAAAGGAAACACTTTTCCAAGTAAGCTCAAAAATGTTACCTGACCATTGCTGCTGGGATATCGCACACCAGTATTTCCTTACTGACAGGATATCCTTTAGGAGTATACTACTACAGTCAGAACCATAAGCAGCACAACTTATTGGATCTCTTATAATTTCCACAACATAAATCAGAAGTTCCTGACATTTCAGTCTGGGTCCTCCTATATGAAGAAACAACATGAGATTATTTAATTAACTCAAATTCTATCAAATAAATCTGTAATTAATTGTTTGTAAATGTTACCTAATTAAAAAAACAAAACAAACCCCCCAAACTTCCTCCTAGTTCTATGAGGAAATATTTTCTTAAACTGTTTCTAAAATATAAATTACCAGTGGGAGGATATATCAGTTACAGACACACTGAGTAATTAGAAAAAGGCACTATGAACACCAAAAAGGACAGATAAGGAGCACAAGTGACAGATTTTCATTAAGATATTTAAATAGCAAACAGCTGGAAGCAAATATGATGAACCCTACATTGGTAACTTCAAAGTTAAAATTCAAAGTTGAAAGCAAAGTACCAAAACAAACCAGTATCTCTATATGCTATGATACTGACGTTTATTAGCACATCTGATGAAGTATTTGACCAAGCTTCCAACTTCTTGTATTTTTTTCTGTCTTGTAGTTTGGGTTGAAGCAGATGCATTTGGTTTTGTCAGCTGCAGGTTTTTAAGTTCTTTCTGGAAATATTTCTGCAAGACACTTCAAAAATAAAAGAGAGATTAACTAAGGACCTGCTCATTTATGACTGAAGTAAAATAAGAAAATGTAGGTTTAGGCTAAACTGCCAGTTCCTGTTCTTCTCACAAATCTAATTATCAAAGACAAAACCCAACTGAAATACACTACAGCTCAAGCATGACTAGAAAACAGTCTATAAAAGGAGATGCAAGTTTTAAAGACAACCCAGAAGCAACTTGGAGTAGGAACCAAATTTTCCTTTAAACTTTGCACAGTGCTAGACATACAACTTACAATTAGGAAAAAAAAGCATTGCTAAGTATTTTTATTTATGCTGCAACATTATAAAACAAAATAATAAGAAGTACTTATCATTGCTTTTATTGGGAAAGCCTTCAAGTCCTATTTCCTTATAATTCAAAATTAATATATGGATTATATTTTAGATCTATGAATAAATTAAACTTTTCACTGTATTTGTCACTGTCATTGCTATAGATTTTCTGGCCTTCTATTTGAATTCAGTTTAGAGGCTCTATTTTTGTATTCCTCCTGTGTATTCCTAATAGATTACCATCTCTAAAGCAACGTACAAAATTTATCAAGTACTTTTTACTAAACTTTTGGTATACCTGAGAAAGAAAAACTATTCCAATGCTGTCAAATTAAAAAAACATAATGGAAAGCAGGAAACCATTCAGTGAAAAGCAATAATTCACGTGAACTTCCACCATGAAATTTAACATTGGCTGAAGCTGCTGTAAGAACTTATCACACTCATGCTTAGTCCAATCTTAAAGTACACTTTAAGCAGACTGTACCAAAGATTAGCCTCTATAAACATGCCACAGTCCTTCTACTGTATCTTGAGGAATTCAGCACCACAAGAAACTTTAACAAAGCTACCTGTAATCGATCTAAGAACTATAGATTGAAAATCAGAAGCAAAGAATAATTTTCCATAGAAGAAAGTAACTATTATTTTTGCAAGTAAAAGAATCTACCCAATTAATGAGCTTCCTAGCAGTTTTCTGTAAGGGATAAGTGTGGCACTTTTGGCCATTTTAAACTTACTTCCTTTGGAGACTAACGGTAAGTAATTACTTGTTTATAAGCTGACAAGAAGTCTAAATCAATATACAGAAAGATAAGCATTAAAATAGGCCTAACAAACAAAAGAATGATGACCCATTCAAGAAAATTGTGACCATTCACAAACAAAACCAAGGAACTACCTAAATACAGCATCCCAGTTGAGTTGCTTTCCTTGTTTAGAATCCGAATTCCGGTCCAGCTGGAGAACTGTTTCAGGATCACGAAGAAGCCGCTTGAAATTTTCAATTTCCTTCTGAAAATGTATTACAAGAAGAATAATTGTTTATGATTCCCTTCATTGTTATTTGAGGTACACTGCCCAAAAGAAAACTTGTTACCCTTCGCTCCACAGCTTTCTCATTTTCAAGGCGACGACAACAAACCAGCAGATCATGTAATGCAAGACTCATGGTTCAGCTTAAAGAAGAGTCATTTATATCTGCACACAGAAGAAAGGGCAAAACAGTAATTATTGACCACAGCCAAGTCCAGAACTGAAAGTCCAATATCAAACAGAACCACAATGTTCAATGTTTCACAGAAAAGCTCATTTGTGGCTGGGTCAGTCTCATTGATGCAAAACTCAATCAGTTTCACGTCAATCTGTTCCCACAGACAACAGTCACAGAATAACTGCAGGGAACCCCTTCACATAACTCTGACCTCCTTTCTATGAGTACTGGGGAGAGCTGGGCAGACAATTGGGAGGACAATTATAGTGAGAATGACAGAGCTAAATACATTCTGACAAGTGGCACTAACTTTCAGTAGCTCTTTTAACGTGATACTGCCAGGAGAAGGCAGCACTTGGAAAATGCTCTCTCACATTGTACATTTTCATAGGTATGCACCATCTATTGACAAATCCCCAGGGACTCAACAGGTCAAAGGATTATTAAGTATCAGTTGTATGAAAAAGCAACTTTTTCCTTCTGTGATCACTTAAAATTACACCTCTTCTTTGACAGAGGTTGGAATTAGCTAGACCTTGTATTACATAAAATTATGATGTTGCAGATCACAACCATGACATTCTATTTAACTGCCATGCTTCTACTTTTACACCCTTAAAGCAGACCCAAGAGAAACCCTGTTTGGAAGACAGATCACACAAGCTGGAAGTGACTCCAAACACATGCTGCTGCTGCAATAAGCAAGGGAGAACAGGCGTTCATGATGCACAGCACTGCATCTTGAGTGCTTACACGAGGATATAAAAATAGCCATTTAATTAAGGAAAATTTAAAATATTTACTGTCTTAGACTGCATTTATTTCCTCTATTTCCTATTTCATTATTTCCTATTTCCTTGGCTTGAATCAAGATCAGGCTGGGGCCAAGTACAATCAGAGATTCGGTGACTGATAGATGTGTATGAAAAATAACACATTTTAAGTGTGAAGGCTGCTTGTACTGTACAACTGCACTTATTTAAATTAAGTACTCCTTTACTAACTTCAAGAACCATGGAATATCCTGAGCTGGAAGGGCCACACATGGACCCCCGAAGTCCAATTCCTGGCCCTGTGCAGGACACAAGAATCACACCATATGCTTGGAAGTGTTTCCAAACAGCTCTTGCATTCCGGAAAGTCGGCGCTGGGAGCTCTTCCCTGGGAGCCTGTGCCAATGCTCAACCACTCTCTGTCCCTCTGGTGGCTGGGCACTGGAACAAAAAGTAACCCAACCCAGCAGACTTGATGTTTTTGCTGGAAACGAAACAGAAAGGAACCTCTCCAACACCAGTGGCTTCTGATGCGCTTGGTCGAAAACTGTGGCAGCAGGGGTCAAGAAGGCAGCTCTCTCGTTTGTACTTACTGGTATTACAACAGCCATAACAAATGCAATGAAAAATTCCCCAAGAATGAATCCACTACTTCTCTTCCTGGCTACAGGCATCCAACTACCACATGGCGGCCACCTTCACGCGCTACATGACTGACCCAGGGGAATGCGGGCGCACCGAACACCGTGAAAGGCGGAGAGAGGAGCTGGCTGAGGCGCTGCGAGGTGCCCCGGCACAGGCAGACGCGCAGCGCCGAGCAGCAGCTCCGGTCTCCGGCAACCCCGGGCCGCCGTCCCCCGCGCCGGCGCCCGCGAGCCGCCCCTCAGCACCCGCAGCCGGGGCCGCGGCCGCCCCGCCCGGGCCCGGCCCCTCACCTCGGCCGGGGCGCACGCAGCCCCGCTCCCGGCGGCGCGGCGCGGAGCGGAGCGGGACTCACGTGTGGAACCAGCGGCTGCGGGCGGACCTGGAAGCGGATGAGCGGCCGCGGCGGGTTCCGGCGGAAGGGGCCGGGCGCGGCGCTGGCTGGCGGAGTTTCCGCGCCTTCGCCTGGGTGGCGGGGCGGCCGGCTGCGCTCGGGGAGCTGCGCCCGCCCGTGCCCCGCTCCGCCTCGGGTCATGCTGCTGCCGTCCGACGTGGCCCGGCTGGTGCTGGGTGAGTGAGCCGTGAGGGACGGAGGGATGCACGGGTGAGGCGCGGACCACCGGCCGCGCCGGGAGGGCTCTGCCGGGCATTGTCAGCCGCCCGAGGCGCGGCGGGACACAGCCGGCTTCGCCCTTTATCCTCGGCAGCGCCTCTTGGTCCCCCCAGGCTGGGATTGTCACTGCCGGGGTTCACACCGGGAGGTCCCTGGGCTGGCCCCCGCCGCTCTCCGGCCCGGCCTCTGCCGGGCAGCGAGCGCAGCTGGCTCCTGAGGGATTCGGGTGCTGAGGGACCAGGCCGCTCCCCGGCCGTGCCTTGGTTCACGGCTCCGAGGAAACGTGGTGGTCCTCGGTGCCCACCTGCGGACTGAGAGCTGCTGTGCGGGGCTTGAACAGTTCCTGGTTACAGGAGGAGTCTGAGGGTGACCTGAAATCCCAGGGAAGGCGGCGTTAAGGGTCAGATGGTTTTTACTTTCCGGCCGTGTTTTGCTCACCTTTGAGGGTGCACTAAAAGTTCAGACGTGATCAGAGTCTGTGGAAAGCACAGCGTAAGTGTGTTCAGGACACTAGCAGCAGACAGCGAATTTTTAAAATTACTTAAAGCTTTGGATCATTTAGATTTTGCCAAAGGTGAGAGCAAATCGATGGTAAGCAAAAATATGACCCACATATTTCAGTCCCACACATACTAAGTACCTATTGGCGCAGGTTGCCAAGATTTCCTGGCAGCTTGCCCTGTGAGATTCAGTTTTCAGTTGTTCACAGCTTTTTTTAATTCAAAGCCATTTATGTTGAATCTCTTCTTCAGTGTTCTCCCAGCACAATTTATTTTTAAATACTACCTGAAATGTTGCTTGCTACTGTCTTGAGAAAAAAGGCTAGTAAGAGATGAATTTTTTTTTATTACTGTGAAGTAACAGGATTTTTAGAAGTTCTATGGACTGTAAAAGAAGGTTTGAATTCATACAAGTGAGCTCTCTCATTGCACTCTTCCAAGCAAGATTGATGAAATTACAGGTGTCTAGACAGAATGCTTTTCTTATGTGCTTACCTGAGACTTGCAGACGTAGTACATAACTTTGGCAATGTTCTGTGTGCTGAGAATGATCCATCCTATCTTGTGTCTCTTGTGGCATGGAGCATGCATCATGTCTGGGAAACTCTGAGCAACCTAAGGTTGTAGAGCAGGATATTCCTTGTAACCATTTCTGTTCTCTAATAGAGATTCCTCTTCTGTGAGGTATCTTTGAATTTCAGTGTGTAAACAGACTTCCCAGTGCATCTCTTCCATTTTCTCCCCCAAGCTCCCCCCAAAATCTTTCTGGTGCTGTGAAGGCTGACGAATATTTGTTAAAGAAACCAAGCTTAAATGATAAGCTGAGCTCACGAACAGGAAAATGCATAAGAACATTTATCTTTTCCTATTTGATAGAGTGTGTACTATGGGTTAGACATTTCTTACGGTAGAACAAAATATTGAATAATTTCCATATGTTCAAAACATTCATCACCTTTTGCACCTTTAATTTGATTTTGGCAACTTTAGGGACCATATACTCCTATGTCATTATACAGTGTGTGCACAAGCACTTCGGGCCAGCTGCACAGGCATTTTCAGCCTTTGGAATGCTTTATTACCAGGAAATTGGTGTCTGTAAAATGTGCCCGTACGCAAGCATTCAGTCATTCCTTGTCATACTGTAGTAGCAGGTTCAAGAAAGAAAAATTGCAGCTTTCTGTGTAAGTGTTCAGGTAAGTTTGACTGTAGGAGCAGTCATACCAGTGCAGATCAGAGCTCCACCGAGCCTCATACCCCATCTTCCAGCCTGGACAACAGTGAGATATCATGGTGTTTACCAGAAACACACGTTCAGCCGCTTGTGGCTTGAGATTTTTCTAGAATAATGTAATTGAAAAATTAAATAGGATATTCCTTTTATTTCCACAGGCACTGCTAATGTTTTCTGTCAGATAGGCCTGCTCATACATTGTGATTAAATTCACAGTAGTTATTCCCAGGCTGTGTTTAACTTTGAAGTTTGACTACTTGTTGAAGACTTGAACAAGGCTTGCGTGTTGGAAATACTATGTTTTTTCAGCTGTATTCAGATCTGCTGAAAGATACTTGTTTTGTTTTAAACTTAAAAGATGCATTTTTCTTCATGAAGTGAGGTAGACCATTTTGGGGGTCCATTGAAATAGATAATGTATATATCCTGCATTGTTTAACTAGGCACGTTTTATCTTACCCTTAAAAATTTCCATGCTAAGCTCTGCAAAGAGAAAAAAGAAGAAACCTTTTCTTTGTGGTTCTTTGTTCTAAAATCCTTCATTAGGATTGGTCCGTTTCTATCTTTTAGTGTTTAAGGTGTTTGAAGATTAAAGCATGGTAAAAAGTTTGATTAAAACAGAATATATTTGATGAGGAACGGAATTTTGGAAAACTGTCAGTACATTTTCTGTGATGTTAATTACTGAGTCTTAGGGTGTACAGAGCATAATTTGCATCTAGTACATCTATCCTAAATGAAAATTACTGTAAGTGAGGAGGGGGAAAACCTTCTTCTGTTACTGATTTTTGTACAGTGCCAATCTTTTTAATAAATTTTATCCATTGTTGAAGCAGCTGTACAGGTTTTACCTATTTTCAAACAGTACAATGTATGGAGAATTACTCTTACATAGCAATGCATTTTATTAACAAAATATTGTAGATTTCTGGTGGAGTATCAAGTAGGGTGGTTCAGCCCATATGACGGTTTGTTTGTCAGCCTTCTGAGCCAAGAACTTTTATTTTCTTGTGTGTACCAAAGATAAACCAAAATTTTTTCATATTGCCTCACTTTCAATCTTGAATACTTTGTAAATACAGTGTAATTCCAATCTATATTTTTTGCTCTTCTAGGTTTTAATTGTTAAATAATTGGTAGGAACTTATGTGTTTTCAAAATAACGTAACTTTACTTTTCTTACATATAAATTTTTACCTGATTATACCAACACTGTATCCAGCTTTGATACCTATTGAGCAGAAGTAATTAATGGAATGGCAAAATTTTCTATCTGATTTGTTGCAGGCTATTTGCAACAGGAAAATCTTCAAGCTACCTGCCATCAGTTTATTCTGGAAAGCTCAGATTTGAAAGAATATGCGGAGCACTGTACAGAAGATGGTTTTATTCCAGCCTGCTTGCTGGTAAGTTTGTATTTGCAAAGCAGAAAGTTACATTGTCTTGCCTCCATAGAAAACAGTATTGGGGATTTCTCACTGTAACAATTAATTCTCAAATGTTGCTTAAACTGTTTGATATTTGATTTGTTTAGTGTTTTTCATCCTATGATATTAGCAGTTATTTGGTTTCTAGTATTTAAGCTTACTAAGAAACATTTCAGTGTGAAATATGCAAATTGAATTTGCTAATTGGTTTCAGCATATTATGCTTAGTCTGCATTACAGCTTTGAGGTTGATTTATGGAAGGGTGTTCTTACAAGGGCTTTATTGATTTTAGGGCTGCTTTTGTAATTTACTGAAGATCACTTTCCTATTCTAGACATGCCAGCCAATAATGTTCCATTTCAGGTACATTGTAAATATTTAGGTAAGGAACCTCAGATTTGTCTGAGTCGACCAAACTTTATTGACAAAAACTGTGTTCAGCCTCCTCCCTGTTCGGTGTCATCTGCATTGTTCTGGGTGAAAGGCAGAATTCTGGGTGTGCATAAATAGTGTGCAACCACATCCGTGGATACATGTGTAGAGCTAGAGCATAATTAGATAGTTTGCATTTTAAACAAATATACAAAATGGAATTTTTACTATAGTGTGCAAATTACAGGGTTTAGGTATTGCTGTGTATCAAACTTTTAGTGTTTATGTGTGTGTCCTGTTCATGCTTTCTGTTTCATTCTTCTAGTATGTTAGTTAATTTCATGGTCTGGGACTTTGTCCACAGTATTCAAAATTCGTGGAAGTTTTTTCTGAGATCCAAGGTGCGCTTTCTTGATGCACCTTTTCAAAACAAACTATTGAATTTATTTCATTTACAGGTGTTCAGTCATCTGTACTTTGGTGTTAGGGAGTTGAGAACCAAGCTGTGGCCATCAAAAAAGAGAAAACCTATCTACATTTAAGTTATCCAGATTAATAGAGTTTTTTTACAATGATCCTTTTCTCAGTAGAAATGTTTTTTCTATTATTCACATAAAAGTGATATCATAGTATCTAAGACAGAATTCTTACTGCAGTTCAAATACTTGCAATAAAGGGCTGTATTTGTCATGTCTTGTAGAGTTCCCACTAGTAAACAAGAGAGGACGGTACAGACAGGATAGTGGTAAAATTTTAATTATCTTTGTGTAACCTAAAATTTCAGGACAAGTAAACATAAGAAGGTTAATTCTGTGTGACTGTTAAAAATTTTGCTTCAGACAGAAGTTCCTTCACGTTTGCATCTTAGTGCATGTTGTTTTCCAGCATGATATGTACTCATTAGTCCATTTCTGCTCATCAGTAACAGACTAATGAGCATCAGGCTGTTCATCATCTAATTTTCATGGGTTTATTCCATAATAAAAAAAGGTGAGTGAAGGTCAGACAGCTCTAACTACCAGTGTTATGCCTTGAGATATAGTACTTCACGTTTTGGGTACACAAGAGGATTTTAATCCATTGATTGCTCTCTCCCAAGTACAGTCGCTGGTACTGAGGGTCAGCATGGTGTAGAGTGCTAAAGAACTCGTTAAATATGATGTGCTACAGCAGAGGAAGCAGAAGTTTTTAGTGAAAATTCTAAGATCAGTTGGTTTTCTTTTCCAGTCGCTGTGTGGAAAAAACTTGACAACTATTCTTAACGAATACGTAGCCATGAAAACAAAAGGTAAGCCTTCAGAACGAGGTGTTGTTTTATTTTTATTTAGCTCTTGTGAACTCCTTGAGGAAGAGGTGTTTGGTTTCAGAGTAATCCCCCATTTTGGCTGCAATTTGAAGGTTATCAAATCAGACAGCCAACAGCCACGAGATCTAGTGAGGAAAAGTAATTGATTCAGTTAGTTTGCACATGCTAGCATATATTTTCACTTGAAATGTGAGGATTTTTATATTTCAAAAGCATAGAGATTTAATAAAATGTGCAAAATGTATGGGTTTGTGCTTGTGAAATTATACTGTTTATTGTTAATACTATCAATAGGAGGTGGAGGTGCCTATCTCTCAGGTGACCAGCAATAGAATGTGAGAAAAATGAAATGCTGTGTCAGGGGAAGTTCAAATTGGATCTTAGGAAAGGATTCTTCACTGAGAGGGTGGTCAGTCACTGGAACGGGCTACCCAGGGAAGTGCTTATGGCACTGAGCCCTGTCAGAGTTCAAGGAGAATCTGGACAATGCTTTCAGTCACATGGTTTAGAGTTAGGTAGCCCAGTGGGGAGCAGGGAGTTGGGCTCAATGATCCCAACCTAAGATATTCTATGATTCCATGAAATATTCAGGAGGAGTCCTATGGTATGAAATATTTCTTATCTTGTTTTGAAGACTAACTAAAATAGTTTCAGAACTACTTAATATTTTGTTTGAATACTGTAGGCAGAGCTAAAGCATTTGCTGGTTTTTAAGTTAGTTATCAAGCATTGGAATGTTTCCAAATCTTACAGGTTTTTGATATCTGTTATATTATCGTATTTTAATGATACTGGTATTAAAAATTATACACGGAACATTTCTGAACATTTTTTCCTTTCACACTAGCTTTGACAGAAATGGTAACTAAAACACAGACGTACTTCCTTCAAAATGCTTTGTACTTGGTATCTTGAAAAACTTAGTAAATTGAACTGTTTACTTATATTTTTCATCACACTTCTAATGTTCTGTGCTTCAGAAAGACCAAATGGTTTTACCTGTTTGGGTAATATCATAAAATAAACTATTATATTTTTAAAGGCGTGTGTGCCAGGTTATGATTTTCAAAGGCACAAAAGTGACTTGGGAATATGAATGCCATTTCCAGAAGTGAGTTCGGGGGGTTAGCATGGGTTAGGTTAGCATGCGTTTGCTGAGGAGTCAACGCCATGTGCAAATTCCACCAAGAATTGTAGTCATTAATTCAGTTTCATCAAGGCTTCTAAACCAGAACTGAACTGGATCAATCTGAAGTCGTTAAATTAGGAGTTAGGACTCTCTAACTGATAGAATATTAAGAAGGCAGCTAGGCATCTAAAGTTAGATGCTGTCTGAAACACTCCATAATAATTATTTTGTTTGTGATTTTACTTTTCTCTCAGCATATATCAATTTTGGGCATCAGTTTGTTTTTATGGTTCATTTCAGAAACAACAAATGAAGTTCCAGCAATGATGTCATCTCTGTGGAAAAAATTAGACTATACACTTTCTCAGATCAGGTAATGTAGTTTTGAAATCAAGAAAGTAATATTTCATTCTAAGAGTGAGTCCCTGTGTTGACCAACTCCCCTTATCATTGTATGAGAATTGTTTAACTCTATTCCCTTTGAGAGACAGTGAAAAAGATGGGTATGTTAGAGTTGATAGTTGAGCAGACATTTCAAGATTTTAAGGAGGGGCTAGCAAATAAGGAGGGCATTAGTGTGAGCATGTGATCTTCCTGTAATAAAACAACATACTATGACTCATTTAGAATCTGATATCTTTGTGGTTACTTGATCAAAAATGAAACAGTAAGCTTCACTTGAAGGATCTGTGATGATTGTTGGAAAGAATAAAAAGAGCAATCAAGGAATTTGTGGTTAGGATCAGAGTGACATTACCCATGATATAGGTAGTGTCACACTGTGTGTGTAGCTGAGTGCTTCCATTATGCTCCATTCATTTCTGTCACTTGCTTTATTTTTTAGGAGCATGCAGAATTCAGATTTCAGATTTTCTTCTAACCAGAGGAGTAAGTAACTTGAGTCAATTCCATGAGATCAGTTGGTTTTCTGTTAAAATTACCTGTTTTGGCAAAAAATAGGGGCCTTCTGCAGCTATCAGTAATGCATGTCTGTTGTCATTATTGGGGTCTGTGAAATACTGTAATGATCAGGAAAGGAAAATAAGAAAAGCTGAGCTTTTGCAAGGGGCATGAATTCTCTATTATAGCATTTTCTCTGCTGAAAAAAAACTTTTTTGGATGTTTACATGGTTAAAAGGTTTAAAAACTGCTATTTCACTCCTGAAACTGCTGACTTAATTTGTGGTTCAAAGATGAACTAAAAACGTAGCTGGTCTAATTATAATGCAGTTGGATTTCTGTAGAAGAGGAACATAGAAACATTACAGTCTTGTAGCATTTGTTATGTATACAAACGTATATCCAACCAAAAAACAAAAACATGCTTGTTGTATCTAAAGTTGTTTCTTTCATTACAAAAGATGAAAATGAGCTATCAACAAAGAAAAATTGGTTTACGTAAAAATAAGTTTTTCTCTGTAGTATTTTTACTGTACAAGAAAAGAGTGTGAGATACAGACAGTGGTTGTTCCCAGATTTGAGATTCACTGGTTTGGGTGGTGTTCCATTGTTTAAATTTTTTAAACAGATTTTGTGTGACTATCAGCAATTTTTAAAAATTCCTTTATCTTATGTTTTCATCTTGTCTTTATTTCCAGTACGTACAAGAAGTGGAATTGTAGAAATGAAAAGACAGAGAATGCTTCAGCAGTCAGCTGCTGCAAACTCAGGACTGTTGTCAGTAGCCCATCAGTCAGGGCAGCAGAATTCCTCTGCTTCTGTTGTACCTCCTCAAGTAATTCACAGGCCAGCAATAAATCAAAGCATGCCACAGACAAGACTGAGTACACTGTTTGTGAACCAGTCACATGCTCAAGAAAACAAGATCAACAGTAAGTTGCAAAAATTTTTTAACCTTATTTTTCTGTGAAAAATCTATGGCTATCAATGGAAGTTTTCTAAATTCAGGGCTAATAATCTTTCACTAAAAAGTTCCAGAAAATTCATGCTTTGTTCCCCAGCTCTCCAGACTGGTTCAGGTGATTAAAAGAAAATAAGTGCCCAAAAGAGAGATGGCTCTGGCATACTTGCTTGCCAATGTGAGTTCAGAAATCAGAAGTGCATTCATTTGTGGTTATTCTGTTCTGTGCTCTCATCTTCACCCAAATAACTTGTTTCATCAGATACGGATGATCCACATTAAGTGGATGTCTATTTCAGGATATGTTTAAAAGGACTGGTCCTCATTTCCATGATAATACCAAATTCTTTAGTATGACTTTTCAGGAATTGATTAGAACATAGTAAGCAACATGTAGATCTTGTAGTGCTTTAACAGTGTCACTGGAAAAGGTGTTGGCATCATGACTTCTATTTTTGTTTGTTTTTTCCCTCTATAAAGCAGGAGGTCTCATACACATTCAGGTTCCAACATCACAAGAACGAAAGCTTCATTCAAACTTGCTTTCTCCAGGAAGGCGAAAAAGGTAAACAGGGACGTCTGTTTGGTTTTGCGTGGTTTTTTTGTTTAATTGTTTAGAAATTAGACAGTGTTCTAACCTTTAGTGTAAGTTTTCTTCAGTGGTGGCGTGTTTCAAATGTAAGATCTGCTGAGGGGGGCCAGTGTTTGTTGTTTCAAAGAGGAAAGGGAAGTCAAAGAACTTAGCATTAGGCTGATAGGAGGCTTCTTTGTGTACACTCTGTCTTTACTCCACTACTAGACTTAGGCAAATAATCTTGGAGCTGAGACTTGGTGTTCCTTCCAAAATGTCCTTTTCAATTATGAAAATTCTTAATATTGATAAAAATGTGCATTTAACTTTATAAAACTATTGAGTTGAGTTAATTTTGTCAAAAAATATTAATATTTGCACTAGAAGTTGTGTGAAAAATTTCTTTTATACTAGTTTTGCATTCTTTATTCTCTGATTCAGATGTCTATTTTTCCCCAAGTCTTTCTTAATCTGTCTTGATTTTTTTAAATGTAATTTTAGTGCCCTTGCCGATAGATGTTTTCAGAAGAGCCTCCACTGTCTCCTATAAAATCATTACTTTTCCTATTTATCAACTAAATTCTTACAGAACTTAAGATTTGTTTTCTTCTTTGAAAATAAGTGCTCCTTGAGAAGTCTTTGTTTTCAGTAGTAATGCCCAAATCTGATTGTGAGTTGCAGTTAATTAGGATCCATTAACTGGTACCACCAGTTAGAGTAACATGTGGTGGAGGGGCAGTAAATGCTGAACAGTGGGCATGGAATTCAGTTTGCCATTGAGCTGTTTACCTGCAATCTCTAAATTTATAACTTCTGTAAAGGCAGACACAATAGATGCATAAGAGATAGTGAAACAGGTACCAGCTTTTACTGCATTTTCAATATGTAGTTAATTTTCTAGTGATTAAGATCTTTTGTTTGCTAAAAAGAAAGAGAAGCACTTGATTTACTCACCCTTAGGTCTACTGTTTGCAATTTTCTCATAAACTGTGTCATAAATTTCCTGGAATGTTTCAGTGAATCTCAGAAGAGGAAAAATATTGCAACATCTGGACCTCTTTCAGCGGCTAGAAGTTCTCAAGACTCTGAAGAAGCAGTAGTAGAAAAAGAAAGTGAGCCCCTAGAAGAATTAATTGATGGTAACTTCCCAGTGAGTATATGCCTACAGAAGGTATTTACACTTAAGAAACAAAGTCAAACTCAAGAGAACTAATCTTTAACATGTTGTTCTTCCTGGTTTTTACAGAAATTACCTTTAAAAGATAAATGTATTGGTTTGTATTTGAACTAGTTCTTGTGTGTACTAAATTCATAAAGTTGATGTGGCTAGGTAGAGTTTTGTTTTTCTTGGTTTATTTGCTTTGCTAAGATACCGGTAGGCTGTCAGAATACAGTAATTCGTCAGAGAATGGAAACCAGAAGGCACATTAAGCCTTGCTGTCCTTCAGGAGAGTAGAAGCACAGGAATGTTTTGGGTTGATTTTCATAGCAATGTAATGCAGGCACAGATGACTCTCTGTTATAAAAGTCTTCTCTCTTTGAATTGATTTTTTAAATTATTTTTTACTGGTTAGTCAGAAATTCATGCTCCTTTTCTACTGATGTTAAAAATAGAAACCTGACCACTTCAAAACTGTTTTCCAGCAACTGGTTATTGAAAATGCCAGAGAAAAAATCCTGAGCAACAAATCTCTTCAGGAGAAGCTCGCTGAAAACATTAACAAAATCCTGGGGAGGTAATAAAAGGAACCTCTAAACTTAATATGTATTCTTATTTAAATTATTTTTGACTTTTGAACTAATGATGTACGTGTTGCAGCGATGGGAGTGTTGCTCAGGCCCCTAAACAGACAGACAGTGGTCCCACGGAACAGGAGACTTCAATTGATGAAATCCTTGGACTTCAGGTAGGTGTAGATTGCCCTGATCACATTGTTTTTAGGCCCAGGCATGTGAGAATGATGGACCTATGCTGAACCTCTGAGGATATTCTCTCCTCTTCCTATCCTTTCTTTTTTTGTTTCTGTTTGCCAGCACAGCTGAGCCTCCCTGATGCTCCCCTCTGTGCAGGGGCAGCTCCGCAGCTCCCCTTGCAGAGGCGTGAACTCTGACCTTGTGTGGTGCAGGGCAGGTTCAGGAAGCTGAGCTGGCAGGACACTGGTGTTCTGCAGGACCTTGTTTTGTGCCAGTTTAGCATTCTGAATTCATTCCCAGTGCCTGTCCAAGGCAGCATAAGCATGCAGCAGGGTCGAAGCCAAGAGAGTGGGATTGCTTCTGGCAGTAATTAGCTGGTAACCCTACACTCAGACTGGATTTAAGAACTGCTTGCTTCTCACTCAATCTTTCATATCAGTAATTGGCTACCAGCTTCTGACTGGGGATCTAATCAATAGCCTTAGAAAAGAAAAAATAATTTAAAATACCTTGCTGTCTCCAAATACATTTAATCTAATCTGATTTTGTGATTTGCTCCAAGATAAGCATGGATCATTTAGTATAGCAAGAGAAATTATTTTTTGAACCTAAATAATGATGGTTTTTCTTCAAATTTTGTATTTTCTTGCTTTTGGAGGAAATGTGTGTTCTGCTTCTACAAACTAAACATAATTATAGTGTTCTCCCTTCATTTTTCTACAAGTCACAAGCTGGCAATTCTAGAATTAAAAAGGACTTTTAACGAGGGAAATTTCACAGCCTTCATGAGAAAGACAGGAGAGTAGAGGCAGTTCCCTGTTTATGAAGTAGAGGTGTCTGGTTTATAAATGCTGTTCTTCTGTTGCTTGGTGATTTTAGGTCAGTTGTCAAAATACAGAGCTACAAAGCTGTATTCCACTTTTCTGAACAGAAATAAAGTAGCTTCTTGGTTTGGTTGGAGTTGCTGAGACAGTGAAGGATATTGTGTGGAATATCCATCCTTAAAGGAGCAGATATATATCAAAAAAGCTGGAGATGTATATCAAAGGTTGGAGAGTGCTTAGAGGGTCTCCAGAAAGGCAGGAGAACTTTGTATTTAATCGCTTGAGTCTGTACCGGATACTCATTTTATTCCTGGGCTGCCACAGAACAAGAATCAGGAACCTTAGAGCGCTGTCCCATGTAGCTGTGCTTTCCAAAATGCCTTCCACAAAGAAGTAGTTGGAGGCGTGCAGCTCACACAACACAACAGAGGCATAAATATAGAATGTGTAATTGGCATATGAAATAAAACTTCCATCCATTTCCTTAGTGTTGGCTTCTAGATTTATAATATATTCAAACCTAAGAAATTAGGATTAATTTGGGGATTTTTTTTAACAGTGGTTTGCTTGTACAGGCTCACAGCATCCATACCACATGCATAAGCTTCCAGTGTAGCCTGAGATTTAGTCCTTCTTTTTGGTAAGTGGTGGCCATTATGTGGAGAATTCTCCAGTACACAAATGGTGGGGGTGATGTCTGACAGACACATTTGGGCTTTGGAGAACCTTGTTTCTTCAACTTCAATCAGTAAGATTTTTTAAATCTGTGGCAGAAATGTTCCCAGCATTATTCTTTTTGTTTCTGTGCTGAGCAGAAGTAATAGGACTAAAAACAACCTGAAAAGAAAACGCTTCTTGTCTATTTTTCTTTTTAAGTTGTGGAAGTAACTAACAGTTCTGTATCTCGTGTCTTTTCTCAGGGTGAAATTCATATGTCAGAAGAGGCTATCCAGGACATTTTGGAGCAGACAGAATCAGATCCAGATTTCCAGGCTCTGTTTGACTGCTTTGATTATGGTAGGCTACATTGTACTCACTTGTACTGTTACTGTAAAGCATCCTGAATGATGAGCTTTCCCAAGCATTGCTTGACAAAGCAAAGGAATTCAGCAGGCCTCTTGCAGGAGAAAAGACATTGGTATGCTTTAATACAGAATTAGATTCTTAGACACATTTATACACAGCTATAAAGTTGTGTGTAAGTACAGCATTTTTCTGTGGATGATATTCTGGGTTTGTGCTGGCTCAATGATTATTTTATTGCTGTTTTTTAGACACTCTAGCTCTGAAGGATGATAGTTTATACTTGTTTGCGGTTGTAAAATTTTCAGGGGTATCCTCACATGAACCATATGGAGATCTTTACACTGTGGTTCATTTAAAAGGTAGTGATGACATGCATGTAGAAAATTACATATTTAACCATTTTTCATGCTTTATTTTGAAAATAGGAAAGAGCAAGGTAAACAAGAACTTACCTGGTGGTATTTCTGGTCGGAATGGAGTAGAGAACGAAATCCTGGTGGCTGAGGATAGCCTGGAAACATTTGGAAGTTCTTTAGGAACAGAAGAAACCAACAGATGTATGGTTTTGTGGGTTTTTTTTTTCCCTCTAAGATTTCTCTGTTGACTTTTCATTATGAAAATATTTTGAGACAATTTATACATTTCAGAATTTTATTTTTTCACTGGTAATATCCATGTGGACATTGTGTGAACATACAGATACACCTGGCCTGTTACAAAGTTTCAATCTATTACATTTAACAGTAATCCCATCAGTGTACTTTAAAATTGTACTTGATAAGCTCCTTAGTGCAAGCAGGCTGTCAATAAATGGATGCTTTGCAGTGTCCATTGGGGAGCACATAAAGAGAATATTTTACATCTAACCATATTAATCTTTTATTCTATTCTGTAACGTATCTGTTAATTAATACACAAAAAGAGTCTTACTCTGGACAAAGGGGGTGTTAGTCTGTCTCCACCATTCTTGACAATAGTTCATGAGTAGCAGGTATTTAGTGAAAGTATATGAGCAGTAGAGCCAAGAGGTTTTTATCATGAGATGGTTTTTGTGCTTCTGGAAATCTGATGTAGTGACAAACTGATTATCCAGATTATCTAGTTTATGCATGTTTTTTACATGTATTCCACTCAACTTGAATGTAAGGATGAGTAACATTATTCCCACTTAGTTTCATGGGAAATAGTTTTCCATTGAACTGATAGTTAGTTCAAAAATGCTCTGAAAGGATCATCTGCTCTAATAATTATGGAACTGGTTTATTCTGTCTTTTACAGGTGATAATTCTAGAGAACCACTATCCTGTAAAGGCTTTCAGTTAGGAGAAGCATCATGTGCCTTGAAGACCAGCATTAATGATGATGATATGGCTAAGAAAAATGGAGCCAGTGAACAGCTGCATGGAAACTGTAGACCAAGGAAGCAGACTGAAGAACTTACAGCCATTACCCCTGAACATATTAGAGAGCATGAAATTGCTTTTGACTCAGTGTCTGATTTGACTGAACCTAACAAGAGACCAAGTTCTGATAGCAAATGTAATGATCAGTGTGCAGACACTTACATTACAAAGGAGTCATCTACATTAGTATCTGAAAGTGAGAGTGCTATGGAAATTGAAAAAGGCCCACCAAGTGATAGTTCTCAAAGCAGTCCTAATTTAGAATATGTTCATTCTGGTACTCCACAGATTCCTTTGATTTCAGTGGCAGAGGATACTATAGCTGGTGAAAACAAAACTGATTCAGGAAGTAAATGTCCATTATCACCAGATACATCACTGTCTGAAAAAAGACTTCCTGGAAGCCCTTCTGATGGGGGCCCTGGCCACAGTGCACTGCTGAGAAAAAACAACTCCATTTCTAGCCCACTGGCAGATGCAGGAAAAGAGCAGACTGTCACCAGTGATCCAGCTGCCTTGCCTGGTGTTTCAGAGGAGAATTCCAGCCACCCCTCTAACCATCAGGACCAGAGCACACAGGCAGACTGTGCTGCGGGATCTGTGGTGGACATCACAGATCTTGACAAAACAGAGTTGCAGCTTGAAGTTGTTGATACATCTAACAAAGCTTACTCAAATGATCAGCATACACTTGATAAGCCTTGTAAGAAAGATTTTAACCTCCCTTCAGAAATGCCAAACACAGAGGGAACACAAGGGGAGATGCAAGAACCTTCATCTTCTACAAAAGTAGACACTGATAATTTATATTTCTCATCTGGTAATAATGCATGTACAGACATTTCTGTAGTATCCACTGAAAACAATCTTACTAGCTCTGAAATATGCCACTCTCCTCTCCCTGAAACTGCATCCTCAGCAGAGGAGTCAGGTACTGAGGCCAAAAGTATAAGCAGTGTATCTTCTAGTAGTCAACCAATGGATGTTGATCCTTCTAATATAATGTCCCTCAAGATCATCATCAGTGATGATCCCTTTATTGCATCAGACACAGAGTTAAATAATGCTGTTTCCAGCATCACAGGAGAAAATTTGCCTACTATAATATTGTCATCTCCAGCCAAATCCCCAGCCAAAACCGCAGGCCTGCCCAAATGTCTGACTTCAGAAGACACAGAAAAAAATGTGGATTCGGCTCTGGCCGAGCAGAATCTTCTCGTGCTTAGACCTAAGGATCCTGTGGTCACCTCGGTTAACACGCAGAATGAAGACTGCGCTGGTTTTTCAGTTGCAAGTTCAACTCATCTTTCCAACGAAGGGGGATTTATACAGTTGATGCCAGCCACAAGCACAGCTTTTGGGAATTCAAGCAACCTTTACATAGCCACGTGTATGACTGATCCAGCAGCCTTGGGTGCAGCTGTAACACCATCAAATGTAGTTGTATTGCCTGGCAGTTCTATGCCACTGGCCTCCCAAGCTCCAGCTGTACAGCAGTTGCGGACTCCTCCCAGATCCAGCAATACATTTCCAACAAACCAGACTGTCTCCCCAAACTTCCCACAGGGTAATCTCATTATTAGAAAAGTACTGAAAATGTGTTTGTTATTTTTGTTTTTCCACTAAGTAAACATTAAAAGTAAAACAATTTTTAAACTGTTCTGTCTGCCACTTGCAGCTATCCAGGAGTTACTTTTTGTTTTAGTATATTAGTTGCTAGTAGAAATGAAATAAAGCTGTGAGAAGTCATTGATCAGGCTGCTTTGAATTAAAAAAAAAAAAAAGCCTCATATTTCAGAAGCTGAACTGATATAATTTTAGCAGCATTAGATGTAGTAAACATATTTTTGTTTACATTGGAAAGGATTCCATTACTCTAGCTAATTAAAACAGGTTTTTATTTTAGTAAGATTCCTGTTATAAGTGCAATGCTCTGTTATAGGTATCCATATTTTGTGTAGATAACTGGGTAGATGTATCTAGTCCTTCCCAAGTCACTTTCTTGGTTTTGTTTCATATTTCAAAACCTAGTCTGCATTAGAAGTATATTTAAGTAAATATGAAAGTGTAACATTTCTTTCCATGATTTAAAATCTATATAAGCATTTTTATTACTACAGCAATAAAAGTCTTGAGTGCTTTTTGAAATAAAAAAACAGCTATAAACCAGCTGTAATCACCACATTTAGATTTCTTTCAAAAACTATGAACGTTTTTGCAGTTACCTTTGAATTTCTGTGTATAGTCATTTAATTGAGGACAGAGACCAGTACATGCAAGGTCTTAGGGTGACAGCATTTTCTGCCATTCGATTTCTTTATGCAACTCTTACCTTCAATGCTTTTGTCATAGAGAGAGGAACAGTTTCCTTTCACTTTTGAAAATATTCTTCCACTTTTCAGTTATCGTGCCAGGATAGTTTCCATATTTTATAATTCCCATATATCTGGCAGCTAAATATGATATTTAATGTTACTTCTACTGTTTTTTATAAATCACTTTAATTTAAAGTTTAAATGTTAAGATAGGTTTATCATACTTTATTTTGAGCTACCTCTTACAAAGGAAAACAGACTTTAACTAAAGAATTCCTTATAAACTAAAAATAAAACTGGTGCTTACCCTGTTTATTAGTAATGAACTATAGCAAAGGACAGTGAAGTTTTTCTAAAAATCCAGAGCTTTTCTTGCCACAGGTTTTGACCACACATAATTTTAAGAAGCTTTTTTTTTTTACTGGAGTATTTTTAGTTTCCATACAATCTTAACACTTTGGTATTTTTTAGGTTCTGCCATTATAATTGCATCTCCAGTGCAGCCAGTTTTGCAAGGAATGGTGGGAATGATACCTCTCTCCGTAGTGGGACAGAATGGAAATACCTTCTCAGCACCTGCCTGCCAGGTACTGCACATCACAAATAAAGATTTTCAGGATTAAAGCTGCAGTGATAAGAAGTGCTTTGGTAAATTGTAATAGAATATTTTGATTCTTTCAAGGTTCTTCACATGCCTGTGGCTAATCCAGTGTGCAATGGAAGTGTCCCAAAGCTTCCCATCCCTCCCAAATCACAGAAGATTCCTGGAGCAAGAAACAGGAATACTACAGGTGCCTGCCTTTCATTCTTGAGAGGGGCAGAAGAAAAGCAGAGGGTTCTAAGGACAAGTCAGTTCTAAGTAAAAAAAGTTTTATAAATATCTCTGCTTCTGTTCCTGGCAACTGCTGGGCTGTCGTGAGAGAGGTCTGTACCTTGTTCGGTCAGTTTACAGAGAACTTCCAGCATATGACATAATTCCAGTTTTTGTATCAAGAGTATTTCCAAAATGTAATGTTTCAAGGCTCTCAGGCAGTTTTAGAAGTTTACTTTTCTTTATGTTTCTGATTGTTTTTCATCTTGTTGGTTTTAAGTAGTTTACTGCTGCCATTGGAACCGAGCCACATAGCAATGAAGATACTAGAAGAGTCAGCAGTTCTAAAAATTTATTAATGAGAAATATTTAGTAGAAGTGTTGGATGTTTATATAAAAAATGCACTCTACTACCTGTTTTCCTTTTGCCCTTTCAGGCATATGCTTCTGTATATTCTTGTCATTGAGACCTTGCTTCTTTAAATTGTTAATTGGAACAAGACTGGAGTTATGTTCCTTTCTCAGTGTTGGAAAGGGGTAAAGAAAAATAATTGAAAATAGAAACATGGAGTTACAAGGAAAACTTGTGCTTTAGCCTATCTGCCTTTTAAAAAAAGAGTAGGCTTGCACATAAAAATGAAAATAGAATGAAATTTCAAATTAAGATAAAATCTAGGATTGTATAGTTGCTTGCATTCTGGTTTGGTGATGGATAGCTGAGAGTTCCCTGAGTTAATTTCCTCCTATCTGGAAATCCCCACTGTGCATTTTTAAGTGCAGGATAGTTTGTTTTGTCTTGCCAGGGCTGTGCATTATCTAAGTGTAGGCAGCAAGCTTCTTCTTTATTCTTAGTTGGAGACCTTTGCTAGTCTACTAATCATTAAAGTTAGGAAATACTGCGGAGTTTGTTGCTGGGTTTTTCTTTATTGGTTCTCTGTCAGGTGAAATGTCACTGTACTAAAACTGTGAAATTATTTACCTGTCATTCATTAACATTTCATCTCTTGTTCCAGGAAAACTGGTACCAAATGTAGCTGAGCCTTTGAACCATGCAAATCCTCGAACACAGAGGTCAGTAGTGCTAAGTATTGAAACTTGCTTTCTTTTTCCTGTTGTGAATTTCTCTATCCAGTATTGGTGAAGAGAGGAGCTTTTTGTAGTAGTGGCATAAGCAGTAGCCTCTTTCCTGCTGCCTGTCTGCTGAGAGTATTGATACAGATGTGTGCTGGGACTGGTGCAGCCTGTGCTAGAATTGTCTTGTCACTGTTCCTGTATTAATTTTGTATGGCTTTGTCTTCATTGTCTACTGTCTCAATTGTCAAATAAAAACTGTTTGAGCGGAGTCTGAGCTAGGAGAATTGCCTGTTACATTTACTGGGAGATGTAAATGACTAAAACCTTTGTTTTTTCTTTTCACATGAGTGGTACCCATGGTTTTGTAGTATAGTGTCATTCTCTTAAACCTTCAGCAGAGATCCAGTAGAGTTTATAAGATTGGTTCTGCATCTGTATTTCAGCTGTATAGATTAGAACTCTGCTTGATCATTTAAAAATGAGAACTGAATGCAAAGATGGTGAGAACAACAGCATGCTAACTTTATGTTGATGACCATAACTTAATTTCTTGGGGTGGGCACTAGTTTTCTGTTGGGCAAATGAGAGAAGGAAGCAAGGCTGCAGTAGTATCTCTCCTCACCATTAATGGACTTCTGAAAGAAAAGGATGCTGGAACGAGCATAAGAGTGTAGGAGGAAATCAGAAGTTCAATTTAAATATAAGAGGTGAAATGATCTTTTATTGGAAAACTAGCACATACCTTTAAAAAAACTACCTATTTAGAGCTCACTTAAAATGTTGGAAAAGTGGAGATAAAACAGGACCATTAAAGTCAACTTATTAAAAAATCCCAACCATACATCAAGTTAGAACCATATACATGCATGCAAAAAGTACTGATTTTTTAAAAACCACAGAATCAAGATCTTGGATAATACCACTTCAATAATTCAGGTTTCTGTTACCTTTAATTGATCTCTAGATGTATGTTTTGCATAGCAAAGAGAGCAAAATCTTCCCTGCAAAGAGGTGTAATTACTTATTTCCACTTTATACCCTCTGTCTCATCTCAAATTTCAGCTGCTACCACTCAGACCTTTTCTATGATTTCAAAGGTACCAAGTTAGCATCCCAAAAACTTGACTTTTCCTCTTAGAAATCATAGAGGTTTATGTGCAGGGAGAGAGCCTTACAGCCATAGATGAGTGATGCTGAAGCTTGTCTTGGAAATGCAGCATAAGCCAGGCAGAGGGCACAGACAGAACAGTGCCATGAGCTGACAGAGCAGAAGCATTTTTCTTTCCACAGTGCAGTGGTGGCTTTTTCACGTGATGGGGCTGGTTGTCAGGTGGAGACCACAGCCCAGGGAGTTTGGATGTTGTTGTCCAGATGCCCACTGGAAGCTTTTTGTCCTGCTCAGTATCCCACCATGCACAGCAAGTGCATAGGGAAGAGTACAAGGCACACATGTGATTACATTGTCCAATATATTCTGGCAGCCTCTTAGGAATTTCAGTTCCAAGGATTCCAGAGCCATGAGTAGTATATGCTCTGTTGTATTTCCCCTCAGTGATCTCTCTTCCCAGACTGAAGAGCCCCAGCCTACCTAATTATTTGGTGTACAGACTCTGTTTGATACCTTTTTGCCAAGAAAGCCTTCTCTGAGCTTTCTGCAGTTCTCATTCCTTACTCTTGGTCTTTACATGTTGATAAAATACTCATATTTAGGATGGAGAGAGCTTTTTTAGAGGGATAGGTGCAGACTTCCAGCCAACTGAAATTAACTTGCCTAGTAAGAATAAACACGTCAGTGAAATGTTTTCATCTTGTTTTCAGGGCTGGAAATCACGACAAGCTTACCAGTGCAGAGCCAGGAAGGAAAGTGGAAGAGAACTTACCTGTTGCACCAGCAGAGAGCACAAGCTCAAATTCAAGACAGAGTGAGAGTCACAGGAGAGTGCTTTGCTTTGATAACGTCCCACCCACTTCAGGAGGAAGCACCCAGATTCAGCCTCCTAAGAGTTCATCCCAGAAAGAAAGAAACGAAAGCCCTTTATTTGCTGTTGACTCTGCACCCTCCTCTGCTAAGGCACAGGTACCAAAGAGAGACAAAGACAAAACATTGCCCAGAATTCTGTGTAGGCCAGAAGTTGGTAGCAACAGAGGCGCGTCTGCAAAGGAGCCACAGCCTGAGCGGAAGGTGGCAGCTCCAGGGCTTTCATTAGATCCCTTCCACAAGACGACAGCAAACAAAGAAAATGAGCTACGAAGGGACACTGATGAAAAGCAGAAGAACCAGGACACTGCCAAACTCTCAAATGGCCAACAGAGCGTTGCCTTATGGAATGAGAAGACAGTTGCTTCGGTACAAGAGCTGAACAAAAAGCAGGGGTCGCTGGCAGCTGGGGCTGGCAGCTGCAAATCATCGGTGTCTGTTTCTTTGTCCTCGAAGGAGCCCAAGCGAGAAGCTGCGAAAGCTTCCGGCCAAGGCCTGGGCCTGTCCAGCCCCTTCGGCAAGCAGTGTGTGGAGATGCTGCAGGACATCCAGTGGCAGAGCCCCGCTGCAAAGACCGCTGAGAACGGAGAGCTGCCGGTGCCCCGCACGCCGTCCGGAGTTGGGGACAGGCACACGGAGGACACCACGGACAGCGTCCGCACGCCCACCTGCCGGCGCTTCACGGAGGAGAGCGGCACGCCGCGCATCATGGTGCCCCCCGCCACGCCCGACCTGCCCGCCTGCAGCCCCGCCAGCGAGACGGGCAGCGAGAACAGCGTCAGCATGGCCGCACACACCCTCATGATCCTGTCGCGCGCCGCCATCGCCAGGACTAGCACTGCCACCCCCCTCAAGGACAACACCCAGCAGTTCAGGGCTCTCAGGAGCACCGTCAAGAAAAGGAAACCTGAGGACTTAAATGAGGGGGACAGAAATTCCCGTTCTGCAAATAGAAAAGAGCTTCAGAGCTCTCCAACACCATGCAAAAAAAAGAAAATCAAGGCAAGTACCACCATCTACTTCTTCTAATTAAAATTCTAAATATGTATTAGGTATCTTCGTGTGTACTATTTCTAATGGAATGGTTCGGAGCTGCTAGTGCAAATCCCTGACATCCTATTTAGTTTAGCCTGTTTTTCCAACTTGCCTCTTGAGCATACTCTGAACTAAGCTTTCTTAAGATTGGTTTAGTCTTCATACAAGTAACTCCTACTAACTCTCTAAATAGGCACCAATGACAATTACATAATTTCTCCTAAAACCTGAATAAGTTCCTAAATTCCAAGTTTTTGAGTGGAACGTAGGAATTAAGCTAAAGTCAAAGTAGGCCTTACTAGAATTCAGGCTGCTCTTTTATCCTTGTTTAGTACCATTAGTGATACTCCCAGTCTCTGTAATGTGCAGCACTGTGCCTTTGACTTGAGGATTTAAAGGCAAATAGCCAAGGTGTGAGACACAAAAAGGTGTCTTTGGATGTAAATAACCAAAAAGGAATATAACTTTGTAATTCCCATACTTAGCTTTAGCATGTTACTGAAACACTGAGACTGGAAAATGCTGTATTTCATAGAGGGGGGCACATGTGAAGGGCACATGGTAGTGTCTGAGTTCTGGGGCAGATTTGTGTAGGAACAGATGATGGATGGGATGAGGAAGAATGCTTGCAGTTCCCCCAGGTTCTTTGTATTAACACAGTTGTTACTTTCCTTCCCTACAGAAAAAGAAGCTCCCAAATTCTTTTCCAGCAGGAATGGATGTGGACAAGTTCTTGTTGTCTTTGCATTATGATGAGTGAATAAAAAGAAGTTGAAGTGAGGCCATCTGAAGCTCAGTGGAGCAGTGCTGAGGTTTTGCATGGGAAGAGAAGTTAACTCTAAAGGGCAAGTTGCACTTTCAGTGCACTGAAGTTTCACTTTATAGCAAAGTCATGCTGATTCTCAAGCAGGTTGCAAAGTGTAAATATCATTGAGTTGGTATATGTTTATTTTTGAAAAAGCACTTGCATAATTATAGAGCCATTTAAATTGCAAAACTGTAAATTTGTGTAAATGAGATGTAAGAAAGATTGTACATTTCCTGTTAGACCACGTTGTCTGTGTTCTGCTGCTTTCTCTACTTACCCCTCTGAAGCACTCAGCCAGTCTGTGAAAAGGTGGTGTTTGTCACTCACCACTCTAAGATGGGGCAGCTACCTTGGCCACTTCTCATTGTTTTGTTGAATCTGAAAGGGACTTAAATACTCAGCTCTAACTGGCTTGTGCTCACACTCTCTCATTTCATAACTGTCAAGCCCATGTTGTAAGGCTGTGAACGAAATAACAAAAATACCAATAGCTAAAAACATAAAGCTATGAAACCTCAAAAAGCATTTCTCATCTGGTGGAGCTTTTCCCAGCCAGTCATTCAGAAAAGAACTTGAATTGGGATAGGCCTTCTCTGTTTACAGTATTTGCTGCTGAATGTCATTCACATGCAAAAGCTGTTTTTAAGCGACATATTTTTATGTGGGGTCATGCCTCAGTATGAATACTTCAACTAAAGCAACAGCTAAACAAGAATTACAGTGTGTTCTAATGCAAAAGTCAATTCCCTCACCTTTCATTTGTACTGCTGAGAAATTATACTATCTAACTCTTAAATTTTTAGCCAGACATGGAAGAATTTGCATCTGATTTTTCTGTTTAATATAGAGGTTGTGATAGCTATTACACAAACTCTCTCCAAAAGGGGTGCAGGAGGAGCTCAGCCTACATTTTGCTGAATGAGCACACCTTGCTCCAAAACTACAGAATTTTCTTTACTGGTATTTCTTCTTGTTCTCAAATTGTTGACATCTTAAAAAAAAAATTGCAAGTTTTCTTGAAAGAGATCTGTATAGCAACAGGGCAATGTTTCAGATACAATACAAGGATTCCTAAGGAACCAAGATTATGCAGTAGATGTTTATATTAAACCCATCCAGTAACTGAATACTGCATAGCATTTACAGCTTGAATAAATATTTTTGTTTTAATAAAAATTTGTGTGTCTTGCTTAATGTTTTTTAATTCCCCTAAGCAGCTTTGCAGTTACCGAATAGAAAAGTCCTGGTGGTCAGTTGTTTTTGAAGATGAAGAGTCCAGTATTAAACACTAAGTTCTAACTGCAATTGTCAGAGGCACTAGGGCAAACAAGCACCAAAACTGTGTTAAGCATAAAATGCTTAATAGTGATGGTGACACTTAAAATTAATTTGTTGTTTGAGACCGAAGATAACTTGGATGCCTGGGCCATCCACTACCCACCATAACGTTTCAGCTCAGGCACTCTGATTCTAATGAAGATTTTTCTTATGAAAGTGAATGGATAATTCTAAAAGTATATTCAGTACCAAGTTGCTGTCATGCTGCAAATAATTTTTAGTAGTAGCACTCTGTGGGTTACCAAGAGAATTCCTTTTCAAGGGCCTTTAAGAAATGATAAGTCAGTGACAGAGGGAGCCATAGTTAACATTCTTTATTGTCAGATGTCAAGCCAAAATTAAAATTTGACATTGCTTACTTGTACTGTATAAAAAGTTGAACTGATAAAGCAATAAAAGGCCAGTTGTCTGGATCAGTAATCATTGATGCTTTAGGAAATTTTAGAACAGCAGTTACAGAATTCATCCACTGATTGATAAATAAGATGTAACAGCTACCACTCAATTTTGATCAGAGGGCTTTTAAGGCTGTGTTTCTGATGCTGCTTGGGCTACAGCTTCTGTATTAGTATTGCAGAAGCACCTCCTCCTCCATTGCAGATTCCTGCAAGCCCATATTGTCCTGGTCTCAAAGCATGTGCCATGTGAACGACAATTCTTGCTCCAGACATTCTAGATATCAGAAAAACAAAAACATAGCTTAGTTTAAAGGAAATTCTTAATTTGACCTACACAGGGAAGAACACAATACCAACAAAAACCTGAAACAATCCTTTTGTCTGCAGTTCTGTGCAGTACAGATTAAGTACTGGAGCTAGAGAGGAATAAACACAAAGGTTCTTCAACATGGCATTTTTGTTTGTGCATGTATAGCTAAAGTTTCTTTGGGAAAAAGAAATCACCTCTATGTCAGCCTGTGTATTACAGAGTACCTCTACATGCAGCAAAGCTCTTTCAAAGAAAGGAACAGATCTCCCACAACCAAATCAATAATAAGAATCAAATTCAAACATACTCTTATTTGCTTAAAACTCGTTTACTTAGAAGACAATGTCTCCATGCAGAGAAAACCCAGAGCTTATTTTGCTTACCCTATTGGATGTCCAAGAGAGACAGCTCCTCCATGAATATTTACTTTTTGTGGATCAATGTCCAGCATTTTAATATTAGCCAGCACCACAACACTGAATGCTTCGTTAATTTCCCACATTGCAATGTCTTCTTTTTTCAGGCCTGTCTCACTTAGAATCTAGAAAAAATACAAAATAATTACTACTATGAAAAAATTAGGAAACTAATTAAAGAAATAATAGGTCTGTTTTGAAGTCAGTGACTCAGGCTCCCCATACTCTGATTCACAAATTCACATTTAGGAACCTCTTTGTCAGAGACTGAGGGACTGAACCATAAACTTGAGTTTTCACCAAAGAAGGAATGGAGAGCAGCCCATCCAAGGACGCATTTCCATCACACAACACTAAGACTGCTGCTGCAGTAAGTCCATTTAAAATGACACAGTACCGCCTCACACCATACGCTTCCCTTCAGTTCCTTTTAGAACAAATCTACCCATGTATAACCATACTTATTTTGCCTTTTGGCCATACAAGCTGCAAAACTTCAAAGATGTAAACATGTCAAAAGTTGCTAAAAGCAATATAGAAAAATACTCTCTTCAAAATAGGTGTGAGAAATTTGCTAACTCTGAAGATCTGCAGTCTAGCCTTGGTCCTCTGTAAAACATCTGTTCTTTGTATTTATGACATCATTAAAATTTCAATCTTAATTCAAGAAAACCCACTGAGGGGGAAGAACCAACAGTGGAATGCTAGGGAAGCTTGTTTTTTTTGCAAAACCCACTCAGTTTTACCTTAGGAACAGCATATGCAGGTGCAATTGGAAAGTCAATAGGATCAACAGCAGCATCTGCAAAAGCTGAAAAAAGAAAAAAAATCAGAAAAGGTGTTTGAAGACCTTGTGTTTTTACCATACATTATTTTCTTTCTTTGCAAGCAGCAAACACTGCCAAGATAAAGAAATTCTAAATACCACGGTCTATGAAATAGCTGGATCTAAAATGTAGTGCCCTAAGTAAGCCACACAATAATGTTTTCCAATTTTTATCATTATATATAGAATATTCTGTTCACAGTCAGCAGTCTGCTGGTGTAACACTTGAAGTTTCAAGGACTATGCTGGGAAGATGCAGCCAGAACAGGACTCCCAGTAACCAGCCAAACAGGACTCCCAGTGTGAGAGCACACTATGGGAGTATTTTCCAGGACTTTCCTAGAGGTAAGGAAGATCATACCTACTATCCGTGCCAAAGGTTTGACTTTCAGTCTGTTGGCTGCATCTGTAGTCATCAGCACCAAAGCAGCTGCTCCATCATTCAGAGTACTGGCATTAGCAGCTGTAACTGTTCCTAGAAAAGGAAAAACATTCCTTAGGCAGAGGTGAAAGCGTTATGCAAAACAGCTCACATATATCTCCCTGAGTTCATTGAACATGAACTCTCAATCATTTGGTGAAACCTGTTGCACTAACTAAAAATGAGTTGTTTTTTGATATCTGTTTGATGAAACAAATGCAGCCACAGGTACTTGCATTCTCATCCCAGTGCCAGTTTAGATCATGCCTTCCATGGCAGCTGCACTGCTGGCATTGTCACAGAATTCCAGCTCAGGAGGGGTTGTGAAGGAGAGGCAGTTTTGACTTAGCCAGGAAGGTTTATCCATTACAGATCTGGGAAGCAATGGCAACTCTGTAAAGCTACTCCATCTCCACAGCAACAGGAGTTTACACTCGGCAGAGACCAAAGCCCAGTGAAACTGAAACCCACCTGTCACTCTTTTTGAGGTGAATGTCCCAAACAGAGGTGTTCACTGGTTTAAGGTTCTTGGACCATCTTTTAATCCAAGCCAGTTCATGCTGTCGTGCAGCATGTTTCTGTATCTCAGCACACATTTAAAAATAAAAGGGCTGTTGTTGAGCATTCAGGTTCTTGTGAACAGTACTCTCCACCCTGACAAAGCATCCCTGAGCTTGGCAAAAAATGAAGCAGCCAATTATCTATTAATAATATTTACCATTTTCTTTTTGGAAAACAGCTTTCAGCTTTGGAACTTTACTGAAATCAACACGCTTGTATTCTTCATCTTCTTTCACTTCTGTATCTGGCTTCCCTGAAATTCAGATTTGGTTTAGTATTTTGTAGAACAGTTGACTAAATACTGCCTTATATAAATAACTTATTTCAGTAAGAAAGTGCAAATGCATGTAAAATGCACATCAAGAAATGTGCTTACATAAACCAGAAAAAAAAAGTTATTCCTTAATCAAATTTATTTACAGCAAATCCATTCATACTTCCCAGTGGCTGAACAAAAAGGACTAAGACCTTATCTTTAATGTAAATTAAAACAAATAGATACAAATAGATGTCCTTAAGCCATAACTAAATTCAATAGCTAACTTTCACCTAGACCAAAAAAAAAAAGGTTGAAGTATTTCTTCAAAACATTGAAGAAATACTGAAAAACAAAAACCAGATGACTCCCTGACTGCTGTTGACCAGAAAGTCTGCCTAACAGAAAATTCTTAGGTGATCAAAATGAATGTTCCTGAGATTCACATGTTTAAACAATAAAATTTGCACTGAACACAGACAACATTACAGTTTTCTCTAAGAAACAAAATTCATCTCATCAAACCTTTCCACAATACCTTTTTTTGAAATAGTGACAGGAACTATTTCATTTTTCAGTACTCCTGAGTCCCAGGCTGTTTTGCTCTTGGTGTACGAGCCTATGGCATAAGTGTCTTGCTCCTCTCTGGAAATTGTGAACTTCTTGGCAGTGTTCTCAGCACAGTTGCCCTTGGAGGAAAGCAGGCCTGTTAGGTTTGGTGTTCCTGAAGATGCAAAGCTCAACTACAACTGAAAAAACCTCAACCAGCACATTTCCAGAACTGAATGTGACAGATATTTGGTGTCCATTTCTGATTTACACAGTTATGAACAAATAGCAGCTTGTGGTTTTGAAATATAATTGTCAGATTTAGCAAATGTTTTCTGGATCCAGATTATCAAAGCCATAAGGAACTTTCCTTATAAGGCTTTTTTTCAGTTAAACTGCATGCAATAATAAGTTTAAAGTGCTTAGGGCTGACATCTCTAGAGACTGAAGATTATTGTTCAGCCACAGAACCACATGTTTACATCATTTTCCTAGTTCTCACTCCATTATTACCTTGCCTATTCCAAAGATTACAAGAACAGGTCAACACACAGGGCCTTCAGAATCTCTAAAAACTGCAGAAAAAAATATGTTTCTTTTTTTTCTAATAACTGGAATTAAATAAGTAGAATGAAACAACCAAATAATTTTTATATAGGCAAATCATGTTTGTAATTATATACTCACAATTCATTACCATCACTGTCTAAATATCCAGTGACAAAATTAAAAAAAAAAATTTAGTCAACTGGAAAGATTTGCCCTTGAAAAGTTTTGTTCCACCTCTCATTTCATTGGAAAACTGAATGAATCAACACAAAACCCTTTAGTATTGTGTCCCTCCAGTTCCTCAAATAAGCAAGTTCACTTCTATGTAATGAATGAAATCAAACCTCAAAGCACCAGCAACTTAGGCTAGTGCCAAAACACAGACAAGAGTAATTCCCAAAGCCTTCCTATGGACTTTCTTGTATGCTCTCACAGAGACTGTCAAGGCTTTCTAAACAATCTACATCTGCTGTAAGTCAGACAAAGGGTTCCAACATACTGTCCCACTCTATTAAAACTTGGTGTATTATAACCAACTGCTAGAATTTCTCCTCACATAAAGGAACTATCAAAGCCACCCTTTAGATTCCAATAAAATCCTCACATTCTAAATCTATTTTAGCTGAAATGTGGGAATGAGTTTTAACATTTAACACATAGCATAAGCACTAGGTTACAAAAAGAATAAATCATACACAAGTGAGGTCTGTACCAAATCTATGGATCAAAGTAAATATTCTTCATGATGTGTTTTCCTGTATCCCAGCAAGAACACCAACTGATCAATCAATAATGCCCTACAGCTGTGAATTATCACTGGGTAAAGGTCAGAAATATTCATAAGCTGAAAGCAGCCATTCTCTTTTTAAACTTTTCTTCCCTGGTGAGTGCTCTTGACTGTCTTTGCATCAGTTGTTTTCCAAACCCGTCCTAAGTTTGCCCTTGTTTGTCCAATTTAAGTTACCCTGCTGATGAGTAAGCACACCAGCTGACTCAAACCTTCCCACAGGAGATATGAGATATGTACTCTGGGGGAGGGAAAAACATGAGCCTGCTGGATACTTCAGAGAAGATATCCTCCCAGACACCAAGAAACTTGATTGCTCCCTCCCTCAGATGGAGCAACAGAACCCATCAGTAGTAGAATTAATTTTTCTCTTAATCCTTGCTTTAGGCTATTCAGACTGCAGAGACAGGTAATTACAAACTACTCTGCTGTTTTGCTCTTCTGTTCAGTCCCCCATTACAGCTACTGCAGGAAACCTGGAATGGAAGACTTTCCTCCTCATACCCAGGCTTGTTAGAGGAAGCAGTTTCATAACAAGTATAAGCAAGCTTTTCAGATCTGCATCAGGTCTATCTGTGGTTGATACATGAGCACTGTGCAGGAATATTTACCATATGGATATGGTTGTAAGCATCTGTCAGCCCATCTTTTACTATCAGGTCTTCCAGCTTTACTCCTCCATAAGGTGTTGCCCCTCTGCTCATCGTGTAGGGAACATTGGACATGCTCTCCATTCCACCAGCAACCATGACATCCTGCCCAAAGGGAACAAGAGAAAATGAATAATCATGCAGTGTGTTCTCCATGACTTCTTGTAGGAACAGTATTAGTAAAAGGTAAAGCATGGGCACTTCATATTTCTGAAAGTCTTAGAGAAGGACATAAAAAGAACACCCTTTATGCATTTAAAAGGCAGACAACAGGAACAACTGAAGATAGGTAATCCATCCTGGCAGAAACATGACATGAAGTAATACAGGAAAAAAAAAAGAAGGCTGGAGACAAAACTATTGAAAAGACAGATAGATTGGAAAGGCAGTGGAGATATGGAAGCAGCAGCAGACTAAAGGAACAAGAATCCCTGGCATTTAAATTCCAGTAAGTGAAAGACCTGGGGAGAGAGCCAATACAATTGTTTATATAATGGTGTACACTGACTCAAGCCACTGGGAACCATCACTGTCATACCACAGATACCTCACAGCCCACAGCCAGGAAAAACAAACCAATACCAACTCCCCCATAATTAATAGCTCGAAGTGACTAATAACTGGCTGAGTCTCTGATTTTGCTGAGACTGGCAGCACAGCTTGTATGATTAATTCAGCTGAAAATTCCACTTCTATTCAGAGCTCATGGCCTACATCTGTCAAACCAACCAAAGGCACAACCACTCTCATGAAGTCATTGGATATAAATGACTAAATCCAAAAGTAGCTGTTTACAAAGCCATGCTGGGCCTGGTTCAAAGTCTGGTGACAAGATTTCCATCAACTTCAGGAGGCCCCAGACAAAGTGCTGTTTTCTGCAGGGCAAGGCCAAAGCAATAAAGCAGTTGCTTAACTCCAGTTACAACTGTGATTTCACAGAAGGGACATCAAAACTTAAACACTTTACTTTTGTTCTAAACACACACACAAAAGTATTCTTCACTTATGAGGCACTTACTTTTAAAGCCAAAAATATATATAATTGAACAGATTATATTTTCACTTTACAGAACCAAAGATGCTGCCAAAATGCTTTGGGTGTAGAATTAAAAACAAAACTGAAATGTCTTTCTTCACATTCACACTTCTCCCACATTCTTTGCTGCACAGCATTTAATGGCTTACTGAAAATGATGTATTCTCCTATCCTCCCATCAAGTGACAGAATTTTTTCCCCCATTGTATTGAAAATCTTGCAAGAAAGTTGACAGAGATGAGCAATTCTCCTTCATCAAGCTCTGTAATGAAAAAGCTTATTCACCAACAATAAATTCTGCTTCTTCTAAAACAATAAATAAGCCTGAAAGATTTTTAGTGTACTTGGAAACAACATTGCTTGAACGTGTGTATTTAATTAATTTAAACGTTAACACTGTCTGAAAGTCAACTCAGCAAAAACTAAGTACATAAAATTTCTTCACCTTTTCAAAACTGAAAGCTTGAAAATTCCCCTAATTATATTTTGGGGGCTAGACTGGTAGGTGGGGTGGGGGTAGAGCAGTAGAGAGATGAGATAAATACCCCCCCCCCAAACAATCCACCTTGTTTCTTCAGCTCTAAAAACACATCTGAATTTTCCAACTATAGTATTTACTTTCTTTTCTGTTTTGAACTCAAACATACTTAAACAACTATAAAATTAGGGTTGCATAAACAAAACAAAACAAACCCTTGCTAATTAGCTTTATTATCCCAAGCCAGAACACAATCCCAAATCAAAGGGCACAGCTATTGGTAGGACAGGATCTACAACATTAACTGTATAGTTTTTTCCATAGAACAGCACAAAATCCACATACCTGACTCCCACACATCAGGCTTTGTGCTGCCATCATGATTGATTTCATTCCTGAAGCACAGACTTTATTGACAGTTGTGGTAGGAGTGGCAATCGGCAGACCTGAGTCAGAGAAGTTTGTACAGCTGTTATTTGGAGGGTAGAATTCAGTATTTTATTGGTGTTTCAGCAATATTTCATATAGCACCAATTTTTATCTAAGCCCAGGATGTCCAGTTTGCACTGTTGGCCTGCCAAAGCAATTTATCTACACTTATTCATAGTTCTTGGAAACCCCTGTTGTTTCTCCCCTTCCAACAAGTGACTTGTGATAAGGGGAAAGGCAAGGAAATGGAAGACCAAGGAAGGGACTCCAGAATTGTTCCTGCTCCCAAAACCCTGATCCCTGCCCCTAAGCAGCACCCAAGGCTGAAAAAGCATAAATAAGCTGCAGAATTTAGCAGCTGGCAACAACACAGACTCCAGGCGAAGCTGGGCAGGGCTCTGAGCACCCTGGTCTAATGGAAGGTGTCCTTGCCCACAGCAGCAGGGTTGGAATAAGATCTTTAAGGTCCCTTCCAACTCAAGACACTATATAATTCTGTGAATAAAAAGAGCCATATTTATGGCATGGAAGTAGTTCCTTTTCCTTCAAAAAATGTACAACAGATCCAAAAAAGTACATAGTTGCTCCCTGACCTACCCCCAGAGAAGAATGGAGAAGAAAATAATTTCTGCACCCCAATAACTTTCATGTTATAGCTAACATACAGTGAATCCTTCCAGTGTCAGCTCCATACTCCACAGGAAGGTGAGTTGTACATACTCATGAGCTGAAAGAAACTCACTGACTCTTCATCCGGTAAGAATTAAGAATAATGATACACCGAAGGAAAAAAGCCTGTTTTGTGAAAGCTGCAGAGCAGCATCCATCATTAATGTAAAGTACTGTGGAATTACCAGCCTGGTCTCCAGTACTGTCTTCTCCAGGTTCTGCAAACACTTTAGGCAATAACATCCCACTTGCATGAGTGCAATGTGCATCCTTCACCCATCACAGGCCAGAAAGCACACATGGACTGTCCTGACAAAGGGTTGCCCACCACTCTGCTTTAACTCACAGCCCAATAGATTCCAGCTACTTAAAGACAGAAAACCTTCAACCCCAGTGTCAAGAGAAGGAATACCTGCACCCAAGACTGCTTGTCTTGCTGGAGCTTGTCCTTGTCCAGCCTGCAGGACATTGCCCATATAGGCCTCTTTCACTTCTTCTGCAGGGATTCCTACAAAGCAAAATTGTTTTGATTCAGGATCCTTTTTTTGGCAATGGTTCCCACTGACGTTTTCTATCAAAGTCTAATGAAACTTGCCACATCCAACCTACGTGCTAACAGAACCCAGATCCCAGTGGGTGCATTCCAGATCTCTCCTCATTCATGGAGTGTGGTGAACTGGTGATCCCCCCAGAAGATACTGCCCCTGTCACTCTGCAGAAAAAGCTGCAGTTAATTCACTGAAGTCCACATTTCCGAGTCTTACTAATCACCTGAGAAGCTCAATTTTTATGGATAGTTAAATGCTCAAAAGCTTTTTTGTGCTAGAATTATGTCCAAGGACAGTTTTGTCTGTTTAGCAAGGGCAAGCCAAAGCCACAGCAAGCTGTGACCACAGAGAAGAGGTCTGCTCTCCTGCTGCATCACTTGTAACAGCTCTGGTGTCCAAGTTCTTGTAGCATTAACCCTCCTCTTCCCTAAAAAACCTTTTTTGCCAGATTGAATCCATCAAAAGGCTGACAAGGCTGCCCTTCAAGTACATGCACCCACATAAAAACCAGGCAGGGAAAGGAAAGGCCACTGGTCTCAGCAGCAAGCAGCCTTTGCATCAGCTTACACATGTCATAAAAACCCATCCCAACAAACCAAATACCATGTTCAATCACATGTGGACTAGCACAGATATCCCTAGGCTACATTCTGCTCCTAAAAGCAGCACTTAATTCAAATTGAACCAAAGCCCGACAGCCAACTTTACTTAAATGGCTTTTGTGGATAGACTTGAAAATGCCACAGGAGCAAAAATCCAGGACATCACACGATTTTTTTATTACCAAGCCATTAAAAAGACACCAAGCCACTTAAGGTTTTCTTTGTCAAAGGAAAAAAATGTGCATGCATACCTGCTCTGGCAATTGCTCCCTTAATTGCAATGGAACCAAGTTTAGCGGCTGGCAGTGAGGAAAGAGACCCTTGGAAAGATCCAATAGGTGTCCTTACAGCGCTTGCTATCACCACCTCCTAAGTGCAGAGGGACAGAGTAAAAGTCACAATCTCTCTCACAATTGCACACATATAGCAGTATTTTTAAATGTATCTACATTTTATTATTTCATTGATGTCACAGCTTCTCTTTCACCCTGCAAGTGTTTCAGAGCAGTAAAATCTGTATCAATGCATGCAGCATGGAAAGTAAACATAAGGAGATTGGTGTGCAGCTACAGCACTAAAACCTTGGGATCATAGAGCTGTGGTGAGATGGCTCACATGGCTGGAGTGCTGCCATGCAGGGATAAGGGCCCTGCGGGAAGGACAGGTCAAGACGACAAGGCAAGGGGGCAGAGGAGAGGCCTTGCGCTTTATGGGCCAGAACAGGTGGAGTGCACCGAGCTCAGCCTTGGCATTGATGATGTCTGCAAGAATCCTGAACATCCTGGAGCAAAGGGGGAATAAAGAAAGCTGGCTGGTGTTCAAAGATGACCCCCCCCAAGGTCCAGAGCAATCCATTCCAAGGCGCAATAAGTTGGGTAAAAATGCCAGGATGGATACCAAAACTCACACACAAAATGAACCATACAAGAGATGGAAACAGGGACTGAGAATCTGGCACACAGTCTGAGCATGCAGGGATGAGGTCATGAAAGCCAAGAATTGAATCTGGCAAGGAATGTCAAAAGCAACAGGAAGGGCTCCCATGAGCACCTAAGAAGCAAGGAAAATATGGGCTTCCTTGGTGACAAAGGACAAGGCTGAAGTACTGAATGCCTTCTTTGCCTCAGTCTTCAGTGCTAAGAGCAACCTTCAGGAATCCCAGGCTCCAGAGACTGGGGGAAGGGTGGAGCAATAAAGATGCACCCTTGGTGCAAGAGGAACAAGTCGGGGCCAACTGGACATACATAAATCCATGGGTTCTGATGAGATGCCCCCATAAGTTCTGTGGGAGCTGGCAGGTGACTTTTTAAGGTCACTTTCAATAATGTTGGAATGGTCACAGCAATTATGTGTGGTGCCCAAGGATGTGACTGTGTTCACAGGGGTTTTCAGATGAAGGGAAGAGACGGAGACCTGACTCCATGTTACAGAAAGCTTGATTTATTATTTTATTATATATATTACATTAAAACTATACTAAAAGAATAGAAGAAAAGGTTTCATCAGAAGGCTAGGCTAAGAATAGAAAAGAAAGAATGATAACAAAGGCAGCTGTCTCAGACTCTCTCTGAGCCATCTGTGCTGTGATTGGCCATTAATTATAAACATTCAAGATGGGTCAATCACAGATGCACCTGTTGCATTCCACAGCAGCAGATAACCATTGTTTACATTTTGTTCCTGAGGCCTCTCAGCTTCTCAGGAGGAAAAAATCCTAAGGAAAGGATTTTTTATAAAAGTTGTCTGCAACACAAGGACTGGAGAAAACCCAAGCATTACTCCAGTCCTCAAGAGGGTAAGAAAGAGGACCCAGAGAACTACAGGTCAATCTTAATCCCTGGAAAGGTGATGAAACAACTAATCCTAAAAAAACATTTACATGAGCAAGAAAATCATCAGGAGCCATCAGCATGGATTCACCAAGGGGAAGCCAGGCTCAGACAAACTGACAGCCTTCTACAGTGAAGTGACTGGTCTGGTAGGGGAGGGGAGAGCAGACATGGTCTACCTGGACTACAGTGAGGCTCACACCTCTGTCTCCCATAAAATCCTCACACAGAAGCTGAACTATGGGCTAGACAAGCAGACAGGGAGGGGGATAGAAAGGGCTGAATGGCCAGGCTGGGGTGGTGACAGAGGTACAAAGTCTGGCTGGAGGCCACTTACCAGTGCTGTGCCCCAGGGGTCAGTACTGGCTCCAGTCCTGTGTCACATCTTCACTAATGAAGTGGATGATGGTGCAGTGCATCCATCCTCAGCAGGTTTGCTGCTGACACCAAACTGGGAGGAATGGCTGATGCACCAGAGGGCTGTAGTGCCACAGAGAACTTCAACAGCACCTCACCATGGAGGTGAGTATATTGATACTGCCAGGAAGGGTGCAAAGAAGGTAGAGCCAAACTCTCTTCAGTGGCACACAGTGGGCACCAACTGACACAAAGGAGTTCCCCCTGAACATCAGGAAACATTTCTCCACTGGGAGTGTGGCTGAACTCTGCCACAGGTTACCCAGAGCAGTTGTGAGGTCTCCACCCCTGGATATATTCAAAAGCCCAGGTGCCAGCATAATGTGCAAGCAGCAGTTTATGACATCCAGCCCTATGCTAGCAGTAAAGACAATTTACTCTTATTTTGCCTCTTAGCTTTAGCGCTACATCCATGTGCGCACCCAATAACCCTGTGAGAGCAGCATGAGAATCTGGCACCAGAAAGATGCACATGCCAGACCTCTGGCTGTCCCTGACAGCTGACAAGAAGCAGCAATGAATGCTTCCAGCTGTATTGGTTTCAATGAAAGTTAACCACAAAGATTTACAGGGCCTGGTCATGAGGGTTTTTCCATTTAGACAGACAGGCAAAGAAAGAAAACACTAGGAAAAAAATAAAGACAAATGATACTTGTTTAAAACTATGAAGGGCTGTCTATTACTGTAACCCCTTCACTGACTTCATGAGTGACAGTAACAAACTTGTCCTCATCTTTCACGTTGTAACAGCAAGTTGCAGGATAACAAAATAATTTCAAAGGGATCAGTTGATATCAGCTGTATTTTCCCATTCTGGGCTGAAAGTTACATGAAGCTTACGTCAGCTGACACACTTCTAATTTTGTCCCACACTTAGCCAACCAAAATAAACTGCAATCTGACTTATTTCAGATTTTGCTGTAAAATGTGGCTTGGGCACAAGTGACACTGTCTTTAAGCCAGTTTTTTTGTGATGATTTTCTTAAAAATGTCAGTGATTAACAAACAAATCTAAACCAGCAGCTTATTAGTCAGAGAGTGCTTTATACTTACATTTAAAGTACGCTGTGATGCATAGCCGCGGCTTGTATACTTCAGAGCCTGAAAACAAGAAAGTCCTCAGAATCTCACATCAAGAAAGCCAGTGCTATACTGTTTCATTCTGTAATGTACCCATTCTCATAGAAGGCATTATTTCAAAAATTAGTATCTAAGAAACACCGGAAAAATATGAAAAAAATCATAACATGCCTTTGAAAAGAAGTGTAGTCTAGTACAGTCTCACCATAACATCTGTGATAAAATGTTTTCTGAAAAATAAACAAATACTCCTTCAAAAACAATGCCAAATTCGTGTTGTCCAAGTCTATTATGTATACCTATAGCATATATCTATGCCAGGGGTGAGTGCTGTTATCTTGAAAAAGTTTACTAGTCCCTCTGTCTGCTTCCCTGGACTTTGTTCATTCATTCCTACCTTAACTCCACTGCTTCTAAACAGGGGCAGTGTGCATCTACAGCTTCCACTCCCTTGGTGTTTTATGAACAAAAATGAAGATAACATATTCAGAACATCACACCAAGGTAGGATAATAAAACAAAACCAAGAAAAAGGGATTATCTGAGCAGTCTAATTCACCAGCCCATAGCTTCATCTAATTAAGCAGTGCAAAGACACAAAATTATATCTATAGGCATTTTTTCATATTAACAGAGAGATCTTTCCATTAGTGGATTAAACCACTTTCTTTAGCCATTTCCTGAGACAACATTTCAGCATACTGGAAACTTCTGGCCTTCTATGTGTAATTACTGACTTACAGCTAAATAAATACTAATTAAAAACAACTGCTTAAGGACACCACAAGAACACCACCATTTTTATAATCTAGACAAAGCTTTCTGGTTGTGTCTCAACATGAAAATTTAGCTTGTTTCTCCTTTTCATTTGCTAGCCTTCAACTAACAAAAGGATGATTTTTTTTACTGTTCTGAATTAGTTGTTTGATTTTTGTTTTGTTTGGGGATTTTTGTCTGGTTTTCTCCCCAGGTCAAGTAAAGTTATAACAGCCAGCTGGAAGTTTAATTTAAAATTTCTCCCTGAAAAAGAATTATGTCCCTTACAGGGCTTTAACAGCAGCGCTTCCAAGGGTTAGCGCCAAAAAAACAAAGCCTAACCAAGCCTAGTAAAATAAATATCTATACTACCATAAACACTCTTACTGCACAGGGCCTGAAATTTAAACTGGACTAACCAGACAATTGTTTACCAAGGCAGGTGGCATCTGCTAGGAGCATTCATGCTCGGAAAGGAAGGAAAGGAAGGAAAGGAAGGAAAAGAAGGAAAGGAAGGAAAGGAAGGGCCCACTTTCACAGCTGGTAAAATGCCACCTCCAGCTTAGCATATGGCAATTGGGATGCGATCCACTCGCCCTCCTTTCTCCCAGCACAGCTCCCACCGCCGTGCAGGGTGCCAGCACCTGCCCCCAACAATGCCAGCGGCGCTGCCGGCCACACCGGCTTGGGGGCAGCAGCATCCCACTGCCCAGCTGAGAAACAACACCCGCAGGTGTAAATTTATATATTTACACTGCTTAATTAGAGGAATCCAACGCGAGTGCAGGCCCGGCCCGGCCGGGTCACCGCTATGGCTGCAGCGGTACGGACAGAGCTCGGCACCCGCGGCGCTGACAGTGGAAAAAGCCGCGCGCAGGATCGCGGATAAAGGTCCCGCCGGGCTTAGTGGGGGCCCGGGGCTGCGGGGGCGGGAGAGGCCGCCCTTCACTCCCACCCGGCCCAGGGCCCGCTCCCTCCGCTCGGCCGCGTCCCGGGCCGGGGGTTCCCGCACGGGGCGGGGAGGGGGCGCCGCCGACCCGCCGCAGGGCAGTGCGACCATGGCCGAGCCTTTCCGGGCCCGGCGGCGGGGCCGGGGCTACGCAGGAAGGAGAAGGTAAAGCAGGGCCCGGGGTCGCCTCACCCGCAGCAGCCCCGCTGCCGGCCGCCGCCCGCACAGCATCGCCCCCGCTGCCGCCGCCATGTTCCCGCCGGCGCCCCCGTCACCTTCACCGCCGCCACCGCCCCCGCCTATAGCCGGGCGGCGCCCCGCCCCTGCCCGCTGCCATTGGCCCCGCGGCGCGGGGCGGTGCCACACCCGCCCCTGCCATTGGCTGGCGCGAAAGGCGGGTGGCGGCGTCAGAGGGGCCGGCGCGTGCGGTGCCCGAGGGCCGCTGCTGCCGCGTGCGCGGGACCTCCCCAGCCGGGAGCCCCGTTGGGCTGGAGATCAGGCGGGATTCCTGCAGGGAAAGGGTGATCGGACATCGCCACGGGCTGCCCAGGGAGGCGCCCAGTCACCCTCCCTCGAGGTGCTTAAGGAAAGAGTGGGCGGGGCTCTCAGTGCCACGGTCTGGGTGACACGGTGGGGCTGGGTCACGGGTTGGACTCGGTGATCCCGGAGGTCTTTTCCGACCGAACGGGTTCTGCGGGTCCGCAGCGCCAGGCGCGTTCCTCTCGCCCGGGGGCCAGGCGGGGCAGGGGCTGCGGGGGGTGGACAACCTGGAGAAGGAAAATCACTGTTAGCGAACCGCATGGAGACAGCGTGGAAAATCCTTGCGGGAAAAGAACCAGCCCCCGGGGTGTGTCCTCTCCGCCACCGCCCCTCCTCGGCCCGGCCCTCGCCTGCCCCGCGCTGCGGGTTAAGCTGACCTGAGCCGCGGATATCTAATCCCGTATCGGAAACATCCTGCGCAGGACAAGGCCGTGGGGATGAAAGCGCCGAGTATGGCTGAGCCCGGCACGCTTTGTGCCTGGCGTGCCCTGGTGCTGCAGCTGAAGAGTCAGCAACTTAACTCCCCCTAAAGCCCTTCCTGGCTGGCCATGGCATAAACCCCGGACATGGTTAGCTCAGAATTCACCCCTGGGCGAGAACGGTCCCGGCAGCTGCCTGCACGGAACGACTGATGCCAGCTCAACCCCAGTTGAGCCTCAGGCTGCCCATCCCGGTCCCACGGTCTTTGCTGCACTGTGCCTTCCCCCCTCACACTCTTGTCTCTGAACCTGGATTGTACATGAAAGCCAGCACAAAATCTCTACAGCTCTTTGCCAGCCTGACAGTGCCTCTCTTCACCCTGTCTCTCCAACATGCACAGAGCTGGGCCAGGAAAGGCCTGGATCTTTGCCGGTCGCCAGCAGGTTCAGAACACAAAGTGACTTTCTCTGAATTGTGCTGGAGCACACAGTCTAGGACAAGCCCATTCTGTATTTGTTTCTGATCAGTCTCTTCCCCTCAATCACTTTTTCAGTCCCTGAAGGAGTTAGTATACTGCTACAGTAACCCACAACTGAATGAAGCATTCCCCAGAGCTGAGGTCTGCCAGTCACATAAACAAGCATTTACTTGCACCTTTCCTTCTTCTTGTACTCCAAACTTGGCATCTTAGAAAAAATGCCAAGAACCAGGCTTTGGATATAGCACCTAGAAAGCAATAGTACTTCAACAACCTGTTAACATCCATTTGCTACCTTGACTTTTTTTTTATTTTATATATTTAATCTTCACGTTGTAGAACTAACATTTGTCAAAACTACTTAAATTGATTTTCTGTTCTACATCTCATTCATTTCCCCGTGAGAGAGGATTTCACTTGATCTTTGCTCTCAAAAGTAAAATACTTCTTGGTCTCCATATATACCCAAAGATTCTCCAGACATGCAGCAAGAGGCTGACTGGGACAGGCACTGGCGAGGGAAGCATTTGTACTCCTTTGCTTCCTTGACTCTCAGAAGCTGATGTTATAAGGTGGTCTAGTCTAGACCTTTGATTTAGAGACAGTTTTCAAGTTCAAACCATATATAACATAGGAACTGATAAATATAATCTCAGGAAAAACTGAAGGTTTTACTCTGAAAATATATATATACCATATAGCAAAACCATCCAGGTTGGATTCAGATATTTTTCAGAAATGAGTAATGCTGAAAACAGGTAGAACAAAACCCAGAAAATTCTCATTTAACTTGCCTTTACTCCTGTGGTATAAAGCTCTTTTTCAGGGATATAACCTGCTAACATTCTTTAATTTTTTCATCATCTCTTCTCACCAAGATTGACTATAATGTACTAATTTCAAGGTCACTGACTTTTGGTGTGCAGTCACAGACTATTAAAAAGTCACACTGTGCTGCTCTTGCTTAGCTCAGCAGGTGGCATTTGCTTTGGTCATGCCCTGGATCTGCAGAGGGAATCAGCAACTGCTGTTTGTGACTCCAGCTGTTCTTTCCAACAGGTGTTTAAGGTTGCATGCAGGAGCTGAAGCATAGTATCCAACTGAATTTCCATTGTGGATCTCCATCACTAACATAAGTGAGGATCAAATGCCAGGCACCATGTCTACCTAGAGATGTTGAGATATCCAGGGAGTGGATCAAGAGCACAAGTCCTCTGAGGAGCAGCTGAGGGAGCTGAGGTTTTTCAGCTTGGAGAAAAGGAGGTTCAGGGGGAACCTCATCACTTTCTGAAACTGCCTGACAGGAGGGTGGGGTTGGTGTCTTCTAACAAGTAACATTAAAATGGCCTCAAGTTGTGCCAGGGAAGGTTTAGATTGGATATTAAAACTTTTTTTCATGGAAGGGGTTGTCAAGCAGTAAAACAGGGAAGTGAGTTACCATCCCTGGACTTGTGGATGTGGCACGCAGGGACATGGTTTAGTGGTGCGCTTGGCAGTACTGGGTTAACAGCTGGACTCAAGGGTCTTTTCCAGCTTAAACAATTATATGATTCCATGTTGACAGGTAAAGCAAAGAAGAAAGTAAAGCCACATTCTCACTTTATTAGAAGAATGAACCAGGTTAAGCCTTTTGTATTTATGTCAACGATTCTACCTAAACCGTGATCAATTTACAGGGGTAGGAGTAGATTCAGCCAAGGAACTCCTGCAATAACTGGCTTCAAGAGAACAACTTCTCCTGAAAAATCACTGGGAAAGACTATATATTGCCCTAACAGAGGGAAAAAAGTTTGGAAATAATAGCAACCTGCCATCAAAACTCTTCCTGCAAGAACTGCCAGTTGGCCAATTGCCATGCACAGTACTGAGCACTCACTCAAAACCAGCTGTTTATTTCATACAAATAGTTCTAAACTCTGCATATACCAGAGAGCACAAAACACCCATGGTTAGCTGGTGCACTTAAAGAAAGGAGCTGAAATGTAAAAAGAGATTCACATTAAAAGGCAAGAACAATCAGAGAAGAAAAGTCATTACATTAAAAGCACTCCTTCAGGCAAGTGACTGTTCCCACATCACGGTTTACTGCAGGATCAGCTCCCTGAAAGTCGTGGTGGCAACACCAGTAACTTTCAGTGACGCACCTTGTAAATAACTTCAGAAACAAATCAACCAAAATATTCAGCAATCCAACTTCATCCCTGTAAGTTGCAGAGAGACATAAACTTTTAAAAAATGCCATAAACTAAGTTAGGCAACTCCCAGCCACTTCTGGCATGGCAGGCGTTGATACTGACTGAAAGACTACAGCTCATCTTTAAATAGAATTTGAAAGACTAAATAGCTCTACATATAATCTTACATTTGTAAAAATTTTTACCAAGAAAAGAATTGGAAGTCTCCACTTTTGTTTTTTAATTACGCTGATCATAACAGCTGTTAGGACTTGAAGTCAGGCAAATTTCATACAGTGCCAATTTTAGGAGCAGCACCTGAATTCAACTTAAAAATTTTGTAGGGTGAGACACCAAAATACCTTGCTAAATGAGTAGTCTTTTAAATTACATTTTTATTTTGCAAGAAAATAAATTATACAACTTAAAAAATAAAATTCAAAAATTAAGCAGTACATCAAAATAGTTCAGCTGGACTGCCATACAGAAACTACCACCATTCAAAATTGTACAGCATTATTATCTTGGTAGTGGCACACATTCAAAATTGTAAATACCATACGGAGATAGTTATTACAACTCAGGAACCCGAGTTTGCTCAACACTCCAGACTACATATAGTGTATATGACAGGAAAGCTTTCATGTATTGTTTATTTCACAAATATGACCTTAAAGAATTACAAAGATAGCATCCCAGTCATTTAGATGAAAATAGAAAACAGTTTGAGATAGCAAATCTTTCTGTAAAACTATCAAATCTTTTTGCCAATTGTATTTTTAAAATTTGCACTTTACAGGACAATGGCATCCCAATGCAGATAAATGCAAGATGTGAACATTCAGAACATTTATATTAATTTTAAAAAGATGAAAATGAGAAAGTCACATTGTCATTTGGAAATGTAACTGCATTACAGTCATAACGAAAAATAAATGAGTAAAAGTAGAAGCTAGGGACACCAACTGTGGAAAGAGGAAAATGGAAGACTTCAGAATTGAAACTGAGATTATCATCAAGTTGTTGGGACAGAGAAAGATTTAACAGTATTTCTTAATTAAACCCATTAAGCGTGATTTCCCCCCTGCCCCTTCTACACCAGATTTCGTTCCTTAGCTATTCACCGTGGCAGTGTGTGTGGCAACGTGTTTTTCAGATGCAGCACCTCCTTAAGCTAGGTCTTTGGACATATATATTCATAGCTAAAAATTGCAGCCTTAAAAGTGCGTTGTTGCCATATTGCAAGTGAAGAATAGTTTTCATTTAGATCTGAACTCTACCCTCCCCAAAAAACAGCTTACCCCAGGTATCTCCCTGTGCCCCAGGTAATACTAGTTTTAAGTGCATATTGGTGAAGTGACCTGATGAAGGATGCTAAACGTGATTCTGCATCTTTAACAAATTTGCTGGTGTCTGTCTTAGATTTCATAAAAAACCCAACATCCATTTCTGGTATATATTTAAAGAAAAAATGACCATGTCATAGGCACATTACCAATTGTATTTCCATCCCAGGTTTTGAGAAATGTATAGGTAACAATCAGGTTGTATTGTATTTATTAGCTGAGGGAATGTGTAGCTCCTTAGCTTTTAGCAAGCTTTTCCTTTCTGCATACATTCCAGCTTCCTAAAGAGTTGTATCTGAGATGCAGTCTCTTAAACTTCTCTCTCAAATTTAACCAATGGCTTCAAAATTAGCATTATCCCCTTGGCAGCTCTTTCTGTGTGACTATTTCAAACCTTTCTTCTCTGGTTAAGGGCTGGAATTTTTCATGTTGAAGAGTGTGCTCAGACTGTCATGTTCTCCCCAGTTATCCCAAGTAAACATTTATTACTTTAAAGTTACAAAGACTGAAAGTCTTGCAGCACAAAGTGTTTTATTAGAATTTTGTTTTCTAATGTTCAAATAGTTTCATTGGTTAACTACACAGAGCACCACTTCCTTTTGATTCTGAATTGCAACACCACAGGGCCAACATAAAAGATGCAATATTTTTAAACAGCATCTACTTTTGAGTGTCAATAAAAGCATGGAACACAAGCTGTAGGATTTCAATCAATTGTAATTGGCCAGGCCTTGATTTCTCCATCTCTTGGTCATGAAACCCTCACTACCAAAAACTTCTTACTCAAAAAGATGTTGAAATACACACTGTTCTCAGGCAGTCACACTGGCTTTTACATTAGTAACAGAGCACACAGCCTGCTTAAGGGTGCAAACAGCCATTTTTGGAAAGTTTGCTTTTAAACCACTCCTCCTGCATACTTTACTGTAACCATGTGAAAGTAAAACTCCTCCTCTTACTTACTGGAAGGCTTTCTTTTTTGACTAAAGTTAATTTTATCCTCTTCCCATTTCATCATCAAAGATGAGACCTTTAGATGTCATAGTTCAACTGGTTAATTAAAAAATAACTTCACACACTTGTAATTTATAGAAGAAATATTCATACAGAACTGAATAAAGCGCAACTTACCTTTGTCCTAAGCCAGGCACTCTGCTCCTATGACTCATGGTATCGCTCCAGTACGTGCTGGGACACTTCAGAACAGCAGAGAGTAGGGCAGTGCCAAATGACTACTTCAGATGATTGAGAATGGAAGAGGTAACATTAAGAAGTTGAGATTCCTGACGTGTGTTTGGCACTCTCTCTACATATACTGAACAAGGTATTTTTCCTTAGCGTTTTATCATTTTCATTAGAAGAGTACTTCCTACCCTACCAGTTACCAAATGGAAAGCAGAGGGTTTGTTTTTCATATAAAGATGTTGACTAGTCCAATTGGATTAACCTTGCATGTATATAAAAGTTACCACTGAGGAAACAGTACAGGGATCTTCAAGTGTTATTCTCTTTCTGCGGGAGTTGTGCATAAATTACTCTTTAATGCATCCTGATATATGTAGTCATACTGAAATATTTGGAATATAAATATTAAATGTACAAGGAAATACACTTAATATTTCTGTTCCTATGGCAGACCCACCCATGAAAACTGCTTTTAGAGTGAAGTATCATTCAAGAAAATTTTACCTTGTCAAAAAGGATTGTAGCAAATCACCTGTCCAAATTAAGGTAACAACATATCCACTTGTTTACAGGAAACAATTTAAAAACAATGATCTCTTGCTTAGGGAAGAATATCACTGATGACTTGGAATTACTTTTGTGTCACTTAATGTGTTAATTATTAAAATCCAGTTACTAGATCGAAGCACTGCTCTAGCAAACAGGTTTTAACTGTAACAAATACATATCAGTTGTGACGCATGTGTTTGTGTCTCTCAAATGTTATTACATGAAAAGGATCAGAGATGCACAGTACATTACTCTGTTGATCCAAAACACAAAAGTGAAAGTGCTACTTCTAGTCCTAATTGCATTAAAAAAAAAAAACAAACCAACAACCCAAAAACCAAAACCAACCAAAACAAAAAACAAACCCAAAACAAAACTAATAGCAGTTCCTCAGTGCATGAATATTTGAATAGTTTTTCCTTGTGCAAGTACTGGTCATCTAAAACCCAAACCTGTATTCTTCCTGGTGGGTGTAAATCAAATCTACTTTAAAAAGTTCACAATGGGCTCTTCATGAATGCAAGTTTCCCACAAAACAGCATGCTGTTAAAAGTGTGCAACATGAAGGGAATGCCATCATGCTAGCTGAATGAGATTGGCAAAATATAGTCCTCTGTAAGGTAAGGCAGGGATTTTAATATGTAACGAGAGTCAAAACAAGTCCTTCTGCAGCACAAACTGTTGCAGCTGTCTGTCCAAGCACCCTTCCATTTATGTTCTCAGCATTCTGCAGAGTCCTCCAATTATGCCATGTATATAAAGGTGTTGATATCCGACTCATCTCTTCTGATATATTTGTGCTCTATAAGCCACTCGATTTGCTCTTTTATCATTTTCTTTTGTGGCAAGAACATATTTTTCAATATTTCTACCAGTTCAGTCTGAAGCTGGGCATTAGTAATTTTCTTCCGCATCTTCATTATTTGGATGATAGCCTCCTAATGGGGGACAAGAAAAAAAAAAATTTAAATGCCTGGGTGAAGTGACAAAATGAACACAGCATTAAGAGGAGGCTCCTGGGAAGGCAAGACAGCAAGGAAATCTGTATTTTTCCTTAGAAATCAGAAATATGCTGCATTTTTTTAGCCTATATAGAACTGCTTTTACAAAGAAGCTGATAAAGGAAAACAATGAAGCACTGGCAAGATGCAAGATACATAAGACAATTCCAGTCAAAGGAGCAGTTAAATCCTGTATCTAGAGTGTGAATTACTCACTAAAACCAAATGTTCACTCACTCCTTGAGCAGAAGTTGCAGTCTCCTAGGTGACTTGTGATATACCTTGTTAACATTTCACTCATTTCCTACCTACAGCTAGGCATTAACCCTGCTGCTGCCAGAATGGTTACATATGTTACATCAGGTGGTACAACTCACAATGTGCATAGCCTGCAATCCAACCTGACTGATAGAACAGACCTAAAACTTGATGGCAAAATGAGACTCCATTGTATGTAATGATCCCCGATGCCTGAAAAAATTCAGACTTTTTTTAAACTGTCAGCTCAAAAGATTTGGCATGAGTAGCTGACTATCAACCACAGAGCAGGAAGCTGCAGTTTGTACAGCTAAGATGCACTTTTGAACTTCTCCTCTAAGGAGAAGTCATAGTACTTTTACTACTACAGTGTGACTCCACCTCCAAGATTATTCTCTTCATACAGACCAAAGAGATCTCAAGATCAACAATGCTGTTTATTCATGGTGGTGGCCAGTGTCAGTCAACTTTAACAATCTGCTGCTGTCACCCACCCACACCATATGCCTTTGCCACTTGTGTAATATCTACTTTGTCCTCTTTGAAGATGATGACCTGGTACTTCAGAACAGGAGGCTGATAGCTACAAGTGCATGAACACACATGCAGGATCAAGTATGCACAAGGATCTAGAGTCATACAGCAGAAGTGACTTCCAATGGGATTCAAAGGCTCCCATTTCATACATCAACATCCAATGGTGGGCAGCATGTAATGATAATACAACAAATTACAGTAATAATACTGCAACAAAAGAAATAGAGGAATTTTGTATTCCTCCATCAGGTTACTTGCCTGGGTTCGCAATATTCTTAGCTGGACTATTCCTTCATTCTCCTCTTCCCGCATCCTCTCTGTAGTAAGTTGCAATCGACCAATCAAATTTATCTTGCCCCTTTTCTGAACTTTAGCGTTTTTTCTGAAAAAAGTTGTATTGCATGAAAGTGAGCAAAAAAAAAAAAAATCCCAAACAAATCCCCGAACTTTCAATTATAGAATTCCTGTTAAACTTAAATTACAGCAGCAACAAGTACCATGACAGATCAGATACTTATGGGTTATTAGCATTAAAGCAGTGAGAGAACTGTCTGACAGATCAAAAATCAATGCCAATGTCTCTGCACAATGTAACCTAAGTAATGCTAGCAAGCATTACAAGTAAATCCAGCAGCTGAAACAACAGAATTTCAGAAAAATATATTTCAATTTAATTATATAAATGTAGGGTTCTCTGGAAGGTTTTGTAACAAAGTTCAGGAAATATGGCTAGTTAATATTCCATCAAAGAACTGTGTGGCACAAAACCCAGCTAACTGCAACAAAGAAAGCTGATGGCATTCTTCAGTGGTCACCCACAAACTTTCTCTACAGCCTGTGTCTTCTGTCATGTCCTGTCATCATTTCCCAAAGCTCAGAATCCTGATGACAGGAATAAGCATTATGGCCCTGGGTAACCAACTAAGTCCCAGGAAAGCAAATTCGTCACTTATCTCTTTCTCCACAGATCCAGATGTCCAGCTGCTGCTGAGAATGAGGCACAGAATCTGAGGTTCCTAGCAAGCAGCCAGTTCTCATCATAGACATTGAGAGTAGAGGCAAGCAGAAGCAAGTAAACCACAATGAATGTAGTATGTGGCATTTAGACATTCTCTCTTTGTATTATCTTGTGCTCGAAGGATTTCAAAGCACCAATAAAAGAGCACTGCAACTCTCAGAAAGAAAGACACTCCTCTCTGGGGAGAGCCACACTAAAAATCCTGGTTCTTGACAGCACACCACATTATTAAGCAGCTTCACTTCCTTTTTGTTAACTTATCACTCTGTTTCTGAACTTCTGTCTGTGTAATAATCAATACGGCACTACTGCTCTAATTACAGGCTGTCTTTCATGAAGTTTTATGGACTTACTGCTAACTGGAACATAGCAAAACCTCCAATTTTGCACTTCGTCCCTTAGCGTGTAAGAAATTTAATTTCACAAACATTAGAATTATAAAAACATTTGTTTGAAGGGGCTGCTGGAGGTCATCTAGTCCAATCACCTACTTGAAGCATGACTATTGCCAAAATAAGTGAGTGCAGGGCAGCAAAGCATGTGTCTAGGTTCAAGAACAAAGGTTAAGTTAAAGTGAATTCCTTAGTTATAAAACAGTACATTGTTATTTTACTTTTCAAACATCATCTTACATTAAACTGAACTCCTGGTTCACCGAGAAGAGGGTTCCTTCTGTAAAGTCTTTGGGTGAATTGACTTGAGGTTCATATAATAAAACCTGACGTTTCAGCTTTGGAAATGCTACAAGAGACTACAGAGAAAAGGGAAGGGGGAGAAAGAATGAAAATAAAACATCAGACTTTCTAAATGGAAACAACTACTTTCTACAACCATAATCCACTGCAGTACTGACTGTAGTGAGGGAACCACATAGCCTTGTTTGGAACTAGTAAAATCAGAGGGGGGGACACAGTTTACCTCATCTCCTTCTGAAAAGGGTTAGCACAAGCAAAATCATACAAAGTAGTAAAATACACAAACTCACGGCTACAGAAGTGGTGTTAAGTCTGACTTACATGATTTCTCTCTTTATTCATGAGCTAAATAATTAGTACTCTGCTAAAGCAAACACTGAAGTTATTTTTAAGCAACATTTACCAGGTGTCACTGATTTCCTAGAGTTAGACTAGACCCACTTGACAATACACAATTGTAACTCTCTGCTTTAGACAGCATATGGTCAAAAAATTATTGCAGTTTCCAAAAGCTTGTGAAGTAACATTGGGTAGAGAGAACGTGTCAATGTAAAGGCTGTGTGTGCTCAGCAGCAGTGCAAGCAGCCAGCACTACAACTGGTTAATTATCAATTCACATTTCAGTTTCAAAGTGTCATCAGACTGTGCTTTAAAAGTACCAATCCAGTATTTCAGAGCACAAAAATCAAGAAGCAATCTGTTTCAAGAGAAAGGGATATACCCATAAAGTCCTCCTAAGTTCTGCATCAGGGAGCTCAGTTGCCAGTTTAAGATTTTCAAAGCTGATCTTCTCTCTGGGTCTTTGGTTCCATGCAAACAGCACAGCCAGCTGAAATGTTGTAACCTCCAAGTCATACTGGCCAACCTCGTTCTTAAATGTTATCTGTGAAGAGGACGAAAATTTTACTTATAAGCCTGTCTGAATCACAAGCCTTCTTACTGTTATAAATACACAGAGAGTGCAGTCATTAAGACTGATACAATGAAAACTACACACTTACAATTCCATTGGACATGAGGTGGTGCCAGTGGAGTTTTCTACCACTGTGATTCTTTTTATAAAATTCTTCAACCTCTGGGATGAGATCTTCTAATTCCGTGGGCAGTGAGACAAACACTTTTTCAGAACTTCGGGACCAGGCACCAGCATTTAAAATTTTTATATTCACAGAGTCAGCTGTAAGATGATATTGGAGGATATGAATCTCCAGGTGTAACAGATAAAACCAAAATGTTTTGGGTTTTTTTACTACTCTAAACACAATTATGAAGGATTGAATTTTCAGAAAGTTGCTGGGTGTCTACCTACTTAAACATTAAGGCACTCTATGCCTCACTGGCTTTCTGCCAGCAGCACTGATCAAAACCTGTTTTTTTCTCTTGCTGCTGCAGAGCTCCTTAAACACTGGTGCAGCTTTACAGCTGATGCTTATAAGCACTACTCAAGAGTTTTCAGCATGGCAGGCCCAGTGCTTGATGCTCCTCAGCCTCTCTCATCAATGAAACAATCTCAGAATGTGATTTATGCTCTCCATAGTGTGCATCCAGCTCTCCTGCTGGCAGATGAAGGAGGAGCACAGCATGAAGCCCTAGAAGAATGATGAGGGCATAAAAGTTCAGGCATTCACCTGGCTGATGCCAGTTCAAGCCCCCGCTTGCAATTTGTCTACAAGAGAAGGGAATCTTTATCTACGAGACTGCTGACAAGAAAAACCCAAAACAACTCAGAGTGTGATACAGCTCTAGTATCAACTGCAGGAGTAAGCAGAGTCTACAGACAATTCCAACCTAGAGGCAACAGTGCTGTGGACACTGTGTTCAACCTGCAGTTGATGTAATTTTTAACCTAAGATTTAACAGAGCTATTTTTCACTAAGAGAAATAAAAAGTAGCAAATAATTTGAAAACAATACCTGGTAAAGCAAGCTTATTATTTTTGTGCATTTCTTTGAAGGCCTGGTTCAAGTCTTCAGAGACTTTGATATCCTGGAACATTCTAGCCAGCTTGTTTACATAGTCTGCTGGCATTCCCACTTCCTACATAAACAAACAGAACAGTAAATATGACATAGAAAACTATGAACAAAAAGTTTTATTTTTAAAATAATAACCTTGAATAAATAAAGAGCATAAAGAAGTACACTGGTATCACTGTATACTTTACAGTAATAGTGAATCGGCAATGCAATATAAAGGGTTTTTTGCATAGACAAGTAGTTATGCCTTAAGGGCATATGGTGATTCTTTTAAAGAAATTCAAGTGCTGAAGAACATATGCATGCATTAAAGAATCCATGAGTTCTGAAATTTGAAGGAATGTTTCAGGCATGCAAATAATATTCTAATCTACATAAAAATTCAAAATTAGAATGCATCTCAAATTATTTACATAATTAAATAAGTACACTGCATTTTGCTTATATGGAACTATGAAACCTTTAGATAATTGCATGTGAAATATTTTTAAATCTGTCACCGGCACTACTAGAGAAGAGCCAAAGAGTTTTACTTTCAGTAAGTACTGTGATAGAAGGGAAGTATTAAGATGCCCTGAGTGGCCTGCTATTAAAGATAAAACTCACCTAAGCAAGAAAGACATTTAAGTTCAAGAGTGGAATATTAATTAATCACAAGCATGAGGCACAATCAAAGAAAGATGTGTTGCTACTTACTCTGAGCCATTCCACCATATTCTCCTCAATTTCACTATCAGCTGATATATCTAATATCAGACGTCTCGTTAAGTGAGCTTTGTGATATCGCATGAAAACATCTTTATTCTGTACATATTTAAGTACCAAAAGCTGTCAAAAACAGAGTTAAATATATTTATTTGCATTATCAGCCAGAGGAGTCTGAATGCTGATCTAATGGCACTGCAGACTATGACTAGAGAAAGGCTACTTGACATTGCCTTAAGAGCAACTGAGTTAATACAGTCACAGGCAGCAGCAATGAATGTTTCATAATATCACACCTTCAATTTCCTAATTTTTCAAACATCAAGAAATTATCTTAAATCAAAGAAGACGTTGACACTGGTATGTAAAAATCTCCTGTAATATTTTCTAGACAAATATTAGTTATTTTAATATGTTACAGTCTCATATAGGCATTAAGTTAATATACCAGTTTTGTGAACCAACACAGGAGACAAGAAACACTGAATGATTTACAATATTTAAACACACACATACACTTCATAAAAAAATAAATTCTTTTCTCTACTATCACACCCCGCATAACTGCTTTTGAAGATCAAGGCCTCAACCACATAAGGAAATAAATTAAACCAAATAAATTCGTTCTTCAGAATAATTGTGAAGTAAAGAGCAAAAACATACCACTTCTTTAAGCTTTGCTTCAATTTCTTCAGAGGTTAGTTTTTTGCTTAGTGGTGTTTTTCTTAGCAACATGTCACAGTAATTAGCAAGAAGCTCAGGGCATTTGGATTCAGGCTGTGTTTTCAATCCAACACTAGATAAAAGAAGAACAGTATTTCTTCAAACCATACAGCATCCTGCTATTCTGGAGTAGTCACATTGTTAACAAGACAGACTGCTCTCTCCTGATCCCCTTGGCAAGGATCCTGGTGGTGAATTTATGTTAAACTAATGAAAAATTAGGGATAACACCCTTTCTTCTTGGAAGAATAAATACTGCCAAACACTTTCAGAAAGCTTCTACAGCTTATTTTAACTAATTACAATTTTAGAACTGTAACAATTAAGTATACAGGTGAAACTACAGTGTGAAACAACAAAATATTGTATGGAAAGAAGTATTCCAGCAAAGAATTAGCAAATGCTACAGTGAAATGTTTCACTGATCTCCTCAGTATGCTGTAATGAGTTCTCAAGAACAACCTCCTGCACCACACTTCACAGACTGCACACTCAACCCATCTAACACATAGTAACAAGATAAAATTATTTCATCACAGCTATAAAGGATGGACTAACAGCTAGGAGATTAAATGCAGACTAAAGTTGAACAAGATGCTACAGTAGACAGATTGTGGTTCTTCAAAATTCATCAAGCTCAGGTCATGCTCCGAACCTGTGTCTAGACTGGTGAGTAAAACCAAATGGCAAGGACCAACCCCCATTCCTAGAGTCAGATAGCACCAACCTGACTGCTACTTAAGGGCCCACAGCAAGCTCAGGAATCCAGTTTTCTTGCTCATTATTTCAGCCTCTCATCAATTAGTACAGACAGGGCTAACACTCTTCAGACAACTTGTCCTTTTTTTTTAATTCATGAAGCAGCTTGCAGGCTAAAGCCCTGCCCTCCTAAAGACCATTTGAATATAAGCAGATCACAAGTCTTTTGGCTATTACAGAAGACTAAGCAAGATGAAGTTCCATTTTGCTCAAACCAGGCTGCTATCTAGACAACTTCAAAGTGCTTGGGAAGAAGAATGCTGAACAGAAGACCACCACAATTACAGTGGTTTCTAAGAAACCACTAGGCTGGGTTCACTTTAGGAGTGAAACAATTTGAATGAGGTATTAATTGGGATGGTCCCAGAGGAAAGGAAACTATTAAAAGATACCTGAGAAACTCCTCTTACCTACATCTATGCAAAGTACAGAAAGCAGGGATCTAGTCTTTTGTGACAGCATTCCTCCAATGAATACAAGGAGAAAGACAAAGCCCTATTCTGGCTTGTCATTATCCGAAACCAAACCCAGAATATGAACCAAGATGCTGGACAGATATTTATAACCATCCACCCCTAACTAGAAGTAATTGGAAAGGGAAGCTGGCAGCCCAGCTACAAAAGCTTTGTTTCCATAGTAAATCAGACAACAAACTATATATAAGCCATCCCAAGCACCTAAATAAACACAAGTTCCTACTCAAGTGGCACATCACACGGTAAATGTTAACAATCAATTAACTGACTGCTACCTTCTCTTGGCTGAGTTAGCAGAGCAGGCTCTGTAAGCATGGTCCTTCTTCTTGAGTCACGCAGGTCTGCCTAATCTACTGGAAGTTGTTTAAACTAACCTGGTTAATCCTGCACTGAAACAAAAATGCAACAGCTGGACAGGTCACACTCACAACTGGCACAAGAGGAGGTGGAAAACAGCTTGTGGATGGTTACACCTTAATCAGCCACAGTTATTCCCATGAAGATTACTGCCTCATTTTTCCCCAGGACCTTGGCTGAAGTTGTGGCAGAGTTATACAGCTGAGGTTTTTGAAATTAATAATCCAGGAAACCATTATGAACTTCAGCTAACAAACTGACTCATGGTGTAAAAGAACAGATCCCCAAATACAACATATAAATTTAAGTTGAACCAGGCTGCTATTCACTGATCTGCTTCCACACAAAGCGGGTCTTACCAGAGGTCAATAAGCAATCCGAAATTCCATAATGCAAATAACACAAAGTCCTTTTAAACACAGCATTACTTTCTGAAGAGACATTTTAAAAACCTTGATTCACATAAAGTTTACATGGCTTACCCCTTTTGCTTCAATGGCAATTCAAGTTTAAATATTGTGGCATCATTCACAACTGCTTTGTATGCCTGAAAAATAAATAGATTATTGGTGCTTCACCCCATTTCTCTCTGATATGAATTGCAAAGGTTTTATCTCTTTTTACACTACTGTAATGTGGAATTAATTCTAATTTTTTTTTATTAGCCCAAAGCTTGCAGATTCTATTTTCAGTTTGAGAGTTCAAATTCTATGACTCAATTTCCCAATAAACCTCTTTTCCACTAACATAACAGTTTCCTTCAAACAACAACTTAGCAAGGGATTCCATGGAGCAGGTTGCACATCTGAAGTCATGACACAAATACAAAGTAAATTCCAAACACAAATTATTGCTGAATTGGACATTACAGTTCTCAATACAAAGGTCACCTTCTGATGTGCTCTACACCATTACAAAGCTGAATATATGCAACTTTATGCAGCACTGTAACAGAGATTGAAAGCTCCTAAATTGATAGTAAGTTTCATCAATATTTTAGTCTGCATATTTAATAGAGTAATAGCAGCTTCTAAATTTAACAGTGAATGCACACAAGGGTTTTGGAGACATCATAACACAAATTGCAACAGATCTTCTAGTGAACAAAAGACCAGCAGAAATACATACCTTATCTCTGGCAGTAAGAAATCTTGGATCATCTTGAAAAGCTTCTTTAACCAACTTGCTAAACCGATTAAACAACGTGAGCAATTGCTCTACATACTTCTCAGAATCCTAAAGAGGCAAAAATCAAATTAAAAAACCAAGGTTCCACAGAATTCAGTGTGATCATACATGTAATCCCCTAATCTGTAAAAATGCTGTACCCTAAAAAACCTGCATACTGTGAATGTACATTTTATCTTTAGTCTCTGGATCGAAGAGCTCTACAGCATGTAGGTTTAAACACAGACTTTCAGGATAGTATTTCCACTTTACCAAAAAAAAAAAAAAAGACTTTTAACTTTCAAATACTATCCAGTAACATTTTATTTTAAAGGACACTTTCAAGGATCAATAAAAGACAAATGCCACATCCTAACTGCTGCAGACAATTAGGCCTACTAGACCTGGAGGAAAAAAGATAATAAAAAGCTTAAAAAGTGCAGTGTGGAAAAACCCTTATAATTTCCACACTGAACAACCACTCTTAGATTGAAAGCAAATTTCAAATTTCATCAGGAAGTTATAATTCTGGGAAAAATGATTAGGCTTTTTAAATTAAGATTCTAGCATAGGTGTATTGTATAAACAACACATGCATTTAATTTATAACTTTACTGCAAATTAGATTCATTTTTTAAAGTCATAACTGAAAAAAAAGAATAAAAAATTATCCTAAAGACATTTTAAACTTTCAGTGGACCAAAATTTGATCTCTAAACATAAAATTTTTAAAATTATTTCCATTCATGCACTTGTCACAAAAATAGAGAATATTTACTTCTACAAAGTTGTTTTCCTGTTGTTATTTTACTGAAACCCAATACACTTACAGTAGTAATAGTTTCAGCAGCTGCTACCATGTCTGCAAGTCCAGCACTAACAATATGTTCTTCCAAATCCTTTAGCATAGGCTCTATGCCATTTGGAACTTTATCCATCAGTGAAAACATTAAATGCAACTCTGAAAGATATAAATACTGATGAAGCCACCAGTCAAAGACATCTATAAAACCCAAATATACTGCATTTCTCCTAGCCACATCTCAAGTGGAACATCAAATACGTGAAGAACGGATATTCTAATTAATATCTTAAAAAGAAAGATTCTCCCACAAGAAGATTCTTTTGAAGGCAAAAAAGGTATGTTTATTGCAATGTAATACTTGCTTATGCATATAGTATCTTACATAGTATGCTAATACATATAGTATCACAGGCTTGAATAAGACCCCCCAAAAACCAATGCCAATTTGGATTAAGTCCAGGTTCTAACAAATTAGCTTCAAATCCCTGGCAAGAATGTCTCTCATCTGGAAGCCTACGGGAGTTTATGCAAGAAACTGTATGGATTCAAGACATTTTTGTATTTTAAACTAAAGGCAAATGCACTTGTGTTTGTGTATGTTTCAACACCACTTACAATGCTTTGTTTTATAAGAGCTTGCAAAGTTCTGAAGTAACCAAAACTGACTAATGCAAACACTGAACTCTTCTATCCAAAGAGCTTATTTAGTTTTTCGGAAAGTTACCAGTACAAAAACTTCAAATGTGATGCTTTATTGTCTACTTTTTGTGAAGATATTTCAGTACTGCTTTAAAAAAAAGGATATTGAAACATCAATAATCATCTTGACAAAGTTGTCCATGAAGAACACTGGGATTAATGTCACAAGATTATTGTAAAGACACCACAGAGATTTGAACTCAGCTTGGCAAAGGACTTTGCTTCATTAAGTAGAACAAATGGACACTTTTTTTGTCAGGAAACAAAATTTATAGATTCACTTAGTTCCTCAATGTTATGTCTATTGTGAAAGTGGAAAAGTCAGAGGCTCTGCCTTTGCTTTCTTTTCTGCATTACTTTTGCCAGCAACAAACATCAAGATCCCATCACCACTGAGGATGAAATATGCTACCATCTTCTGTACCACAACAGCTGCTGCAGAAGCAAATAGAAAAGCACAGAGAAGAAAATAAATCCTTTTAGACCATAACAAAGCAAATTAGAGAATGGAAGCTACAAACAACATTGAATAAGAACTTGCAATGGTACTACAGACAACTCATAATGGGCTGAATTTCAGGAACCAGAGAAAAAATGTAGTTGAAGGCATTCTCAGTGCAATTTAGATCTGCTATAACAAATGGCAGCACTGTTTTACATATAAAAAAGTCCAAAAGCTCAAATTTTACTGAACCACTCTTAGATTGAAAGCAAATTTCAAATTTCATCAGGAAGTTATAATTCTGGGAAAAATGATTAGGCTTTTTAAATTAAGATTCTAGCATAGGTGTATTGTATAAACAACACATGCATTTAATTTATAACTTTACTGCAAATTAGATTCATTTTTTAAAGTCATAACTGAAAAAAAAATAAAAAAATTATCCTAAAGACATTTTAAACTTTCAGTGGACCAAAATTTGATCTCTAAACATAAAATTTTTAAAATTATTTCCATTCATGCACTTGTCACAAAAATAGAGAATATTTACTTCTACAAAGTTGTTTTCCTGTTGTTATTTTACTGAAACCCAATACACTTACAGTAGTAATAGTTTCAGCAGCTGCTACCATGTCTGCAAGTCCAGCACTAACAATATGTTCTTCCAAATCCTTTAGCATAGGCTCTATGCCATTTGGAACTTTATCCATCAGTGAAAACATTAAATGCAACTCTGAAAGATACAAATACTGATGAAGCCACCAGTCAAAGACATCTATAAAACCCAAATATACTGCATTTCTCCTAGCCACGTCTCAAGTGGAACATCAAATACGTGAAGAACGGATATTCTAATTAATATCTTAAAAAGAAAGATGTCTTAAGTACTGTTCTAATTCTCTAATTCTAATTCTCCCACAAGAAGATTCTTTTGAAGGCAAAAAAGGTATGTTTATTGCAATGTAATACTTGCTTATGCATATAGTATCTTATATAGTATGCTAATACATATAGTATCACAGGCTTGAATAAGACCCCCCAAAAACCAATGCCAATTTGGATTAAGTCCAGGTTCTAACAAATTAGCTTCAAATCCCTGGCAAGAATGTCTCTCATCTGGAAGCCTACGGGAGTTTATGCAAGAAACTGTATGGATTCAAGACATTTTTGTATTTTAAACTAAAGGCAAATGCACTTGTGTTTGTATATGTTTCAACACCACTTACAATGCTTTGTTTTATAAGAGCTTGCAAAGTTCTGAAGTAACCAAAACTGACTAATGCAAACACTGAACTCTTCTATCCAAAGAGTTTATTTAGTTTTTCGGAAAGTTACCAGTACAAAAACTTCAAATGTGATGCTTTATTGTCTACTTTTTGTGAAGATATTTCAGTACTGCTTTAAAAAAAAGGATATTGAAACATCAATAATCATCTTGACAAAGTTGTCCATGAAGAACACTGGGATTAATGTCACAAGATTATTGTAAAGAGACCACAGAGATTTGAACTCAGCTTCAAAGGACTTTGCTTCATTAAGTAGAACAAATGGACACTTTTTTTGTCAGGAAACAAAATTTATAGATTCACTTAGTTCCTCAATGTTATGTCTATTGTGAAAGTGGAAAAGTCAGAGGCCCTGCCTTTGCTTTCTTTTCTGCATTACTTTTGCCAGCAACAAACATCAAGATCCCATCACCACTGAGGATGAAATATGCTACCATCTTCTGTACCACAACAGCTGCTGCAGAAGCAAATAGAAAAGCACAGAGAAGAAAATAAATCCTTTTAGACCATAACAAAGCAAATTAGAGAATGGAAGCTACAAACAACATTGAATAAGAACTTGCAATGGTACTACAGACAACTCATAATGGGCTGAATTTCAGGAACCAGAGAAAAAATGTAGTTGAAGGCATTCTCAGTGCAATTTAGATCTGCTATAACAAATGGCAGCACTGTTTTACATATAAAAAGTCCAAAAAGCTCAAATTTTACTGGATCTTTTAATCTAGGCTTTTAAAAAGAGTAAGAGGGAGGAAAAGACGGCAGAAAAAGAGAAACAAAAATATATGTTAAAGTGCTCTACATCTGTTTCTGTACAGTAGTGATGCCATAAATATTAAAAAAAAATCAGTGGTTTCTCTTAAGAATCAGTAGCAAAGGAAGACTCCAGGTGCATCCCTAAGACTGCAGAATCCAAAAACCCATAAATTCTTCAAAGACAGATTTCAAAGTAACAAAACCAAAAGGAGTATTTTACTAGAACTTCTCTCAGAATATATTATGACACTGAAAGTAAGGAAATCAATGCTGTAGTTGTTGGGGCACTTAAAGTCTGCTTTCATTCTGTATTCATGAAAGCCAAGCATATTTTTTATTTCTGTTGCACTTCAGGAATAAAATTTAGGCCTCCCTCCCCAATACTATAAGCAAACAAAACCACAGAAAGTCAGTTCTGAAGTGTTTGCAAGCTATGACATTTTTGATAGATTTTAGTTGAAAAATATTATTCCTTCCTGTCTTTGCACAGCATGTAAATATTACTTAGCATAGTAAGAGTGTGTGTACAGCTCATAACCAAAAATCCCCACCAAAACAGCCCTTTTTAGTCAGTGCTGTTTAATAAAGAAAACATCCTGAATTCTTCAGGGCAGATAATATCAGCAAGTCAGATGAGTAAGCAAAGCAGAGCAGAGGACACTATCAGATGTACACATTCCTATGCATAGCTCCAGTCTTTAATTACATTTAACCCATCTCCACCTGCACCCTTCATTGAAGCATTTGAAGCAGTTCTTACAGACTGAGTGGAAGTGCCCTGCAACCACAGACAGACACAGCCACAAGAGAGGGCTCTGTGAATAGCTCAACAGGTTTCTAAAGAAAGGTCCTTGGGCAGATGAACCCTTCTGAAGCTCTGTATTTACATAAGCCTCCTGCATTCTCCCAAAGGCTGTAACATACACTCATAAGAAGTTTCACTGCTTTCTACATTTAGCTCTGGGCTACTGCCAGAAATCATGCTGCTAGATGAACAGATCAGTATGACATAGATTTGAGGTCAAATATTTTCTTAAATGCTGGCTTTAGAAGTGAGAATTTTCTATAATATTCTAAGTCATAAAACAGTTTTCTCATTTCAATAGAAATGAAAATCTCTGAAGACATTAGTAAATATTCCCTGGCTGCAGGACACCAAAACCTCAAAGAAAAATTAACCTGTGATTTCACTTTGGTTTCTTTTTTCATTTTTCCTACCTGAATTACAACATTTTAATGACATATTTAGTTTGTTTTATCATACTACCTTCCCAACTTCTGGCAGCAGAACAAAAAAAAATCTTCTGAAAACTTCCAAAAGGCTTGCAGAGCTAACTTTCAATACTCACACTGATATACTGGCTATAAAACCCCATGAACAGCTTGCAAAGATTTTGTTCATTTGACCTACAGGTCCTGCATCAATATTCAGAATATTTTCTCCCTGCCTTTCAAAAAAAATCTTTTATAAAGAGATGTTTCACTTTTTTTCCCAGGTGTAATGAGGTAGTGGGGTGAAACAAAGTAGAAATGTTTCTATCTGGAGTACTCAAAGACAAAGTAAAGACATATGGAGCATTTACCAGAATTGGTCAATATAATACAAGTAATTGTAGGAAAAAATAAAGAAAATCAAAGCACAAAATATTTTCTTTCAAGCAAGATTAAAGCTACCCATTCATTCAAATTAAAGTATTGTGTACATTGATTTCAAAAGTGATAGGAAAAAAAAGAATCAATGATGGTAATTTTTTATGGGATTGTTCATGCAAATAAGATTTTCATATGAAAGACTACCACCATCTATTAAAAACAGTAATTTGATATATCTACACACAAATCTATTTTTATGCAGTTCATGCAGGGTTCACCCTGCACTGCTCTTGAAGCTCCACTTACTTTCTGTTTCATTTCGTTTGATCATGCCTTGGCATTCAGCTAAAATAGTCTCTTTAAAAGATGTCACCAGGGCATTGACGCAGCACTCCATGAGCTGAAACACATTAAACACAGGATTAGCTCAAGCAGCCACCTGAACCGAAGTCTGATGTGTCTCAAGTTTGCCATGACACAAAATCTAACCTGTTCTCAACAATTAGCTCTATAAAATAATAAACTCATTCACTGATTCATAAAAGGATGCACAGTTTGAATAGAATCTATACAGGAACCATGTTTCTTCAAAATGTTTAGGTTAGTAACTGTGGCTAAGTCTCCTCCAAACCATTAAGAAGCTTAGTATTTCTGTCGACTCTTTTCTCTCAAGGGAGCCACCACTTTTGGAACAGTAACTACCCTACTTCATTTCCAAGTACACATCCAAGAGCTAAGAATAGTTCTCATTCCAGCATACCCTATTTGGACCAGGCTGGATGGCTTGAACAAGGCATTAGATGTACAACAGAAACTGCCTGTGCATGTCAGGACCATCTCTCCTTTGTCAGCCTCTTTATACGGGCTACAATTTATACCTGTGCAAAATGAATGACTCACAGCTTAACAAAAGGTGTAAAGCACATTTTGATCCACTTCAAAAAAATGATCCGATTTAAAAGGTATTTATTTAAAATAACCTGTTTCCTGAACTAATTTCAACACAGACGATTATGACATATTCATTGCATTCTTTCTCTAGAATCTGAACTGTGTAAAAAATTGCTGAAGAGGGAAGAAGGGGAAAGAAAAAAGAAAACCCATCGTTTATATTAAATGGCCATATTTCAGCCTAAAAGAAAATATATTACAGCTTTAATGAAATTTCTATTTCTCCTTTTGATTGCAATGAACAGTAACTCTTTCAGGTGTTCTAAATGAGCACTGAGAAATCGTTTGCCAAACAGATTTGACAGTTCATTTTCAAACATGATTCTCACCCACTGTTAACCATAGGAAAAAAATCCACCATACCTAACTCAAAATGAAAGAACAAAAACCAATATGAATTAAAACCTGCCTTTCAGTTTTAACTTTTGATCTACATGTACTATTTAAACATTTGCACAAATTGTAGATTACCAGACTGGAAAGGAATACATGTTTTTGCAACAAATAATTTATGATTAGCAAACATAAAATAAACAGTTCCAATTTAGTGCTATCATATAATACTGTAACACAAAACTAAAAACTACAATATAGCACTATATAACTAGGAAATACACAGTTTTTCTACACATTATACTCACTGCTTCTACAGAGTTACATTCACGTCTTGTTTCTAAATATCGTAGTGCTCTTTTCTCTTCTTCTTTTAGTTTAGCATCTGCCTGTGCAAAAGTAAAACAGCAATCATTTTAAGTACTAACACATTCAGTACAAAGTTACAACAAAATTTTTACTTACATATTTCATATAATTCTGTACACCATTTTGTTGTAAATAAGAAGGAGCCTGTGTTCTATAAAATCTCTCTGTTGAATCCAAATATGCCTTTTCAAAGTTATCCCGATATATCTGAAGTTTATCTTCAGGATTAGAACAAAGGTTAACTGCAAAGAGAAAGTCCAAACTTACTCTCAAGTCTTGGAAATTTATGTGGCTAATAATAACCAAATTTCAATGAGAGAGTGAGACTTGCATTAAAAGGTTGCACTGAACAATCTGAAAGATCTGATAAAAGGTAACCAAATTTGGCCAATCTTGCTCCCAAAAACATTCAGATCAACCATGGCAAACTGGAAAAAAGTTTCATACTTAGCTCCAGCACTTCAGACATTCAAACTTGGTAACCATAAATACACGTAAAACTGAAAAATTGTAAGGAAGGAGTAAAAAAGGTCAGAATAGTGTCTAATAAAGTGAAAAGTTCTCCACATGACTGAGCAAAAAGCTTCTCTTAGACGCTGTTCCTGAAATCACAATGTCTCCATTTTAGACTTTTTTCCCTGTTTTACAAGAATGGAGACAGTAAGCTTATTGCAGTGCTTTGCACTATTTGAAAGAGAGCTTTTCCACTTTCCTCTCAACTGTTACAGAGAAATGAATAGTCATTAAATGAAATATGCTTTAAAAAAAGTTAGAACTTGACTTGGTGGATTATATAAAAGGCCATCTTAAAGAATATTAGCCACTAGTTTAGTTCAACAGGCTAGAAAGCTTTCAAAAGTAGCAGGCAATGGTGAAATATCACAGAAGTTTCAGATACACAGATCTGTTCTGCAACAGAGACTCAAACTCTTAAGTGTAGCCTGTTTAGCATTTCTTCTTTAAATTGTCTAAAGAATCAGAAACAGTATATCAAGGAGTACAGACATATTGCCGTTGTACAGGTGTACAGTTGTACAGTTATATGTGCAACCCCAAAAAGTCAAAAAGTACTCTTCTCTTTGAAAACATTGATTTTGCAGTAACTGATACACAGGTAAATCACTTAAAAGCTAAAGATTATAAACAAAACTTAATTGATATCATGTATCAACAAGCACAACAAAAAAAAATCAATACAAAATGCTGAGATAATTCCAACTCTACCACCACAACTGCCAAATTTGTATGAAGAAAATTCATTTAATCAAGTGAGGAGGCAACAGGTCAGTGTGTGCAAGACATACCATATGATTCTCGAACTCCAATAACGAGCTGGGAGTCGAAAGCTTCTCCTAGTCTTTCAGCATGAACTAGCTTCATTGCACTGTCCTGAAGTCTGTTTTTTATATTTGAAAATATGGATTCATTCCATGTATCTAGCATGAGCTGCATATCAGGAAGAAAAAAAGTCAGAAAGGTACATGCAGACCTAAGTTTGTGCAAAGAAGTACAAGACATCAAAAACAGAAATCGAGCAATTTATAATGTAATTTTCAGGTCCTACACAGCAGTTCAGCTATGTCTGAACTTGATCTTGCTCTGTACTTGTTATACAAGTCATATTCAGCTCACATTCCAAATTTACTTTCTGTATCTGGACAGCTAAGGGGATTGTCTTAAATTCACGTATTCACTCCATAATTCTTTATTACTTCTACAGTTCTTCATAATCAGTCAAGTAACCCTTCCAGCAATACAATGTGTCAGGAGTTGCTATACTGGGGGTACTTTTGAGGCACACCCCCAAATATAATTCACCATTTGGCAGGCATGGTCTTAGACAACACTAAAAACTCAACTAACACCAAACTTACACGAAGAGAAAGACTGATGAATTTATATTGCATTTATCCAACAAGAAAGTTCAATATTCAAGTAACACATGTGTAGTTTATAAAAAACTCCACATCTCATCTAAGCACTGCCAAGTTTTAAGATTAGTAATGGGGGCTCTTACCAAAATCCTCATCACTCAATGTGCCCCTTTACACTCCATTGTGCGATTTGTTATTTTTGGTGATTGCTGCTAATGCTGCAGCATCACATTAGGATTGGTGCAACAAAGCTCTCTGGCAGTACAGCCCACTCACCTTTCGAACAATACTGTCTTCCACGTTGGACTTCTTGTTGCTGCCCTGCTTGCCCATCAGAGTGATCTCTAACTGACAGAAGGGCTTGGGCAAAATATCGCACTGGGTGAAGAACTTGCGCCACTCCACGATGTAGGCTTTGAGTAGAGCTGTATCATCCTGGTGACTCAGCACTCTCTGCAGGTGGGGCAAGCAGAGGAGGGAATTTACAAATCAATTTATGCACAAAATAATGGCTCTGTTTCTGCTGAAAATAACTCCCCATATAAAACTCAAATATACACATATATCAGACTAAGGAAGTCTATATATTGGAGTGCCATTTGGTTTCATGAAGCAGTTATTAACCCATGTCATATAGGTCATTTCTAAAGGGCAAAGAAAGACAGCAGTAAAAAAGTACTCAGAAAGTTCAAATTTTCTAAATTAACCTCTTTTTCTCTTTTTAAGTCATGTGCAAGTAAAAAATTAAAATCTTTGGTCTAAAGGCATGTGCTGGTACAACCATATTAAAAAAATTAAATCAACATAAACCTGTAAGGGCTGTGTTATATTCTACACACTGACACGTTTTGATTCAATGGCATCTACTAACCTTTCATTAGACCCAGACAGATAGTTAACATCTATATTTTACTAAATCCTGAAAACTTAGCTACATTGTACGCTGGCTATCATAATGCCAAAAAAACCCTGTCTATGAATAACAACCAACACAAAGCACATCAAAAGGCCTCAGCTCAGCATAGCATTTATGCATATAAACAGGTAAGCTATGGAACTTAAAAAACATTTATATGCCTGGTTATAAAAAGGCCTCTATAAAGAACTATTTTCCTTGAAGGAAAGCCTTAGTGGTGTAAATCACTTCACTAAAAAGATAAAATAAAAGTGTACAGAATCTTTCTAAACCATCTAAACGATTGTCACAGGATGCTTTAGAATTGTTTTTTTCATTGCACAACTCCCTCTTTTAAATCCCTCATAGCAAAAGCTGTTTTCTGTAGTATGTGTTACAAACACAAGAACTTCCCTTGAGTCTACTGACAGTGCCACTCATTTGGAGGGAAGCCCATAAAACTGGACAGCTGAGCTTGCTGAGTTGATAGCACAGATATTTGTAGTACACTGTACATATGGCTTCTTTTAAAGCCATCCATCAACATATCAAAATAACTGAAGCTATATAAACTTTTTTTCAGACAGTAACTTCTTATGGAAAATTCTGCCTTTAGAAGTTTTCAAGCAGAAGAAAATTCTGTAAGTACTGTTGGATAAACAAAAATAATGCTGTGTTTTATTTTTTTTTTAAATATACCATAAAAATCATTGCCCATCTCAGCTTTAAGCACTGTGAGAAAACAATGAACCAGGCAAATGCTCAAGGCTCTTCTTTTTATCAATAGAAATTTTCAGGGTAATTACGAGCTCCAGAACATCACAAAATTTCAAACAAAAAAGCAATGCATTTAGATCAAACAAAAGTCAGAATTATTTGGCTATTTTTCTAACAGTGTGAATAAAAGTTATGAAACATTAATAACTTACTGCTTGTGCCTGTTTAATAAAATCAAGGATGTCTTCCTTCAGAGCTTGATGGATTTTTGCTGGACCTTTATCATCCCACAAGCACACTGCATGTACATCTCTAGAAAACAATTTATCCACTTTTTAGTAACAGCTACTCAAAATTTAATGCTGTAATGTATGAGGTTTTAACAATCATAATTTCAGCATGTCTAAGAAATTCATACACTTTTTATCTGCAATTGTTGAACAACACACAACTAGATCCCAGTGACACATGGGAGAAGGCATGTTTGGGGAAGAGACTGAAACTTTAAGAAAAGTCCTGGAAGCAAGTAACTGCAACCTATCTAGGAGAAAGCTATGGTCAAGAAGATGTGTAACACAATTCTGTTTTCAGTACCTATTCAATAATCCTTATTGAATTAAGGGCAATTTTAAAGCTTTTGTTTGACAAAGACAGACATCACTTGCCAGTAGCAACATTACTACTCAGCCCATGCTATTCTAAAATGCTATCATTAACATGCAGCCTTCCCTGACAGTTTCACAATCCAAGCACTACAACATCCTACAAAGGCAACAGACCATCCTCGTGAGAAATTTGAACCCTGAGGGATCAGATGATTTAAAAGAAGATTCAATTAGTTAAATAAGATCACTCAAAACATTTCATGGCAGTGGTAGCATTTTCAAGTGAAACACTACTGGAGAAAAGTTACTAAACAGCACTGCAAAGCAAAATTCTGAGTTTTAATCATCAATCAAATGAAATTTTTCCTACCTTAGAGCCCAGTAAGTGTATCTTAACTCCTATTTTTCCATAATGAAGACTAAATAAAGCAAGTTACACTCCTAACCATATATCATATATAACATGGTTTAAGCAAGCCTTTTTTTGACTCATTACCATCCTCTGGTTCTTCTTCCATCTTTCAGTAACAAGGCCACATCTCTGCAGAAAAGCACCCCTATAGTCTAAAGCTATTACTTTGTTCCTAATAAATCAATACACTTATTTCAATACAAAAGCAGCTTTTTCAGATTAATCGAAAAGACAAAACTCACAAGTTGCTTTGACACAGATTAAAGGTGCTGGGCCAAGGTTTACAGAGGTCTAACCCAACTGGTGAGACTTACACAACATTCACAGGCAGAAAAGGTGTTACTGTATTTAGAATGTCATTGTTTCCTGACAGCAGTGAAAAAAAAAGCAGTACCAGATAATTATACTCACAGGGCATGTAGAAGACACCTACAGATTTTGCATTTTTATTAAGAAGCTTAACAAAGAACACTGTCCAAAAATATAAATCTAGGGAAGTGGGATCCTTTCCCTCAACAGCTTTAATTCAGCCATGAAGTTACTTAAGTTCTATTCAATAACTCAGCTACAAGAAAAAAAAATATTAAATTTTCATTCCAATGCAGAATTATTGAACTAGTTATTAAAAATTAAAGCAATGACTCAGAACTGAATTTTTACCTTAACTATACCATGCCTGGCAACTACTACAGCAAAGACATTGTAAGACATTAAAACCCACTATATGTTAGATTACCTTTCCTCTTGGCTGGCAGAAAAGTGTGACAGGTGAATTAAACTGGGTGAAAAAGAGTCACTACATTGTCCCCATCAAAAAGAACAATAAAGACAGAGTGCAACAAGACTGCATTTGAAAAAAAACTACTATTGTGACAGATTTTAAAAAGCAAAAAAATAGTCTGCAGATTTGAATTATGACTACATTAGAGGGCAAATAACTCCATTGAGACAAAGATTATTTTAGATATACTTTTGATGTTTTTTTTATAACTCACTTCCATATCACGTTTTCAAAAATCACACAAAAAATTATCACCTAAGCTTCTGGAAAAGCAGCTTCTTGCTTTTTGGAAGGAAGAAACTGGCAGGGTTTATAGAAAGTACATTATTACCAACATTGTCTGAAAACACTTATATTTCATTCTTAGGGTAAAAAAGTATTCAAATTAATCTGTTAATTCAAGTTAAACAGCACCATCCTGTTACTTCAGTTATTTCAGAAGAAAGCTATTCAAATCAGAATAATGTAACATCCAGCAAACTGCCTTTAAATTAATTTTCTGACACAGCAGTAAACATTTTCTCTCTAATTTTAACAAAAAGTTTTTGGGCAGGTACAAAACTTGTTTACTGAAGTCAAAAGCTCTGCTGTTCTTTCTCCATCCTATTTGCAAAGACCTGAATCTCAGCAAAGCTCAACTTTTGCACACTTAAGAGTGATGTTGGCACACTTACCCCTTAATAAAACTTAAAACTAGTATTTTTGTTCTGTGTTTCCAAACAATCTGTGTCACATAACTTCTGTCTGTATCAGGAGTAGCTCAGTAACTGTATTCCTGTCAGGCAGAAGGATGCAAGATACAAAACAATTACTTACGAAAACAGATCGAACCATTGCTGTTTTGTGACAGACTCCTGACGAAGAAGTTTCAGAACGATCGGGCGCATGAAATCCCATTTGTCTTCAAACTGAAGTGAACCTTTATTCTAAAAGAAACAACAAAAAAGTAGTGTTAATAAACCAATATCTTACTTTGTCTTTAAGGATTGCAGTTTATACAGTTAATATAGAAATATTTTCTCAGGTGTTCCTCATAAGCCAGCACTTAAGCTACACTACCACAGCTGAACAACACTTTTCACAATAAGTATTATTTTAAGACGTGACAGAGCTATTATTTGGTTCAAAGAAACTGCCAATTTCTTCATTTAATCACTGCATTAGCTACAATGCAAGGTTCTAGCAAGGGTTCTTCGGCTATTAGTGGAGTTATACACAGCCAACATGGATGGTATTTGGAGCAGCTTCACTGTTCCGACCAAGATACCTGCAATGGAAGTCAGGCAGCAGTTGCAAACCTGTCTTCAATAAATTACCCTGATCAGAATGGCAGCCAGGAGTCAGGAATGGTATTGTGGATGCTACCACATACCTTTTTTGTCTCACTGTGCAATTGGCATCAGCAGCAAAGAGGGAGGAAGGAAGCAGAGTAACACAGGAGCTGCTGTAGCGCAGACTCCCTTCCTGTGGGTTAACTGGCCACAAGACCAAGACTACCGCTGGTGCAGATAAAAAATTATTTACTCCATGATGAAAAACCTAATCCCAGGTGGACTTTCCAAACTTGCGATACAAATGAAGAGGAAAGGGAAAGAAATGAAGTGCTCCCATATAATTCTGATTATTCTGAAAAATCTCACCACAGTATACAGGCTAACTTCCATTATTTAAAAAAGCCAAACAACACAACAACTTTGAAAGAAAAACAACAGTTCTACCACATATGTTGTGATTCTCTTTGCTTAAAGCTCTACATTCTAAAAAGAGAAACCTGCAATTAAAAGAATACACTGATTGAGAGTTCTGTGGCAGAAAGACTACTGCTTCAGTTATCTGCAGGGCTACATTCCAGTGCACTGTTTACTTCTGAACAGATCATTGTCTTGGCTAGAAATACTACATTTGACACAATTCACTTCAAATAGAGCAACTAATAGAGTCTAACTGCTTTAAATTCTGGTAACTGCACTGTTCTGCAACTAACATCTCTTCAGATAAACAAGCACAAGCAGCACACAATGTTCCCTCAATCACCTCCCTTTGATTAATTTCTACATGGAAATTTACAATTAAATCTGTTATTTAGTATTCAGAATAAGCACAGTTTGGCAACCGTATCTGCCGGTGTTCTCAAGTTTGCAAGGAGATACCTCATCTTCAAGCTATAAAGATGCAACAGGCACCACAATAACTATTTTTACAGCCACAGCATCTGAAGGCCTCACAGCATTGTGGTAGGTACTGAACACAGCTTTCATGAAATCAGCCCCTGTTGATAAAGTCTATAAATCTTTCAACATAAAAAATGAAATAAAAAATTGTTTGCCTATTCAGAGACAGTTTTACCTATTCTTTCCCAGTGCAAAAAAAGAAAATTTGAATGCATCATCTTTGAAAATCATCAACTAAATGCTTCCCCTACATAGAACCAGCTTTACAATTGTTCCCTAATGTTTGATGCATTGCTCTAGTCTTTGCTAGCCCTCTGAAATTTGTTAGCTTCTACCTGCAGATACTTCTGTTCCAAGTCTCTCTTGTAGCGATAATGAACATAAAAATATCAGCTACTGAACAGTTAGAAGTTCCAGAAAAGGCATTATAAAAAAAGTAAAGCCAACTTCCTTACAAGTTTTCCTTTTGAATGAAACATCAGAGAAAACCCCTTAAGTTTTTTGGAACAGATAAAAAAATCTGTTCTGCAATTATTGAGAAGTGCAATTCTGCCCTTCACCAAAACCAGCTGAAGATAAAACCTGAATGCTCTATCTCTGTGAATAAGATTAGTTTCACTGTAAAACATGGGGAGGAGGAAGACTGCAAACACAACTGTTTATATGATTTAGACTGCGATTACCTACTTAATCCCAAGAAGCACAAATAAAACTCAACTTCAGTAGTAAAAAAATCCTGTGTCCACTTGTAACCAACATCTGCCTGCTTAAAAAGAACTCCTCAACTAAAGCTTATCCTGAAATCCCATTAGAGAAGTGTAGAACTTTGTTTCCTATACATAGGAGTAAATTTTTTCCACCTTTCCTTCTTTATTCTTTAATTAAGCAGAAGATGAAATAAAATTGATGGATGAAAAATCCTACTCAACTATTCTTTAAGTTCAATAAACAATTAACAGAAATATAGGATAAGCTGAGTTGGAAGGGACCCAAAAGGACCATCAAGCCCAACTCCTGCTCCTGCATAGGACCATCCTCAAGAATCACACCGTGTGCCAGAGAACACAGTCCTAATGCTTCTTGAACTCTGTCAGGCTGGTGCTGTGACCACTTCCCTGGGGAGCCTGTTCCAGTGCCCAAACACCCTCTGGGTGAAGAACCTGTCCCTGATAGCCAACCTGAACCTGAACACATCCAGTGACCTCAGCCACTCCTCATATGGTTTCCCCTCAAGGCTGTTCCCCATCCTTGCTGCCCTCCTTTGGACACTCTCCCACAGTTTAATGTCTTTTTTATGTGGTGGCACCCAGAACTGCCCCCAGCACTGGAGGTGAGGCTGCCCCAGAGCAGAGCAGAGCAGGACAATCCCCTCCCTTGCCCAGCTGGCCATGCTGTGCCTGATGCCCCCAGGACAGGGTTGGCCCTCCTGGCTGCCAGGGCACTGCTGGCTCATGTTCAACTTGTCACAGACCAGGTCCCTTTTTGTGGCACTGCTCTGCAGCATCTCATTCCCCAGTCTGCCCGTACATCCAGGGTTGCCCCATCCCAGGTGCAGAATCCAGAACTTTCCCTTCTTGAACTTCATCTGATTGGTGATTGCCCAGCCCCCTCATTTGTCCAGGTCTCTCTGCACGGCCTCCCTGCCTTCAAAGGAGTCAGCAGCTCTTCCCAGTTTTTCATCATCTGGGAACTTCCTTAGTGTCCCTTCCAGTCCTATGTCCAAGTCATTTATGAAGATGCTGAAGAGCACAGAGCCTAAGACGGAGTCCCATGGAACCCTACTTATGACAGGTCTCCAGTCTGACATCACCCAACTCCCTACAATGAACCAGTTGCTCACATGATGCATTTATCCAGCTGTGGGCTGTGGGCTGGACCTTATTTCAAGAAGGATGCTCTGAGAGACAGTATGGAAAGCTTTACTGAAATCAAAAAAGATTACAGAAACATCATTTAGGTAGATTTAGGCTTCCATGACATTACAATTTTATACAGTAATTACAGGAAGAAAGGGTGCATTAAATACCACCTACTGTGTATTATTCCCATTCATTAATTCCATCTCTGTTAGTGCACGACAGAAAAAAGATTTTATAGTAGAAGAGGAGGTCCAACAGTGGCAATTCTTAGTTGTTACCAAAGTCACACATGCAATTTCTGAGCAGTATTTCCTGAGCAATTTTTCTTTCCTACTTTGCTTCCAACCACAGTTCCAAAGGAAAAATAAACAGAACAGTAAGGCATACCTTTGATGAAATAAAATTACTCCACTTATCAAATCTTCTCTGAAAACATAAACTACAGTTGATAGCCACACCCTGGCTAAGTAGCCATTCTTCTTGTTAAATTTCAATGCTTCGAAAGACAACTCCACTTATGAAATATTTTGTTTTAAAATTATTTTCATTAAATTTGTTCATAAAGATTTAAAGTTCCTTTTTAACACTAAACTTTACTTGAAATACATACTGTTTTACGCATTATACTTTTCCCTGTTCTTCAATTCTACACATAAGCACTTAAACACTACAGATATAACAAGGCAAGGCAATACACCAAGACCTTCACCAACCTACTCTCCCTTTGAACCTCAAAATGTCTCTGTGGAACTCCCTATGTTGTGTACTCTCTTTATTTCAGGCCACACAGAAATTCAGCCCTGGTCTCTGCCAGATGCTCCGCACAGTACTATAGAAAAGAAGTGTTCTCTAGGTCTTACTGTACATCTGATCTACATCTAACATCTTCACCTTTATAACTTCATTGTTTTTAGACAGTATTTATACTAAAGCCAGCTCACAGAGGGATGAAGTAGGAAATATGATGTCCTAGACGGAAACAAGCACTGTCTGATTAATCTCTGCTACAAGTAGCAGTAAAAATCAGTGTAATGCTTGTAGCAAGTTTCTCCTCAAAGCAGAAAAGTAGCCACAGGAAAAGCTTTTGTATGCAACTAACTAGCATGCAACACTCTCTAGCTTCTTAAAGATATCCTAAATGGAAACAGCCAGGAAGGAACAGACAAAATGCAGACTGGAAACATGTACTTCAAGTCAAAAAATAAAAAAATTCAAATGTGTTTCTAGTTGTCAGTGACAAACAGTTGAAACTGATGCAAAGATAAATAGTGGTCCTCATTTCATTTAAGCCCAGGGAAAAACTGTTGCTTCCTCTGCTGCTTCTTTCCTAATATCAGGCTCATGCTGGAGTTCATCTTGCAAGGATAGACTGCTGCATTTGCTGGCAGCCCCAGTAAGGCCCTACAGTAGTGTCATGATCTGCCAGCATGGATACAGCTACAGGTTTTCGCTGTGCTACAACGAAAGCTGATGTGCTTTCTGCTCCACAAACTGCAGAAAAACTCAAGTGTCTTCATGTCACATGGGTGAATAGGTTCAGACTGTATAATCACTGCAAAGAGAACAAGTTACAAGTCCTAAAGGGCCCCTGAAATGAAGTACCCCTTTTTGGAAGTGTCACGCCTGCATTGAGACAAAAAACTCTAGGGGACTCTGCTGGAAGTGGCTTGGTCACCTACCAGAAAGCCACTGCCTCAACGAGGGAGAGCAGCTCTGCTACAGGTAGGGCAGGCACCACCTGGGCCTGTAATGGCTCTTACTAAGTACTGCAGCATTTCCATCACATTACAGTTTGTTCTGTCTCAACAGGATTCAACACGACTGGTCATTCTAATTTTGCATTTAGAGAAGGCTCTCCAAGAATATGTTTCTCACAAAAAAAAAAAAAAAGAATTTACAATTAGGAAAATTAAGCACTAGTGGAGTTTAAATGATGCCCTCTAAAATTATGACAGCCAGTCAGATTTGGATTCAGATAGATCTGTTAATAGAATCAGAAAGGAATATTTCACTTCATTGTCTCAACTACATGGAAAGCTGGACCAAAATGGGGGAAAACAAAAGAAAATACTCAGGTCCTGCTCATGGTGGCAAAACTAAGGCCTGTCTATACCCAACATAGATTTGATTATACAGGCTTATTTGGAAAAGATATGGAAAAAACTTACAGACGTTAACACCTCTCTTTTCTTGTCCTGGGATTTATACTGTGCCCAGACATTGCTTTTTTTTTCCCTTAAAATGAAAGCAGAAGTAAGTTGGACAGACTCAGATGGCACAGGACACTGACAGGCAACACTGACCTGGAATCAACAGTTTGCTCCTTGGAGAGCACTCTGATGAGTGGAACTGGGGAGCAAAGGACTTTACCTAGTTCTAGTTCTCACACTGGTTTATCTTGCCATTATAAACAAAGTCAAATCACTGTATAATTTTTCCTTCTGTAATGTGGGAATCATACTTTATGGTCATTGGAAAACTCACTAATTAGTAAGCTATATGCTTAATAACACTTTGAGTGACCAGAAATGCCTATTTTAGAAGATATATCTCTGCAATATTTTTCCTAAAACACACTGTGCATATATATTTTATTGTCAATATAAAATACTGAGGACTCAAAGGCCAGTGGCAAAAATACGACTAGCTGACACAAAACTTCAGTTTGGCAAGAGCCATCTTGCCAAGTCAAGACCTCTGTTTTTACTACTTACTGCTCTTTCAAAATAGCTGAAGCAGAATGCTGACAAATCTTACAGGCCTATGTTTCTCCCATATGCTGTGGGCTATCCCACCACGTGTATTATCAGAAAACGTGCTGGACTTCCGAGAAATCCTCAGAGGTACAGAAAAGAGATGGTCTTAAACATAAACAAGTGGATAAAACTATCTGAGCCCCACTCCGAACACATGCATTTCCACAAAAAGGACATTTCTTCTTATGAGAATTTTTTTTTCATCTGTGTTCTTGGGTTCTTCAATTTTAGATTTTTAAGTATTTTGAAGTATTATCTGCTTAAATATCTAAGAACCTCTTACAGGCATAAAAATATACAGGAATTAATTAAAATTAATTTCAATTTCAAGGAAGATTTTTTTTAAACATATCTTTCTGAATATGAGGAAGAAACAAGGGGATAAATTACTTCTCATTTCTTCACACTGAATGTCTCAAAGTAATAAATAAAACCAGCAGATTCAGGCTAGATCTATACATCCAAATTAGGTCAGGTTAATAAAATGCAAGCAACACTTCTTCAGGACTACAATGAACTATAACATGTAGTGCTGAACAACATGTTTATGCCTATATTTATATATATCTTCAACTGTCAATTCCTCAAGTTAAGCAGACAGCCTGCCCTAGGCCGATCTTAGCACTGTAGTTAACTGGTGTTTTAGAAGCACTTACTGTAGGCATTCGTGTAACAGTGGTTTCAACTAGGCCCATCTTCTCTGTGCTAGCATGGCCTCAAAGGGTCTTCTCCTCATACATACCACAAAGATCAGGACAGGCAGTCCCGAGCTCAAACACTGGACTGTCCCACTGAAATCTTCCGTTCCAACCTGCGGCAGCTTGGGGTGACTGACATCTGCCATCAAACGCCGGGAAAGTGCTTGAAAACATATGACTACAAAAGCAAAGCTGCTTAACGTAAGCGAAAGGCCTCCGGGAGTTTTCCTTTGCAGGAAAACTGCAGTTAACAAAAAAACTGGAACACGGCAGCCACCCCAATAACGGCACCTGCCCTCAGCGAAGACATTTTCCAACTCTTTGTTTAACTTAAAACTCATTTTTCGTACACCCGGATTTTCTTAAATAAACAAAGAGAAGACACCGAGCCCTGTCTACCCGCACGACGCAACGCTGTTTCCCAACGGGGCGTGTTTGGGAAGGGAGAGCCGGGGGCAGGGAGCGCGGTGCTGGCAGCAGGCAGCAGCAGCCAGCGGGGCCGGGCCGGGCCGGGCCGGGCCGAGGCTGGCAGCCCAAGGCCGCTCACCTGCGGGGGGGCCCCGGGAGCGGCAACTCCGGACAGCGGAACCCGCGGCCCGACCCTGGCCCTGCCCCCGTCCCCGCCGCCCTGCCCGGTCCGGCCACCCGCAGGGCCGCCCGGCCCCGCCGCCTCCCCCCTCCTCCCGCAGGACCCGGCCGGGCTCCGCTCTCACCTTTAAGAGATTAGACGTCGCCATGATCCCCACTGCCGGGCCTCCCCGGCCGGCAGCGGCGGCTTCTCTGCTCGAGCTCGGTTCGGCTCCCACCGGCCGCTGCCGCTTTACATGGCCCCGGGCCGCTCGCCCGCCCGGCCGGACCCGCGGCGGCGGCGGCAGCAGCAGCAGCGGCGGCGGCGGCGGCCTCAGCGTTAGGCTTCTCTGTCCCGCGGCAAGGCTCAGGGAGCTCGGCAGCGCTGGGACCGGCCGGGTGCTCCGCACGCAGCCGCCCCTCAGAGCCTCATGGCGGCGTCCGCCCGGGCGGCGCTCGGCGGCCGCGGCTCCATGGAAGGGGCCGGGCCCACATGATGCGGCGCCGGGAGCGGCCCCGCCGCCCAGCGCGGCTGCCGGCCCCGCCTGCAGCGCCCCCTGCCGGCCCGCCGCCCGCGCCGCCCGGCCCCGGCGCCGCTGCCCTCACGGCCCCGCGGGACCGGGCTCGGCGCGGAGTGCCGGGGCGGTGTGGTTTGTAAGCGCAGAAATAGCTTGACTTCCAACTAACTAACTAACTAACTAACTAACTAACTAACTAACTAACTAACTAACTAACTAACTAACTAACTAACTAACTAACTAACTAACTAACTAACCCCGGCCCGTGCCGCCGGTGCTGCGGCACCGCCCCCCGCACGCCCGGCCGGAGGGAGCGGAAAGGGCCGCGGGCACAGCCCCGCACGGTCACCCGCACTCAGCCGTGTGCTGCGAGCCAAGCCGCTGCCCTACACCCAATCTCCGGCTAAGCCATCACGCTTCGTGCCAGTTGTCACAAGTGTTCTATTTACAGAATCTGTAAGTGTGTAAGCGTCTGAAGGAAGGGTGTCAGGAGGATGGACCAGGCTCTTCTCAGTGGTGCCCAGCAATCGGGACACGAGGCAATGGGCACAGAAGTTCCACCTGAACAAAAGGAAGAACTTCTCTACTGTGAGGGTGACCTAGCACTGGAACAGATTGCCCAGAGGACTTGTGGAGTCTCCCTCAATGGAGAATTCAAGAGCTGTCTGGACACAATCCTCTGCTCTAGGATGGCCCTGCTTGAGCAGTGATGTTGGACCAGATGACCCCCTGTGGTCCTTTCCAGTCTGACCCATTCTGTGATTCTGTGATCACAGCATGTTCAGAGTTGGAAGGGACACACAAGGTTCATCCCAGTCCACTGCAAGGGAATTTTCAGTAGGAAAAGTTTGCATTTAGGTACCTTTTGAGAAGGATTTGGACAATTTCAGGGTATCTTTATATATTTATATAAATCAGAATCTCACTTTTCTCTTAAAACATTTAGCCTTTGTGTAAAAATTTACCTTGAAGAAAATTTCACCAAGCTTTTCATACAGGCTTAGAGCCCTGAGAGCTGATGCTTCCTGTTCAACCTGGCCTGGCCTGAGTCATTAGCATGGACAGCCACACCACTGGCCACCAGGGATGGCAGCCCTCCCTTCGCCTCTCCTGGGGCACAGGATTTGAAGATAAATTCACATTGCAGAGGATAGGGACCCTGAAGTGTAAGAAAAGCTGTAAAAAATATTTAAGAAATGTGTATACTGTTGTGAAAGTTTTGGAAATTCTGACCAAATGTGGCCTGAAGCCTTATTAAATTAATAAACTGTGATTATCATATTAAGGCCTTCTTTTAATTGAGAAGCGGAAAGGAGGTGTTGAATAATCTCCTATTTTGACAAGGTTTCCAGCTTCCAAATGCTCCAATAAGTTTATGATGTTTTTCTTTGCTGTTATTATATGTTCTATACTAGCAATATTTAAGTATATGGTATTTATTACTCATATAATGGACTCAGTTATACAGTTTTGCATATAATATATAATTATGCAATGTAGATCTCATTGTATTATGCACTTTCTATTGCACATGTATTCTACAACAGTGCTGAAGTTAGGAGGCCTCCAGCAGGGGCATTAAAATGTGTGCATTGTGCATTTGTGCTTCTGCTCCCAGTCTGTGTATTACGTTACAGGTATGTAAGTACCAGAGAAGCTGAGAAACAGTGAATGTTCTACAGAATGTGACGTGGAGACAGCCATTTCTATGAGCCACTACTCTGTAACTGATTCATTCTCTTTTGCCCAACCCCTTAAAAAATGTGAGCATTTCCAATTATTTTATAGTTTTTGTTCTTTTCATTTTTTTATCGGTTTCTTTTTAAATATATGTTTGCTATTAATGCCACAATTCAGTGATGTTTATAAACTGCTTTTGATACGTAGAACCAGAAGATGAACTGCTGTAAGAGAGCTTCATCTCAGGTCCCTTTGATGCAAAGCTTAGACAGCAACACAAATCACTAGAATGCTGTAACTGCAAATTTTGCTTAACCAACACTGAAGCTAAATGAAGTTGGGCAGTGTTTTAAAATGCTATGTTTGAAAATCATGGATTTGCAGTTTTCATCCAATCTTACCAAATGTTGCCACAAAAATGTGGGAGTACAGAGGATGCAGGAGCGCCAGTGTACTTTTCATGGTCTGGTCTTTTCTAGGTCCCCTGAGGCACCTGGTAGACGTTATGTAACACTCATTGCTGCTGGCCTGGATGGGTCAGCAATGACTGTGCTGAGAATGAGAGTTCCTGCATCCTGCCCCAATATGCTCTTGTGCAACAGTTATGAATAGGCTAGCCAAGGAATAAAGAGAACTTCAACATCTGAGAAGCAGAGAGACAAGGAAATGCTGGTACTTTTTACTGATATTAAAAATAGTGTGCGTATCATTTTGCATGGTTTACACAATGACTGTAATTGTTTGGGGTTTTTTTCCCTGAAGATCTGTGCATGAATTTTCTGGGAAGTAAAGACATCCATGAATTTAAGGTTTTGCAGTATTTTAGTAGCACTTCAGGATGTTTCTACAGTCCTCAGAGTTACACAATATTGTTTTATTTACTTTAATTCTATTACAAATGGATTATTATTAAATTCTGCTGGTAATGAAGATATTAATTATTGATTGGTACTCCATTGGCCTACAGTTTTAATCCTTTGCATGGATCGTAAAAGGCAGAGGGAATGGCAATTCCAGATATGTGCACGGCTTCAAAGTGATTTGCAAGGAACAGCTCATGAAGATTTGGATGATCAGTGAAATTAATACCATCATAATATTCTAGATATCTTGGAGTAAACTGATTCCAAGCTTTGATATGAGTTTTAATGACCTGAAACCAATAAGATGAACCAATAAGATGAACATGGTTCTAATCTTAGTCCATGAAGGGAAAAAACATGTGATGCTTGATTAGTCCATTTTAAACTCTTCTCCCATCAAACTAGTTATATTCAGTGGGATACTAAAACTTACAGATTTCTTTCAATTGGAAATTCTTGTTTATCACTGCTGTGGACTGTCACAATGACCTCATGCACAGAATGTGCTGTGAGTCACCAAAGACAATCCTTTTAAAAGGGCAAGAACACTCAGACATCTACCTGTAGCTGAAAAAAGAAGCACTGTCAGTGCCCAAACAAACTTTGTTTGTTTCCATTTCAACAAGTAAGGGAACACTTCTGGTGTTTACTATCTGGGCTTCACATCACCTTTTCTGTTAATAGCAATGGCATTCTGCAGAAATTGCCTGTCTGTGGCAGTAGATTACTGCTGCTTTCACTTAAAGCGGCCCAAGGCTTTGCTATCTTAGCGTCACCAGAGCCACCTATCCTGTGCATCTCAGTATGACCCCTTTGTTCTCATGCCAACATTGTCCTTTAGCTTAAATAACCTCTCTCCCTGATGTTTGTTTTTCTCTGATGTGTTTTTTAGACCACAGTGCTATTCCCTCATAATTTCCTTGCTGGAAAACTTTTTATCCTGAGTGTCACTGAGGATGGTGAGGGGTGGTGCAGAGTGACTGTTCGCAGGCAAAACCTGCAGGAGGGTTTTTGCTGGGGCCAAATTCCTCCTGGGACACAGAGAAACACATGGCATGCGTTAGGCAGAATGTGGCCATTGTTCCTCACACAAGCACAGAGTTGCAGAGAACTGCTGTGGAGAATTACATTTGATCTCCCAGTAGTTTTTGGACAGCTAGAAATTTACTGTTCCATTCACTGTGTACTCGGGGAGCTAGAGTTGGGCTGTGAAGCATGGTAGTGTGAAAGAGGATACCACAAGAAAAAACATGTTCTACTTTTCTGACACTTGTTCACATATGAATCTCTTTTGCAGTGCTCAGTAAACTTTGCCTCTCTTTTGTTTTAAAAGCTTTTCTGAGAATCAGACTCTTTTCCGCAGAGAATTGGGCAGAGAAGAATCCCAATAAAATGAACTGTTTTGATGGGATTTGACTGATTGATGAGATTTGAGACTTATGTATTTTAAAGTTACATCCTGTCATAGCTTGTTCTTTTAAAATATACAACACAAGTTGTATGTCAGCAAAATTACTAAAATGATCTGCACATAGAAGACTTTTCTTCCTGAATAATATGCAGTAATTATTTTTAAATTATGAACTTATATAAATTATTACTAAATAGCTGAACTATTTCCTTGGCATTGAAAACTTAACCAAAATGGAGAATTCTCGAAAGTGCTGCAGAGCAGTGCCAGCCCTGGAAAGTTTTTATTACTAAGATTATGGCTGGAATATTTTCCACAATTCCTCCCCTCAGTTTTAGTACCTTAATACTTAGCAACAATCACTAAAATTCTCACCTATTGCCCTGCTCACTGTAAGACCTTGGTGCCAGATACACCTTCTGTCAGTTCCTTCCTGTAAAGAAACCACATGGGGGAGAAGGTGAAAGGAGAAAAAGCCTGCAGTGTAGACATTTGCCTTTATGCAATGTAGACACCATGCAATGCAGACGTGGTGCCAGCACAGTTATACCCAACCATTCCTGCAGCTGTGCCCCACAGGTAACCGATCCTTAGGGAGCACTGGGGTTAGGGACTCAGTAGCCTTCATTTCAGTGCAGACTCCAGGTCCTTGGTGCTTTCTTTCATCCCACAAGTCCCACTACAGTGATGGATATTTCTGCAGGGTCTTAAGGGCTCTGGCAGTGGATAGTCTCACTTCTCCCTCCTGTGAGGGCTGTGCAGGAATGGAATAAATTACCTATGTCCTCTTTCCACCCTTATCTTGTGCAGCCCTCTCCCTGGTGACTGACTTTATTGCTTCAGGAGGTTCAGTTTGTCCTTCCACAATTTTCATGGAACAGGAAAGCTCAGTTTGCATAGATTGCACAGATTTGAAGCCACAGCAATGAGGAATGGCAGTCATTGAACTATAGCTGAAATGCCAGTTTCTTTACCTAGACATCGCTTTTATTTACAGCTTTTGCTTTAATGCACAGCTTTTGGGTTTGCTACTTCTACTGTTAGCTTTCTGTAGAAGCTCTTCAGCTGCAAGGGGAGCCTTTGGCAGCCTGTGATCAGTTAATCTCAGTTTGAGCTGCCCTTGTAGCCTGTGAGGCTGCTGGGGGCTGCTGTCAGCTGGCTCCCAGAGAGCAGTCATCTCTCTGCTGGTTACGCACTGAGCATCCATCCCTGCATCGCCCAGGCCCAGCCTAAAACATTACTTTCTCTGAGAAGTAAATGAATTAAATACTTGCAAAGACAAGCAGGCATACTCTAGCAGCTCAGGATTGGGATTTTCAATTTCTCAGTTTGAGTTTAAATGAAGATTTACCTACTCTTCATAAAGAGCCCTCTGCTCCCAATAGCCTCTGTGGGTGATGGGTGATTCCTCTTTTAAAATTTTAATTTCATTCACTTACTTGAAAGATAGTCTCTAGACGTGAGAAATGAGCAATGCAAATTTTTGGAATTGACAATTGGTTTTTGATATTTAATGATTTCTTAAACAGTCCACCATGTTTGTGGTAAGGTTCCATGCCCATGCAGAGGATAAACCATAGGCCTTCCTTCTTTTTCTTCAGGACTGAATAAAGGCTGCTGAAATTACTGTGCCAGCTCTGTGTAAAAAGCAAAGATGGAGACTTGGAGCAGCTCCCATTGTGCTGGGGTCTTCAGTGAGGGAAAAAGCACTCTTCCTGGATGTTAATTATGTAAAAAGAGGGCAATGAAGCATGTGCTCCCTCAAGGAGCTGAAATGCTGAGACTGAGATATCTGTGATCATGGTGCATCCCCCACCCTCGCTTTCAGATGGGCGGCATGGGTACCAGTAGCCGTTCGTGGGAGGCAGAGGGGATCTCAGCACAGGGCAGCACAGAGTGCCTGGGGGCTCAGTCAGGCCTGCATCATTTTCTGTGAGCACAGGACAGTCGCCAGTTCGAAGTTAGATTGGTAAGTCTATTCCATACTGAAGGCATAAATGAACAAAACTAAATCTAAATTTTTCCTTGGTTGATTCCTAAGGTATGAGGCTAGTTTCTGCTTCTTACATGGAATGGATGCAATTATGAGCAAGCTAAATTGTCTTAAGAATTCGTGTGTAAAATATTTTAATGAGTAGAGGAAGATATTTATTCTTCTTCATCAAACTTAAAATAAAGGCAATGGAAGTTTAAATATTTTAGGAGTCCAAAACAATACTTTTTATCCGTTCATTTGCCAGGCCTATGAATACAAATAAAACCTTTGTCAAGGTTTTTCAACATTTTTCACTTCCTAACTGGGATTGACCAAATCTTAATTTGCAAAGTTTGTGTTTTCTTAAATATTTTCCAATTTTTAAATTTGGCTATCATGTGAGATTTATCTAATTTCTGTAATTTCTGGGAATTTAATTCTGTTGTCAATATTCATGCTTCCTTGGGGGGAAAAAGAATATACACGCACTGAACTATCATCCATTCTACAGCTTATTCAAGCTGTTAACATCATCTTGCAAAGCATTTGAAAAGAAAATAATGCATTTTGACAAATTATCTGTTTATCAGACATTTCTATCAACTGCAAGTGTGTAGTGACAAGATACAGTAGTGGTTTAATATATCATAAAGACAGACAATGTTTGAAAGTACATGTTAATCTACGTTTTTAGGAATTACAAATAAGACAACTATGTGTACAGTACTTTAAAATGTACTGAACTTCTCTTCTAGTTGCATGGCCAATACCAGTTCCTTACACAGTTGAATCTGGTTAAAAGCTCTATTCCCAGTGTAATAAACGTGACACCACAGGTACAACATTGATAACAGAGATTAAGGCTCTGTACTGATGATTGTTTCTTTGTGAATACCACCCCTCTACTCCCCTCTTCTCCCAGTCCTTTTACCCCCAGTACAACCCATTTTTTTTTCACACAAAATGAAAAGCTCATTGGCTCCAGAGTATTCAGGAAGAAAAATTAAAGATACAAGAGTTTAATCTAAAAATAATGAAGTATGCAATGAAATGTAGATTCACAACAATACCTGGCACTTGTAAGGCTGTTTTAATTTAATTTTTTTGTTATTGTTATTTGGGTATGTCAGAAGGAACCAGTATCCACATCCTGTGATGCTAAACACTCAAAACCAGGTAGCACACAGAGGACAGAGTCCAGGACTGAAGATCATTTAGACTGCTTTGGTCTCAGCAGTTTTTGTGAATTTAAGGAAGAACAATCATCTCTATATTTGAGATACAGAAGGTGAGGCACAAAAACCACAAATGCCTTGCTCAGAAAAACACAGTGAACCAGTGGTGGACTTGGACCTGTTGACTCCCTAGTCACTGAATTATTTAATTAAATAAATTAATTAAAAAACAAAGATATCTTCTGAGATGCACAAAATAAGCCTCATATCATAAAGAAATCAGTATCAAATGCTCACCTGATTCTGCACTACCTTTTGGCATCTGTAGTCATGTTTACTTTGTAAAGAGGGCTTAAAATACCCTACAAAGTTGATTTGGTGTCAATACATGTAGTTTAACAGAGAATCAGGTTCACAGCAATTACTCTCTGGCATGCTGAGATTAGAATTATCTATCATATTTGCTAATGAATTAAGGCTGATACCTGTTTATATTAAGGCCTCTGTATCCTTCCATAATAATGTAACTGTGCCTCAGTGCAAGTAAGACTCAGGCTTTAGGAAAACTTTAAGTTCTAGTTCCCTTTGAAGTCAATGATTTTAGTTGCCCTAAATGTATAAAGTAACTGGAACCAAACAACCTGTCTCCATACTACAAAATAATTGTAAAAGGATTGTAAAATAACGTAAAAATAACCTGAGAGAAAACCAATCATATGCTTGTTGAAGAAGAAAATTAGATTAGATAGACTTGCTGCCTGATCTTGAAAAAGGAGAATTGTACATGATAACACACTTTTATATGAAGATAACTGAGTTGATGTTTGGTGTCTATGATTTTGCCAAATAAATTGTAGATGCTTATTAACTCTGGAGATCAAGTCATCTTTCATACTACTACAATACAATAGAAATAGATTTATTTGGTATTTACGTGCTAGACTTAGTTTGCATAAAGCTAGTGTGTGTTATATTCAGAGAAGTAGAAAGATGACTCCAAGCTCAGTAAAATGCTGCATGATCACAGATTTCTCCTACTGTTGTTATTAAAAGCTATTATGTGTTTCTTAGGAGCTCTTTTACTTTGCTCTCTGTAAACGAGCATTATTTTAGAAATTCTTTCCTCTCCGAATGCTCTGTTTGTAACAGTGTTAGCTTAAAACCTTCCATTTTTAAAGAACAGTTTAACATTTGCTGGCTAAGAATAAAACTGTCCTCGCTCTATTCAAATTTAAGGCCTGAGTTCCCATGGGTTGCAGCACTTTTTAACTTTTTTTACTTCTAGTTAGAAGCGGGTTTATTTTTTAAAGCTATTATGGAATTTGTTTGTGTAAATTAATGTGATTCTGTAGGCATCAATGTGACGATGATAATTACCCAGCTGAGGATCTGGCCACTGAAATGTAACTCCAGTGGTTGGGAAAGCTGTTTTGTACACAAGTCAAATAACAGCTGGATCATATGTCATGTTATGTTTAGTTTCATTGGCAATTCAGAAAATATTTAATAATAAATTCCATTGTTTCTATTCCCCATTTTCGTATACAAATAAATCTTCTGTTCTAAAACATTCTTTTTCTTTAGTAAGGCTTGTACTCATTGTCATATCAAAAGTGTTTGCTATTTGAGCAATCTTTCAGTCTGCTCTCCTTAAAGTTATCTTTACTATCAAATTCTACAGCATTCTAACTTTAATGGTCATTAGCAACCCTGCCCTTGAGTAAAGAATCACATTAAAAACGTATAAGGTATAACATTTTCTTGTCCAAAGCTAAGGCAGGATGAACAAAAGTAATGAAATCATCTGATCTTCATCTAACAAGACTTGATTTTAAACAGTATTCAGAAAACAAAGCCCAAGTGAAGATGTTGTCATGATGGTTATTGCACTTTCTCAGTGTCTTGCTATAGAACTAGGTTTCCCTTTAGCAATATGTAAGTTATTTTCCTGAAGACCACACAAAGTTATTGTACTCTGTAAAGAAAAAAAGCACTTAAAGTGTTATGGATTATAACCTTGACAGAAGGATACAAAACCAAATTACCATTCTATGATTCAGCTATGCCATGATCTAATATTGTTTCAAAATTATTTTTCTGTCATTTAGATTGGCATCATCTTCTAAACACCCCATGGGCTCTTTGGCATTCTACAAACTCAGCAGATGCACTGTCTCCTGGGCTTTACAGCTTCTTCTGATGAATGTACAACATTTGGAACAAAGCCGCTCTTGACACCTTCCCATCCATCTTGTATTGAGATTTCTCCATTTTTTACAAGTTCATAGATATCTCGTGTAAGAATTGTAAAGGACTCTTCAACGTTTGTGGCATCTTTTGCTGAAGTTTCTATATATTTCATACCACAGTCAGATGACAATTTTTCAGCTTCTTCTCTCGTTACCTCACGCTGAGACACTAAGTCACATTTGTGTCCTACTAACAGGAACACAATCTGAAAGGGCTGCACGTGCATTTTTGCTTCTTCCAGCCAGTCCTTCACATGCTCAAAAGATCGTCGATTTGTGATGTCAAATACTAGTAGGCCACCCACAGAATTGCGATAATAGGAGCGTGTTATTGATCTGTGAAGGGGAAAAAACAGAAAAAGGAAAATTAAAATGCATTTTCATTTTATTCATAAAGCAATTACTTTTCCATATGGAAATGTGTTTTTATCTTTTATAAGTTTTATTAAATAATTTTCTTTTTTTAAAGCTGATTGAAATTTATTAATTTAATCTACTAGACTACTATTTTATTTCCTACATTCAAAATTCACTTTCTAAACATTCCAGAACCCACCACCTCTAGGGCAAATATTGAATGCTGAATTATTCTGTAAAGTGGTCTTTATTAGCAAACTGTGGGACATGTTCACAGAAGAAAAGATATATACTTTTGGTGTAAAGTCTGAGTCGTTCAGCTTCATATAAACATGTACTTCACTTTGTTTTAAACAATTATTTCAGACTGAAATATGTACGCATATGTCAAGAAACCTGGAGCCCAAGCTTGCCAATGTTCAAGCATATCCTTTTGCATTCCTTGCAGAAACATTCTTTAAAAGAATGTTTGTATAGCTAATCGTAACTCTTTGTGCTTGCAGAAGTCAACAGGTAGCAGGCAGAGAAAGGAAACTCCCTGAAGGAACTGTCCAAAAGTTTTGAGTGAGCTGGGCAAACACAAACTTATTACAGGCAAGGGACACATCTACCTCCAGCATCTGTCTCACAGAAAGGTTCAAAAGCTTTTTATATTTTATAATTTGCAATTTTTTGGCATGAGGGCTGGCAAGAGTTATTTTTACTTTTGCGCCCTCTAATCTCCAGAACATTCACTGGAAGGAATTTTGGAAATAGGAGACTCTTCTTCTGGTTGAAAAAAATTTTAATGTGCTCTAGAATAAGGAAAAAAAGTTAGAATGTAGAGAGAGTGTGAAAGATACAGGAACAAAACAATTATTTTCAGTCTCTAATTATGAGCAAGTAGGAGAGAATAGAGAAGGTGAGAAGAGACATTTTAAAGGAAGTGACAGCCTACCAAGGAATGTACACAAGCACTTGTTGCTGGCATAAATATATAATTAGTGTACATATAAGTATTCTCCAAATGAAATGAGAAGCACAATCTCTAAACATTCATTGTTTGAAATCATAACCTAAGCTAAGAATTAATTCCATTTTATCTCATGATTGTGAAGAGCATGCTGATGCCAAAACCTCAAAACTTTAGGAAGTGGGATAAACTGTACACAATAGCACAACTTTTTATAACAGTAGCTCCCTCCAATTCTCAGTTCATCGCATTTCATAGAGTCTTTGATGACAATTTGAACACAGAGGCATGATTAGCATCAATAATCCTATTACAGATAGGTAAGTGCACAGATAAAGAAGACTTAGATTTCTTGGCATATCCAAATTCATTTAGCCACAGCAAACAGCATGTGAAATGGTTTTCTTTAGGAGGAGAGAGAAGGAGAGGCTGTTTCTCCTAATGCTTAGAAAGATCTTCTCTATATTCCCAGTAGTAGAGTCCATGCAGTGTCTCTCTGAATGTGAAGACAACAGGATCTTAACCTCAGATTAATTCACAAGGCCAGGATATGAAAAATGGCACACTGTTTCACAAAATTGTTTAAGAACATAAGCGAGGGGTGTCATATTTTGTGAAGTACTAAATACAGGTACTATAATGATCTGGCTTTGGTTTTCCTAACAATTTTTTTCCCTTTAGAGTGTCTGCAAACACAAATGAAGGCAGAAAAATAATTCAGATAGTTCTAGTAAGAGCAAATGTGGATGAAAAAAATGGGATTTGATACGGAGAGGTGAAAGCTAATACAACCTACTTTCATTAAAAAAAAACCAAAAACAAAACCAAACCAAAATAAAAAACCTAAACAACCCTGCCCCCACCCCAAACCTTGAAAACAAAGAAATGCATTAGCCAGGAAAGAAAGTAGGTTAGTATTGAAAATGCACTGCATCACCTGCCAAGTATTTCTATATAAAAAGGTGTTCTATCATTTATCTATAAACTGGAGTACTGAAACACAGCCCTCTGCATGTTTTTGGATGCTTATACACAGCAGTCAGTACCCTCATCTCTTGCAAGTCCCTTCTGCAGAGATGTGCTAATTTACAGTACCTGATGATCTAAGCCATTACATCGAATTATGTGTATGTATTGCTTTTAATGGAGATGACTAAAAAGTATCCTGTAACTTTGTGCTGTACATCAAAAAAACTGGGTGAATATATTGGGAGAGACAACAGTCATTTTTTCTGTACTTCTCATATGTATAATTTGAAACTACTTTTCTCATCACCAAAAGAAAAAAGATTCGTACAACAGAGAAGCTTTAGAAAACAGCAACTCAAGAAAAAAAGCAATACAAAAATTTTAAAGAAACATCGATACACACACTATCATGTTATGTGGTTTTCTAAAATCTGAGAAAGGGATCATAGAACCACAGAATCTTTTAGGCTGGGAAGACTCTTTAAGATCATTGACTCTGATTGTTAATTCAGCACTGCACAGTCCAGCACTCTACCACTTCCTTGAGCTGACACACCTACACATATTTAAATAATTCCAGGGATGGTAATGCCACCACTTCCCCACACAACCTGTCCTGGTGCTTTTACACTTCATGAGCCAGCAGTGCCCTGGCAGCCAGGAGGGCCAACCCTGTCCTGGGGGCATCAGGCACAGCATGGCCAGCTGGGCAAGGGAGGGGATTGTCCTGCTCTGCTCTGCTCTGCTCTGGGGCAGCCTCACCTCCAGTGCTGGGGGCAGTTCTGGGTGCCACCACATAAAAAAGACATTAAACTGTGGGAGAGTGTCCAAAGGAGGGCAGCAAGGATGGGGAACGGCCTTGAGGGGAAACCATATGAAGAGTGGCTGAGGTCACTGGATGTGTTCAGCTTGGAGGAGACTGAGGGTAGACCTCATTGCAGTCTGCAGCTTCCTTGTGAGGGGAAGAGCAGGGGCAGGCACTGATCTGTTCTCTGTGGTGAGCAGTGACAGACCTGAGGGAATGGCCTGAAGCTGTGTCAGGGGAGGTTCAGGCTGGCTGTCAGGGACAGATTCTTCACCCAGAGGGTGTTTGGGCACTGGAACAGGCTCCCCAGGGAAGTGGTCACAGCACCAGCCTGACAGAGTTCAAGAAGCACTAGGATTATGTTCTCTGGCACACGGTGTGATTCTTGGGGTCATCCTGTGCAGGGTCAGGAGTTGGACTTTGATGGTCCTTTTGGGTCCCTTCCAACTCAGGGTATTCCATGGTTCTATGATTCTTTGTATAATCACATCAGACTATGGCTTTAGGGAGGCTTTAAGTCAGTGTTTCTTTTTCATTATGATCTTACTGATCTTTACCAGATGAACCAAACTTTCACTAAAAGCGTTATCTAATTTTGAAGAGTTATTTTTATGCTATGACTAAAGACTACATTGTAATGTAATAATTTTGAAAATGCATATTGCTCACTGAAAAAGAATAGGATAGTGTCTTATTTTCAAGATGTACTAGAAACAGAATGTGTCTAATATCCTGGTCTACTAAAAAGTGGGTTAATGGAAGCATCCCCACAATATTTTGCCCCTACGGAAACGAACTCTCAGTCTAAGCACCACGAGCATTTTATGGCATTGGAGGTTTCATGATTTAAATATATTATTCGATTTAAATATGGGAAAATTATACAAACAAACAAAAATCATAGCAAAGTAGATGATGTAAAACACAAACAAAATAGCAGATTGCTCTAAATGACTGATCTGAAGATAGAGAGAAACTGAGGATGTGCCCTTCATTTACGTTAATGCACATTATAGACCTGAGTCTATACTAAGCAAGTCTGTAGGTTCTTGCTCTAGTAAGATGTTAAAGGTGTTACTGACTGTGATTTTATTGTCCATGTGGCACCTCAGACAAGGACAGTCTGCTTAGTGATGCCTGATTGATGTCAAAATAAATATGTTCAATAGATGCTCTTTCAGGGCATGTTAAAAATGATTTCTAAGTCAATGTCTGAAATCCAGTTAAAATACAGAATCATCAGTGAGCTAGAGACATATAAGAATTTTTCCCAAATAAGTCCTCCAAGGAAGTACATGACATCTTTCAAGAGAATGTGATGGCACGTGTGTCACATCTTCCTTTTCCCCTGGGAGTGTCCCTAATGCCTGGGACCAAAAGAAGGGGGTTATTATACAGGCAGTAGTTTTCCCTGCATGCAGGGAACTCCCCAGGGAGCTTTAAAGACAGGTTTTACCTCCTCTAAAATCCCAATGCAAGTGAGCCACAGCAGAACTGCAAACTGCTTGGTGTTCCCTGGTATAAGATAACTTCTTGGAGTAATTAGCTCCTCCCTAAGATTGTCTTTGCTTGTGATTGTAACGTTCTCCATTAGTAGAACAGAATGCAACATTGTAACCTGTGGTGTAAGGTAGTGAAATATAAATTTATAATTTATTAGACTAAATGTAAAACAGACTGTACAATAAACACTATTATATTTAGTACACCAACTGACAAGAAACTGTCAGTTTCTTAGCAGAAGAACAAATGCAAATATTTAAAACTACTTTCTTCGGGTTGTATCTTCTGAGTATTAGAAAAAACACAGAGGTAAATTAGCAGAAAAACAAATGCAAATATTTAAAATTACTTTCTTCAAGTTGCATCTTCTGAGTATTAGAAAAAACACAGAGGTAAATTTAAGACCAGCTGACTGCATGACTCATCAGTGTATATTCCCTGAGCATTCCAGGGTTAAAGGACTGCCATCATTTGATTTTAAATGTATGCAAGATTCTGTGTATTTGCATTTCTTTAAGTCGAATGTCTTGTCATTGGCCATCCTGGTTATTTGTCAGCAAATTCAATTATTTACAAGTATTCTACATTCTGTCCGGAATGCATGGAGAGTGAAAAATGCCAAGAGCTTTCCATTAACACTGTTAATTTCTTTACTAACCCTTCAGAAGCCTACCTGCAAAAATACATCTGAAGTTGTGACTCATGCAAGTCCAGGAAAGTTGTTTGTTGTTTCACTCTAATGGTCATTATAAAGAAAAAAAAGTTGTTGTCCCCCAGTAAAACAGTGCAATCCCACCTCTTAAGCTGGGTGTGGGCATCTGCACAACTGTTGCAAGAGAAGACAGGGAGTTCAGAGGAATTGATTCTGGCCAGTGAAGGGGCCCATTTTAACCCTCCTGCTAATGCTCCAGTAACAACAGGTGTGTGGGTCAGGTACACGGAGATGGCCTATGTGTTTGCCCATGCCATGAACCCCAAGTCCAAACTAAAATCCATGCACAATTTGCCTGAAGTGACAAGCACTACAGATACTACAGAGACACAGGAGTGAGTGGCAGTATCAACTTGCAAACTGGTAGATGACTGAGACTTTTCTGGGGCAGGAAAAGAGGGTAGTTTTGCTACTGTTTGTAACAGAGGGGAGAAAAGAAAGTATTTATCACTCAGTGCAGCATTTGAGCTAGTTTAACTACATTATAAATGCTAGCAGTATTAGTGAAGACTTCTAGCAACAATCAGTGCACAGAAGGCGCAGAAGGCAGACAAAACACTGAATAAGGGACTGTAGCTGGCTGCCCCAGTGGCTTCCACACTGCACTGGTGCAGACAGTGTTGCTGTGCTGGAAGGCAGAAGAGCTGGGAGGTGGCCTGGTCTCCAGATTGCATGGGAGAGTTAATGGCAGAGCGAAATACTGCAGGGGAGGATGAGTTCAGAGGTGATGACAAAGTAAGAAATGCAGAGTTAGGCAGAGGCCTCTTGCAGGAACAAAAGAAAAAAACGTGGAGGAGGGATTGCTATGTTAGGTCCAGGACTTCAGGGGAAAGATGAGGAAGGGAAGAAGAAGCATGACAAGGCCACTTGTTACCCTACAGTGACAGCTGGAAGGAGAAGGGTTCCCAGCTGTTCCTGGTGTGACTGAAGGGAAAGGGTGGGGAAGGAAACTCCTGGGAAGGAACTTGAGGACACTGGGGCAAGAAGGATGGTGGGCCACAGGGCTAGGACCACTGGCAGGCAATGAGGTGGAGGACTCTTTGGGGCACAGCAACAAAATGGGTGCAGGGAAATTTTCCTAAGGGGCAAGGCAAAATCCTTAGGGCCGAGGATGCGTCGGATGAGGAGGGTACAGGGCCGGGAGGGCAGCAGGATGTGCCCGGAGGCCGGCAGATTTGGGGAAAGGGCAGGAGGAGGTGCGGGTAAGATCCCCGGCGCTGTACCTGAACCGCTCCTGCCCCGCCGTGTCCCAGAGCTGTAGCTTGATCCTCTTGCCGGGCTCGATCTCTACCAGCCGGGAGAAGAAGTCCACCCCCACGGTGGGGTCGGAGTGCAGCGGCCCCGGGAAGCGGCCCTCGGTGAAGCGGTGCAAGAGGCAGGACTTGCCCACGGTGGAGTCGCCCAGCACGATCAGCCGGAACTGGTAGATCCAGATCGCCGCGTCCATGGCGGCCCCGGCCTGGCCCGGCTCTGCCTTGGGGCTTTTCCTGGGGCTCCTGCGCGGCCGGTGCCTGCACCGCGCCCCGATCGCCCCCACGCCCGGCATCGGCGCGGCGGGCGGGCGGCGGCGGGCGCTGCGCGGGGCCCGGGGCGCCGCCCCCCGGGGGCAGGACGGAGCCCCGCGCTCGCCGCTCCGGGCGGGGGCGGGAGCCGCGTCCCCCCGCCCCGCTCCCGGGGCTCCGCGCCGTGGTCCCCGCCGGCTGCCCGGGCGGGGCGGGGCGGGGCGGGCGCTGTCCTTCAGCACCGCGCTGCCCTGCCCGGCCGCGGCTCCGCGCCCCGCTGCCCCCGTGGTCCCCGCCGCTCCCGCCGCCCCCGCTGCCCCCGCCGCCCCGCTGCCCCGCCGCCGCCGCGGCCGGTGCGCGCTGGGGCCGCCTCTGCCGCCCGCTGGGCGGTGGCGCGGCCGAGCCGCCCGCCGGGGCCGCCCTCCCACCGTGCCGTCATGTGCGCGGCCAGACGCGCCCTCCTCCGCCGCGCCGAGCGCCCAGGGCTTGGGGCTACCTCGGGGCTACTGCCCGTGCCCAGCGTCCAGCTCCTCCCGCGGGCAACAAGTGAAGGCTTGGGCCGGGAGAAGGGGGATGCTGGGGCTGGGCGCCAGGCCGGCATGGAAGATCGTGGGAGAGAGACTGTTAAAGCATGACTTTTGCAAAGAAATTGGGAGCAGAAAGGAGATACTCCAGATACTGGATGTGGAGGAACGAGATCGGCAGGTGAAAAAGAGTCACGGACCTGGAAAGCAAGGTGTCTGGTGGAGCTGGGCAGGCCAACAGATAGAGAAGAACAAGTGCCAGATTGTAATGATGTGCTGGGAAAGTGGCAGAAGGGAAAAGAAGAGTTAGCAATCTAGTTATCCCCAGAGAGAATCACACAAACTGCCTAGAGAAAGGACATAATACTGGAAATGACAGGGACATACACTCTTCATTTCCCAATGGAACAAACTGCACGTATTTGGCCTTGGTGAAAGTGCCTTTACCCAAAGTAATAAAAGAATTGTGTCAGAAGAAATTCCCACATCAGAGAAATTTCTTTGCCCTCCTGGGATCTCCAGCTGACTATCATGTAATGATAAATCTGCTGAGCAATAGATTCCTCAGATTTCTTTTAAGTCTCACAACCACATGGGATAACAAACACTAACAGTCTGCTGGTAAGGGCATTAGAGTCAAATAAAAGGAAATCGTTGGACTTCTGGTAAACACAATTGCATCAGCTTCTGTAGTTTGGGCTGGGGTGAGGGAGCCACGGGCAGTGAGCCTGAAAACCCAGCTGAGTAGGCTGGGACAGCTGGGAAGTAGGTTGATGTAGGCAGAAGGTCAGCAGCAAGTGGATACTGATATGAATAAGCACTTTGATAGTGAAAAGGACAGGGAGAGGAGATGGGTGACATTATTTTTCACACAGCCTGTTTTCCTCTGTCCATGTGGGGCACAAATGCAGCTAAACCCCTAAGTACCTGTGGTTGGTTAGAGGCATATCTGAAAACACATTTCTTCTGTAAGTCTTTGGGGCAATTTGCTGTGACAAGTATTCTCATTGCCTGAGTCTGGAATTGTTACTGTGATGTGTTACTTGGTCACCACTGTGGGACAGGTAGATTTCCCTTGTAGGCTTGGGTAGATCTTGCAGCTCCACAGAGTGGAGGACTGAGACTAAGGACAGGGTGAAGTTGAAAGAGGGGTTGCATGCACTGCTCAGTAGATGATGTCTCCCAGCTCCAAAATGAGTTTGTCTGGGATATGATTGGGTGGCTGGCCCTGGGGAACAGATCCAGATGACCCCAGAACCTTCCAGCAAAGATGTGGCCTGGCAGTGTAGAAGCTATAAAAGGCACAGCCAGGAGCTGCCAGAGGGATTTATCTTGCTATGCATGCGGAGCTGAAGCTGCAACATGCCACCTGCTCCAAGAATCTCTTCTGTCCAGTGTCGCAGACATCTTTTTATGAAAATCCTTTCTTAGGATTTTTTTCCCTTCTGAGAAGCTGAGAGGCCTCAGAGACAAAATGTAAACAACGGTTATCTGCTGCTGTGGAATGCAACAGGTGCGTCTGTGATTGGTCTCGGGTGGATGTTTGGAATTAGTGACCACTCACGGCAGAGCAGGCTCTCTCTCTCTGTCCAAGCACAGACCTTTGTTATTCATTCCTTTCTATTCTTAGCTTAGCTAGCCTTCTGAGATGAAACCTTTCCTTCTATTCTTTAGTACAGTTATAATGTAATATAAATATATCATAAAATAATAAATCAAGCCTTCTGAAACATGGAGTCAACATTCTCATCTCTTCCCTCATCCAAGAACCTCTGTGACTGCTGTCACACTCCAGGGACCTGTCAGGCTGTCCAGTCAGTCCCTGGGACATAGTGATTCTGTGTCTGCAGGTATCTCTGAGTGTGTTCCCTTTTGACTCCTGTACATTTCTCCCATGTACTTTCACCAGCTCTTCTTAAAACAAACTGAACATAGCATGTACTTGACTACTTGCTCCTTTAAGTAGCAATTAAAATAAAACTGTTAATAATGATAATGATAAATGAACTCTCATAAGGCTGAAATCAGTGAATTTCTTGCAGTTCTTCATGGGCATGATTACAGGTGATTCCCTGGAATCTTTTCTAAGTGTTCTGAAAAAAGTGGCATTTACATACAAGAAGTATTCTCATGTGAAACAAAGGAACAAGGTACATGATATCAGTAGTTCTGATACTTCCCAAATGTGAATACTGAAAGATTTCAAGTGGACTTTGCTCACTGCATAATACCTGGATCAGATGCACAGCAGATTGCTGTCCTTTGTACATCTGGGCTGGAAGAACCCCACACTAATCAGCTACACAGCTCATTTCATTCCTTACAGATGAACAAAGCCAATTTGCCTAGGGCATTTACAGTTGAGCTAAATATGTCTCAAAATATTATCAGGCTTCCAGAGTCTGGTCTGTCTAGCTGAGCTTGTCATTGTAGAAAGGCTGTGGCATATACATATCTAAAACAAAAACTTTTATCTTTATTTGTGATCTTTTGAGTGTCATATGATCAATGCTACCTAAAGAACCTGCATTTGTATTGTCTATTTTGAAGTGAACACAGTGGGTGAATTTTCTGTCCAAGTCATTCAGTTTTGGTTCATTTACTGGTGAGTACAGAGGCCCTGACAGCATGCAGTTCTCACAAAGATCTCAGGCCAGCAGTCAGAAGAAGCAATCAGGAATTGCTGCTTTGAGGAGCTGGGATGGTTAGATCAGAGTGGTTAAAGCAGCAACATGAACCTGACACCTGAACCTTCCCTTCAGACAATTCCTATCACTTGTGCATTGGCAGCTTCAATCTGCCCTTCCCAGATAGGGTAAATCAAACCTAAATTCTGGGGAGGAAAAAAAAAGCCAAACAACCCCAAACTTCCAAATCTTCCCCATTATCACCATTATGACTGCACTAAGCTGCAAATCCAAGATGTTTCAATCTAAAAATTCCTCATTCCTTGTTACATTTTTGACCCAGCATGGATTTTTCTCCAATACTGGTGACTGGGTAGGTGACTACACAGATCACAGCACTCCTGAAGAACATGCTCATGTGCTTACATAGAAATTTAGAGAAACATAGATAAAAGCAATAGATTTTTAACCCCAGACAGCCTGTGACTGAGAAACTATGCCTTCTGCTGCCACACAATGATCTAAGAGAACTGAGGGACCAGTCTGGAAGCAAGATGCCATCCATGCCTGTTTTCATTGCCTAGGCTATTAATCTGGAGGCTGATACAGATTTTAATTTTTTTTCACAGAGCAAGTTTCAATAGATGCAAACTATTGATTTTTTTGCTGCAAGCTCTTTTTTTTTGATAGAGTAGTATTGGAGGTGGGATACTCCCTACTAATTAGCAGAAACTTTCCTTCCTCTAAGATGTCATCAGCCAGCTAGGTTTCACATGATGGTGGGAAGGACATTTCCTAAATAACAACCTCTTAGAAGATGTCCTTGTTTGATGAGGGTGTTCCTTATATTGTTGAGATAAATATGTGCATAGAAAATCATCGTACAAACCTCAGGAAAAAAAAAAAAAACTTGCCCAACTGAGTGATCAGAATCCATGAATGGACTTATAGAAAAATAAATAAATAAATCTACATGAAGATCCACTTTGTGAGGCATTAAAATGGCTCTGTGGAGATGATGCAAGTGAAACTACTCAACAGCTGAATGAACTCACAGAGGCAGTTTCAGTGAAGAAGAGAAACACCCATCTAGGACAAGAAAAACTTCTCCTAACTGTTCAGACCTGATCTTCCAGAAGTAACTACAACATAATTTCAAAGACAAGCCTGGGGAAAAAAATTCCTAACTTAATGCTTTATAACCATTAGATATTTTTATATTTTTCCTCACATCTCATGAACACTTAAGCCCTCTGTGTTTCACACTGGTTAACAGTGTGTACCTGAACTACAGGGCCATCATTGTCTCACCCTCTTGGCCAACTATCTCCTCCCTCAAAATGTTAGGAATATTATATTATACTCAGAGCAATGATTCGCACCTTGATCTTTGCTGTGCCTAAATAAGATGCACTACAAGAAGTGTATTTCCCTCCCAAACACCCATGTATTCCAGGAATAATAGAAGGAATCTAGCTCTGAAAATCTTGCCATTTTAGACACCTAAGGTGACATCTTAGACAGCCACAGTAACAGAAGCACATCTAACATAGTGAAGTGTCAGGAAAATACAGGAACATGTAACCTGCTCCACTAAAATACTAAAGTGAGTTCATGCACATTGACATGTCAGAGATAATGCCTAAACTGGCTGAGAACCTGTCTTTAGGCAGGATTAGATTGCCTTCAGGTGAGATAAAGAATCAAACTCCAAATGGAAATTTATTCTGTGACACTAAACAAGTGAATTATTTGTTCTCCTTCCTCACTCTTCCATTTGTCACTTGGAATGGATCCTTCAAGGATTCTATGCATCTTTTGCTCTGATAAGGTCTGTCTCTTACATTTCCTTTCTCTTTAGGAATGCTGGTGTATGAAACAACCTAGATTTTTGCTAACAAAGCATGCTCCTTGTCTGAGATTTGTGGCATGGACCCCTTGGACATATTGATCAAAGAGGTACTTTCTTCTGTTAGCACTGCATTTCTAAGGGAATCCTACAAGTAATGGCCCACTATCATAGTCAACTTTGACAGAGTCCCACTTTTGGTCAGATGCCATCTCTGATAATTTCTCAAGAGGTGTATTATTTTTAATTGCCTTCATAAATGTAATTGCTGAGATAATTCAGGATGGGCAAACAAGTCTCCCTGCACTGCTGGCAAATATTAAACAAAGAACTTCCCTGTATAGTAAGTTCTGCTGAGTTTAGCCTATCTGGAAGAACTGCCCAGACAAATAAGCTGTGATAACATCAGCCAAGTTTGAACTGATGAATCCAGTATGAGCTGGTAGCACAGGTAATGTTTCTTCTCTTGTATGTTACTCGGATGGAGGGCTAGAGGGTTATAGAAACTCTGGTGGGAATGAATAATTTGCCTCTGAGATGGAGGAAGTCAAAGACACTTGGCCTCAGGACATGTGATTAGCAGAGCCATTGCCACCTTATATCAATGATTTAATACGAAAGGTATTAAATTGTTAAAGTGATAGTCCTTTGGGAGCAACATCACATGTGGTTACATGAGGTCATCTGATACCATGCAGGAGCTCAAGCACAAGAACTGCAATGCAGGCAAACTGCTGTCATCCACAGACCCAACACATCGACCAATCAGAATGAGGGACCTGTTCCTCTGGAATTACCAGTATAGGACTGGTAGGGCTGAAGCTCTGATCTGTGTGGGATGTGTTTGCAGATCAGGAATCATCATTATCCACTTACCCATCCGCTCAGGCAAACTGTATCACACCTCGTCTCCTCGTGACCATGGGATGCATGGTGCAGATCAGAGACAGCTTTTATTTGAAAAACAGTGACAGCTACCCTGCAGTCCTGTTTCTGGTGTAAAGGCTTGCCTTAGGTTTTGCAACTGGAAATAGGCCCCACAGTCTTTCTCCCAGAACACCATCCCCTATGGTTCCAGTTGAAGCCCCACCTTGTTTACTCTGGAGGTAGACTGAATGAGTTTAGGACAGGAAGCTTTCCCTCTGTCCATGGGAATTTAAAGCCTTTTAAAAGTGAATAAAATTTCTTATAAAGTTAAGAGACTGTGTCTCTGCTCAAAAAGCACACATCACATGAGGATATTTAGAACAAAGAAGAAGTTCGTAGAAGGGAATTAGCAGAAATGAGTGGACAAAATTTTTACAGTTAGGGCAATCATCAGAAGGGGTTAGACAGAGTGCAGTCACAGAGCTGTTTGGGGAATTTTTACCCCATAGAACTGGGGTGGAAGAAGAAGTGGACCTAAATGAGTACAGAATTTATGGACTAGGCAAAGATTAGGTTATGTGACTGAAGGCTCATTCCCATGAACACAAAGGAGTAGAGACACAAAATGACAGGCAGGGGAATTCCTGTAACTGCACCAGAGCTGAATGAGCTGCTGTCAGGGTTGTTCCAAGGGCTGGAACAGGGGAGCCACCAGCCCTGTGGGTTGGAGGTGGCACCCCCAGCTGAGTCAATTGAAGACACTCCCCATCAATGCCTTTACAGACTCAGAGAGAATTACTGCCTACACAACCATAGGACTCACCGTGGGAAGTTGGAAAGAACATTTTGGGGGTGTACAAGACTTATATGGGATGTTTAGGGGAAGGATCAAGGACAGCAGAGGGAAAGATCAAACTGGACCTGGGAGGAATGAGTATGAAAAAATGGAGAAGAAAGGAGACAAAAGGAGCTGGACCTATATAAGTAGGTTACTGGTCAGTACACTTGTGCTGAAAGACAGCACTGGCTGGGGCCTTCACCTGGGCTCCAGTCCTGGTGGGGGATGGCTTTGGTGGGCTCAAGGACACAGATAGTCAATCTATTCCAATGATCATCAGGAAATGGAAAAGCATCCAGAAGTAACTGGAAAAGCATCCAGAAGTAACTGAAGCAAGTACTGGAAAACAACAACAAATCAGAAATCAAGTGGTGTTGTCATCAGTGAGGTACTGTGTAACCAATCCTACAAGTAAGGACATGGAAGGGTACTGGGGTAGCTGGAGGGGACTGAAAAATTACCCTGGGGAGGGAAGGCCTATGATCTGCTATAAGGTGCAGGACTGTATCTGTAGCTTCTGAGTTCAGAGGGCTGAAAAGAGTGAGGGAAACCCAAGACCCCCCCCATGTTCCTGTGCTAGGATGCCAGAGTGTGGCAGGAACAACCACATTGACCCACCCATACTTCCTTCAGGATTGCACCATGTTTCCTGCAGAACGAGGATCTTGTGAATGAAACCACAATGCCAGCCTGCCCAGCTGCTCCACTTCATTGCACCATCTCTCCCATGGCACAGGGAAGTCATATAATTTGCAAAATGGCATATATCTGTCTACTAAACATAACCAGCAGGCTGGGGAAGGGGCTATATGGATAAGCTTCTGTGGAAAGGTCACAGCCACACTGGACACAGTCAGTTTCCTCTTGACTCACCCCTGCAGGCCACAGCTGAGCACATCAGCCAAGCTAATTGGTGGCTCTGAGCCACCAGATGGGTTTGTAGCACCTCTGAAACATCTGAAACACAATCTGCTTTATAAAGGGCAGAAAGCACCAGAAGGGAAGGAAAAATTGACCAGGAGTATAGCAAAACCAATGCCTGAGCAGGGCCCACCTGGCATGACTCTGAAGGGACTGCTGCTGATGGAGGAGCCACTCCACACTGATCCCAGTGTCTGCACTGGCCATCGCCTCACTAACTGGATGGAGTGCAGTGCATGGTGTGAGGGAACAGGACAACAGAAGGAGAGGGGACAGCTGTACAGAGGGAAGAAGGGTGTTTTTCATGAGGGTTTGTTTGCAGTCCAGTTAAGAACTAGCTCCTGACCATCCTCCCAAGAGGGTTTCACTTCTGCTACACCTTCTGAATCACTTAGTGTCAGGAATATGCCTGTACCCAAGACTAGACAGTTCTTTAGAAAGAAATACAGACAAGCCTTCCATCAGTGAAGTCCTACTTCTCATCTCAGGTAAAATACACTATGAATTGAAACAGAACTCAGCAGATCTTCTGACACCAGGAATGAAAAGAAAAACTATTATCAACATGTCAAACTCTCACCCTAACACCTCTCTGGGATCTCTCAAATATAACTCAAGCATCTTTGCTCTCACTCCTTTAATTCTTATGCCCCTGAACGTGTCTGGGTTCAAAAGAAAAGCTCTGTGATTTTGCAGGAATCAATCAAAGACATTTAGGGATTCTCAATGTTTAAACTTGGAACATTGCCACTCACATGCATGTTGTTCTTTTTTTATTTGCTAAAGGATGTGGTGTGAAAGGAAAGGAAACACCTTAAAGCCGCCGTGTATTCCACGGCAGACAAAGCTGACAAGCAGCACTATCCACTGGAGGGCAGTGAAAGGCTGGGGAAACCCGAGGCGAGGCTGAGAATGCTTCTGCTAAACACAGCTCCTAACTCGAAAGATCGGGAGTTGCCTCAAACGGGAAGAAAATGCTACACTGTGCATAGCTGGCAGAGTTTAGGTAGCAGTGGGGCTACAGGGGTGAGCTGCGCAGGAGAAGGTCTGCCCTTTAGTCACAGCTGGTTCCAGCTGGCTTGGCAACAGATACCACCAACCCACCCCATGCCAAAACCTAAAGCAATTACAGAAGCATGCAGCATCTCTGTGAAACACATTTAATAAAGCAGCTGCTGGGAGACTTACAAGGGTACCAGTGATGACACACAAGAAGACATAGGTGCAGAAACATCCTGAGATGACTGCAGTCCATGAAGGCATGCCTGCAGGAGCAGGTACTACACCGAAGGGGACTACAGTCTGGGGAGGAATCCAGACTGCAGCAATTGAAAAGCCTAAGAAATATGAAGTGACAAGGAAAGAAACCACTACTAGATGCTGTAAGCAAAAGGCAACTCCTGTTCTAGTGATCTTTGTAAAGCTAAGTGATTTGAGCAAGTACAGATGAAATAAATTTGTATCAAGAGAGGATGCTGCTTTTTGGGTGAAGATTGTGTACTGTGAAGAGATGTATATCAGTGTGTGCACACCTGAGAATATCAAGTTGGATCAGTTGGTGTGGAGGACAAGAGGCTTGGAAGCTGTAAAATGGAGAAGCCGTAGGTCTAGGCTGGATAGCAGGGAGACCAGAGTGGTCTGACACTTGGCTCCTGGAGGGACCAAGAGGTCCAACCCAGCCACTGGAGAGGCTATGAGGTCAGTGGTCAGCCTGAGACCCATCTGCAGGTTTATGTCTCTGACTGAGACTCAGGGGGGACAGGAGGAGCCAGGGACAGTTACTGGGAAGATCCATAGTGCACACATGTAGGCTGTTGGTTTGTGTGGGGTCATGTAAAGTGGAAGGCCGAGGGTCCAGGGTCAGTTACTGGACAGAGCACTTGAATTGTACTCATTCCATGGCCATAATAAAAAAAAAATATTTATTTCACAATAAAAAAGCCTTTTAACTGCCAAAGAAGAGGCAGGATTAGGATGTTTGTGCCTCTGGTGGTGTGATCAGCTGTGGGTATATATATATATATATATATATATATCTGCACACACATTCTGTGAGACTACTGGGAATGCAAGCAATAGCCCACCCCAGTAGTTACTGCCTCTGGCAACAGGGAGCTCAGAAGCCTCTCCTCTGTTGGACTTCCAGCTGCAGCAATCCTCAGGCCAAAAGGTTTCTCTCACAACACAAAGAAAGCTCCAGCACTTGCAGATAAGTGGTTCTGCACAAAGTACACCACACTAATGCTAGGAGTGGATGCACTGAGCCTCTATTCAGAAGAGTACTTGTCTGTATTGCATGGGCAACAGCCATTTAATCCACCAACAAAAGGTCACTGTGAATGACTTGCAGCAGAAAAGTGCTGAAGCTTCAGTTCACAAATTTTATTTGCAGTGTGCAAGTGCAAAGACAGGATTTGGAAATTTAGCTAACCTGAGAAATTAAAGAAAAATCTCTGGAGTACGTCCAACAACCTCACAGCTCCTAAGATATACCTATGCCATAAAACAATGGCATAACATCTGTGTATCTGTAATGTTTCCATGTGTGCCCTCTGAGTCTACTATTGATTTGGCAGAATTCACATCTTAACATTTACAGTATGACAATGAATGTTAAAGATTTTCCTGGATAAGCAATCAATTAAACCACTTTTTCTTCCTCAAAATATATGCTGTGGTCTGGCATGCTGAATAAGTGTGATATATATACAGACAAAAATGCTCTTTACTCTTTAAAATCAAACATTGCCAAAGCAATAGTTAATAATTACCCAGAATTGCAGAGAGAGCTTTTTAATAGAAGAGCACTTGCCTTTCCCCCTCCCCCCAGTAATTGTTATAGGAGCTTTAGAATAGAATAAAATAGACCAGGACTATTTTTGTTGGAAGGAACATACAGTGATCACCCAGTCCAACTGCCTGACCAAAAGGGCTGAGCAAAGGTCAAAGCATGCTATTAAGGGCATGATCCAAACTGGCAGGTTTGGATCATTCACACCTCTCCTGGAAGTCTTGTCCAGTATGTGACCACCCTTTTGGTGAAGAAATTCTTCCTAACGTCCAGTCTCAATCCCTTGGGGCACTGCTTTGAACCATTCCCACACACCCTGCCATCGGATACCAGGGAGAAGAGCTCAGCACCCACCTCTCTACTTCCCCTCCTCAGGAAGCTGTAGAGAAAGATGAGTTTGCCAGTGAGCCTACTTTTCTCCAAAACAGACAAGCTCACTCATTCAAGGACCTTCATCCTTCTTAAATTGTGGGGCCCAGAACTGCACATGGCACTCAAGATAAGGCTACACCAATCTGGAATACAGTGTAATAATCACCTTTAAGCCCAATGCTCCAATCTAGATCCCTCTGCAGGACCTCCTGTCCCCTGACAGAGCCAGCAGCACCTCCCAGTTTGGTATTATCAGCAAACTTGCTAATGGTGCATTCACCTCCTGCATCCAGACCTATGGCACATTCACCTCCTGCATCCAGACCATTAACAAATACATTGAACAGAGCTCACTCTAGAATTGAGCCCTGAAGGAGCAATGCTGCTGACAGGTGGCCAGCCAGATGCAGCCCCATTCACTGGAACACTTTGAGCTCTGTCCTTCAGCCAGTTCTTCACCCAGCACACCATGAACCCACTCATCCCACAGCTGGAGGGCTTGTCCAGAAGGGTGCTGTACTAAAATCCAGGAAAACTACATCCACTCCTTCCCTTCATCCACTAGGGAGGTGATCCTATCACAGAAGGATACCAAATTACTTAAACAAGAATTTCCCTTTGTGAACCCATGTTGACTAAAAATTCTTCTTTAAATGGCTTTTAACAGTACCCAGTATAATCTTCTATATTTTTTCCTGAGGAAAGGAACTGAGGTTAGACTAACAGGTCTGTAGTTCTCTGAGTCTTCCCTCACATACCTTTTTGTGGGTGGGACTAACATCCCGCCAGTAGGTGTTGGAACCCAGGACATCTCTCTGGTTGTCCTGGATGGCTCGAGCCCCTGCCAGGGGGCTCAGAGACCTTGGCACAGAGCCCAAGACACCTGTGACTTTGATTTTGACCCATAGAGCAAATTACCACCTTTATATGAAGAATTACAAATCAAGAGGGTTTAAGTAGAATAATAGTTAGTTTGTCACAGGGTGAAAAGTAAATTTTTGGAGTTTTAGAATGGGAGCTCAGAGTCCCAAGATGGAGGAATTTGGGCGTGCCCTGTCTTTCTTCTTTCTTCTTCCTAACCTCCATGTTCTGGGGGATGTTAGCACTTTTAGATTGGTTTAAGGTAGAAACTCGCTGTCTAACATAGTTGTTAGGTATTAGGAAGTTATTGTAAATTATGTACACATAGTTTTTAATACAAGAAGATTGGGAAGTTATTGTAAATAATGTACACGTAGTTTTTAGTATAAGAAGATAACACCGCCCCTGGGGGCGGTCAGTGTGCCTCTGTCTGACCTGCTGAACAGACCTTGGCAGGCCGGAGAAAGAATGTTATAGATAAAAAAATAATAAACAACCTTAAAAACTACAGCCGAGGAATCCTGACTCCTTATTCGACTGTCAAGCTGAGAAAAGAGGTTTGTACGTATATCTCTGAGTCACTCTGACCAGCAAACATCCTGCCAGTAGGGAGCTCCCCAGACTCCCAAGACCTTTGGTAGATGATCAAGAGGGGTCCTGCATCAGATATTATCTGCAGGCTCCTTCACACCTCGGGTGTGAATCTCACCAGGTCCCAGGGACTTGTGAGCAGAGCTGCTCCTTTGCAATTTCAGTGTCCGCAAACGGAGCAGTGTCCACTGCTCCCACACTCGTGGTCCTCAAATTCAGGGGACAGGGCAGCTCAAGGTCAATCCTTATTAAGGGTTGAGGACAAAAAGGTTTTGAATGCCTTAATTACCGCTGAAGTTGCCATGCATGTTGCCTTTCTTTCTTGGAAAGAGCGGGGATTCCTTCCCGGCTGCGAGGCACCTTCGCGGCGGGCGGCACTGAGGCCCCTAAGGGCGCCGCGTGACCGCCAGGGGGCGCCCTCCGCCCGCGGCAGCGCTCGGGCTCTGCCGGGGCCGCGGCCTGGAAATCTGGGATCGCCTCATGGAGCTGAGCTCGGCTGGGGGAGCAAGCGCCTCCTGGGACACTGGCGGCCAGTGGCATCCTAGCCTGGATCACCCAGGCTGTGGCCAGCAGGAGCAGGGCAGTGACCGTCCCCCTGTGCCCAGCACTGCCGAGGCCACAGCTCCAATGCTGTGCTCAGTTCTGGGCCCCTCAGTGCAGCAGAGACATTGAGGGGCTGGAGCGTGTCCAGGGAAGGGCAACGGAGCTGGGGAAGGGTCTGGAGCACAAGTGCTGTGAGGGGCAGCTGAGGGAGCTGGGGGTGTTCAGCCTGGAGAAAAGGAGGCTCAGGGGGACCTTGCTGCTCTCTGCGACTGCCTGACAGGAGGGTGCAGCCAGGTGGGGTCACCCTCTTCTCTCAGGAAATAAATGGCAGAACAAAAAGAAATGGTCTCAAGTTGCACCAAGGGAAGCTTATACTGGAGACTGTGGAGAATTTCTTCCTTGAAACAGTGGTTAGACATTGGAACAGGGTGCCCAGGGAAGTGGTGCAATTGCCATCTCTGGAAGTGTTCAAAAAGCATGTGGCTGTAGCAACTGGGGACATGGTTTTGTGGTGAACACAGTGGTGTCAGGTTAACAGTTGTCCTCTATGATCTTACAGACCTTTTCCAACCTCAACCATCCCACAATTCTGTCATTTTAACACAAAATTACAGAAAAACTCTACATTTTACCTTTCAAATATAAACTTTGGCTCAAAACACATTGTCTTTAGCACATTGTGTTCTGTGGAACACACTAGGTTTATGTGGCTGCATTAGCAGTAATTAAACTTAGTAAGAAGTTGTAATGGCATGTTGTGCCCATTATGTACTATGCCAGAGATGTGTCTGCATGCACCAAGGGCATTTTAAGATGAGAAAAATCCCAAATGATTTGACAAAGTTTTTTTGCTGAAGCCAAAGGAATAAACCCTTGGTGCTGAGGAGATTCTCACTGATTTTCAGGGTCATACCCACAAACAGGTTTATAGATGAATCATTTTTATAAAAAACTTTTTCTGGGAATAGATTTTAATTGCTGTGATTAGTATGTGTTTCCTACTCTCCCCTCTGTGATGTCTTTGGAGGTGACAGTATCATGTTCACTGCCCCAACAGAAACACCATCATGAATGTTGTTTAGTACAAACAGTTGTCCATACAAGATTATCAAATAGTCTAGAAGATAATAACCCAGCTGCTTTTAAGAGGGAACACAGGATAAACATGTTCAGCCTGTCACTGTTTTTCTGGGAGGTGCCAAACATGCACAGGTCTCTTGACATTACAGATCAATTACCAGCTCTCTTCAAGCCAGACCTGAAGATAAAATCTCTTTTGCTTGGCCAACATTTATTGAGCCTAATTACTCTTTTTAAACATTCAGAGTTTTGTATTTCATTCAAACAGATGCATTTATGCCAAACAGTTGAAAAGACAATTTTTGGTTGGGTTTTTTTTTTTTTTTTTGCCTTCATCTAGTAGTTACAGCTACCCAAAGCCAGTTGGCAGGCTCAGTTACCTGATCCTTTGATTTGGGTTATTGTTCTATGCAAGGAAAATAGAGTGTGACTAGATCAAAGCTGGAGTTCAGATATATATGTACAGCCTTGGCAGCCACCCTGAATTTATTCCAGTCTAACTCCAATCAAAATCTTGTGATTTCCAAATAGCAGAATGCCTTGTTCTTTCTTTGGGTTAAGTTCTGACTGACTTGTAAGGAAACGGGAAAAGGTGTGACTGTTCCAGATAGGTCCAAACACAGAAGTAAGTGCATATTTGACTACAAATTTAGGAAGTTCTTTTTCTTTAGCGTGCATTGTCTAAGATATTGTACTATTTACAGCTCCAGGAAACACAATGGCCTTTTCATAATGCAAAAATAATCAGAGCTATTTGAAAAAGTCTTTAGCTCACTGTTAATGCAATGGAGATGACAGGATTTCCCTCCTTAGCATGCTGAGAGAATTGAACAACCATTGGTTTGTACATACTGGCTATAGAATGAGAAGGTGGAATCAGGTCTTAAAAGTGGTCACTGTAACCTGTAACACGTTTTCATGACTGCTGACGTTATGCTGATATCACTGGTTTGGAGAGATGGGCAATGCTGACAAGGGGTTTTGTGGTATAAGTGGGCTGGGTGGTAATGGTGGACTGAGAGATAGTGATGAATCAAGGGTTGCTGGGGAGGGGGGGACATGAAAATGTGCACGCCAAACAGAGATCCCACACAAAAGAAATGCAAACAAAAGGGCACATGACAAAAATGACAGTTTTCATAAAATAGTGACTTAGTAATAACGTCATGCACATGATTTCTGTAAATCGGTCTAGCCATTCTTCTTCTTCTTTCACAGATGTAATGCCAGTTTTCTGGCAGGGGATATTTCATTTATCATACCAAACAGCATGAAAAAGCAACAATCATAACACTCTGCTACACCATGGTTGTTCAGTCTTAGACACACTCTCTGCCTATGTACTTCCTATGTAAAGATTTAACTTGTAGCTTCCAGGACTGAAGACCAGGTAAGAAAAAGTTCTGAGAAAAAGACCAAATAAAATTCTGTTCAATGCTATGCTTGCAAACTTATTACTACCTTACATTGTTATAAAGAATATAAAGATCTGAAACAAAGAGCACACTTTATCGTAAAACAGCTAAGCTTTCAGATAAGTGTGTGTATTTTTAAACCTTCCCCCCAAAAAAGAGTAATTTTCCTCTCATTTACTTACATTTCAACATAACACTCCATTTACTAAGGTTGCTTATATATTAAAGCTATCAGATAAAGAGAATTCTGTGATCAGTCTTAGTCCTAAAATATCTAAGTCCTATGATGGAATTATAATAGCAATGGGAATGACTAAAATGATCTGGTTACACTTCTTGGTGAAAAATGTTTAGGAAAGCACTTCAATACATGAAGCTAAGTGGGTACTTGATATTTTCCTAACCTGGCAACTAAGCTCTACAAGTGTCTCAAAGACCAATATTTTCTGACAGTCATATTGAAAACAAACAAGCAAATGAACACCTGATTAGCATTGCTTATTTTGTGTCAATTTTTGAGAAGAACTAAAAAATTTTCCTCAGAATGTATGTTAAACCGTAGGTTCAAAATGTCTTACAACATCTTCCCACAAGGTGAAAGTTCAACTGAAGCAATGCTACAATCAAGGTGCAGCTTGCATCATTTACTCATTAGTGGAATGCCTTGCCAAGATTAAGAACAGAGAATGGAATGCAGCTCCGCAGGTCTCGTTGAAGCCTAACTTCTTTGCCTTTTATTCTGCTTTTGCAAAACCTTCCCTTCTCCTTGCTTAAAGAAAGTGTTTAGGAACTGTTGAGAATAAAAATACAAACTCCTAAACTCCAACATGGGTAAAAGAACAGAGATATTTACCCCCCCAACTTTCTATACTTAATACTGAAAAAAAAAATTATTGAAAAAAGATAATTATTTTCTGAGAAGGAATAATTTATTATTTATTATTTAACTAAATATTATTTAACTAAAATTTCTTCAAGCTAGATATTTCAATGAAATGGATATGTAAGAATAAAAAAAAAAAAAAAAAAGATGCTTACCTCTGCATTATTTATATAATATCTCTTATCCACAGTATCTTTTTGTATGTAGAATAGTTTTATTTTATACCATTCAAATGTCTGGTTTTACTTGTGCTTTGTTGGATTGCCAAAAACTAAAAGGAAGAAAAAAATATTTGGCCTTATTTTCACACTGAAGTTGATACTCAATTTTTGCTTTTCCTTGTGTAACACCTAATATGCTTCTACAGAATGCTTTTCCTCCAAGTATGGTTTAAAATGTCAGAATGCATGTTTTTATTTCAAGAACAAAGTCTGTCCTAAGAATAAGTAACACTTCTTTCAATGTACACAAAAATAATGAAGAATCAATTGATCAGTAAGAGAATGTTAGTCTTCAGAAGGGACCTGGCAGAATCCATGTTTCTGAGACAAATATTAAAACTGCTGAAATCACTCTGCATGGTCACCTTCATTGCTGTGTTCAGGTTTGGTCTCTCCAGTACAATAATGACAATGGCATTTAGGAGGGTGCCCAGCAATGGAGATGGTCAGGGGTCTCCAGCAAATGACAGCCAAGGTGGAGCTGAGGGAAGCTGGAGATGAAAAGGGATTTTCTTTCTGTCTTCACCTTCCTGATGGCACACAGCATAAGGAGAAAGGCTGACAATCATTATTTGCAACAAGGAATTTTTCGAGTAGGGAAAATGATTTATTTATTTATTTTGTATTGTGTATGCTTATGTCTAAGTAGGCTCTTGTATTGTGAGCATACTCAGACACTGGAAAAAGAACACAAAGACTTGTGAAATCATCAGCCTTGGAGAAATTAGAGCTTAACAGGCCGGGATCCTGAACAACCTGCTCAAGATGACCCTGCTTTAAGTGGGGGTTTGGGCTACATAGCCTCCAGGGATCCCTTTCAATTTGAGCTACTCTGCAATTCTGTGAAAATCTTTTGGTATATCCTAGGGTCCCTGTCTTCATAATGTTGCATTGATGCAGCCCAAATCTTCAACAGTGCAAATCCAGTTGGATGAACTGCTGTGTGTATGGCTAAACTCTTTTCAAATTACACTAGTTGATTTAATTAAAGTATTTCTTACGCCTGGAATCCATGTTTTGTTTGTGGTGAATCATCACCATGCTGCCTTAGATGATGCTACCTACAACTTTTTCATCAAGGTGTGAAGGAAAAATAGCAGTGCCAGTAAGGTGTAAAAACAATCATGGAAAGATTGCCTCGACTCTTCTGTTAGGTTGGGAGTGGAAACAGGGGTCTTACCTGCCTGTAAAGTACTATCCTACCCTTATCCCTGTGTTACTTGGGGCCAGTTAGTCTCTTCTCAGCCCTAGTCTGTATGTGAATAGTAAGATTTAAAGATGCACCACTCAATGCAAAGTCTGGCATTCACATTCATACAGGGAATTGTGGATTCTGGCCTTCACTACTCTCAGTTTAGCCTCAATTTCTCTAACAATATCCCATCACAGATAAGCAGGCAAACTGAAATGAATACCACACAGTCTTAATCAAAAAAGATCTCAGACTGGCAAGTTTTGCAATTCAATTTACACAGATTTTATTTTTCATGTAATAGCAAGGCTGAATGTGTTGTCATAGGGTATTCTGATTAAAAAATTGGGTCAATGTAGTAAAATGACTATTTTCTTTGTGATTTTCTTTTTAAGACTAAAATCCCAAGCTATTCTGTATAGTCCAAAGAGCAGAAGATGCCTGTTATAGAGGACCTACTGGATCCTGCAGATGCAGAGTCAGAGGTATTAAGTCAGAAGTATTAGATGCTATTCCATGAAACCACTGTGAGAGTGCAATTCTTTTAAGAGAAAGAAATCTGTCAGAGAGTTGAAGAATATTTTCTTTCATTTCAGGGACAGAGAGTTTTGATTAAAAAAAAAAGCCTTCAACATGTGCTAAATAGGCTTAAATTTTGATGGTCCTTGGGCTTTATTATGTCTACCTTTCTGAGACTGAGCTCATTGTTTGAAGCTGTAATCTCCACTTGTCCCACTAGCTCTTTCAATGTAATATATGTTGTGTCAGTGCTGGAAGGTTAAAGATTTGAGGGAGTTCTGTTCAGACTGGGTACAAAACCAGAGTCCTTTGACATTTTGCTAGTTATTAGTGAAAGTAACACCCATGTTGGTTTGTTTAGGCCTTGTAAACATTAAATTTGCAACAAAACACCACTTCTTTTTTGTCTGGGTGCAGTTGCAAGCAGGGGGTCACATTTCAGATGAGTGGGAAGTGAGGATGATGTGTGAGATCAGAATTACAGATGCATAGACTTGTGTGACCTCGTACTGACTGCCCCCAAAATGCATCTGTTTTACCACTTCTGTTGGCTCTGCTGATTTTCATTGCCAATCAAGTACCTAAACTCCATTCTTGATATTTTCTCATCAGTAAATCTCACCACATATTGACATTCTCACCCCTCCTCATTCAGTTGCTTTTGCTTAGTAGATACCTTCTTTGACAGTACAAGGTGAAAACAGATGTTTCTTCATATTTCCTTCTTGGTAGAGACAGCAGAACAACCTCTGCACCCCAGGATATGGCAGTGCAGACATAAGGTGTTTTTTCCACTGAATATCTTACTGTGACGTTTCTCAGATTAATTTTTAGAGAATTTTGGAGAATATTAGAATATTTTAGTTTTAAAATAGTGATTTCCTTTATCTGCAGATTTTTTTTAAAGATACAAGATAGAAAGGAATTTTTTGGCTATTAGGGACTTTGCAAAGAATCCATGCGTCCCACAGATCTTTTTGCATCTTTTTACATATTTGTCTTGAATATGAGTAACCAGCACATACCCCATCTTTCATTAAAAGTTCCCCCAGGACTTTGTACAGTGTAACACATTTCTGTGTTGATTCCAGGTGAATGCTGATGCATTCTGTGATTCCATTTGCCCTTTGTGCAGCTATCAAGCCTTTCCAGCTCATGACCATCCCAGGAACAGCAAGTATTTCTTTGCCTTAGTTCCTAAACATTTCCAACTAATGAGCTATGTTTTTTTTGTTACTAGTTTACCAATAAACTACATTGTGTTCTGTAGTGATAAATTTAATGTCAGTCCCAAGGTTGCACAGTTCTTCCAAACAATGTTCAGACATTTTAAACCAACTTCTAACTAGGAGAAATAAGAAAATAATGACACAGCAGAGAAAAATTACCTAACATCTTGTTTTATTGTTCCAGTTGTTTATCCTAATTTCACTCATGTTTGACATTTGTTTCCTTCCTTTATTTTTCTAAGAGAAAAGTGATTATGTTGAAGACGTGGTATAAGACAACGAAAAATTGGAAATTTAAAAAGGTGCAGTTATTGAAGTAAAAATAAATAACATTTATTATGTCATAATAAAACAAGAGTTTTACTGAATAACTGCTATCTGAAAAATCATATTGGTATCTTCTCAGAAAAGGCTTAATCACGATAAAATCACTCCATTATTCTAAGAATTTAATACATTAAACAAAATAGATATCTTTAGAAATCATAATTCTCATATGTACCATGGATAAAATAATAGACAAAAACCTTCCCAAAATGCTGTGGAGGAAAACATAATCTGACCATGAAGGACCTCTAGTGGCACATATACTTCCAATCAAAAAAACCCTGACTTTATGCTTGCTCAGCATTTCAGAAAGAATCACATCTGCGGTTTTAGATTTTAACTTCAATTCATGTAATATTTTTGGTCTTTCCTTCAGTTGACACAGATGCAAAAATATAATTTTGTTACAATAATGTACAACAAAGTGTCTAGCTGAACAATGGCTCTGCCCTTCACTTGTTATCATTGTTATCAACTTTTATCACCTATTCAAACTTATGATTTTCTCAGCAGGAGGAACAGCCTAAGACAAGACACACTGAAATGAAATTGTTTAGCAAAAAGGAGTTGAAAGCAGATGAAGATACCAGAGCTATGTCTGTCTTCTATTTGTTATGGCTTTGCTAATTCTTTTATTTGTCCTCAGCCTTGATTTGTTTTGTTTTGTTTGTTTTTTAAAAAGCAGTAAAAAAGCTATGTTGGTACTTTTGAGTTATCCTTCACCCATTCTAAAAGATATACAACTGTAATAAGTATTTGGATTCTTAGTTCCTTTCAGTCCCACTTCAAAATAGTTTGATACTTTAGACACAACTTTTGAATAGCAATAATTAATTTTCAAATAATTCAGTAAATTTATTGCTAAAAATTTAGTCAAAAAGGGGAAATATATCTAGGGGCCCCAAGTTCATTTGCAATGAACTTAGTAGCGAAAGTCTAACAGACGGCACTTTAACAGTTGTTGCTGGATTTTTTTTTTTGTTATTATTGTTAAAATTTAAATTAAAAATAGATCAAACTTAATTTTGTTTCATATTTTAAGAATTCATAGATATCCCTTCTGGCATTGCAGTCTTTCTGCAGATGAGCAGCTCTGGGGTAAAGCTCTGGCCTGGCAGTGTCTTTTTGGTATGCAGCCTGCAGCCTACCTGTAGCGAGAAATTCCAAGAGCTGAGCTTAAATGGAGACAAAGAGCACCAAAGACATGATTCCCCATCTCTGGAAAACTGGCAGCAGATTGCAGACATAGGATGAATTAAATGTGAAGATAAGAGAACCACAGCTGTGGAATTCAGATATGACTAAATACACAAGGTCAGATAAGTCCTTTTAAACTTTGTTAGTTTAGGTTGTGAAGAATCAGGACCAGCATGACCAGATTCATAACTACCATAACACTGAGACTAATCTTGGCAGACTGATTTCTTGCAGCAGTCAGAGCAGGACTTTTATTGGATTAGGAATTCAGAATCAAAACACCAGTAAACTATTCTGTTATACAAGTAAAGAAAATACATTAAAACTCAGTATAATAAACAAATAGGTATATTATTATATATAGGTATGTTATAAATATAGAAATACATTTATTAATGCTTTTAAAACATGTAATTATATAGCTTTTCTTTCATAATGACCTTTAACATTACACCATCAGAGAGTCAAACGGGGTATTTGGGGTCCTCTCCCATGTACCCAACAACTTAGTGGTTATTTGAGCCTGGGCCCTTGGGGAAAGGGGAGGCTAAACTTCACCTTCATTAATGACAGGTACATGACAATGTAAAGATAACCTGAAAATGGCACAGTAATGCCTCTTTGACTCTTAAATCTAATCCTATGAAGATGAATTTGAGGAGTAGCATAGGGAAATAAATGCAATTTGAATTACAGAACTATGACAGAGAAAAACATATCTGAAAAAAATGTTGTGGTGTTGGGGGAAAAAGATTAGATCGTGGTAAAAGCTGAAGGTAGAGACCAACAGCGTCTTTGGCAGAAAATCCCTTCTGCCGGCTCAGCGAGGACAGTGATAAATATCTGCCCCAATGAGGGCCGAAGGTTGCTCTTCCTGGAGACACCTTCGGGGTTCAATTCCATCACATACAGAGGATCATTAGAAGTACTGTTAAGAAACCCACCAAAGCATGCAAAATGTCACCAGGTTCTCCAGGTGAGTTGCCCTGGGATGTAGGTGAATACAAACATGATGTGAAAAATCCAGAGGCATGGGAAAGAAGCAGCAAAGAAGTGTGAGTTGAAACGTTACAGGACCCGAGGCTGCGCAGAAAGCTGCGAGAAGTTGAACTCGAAGCGTACACAGTAACTGTAACTCCTGGAATCAGCGGGCGCGCCTGAGCTGCCCGCACAGCGCCCTGCTGCTGCTGCTGCTCATGCTGCTGGTGCTGCCGCCAGGCTCCCGCGTGCGCTGGGGCTCGCTGCCCGCGCAGGGGCTGGGGCCAGAGCAGGGACCCGCACCGGGGCACCGGGCTGGGCTGCTGCCGGCGGCCCCGCGGGAGAGCGGGAACACCAGCGTGGCGTTGGCGCTGCTAAAGCTCCCCACCCACAGCCAGCGGTTGAAGGAAACTGCAGGGCCGGAACGCGCACAGGAGAAGCAACATCAGGAGAGCTCCGACCCCCCGTGACCCTCCCGGGGGCGGCCCCTCGGCGGGCACAAAGCCAGGCTCGGCCGCTCTCCGGGGAGCAGAGTGCCGCTGTCCCGGTGCTGCTGCTCATCCCTTCCTTCCGCCGGGTGCCGCCTTTGCAGCGCCCGCCCTCCATCGCTCCCTGCCCGCTGCCGGCGGGCGCGGGGCCGGGGCAGCCGCGCCATGGAGGAGGCGGCCGCTGCTGCCGAGGCACCGCGGCCCGCGTCTGCCGCTGCCTCTGCCTCTGCTGATGCTGCCGGGGCCGAGCCGTCGCCCGGGGCCGCCGCCTCCTCTCCGCGCCGGCTGCTGGCGCTGCTCGGGGCCAAGCTCTGCACCTGGTGAGTCCCCGGCCTCCACGTGGAACCGCGCGGCGCCGGCCTCCCCGCCCGCCGGCTTCCGGGCCGCCCGCCGGAGCGGGGGAAGGACGGGAACAGAGGGGAAGCGTCCGTGCCGCTCTCGGCGCTTCGGCGGCAGCGCGGTCGGGATGCGGAGGCCGGGAGCAGCCGCGGGGAGCCAGGGCCGGGAGCCAGGGCGCCGCGGCGGCCGCCGCGGTTACCGGCCGGGGCTGCGCGGGGCTGAGCAGAGCCCAGAGCCCTCGGCCGGGCGGGCCCAGGGGAGCCCGGGGGAGCTCTGGCCGCTGCCCCGGGAGCGGGCGCTCCGATGCCGGGCTGCTCCCGGAGCGCCGCCGAGCTGCAGCCTGCGGATGCTGCTGGGCGAGAGCGCTCGGGGTCGCCTCGGCTGAGCGCGGAATTAGCGAGTGACGTCTTGACTCTGTTGAAGTAGGACTGTGCTCTCACGCATAAACACATGCATTTGTCTTCTTTGTTCTTCTGTTTTTCGTTTTTTTCCCTGCACTTACCTGTTTTGTAGTTGTCGATCATTATGAAGGACCGGTCATGGGGGGTAGCAAAGGTAATAGAACAAAATAAGACAAAATGTGGAGTCCAGAAAGACCGATATCCCCACTTCCTCCTTCCGTTAATCAGCTTAGGATAGAGACTCGTTCAGGTATATCTCTTGAAATATGAGCACTAGTTAAGCATTGAAAACTTGTGGAAAAATATCTGCCAAGCTGTGCAGACAAGCTGGTACTTCAGAAGCACTACCTTCATGAGAGCAGGACTGCATCCTCAGACTTCTAGACCATCCATTTACAGCTTCCCTTTCCCTCTAGGGTGGGGAAACAGGCCCTGTTTAAAAGGCTTTTTTTGAGCTCCAAGTTTGGTCACCAGTAGTTATTGCCTAGGATTTGTCAGCCAAGGATGTGCTGGCTTTACTGCCAACCTCGTGCTCATAAACTGTGGTCTGGCTGCTGGACTATGAGGTGGTGTATGCTGGCCAAGAAGAGACTTTTTCCAGTGGACAAAGTCTCATCTTTGTTGGTTATAAGTTTTTCTCTTTTCACTCCTCATGCCTGTGAGGAGAGACCCAAAAGGGAAGACAGAAACTTGTTGAGCTGTTCAGTAACCTCCCCTATGCCATTAGTTTTGCCAGCGGCTACACTGAGTCTATGGGAGGTATTTGAAAGAAAATCAATTAGTTTCACTGAATTTTAAGAAGTGTTGTCTGAGATACTGAATTGATATTTTTTCTTATTTTTTTTTCCTCCAGGTGACAGCAGGCTCAGCCACTTCAGTTTTGTTTGAGGCCTTTCTGAGTCGTTTAATAGTTGTATGTAATAAACTAGGCTGGGTTTGGGTTTTGTTGTGGGGGTTTTTTCTGCCTCTTTTATTTGTTTTTCTGAGTAGAAACATTAGAAAATATATTTCTGGTGCTTTTCTGTTTTTTTACCTTTTGCAAATTAAATTGACGTCAGTATCAAAGCAGAACATGGAAAAACCAACTTCTGATGATGTTAGTTCTCAAAAATATATTCTGTTCTTCTTAGTTAATTACTAATTATGTTGCAATATGGTTTGGTCTGCACCTGCATTTTCTTTTAACCACTAGCATGAAAAAGTAAGATCATTGAAATTAAAAGGTCACTTCCTCCCCTGTTTAGGAAGGGTTCAGTAGTTAAAGCTAAGTGCAAGTACACTCTGTACGTGAACAGTGTTGCCAGGCTTTGCCATGTCAGTATTAGATTAGTGTCAGAATTAAAATGAATATTTGATTAGCTGTATGTTTTATAAGTTAAAAATTCACATTAAAATTACAGGATTTAGTAAACTAATTGCCAGTAAAATTGTTAACTATGGTCCTACTAAATTTCCTTTAACTTCCTCCTATATAGATTGTATTTTAGTATCTTAGTGTATTTTTTATTCTGCATTTCACATGGAGCCAAGTAAAGCCAGCCTGAGTTTCTTGTGATGTTGAGAGCTGCACATTGTTCCGTGTACCCTTTAGACCAATTTGTGGCAAACTTTCATGCTCTAAAAAGTCCCAAAATGACTTTAGTTTTGCTCAAAGCCATAGATACAGCCAGCTAAGATAGGGTGGCTGAAGGGAGGGGAGGACTAATCTTAGTAAAAAAAGCTTGCTACCAAGCATTAAAAGCCAACAATAACCCACTCCGCCCAACTATGAAATGAAGGGCCTTTTCAGAACACTTACCTTGCATCATCTGAGACTCCAAAGTGAATTAGCCTTTTCCAATGCATTAAAAAAAAAAAAAGCTGAGAGGATTAAGCTCTGGCATGGAAAAGTTAATAATTAATATATTTCAAAATCTGATCAATTATTAATAAGAAAGTCACTGTCATCAATACTCATAACAATAAAAAAATGAATGGAAACTTGTGTCTTTAAATAATTTCTCTCAGAAGAAATTGTCATGCAAAATGCAAACAGTAGGATTTAAAGTTTGCTCTCAAGTTTATAGAGGATCAAACATATTTTTTAAGATAGGCCATGCACCCAGTGCATCATGCCAGGAGCATGGTGATGTCATCTCTATTTGAAGAAATTATTTTCCATGCTTTGGCAAATGGTATGGGGAGAAACCATTGCTGCTTCCTGCTGAGGCTTCCACCTGACACTGGGGAGCAGTCAGGGCAAGAGGCTGTTACCTTACACACAGCTGAGAAAGCTGACAGGTGTGGAGCATTTTGGGATTCACAAAAGACTTTTTTTGAGGGCAGTTTTCCACTAAAGACTAAGTCTTTCTGTGTGTTTTTTGATGTTAACATTTTGAATCTGTTCAGGCAGGAAAAAAAATTCCTTGAATTAAAATAGACAAAAATAGGGAAGGGCATGAGGTGTGATGAAGCCTGCTTGCTTTGTCAGACACCTTTGTTAGGGTAGAAGTAAACGCTGTAGTACTGCCAAGACATATATTAACTAAATAGCAATGATTGGTAGGACAGTAACCACAAAGCAAACAGTTCTGGAGGTTCTGGACTTGCCTCTGTTCCCAAATGCAGAAATGCAAGGAGATAATTCCTTAGGTACTTTGAACGGGAAATTTGGTTATTAGAAAAGCTGAGGATCAGTTTAGTGGAGTTACTCCACTGCAGGAGGGCAGATGGGTCTGTCTTGTTTTCAGCAAATGATGGTTGGAGCAGCTCAATTGTTAACAAATTTGAGTGGCAGCAGGTTTTCTCCATTTTATCCTCTCACTGGAACATGGTTGCTATCCAGTTTGCCAGAACATTGCACGTAGGGTCCAGGCCTTTGCTGTAGAGAAGGTGCTGTAGCTCAGGAGGAGCAAAGTTGCCCCTTGCAACATCATATCCCAGACAAAAATGTTTAAAGCCCTACCACAGTGAAGTCCATGTTAAACAAGCTTGTGGGGTGGTATTACCTGTGCTTCTGCCAGCCAGGGCAGCTCTGACCTCTCCTGGTAGCACATTGACAAATGCAGTTCATTTTGTGCAGCACACAGGCTTTGCTCCAGTAAAACTGCAGCAGTTTTGCCCAGTCATGCCTGTATTCATGTCTGATCCCAACCTCCACACTCTCCTCCCAGCTAGTCCAAGTGCAAGGGTGAGTTTAGTCCAATAAACTGCTAAAGGCTTGCTGCATTACTTGAGTGCTGATGGTGAAGAAGAAACATTTTTCTGCTAGTTTGGGGCAAAAGGCTTTATTTTAATAATAAAAAAAAATGTGTATTTTTTTAAATACCTGAAAACATGTTTTTGTGTGCTGTTCACCACAGTGTACCTTCCTTTGAATTTCAGTGGGTCTTCTGTCACTTTACCTGCTGCAAAGGAGCCAGAGGTTGCAGGGCTGGCAAAGGGCAAGCTGGAATCCTCATCCATGCCTGCTTGAAATTTTAGCTAACTTACATCACATTTGTTCTAATGGCAACTGATTAATGTTCTTTATTTTTGACCATAAAAACATATTTCTGCATCAGCCAGAATAATTAGCCACAATGTGTCTGAAATTGTTCACTAAATAGCATAGACCATTGACCAGAATATAAAGAAATGAAAAAGCAATCAGTTAAAAAATAACATAAGTGACATCACTTCAATTTTATGTCCTGTTGTTTTTAATGAAAACCACTCACCACCCTCCCACCATATGTATTTTAGAAATCTGTTTAGAAATGAGAATGTTTTTCTTTCACACACCAGTAAGAGTTACTCAGATGAGACTGGACAGTACCTCACAAGATTGTCACATGATGTATAATACTTAGAGTGTGAATGTGCACCATTCCTGGGATTAGCAAGGCAAACTGTAGCAGAGCATGGGATTCAAATCTCTTGGAAGTACAGTGTGGCTGGACTTTGTAGAGATTTGCTGTCTCATCAGAATGGACTTGGAGAGAAAAATGTGCCCAGCAGCATTTTCAGAGTCAGAAGAGCTTGGTGTCAGGCTGAATTGAAAACAGGATTCATGCAGGTGCACTGGAGTCTGTGCAAGGAAGATGCCTCCCTTCCAAGAGGAGGGATTGATTGCATGATTGTGGTCAGGTTTAGCACTGTCAAACACACCCTTCTAATTGCCTGGCAGCTGGATTGCACAGCACAGCACAGCAGGGTGAGCTGGTACTTACTGTGTTGGGGTCACCCACCTTGGGAAGACAGGCAGTGATACTCTCAGGTGGTGTGTGTGACACGTGGGTGTCCTGCCAGAAGTCAGCGTGGAGAGATGTGGGCACAGGGTAGGTGCAGAATCCTAATGAGATCCTTTCTTCCCTTGCTTGATTAATTTGAGTGGAAACAAATTTATCGATTGTGCAGACAGTTAAATTGTCATCAGTAGCCTTCAGAGTAAACAGATTAAATGTGAACTTAGCAGACCTGTACAGACAGCACAGGACTGAGCTCCTGTCACTGTGTATTGTGCATGTGCAGAGGCTTGGGGTGGTACAAATTAGCATAGCTCCACTGGCAGGAGATAGAGCAAGCAAAAAAAAACCCCGTAGAGTTACATGCCCATGTTTGTCTTGGAGCATCTTAATCTTATATTAAATCCTTTATATTATCTTATATAAACTTAATCTTATATTAAGTGAAGAATTGCTACTAAAAGAGCATGAGCTTTTTTTTCCCCCTTTTTTGTCCCTGCTGGCTGTGGGTAGGACTTAAGAAGAGCTGTCAATGCAAACATCATCTTACTCAAAATGCATTCTTAACTCCATCCTCAGTTGCAGCTGAACATGATGTTATAGAACTGTAAAAATCCACAATAAGTATTGATTATAATAATTCATGTTTTAAGAAAGATTTATTTTATGGTGAGAGCAAGCAATCACTGGAATGACCTCTGCAGGGATGTTGTGGAGTCCCCATCACTGAAGGTTTGCAAAGTGCAGCTGGACAGGGTGCTAAATAGTCTCCTCGAGGCTCCCTTTCCCAGGAAGGGTTGGACCAGATGATCATTCAAGAGCCTTCCAAACTGAACTGTTTTTGGGTTTTATCATTATTACTTTCATGTTCCACTGCTCATCTTAAGGTGTCAGCTCACTAAAACTCAGGTCTCAGACGAGCCCGAAAGTAGTTGTGCTTTATCTCCTTGTTGAAGATCTTTGTTGATCAGTCAGGATGGAATTCAGTGGAGACAAAGGATTTAACTCAAAACTTGCTTAATAAGAATAGGACCTGCTATTGGGTAGAGCCTGCCCAGGTGACCTGTTTGAAGGTCTGTGTGAGTAACTGCAGTCTCCATGGCTGGTGGTTTGAGCTGGCCTCACTTCTCATGTGGCTGTCCTGAGGTCAGACTAAACCTTCTGTGCACACAAAACCCTGCTTACCTGTAGGTAACAGGACAACATTGGTAGGGAGTAAGAAAAAAAAGTGTGAGTCTAAAAAAAAGTCATTTTTCCTGTAAGACTAGAAAATATTTTTTTAGAAACGTGAATGTTTAATTCCAAGCTTACTGTTTTGTCTTTTATGTTCACAGGCATATTTGGAAAACTGTAATTCTGGGCCAAATGCTCTCCTTGTTTATCTGTGGGACTGCTGTTACAAGCCAGTACCTGGCAGACAGATTCCATGTGAATACTCCAATGTTGCAAAGTTTCATCAACTATAGTTTGCTGCTTCTAGTTTATACAACAATGCTGGTATTTAAGACTGGTATGTGAAATACGGGATGGGAGATTCTCGTTCATCTTTTTTTTTCTTTCTACATTTTCCTTTCAGAATTTGAAAATTAAGACCTCAATACTCCTACTATTTTTGAGTTCCTGCTTTATAGCAACACGTGGAAGTTAATTTCACAGGTTAAATGTGCATTTAATTTGATGTAATGTCATATCTGTTTAGAGTTTTGTGCTCTGTGGTTTGAAATCACATGTTATATTAGGAAAAATAAGTTTTGTTTTAACATGCTTTGTTACCAGAGGCTATTTAGTATTCCTCCTGTTCTTATTAATTTACTCTTTAACAACTCTAGTCTTGCTGTGTTTTGCTTCATGTGGAAGAATTTCTGTGCTTTTCAGCATTTGCTTTGTCTCCTCCCAGGCTGTGTTTCCTGTTATTGTATCTTAAGCAGGGGCAGGCAAAGTCAATCTTGGTATTATTTATGCTTCTAAAAAGCAAAACTCCTGTGCAATGTTTGGTTGGAAAGAAACACATATTGATTGCTGCTTTCTTCTAAACAGGCAGTGACAGTCTCTGTCAGATTTTGAAACAGAGGTGGTGGAAGTATATTATTGTGGGACTGGCTGATGTTGAAGCCAATTACACGATTGTAAAAGCCTACCAATATACAAACCTCACAAGTGTGCAGGTAAGGACCAATCTCTCTTTTTGAGCTGTTGCTTTTATTACAGTTTTGGACTTGTTTCTAAAATGAGATTCATAGGACAGACATGGAAGCTATTTAAGCCTGAAGAGAACTTTCCAGCATCTATTTTCTCTGCAGTACAGGGAAGAGCACCCTGTATCATGAATAACCTTTCCAGGAAGCAGAGAAGATTGGCTGGTAGAGCTGTGCCAGCTCTGGAGTTGAACCCTAATTATTTTGATAAAAGCACTTCTAAGAGTTTGCTGACAGCCACTCAGTTTTTTCTCCTGACTCAAAATAAAGATTTATGACCAGATACAGTCACTCAGTGCAGGTTCTTGCTGATGACAGTGAGGTGGATCTTTTGCCTACTCCTAGAAGCTGCAGGAGGCATTGTGAGATGCAACCCCACCTGTGAGACACACTGAATGTCAGCTGGTGTTGCTGCCCATGCAGGTGGCTTTTGTATGTGGCAGTTCAGGACCCTCTCTGAAAGACGTGGAAAGAAGTTCAGCATAAATAAAGTAATAGTGGACATCCTTTCCAACTTCAGTGCTTGATTCTGCATTGCTGCATTTGGGTAAATCTTGTGTTCTGAAAAAGCTCTGTAAACAGAAGAGCTAAAGCTGTGGTTTCTTTGTCACACTGCACAGACAAAAGCTGCTGGAAGAGTCAGTGCTTTCCTCCTGCTGTCTCCTGAGCTTGCAGGTGCAGTTTCCTTGAACAAACTAACTCAGAACACTGAGAAAAGTGGGAGTAAACCCTGCCTTTGGCTGTACTGTTAGTGAGCTGTGTCAGGCCCAAGTTAACTCACTGCGTGAGTGTGGAGTAGGGAGTGTGTCCATGTTGTGCCAGTTCATGCCTGCTGTTACGAGTGGTGGGGATCTGTGGCTGGGGTCATGGCCCCACTTACCAGAACAAAAAAAAAAGTAACATGAAGACTTGGTTGTTAGCTGGAAAGGAGTCAGTGTTTTACAGAGTCAAAGTAATAGGGATTAATGTTTAAGAGAATTACCTGTAAAGCAATAAACTCCTGCAGTCTGGGCTCCCTTTAGAGAATTGCAGTAAATTTTCATTGCACTGCTGAAGATCAATTGTGTCTCTTGGGTTGTTTTGTCACATTTCCACTTCATACTTACGTGTTATGACTCATTAGGTCTTTAATCTCCTTACAAATAATGCCTAAGAAATCAAAGCTTTAAGAGTGACTTGTTTCACTCTCAAGATCAAGTTAAGCTGGTAAGTTAGACACTGTTTGACCTTATAGTTTACAGCTGAAGAAGCCAGGACTTTGATCCAAGTTCTCAGAACTAGTAAAGCTATTCCCATGATTTCTTTCATAGAAATTAAGAAAGAATATGTACATATATCATAGATTGTCCTGTCCAAAAAACTCAAGCTTTTTCTGAGCTTTTTTTTTCCTTTTGGTAACCTTACTGATCAGTTCAGTAATTGTGATTTTTTTGCAGTTGCCCTGAGGTTTCTTGCACATTCTCTGAAGTCACCAGTTTCTCTCCATTGTCAGAAGTGAGATACAGTGAAAAAAAACCCCATAGCAGAAGCCTGTTATTTGCTCTAATGCAAGGCATTTTCTTTTTGTTTTTGGCAAGCAATTTTGCAGCTACATCAGTACCTGTGGTTCAGAGCACCCAGCCTGATGGCCTGTCTGCAGTACTGGCCGTGAGTGGATTCTCAGGGACCATAAAAACAACATGGGTTTATGGCACCTTCCCAAAAGCGGTGTAGTCGTTGTTAAAATGCTGTCTGGCTGGAGCTTCAGCTCACCCCCCTGAAACGTAGCTTCAAAGATAAGTTTTTTTTCAGCTCAGCAAGGAACTTCCATGTATTTTCTTACACGCGCACACACAGGCAGAACTGGTTTCCCTTTAGTTCTCAAATACCAGCATTTTACAGGAGGGGTTTGGAGATTTTTAGGATGATAACAGTGGGATGACAGCTCTCGTTTCTTGGTAAATACAGACAAAGACTTCGGTCCACAAATGAGCTGTTTGGCTGTGGCTGAGGCAGTGCCAGGATACTCCTTGCTGCCAGCGTCCTTTTTTCCCTGTGGCAGGACTTGACTGTGCTGCAGTTTGACCGCCTGTTATGGCATGGAGCTGAATTGGGAGAGGTTGAAGTTGGATATCAGGAAAAGGTTCTTCCCCCAGAGGGTGGTTGGGCACTGGAACAGGCTGCTCAGGGAAGTGGTCACAGCACCAAGCCTGACAGAGTTCAAGAAGCATTTGGACAACAGGCACATTGTGGGACTCTTGTGGTGTCCTGTGCATGGCCAAGAGTTGGACTTAAAGATTCTTATAGATCCCTTCCAACTCAGGATATTCTGTGATAACAATTTTTTGTGACTTATTTCAAAATAAATTTGTGATTTATATCAAAACCAAGCAGTAAAGCTGTGGTTTGATGTTTTTAACATGTTATTGGGCACATTTACCATTTGCTCTGTAGATAATTCAGAGAGAAATGTTTTTCAGGCAACTATTGACGGATTGTCAGCTGATGGAAGAGTGCCAGTCTCAATAGGAGAAAATAAAGGATGAGCCCCTGGGGCTCAGCGGGAGTCTGCCCTTGGGGAGCCTTGTGGGGAATGAGCAGGATGAGCAGTTGAGCATTCTTGCTTACAAAGCTGTCTGAAGCTGGCAATTATAAGCAAACCAATGACCTCCAGCTGTCTATGATAATTTATTAACCATTATATTAAAACATCTTTTAATAATTTACCCTACTTTTCAAACCTCCTATAAACATTGTGGCCAAAGCTTGGCTTAAGTCAAAACATTTGTAAATCAAATCACCAGGTTATCTGGTTCCCTCCCCCCCTCCCTTGTTAAAAATACAGGCTAGAATTTAATAAGATGAGAGTTTGAAGAGGCTGTACTGGAAATAGTAGTCGGTACCACAGTACTGTTGTAAACGTTGTAAAACCTCAATAAATAAACTTTATTTTTTAATTGGTTCCATTGACACAATTCATCATGGTATTGCATCTGCTTTGCACTTCTTTGATCTTGATCCTGTACAGAAGAGCTCTGTAATGTACTAGATGAAGGAAAGGTAAGATCCAGTAGATGGAAATCTGATTTCATCTGTCTGTATTTGAGGGTAATTGTCTCCTGGAACAGATTATCAGAGTGTGTTCTTCATCATTTGGTCCCTGTGTGCCCTGGCTGCAAGTCCTCTAACCATGGTGCTGTGGTTCTCCAGTGTGTTCTTGGTCTGGATGCAGCAATTCCCTGTCTTGCATTACTGAAGGAGCTTCTGGCTCATTATGTACTACTCTCTTCTGTCCTGATTAAGATGTTTTTTAAAAGGTTTCTACTCTTTCTGTTTAGGTTGAAAAATTGTTTGGGGGTTGGAAGGCTACAAGCTAACATCTCAGTTAATGGGAGTGAAAGCTTACTTATTAGTAGAAGAGTTATGTCTGGTTTTGCCCCCCTGGTAGATATACCACCAGAGGGGTAAAAATTTTGCTTTCTAATGCTTGTAGTATTTCTTGTTGTTTGATACTAGTCAAAACAGTCAAATTTGAAGGAAATTTTAGAGGTTTTCTCAAGTCTAGGCTAAAGGTGAGATAGAGAACAAGACCTGTGACAAGGTCACAGTGTGATATTTTCTGTGGTGTAAAGTTGTATTGAAATACTTGGTATCACATACTGAGACTTAGTAGTTGTAATGTCTCATAATGTGGCCTGAAGAAGTACTTTTACACTTCATAGACTTTACAAACTGGACAAGCTGGAGGCAATCCAATGAGCAAAGACAAATAGATGGAAGGATTAGAGGCACTGTTAGGATTTAATCTTTAATAGCTGCTCTTAGCACTATGCTTCTAAGACTTTACTCTGTATAGTTATGAACAAGTAGAACCAGACTTATCATCAAAACGTTAACAAGTTTGGTTGAAGCCCTTGGGGAAATGGCACAGCACAGAAGTTGACTGCAGTGGTGCACTGAGACAGGCAGAGTCTGGAAATAAACATTAAGAACTAAGAGCTCTTGTCATGATTGCAGGGATTATACCCCAGTTCTGCTGATCTGGACATATTTTGTTGGGGCTTCAAGAGGCCAGGTTTTAAGGGCTGATATTTGAGAGTAATTTCTCAGGAATCTTTGGGAAGTTGACTGTATGTTCTGCTGTAGGCTGTTCCCTTATGTGGCACTCTACTGAGACAGGTCAGGAAATACACCTTTTCTTTCCTTTCACAAATTCAGAAACAAAATCTGTTTAGTTGAATTAAATTTTAAACCAATTATGATTAGCACAGTGGTCTTGATGGTATTTGATTATTTTAGAACAATATGCCCATCTTATGCTGCAGTGTATGTTCTTCTTTATTAAGTACACAGCTAAGTCTTGCTGCTTCCTGTCCTAAAGGGGAATAGGTAGAAGATCCTTGGAAATGTCCAAGGCCAGGCTGGAGTGGTTGAGTGGAAGGTGTCCCTACCCATGGCAGGAGGGTTGGAACTAGATGAACTTTAAGATCTCTTCCAATCCAAGCAGTTCTGTAATTCTGTGGGTGGGTCTAACAGCAAAGCAAAGATACATAGAAACTTATACAGAAAAAATAAAGAAAGGAAAGGTAAGTCAGAGCATCCAACCCAAAGCTGCAGGGTCAGGTCCTTGTCACAGTCACGTCAATGTAAAATTAGATTACTTGTACCCATCAATAGTTCCATATCTTTGCTTTGTGTACATGGAGCCCCAGGGAGCAATGCTGTTTCAGAGCAGCATCCTAGCATTCCTTTGTGAAGCTGCGAAGATTGATTAGATCCATCATTAGAAGAGTTTCTAAATCAGTGCTTTCCTACCAAGAAATAGTGGACCCCTGTTCCAGCTCCTCCTTCACTTGCAAAATGCTTTTAATGGTGAAATACGGGTCTCATCCCTCTCTTCTGCTGGGGCTGCTTTGCAGGTTTCCTTAACATCTGATGATTGGAAGCAAGATCCTGTGCATTTGTTTTCAGGATGCTGCAGTCCAGATTTGGGGTGGGTTTCTAACTCAAACAATTTTTCTGTACACACAGCTCCTGGACTGTTTTGGGATTCCCGTGCTGATGGCTTTGTCCTGGTTCCTTCTCCGAGCAAGATACAAGCTGATACATTTTGTTGCTGTTGCCATCTGTTTGCTGGGTGTGGCAACAATGGTGGGTGCTGACATTTTGTCAGGGAGGGAGGAAGGTGAAGGTAAGGAGTCCTCTATTGTGGGGGGGGGAGAGCAAAGAGATGGCTCCTGCTGTGGACAGGAACTTGTAACGCAGAAATAGTAGCAGATACAGTTCTGTTTTAAAAGAGAACATGTTGCTGGTTTTATTTCTTGTCTGGGAAGAGGAGATGTTGATTTTATGGGGAGCTGTGGAATTTCTTTGCTTGTATGTTTGGAAATTTCTACCACCTTAAAAAAAACCCCACTTGTTTTAAGTTTAAATTTTGCTGCTGTTCATTAGACAATGTGATGAAAAGTCTCATTCCCAAAAGCTTGGTCACTTTGACTGTCATGTGAGATGGTTTAATAGAAGAAGCGGCCTATGCCTGCAAACCTTGTCTTGTTTATAAAGTATCAACCTGCTGGCAGCCAGACTTTTCTGATTTGCAATTTTCTCTGGGTACAAGTAACACATAAAAAGTTGCTCACAGCAGCTGACTTCTCCTGGGACCTCTGTGAGGGAGGCTGGGCTCTGGGGCCGGGAGCCAGCAGGGTGCAGATAAGGGCAGGTCTTTTCTTCTCTATGACAGATGCCTAAATCAACCCCTATCATAGCGATCTTATTTTGAATAAGAATTTTGAATTTTCAGAGCCACAGGCTATGAGAGAAGGTAAATTTCAGAGCATTGCCTTCATCAGAGATAAGAATGTGTGCTGTTATTTTGGGGTCTTACTGTAGGTAAGACAGGACAAACTGAAGTTCAGCTTTACTGCTATGTGGTACAAGTATCTTGGAGGGAGAAGAATATTCCCCTGAGACATTAGGAAGTTGTGCTTTATTTGCTGACTTGGGGATCCTTACTGCTGCTTACCCTCATATTTTAGACATATTTTCTTAGTGATTGCTTAGGGAAGGAGATTTTAAACCAATCGAAGGATTTGAACAGCAGTGATCCTCTTGCTATTTAGCTGATGCACAGAGACATTTAATGGTGAGCGATGGTAGCACAGGGAGTCCCATTTGCAGTATAAATACATTGCAGCAGGACACACGATACCACCCCTCTGCAGTGCCCTCTGAGGTCAGCAGAAATAGGATTGGACCAGATGATACAGCAGGGTCTTTGCTGGGATGAGATGTGAATGTTGGGTGTTGCTCACTCCACACTGTGCAGGGTGAGAGTCTGTGCTCAGACACTCTGCACACACAGGAAGGGTTTCCTTCCCCCTTCCCCTGGAATGAGCTAGGAAGATAGAGATGTTCAAGATAAGTTTGCTTGCTTTTTTAAGGAAAGTTAAAAAGTATTTGTGGCATTACCCTTATTGTGGATTAATATTTCTGTACAGGTAGTGACGTGGTGATTGGAGATGTCTTAGTGCTTCTTGCTGCTTCTTTGTATGCCATTTCTAATGTGGGTGAGGAATACATTGTGAAAAATCTGAGCAGAGTGGAGTTTCTAGGAATGGTGGGCTTGTTTGGGACTATTATCAGCGGTCTACAGCTGTAAGGATCTAATATTTATTTTAAAACTAATTAAGAATATACTACAGATGATTGCTTGTATACCCTGAAATGATGTTATTAAATTCTTTGTTGCATCTGTATGTGGCCTGTATGGGAGTCCTTCCACTTGAATTGATTTTTGTTGCTGATCAGCATCTGTTTCATATCCTTTTTATTTGCGTTACTCCTATTGCAGCAGTTCTAAAGCTAAACTCCTGCAGTTGAACACATAGGATATTTGGCTGTATTTTTTATTTTGTTCATGTTTGTGAGGACACCCAGTATTGCTGAGGACTGTTCATAGGACTGTATTTCTTAAAGAATTTTCTCTGTGGAAAAGATTAGGAGATAATTGTTAGAAGGAGATCTTCCATAATAAACTCAAGTTAAAATGAAGCCATGTATACCCTTACAAATAACCACATTTGAGTAACAGCCCAGATGCACTTAAGTCTGTCTAATGAATTATATAGTCCTCATTTCTCATCATTATAGTTAATAATTTCCTCAAATGGTATATCAAATAAAACTGAATTGCTGAAGGATTAAAACGCCTGTGAAGAAGGCATAAAAATTAAATTACAGTGCTCTTGACTTTCAGGCACTTTATTTTTTATGTCTTTTTTCATGCTTGTTAGATGTTTGAGCTAGTGTCATTCAGTAAAATTTGAAACAAAAAAATGAATGGCTTATAGATGAAAAGTTTCTTATATATTTGGTAATTAAGTTCTCTATTTTAGTATGATTTTTTTTTTTTTTTTACTATATTATATCTTTTCTCTAACTCTAGAGCCATTGTGGAACATAAGGAGATAATGAAAATTCAGTGGAACTGGAAAATTGGTATGTGTATGACAAAATAATGTGCATGTTACAGAACAATGGAAAATTATAATAATTTAGACTTTGAATGGTGGGGCTTTTCTTTCTCTGAATTACAAGCAACATGAATACTGTATTTCACAAGTTTATTTTCTTCAAACTTTGCAGCTCAGCAAAGAGAGAGGGTCTGCAGGATTGAACATTAAAACAGGTTTTGCATTTTACATATAACTTGAAGTAATTTTTCACATTAAATTGAAATAATGAAAAAATGAAACCTGTTTAATTACTGATGTGTTTGTTGTTGAAACATCACAAGAACACTCTTCTGTTGTCCTTCCTAAATGAAGTACAGGAAAAATTGACACATTTTGACCTGAACAGAGCTAAACATTATCAAGAAGCGTGGCTCTAAATTTCTTCATTCAGCTCTTATGTTATGTATGAATGAACAAGAACGTTCTTGTATATATACATCTACATATATATATACATATATATATATATACACATCTTGTATATATACATATATATATCTTCTGTACTTTCTTGAAGATAGAATTATTCTTGCAAACAAGGTAGTCTTTCACGCTTCTTTTGCATGTCCATTCCCATATCTTTTAGGAGATAGAAATGCATAGTTTTAAGGCATCCGAAGAATATCAGTGCTCTACTAAATCATGTTCTGTGCCTGAGGAGTAAGGTGTCACCTTGTTTTGCAGCACTACTGTTCACAGCCTTTGCCCTGTGCATGTTTGGGCTGTACAGCTTCATGCCAGTTGTGATGAAAGTTACCAGCGCAACCTCCGTCAACCTGGCGATTCTGACTTCAGATCTCTACAGTCTCTTCCTTGGGCTTTACCTGTTTTTCTACAAGGTGAGTACATTCATTCCTCCACTTTCACATTCCTTCAGCTACGTTTCTAGTCCAGAATGATGAATAAAGTGTAATGTTCTTAGAAGCCCCAGAACAGTTGTTTGCACCTGTGCATTTCTGCAGTTTCTGTCATTCATTGTAGGCAGGTGTCAGTCAGGGAAGAGTCATGTCAGTTAATGGCAGAGCCTCGCACCATTAGCCAGAGAGCCACTTTCAAACCATTTCACACTTGAAGGGATAAGTTAAGAGATAGTAAATAATTTCCTGAGGTGTTACAATAATAGAGTTCCCACTGAAAGCCCTTTGTGGAATTGTCTGTTAGATCTAGTTCATTACTCCCAAGTGTTGAAGGAGAGGGTTTGGATCTCCCTGTCCTGAAAGGCATTTGGTGTCTGAAAGAGAACCAGTTTGATTTTCAGAAAATAAGACTTTCTTTCAGAAGTTTAATCTGTTCATTACCAGCATTTTGGGATGAGAATCAAGCTCTCTTAGGGCTGCTGCTAAGGAGAGACAAAAGGATCTGAAAAAATACAGATAAATGTATTATTCTCTACACTCTCCAAAAGGCAGTTACTTTTATTGTGCTCTAAAATATTTTTGGCAGTGTCTGCTCATGACAGTGCTGAAAGGATTTCATTCCATCCTCCACTTTCCATCCAGAATCACTTGTGAGAACCTAGTTCATTAAAATAATTGGAGTAATTGAGTCAGCTGCTCAGTGACTGGAAGGGCTTGTGAGAGTGAGAAGCTTGTGAACTTTGCTTAGGAGCTTAATTTGTATTATTCCATGTGGTTACTTTCTCTTCAGCCAGAAGCTTTTAGGTCAGATTTGTTTTCTGAAAATGAAGGCAGAGCACAGTCTGGTAATGGCAGCTAGATTTTCCTTTTCAAGAGCCTCTTAGCTCAGTTTTCCTCCCTGTTTTGGGTTCCAGACTTTGCTCCAAACTACAAAGCATCCATTAAAAATGAATACAGGAAGCAAACCATACTTATGGTCTAACAATTAAATCCTTTCTGAGTCACTTCCAAATGTGGATTTTGGCGCCCAGATAGCTTAACTCAAGAAGTGATTATAAATTTATATTCATTATAGTGAAGAGGAAGAAGAGCTTTGGAAGGGATATATTAAATTTTTATTTTTCACGTTTTGGGTTTATTTTGGGAGGAAGTTCTTCTTGGAGCAGGCCATCTCATAATTTCTAACAGTGAGGTAATCTGGTACCAAAAGGAAAAATGAACAGGCGAAGACTTTGGGATTGTGTTGAGAGAACTTCAGATATTTATTGAAATAGGAACTTGCATCTGGGGTTAGAAACAATGAAGTAGCAAAAAAAAGGGGGGAGCAATAATAATGCCACATCTTTATTGATCAGAGGATCTGAGATAAGTTATTATGTCATCTGTTATTTGAGATTACCCTGAACTGAGAGAGCCTAATTTTGACATGGCTCTTAGCAGTAGAAAATCTTATTGCCAAGTTAACCATATAGCTTCTTTACCTATGGGACAAAGGAACCAAGTAGGATGTTTGCTGGGTTAAAAAGCACTCTGAATACAGGAATTTACAAGCAAAAATACAGGGAATTTCTCTGTATTCCCCATTATCAGTTGATATTTCACAACAAGCTGCTGAAGGCCTGGATGGGCTGTAGAGTGGAGAGAGTCATGGAGAGCTCTGAATTGCCATGGTCTGAGCCTGCTCTGAAACAAGCAAACATGGCTGCAGCAGAGACCATGCCCAGGAATTGATAAAGTTTTGATTTGTGCACAGTGTTTTGCTAATGCACTTAACTTTTTGGCCCTAGCCATATCTGTTTCAAGTGAAATGTGAATTTTTCATGCTTGTTTTGAACTCTTTTATTTTTTTCCTTTTACTCCATAATGAATCCTTGCTGTGCTTCCTAATGAACTCATTATATAGATACCTGTAATCCCTCAAGAGATACTGAGAAAGATTTCATGCATTAGCTGTATAAACCACTGTAGAAGGGAGTATACATCACAGACACTAGATGGAGATACAGTCCTCCAGTAACATTTAAAGTACTCTCTGGACTCAGCAGTGGGAATGAGGATATCAGCTGCACAAGGTGTGACTGAAATCAGTGTCTCAAGCAATCCAGTTGTTGCAATATTTGAAATTTAAAAAAAAAAGAAGAAGAAAGAAAAAATGCAGGAAAAAACCACTAAGTTCTCCTCAAAAGGAAACAAAAGGAAAAAAAAAAGAGTGTAGGTCTGATAGAGCAACATGGGTAATGTTCACCTGTGTCAATAAATGCAAAAATACATTCAGGCCTTGACTCACAGCTACACTGCAACAGCTTTGGCACCCTGCCTTGGTGACTGTATCCACTCCTGGAGGAATTGACTCATCAGGATCAGAGACACTTCCAGCCTTGTGGGCACTGTGCTGTGAAGGATCTGCAGTTCCAGCAGTTCCAGTTCCTGCAGTTCCTGTGACTGCCCAGCCACAGGTCCTTGCACACAGGCACATGCTCACTCAGGCCCTTAGGCTGGAGAATTTGTGCAGGTGGTTGGATACAGCCCCAGGCTCTGCCCATTTGCTGGGAACAGGTCAGTGGGAGGTGTAACCATGGGTGATCCTGCTGCCTCTTTCAGTCTCCTTTTTTTTTTGTGTGCTGCCATCCAAGAGTTTCCAAGCCAAGTGACTGCCAGCTAGGAACTGCAGTGCCTAAATTCTAGATGCCTTAGTCTTTTTTGGAGGAGAATCCACTGTCTAGGTCCTACCATTCATTTCATCCTGATAAGCTAGAACATATTTTTCAAGCATGTCTAAGGAAGCTAAGGAAGTTAGAGGATATTGACAGAGGGGTGTAGGATATGCTGGTCCTTCCTCCTAGTATTTAATCAGTGTGGTTTGACTAAAGGAATATGGAGGATTTTAATAAACCTGCTGAAAAATGTTCCTTCCTGTGGATAACTTCAACACTTGGTGTTATTGAATCTGGTGTTATAAAGTAAGTATTTGTCTTTCTGTCAAGGTGGATGAATCTTGGCAATTACTGGAATTTTAACAGGGAACTGAACAACAGAGTGCCTGATGTACTTCTGCAATTTGTACTCTTTAGCTCTCACCACTCTTCACAGCTTGCTAGTGCCAATCTTGTAAAAGGAGCCCCAGCCTCTGTCCCCTCAAGGATCTGTTTGGTGTAAAGAGCAAACTGGTTTTGATCCAGCAATAGCACTCATCTAGCCCTGCAGATGGTTAGAGATCTGTGCAGAGAACTAGCTGCTCTGGTGGCTTGCAATAGCACAGAGATTAATCTCTTGCCAGAACTTGAAATACTTGCATGTGCTGGATCAGAATTCTCATAGGGGTAGAGTGTTTCAGTATTCCTGTGAGTAAACAACTTTCATTCAGTATAACTTTGTTTACACCCATGTGTTCTCTCTGTTAAGATTCTTGCATGTAGACCCAAGGAAACTCCCTGTCCAACAGTCTTGGGAGCAAGGTGCAGAGAAAATCAGCCAGTGGCCCAAGTCTTTGAGTAAATAGAGCTGTTGAATTCTGGTTTTCAGACCTGAATCCAGCTCATGGTAATAATCGTCATTAAAATCATTTTTACAAGGAAGGGTAGCTTTCACATTCTTGAAACAAGGCAATGTTGTGTTCTTACGTGCGGCATGTTCTTACATCAGGCGAGACTTAATGCATCTCTTTTTCCCCTGCCAGTTTTCAGGTCTCTACATCGTGTCCTTTGTTATCATCATGGTGGGCTTCACGTTGTACTGCGCCGCTCCCGCTCCCACCCCCACGCCCACTCCCGCTCCCGCGGCAGAGCCCACGGCCGTGCCGCAGCCCAGCCACGCCGGCCTGGACAACGAGGCCCTGAAGCTGGAGGAGAGCGACGGCGAAAGCCCAGATGTAGCTGTGCAGTTCTCCGGAGGAGAAACTGTGGTGCTCAACACCAATTAAAGGAGTGGCAGCACTTCAAAACAGAGATTTTTTTTTTTAAATTGCCAAATTTCCCTCAAATATTAATCCAGAGAACTGTCCTACTGCCAAGGCACATGTCATACTGTGCTGGGTTTAATGCACTTGATAGACTTTTAAGGCCAGATCTTCAATCAGTGAAACTGTATTGATTTGCCCTTGCAGAAAATCTGGCCTTTAGATGAAGACAGATTAGTGTTTATGTGGAGTCTCTGGAAAGTGAGAGACTGTTATTTTTAAATGCTTAATTAACTTAACAACAAATGCTCGGGGAAAAAAACTAAGCCAAAGCAAGCTCCCAGGTCACTTAATGGGGAGCAAATATGTTTTATATTGCATTAGGGACCTAAATCTGCACTATGCTGTCTGAGGGCTTCATGATTTCCACCCCTTGGTGCAGGGTGCCCTCAGACAGCATCTTGCAAAAGCTGCTCAGCTTCTCCCAGGACCTGGTCCAGCAAGCCACAGTACATTCACACACCTTGTACGTGCCAGTGGACTTCATTCCTCTGTGGAAGGATTTGCTGCCTACATTCCACCCAAATGTTGTCTCTTCCTATTGCTGCACTCCCTGTCGCCGCTGGGGCTGCAGGGTGTATTTTATTTTGAATTTTGCTAGTATGGGAAGTTTGAATGTGTGTTTTTATAATTCTTCCTGTTTCTCTCTGTGGCCTTTTGTTTGGTGCGTTCCTATTAGCTGTGGGGGAGGCAAAGGCAGGCTCTTCCTCTCTTCAGTAGAACTGAAAGTGGGATTTTTTTCCGGATGAGGTTTCAACGGAAGTTCACTTCTCAGTGAATTTCTCCCTGAAACAGGACACATTTCTGCTGAAAGAGTTGTAATAAAATTGGCATTTCTTCAAAAAATGGAATCAACTAAGCCAGCTCTCATGGCAACAATAATGACATAATATCCAAAGGGTTAGGTGCTTCCAGTAGATACACTAGCAATTTTCATACCCTTCTTTATATTTACAATAAATAATGAAAAAATACAATGCTGCAGTTTTAAGATCGGTAAAACCATAGTGGGATTTTATTTTATTTTATATTTTGTACAAGCCTTAAGAGCTCAGGTGTATGAAGTAAAAAAAGAATAAAGTATTCAGCAGCTGGACACTTGGTCTTGGTTTGCATATTTTTTAAGCTAGGATTTCTTTACTGCTCAAAATTGTTTTCATTAATTTTGCTGACTAAATAAACCTTTTACTGGCTAAACTTGCTCTAGAAGGAAGTATGACATTTTCTGAAGATACTGGTGATCAAATGACACAGGCTGGGTTTACGCTTCTGGTGTAGTTTATTCAAGCAATATTTTCCTGGAAAAACCTTACCTGGTTGTTATTTACAAAAGGAAAACAAAGGTTCAACAGATACTACAGAACAGTTGTTGCTTTTCCACTGTGTTGTTCGTGCACAGAAGTGTGAACAGGTGCTGTTTTATGGAAGGCATTTTGGTCCTCTCCCATGTAGAATGCTCTTTTTGAGGGGGGACAGTATTTATTTTATTTTATAAAATTATATGGCAGTAACATCAGAGCACATATCAGTGTAACATAATGTAGATTTTGTCTGAAAGAGCATGGGAATGTGTATTGGCTCAGGCTTTGGATGGTCTTCAAAACTGGTCTTCAGGACCATCTTGTGTTGTGGTGAGAGTGCGCAGGCAGCAGCTCATCTTCTCTGCATATAGACCACTGAAACCAAAATTGTGTAAAACATGGCTTGGATATTTTAAAATCCGCAGCCTGGAGTTTTTCTTTCAAGGCTTTTAAAATCTGACTGTAATGAGAGGTTGGAGTCTGATTCAAGCAAATTGGACCAGAGAGGGCTTCTGCTGAGCTGCAAGGAGAGGGGAGCATTGTGGGGCAGCTTAGATTCCCCAGCATGGACATTGGGACACCTTAGTGATTTGACACTTATATTCTGAGTTGAAAACTTTAAAACTGTTTCACAGATACAGACTGGGATTTAATTTCTTATGCTGTGATTTTATGCCATGCAAAAGATTTCCTGGAATATTGTGGGGCAGCTGAGATTCACTTGTGCTAATGCTACCAAGAAGGTCTTTCAAGCTCTCAGTGAGGACAAGGTTGATATTTTTTGTCAATCCAATCAGATGACGCTGTGCTCTTGCCATCCTCATGAGGGCTCCCATTTATCTCCTTGTGATCCTGCTGGATGCAGGCACCTCCTCCACCTGGGACGGTGGCCAGCCACATACTGGTGGTCATGCACACCTAGTGTCCTGCCTTTCATCACCTTAAATTTCTACTGCATCCCTGTGGAATGGCTGGCTGGGTGGACAGGAGGCAAAGTTGCCTTGCAGAAGAGTTCTGCATCACAAACCAGCACCATGGTGTGGTCCAGGCTCTGGGCACGTGAGGTGCTTGAAGCCTGACCTTGCAGAGTCCTCAGCACAGGGTGCTGGCCCCTTGAACCTGCTTTGTGTGGGAGGGGGCAGATTTATCAGTTGTCCTTGCTGTCTGTCCCATGAATCAGAAGGAAGTGGGTGCAGACTGTTGAAGAAAGATGCATTGCTTCAGAGCACAAGTGACACAGGTATTGCTTGTGGGGAAACAAAGGGTTGGTTAAGGAATCACATATGCCAGATCCTCTGGTACCTGTGAGACAAGGTGAATCTTTAACATAAGTCTTTCTGGAATAGTGGAATAAGCTGGAGAAAAAATAAATCCATCTGTCACTTGCATTAAACACAAGAATTCAAATAAAAATGTGTGACATCCAGCCTTCCTCCAAGGTTTGGTTACAAAACAGCAAAAGTTATTTGGCATCAAAATGTCACGGTGTGTTGGGCAGTAAGAAATTAGTGTGGCATTAATTGAGTCCTAACATCTCTAGAGCTTGAGGGAGAGGATGTGCTTGTGGACATCTGCTATTTTAAGGTTTTTGGCCTTTTCTAGGTCACACATACTCAGTTCTGTATGATGTGATGTTTGGAGCAAGCACATCAGTTCTTGTCAGCACCATTTATTCACACTATTTATTGTGGGATATTTCATTGCATTATACATACGTCTTGGAGCAATCTATTTCAATCAATTTAGGAGGTTTGACAGAGAGACACTGCACCTGCTCTCTGATCAATCATGAAAAATTTTGAGCAAGCAGATTGAGATTCCAGAAAATGCAGAGTGAAGGATGCTGTGACTGGTTTGGTCTTTCACCAAAATACAGCCTTCTGGCAATTTCAGTGTTATACCTGATGAGAATCCAATGAGCTGTGATGTTGGAGATTTAATGTTTAACTTGAGGCTACACCTAAAAATATATTCATTAGACAAACAGCATCCAAGGTATTGGAACCTCAGCCTCTTGAGCTCTCTCTTTGCAGTCCTTGGAAGGAGAAATTCAGCTCTCCCTTAGGGATGCCAATATGTATTTATTGAGTTTGCTTGTTTTGAGTGGAGTCAAGCCAAACCTAGAGATCCCAGACAAGTGCAATGTCCCATTCTTATGGGCATTGGTGTCTGTAGTAAGGGGCTATACAAACTGAACCTTTTACAATTTATGTGAGAGATGAAAGAGGCACAGAGAGATTTTCTTAGCAGCTATGGGAAGCCCGTAGCTGGTTCAACAAGGTTTTGTGTGTAGTGGTATCTAAAATGTGCATCCTTCACTCCTCTCCTGATACAATTTAATTTTTCTCTTGTATAAGAGCATTCAAGACTGAAAGTTATAGATTTTACAGAAAAAAGCCAGAGGGAAAAACCTGATTTCTTGTTCAACACGGGTCAACATATTGCTTCTGATTGCTCACAAGTCAAAAACACAGCACTGTACCAGCTACTAGGAAGAAAATTAACTCTATCCCAGCCTAAATCAGAAAAAGGCATAGGTTTTAGTAATGTTGCAGCATTTCTTTAAAATCTTGATTATATTCTCAAAGCAATATTGAATTCATCTTTTCTGGAAGTAGGAGGATTGATTTTATTTTCATGAACTGGATATATAAAGGATATTACAGTTCTCAGAGCTCTCTGAGTGTAAATAGCCTCCAAAAGCAGGTTTCCATGCCCTTCAAGACTGATGTATTGCTAAGGTGCCAGCTGGGAACAGTTGTGATATTTTCATCTTGAACCTATGGCCTGGGTCAGTGTCACTGAACTGAGGCCCATGACATCACCCTGTTCAAAACAGACTTTGTTTCACCAGCTCATCTCCAGCCTGTCTCCCCGTGTCAGTACCAGGAGCAGAGCTTGTGCAGCAAGGCAGAAGGATCACTGGCACTACAGGTGGAATGTGTGTTTCATCCCCATAAATTGTAGTACCACAGTCTCCAGAGTACTCCGAAGGAGCAGACAACATGAATTGAGACTGCACTACAGACAACTTCCAAAGGCATTAAAGAGGATGGCTTAAAAAAATTAGAGAGATGTATTATTACTGTACAAAATGAAATGCTGATGTTCATTTGAAATGTTACGATGTTTCCATAGAAATACCAAAGTTTATTATGTACTGATGCCTGGAAACAGTGCAATATCTCCAGAAGTACCCATCACTGGAAGTTTATGTAATCAGCAGCTGGTGACAGTGGTTGCAGTTCTCTGGAATATTTTTGATCTTACAGCAGTCCAGGGCAATGCTGCTGCTCTTCAGCACCATCTGTTGACACTGTTTCTAATTATTTTAATTAGGAACAGCAATCATACAGGCAAAAGTGCAGCTTCCCCAGCACAACCATGTAATCCAGTAAATGCATGACCAAGGGGGTGATTTGAAATGGGATAAATGTAGCAGAAAAAGGCTGCACAAGAGTATGGCTGCTTGCCAGCAGCCCAGAAAAATTGGTTTTGCTTTAATCCATTATTATTATTTAATAAACTATAACTCATCCATACACAGATCATTGTAACGAAGTAGTGAATGTTTTAAATTTTAGCCTCAAACTATTGGGTCACCTTTCCTTGTCAAAACCATGGCAAAATTCAAACTGACTGAGAAGTCTTGCTCAGAGTAAAAAAGATGCCACCAATCTTAAACAAGCCAATGCTTCATGGACTGATAATAATATATGTATATGCATAATATCTGTACCCTTGAAAATCAATGAGCATTTAAAAACCTGCACAGGCAGAGGATACAACGTGTGTTCTTGCTTTGCAGTATTGTTTGTGGCAGAATTCCTTCAAGTCAGTTGCAAGGAGGCTGTGCTGCTCCCCGAAGCTCAAAAACCCTTGCAATTTGTCTCCCTCTGCCATCGGTGTAAGTGCCTGTTGGACTTCCCTGGAGAAATTGCTTTCATTTAATAAAGTTTATACATTGCATGTGTTTAAAAAAAGAAAACCTACTGGGTAATCTTATCTCTTGCAACATCTGTAAATTGATTTGCTTCTTGAGAGCAAGAATGATTTGTAACTCACAACAAAGCTAAAGTAGGATGACTAAATTAAGAGGAGCATTCAGGCAGCTGGAATGCAATTACAGCACCAATGCACTTGCTGTGTTAATGTGATATTAAGGTTATGAATGTAGTGAAACTGGAACCAAAGATGTGCTTCCTTCCTTCCTGTGGTGTTTGTCTGCTTGTGCTGCCATGGAAATGTCTGTGTTAGCTGAACAGGACCTGAGGACAACCTGCAGGTGTTGTGCGCACAGCCGGGAGATGCCAGCTCAGCTCATGGGCAGCGACGCACACTGTGCTCTGTCAGAGAGATTTTGCTCTTGTCCTGCTTGTTTTCCTCAGTCTGAGGGAGGCAGGAAGTGAGTTGCTGTTGAGAGCTGTTGCTCTCTTTGCACAGGAACGCCAGGAGAGAGGACAGGGGGCTGGGCACCTCTCACCTTTGCCTGACTCTTCCAGGACCTGCTGTGGGGCTTCCCCCGGGGCAGCAGGAAGGACCTGCAGGAGTGCAGCTCTTGGCTTGGATGCACTGCAGCTGGAGTGGCTTTCCCAGCGTCTCAGTTTCTAGTGGAGCATCATTTGCCAAAGGTGAGTGCCCCCTGGTCTCTGCAAAGAGCATTTACTGCAGCAATAAAGCTGCCATGGGCCCTCTGCAGCGTCAGTCTGTGCTCGCAAGGACAGAGTGAAGGTGTAGGACCCAAATCATCTTAACTGCAGTGGAACCTGGGTCCAGCCTCACTTTCTGGAGCCCCTTTGGGACACACAAGTGATGACTTCCTGGAAGGGATTTGCAGCATGGTGTGAGGAACATCTGGTGAGGATCCTAACCAGACACCAAGTGCAGGGCTGCTATGTAAATCTGAGATGCTTCAACTCTGGATGCAAAGCACTGTATGAGACACATTCTGCAGAGCCAGGTCACTGGCACAACTTTATGGATGTGTTTGCACCAGTAAATAGAAGAGGCTGTTTTCTGGCCCCTAAGCCAAAACTGCAGGTTCAGCCACAGCTGAGGTCTTGCTTCTGCAAAGAGGAAAGTATCCCCATCTTCATGGCAGCTGATATGAAGATAGGCCTGAGAAACACAATGAAAACACCACAAACCCACCACATTTAACTTAGTCTTTGCATTTGTTTTCCTCCTTCCTGTTTTGCTTTATATTTCTTAGCATTTCTTGTCATGAAAGCATTTGTCAGCAGACAGAAGAAACCAGTGGGAATCAAAGAAATCCTGTGTCAGGCTGGCTGCCTCACAAACAGACTTGCAGTAACAGCAAGTTTTTCTGAGAGACTGTAGATCATCATGGGCCTTGCCTGGTGCTCACACTCTGGTCTCCTGGAGAGGTGTGGAGCTGTAAGATGTGCTTACAGCTGCCTCCCCTGCCATGGTACTCAGCCCTCATCCTTCCTGGGCTCAGGGGAAATCTCTGAGATGCTGGTTATCATTTTGGGGGTTCCTTAGTTGTAGAGTCTGAGAAAGCATGCAGGGTATGTCATGGTCAACCAGCAGAATGGTCTCACCTCATGGACCTGAGGATGTTCACAGGCCCTGGCAGGCAGTAGGAAGTTCTGTCTGAGTCCTTCAGGAGAGTGCTGGGGGTTCCAGAGGGTTGTGGGGGCCCTGACCAGTGCAACCTTATCCATGTTCACCTGGAGCAGCCCTTGGCTGGGTTTGGTCTCAGAAACTGCTGGCTTGGGTGATCAGAGCAGCAAGATCCAGGAGTCAGCAAGGAAACTGAGATGTTTGAGACCCATTGATTGGCTCTGCACGCAGCTTGTGTCCCTGCACCTACACTTCCCTCCTTAAAGGCTGGGGCTTCATGGATCTGCCTTCCAGGATGACTGCTGCTCTGCACTGCTCTGTGTCTTCCCTGACTTTGCCTGGGGAAGTTCAGCCAACACAGGCCATAGTTTGCCAGCCCTTATTTTATTTTCCATATTTCACCCAGTGAAGACTCTGGCAGAAGTTAGCTGCACCTTTGGTTATCACAAGCAAAGTCAGTAGGGAAGGATCCAGAAATTCCCCCACTTCCTTAGATGCACCATAATCCTGTTGTGACACCTTTTCAGGAGACTGAGCAAGGTTAAATGTGAGAGGCCCACCTCACTCATGGTCCAGATTCTTTTTATAATGTCCTTTTCTATCCTCTGCTGTGTGATTTCTGCAACAAATCACTTGGATGTCAGGAATCTGCACATATTTCACCCAGGAACAACCAGTGATGAGCATTAGTGCAGATAGATTCATTAGTGCTGTGTGATGGCAATCTCTCAAATGTCAACTCTGTGCACACTCCTGGGCCCTGTTTCTTTCAGTAAAGTCTATTTTTGTTAAAGGACAGCATGGGAGTTTTCAGAGTGCATGCTCTTCATCCCTTAATGCTGCTCTGCAAAGTCAGTATTTTCCACTGTGTTGGGCTGCAGTGTTTGGGATGAGGGAGAAATGAATCACCCAGAGGAGGGGGTGGGATGCTTCAGAGGCTCCAGTGAGCTGCTACGACTGCTGCTAGTAAAATTTTTAATGTTGTATCACACACCCATCTGGGTGTTTTGTAGGTCTTTTCAAAACTCCTTGGAAGTTTGAAGTGTCTGCTCTCTTTTGTCTACAATTCCTTCATAGATTTTTCATTCATTTTTGAATGGCTGCTGGGAAAAAAGGTACTGCATTGAGGGAAAGGAATGATTTATCCAAGCATGAAAGACATTTCAAAAGATGAATGCCCCAACCCAGGCTGTTAACCTTAAGACTCCAACATGAGGATTATGGTCTTCTGAGAGCTGGTAACTTTTTTTGTAAAGAAAAGGACCTTTCACCTCAGTACAGAATGAGGAGAACTGAAGAATAGCTCCCCTTTCTTTCTGCAGGAGAGTACAACTGTCTTTTAGCAGCATTATCAGCTGCTGACAGAACTTGGAGTCAGGTTTATAACAAACTGAATTAAGACTGTTTTAAAGAAGACCTGCAATTTTCTTTTTAATTTGCTTCTAGTGCTAAGTTTTCCACAGGGACTGCCCCAATTTGTCCCAGGTCATTTAACCACAATTCAGTTAACAGAAGTGATGCATTAATTTCATTTAAATGATCCAATATTCAATTTTGATTATAAATTGGAGAAGCTGCATGTTGAGTTGCTCATTACTGGATTGACCTTTAGCCTCACAGAAGAACTGAGGATTGTGCCTCACGTCCTCCAGACGATGCTGACAGGTTCATGTCCATGTATTGAAAACCTGGCAGGCCTGAAAGTCAGTGCAGGACAGATGCTGACCTGTGACCAAGTCCTTCACACTCTTCCCTTAAAGCAGGGAAGAGAGAACAGATGACAACTGCCTATTTAACTTCTCACAGTAAGGAATTGCCATGTGGATGCTTCTGTTGGATTAATTTTGGCCACACTCCTGGTTTAACTGATCAAAGCTGGCTAAAAAGAACCTGAATGCACTGGTCTTCCCTTTCTGCCATCAGCCACAGCAAGATCAGTTTTGCCCCGCAAGGGACGTGTCCCCAGCAGTGGCTGCTGGCAGCAGGGTCTGGCAGGGGCTGTGAGGTCCTGGATGGCCCTGCTGCCAGCAAAGCCTGGCAGCTGCATTTGCAGCCACATTTAGGGGTTCCAGTTCTGCCCAGCCCCTGGCAGCCTTTGATCCAGCACAGCATCGAGATGCACTGGAGTTGTGTCCTTCTGGGACCACTTCCCATCCAATTAAGCTTCTGTGTGCCGTGATCTCTCTCTCTCAGTAGTAAGCTGATCCTCTGGCAGGGTGTTCGATTGGAAATGAATTAGTGGGAGCAAAATGTTGTGAATACACACTCTGTTAAGTTTTTATTCTAATAACCTAGTTAATCATATTGCTTCCTCAAGAAAAGGAAAATAGTGTGAATTCCAGCACTTTGAGCAGTGACATTTTGATGGTAAATTGCCAAGCCTTTTGGTAGTTTTTAAAATGCCCTCTCTGGAAGATGGACCAGACACTCAGAAAAATGTCTGTGCCCCTACATGATACCAAAAAATATTGGTGCTATATGAGGTGGGGCAAAAGTTGTGCATTTCCCATGGTAACTAGATTGAATTGGAAAGTACTCAAGAGTTTAATTCTTTTCCTTATGCTCTGTTTGTGAGTGGAGGCTTTTGGGAATCTCAGTGATGCAGCTCAGGCTGCAGGAGAACACCCCCTCTGATGCCACTGCTCCTTGCTCTGCTATTCCTGTCCAGCCAAAGCAGAACATGATTTTTCTCCTAAGCTGAGCAACACTTCATGGTTTTCTCCCTATTCTTTTCATTCATATTCCTCAAAACTATGCAGGGACTTTATCTGCCTGGTACAGATCTTCACCATCTGCTGGTGACACTCAACATTCTCATTTTGTTTGGAAGTGGCCTAATTGACTGGAGATCATGTTGCAATGACAGGTCTGCAGGCAGGCTGCAGGAGTCTACAGAGGCAGCCCCTTCTAACTGGAACAGAGAGAGCACCTTCCTAGGAGGAAATAATGAGTTTGACCATTTACATGGGTATTTACATGAACAACCCATTTCACATAAACATCAGAGCAGATGGGCTCCAGCATTCCAGTGCCTTGCAGCCATGAGCAGCAAGGGAATCCCAGCCCAGCAGAGAGCAGCACTAACAGGAGCTCCCTGTGTTCTGTAGGACAGGTCAGCAGTGCTCATCTGCAGGTTTACTGCACCAGCAGGAGATGGTTTAATGCTGGCATTTTGAAATCGGTTGTTTTACTGTGATAGCACAAAGGCAAGGACGTGGGATTAGGGTGAGGTGGGACACTTTTCCACATCTGGGACCCTACTTACAAGCTAGCAGAATATTTTTTTTGGTTCTGAGCTTAGTTTTCCCTCTTTTCTTTCACATAAACCTTTTTATTTTGACATGAAATCACTAATGCAATCCACTGGGACACTTACTGTGGGCTGTCATCATCACCAGAGTGCACAGAAATATTAGCTCTGGATCAGCTTGGAGTTGTTTGGGGCAGAAGGCATGTAGCTCAACAAAAATTGCTCATGGGATCATTCTCAGCAGAGTGAGCTTAGACAGGGATTTTTTATAAATCTGGCATGAGAGCTGTGACATTTGTGCCCTCTGCTTGGTGGAGGTTGAGCCTGGAATACTCCAGGATTCTCTGTGCAACCCTTCATCAGCTGATTAAAAAATTCAAATCTTTCTGAACAGAAAAACAATTGGAAAACATCTGTGAAACTTCTCCAAGTTCAAAAATACAGTTCTGATAATTTGCAACATCATGGTAGCCTCCAGAGACTGGGATAGTACTTGTCTGTTAGATACCATCTGCCTTGATACCCTGAAGCTCTTTCTAAATGGAGGGGAACAGCAAGCAAAAGTGATGTAGACTGCAGTCTTGCACCTGATTTCTCAGCACTGGATGCCTTGAATAACCACTTTTGGTGTTAGTTAGTTTGGAAATAATGTCAATTATTGCTTCAGACAATTTCTGTCTAGTTCAGCATATTTTGATGGTGACCTTATGCAGTGCAACTTCTGTGTTCTGTGGCTGACATTAGCTGGTCAAACACCAAATAGATTTGTTTGCAGTGACTTTACTGAGCTCTGTTTTGATCTTTAGATCCTTCTTAGGAGTGCTGTCTTGCAGACAGCACACTTCAGTTTCCTGTCCCTGTCTGGAGAAAGACTTTCAACTGCAAAGGTGTTTTAGTATTTTCAAAGCTATTTTTCATCCCAGATAAAGATCTATACTTGCCTACAGTCAACACCTTTGAAACACCATAAGCAAAACAGAAGCCATCAACAAGCTGCATTAATAGTTTAGAAAGGTATTTAATTATTTATGATGAAGCTTCAGCATATTCTTCATATAAAACTTCAGTGTAAAGTAGTTGGCTTCAGATGCACTTCTCTCTGCTCACTTCTGGGAACAGTTTATAGGGCTTTTATTTATCAGAGAACATCAGCAACATTTAGTTAACTTGGAAGAAGTGTATTTAAGGCATTTTGCATGCAGGGGTGTTGGTTGCTGTTTGGGTAGGCAGGAGTCAGCACAGGCTTCTTTGGTTTCTGCCTGCAATACTGGCACAGAGGGGGTGCATGGAGTACAGGTTACTCAGAGAGCATGGAAATAAGGTATTTTGTTACAGGTTCTCAAATAACACAATGAAACTGCCACTGTCTGAGCAATTGTACTGATAGCTGAGACCCCAGGAGCTGAGCCAGGAGACTCAGTCTGCCACAGCTCTGGTAATTGGCTATGAACAGTCATTTGATCTTCCAAACTCAAGTTTTCCAGGTATTATAGCAGCCCCCTTTGTAAATGTTTCTGGAGTTAGAAACAGCTTATACGGGGTTTGGTCCTCAACAATCCTAAAGGGCTGGGAGTTAAAAATGGATTAGGAATACTAATATCTAAATATTATTATCTAAAAGTTAATTCATCTAGCCAGACAAGAATGTAATTTCCTCCCTGATGTCCATTAAAGGACCCTTTAATGTGCAACATTGATTTTATGTTGTAATACCAACATTTTAATTTGCTCTGCCAGAACAGGTGTCTCTGTGTCACTCTCCTCTGCATTTTTGGCTTTCCTGGGGAAGCTGGAGATGGCATGAGAGTGTCATGGACACAGAGTTTGTGCTTCTGTCCTTGGCTTGTCTCAGGTTTAAATTAAACATGTGTGGCATGAGGTGAGGGCAAATGAGAATATGGGCTGAAATGGTAAAACAGATTTGCAGGAGATAAAAGCAGGTTTCTCAGAAGCCCTTGTCTCACCACCAGCATCTTTCCCGTTATGTCTGGATGCTCTTACCCTGCCTTCCCGGGTAAATTTTTCCCCTTTGCAAAAGGATCTTAACATTTCCTGCATTCATAGCATTGCATCCAAATGCATAATTCCAGAGACTACCAATGAACTTTCACAAACCCTCAGATTTATCAAGGCAGAAGATGCTCACTGATTTATCAAAAGGTCATTGCTAAACATGGAAATTGAAAATTGCCTTCCTGAGGTCCAAGTTGGTGCCTGCTCCCACAGCCCTGGGGTGAGCTCCATCTTCTGCAGAGGTGTCCAGATGTGTCACCCCTTGATGGAGCTTGGGTCACTGCATGAAATGGCTGGTAGTCTGACTCCTGTCCTCAGGGAAAACATCATAAACAGCAGGATAATTAGACTAAGAATGCAGATTCACAGGCAGGCTTTTTGCACATTTAGTGGTACAGCCAGTGGATAGAAAAAGAAAAGGTTAGAAATAAAGAATGATGTAGTCTTATACAGTAGCAGAACTAGAGGGAGTGAACTTCATAGTTTCTGCTGGGAGTTCATCTTTTCTTTGACTACTGCTAGTCTATACCTGCTGGGCACCACTTTTATCTCGGACTCAAAGGACACTTCTGAAGAAATTTCCTTCCCTGGCAGTTTTTAAACTTGAAAATATCTCATAATATAAAGCATTTCAAAGAGGAAAAAGAGACTCTGGACCCACTTGCAAGAATGTTATCATGCTACCCTCTAAAACACTGATTTTCCCTCTGTACGTGAAACAAAAAAGTGCTGAAGAAAAGAGAAGACAAGAAGTCCAGTTACCAAGCGAATGAGCTTGGAAAATGAAGTAGCATTTGGAGACAGGTTTATTTAGCACTATGCCTGTGATGTTTTTATCCACCTTGGTGGCTAAATCCACTTTTAGACCTGTGGGTTTTGAAGATTTGAGATTAGGGTCTTGTTTTTTACAAAATGTGAATTTCTTGCCCCTGTGTTTGCAGAGGAAATATGATCAAAGAAATAATAACAGCCTAAGTCAAGAGAATGCCTTTGTTATTTAAAGAAAATTTTGTTTGGACTTGGGGAATGTGGGTCATGGTACTTAAATATTTGAACCTGGCAGTAGCAACCAACTCTCTGTTTTTCCATTTAAAACTTCCACAACCTCTTCACAATGTAATCATGGTGGTGACAACACTCAGGGACCTGAGTCTTCCCTATTTGTGCAAGAATTCACAGTAATCGCACACCTTTGAGCTTTGGTGTCCTGAAACAAGAGGAAAAAGGAAGTCAAGTTCCATATCCAATTGTTCATTGATTTAACTGGCTTGGACCCCTTCTCCGAGAGAGCAGAGACCTGGACTTGATGATCTGAAAGTTATATTCACATTTCAAATCAAGATCCCAGCTCTTCTAGCAACATATTGTGTATTCAGGAAATGGAAAGTTTCTCACATATTTTCAGCTCAAAACAGAAGATAGATGGAAGCACAATCATTTGCCATTTTGCCGGTATCTTATTTTTGTTCTACAAGAAATGTGTACCATAGAAATTACTACTGCATGAGAGGTCACTAAAGTATCATATTGAGGCATGGTGAGATGCAAGCTTCTCGAGCAGGCTTTTGTTTCTTATATGAAAATCCCATATGGAGAATGGGGATGTTATGGAAGTCTTTCCTTTTGGGAGAGCATGACAGCTCTTGAACACTTTTGTTTAACATGGCAGATTGCCTATCACTGTCCTAGGCAAATAAGCTGCTCCAGAGCAGCACTCCCTGTCTTCAATGTATTCCCAAATAAAAATCACCTTTCCCATGTGGATGAGGGAAAAATCACCTTTACCAAGTACGAGGAAGGTCAACTGCCTTTTTGTTCACTGTGCACCTTGTGCACATGCATGGCAATCCTGTGGCACGTGGAAATTTGCTCTAGAGGCCCATATCACCTAAGAGACAAGTTTTTAGACCAGCACTACTCCTATGAACTCACTAGATGCCCATGCACATCCCCTCGGGTCCTGGGGCTCTTATTTGTCATTTTGTTGTGAGACAGAGCCTGGTTAAATGAAAACCAGGGAAGCACAAGTTTAGCACAAGTTCAGCATTCCTTCAAGTTGCTGTTGCCACTCTCAATATCATCAAGCTCTGCCAGAGGAGGGGCTGTGGGTCTGTGGCTCAGCTGAGCAGCTGCACAACTTGGTGCAGACTTTGAGGCTGTAAATGAGTTTTAATTAACACTGACAATTGCATGCATCCATGTCTTTCCTGCAGAAAGTGTGCAGGAAGTCCTGCAGAAGCAAGAGCAATTAGTCTGGTTTAAAAACAAGGCTGTAGAGCAGGCAAAATGGGGTCCAAGAAAGTAAGCATGCTTTTTCCTTTAAAACAATTGGCATACTGTAGTTCTATAAAGCATTTTCTTCATTTCCAATGCTATTTTCATTCACTGAGCTCTCTGCTACTTGCTAATTAAAAAAAAAAAAAGGAAGAAACAGAGCAAGGGTTTTAATTCTAAAGGCTTCATCTGCCTTTTTGAAGTAAGAAGCCCAAAGGAAAGCACAAGTTGGTAGCTTAGATTCAGATCTCATTGCAGACCTCCTTCCTATCAAAGATGTTTGCTAGCTCAGGGGTCACTGTCACTGCAGAGGGGACACATGGGGTATGCAGCCTGTGAGATAATTCTCTGGTTGCCATGCTGTGCAGTATCTATCAAGAGCTTAATGTCCACATTACACATACCCTCCCCTGACCAGGACCTGTTTCATTCTAGAGCCAAAGTAGCTTCCAGCCAGGTCAAAACAGATGTGGTAGCTTAAATTTTTTTGGTCCCACACACATTCTGCTCTGAGAGGCTGATGTGTTACTCAAGGATTGGATATTTGCCATTCTTTGTGTTTGCCTCTGTTCTGTGTGCTTTGACTTTATGCATTCAAAACACCACCAAATAGAAATAGAATTAACAAATCCTTAGTGTGCTTGGGGTTGAGTGGTCATATCAACATGCAGAAGCTTCTGGCCATGGCAGCTGCCTTCATTTTGGGGAGCAAGGGAAGACTGAATGCCCCCTTGGTTAGACATAGAGGAAAACTATTGCATGTGGGCAGGGATGAGGATGATGAGACATTGGAACTGGTTCCTGAGAGAAGTTATGGATGGCCCACATTGGAAGAGTTCAGAGTCACGTTGGACTAGGCCTTGAGCAACCTGATCTAGTGAAAGATGCCCCCATGGTCAGGGGCTGGACTGGATCTTTAAAAGTCCCATCCAACCCAAACCATTCTATGATGAAGTGATGAGTTTGGACCCCACTGTGATTGAAAAATCTCAGTAAGAAGGAAAGGTGCGGTAGCTGCTGCATATATCTGAGAGAAAGAGGGAAACCATCAAGGTTCAGCTTTTTAGGCAACCAGAGAAGTGCATTCTGTGAAACTACGAGAAAAAAAGAAACAAAGCATGAAACTTTGGGTGGAAGGAGTCAAGGCCAGAGACAATGTATGTTCCTGGTGGTCTCTGACTGCATACTCACAGAAAAAAAATGGTTTACATACTTGAAAAATAACATACTTCTTAGCCTTTCTTCCTAGTAGAAACACTTTGCAATTTTGTTCAATTCCTTGGATCAAAAGAAGCAACTACCCAGGCAATTCAGGCCAAGCTACAGTCCACAGTCCTGGATTCCTTGTGCATCACAGCAGCAGGGTGGTGATTGCTCTGGTGCTGCTTCCTGGCTGCCCTGAAGATGAGGACTGGGTAAATGAAACTGAACAAATCCAACATGGGGAATATTATCACCAGTACACAGCAAATGAGTCACATGAGGTTTCAGGTATTTGAGCACAGAAGTTTTCTCTCCTTGATTATTTGAATTAAGCACATTATATTTGATTGTGTCAGTAGAAAAGATTTTTCCTCCAGTAACATTTTTAGATTACCTATTCTTCCTCATGTACTTACTTGCAGTAAAAGCAAAGAAAACCTATATGTTTGGCTATCTCTTTTTATACTGTTTGGTATAGATACAGATTCTTTAAGACAGGGATATTATTGTTTTTTAACTGCTTGGTGCATCCTGGGTGAAGTCTGATCTTGAAAAATTACCACTGTAATAAAATATGAAGGTAATAGTGTCTTTGGGAGGGCACTAACTGAAATTATTTTTTAGGCATTGTCAAGCACTTTTATTTACCAAATAAATAATAGACTATAAATTAGAGGTAGTAATTAAAAATTTGAACTTATCTAAATGTAATTTCCAAGGAGATAAGGGTATTCCTGTTCATAAAATCTACAGTGCTCAGTCAGAAAGATGACAATTGTGTGATTCAAGTGATCTATGATATTCTAAAGCAGCAAATCACAAAGCTGTGGCAGTTAGTAGCAGCTATCAGGTGACAAAGAAAGATGGATCAAAACATGTTTCTACAAAACATGTCCATTATGAATGACAAGTATTAATAAATACCTCTGGTTTTAATGCAAATAAGCATCGCATTAATAAACATCATATTCCACTGAGAATAAATACAGTCTGTCTTTCTTGCCATTGTCTCAAAGGCTGAGAGCATATAGGTCTTAAATCTTCTAAGTTTCGACCTCTCAGTCAGGATCAGTTTTTGGCCATGCCCTACCACAGCATGTCCTTGGCCAGTCACGGTCTCCACAAAGAGCAGCTGAAGCAAGAGGAAAAAAAAGGTGAGGGTTATCCATCCTCCAGCTCCTGCCTTCAGGAGATCTGTGCATGGAGTCGGATAAATCCTATCCTCGGTCTCTGAAGGTTTGGGGAATGGAGAGGCTGGCTCTAACTTTCTGTTAGGTACTTAGTGTAAATGCTTAAATTTACATGGTAGAGAAGCAGTTTGGGTGGCCAGAAAGGAAAGGGCTTGGGGTGCATCTCAGGGACTGCAGGGGAGAAGATGCCTCACAGCCACACTACATGGTGGAAAGCTGCCCCACAGTCATCAGAGCAAGATCCAATTAGGTGGGTATTCACCCCAGTGAATGTCCTGCTTGGTCTTCTGCCTGAAAAGGGGAAATTAATATCTCAAATATCTCACAGCAAGCCTGTGGGAACCGGTGATGCTGTAGCTGGGGACAGGGAGAGCGCTGGCACAGGGACAGCAGGGGAAGAGGATCTGCCCAGGCTGTGCAGGGAGGATTGCTCTCCTCTCCCACCAGGGCTGCCCAATATTGTAGCAGTAGGCCCTGATGGGTAAATAAAGAGCATTGGCCCATGATTGCAGAGGGCTGATCAATGGCTTCATTGTACTAAACTACACTGTACTATTAAGAAAAACATTGCCCTTGCAGACAGTCCGATACAGACAGACAGATCCAACTGGTCATTTGAAATCCAAACACCATCACCAGCGTCCAGTAAAGGAACCACCCTTTGGTAAACAAATCTCCATAACACATTCCACATGTGCACAACAGGTGCAGCAAGTGGAGATAAGAATTGTTTCTCATTCTTTTCTCTGAGCTTTCTCACAGCTTCTCACAGCTTCCCAGGAAAATCCTGGGAAGGAGCTAAGTCCCTGTTCAGAGGATATGTGATTACCACAGCCCAGGGCATGACAGTCACCTTTCCCCTCACTCAGCTTGGTCCTCACCACTCACCTTGGCACTGTGGTCTCTGGGCTCTGCTCCAAAGCACCACAAAACACCTGTCTCAGGCTGGGAGCATGGGTGTCCATGCAACAACATGGGGCCTCCTCTATGATTTCCCTTGTGCTACTGCCCAGTGCTCCATGGCAAGGAACCATTTGTGTCTCCAGCTGCAGCCCTGAAGCATGTACTTGGTCCCCAAGACCTGTCAGCTGCTCTCAGTGGGGTGTGTAATTAGCACTCAGCATCCCAGAAAGCAGCAAGAGTGGGCCCTGACAGTGGCTCTGGCACTGGGTGGGATGCTGACAGTGTTCCTGGCTCTGGGTGGGATGCTGTGCCCCTGGGTGCTACAGCCATGGCACCACTGGGGCAGCACTGCAGCCTGCCTGGCACAGCAGGGCACAGAGCCAGGGACATGCCTGCTGCTGCTTTTTGGCCTCCCTCACACCCCCTGAAGAGGTAGTGGAGGTTCCTCCTTTGCTTTCTTTAAAATAAAAATTCAAGCCTCATTCCACACCCTCTCTGCCTTCCCCACAAATTCTAATATTTCTAATACTTGTAATTGATTCTTCTTCAGTTTCATTTTTGTAAAATACAAATGTTTCTCAGGGAGAGAAATCTGACAGCTCTTACCCTAGAGGGTGCTCTATAATCCTAAAAGTAGGAAAAAATTAAAATCAGAAATAAAAGGAGAAAAAAAAATCAAAGCTATTTGGCTGTCACCAGAAACCCATGAGTGTATTTGATCTTGGGAAAAAATATGTTAAAATGAAGTAGAAAACCCAGAGTAGGATAATGGAAAGACAGGTGTAAGATTAGGGCCTGGTGCAGCCTGCAGTGAACCAGGGACAGCTGAGCCCTGAGCACCGTGAAGAGGTGGCTGAGTGCTGCTGTAGGGACAGGGAGAGCGACTTCTTGCAAGGCTGATTTTAGGTCACAAATACCTTGAAATTAGTATTTCCCCCCTCCCATCAATAAGTGAAATCTAAAAGAGGCAAAAGGCGTCTTTCTTAGTGGAAAACACCCTTTCAAGTATGTTTGATAGTGATCTGAGACACAGCTGCCAGTCCTGGCAGGCAGCAGCAGCCCAAACACGCTATTCTTAGACCTGGAAAGCGTAAGTAGGTCAGGTTACAATTGGTTCTTATAAACACCATCTCCACTAAAATCAGAAATCAATATGAGGTCAGAAATTTGCAGAATGTTGAATCAGCAAGATAAAGTGGATGGGGCTGGTTAGAACAAGCTGGTAATAGCACCAAGGTCGTGGGTTCGATCCCCCATGGGCCATCCACTTCAAAGCTGGACTTGATGGCCCTTCTGGGTCCCTTCCTGCTCAGAATATTCTGTGATTCTGTGGGTTCATCTAGCCTCCCAATGCCTGCACTTTTGGTTCATCCCCATTTTTACCAAATGTGGTTTTGCTCCATATGCTATCAGCAGTTGGAGACTTCTCCCTGGCTGGGGAGGTACCATGAGCCCCCAGCAGGTCTGGCAGATACAAGACAGAAGTACAGTTGAGGGATGCTTTTTATTTACACATCCTGAGGTAAAGCTAAATAGTTAATGAGGTTTAAAAAATAGTTGCAGCTTGTCAAGTGCTCTTCCCTGTCTGTGCTGTTGCCTCTCTTTCTTTTTGGGATGGAAGCATTTAGATATGGAGGGAGTTAATTTGCAGACCAGAAGGCAGGTTTGGTGTAAAATGTGGGTAGAAAATCCAGTGTAGATTTTAATTCCGCATTTCCTCCCCCATTTTCCTCTGATTCAATTTTATTCCATATTCCATATTTTATCCAGTTTTTGGGTCTGGCATTACAAATTTGTTTCTACTCTGTTCCACACAAGTATTACATTACAGCTCAGGGACCTCCTTCACATCCAGTTGAGCACTGCCTAATTATAGCTCAAGCTGGCCTTGTAAATAGGCACAGCATCTTTTCCAAATCACGTTCCTTTTCATCCTTTCATTACAAAGGCAGATGGGCTGCAGTTGTTTACAGCCACCTTGGTGGAGGAACCAAGAACAGAACATCTTTATCACCACTGAGCTCATACTGATCATGAAAAAAACACCCATGCTTGATTGCAGACAATGAGAGGGGAAGAATACACCAAAAGGAGGTTTTCAGATAAGCTTGATAAGCAGGGTAATATCTGGAGTCTGATCAGGGAGCTCTTACCAGAAAAGACTGAGGTTTAGCTAAACCTGAAATGAAAGAGAGATCTCTTAATTGTAAGTCTGAGCCCTTTCCCTGATACTGCAGCTGAGTCAGTGGGCTGATTTAATTCCTTGCCCTTGGTGAAACAGATTCAAAGTTCTGACATCTTTGGGGTCCCATTATCAATCAAAATCCAGGTTGAATCTTTAAGAACTTCAGTTTTCAGTTGGTATGAGTGTGTCAAGTCTTGTGATTCATAATGATTTTCACAGTGCCTTTGAAGTCCCCCTTGCAGCTCCAGCATGAGGAAGCATATTAGAAACAGGAATACTTCACTTAAACTGAAAATCATATGTGCATAGTTAGAAGAGCTTGAAAATAGGAGTCTTGAGGTGCAAAGCCACCAGGCAAATGACCTCCTAACCCTGCAATTTGTGTTTCACCTTTCAAGCAAACGTTCTGGTTTCCAGGTCCTAATTCAAAGGGCAGCAACAAAATCACTGCTAAGTTCATAAGTAGCCCTTGGCTATACTGCAGCTGTTAATGTGGGAATAAAATTGTACTTACATTTTAGCTGACACAAGATACAGCTACAGCTTGGGTAGGTCCTGCCTATGTAACTGAATATATCTTTCATTCTATGCTCCAGGCTGCTCAAGACCACAGATTTGGAAGACTGGCAAATCATACCAACTTAACTCTAAAATTAAATCCTCTGCTAAATTTATTCATTAGCAACACACTGGCAAATGGGTATTTCTTGCACCATATTAAGCACTGCCACTACATGGGAAAAGTCTTAGTCCCTCATGGTCATAAATTAACTGTGAGTGAATGACACCACAGAGATAACAGTTTGCACTGCTGGCTACAGTCCTGGTCGTTCACAATCACTGAGGTCCTGAGAGTTCATCAGGAAGAGAGCTCAGAGCACAGGCAGTCTCCTTCTTCTCTGATTTTCCTTATTGATGCCTTATGTTTTCATGCTACTGACCCTCTCCAAACAGGGGCAGGAGGTCTCATCTGTTCCTGATGCCTCTTGTGCTATTTTCTATTGTCTTGTCCAACAGTTCTTAGCCCATCTATTTCCATGTCCCTGCACTTCTCCTCTCTCTGGAAACTTTTTTTACTGGGATACCTCCGATGTGCAACTGCAGCTGGTTTTGCCCCTTTGATGATTAACAACTCACATGCTTTTGAAAAATTTTGCCTACCAATGCCATTACAAAATGTTACAAAATACTTGCATGCAGTTGGAAATTGCCCTACTTTAGTGTACAATTGGAGGCAAGCTACTACTGATGTTATAGAAGTGTTACAGAAATACTGATGTTATAGAAGTCTCTGCTATAGCTGTCTGTCTTCTCTGGTTTGGCTACGCTGTACTGATGTGGAGCAACCCAACCAATACTCCCTCTGCAAGGACATGCACTTCTACAACTGAGGTGTTAAAGAACACAGTACTGAAGAAGACATCACAGCAATTAAAAGAGCTGCAAAAAACCAAACACAAAATAGAATCAAAAGGACCAGATTAATGAAAACCAGTAGGGGCTAAATCAATTAGAAACCATTATCATAATTTTTTGGTAGTAAGTTCAACCTCCTGCTTCTGGCAGGGCCAGCCTGGCTGCATGACTTTTGAGGCCCATTGAGGGTTCCTGGGAGCCTTTTCTCTCGATGTCTCCATGGAGTATTTTGCCCTCCCTTTGGCTGACTTCTGACATCCTCCAGCAGGTACCAATGCTACAACAGGCTCCACTTGTTGGTCCAAAGGGCAGCACCTTCCTTTACTGACCCACCACCAGGATGAGACTCTGAGCAAACAATGACATTGAAGACCTGTGGGAAAATGGCCAGTGATCCCAAAATTAATCCTGTCAAGCTAGCTGTGGTAATGATCATTGGGATCTGAAAAGGGACTGAGACAGATCTGAATTGTCCAATGTATCCTGTCAAATGATCCAAGCCAAATAACAGTACATTCCTGCATGTTGCCCACACTTGTCATGCTCCAATGTTTGGCTCCAGGGTTGGAACAGGGAGCATGGGTTGGCATCACAGCTCACTCAGAGCTCTCCAGAGGTACCACCTGGTTCTCTTGGACCATATATTGGTCTCTGTACCTGTGTCCCCACACCTCCAGGAACAGGGTCCTCACTAAATTCAGTGGTGGCACTGGTGACTGTTGTGACAACTGCCTGCCTGGAGTGTATTGAGAAATGACTGCAGCATTCACATGGGAAATGAAAGACCTGGAGTCAGTTCCTGCAGCCTAGGGAAGACCAGGTTTGCTTCTCCCAGTACAGCTTGTGGGGGATATTTCTCACCCAGTGCTGTAAAATGCAGCATTGAAGGCCCATGGGATGATAGGGACTTGAGTTTGGGGGAAATGGGGACAGTAACTGAGGTACAAAGTGCCCTTAGCCTGTCTTGGCTGAATACGTGGGACCAGACTGCAGGAACACGGGGCCATGGTCTGTCCCTTTGTCTCTGTGGGCCATGGTACATGGTGTCACCCTGCTACACACAGAGCAAGGGTTAGGTATCTGACATTGCCACTTCATGTACTGCCTGAACATGTGGCTTCTGGCTAATGGAATGGAAAGCTTCTAAAAAGCTGAAACTGGTTACACTTCACTGTATTGCCATTTTCATGACATTTCTTGGACTACAGAAAGGCCCTCTATTGGTCAGTGGCAACATCTGAAATGGCTGGAACCAGAGTGGATACATTTTTTCATTAAGGGCATCACCATTTGAATATAACACTCCTGCATAACAATATGCCTGTGGCCTGATTCAGCAAAGCTCCTCAAGCACACTCAACTCTGAGTGAGAAGAGCTATTCTGAAATCATCAGCTGACTCACAAAGAGCTAAACATGCACTTAAGCGCTTGTTGGGATGCTGCAGCATGGCTCCTCTCCTGCAGGGAGCTCAGCACCCAGCCAGGCTGGGGGAGGAGGGAATGGACACCCCCCACCCCCAGAGCTGTACATTTATTATATTGTCACTTCTTTGTCACTGGGCAAACAAAGAGGTTGGGACGTAAGAGCCAGTGGCACTGGTGGGTTTTTCCTTCCCTGTCCTTGTTCCCTTCAGTTCCAAATTGAAGCGTGGCTCTCAGGAGGTCCTGAAGTCAATGTCCCCTCCTGTGGTGCCAGCTGGGCTGCAAGTTAACTGCACACCCACATTCCTTCCACTGTATAACTAAAGCACTTATTTAAATGTCTTAAAACACTTTGCTTGTATGTGAAGAGGTGTTTTTCCAGGCCAAGAACACTTACAAGGTTTTTGTGCTTTTGTTTCTTACTTTGATTTCATCAGCTGTATCCATTTTGGGATTGCCTTGTAATCAGACAAGGACTGAAGGTGAAAGTGGATTATTTAACCAGGGCCCTCAGTGAAGAGTTATCTAGTCCTCCTAATCCTTCTCCATTTGTTCTCTTGATTTCCATGCCTGGAAGAATAAGAGTACCAAACTTCAGCTGAAACATTATACTGCAGGATCCTCACTGTAGAAATAATTCATCCAAACAAGTCCTTCTGGATTAGGTAATGCCCAGGCAGTCCTTAATGAGATTTTGAAGCAAGAGCTGACAGGTGTCCTGTGGCAGGGATGGATGCACATTCCAGGGATAGCTGTGGGGGGAGCTTTGGAGCCCAGACCCATGGCAGCCGTGGCGTGATGTTGCCTTGGCCACGCTGTCAACAGCAGGCTCTGGCTGTACATTGTGCTTGGCTGTGGGAGAGCACACAGCTCGTCCCAGGAAACCTGCCAGGCCTCAGGACTGCCTTGGAACAGGGCTGGTGTGGATGTGCAGAACTGTGAAGAATTCTTCAGATGCTGCTGCAGCAGCAAGGACTAATGACTGAAGAGGCAAACTCTGCTTGAAACTCAGTGTCCATGAAGATTGGTTTTCAACCCTCCATAAACCATTGAAATATGTGTTTTGCCTGTCCATAAACACCAAGCCCTTCAGATTATCTCCTCATAGGAATGATAAGCTCCAAAGGTCTTGTAGAGACCCATATTCACAAGCATAAAAAGTCACAGTACCAACAGGGAAATCTTGCTACCTAGAGAAAGAGCAGGATATTTGTGGTTGGTATGTTTCTTTTTGAAAAATAATTTTTGAAATAGATTTTTAAAAGAAACAACTTTCCTAGATTGTTACAGAAAACATTTACAGAACATAAAGTATATGAACAATACAAATATTTTCAAATGTATAACTTCAACAAGTGAGACTGATCCTGGCTGGGTTTGGATTACAATTTTTAAGACAATTTATTTCAGTCACAATACAGGGGTTATTGGTGAATTCTGCATGAACTCCAGGCTTCATATCTAGACTCCCTTTCCTCCTTGCTGAGAGCATCTTGAGCCATGGCCATGTTCTTTCTGTTCTGAGGAACCAGGTTTGTATTGGAATAAAATGCTTAAAACAGATGAGGGTTATTTTGGCATCCTTAATAGTGTCTAGTTATGAAAATATTTTTTCTGGTTCTTCTCTATCTCCAAGAACAGCAAAAGTAGTTACCTGTATAGTTCTTTGGACTAGAAAGAAATATGAATGTCTTGTGCTCACACATATCTACACAGATGCTTTTTCTCTATTCATCTCCACCTGAGACTGAAGCAGGAGGCTGTGAAAGCTGGAGAACTCAAGCTGTATCAAGGAAAAGTTGCCCCAGTCCTTCAGCAGTCTCAGGAATTTCTTCTTGGGTTTTCTGGCCTCTGCAGATACCACCAAAGCTGTCCCAGTCCTGTGCAGAGCTGAACTGCAGCACAGCTCTTCCTTGAAAGTTCTGGACAGGCAGGGATCCCTGTGCTCCTGTGAAGGGCTTGGCACCAATCTCATGAGGTTGGCTCGGGAAGCTCATTCCCATTCCTGGGGGGCTGCAGGTTAGACCCTCCCCACCAGGGGTGGCTGGGACCAAGGCAGACACCTGCCCCAGCCCCACCCCGCTGCCCACAGTGGCCTGCACTGGCTGACATCCCATAGAAGGGTCTCCAGAGATGCTGGGTTTGGCCTCTCTCTGCTGGGGCATCTCAGAAAGATTGGCCTTGTCGGGCTGAAGTTGTGCTTTGGCTGTGTGCACCTAAGTCTTCATCATACAGATGGGTGAGCAAAAAAACAAACCAAACATGCTGGCTTTCTGTATATGCCTTTTTCATCTTTTTCCCCTGTTCTCTCCTCTGGCTTTATCCAGGAATAAAAAAGATTCAGTGCAATAGTTTTATTGTCCATGAACTACTTACAGCTAAGAGCTTTCCAGTATGCCCTTTTTCAAATGGAGACACTATAGCTCAGTCTTTAGTGATCCTCAGCTTTGAAATTCAAAGAAAAGGACTTGCTGTCTATAAAGTAAACAAATAATGCTTTTGAATGGGAAAAAAAACCCAACCCTTTTTTTTTTTAGTAGCTAATATTTTCAGGCTTTCCTCTTTCTGTCTCTTGAATGAAACACCCAACATTTTTTCAAAGATTTTTTGTCCAAATGAAATAAGTAGACCTGAAAATATTATCAGGTTTTTTTGCAGTAGCTTGTCCTGCAGGTCCATCCAATATTCATAAGAGTGTGAAAGGTCCAAGATATTGACAGAATAAGTATTGCTTGAACTAAAAACATGACAGAGTCTCTCTGAATTTCCTGGGGCTTAAGTCAGGCCCTAGAGGGATGTTGTTTTGCCAGCTGTGCTGTTTCTCCCTGAGCTCACTGCAGATACAATTTGTGGTAAACATTAACTGCTTCTCTACTGAAATTTTCACATTTGTCCAGGAACATATTTTAGGAAAACTAAGAAATAGCACAGTATTTAGAGATCAGATGAATTTATGTAAATTCATCACCTCAGTGAACCATTCTCAGGAAAGATAGTGAGAAATAAACTGTGAATAATTCCTCTCCAGTACTACCAAGAGGAAGATGGGAGAAGAGGCATTTCAAAATCTCACTCAAAGTGTCAGCAATTTTCTCCAGGCTTTCTTAGCTTAAATGCTTTTCAGGAAAAAAAAAAAATTCAGGGAACTTTTCAGGGCAGTTTACCAGAAATTTTCAGGGAATGTTCCTAATGGGAAAAGATGCATACAAACCCCAATGCAGCTAATTTAATACTCCTGACATTTTCTAGTAGCTGGGATTATGCAGAATGAGGCAGCTATGCAGCATGAGTCAGGTAAAACTCATTGAAGCACATGGATCTCCCTCCTCTTTCTGCCTTCCTGTCACCAAGCTGGTTTTAGGTTATAATGTGCTAGCTAGGCTGAAAGGCTGGTGAGAAATTAGGGTTTGCCACTCTGTTTGCATTACCTTTCTATGTCAGAAAGCAGGATATTCCTGTGGTGAGGTGTGCCTCCTAACAGCCATTCCCACCTGTATAGCACACTACCCTTTAGAAACACCCGGAGTTAGGAGGGTAGCTCTTAATGATTCACCCTCCTCCAGTATGCATGGATTAGTGCACCTAGAATGTAAGCAGGAAAATGCCATGAGCTTCCCATAGTTTGGCTTTCTCAAGTTTGCTGACTTGGCTTTCACTTCTACACCACCATGGGATCACAGCAGAGGCTCCATGGGTGCTGGGCAATTCCCCTGGATCCCCTTTGCTCGCTGCTTCCAGAGGGCACTGCAATGGCACTGGAGCTCCTGTAGAGCCCCTGTGTTGGATATCAAACATCAACATGAAAGGCTGGACAGATCCACAGCACAGCTTGGGGAGGGAATGTTCTTGAATGTTCATGGATGCACAAAAGCCAGGGGCAGGCAAGTGCCTAATGAATTCTCCAGAGAAGACAAGCCTGTGTCTTTCCTTCGGAGTCATGAGACCTGCTTGGGTTTGGCACCTCCTTCCAGGGCTGCCATGTGGTCATGGCTAATCCTGTGCCTGAACGGCCCTTGGCACAAGGGGCTTCTCCACTACGTGCCTCTGCTCCACAAATCCAAGCGGCAAACAAGGGCCACAAGGCTGTGACCTTACAGTGCTTCTAGAGCTTTGTTATTCCAGGAGATGACATCCTATCAGACCTTCTTATCACATTCCAGAAATTGATTTCAGAAGTATTTCATGGACTGTAAGTGGGACAGCTGTTCCCTTGTGACACTGTTAATAGCACAGATCCCCTTTGTCAGGAGTCCCAGAGCTGCTGCTCCCCTCCCAGGCTTACTTTAACACTTTGATTTAATCTCAGCCCAAAAGATCTGAAATGAAGGCTCAGCAAGGTGTACCAGGTGAGGAGGGCTTGGAGAGCTGGGCAATGGACAGGAGTGAGGGGACATCAGGCTGCACTGAGGCTGACCAGCCTGGCACAGTGTTAGCCCTGCACAGCTGTGCCTGTGCCACTGAATAAAACAACCCAGGGCCATTATTTGCCCTGAGAGGGGAAGGTATGGCCCACCTGCCCTGCCCATAGCTCTCTTCCCTCTTGAGAGGGATGATCACATCCAGACTGTGCCAGTAACATGCTGCAGAAGCCATGCTTGGGCACCTGCCTCTGTGGGGCTCAGCCTGTGGGTCCTGGGTGCACAAATGGTACCTTTGGGACAAGTGGGAAGCACAGAGATGGGACTATCTGTGCGGCAAAGGGGGGATCTCTGGGGTTTTAGAGGGGAGCAGAGCCCTCCACCCCTCCTGTGTGTCTGGACACTTTGCTGAAAAGACAAGGACCAGCAGAGACACAGTCCTGCAAAATCCATGGGTAGGTGAATCCTGTCACATCTTTTTTTTTTTTTTTCAAACTGGAGCTTAGCTAAATTTTCAGCAGCCCAGTAAATAAGGGTTTGCACCTAGCCATGTGTGAAGTGTGGCAAGCTGTGCATTGTTCAGTAAAAGGCCTTGCCTCCTGTGGGGGATACTTTTGGGTCTGTGATAAACCTGGTGGGACTGAGATCAAATAATACATCACGCCTTTTTTCTCACTCACCATGTCATGTGCAACCTGATAGCCTGCGATGGGAATCTGAAACTTGTGAATAAAACACAACAGAAGGGGAATACAAAATACAGAGCAGTGAGTGTGACAGACATGCAGAGCCGGTGGCACTGGGTCTGATTTCAGAAGAACAAATTTCCTTCCTCCACAGGGACAGGGCTTGATGGGTACCACACACGTCATGAAGTCCCTCAGGGTGGGCGCTGGGGATGCTGCAGACAGATGGCTGCAATTTTTGTCTCTGTTGTGCACTCAGGAGGTCAGTCACAAAACTCATCACCTCCTGCATGTCTTCTGTGATGAGTTTTGGACAAGACATGCACTCATGAGATTGCAACCCAAATCCAAGGTTGGATTTACAGGTGGGATCAGCAATATTTCTTGCTGAGATTATGGTTATTTTACAGGCACCAACCTGCTAAAGTGCCAAAGGTGTTTATGAAATGCATGGCTTGGACAATTACAATAACCTGGATGTGAGCTGAGTGGTTATGGATTGAAGAACAGAGGACTGTTGGGAGGGAAGGAAAGCAGCCCAAATAATCTGATTTTAGAAACAATCTCTTACTAATGAAACCGGGATGGGATTTTTGTGCTTTTGCCTACTGCATTTTTAAATCTGTCATTGTCTGAATTGCAGCTGAAGAAGAGATTTTAAGGTTAGTTGGCAAAACCCAGTTATTTATACAGTCATGTTTTTATTTGCAGTTTTCTGCCCAAAATAAGATGTATTTCCCTGACATTTCTAAACCAGCTCTGTTATGCCTGGTTAGTGCAGTAAAGCCAGAAGCACCAGCCTTGGTGATTAATCACAGTGAGTCCCATTCTGGGTGCCACTGCCGACCAAGTGAAAACTGGTGATGGGGTCAGTCATGCTCAAAAATATTTGTTGCTGGATGCAGAAAGCTCTGTGCCCTACATCTCTCTCCAGCTGTGTTCAGCCCTGTTCTAACTGGACGTGGTGTCTGAGTCCTGCCAGCCTCACTGTAAGTACTTGGGGCCCATCACCATTTCCTAAGTCATTGTGACTTGTCTTTTACCAGTTTCCCCAAATTTGAATGGGGCTCTGCTTGGCCACTTTTCCCTCCAACCAGGTTTAATGAACTGTATTTCTTGAGGGCACTCATGGGGCAAAACCTTCTTTTTCTGCCAAGTCAAATGGCCTGGGGGACAGTAAGCAGGCAGAGGCACGCAGTTATGCCTCTGGGGGCGAGGAGCAGGCAGGCTCCTTGGCTCAGGGTATCCTGTGCATCCTGCCCCCCTACACCACACACACTCCTCCATTACTCCTTGGCTGACATTTCCTCAGCACCTTCTGTTCTCTCAGGCTGGTCATACCCAAGCCACGTGCTGGCAAACCTCAGAAAATAATTGGCACAAAACCAATAAGTTCTTATTACGGTGAGGGTTGCACGTAGGAAACAACACATGCTAGCAAGGTTCTCCTGCCCTTATTGCCCAGGTAATCATCAACAACTTCAGCCCTTATCAGTGTGTTGGGCTGCAAAAACTGAACTTTAGCTCAAGCTAATGAAGCAACATTCCTCTAATGTTTCCTGGAATAGCAAGTTTCTTGACTGACCTGGCACAGATTTCTGCTTCTCTCCAAAAGCATAACAAGCCCCACAGGAGCTCTGCAGAGGATCAGAGTGTGGTTCCCTGGCTGCTCCTGCTGGATTAAGAGATACTTCTATTATCCAGGGTTGACACAGGTCAGTGTCATGTCATCCAGCCTGAGCAGTCTATTAGGTGTCAGATGGTTGCCTAGCTCCTATGGGCAAAGTACTGATCCTGTTAATATTATCAAATCAAGCCAAAGAGTGCACTGACTTGGACCCCTGACCCTCTCTTGCAGGGAAGAGTTACAATCATAGAATCATTTAGGTTGGAAAAGACCTCTAAGGTCACAGAGTCCAACTGTTAACCCAGCACTGCTGTGTTCGCCACTAAACCATGTCACTCCAAACCCTGGTGACATATCTACACACTTTTTGAACACCTCCAGGGATGACAACTCCACTGCTTTTCTGGGCAGCCTGTTTCAATGCTTGGTAATTCTTTCAGTGAAGAAATATTTCCTAATAAAATCTAAACCTCCCCAGTGCAACTTGAGGCCATTTCTTCTTGTTCTGTTGCTTATTACCTGGGAGAGGACCAGACCCCACCCGGCTGCACCCTCCTGTCAGGCAGTTTCAGGGAGTGATGAGCTCCCCCTGAGCCTCCTTTTCTCCAGGCTGAGCACCCCCAGCTCCCTCAGCTGCCCCTCACAGCACTTGTGCTCCAGACCCTTCCCCAGCCCCGTTGCCCTTCCCTGGACACGCTCCAGCCCCTCAATGTCTCTCTTGCACTGAGGGGCCCAGAACTGAGCACAGCATTGGAGCTGTGGCCTCAGCAGTGCTGGGTACAGGGGGACGGTCACTGCCCTGCTCCTGCTGGCCACAGCCTGGCTGATCCAGGCCAGGATGCCATCGGCCTTCTGGGCCACCTGGGCACACCCTAGATCATGTTCTGCAATGGGTAGGAATTAATTCTTGTCCACAATTTAGCCAGACTACCCACCTGGGATGTGTCTCCTGTGATGCAGAAAGGTCTGGAAGATGGCAGATAACACGTCTTCCAAAAAAGAAGAACTGGAAGATACTTTGGAGGGGCAGATGCCAGAGGTGCATTGAGCCAATGCTTTCAACAGAGCACTTTCAAGCAGAGCATCTTGTAACCACCTCTGAAGTGTTTGCACTGTGCAAAATGGCTAGCACTGAGGAGCACACCCAAGGGTGAAGGGAAGGATGGGTGCCTGGCTCCAGCTGCCATGAACACTGGGTGCTCACTGGCAGGTCACCTTCACTGCTGCAGGATTATGTCCATGACCTGATCAAAGGAAGTCATGCTGACAGCTGGTTTGGTAGCTCACAGGTTTGGTCTTAGCAGTTGCCTAACCAAGCCCAGGGAGGGCAAAACAAGTAGTTTCCTATTCCAGGGCAGGGAATGAAAGATAATGTATTAATAGAGGGAGGGAAGGAAAGGCATGATAGCTGAGCAGGGAGTGGATCTCTGATTGTCCCCTTGGCCGCATAACACTGAAGTCTGTGGGTGTAAGAGTGGGTGTCTGTGTGCTGCTCACTTGCTCCTCTCTGCAGCTGTACACCCTCAGGTAATGAAGCCTCCATCTGCTCACACAGAGATGTGTGAATTGATTTTGCAGAAAGCAAAAAGTGGGTTTAACTGTTCATCAGTGATGAACTGTGATTACTAAGACAAAAAGGGGGCAAAGGACATTTATCTCAAACAATGGAGGAAGCTTAACTTTCATGATGCAGCTATCTAGTGTTCAAAGACTTTGCTCCCAATATATTACTGGTGAGTAGTCCTGTTAAAAGTTATTGTTCACTCTTAACACTTGTCTTTCCAAGACCCAGAACATATGCCCATCAAAACAGACTGGGAGAGCAATTATAAAAGATGTGGATTTTGACTAAGTAAGAGGAAAGAAGAAGCACTGGTGGGGTCCAGGTTGAGGGTGCTGTTTTGGACTGTTCCACCAATTTGGCTGTTCAAACTTTTTTTCTGGATTAAATCCTGACAGTCTCAAAAGTTTTTCAGGTGCATTTCATAGCCTGGAGCAATTGTCTGAGTCCTGGAGAAAGAAGGGGTTACAGAATTGTTGAGAGTAGCCAGGTTTTACTTCTCAATCTTTCCATAAAATTCCATGAAAGTACTTTGCTCTGAGAAAGAATAACAATTTATTTTCATTAGTTGTTACGAAACTCTGGTCTGCATTGTCTTGAGTCAAGCTTTATATTAAATTTCATCCCACTCACACAGGTCAATGACTGCTGTGATTAGAAAGTCATTAGAGACCTCTTGACTCTCTTTGGCTGTGTATAAACACCTCAAAAACTAAGGGTGAATCTGTGCTGAGAGAGGATCTGCTCCTGCCCTCCCTTCCACCAAGTCAATCCAGCCCTTATGAGCTCTGTTTTTCCTAATGAACACACAGCAATGCAACTCAGTTCTTTGGGTTCTGCTCAGCCCCTGCTGAAACCCATAGCAAGATTCCTCTGGAATTCAGTGAGAGAAGGATGAGATCCTTCATGAGCTTTTCTTGCTAAATAACACTGACTTTGGATTTGTCTCAGGGGATAGTACCGAAATGTGAGTGTCAGCATCTCTGCAAGGGGTGTTTGAGGTAGTGGTGGGCCAGAAGAGATGTTTTAGGTCCCGTTTAGTGGCAGTTTATCTATTCAACATATATATATTTATATTTGCAGAGGACACCTAAATCTTGCAGAAGCATTAGGTCTTCCAGCCTGTTGGCTTCCCCCTGTTCAGAGTATTGTCTGAGGATTCTTGTCTACAGCATCCACAGACTACTGTAAAACCTAGAAAATAATCTAATTGATGGTGAGAGCTAAACTGTGTTTTACCGGGGTTCATGCTGTGAAGCATTGATTGAGATAAGCTTTTATTGCAGTGTAAAATCAACAATATTCATGCTTCTAATACATATACCCAGATTACTGTGGTTTCCTCTCTACCAGTCCTGAGCTGGACCCAGAGCTCATCCCACACATTCTCTTTTGTAGACCCCCACACTTCTTTTTCTTGATTTCTGGATGAAAATGTGTGGCTTGCTATGTACCTCTGAGCTCCATAACTCCAGCAGAAGGGCAGTTGCTTTCTATTTGTTTTCCTTGGTGCGATTTGGGGGTCTTTTTGGAGTGGTTTCTTTGTTTGTTTGGGGTTTAGTTTGGTTTTCTTTTTTCCTTTTTTTCCCCCAGACAGGTTCCAGGCTAAGGCTTCAGCTTGCTGGTTCTGTCCACATGCTTTTCTGAGTGTCCCTAGGGAAGGACAATTCCTTTCCATGTTCCCAGGAGTGGGATCTCTGTTTTCTTACTGTGGATGCTGGGCTACGTAAAATACCAGCCTACTGCTCGTAGTTACTACCTGATGATGTCCTGATGATCTCCTGGCTGAGGGTGAGGTCCCACCATGGTGTTTTTTGGTTTGGGTTGGGTTTTTTTTCCATTGAACCAAGCGCACTGTTTTGTCAAGAGTTTGTTGGTGGTGTTTGTGAAGTAGTGAGAATGGGAGGGAATGAAAACTTGCACCAACAAGCAGGGCATACCCAGAATTTCTTGCTGCTTGGAGTGGTATTTGAGAACCCAGTTTGGCCAAGGTTTAGTCAGAATTCCAGGGTTTTTCTTTTGTTGGATTCAGGTGCAACTGTCTGTTGAACTCAAGTGGAGCTGTCAAAGGATTTGTTTCCCGTGTGCACAGAGAGTGGTGCCCTCCACTCCTTTTGGATTTTGCAGCACAGGCTGCTCCCCTGCCGCCTTCTCCTTCAGCAGTGCCAATCCTTCAGGACAGCCCCCATCACCGCTCCGGAGCACACCCCTCTCTGTATTCTTATAGCCAGCCAGGGGTGTTTAACACTCCCCTGTGCCTGCCACAGCTTTGCCATGAGGGTTTGGGCAGGATGAGGAGGAATAGTGCTGCTCTCTTGAAAGGCAGCAGGTGCTCCACGGCACCTGTGTTTGCTGTTCCAGGTAGATGTGACGGGGGCAGGGGCACCACGCAGCACACCCGGGGCGAGGGCAGCCCTGCATGCTGCAGCAGAGCTGGGCTGGGAGCCTTCAGAGGCAGGGTCACCAGCCCGCAGCCCTGCAAACCACACAAACGCTGTTGGCTGAAGCACCGGGGTGTGTTGGCACAACAGATGGCAGCCACTTAGTAACTGAAGGCAAAGCTCCTGCTCTGGGAGGGGCTGCAGGCTGCCTTGGAAGTGACTTCAGAGATGGGAGAGCTCGCACAACAGCTGTATGGGTTAAGTTGAAAGCTTGTCACATACCAGTAGTGCTGATATTGTTGTTCACAGAGATAAAAATTGTGTTTCTTTACTGTGCCAGGACATATTTTATTGAAGACTCATTTCTTTCCATGGAAGAGATCAAAACAGGCTATGAGTGCACAGATGCCTCACTCTGTGCTAGAGTAAGGGGAGAACCTGACTGGCATCAGTGGAAACTCGTGGCCAAACTCCTGCCCAGAAGTTACTTTACAGTTACTTACAAAGCTGTCCCTTTTATTTCCAGAGATAAGCACCCTGTCTTTGTTATATGCCTGTTTACCAGGATGCCACCAGCAGGCTGTAGGCTCACAGCCACCCATTGCTGCTCTGTGCCCATACCTGTTCCAGGATAGCTGAACCCTTTGCAGGAGACTTGTGACATGTTGGTAGCTACAAGGGCATCAATAATTCTTGATGCAAAAGCACTGAACACCATGGCCTGAGTACAGAAATCTGCACTTCTCTGCCTGGGCCCCCAACCCTGCTGCACCAGTCTCTTCTCCACTACCTGCAGAAATTCCTGCACCACTCAGAAATCACTTCTAAAGAGATTGGTTTTGTTTCTGATTTGGATGTGTTCTTCTTCCACTGCATCTTCTGCCATCAATCCCTCTCATGTATTTCCTTACTAGTCTGCAGATTGTTTTTTCTTTGAACCAGTGCTGACTAGATTTAGAATCTGTTCTGCTAGCACCTTATGCTTATGGACAGAAGTCTACTGGTTCAAGCATAAACCTCATAAATGGCATTTTTTGGAAGACAAATGTGGCAAAGGTCACAACTACTGTGCTGCTGAGGATGTTGCCAATGCAGGGGTTCATATTCCCAGGGATTTAACCTGCTCCTGGCCTACTCTGTCTGCCCAAACTGCAGCTCTGTCTGGCAGCACATTTTAAGGTGGTATGGAAGAGTGTGGTCTCAGTAATCTGCATGTCTGTGACCTCGATCCTGAGTGCTGAAATTAGCTTTACAAGCATTTAAGCTCAAAACCCTCTCCATAGCTTCCATCAGTACTGTCTGGACAAGAAAGTGCAGTGATGGCATATCCCAATGCGTAGCCATGAATTCCCTCCTAGCCTTTAGTTATCTTCCTGGAGAAACTCATTAACCTCAAGGTCTGACATTTAGCATCACTGGGAGTAGTTGGCTTTTAATGGTTTTCTCTAAAGCCCTGTGGAAGATGAAGGCTGTGTCCCAGAATTCAACTGCATTCAGAACAAGTAAAATGTAACAATATGGGAGCCAAGATGTAAAATACACCCATTTTTTGTCTAACTTTCAACATATTTTTTTGCATAATTCCATCTGTGATGGAATATTTAATTTTCTAATGCTATTCACTGCTTGATTGTTCCTGGAGTGACTGGGTCACTGCTGTTGAAGGGGAGTTGATGCTTTCTTCACTCGTGACCTGACATTTTATTTTTTTTAAGACAGCCAGCTATAAAAGTTTAAAATTAAGGTCTCCTTTGCTTTATCCTTCTTATCTTACCTCTTATTTCTAGAGCTTTAGAAGTAATTTCAAGTTTTCTTCATTCCCCTCTGTGTTCAGGGTTGCACATTCAGGGTCTTTCATTGGCCTAAGTACACTGCCACAGAGGGTTTTAATTTGTCTCACAGTATTGCAATATTTGTCCAATTGAACATGTTATAGCGAAATAAAAGGAGTATCTTCTGAACTCTAAAATTAATGAAACAACACCCAAAACTTAATAAAAATGTTGTTAAGAGGAAAATATTATAAAAAGATATGAGCTCTGACAGAGAACGAGGAATTATGCTGGCAACAATTGTAAACACCTGTGTGACTCATGGTCCATACTTATACATACATACACTGCATTTGGTAAGAAAGGTAATGCTGAGAGCAAAAATGGGGACAATATCCTCTAACTGTAAGAATGGCTTTGAAAGATTATATGGAACTTGATTAGTAGGCTGGGAAGAACGTGAGATAGTCACAGCAGCTTTAAATATAGACTGGAGCCTTAAGTTTGAGCATGCGAGGCATGAAAATGGAGTTTTGGCATGGCCACATGAAAGCTGAGAACATTCAGATCTGTCAGAAAAAGAAGAAAAAGTGACAATGAGAAAAAAATTAAACACTGTATCTAAACCTCTGGATTAGCATTTCAAGTAAAATCGCTATGTTCATTCTTTCTCTCCTTTCTGCTTCCCTAATCAGTACTAAATCACTTGGATAAATAGACCAACTTTTAAAGGAAACAGCCTTTAAGGTCTTTATGCTTTTTCATAAAGAGCAGGAGTAAGTGGGGTTTTTTTGGTGGGGGGAGGTTGGGTGGAGGGGGCACAAGATTCATCCTCTGGTCAATCACAAAATCTAATCTGTGGTGAGTTGAAGTCAGATGTTCAGACCCTGGTTGGATTCACAGTTAGCATCCGGGGAAAATTCCACAGCTCGGGGGTGTTTATTGGACCTCCTGGTCAGTGCTAAGCCCCATTTTTTTTCACAAGTCTCTGTGTGTGTGTATCTGTGTGTCTGTGCGTACATACGGAATATATAGGTAAAGCTCAACTATTAACAAGTTGCCTGATCTAGATTTATGCATGAAATGAGCAAGAAGGAGCCATAAACACAGCCTGTTTGTAGTCTCTATCTAGCAATCCCCATAGACTGAATCCCAGATGTTTGAGCATATCTAGGCAAAGATCGTGTTATGTTTCATGAGTTTCTATTTACTTCCCCCAGCTACCAGTCAGTGTGTTGGGTCAGATGAACTTTGTTCTGGTTCAGCAATGAATAATTGGGATCCTATATGCTCATCCATGGTCCACTGCAAGATCCTCAGCACAAAACATGAGAGAAACATCTATGCCTGTAGAGGTGAGTTAGAGTGTTTATTGTGTGTATTGTGAATAATTACATTTATAGACCTGTTTCTCTGCTTTGAAGAAGGGAAATTTTCTAGCTGTCATGCAGGACATTAAAGAAGATGAACTGGGACAGAGGAGAAGGAGCTCTCTGTCAGTGTGGAAGCGCAGGGGACCTGAGCATGGGAACCAGAGCTGATGGGTTCTAGGTTTAAAAATGAGTTTTCTGTTAGCAGAGAGTAAAATAAGTCCCAAGGTTTCCATAGCCCAAGGGGAATATTTGGGCAGTGCTGTGCAACATTCAGTAATTAGGGTGAATGGCATTCAAATATTTCACCTTTTCTCTGGTGAACATTTATGTGATTCAAGGTGAAGTAAATGAGGTATAGCATGAGAAATCCACAGATTTCTGCTTCAGAACATCCCAAGGAAGGAAATGGTCTAGGTAGGCTCATGGTAGTCATAATCTTGCTTCCCTCTGGCTAAAAGGAGCATTTTCAACCTGGATTTCCCAAATCCCTGTAAGTGTGGGATGTTTGCCCAAATCTTCCCTAAAAGGATAGCTCAACAGAGCAAACATTGTGACAGGACCCTGCAAATCTACTTAGGCATGTAACTCCTGGATGAGGCAAGGGTTAAAGCCCTTGCTGTTTGATCTGTGTACTTTAGAACAAGGCTCCCACGCAGCACACTGGCTTTTCTGAACGTGCTGCCTGGCTGTGTAGGAGGGCAGTGGCAAGGCACTCAAACCAAAGAAAAGGAAATCTTCTACTGTTCCAATTCCCCTCCCACCTCCACTGATCCCATGGGAAGACTATTTAGGGAGATCATCCAGCAAAACCCAAGCAGCACTGCCCTGCACCCCCCTGGTTACCCACAGCTATTTGTTTTGTTGTGTTTTCCACAGGGTAGGTTTCCAGCCAGCTGGCCTCGCTCACCGGCCATGGTCCCGTGATGTGAGTGCCAGTGATGATGCTCCCTGGGAGCTCAGGGAGGGGGATGGTGACAAACAAACTTGGATACTCTGAGCTAAAATATGTCCCGGCATGCCTGAATATAAATATACAAAAGGCATCAGAATCAATAAATTATCTGCATGCTATGTACCACATGGTGATTGGCAGTGAGAATGAGGTCAGTGCTGTGGCTAGCCTTGCACACTTAAACCTGAGCAGGATCCCCCCACTCCTCTGGCAGCACCATGTTGCAGAAGTGACCCTCTGACTTCAGTGGAAATACTTGTATTTTCCAAGTAGGGGGAAACCCATGGCACTGTCTGCTCCCAGTCCATTCCAGCTTGCTCTGCTGTGTCAATTCAAAGGGAGTAAATAGCCACTTCTTGTTCATGTTTACAGCAACTTCTAGCTGTGCCTTGAGCAAAGATAAGGGAATGTGAGGGCTACAGCTCTCTAGGCCACAGAGCAGTGCCTTTCTGGGGTGAGACACTGCATGGTGGCAGAAATACTTCTCTGTATGCTCAGATGGTTGAAGCATTCACAGCAGCACTGAAATTCAACAGGGGAAGAGTATGCAAGAGTGTCAACAGTTCTTTAAAGAAATGTTTTGTACTTTTCAGCACAAACTAGTCCCAAACTTTCTTATCCATGAAATTATCCTGTTTCAGTTATTTTTATTGAAATGAAAAGTATATTTTTCTCCTATTTGCTCTCTTTTAAATGCATATGAACTCAAGAAGCTGTGCAGACTATAGGTATGTGGAACACCAACAACTGTACTGTACTCCAAAAGGTAGCTATGTAGACAGGCTCTGGAAATGGTCTTGAGACCTTTAGCTCTGCACACAGAACTCTTCAAGTGGCCTTCTTTCCCTTTCTCCACACTGGGGAAGCACCAACAGGCCAAAGGAAAGAATGTAGTGACAGAACATGGGGGAATGGCTTCCAGCTCAAAGAGTAGGTTTAGATTAGATATTAGGAAGAAATTCTTCACTGTGAGGGTGGTGAAACACTGGAACAGGTTGCCCAGAGAAGCTGGGTGCCCCAATTCCCAGAACTGTTCAAGGCCAGGTTGGATGGGGCTCTGAGCAACCTGGTCTAGTGGAACTGTCCCTAACCACAGCAGGGGAGTTGTGAATAATTTTTAAGGTTCCTTCCAACCAAAACCATTCTATGATTGTACGAAATTCTCTGTCAGATCCAACTGACTCCCAAGAGATGCACACAGCTCTGCTGTTAGTACAGCACTGTGGCAAAAGAAGCAAATCCACCCACAGAGCCCACTGCACAAACAGCCTTAACCAAATTTGCAGCCCAGCTTAGCCCTTTAAAAATATTTGTGGGGGGGTGATGTCAGCACCTGGATTGCCAATGCACTTGTTGGTCTCCACCCTCAGCCTACTTTAGTTCCCACACAGGGACAGAGCATCCAGACCGAGTGGGAGATAGGCAGAAGCTTGGAGGGAAAACTTATCTGCAGCGACCCAAAGTCCAGGGGCAGAACCACTGGGCTCCATCTTCCTCCTCAAGGTAAAAGAACTGGCTTACTTATTAGGTCAGATTTTCTCATGTGCGAGGACGTAGAAGGCTGGCAAAACAACTTGAAAATGTAGGGATTTGTTAACTGCATGCACTAGGCTTTTAATATTTAATCTGCAAACTAAAGTAACTTCAATTGAAACTCTCTGTCTTCATGCTGGTATGGTCCCAAGGCTTCTCATTTGCACCAGAGATGTTACAGGCTAATCTGGTTGTGTAGTTGAAATTCTTTGTCTAAACTTAATGTTTTATTTGTTTGAGGGTTCTTATTTTATTTACATGGTATGCAGAGATTAGTGCATGATATTTCTGATAAAGTATTCTCTTTTCTCTGCATGAACTCCAAAATCATATAAAATTCAAAAATTGCTGTCATAAAGTAAATAAAAGCAATAACCAACAGAAAAGTTTATGGGTACAACTCAAATGGGATTTTTGAAATATGAGACTTTTAGCATTTTTCAATTCAATTTTTCCTTGAAATTTCAGGAAAGGCAGAAGTTTATTGAGAAAATACTATTTCATCTGTGGAAATGACTCACAAAATATGTGAATTTCTTCAGAAATTAAAATGTCTAACCTTAGGTTCTCCTTGTACTTTTAGTAGTAACAAATAATTCACATTTATTTATCTTTCTCTATAAAATAATAGTTTGCACTGAATTTTTTAAAAACAATACACCTGCAAATATAGGAATTTAACAACTCTTAACAGTAGCCTATTTACGATGTGTACTTGTTGAACTGGGTCTTGGGCATTATTTATTTGAAAACACTTGCAGAAAGCAGCATTGATTTACACAGACTGCTCACCCCTGTGTGCTCTATTTTGGGGTGACACTGGGAACGTCCTTGCTGGAAATCAAAGAAGGTGATAAGCTGCCAAAGGTGGCTTTTACTTCTTAGCACCCCAGTGCTTACTGACTCCTGGCCACTGAAACAACATTTATTTAGACTGACATAAAAAACTCTATGGAATCTGCCACCTTCATGCATCTGTCCTTTACGTATTTTTCTTTTTCTTTTTTTTTTTTTTTTAAGAGCCTGTGACCTGAAGGTTGAGCTCAAGGACACATCCAAGCAAATCACCAGTTTCCCCTTTGCTCTGCCTGCTGACCTCTGCTCTCTCCTCATTATTCCCAAAAAATGGAACTTTCCACACGAGAAATTTGCCTCAACTTCATGGTTGTCCTGGTTACTGTAATCCTCATGTGGCTCCTTGTGAAGTCTTATCAGGATTGAAAGCTTTTTGCACTGAATTTTTTAAAAACAATACACCTGCAAATATAGGAATTTAACAACTCTTAACAGTAGCCTATTTACGATGTGTACTTGTTGAACTGGGTCTTGGGCATTATTTATTTGAAAACACTTGCAGAAAGCAGCATTGATTTACACAGACTGCTCACCCCTGTGTGCTCTATTTTGGGGTGACACTGGGAACGTCCTTGCTGGAAATCAGGTGATAAGCTGCCAAAGGTGGCTTTTTACTTTAGCACCCCAGTGCTTACTGACTCCTGGCCACTGAAACAACATTTATTTAGACTGACATAAAAAACTCTATGGAATCTGCCACCTTCATGCATCTGTCCTTTACGTATTTTTCTTTTTCTTTTTTTTTTTTTTAAGAGCCTGTGACCTGAAGGTTGAGCTCAAGGACACATCCAAGCAAATCACCAGAGTTTCCCCTTTGCTCTGCCTGCTGACCTCTGCTCTCTCCTCATTATTCCCAAAAAATGGAACTTTCCACACGAGAAATTTGCCTCAACTTCATGGTTGTCCTGGTTACTGTAATCCTCATGTGGCTCCTTGTGAAGTCTTATCAGGATTGAAAGACTCTCAGAAACCCTGGAAGTGATTTCAGTGTGTGCCTTCGCACACATCAGTGGCATCCACAGCATGCCGCAGCAATTTGTTTTCAGTCAACTGAGGATGTTGAACCTTTATTTTTTCACTCTCTCCAATCTGTTGCCTGTGCTAATGTTTGTAATGGGTCTGTGATGGTGTAATTCTTTCAGTCTGCAGTGATCCAGCTGGAAATTGTAAGATGCTTAGGAACAGTTTGATGTGGCTGTCTCCTCTGTGGTAGCTTCTATGAGTGCTGTACTCCCAGCCCACCATGCTGGCTTCTTTGGCAGCAGTGTTGGGTTCTGGAGGGTGTAAAACTGCCTTGTGTAATCATGTAAGGGCCTGTATTATCCAATGTAAAGGGCATAAACTTGCTTAGCAAAAAAGAATGTGAAACCTCTGCTTCCACTTGCACATTTTGTTTAAATAAAGACCACATAAAACCATTTTTTGGAGCACTCCTTATCCCTCTCCTGACCTGAGCTGATAATAGATGTGGTACAGTGTGATATGAAAGTGAGGTGGTTTGCTTGTTCCTCCTACTTACATTTCAATTTGTATTTTTTAAAAAGTGCTGTAGAATGGAAACCCTGCAGCATAACAGATATCTAACCACATACATGACCTGTTTGGTACCCTTAGTACCTGTGGACACGGACTTCAAAGACAGCCTTTGTCCCACTGGGACATCATCAATAATTGCGTTTTCTGAAGCTGGATTTCGGGCAGGGATTCCCACAGTTCTAATTTGGGCCACACTATTTTGGAGCGGTGCCTGCAGGGATGAGCCTGGCCAATTGCAGGCGTAGGTTCCTGCTGGCACCCCAGCCCAGCCATGAGCCTTGCCCAGAGCAGAATTCCCAGTGGGACATGCCAGGTGTCACGGCACAGCCGTGGCCAGCCTCAGGAGGCTGAGGTGTGACTGTGTCTGGGTTGCTGCGATGGTGTCGTCGCCTGCTAAAACATCTTGAGCCAGCTTGAAGAGCCCACAGTTCCTGGGCTTGTGAAATCAGTAATCAAACTCCTCCCAGGAATTCCCCATCTGTCATTTTAATGGCTTCAGAGAATCAGCATCCTCTGCAAAGTACAGCTTCCTGTAGGAAGGCAGTTTAGTATGTGCCATGATGCTGATACATGTCTCTTTCCCTTCCAGGAGCCTGGAAGGTGCAGGCAGCATTGCAGGGCTGTGCTGGGCTACCCAGGTCTTTGATGGTGAGGCAGAGCTGGCCGTCACAGGTGGGATTTGGGCCTGGGTTTTAGGGGAAGAGCAAATATTCTGTTAGCACTACTTATTAAGGGTTTGTGTTGCTTGAGTTTGCTAATAAATGAGCCCTTGCTCAGGGTCATTTGTACTGTCCATCTGGGTCTGCAGTCTTGCAGTTTGTGCCTCTCATTCTCCCAGCCAAGGAATCCCCACTGCAGTGCAATGCTAAAAAGTCGCCTCTTGTTTATTCTTGGCTGCAAATGAGCAAACTTGCCTCCAGCACTTCTGGGGATGGCAAATTTTCAGTAAAAAAAGTGCTGAGACATTGAAATGTTCTGTCAGTAATGGACATAGCCTTTCTCTGCAGCCCACCTTGCACCAGATGCTGCCTTCTATCAGTATTGTCTGTTTGTGTTCATAAGCTTGGCTGAGACATGCAAGCAATGGCTAGAGAAGGACATGGAAAATCTATTTTTAATACCGTGAATACTTGATAATTCAGTATGAAAAATGAGAATCTTTCACTGGCTGTAACTCCCAGAAGAGAGCAATACCATGACTGAATTGACATTTTTGGGCTCATCCCAGTCTAGCAATGGAAAAACCAGAGGTGTGGTCTTTTGCTGTCTGAATCCAGCAGTGGTTCAGAAACAGTTCAAAGTGATCCTAGCAGTTTTCAGTGTGTAATGAAAACTGAGTTCACAGGATGGCTTGGTTTGCAAGGGACCCTAAACTTCATCTAGTTCAAACTCCCTCTGCCAAGGGCAGGGACACCTTCCATTAGACCACTCCTTCACTTTAGATCCATCCCCCTTGTCCTATCACCACATGTCCTTGTAGCATGTTCCTCTCCAGCTCTCCTGCAGATCCCTTTAGGTACTGGAAGGCTGTAGAAGGCATTCCCAAAGCCTTCTCTTCTCCAGGCTAAACAGCTCTCTCAGCTGGTCTTCATAGGAGAGGTGCTCCAGGCTGCTGATTGTCTTTGTAGCCTCCTCTGTACTCACTCCATCAGGTCCATGTCCTCCCTGTGCTGGGAGCCCAGAGCTGGTGCAGCCCTGCAGGTGGGCTCTGAGCAGAGCAGAGGGGCAGAATCCCCTCCCTGGCCCTGCTGCCCACCACGGGATGCAGCCCAGGACACGTTTGGCTCTCTGGGCTGTGAGTGCTCATGGCTGGGTCGTGTTCAGTTCTCATTATCTCATGCCCCCAAGTCCTTCTCCTCAGGGCTGCTGTCAATCCATTCTCCACCCAGCCTGTATTTGTGCTGAAAGATGCTAAGAAAATATTCTGGAGAGTTTGGGCCATCCACAACTTTTAGTCAGCAATCTTTTTCAGAGTCAACATGCATCTGACTTTGACAATATGATTAAGGTAAATCACCTTGAACAAGTTCCTAAAAGTGAGAATACCAGCCTAAGTGGTTCTCTTTTCCAGCATTTCTAGTTTTCAAGCAGATTTTGAATGAGATAAATTACTTGCCTAGGTCATTTGCCTGAAACTGAGGCAAAAGACAATTCAACATTTAGTGCCAGATGCTGTGAGGAGCCAGAATTTTATAGGTGTGCAGGCACATTAATGTGTGTGTACACACAACTTCAAGCAAATACAGATTTATAAATACAAAATTTCCTAGTTTTAGGGACATTAATGGAGGTGTTTGGTGTGACCCTTAAGGTTCAAACTCTGTCCATTACCTTCTTGCTCACCAAAGAATCCCTGGATGAGAGATGGCTTTTGGAGATTCATGTTGTCATGATTTTCCATCCCTTTGCAGTATAAAGGAGATGGAGAACATCAAACAACTTCTGGGCTAACAGTGATTTGTCTTTAGTTTATCAGTCAAATTATTTTAGGCAAAATTTTCATTAGAACAATACTTTAGTGTAAGTAGCTACTCTAGCCCCTGAAGCCTCCCTGCGTAAAATGTTCCAGTGCTTGAATGTCCTCACAGTAAAAAAGGGTTTCCTTATGTTTAAATGTGTTTCCTGCCCTTGAGTTAGTTCCCATTTCCTTATCTCATTGTTGGGCACCACTGAGAAGGGTCTGACTCTGTCTTGTTCATTCCCACCTACCAGGTGTTGACATACACTGAGAAGACCCCTCTAAGCCTTGTCCAGGCTGAACAGTCCCAACTCCTTTAGCCTTTTTTCATCAGATGCTTTCTCATCCTCATGACCCTTTGCTTTGACCCTCTGCATGTCTCTCTTGTACTGGAAAGTCCAGCTCTGGACACAACATTCCAGACATTTCTCCAGTGCTGAGCAGAAAAGAAGGATCACCTCCCTCAGTCTCCTGCCACTCTTCTGCCTGGTGCAGCCCAGGAGGCTCTTTGGCTTCTGCTGCAAGGGCCCATGTTTGGTTCATGGTGTCCCCAGTGAGCCTCAGGTCCCCTGCAAAGCAGCTTTCCAGCTGCTTGGCCCCTCATATGCATTTGTATGTCAGCATTTGGCCCAAGAGAAGTTTTACGCAGCATGCCCAGGACATCAGTGCAGCACAGTTCCTGCCCATGGGGAGGGCTGCTCAGGTGACACTTTACTACCCTTGTTATAGATGGATACTGAGATGATTGGCTCTCACAATTAAAAGATAACCATTGTGTGAATATTAAGAAAAGCTTTAGTGATGTGTAGTTATGTTATTGTAGTTTAGATGTCCTCTGTTCTCCCCATAGTTCCCTTTTCCTGCCCTGCATTGTGACCATCAGACAGCCAGGGCTGTCCAGGACAGGTAAAAGGAAGGCTGCACATGTGTCCCTTGCATGGGGCAGCTGGGAATGGAAAAGCTTGGTGCATAGGGAGTGCGGCAGGGCAACGCCTGATCTCCAACCAAGTTACAAGAAAAGGGTTGCCACAGATAAATGGCAAAGAAGAGCTGACTGACAGACTTTGGGAGGGGCCAGGGCTGGCTGATGCAACCCCCAGGGGTATAAAGGACTGAGCATCCATCTTGAAGATGAACTGGCGTGTGGAATGCACGAGGGGCAGTTCCCAGCGCTGCAGCTTTTTCCTTACTTAGTCGTTTGTTGTATTTTTGTTAAGGTTTAATAAAGCTTTTTAAATTTTCAAAGTGAGCAGTTGTTTCTCACGTACCCCATCCCTCTGCCATCCCACCTCCTTTGCTAAAGGCACTCTGTGCAGCAGGAACTGCTCACAACAAGTAAAACAGTGGTTGCTCAGGTTGCCTGACCTGGCCCAAATGAGGTAATTTTCACTCTGCCACCTAAGCATGGATGAATTAGCCACACACAGAACCAGAAGTCCAGCAGCAATCTCTACATTCCCTTTACTGGGCTTTGGATCAGACTGTAGCTACCTAATTCTAGAAGTTCAGATTTCAGAAGCTTGACTCTAGGCCTGGTCATTTGGAATTGCTAAGCCCTTAGCACCTCACTCCAGAGAAACTCAGGACACAGGATGTTCAGCATGCTTTTGGGAAAAATCAGATCACTAGTTTATGGGCCTGCATACCAGCCTAGAACAGATTTAGGCACCAAGAATTGAAACTTTGGCTAATCATTTGAAAATTGTTCGGTGGGGTTTACCAGAATGCTTTTACCAATCCAGTATGTTTTCAGCTGAAACCAGTTTCTGTATTATTTTTTCAAGAAAATTGTTTTTATCAAGGAAAAATAAAATTTGTCAAAGGCAAATGTCATGTATGAAAACAACTGTGTCCATTTTTCTTTTGAATGATGTGTCAAAGCTGCTGTAGGCTGTGTGACCTGTGCCCCCTTCTCCTTTATTGCCCAGGCTCCAGGCCAGGCAGGCTCTCTATCCCATGTTGCATAACCAATCACTCTCATGATGTGCTACCTCCAAGCCACAAGGTAGGAAATTGTCATGCAATGAGACAGAGGTGAGTATGAAAAAAATAAGTGGCTGACATCAAGGATCTGCATGTGCTGCTTCCTAAGTGGATTGATTACAAACATTTTCACAGTGACATTTTTTAGTTTGCAAAGATTCACTCAAAATGCAGTTTTCCTTGGGGAAAAAAATGGCACACTGAGTAAGCTCTGTGTTCAGCAGATGGAAATATATAACATGAAATGTGTAAGTGCTGTGTGTGTTCAGCAGATGACAAAGAAAATGAAGAAGAAAATGCAAAACCCGGGGTTCTCAGACTTATCAAGGCAGCGTTCCTGTGTATGCACAGAATCTTTCTCTGGGTCATGCCAAAAAAAATGTGAAGCATAAATAACTTCCTCGCTATGTAGCAAGTCCAGCACAGTTCTATTTATACAACTGCATTTGGAAGCGTGCCAGAGGCAATAGATGCCCTTGCAATTCAAGAAGAACTTGGCACAATCATAATCTATATTTTGCTGGTGCAGTGAGCTAGAAGGGATCAAGAAGACTGACAGGTGCTGACTCGCTGGCTGGCCATTGCGGGGGCTCCTAAATCACTCTTCACCTGCACAGCTGAGCTGGTTTGCCCCCTGTGTGCTGGGCTTACCCATGGATTACGGGTCTGAGCTGGAAAAGCCTTTGGCACGTTTCTCAGGGCCACATACAGCTGCTGCTCAAGCCAATCAGCTCTGACCTCCCAGCTTAACAGTTCAGCTGGCAGCTTCTGCAGAGAGATGACAGCGTTTTCAAGCAGGCTCTGCTATGCTTATCAGCTAATGCCAATCTCTGCTCACACTGGGCTGATCTGTGAGGGAGTGCAAAGAACCATAAATTCGTATATGGAACGAACAGAGGTGGTCATCTTGTCCCACCGTGCGTGCTGCGTTCCACTTGTACTTTCCAGTTCGTGGCTGTAGTGGGTGGATGAAGGAGATGAATAATAATTTGGTTTTGGCAGCAGTTGTTAGGTAAATGTAGAGTCATGCTTCCTTCTTCTACAGCTTGTATGGCAGGGCCCAGGAAAGTTTTTGTATTTGCCTGGTTGTGCCTTAATCTTTTGGTTTTACATTTCTGCCTTTTGGTGTCCCCAAATGAGCTGCTAGAGCTGTGCCTCTCTTCCAAATGACTGTTTTCCTTGTGTTTCAACTCTGCCCTCTTGGGAAGCAGGCAGTGGGTTTTGTGGGGTTTGTCTCAGCCTCATGGCCAGAGATGTACACAAGTCTACCAGAATAATGTCCTGCCCTGTTCATGTCTGCTCCACCCTGCTGTCCCTGCCACGTGTGTGAAGGCCTGGAGCAAGTGTGGCTCAGGTGACCTGAAGATCAAATTGATGGGGTCAGGATATTCATGGTGATCCAGGTATCAGTTGCTCAGGAGGGACTTAATCCCTTATGGATATGTGCCTGGGGAGGAGGGCTCCTGGAGAAGATCCTACCTTGTGCTTATAAAATCTGCATATTTTTACATGCACATTGCTTTTGTGTGGGCTTGCACATCACTGTGACAGCCTGGCCCAGATGCATCACCCAAAATATCTAGTGGGAGTGACCCAATTCCTTAATCAAAACTAAGGGACACGTTGAGCAATAAATAATCTAGGATGGATTTTGCATGTTCTTCTTTTCCCTGCTGTATTCAACCCTTTTGCTGCTCAGCTTGTTGTTCTCAGACATCTCTTGGCATAGCTAAAAGCAGGAATATAATTTTTTAATACTTGCAGCACAGTTTCACTGGTGACTGCCAGCTCCAGGAGGACTGACCCGAGCCTTGTTACCATGTTAGGCAGGATCTGCTTTGGCTTCCTACAAGCCATCTCCCCAGTGTGCTCCAGTGGAACTGGGCCTGGTTATGTCAGACAAGGATCTGCCCCTCCGTGTCCCTCTGGTTCTGATCTGCCCTCCACAGAGTTCTGTTTTAGCATCACATGGAAGAGATATGCCAGAAGTAGCTTTAGATCTTCCACTTCAACACAATTTTCAATAAAAGAATTTCACTATAAGCAGTATTAATTAACACTTTAATGAAGCTATGATTTGGAAACAGTAAGCCTCACACTTTAAATCTATACCTCTATTTCAAACTATGCTTTCAAATCGCTAGGTTCTAAAACTTATCTGTCTTGGAACAAAATAAGCAATAACAATTAACTGAGTTTAATGGAATTCTTTTGCAACAGATTTGTTTTTACAGTTTAGAACAGAATTTTATTATATTCTATTAAAATTTTTAAATGTAGCCTATTTTTAAAAGTGATTTAAATTAAGTGATGTCAGAAGGTAGTAAGCATTGAAAACACTAAGCCTTGGGTTTTTTTCTATTTTCAGTCTGGGCTACTTCCCTACTTAATGATACCTCTGGGTACTTCAGCTGCATTTTTACCTGTGTATCAAGAAAACTGTGAAACTGAAACTGTCTCATCAGATACATTCAATTCCATGTTATAATGAGGCTAAATAAAGTCTACTGTGAGATTAATAAGTGGGAACTTACACCTGTTGTCCCAGAGTCGTACTCCTTTTTGAAGCCTTGGTTGGGAGTTTTGGCTATTCTCTCTTCTGAGGCTGCACTCAGCTGAGCTCTGAAATTACTGAAAACTCCCTTTCAGCTTGGGGAAAGCTTGTCTGCATAAACAGCCAGCTCCAAATGTGTAGTGCTCAGCTTCTAGATTTAAATCATACCATACTGCATTCCCTGACATAGAACAGAGGGAAAGTCAATGAAATTCAGATGGAAAAAGAAAAAAACAATCAGAAATTTCAACAAATAAAGGCCTATTTAGCTAGAAATAGAAAAAAGACCGTAGGACATAGTGTTAATGCAAATATCAGAAAGACAAAGATTACAGTGTCAGTAAAGAAGATGCAGTATGCATTAAAGAAATCTTTATCAAAATAAACTCACTGTTAAAAAAATATATAATAACCCTCCAGCCTGACATTTCAAAAATAGGAAAAGTGCAATTAGGACTAAAGTGTCAACCGGAATAAGACACCAGGGAGGCTGTAAGGCAGAAAGCACTGTGGCCATAGAAAACTCCAGCTTCACACCACCTCCACAAAGTGGGAAAATGTCAAACTGGTCTCTAATTCCTGCTACATTTTTTAGCAACATAAATTCTTTCCACTTGGGCAGTCAGATGTCACAGAAGGAGAAGTCATGCAGCCACTAACAGAACACAGGATCAGGATCAAATGTTACCTTTGTAAAATGATGGTGTGACAATGACCACAATGTGCACGAGGGAAACTTCCTCATGGGGCTAGGAAGGCTGAAAGAAGAATCAGCAAAGCACAGGGAGGAGTTATGAATAAAATACTACTGCCCAAAACACAGAAAATGTATCTACATTGGCAAAACTGAAAAGAACTCAGGAAAGTTAAATAAAAAGTTGTAAGGAGGGCAAGAAAACTGTTGATTAACAGCACAGCAGATGCATTAAAAGCTAAAAATAAAATACATCAGAAGCAGGCAACCTGCCAGGAGACTGCAGGGTTTGCAGATGATAGATACCCAGCAGGAGCACTCAGAAAATACGTTTGGTATAGGAAAGGTATATTAATTACCTGCAGCAGTGCTCACTGTAGAAGGGATTAGGAGAGCTGCCATGCTAGAACTTTTATCTGCAGGTGATGAGTAATGGTCTCAACTGATGGGCCAGAAGCCAATAGCATGAGCAGTGATATATCAGCAGGACCAGATGATGTTCACCCGGTGATTTTAAAGGAGCTTGGATATGAAATTGCCTGCCAAGTTACTGTGGAGTGAAACTTATTGCTCACATCAGACTGGTACCAGAGAAACGGGAGGCAGCAGATGAAGTATCAGATTTTAAGAGGACTGCAGAGGACAGCTGGGCAGTTACAGACCAGGAAGCTCCATTTCCAAAAAAACCCCCAAACCACACAGAATTCAAAGGCACATAATTGCCTTGGGTTTTCAAGCATTGGAACAGGCTGTCCAGAGAAGTGGTGGAATCAACATCTCTGGAGGTATTTAATAAAAGTGTAGATGTAGCACTCAGGGACATGGTTTAGTGGTGGACTTGGCAGTGCCAGGTTAATGGTTGGAGCTGATGACTTTAAAGGCCTTTTCCAATCTAAAAAATCCTACAGTTCTATGAATCTAAGTGGAAAAGTCGGCAAGGCTTCAGCAAAGGGAAATCCTGCTTTTTGGTATCTATTACAATTCTGAAACAGTAAAAGTGAGACAGTCAATACATTTTAAAAACCACAAACTGTGATGGGAGTGAGAGGGGACTTCTCCCTTTAACTGGGTGAAAGATGGAAAGAGAGTGGCAGTGAACAGTGAAATTGCATAATAAAAGGGGGTCCACAAGAGACTGTGTTGTTTAACATATTTACAGGAAAAGCAGGACTGCAAAATTTTCTTGTGGTATACATGTCATAGACGAGGGGTTGCAGAAAGTCATCTGAATGCCAAATCATAAGTGATGAAATGGTAGATAAAGTTAAAAGTTGGCAAATGTGAAGGAGAATACATTGGGAGAAAGAACATTCCAATGCAAAATAATGAGCTCAGCAGACACTGGCATACAGGAAAAATCTAGGAATTACTGCAGAGAGTTCCCTGAACACATCAGCTCCATGGGAAGTGTTGGAAAAATTGCAGAGGGCAATAAAATAGTAAAAAGCATTTTAACAGTTTTGACTTGAGAAGAAATTAGGTAGACATAGATCCCTTTACCTTGAAGAAAATGTAACTGAAGAAAAGACATGAATAATAGCAAATAAAGGCAAAAAGTCTGGCTAGTTGCAGTCTCTCAGTCCATCAAATAAATAGCAAACATAATAGCGACATATAAAATGAAGAAAGGCATTTGGCAAAGCAAAACTGAAGTGTAAAACTCAAAAGTACAAGATGTTTTGAAAGAAAACGGAACAGATATGTTTAAAATGTTTAGACAGATCTGCAGAAGGAGAATAAAAGGCTTCAAGACCTGACAAATATGAGGATAGGCTTACTGGCTCCACAGGAAGCTTAACCCACAGACTGCTAAATCTCAGTAGGTATTCTGAAGAGTTATTGCACCTTGCTTCACCTACCATCAGGCACCAATGTGGCCAGCCCCAGCAGCAGACACCAGGCACCTCACTGGGAATGGGGATGGGCCAAATATGACAAAGGAAGATTGTTGACAGCCTTCAAATACATACGACATAACAGCAAAGAACAAAAAAGACACTTTTCCTTGCACACAAAGTAATGGGTTTGGATGTTAGCAATGGAGACTTTGGAGCAGTTTTCTTAATCTAACTAATGGCTGGTGTAGTTGATTACTATGCTATGTTGCTGAGAGGTGTGGGGCTGCCAGTGTTAAGAGATGCTGCCAGTGGTCCCAGGGAATCAAAAATCCATCAGGAATACTTTATAACCACTGTCCTAGCTTGGAGAGGGATACTACTTCTTAAGGAGTTCCTGTGAAAGCAAATATCAAAGGCTTCTTTCAGAGTTAAGAGGCCTCAGACTTCCCAGCCTGGCTCAATGAAGAGGAGGACATTCTACAATGGAGAGAAATGCTAATAGAAAGTTGCTGTAGTTTGCTTACAGGAACAGACAAGGAGATGTGAATAGACCTATGTGCACTTGCCTTTATGGAATTTAGGAAGTGTTTAGGTGACTCAGAGCAGTGTTTCACAGCACAGAAAATGTTTGCCTCAGGGAAGACAAATGCTGCACTGATTTTATTTCCTCCAGGCTGCTCCTGTCTCTTTGGGATCTCTCCGGTCTGAAGTGCAGGGTCCTTGGCAGACTATCCCCAAGGTGAGGGAATTCACAACAGCCAACTCCTATTCAGGAAACTCTTGATAGATATAGAATCATAAATTATTTCAAGCTGGAAGGGGACCCATAAGTATTATCAAGTCCAACGCCCTGCAGCTTGCAGCAACATGTAAAACTAAACCACATGGCCGAGAGCATTGTCCAGACTCTCAGTGAACTCTGACAGGCAAACTGAGTGAAAAATCCCCCTGTACAGATCCAAAGCCCTGAAGGGCATGGCCTCAACACGACTGCCAAGCTCTGAATTCGGTCAGGAACTCAACTAAAATTTGCCTCATTTGATTAACAGGGCTTTCCTGGAGATAGTTGCCAAGCATCCCTGCTGCTATTGTTCAGCGCTCAGCGGCAGCAAAGGGCTGTAGCAGGGGAATTACAGGGGCTCGGAGGGGGCTGTTATTCGTGCCCCGGGGTCCCGATGGCCCCGCTCGGTCGCCCCGGGAGCGGCGCGGCCCCGGCGCTCTCCAGGGTGCTGAAGCGGCCGCGCTCCGCCCTCCGCGGCTGCCGGGGGGCTCTGCCCGGCGGGAGGCGGCGTTGGGAGGGACCCTGGCGCCAGGAGAACGGCGCTGTCCCCAACCTCTGGTTGCTTTTTAGACCAAGAAGAGCAATCTCGTGCTTTTGCTCCAGAACGGTCCTTGGTTATAGCACAGAGGGGTCAACTGGAAGGCAATTAATCATTGAATCACCTGAGTTGAAAGGGATCCACAAAGATCACCGAAGACCAACTTCTGTCCCTGCACAGGACGACCCCAAGAATCACACCATGTGCCTCAGAGTGTTTCACAAATCCTTCTTGAACTCTGTCAGGCTTTGTGTTGTGACAACCTCCCTGGGCAGCCTGTTCCAGTGCCCAAACACCCTCTGCGTGAAGAACCTTTTCCTACCATCCAACCTAAACCTCCCTGACACAACTTCAGGCCATCCCCTCGTGTCCTGTCACTGGTCACCACAGAGATCAGTGCCTGCCCCTCTTCATTGTCTCAGGAGGATTCTGCAGACTGCAATGAGGTTTTCCCCTCAGCCTCCTCTTCCCCAGGCTGAACAGACCAGGTGACCTCCATGGCCCTTCATACCTCCATGGCTTCCTCTCTAGACCTCTCACCATCATGATGGCACTTCACTCACCATAATGTGAGGCTGTTCATAAAAATGTTGGTGCTTATGGCTTTGAAGTGCTCTTTTGTGTTTTTTTTTTTTCCCCCCCTTATTATTCATTGTATAGTCAGACATCAGGGGTGAAGACTTCAGTTGTGGGGGCCTTGCAAGAAGAAAAGTTTTGAAGGGGGAGTGAGATTTTGGTTTTGAGGAAATAAGAATGCAGGTGAAAAAATAACCAAGGAGGTAAAACCCAAAGGTGTCAATGGTACAATGGTTAACTCGTTAGAAACCAGAAAAAGTGCTGGGCATTAAACAGAGCAGAGCTGCCCCCCCATGCCAGGGATAACCTGACTTTTTGTGTTTAGGTTGGTGTTGGGGTTTAGGCCCAGATGGCAACTCAGCATCCCCAGTGACTCCTTCACCCTCCCAACAGTGGGATGGAGGAGGGAATCAGAAGAGTAAAATTAAGAAAGTCATGGGCTGAGATAAAGGCAGTTTAATAGGGAAAGAAAAACCCTCACACACAAACAAAACAAAATAAGGAATTAATTCACCACTTCCCATGAGCAAATAGATGTTTAGCCATCTCCAGGGAAGGAATCTATTACATTTAATCATTATTTAGGAAGACAAAAACCATCACTCTAAGCATCCCCTTTTCCTCCTTCTTCTCCCAGTTTTATAAGCTGATTATGATTCCATATGGTCTGGAATACCTTGTTGGTCCCAGCTCTGGCCCCTTCCAACTTCTTGTGCACTCCAGCCTACTCACTGCATGCTTGGTGAAAGCCCTTCTCAGAAATAACAAAAGTACCTCTGTATTATCAACACTGTTTCCAGCACAGATCCAAAACACAGCCCTGTAGTAGCTAATATGAAGAAAAATCTACCTCAGCCAAAATTGGCACAGATGTTGCTTAAAGGTCAGATTTCAAGTGTTGCAGGATGATGGTGATGTGATAGCTTTAAGCAAGATGAGACATTCCATATTCAGTGTGCATATATACGGAAAACCACAAAATGCAGCCATGTCAGAGAAGTGGCTGCTTCAGCAGCTGAGACAAAACAATGAGATCATACCCAAAATTTGTGTTTGCCAACCATAAACCAAGATATTTTATTCTCAGATGGTATTCTACTTGTGTTTTGGGGAAAGGATACTCATTGCTGAAGCAAGAAAGGAGAGCATGGGAATTCAGGCATCTCCCATGCACTGGCATCTCTGAAACCTACATTATTTTGCATGGCACCTCCTTTTCTTCAAATGTGAGGTGTTATTTGTCCATGTACAGGGATTTTTGAAGTTGAATTCCTTATGATGGGCAAAGCATTGCTTGTCCTTGCTGGAGCATGGCTATTGGAACTCAGTCATAGGACAGCAAGCAGCTGAGATAGCCTGATAAAATGTGCTCTCTCTAAACCACAATATCTTCCCTATTGCAGTGTTTGTTACAGGCAGTTTAACATGAAGAAAATAAAAATATTGTAACCGCTTTGATGCCAAGAGCATCGGTGAGCTAAGGTGTCCTGGAATTAACTCCTGGCACAGTGCTAGACCGATGTACAAGTCCCACTGCTTGTGCAGGTAATTCATCACTCTGCAGCCCCCAACTGCAATTTGGGTATTTCAGGCTTACCTTTTTCCTAGATAGGTACATGTCTTATGAATTTTTTCACCTGTGCTGATATCCCTCTCTGAAGTTTAGGCACTTGCTATTAGGGTTATATTGATTAAATTTTCAGTAGCATCACAGATGACCTAACCCAAATGACATTGGCAGCATTACCTTGCACAGTGATCTACCCCAAAGGCAGTTCTCTCTCTTTGGGCTAGAGAGTTTCTAATTCTCATCACTCAGATGTCTAGGAGCTGTCATTGCTGTGCCTAAAAAATAATGGAACAGAACTGTGACATAGAAGTTAATCTCTATTGTGTATAAGACTCAAAGGCAGTGATTATAGACATCCATAATAAATTGAAGAGGATCACAGAAGATACTGTTTCTAGACAGTGATGTTTAATACTTTATTCTCTATTCTTAACTTGCACCTATGCATGCAAAATGAAGTGCCAGTATCTCTCTTTGAGTTGCAGTTCAGACAGCTCCAAAAGGCAGGTTCCCACCATCTCTCTGTATCTCTGATGGAATTAGAAATTAGTTTAGCACTCCAAAATCACTGATATTTCACACAAGGAGAAAGTCACTGGCAAGTTTTTCAAATAGTCTCTAAGGATATGAAGGCTTAGTCTACCCATTAATACAAGGGCACTCACACAGTGATCAAGGAAGGCTTTCTGACCCACTCTCTGTGTTGCCAGATGAAAAATCATCTACACCTGGAGACCTAAAACAATGCTTATTCTTTAAAACCCACTGGCCTATGGAACTGCACAATGCCCATTGTGTAAGGAGAGCTGGAAAGCAACCAGCCCCAGTTCTGCCAACTTTTACTAGTTCACTGATCATTCAGGTGTGACTTTGTGCTGACCACCAGGGACCACCAAAGAGACCCCCAGCACAGAAGAACACGTAATGAGGAGAGAAAATAAGTCAATGATTTCAGGGACATGACTATCATACATGTATGTTTATTCTGGGGCAATCAGTGAATATGTATGTGAAATACAATATATAACAGGAGCTTTCCTGTACTCAGCATGCACAGTATTTTGAAGGAAATATTCTCTCATGCCTTCTGACAAATAAAGAATGCCTGATTCTTAATATTGTATTGGTGTTAAGGAGTTTATTTTATTTTTACTGATTACAGCTAGATAGTTGTTGTTTATGTCTTCCCCAGACCTGTCTTTTTATCCATCAAATGAAGGAGAGTACTGTGCTGGGATTATAACTTCTTGCCATGGCTCAGGATTCCCTGTTCTCTGCTGTTGCTGGACTCATTTCTTGCAGTCAGGTTTGGAGCCAGGGTAAATTTGCTGAGTTTCACAGCAGGCAGGCATGACTTACACTAACTGAGGCTGGTCTCAGGCATGGACAAAATAACTCCTGAAACCCCCTGCTCTATTCTGCAAGACAGAAAAAGCTGATTCCCCCTGGAGAGAACCTGGTGGGAGGCTGAGGGTGCTTGAGGGGCAGAACAACCCCAGGCACTGTCAGCAGCTAACTAGAGAAGCCCTGGGTTGTCCATGCAGCCACACGCTCATGTCCTTTTTCCACAGCCCTCGAGACAGGCAAAAAGCACTTGGAGACAGCAGTCTTGACACAGCCAAGTTTAGAATAAGCTTTCCTACCCCTGGTGTCACAGTGGCCTCCTGCAAGCTGGGCCAGGGCATGGCAGGAGGAGGATCACAGGTCAGGACATTCCAGAGCAGCCTGCTCAGAGCACCCTGCCCCCACTCTCCTTTTTCTGCTCTTTTTTGGCCACAGAGCTAAGGAGAAGTGACACTCATATCCTCTGCAGAATGGCTTGCTGACAAACATGTGAGAAGAGCCAGAGGCATGGAAACTGGAGGTGATGTGTGTGCCAGTTCCCTTAATTCAAACCAACCAGCCAATCTGAATGGAAAACTGAGAGAGTGAAGAGGCAAACGGTGGCTAATCACAACAGCTTAAAGAAACATGTGAGACCATCCAGAGCCAAGTCAGCATCACAAATTCCCCTATCAAAGAGAGACAGCAAACTGCATCCTTGGGTCTTCTGCATCCTGCCCCTTTGGTGCTCCCCCATCCAGCACATCAAGCAGAGGCAGACTCTAGGTGAGCAGGCAGGTTTTGTAGGCTGATGTGCCTATAAAGCATTTCTAACTTAGGAGAACAATCCTATCTTTTCTCTGAACCATGACCAAGGACCTCAATTTGGCCCTTAGCCCCCCCTCAGGGCTTTACATCAAGGCTATGTGTATATATTATTGATACTTCCTGACTAGTCTCTTTTGAGAATCACAGACTTTCTTCTCATCTGTGTGGTAGGCACCAGGATCACAGGATAATAGAATGGCCTGGATTAGAAGGGACCCTAAAGTTCATCTGATTCTAATCACCTGCCATGGGCAGAGACACCTTTGTCTAGACCAGTTTGCTCAGAGCCCCATCCAACCTGTCCTTAAACACTTCCAGGGATGGGGCATCCACAAATTCTCTGAGCAACCTGTTCCAGTGCCTCACTACCCTCACAGTAAAGAATTTCTTCCTAATATTGAATCTAAACCTTCCCTCTTTTACCTGGAAGCCATTCCCCCTAGTCCTGTCACTCCATGCTCTTGTGAATAGCCTCTCCATCCTGTAGGCCCCTTCAGGTACTGAACAGATGCAATTAGGTCACCCCAAGGCTACTCTTTTCCAGGCTGAACAATCCCAATTCTCTCAGCCTTTCTTCATAGGGGAGGAGCTCCATCCCTTTAATCAACCATCCTGGTGTCCCTCCTATGAGCTTGCTCCAACAATCCCATGTCCTCCCTGTGCTGAGGACCCCAGAGCTCAGTGCAGTGCTCAAGCTGGGGTCTTCTATGTCTGTCCTCACTTCCAGTGTCACAGTGCCATGCCCTGTTGTCCTTGGGTTAGGTTTTTCACAGTCACCTGCACGTGTCTTCCCTGGTTACCCTTTCAATTGAGCAATACTGCCTGTAAGCATACAATATACAATCTCATGTCCCTTTTTTCCAGCTCCTCTTGTGCTGCTCTGCTTTGCTGAGCTGCCAGCTGTGCTGGTGTGTGTTGGCCTCATGCTTCCCCATCCTGCTACCCTCCCTCATTCCAAGCTGTAAGCTTCTTGGGGAATACACCACCTATAGTTTTGGCAGTGGATCCTTCAGCACAGTGGAGCCCAGGCCTGGTAACCAGCCCTCTGCCCTTCCTCACAGCTCCTTTGGAGTTTAGCTGCTGACCCCAGTTCTTGCTTGGAGGTTTTAGAGCTAAATCTCTTTTCTAATTACAGTTCTATATAGAGTAGAACAGCTTCCTTTGCTAGAATAAGTAATGACCTGATTTCTATGTGCACTGCTCACAGGGGAAAGCACAAGGCCTGTCCTACTATATTCCTCTAGGATCTGGTAGGAAGAGTCCTGTCTAATCATTGGCAAGTCTTACAGAAAACCTGCTCTGCTGCAAACCAAGGAAAACAATGAATAATTCATTGCCTTATCCATTTCAGGATTGTTTTCTGCAAAACATCTATTTTAATAATTTATGTGATTTTTAGCTGCACCATGCTGCAGATGCAAGAGTACAGAGGGGAACCCTACTGTTTGTCTCAGTGTAGCCTAGGGGATTCATTAGTGCAAAATTTGAGCTCCCATTGGAACAATTTCCAAGTGAGGACTGAAAGGTGGAAATCAGGGTAGTTTACAAGATTCAAAGTAGAACAATTCTCTGAAAATCACAGTTCCAGAGGAGTCTTACTGTGATGCCAAAATGGTCACGATGATGTTAAAATGTTGATGATGTCAAGCTTGTTAAGAGCCAGATGGGGGACAGAAGTAAGTCTAATCAGAGTTATCACATTTTCCAATTTCCCTATTTCCCCAACAGCACTTGCCAAAGACATGAACTTAACAGTTATAGAATTGCACTCCAGTTACTATTCCAGGCTGTAACTGGTTCCTACCTCAGCCAGATCCATCCAAGTGGTGGAGCTGTGGATTGTTTCCCCTAGAGCTCGGGCAGGAATGACAATAATCTGCAATACCACACTAGGGGACAACCCTGCCATGCTGGTCACTCCTGTGGAAGGGTCAAAAATCTCTGGTCACATTCTGACAAAAAGGGACAGGTCAGCAAATGACATGTTAAAAGCTAATCACAATCCATGAAGGGAGGGATTAAGAAATAAATTATGATCTCTCATAATGGAAGCCAATGTATTATGATGCTACCAGTGATTCTTTAGGCCAGTGGAGGCAAATCTGGGTTCATCAACCTGAGCATCAGCACTCTGTACACATACATCCTGTTCCATCTAACAGCACTTATTTCAGCTGGGGACATCCTGAAAATGCCCTGCTTGCAGCAAAGTGTTTCAGCCTGCTAAGTCATCACCAGCTGTCTGTGATGCCCATCCAGGGCCTACAGTGGGCACAGCTGCTTTTAGAGATTGCTCTTTCATTTTAAAAGGCAATAAATTAATCTCCTTTGCCCTCTAAATGACAGTAAATTTTTCAATCGAGCTTCAGTGCTGCTCCAGGAAACAGTCAGGAGATACAATTGTCCAAGGCAAATTGTATACATAAGGTAGACTTGTTTGCTTCTAAAAACAGCACATAGGAATACCACCACCAGCATTTGAAAAACTACTTTCCAAAAGAGCCAATTAGAAGTGCAGCAAAAATATTTCTCCTTCCCTCAAAGAAAAAAAAAAAGCTACAAGCCCAAGAGTGTCAGGAAGCTGGAGTAGCACTTGCTCTCCTCCTCCTGGCTGTAATCAACCCCCCAGGCACAGATCCTGGGGCTCTCACAGCCCCAGCTCCACAGATGCTGGCCAAGCACCAAGGTTACTGAAGACAAGTCCATGCCCACTGTCCAGGTTTAGGGCAAATTTGGGAGAGAATCCCCAAAGGAGCTCCAGTAGTACAGCAGATCCAATCAGCCCCTCCCCCCAACTGGTCCAGGAGAAAAATATCTCCTTGGAGAAAGGTGGAAAGGTGGTAGTTGGGGTGCCAGGAGGAGTTGTGCTTCAGTGCCTATTACCTCCGAGGCAGCCTGGACTCCTTCATAGGCAGCCAAGATTTCTTTCTCTGTTGGAGTATAGTTGGCTTCAGACCCCCTGTAGCTCCGACTCCAAAATCCCAGTGGTCGGCCTCGAGTCTCCCCAGGCACCTTCTGCCAAAGGGTCCAGGACAGACCATGGTTCCCGGCTGCAGAGTAGAGCACGTTCTTCACCTCTGGTCCTGTCCTGACTGGGCCAAGAGCTACTGCATGAGCAATCTCCTGCTTGATCTGTGCAAAGGCTTGCTGCTGCTCAGGGCCCCAGTGGAAAATGTTCTTCTTACGGGTGGCCAGGTAGAGAGGGCTCACAATCTGACTGTATTCAGGAATGTGTAGGAATGAGTACAGTTCTGAAAACAAAACTGCCGCTTCTTCTCTCCCCCCCTTCACTCTGTGGAACACCCTTAAAGGTGCAAACTTATTATTCAACATGAACAGAACAAGACGACTGGGGATAAAAGCATCATATAGTCAACCCAGGACACCCACCTATGTTGTTGAAGGAGCCCTGGTAACAATTTAAATATACATTGGCTGGGATAAGAAAATGCTGTGCTATGGAAGTGCTTGAAAGTGTAACAGAGAGGAAAATAGGCACCATTATAGAAGGATGAATACAGAACTAAAGAACTCCAATAATACATAGCCCCCCCCAGCTTTAAACAGATCAAGGTTAGTATTTCTGCATTTTAACACATTCTGTCTCCCAATATTATACTTTCATCAGTTATATTTTCACCTGCTGACCCCAAGCAATACATATTCAAAGCAATGCATATTCCGCATAGCTTCAGCAGGCTGAAACTATATATAAATTTTTACAGTAAAGCAGCAGCTTAGACTGACAACATGGCTGTGCCTCTTTAAAACAACACCTGGGCTGCATGGCATTGCCAATGTGAATTATTTGCTGGAGAAATACCTGTTAAGAAAGAAGGTGACTATTTAATTTGCAGCCTGGGCAGGAAGCACTTGCTGAGATGATCATGGCCAGGCATGAGCCTGAGAGAGAGATGGTTGGTGAAATGCAACAACCATGAAGCTGTGGAAGGTTTTTGGAAAGTTCCAACCTAAACCTTCTCTATACTTATTAAATCAAATTCTGCACCCTGCAGTGAGTATAAATATTGATTCTTCTTTATTGAAAAAACTATTTAATACTTCACACACCTGCCCCCCCACCATTTCTCTAGTTTTCTCCTCCCTACGGAAAGCAGCATCCAGTTGCTCACAGGTCAATATGGATCTGTACTAGTGATAGCACAAATTCTAACATTAAAAAAAAAAGCTTAGGTTTGTATCATTGTAAGAGGTCATTCTTGGGGAGGAAGGAAGGCAGTGCCCCACAGACATCCTTCCTCAGCAGTGTCCAGCCAGTTTTGGGCACCCACCAGGGATATTCTCTGCTCCAGGTTTGACATTGATTTTGGGAACAAAAACACAGGACAAAGCTGAAGCACAAACGGGCAGGATGATAAGATTTGAAGGCACCAGCATGCAAGGGCTCCACAGGAGCAGGAATTTCACACTTTCACTTCATTAAATATATCTTCCTGCAAGACAGGAAAAATAATCACCCAAACTAGTTAGATTATACTGATACAATCTGACATAGAGCCAGATGACATTTTCTGGTTTTATTTGAAGTTGACACCTTGAGACAAGGCACAACTGAGAGGATCAGAGCAGTAAGAAGGTGGCAGGAACCTTCCCTCCCTCCCCCACAATTTCATGAGCTCCACTGCAGAGTATTAAAAATAAACCAGTGTAACCTAATAAATTGCAGAAGATATTTAAGTCAGAGTGGGGCAAGGAAAGAAAGAGAGAGCCTAAAATTCGAAACAATGAAAACTGTTACTAGAAACCTATTTTAGAAGCTTCAAGAGTCACACAAAAAAGTCCTTGAGGCCTAATGGCTATAAATAACCACTTTCCAAAATCAATGGTATTAAGTTGAACATGCATAGTTTTTATTCCTTATATTCTCATGTAAAATATGCAAATGTTAATATTTCCAGTTCCATATTTCCAGATTCATTGGAAAAGACTAATTATGGCAACACCCATAAAATCCTGCTGATTAACTCCATGAGTGCAAGTTTCTAGCCGTGTAGAGAAGTCCTGACCCCCAGCTTACATTTTAGCAAAGAAATGAGACAGCTTAAACCCAAGGAATTTCCTAGGAAGTTGAAGTACTTCCATTTATTTATTTATTTATTTTGTTAAATAAAGTGATGGCCCAAGCAGTAACTAAAATGATATAAAGCACCTTATCTGAAGAAGTTGTGATCACACTTCATCCTCGGGAATACCACAGAGCTGTTACAACCCATTTTACCTCATCCATTAAGTAAAACACTTTTCCTCTGTATTACTGCCTATCTCAAAAATAAAACCCACAGTGCTTCAGTTTAGAATGATGTATAATTTATTCATATATTCACAAGTAGTTGGACACTACTCAATTTAATCTCCATATGCAAGTGATTTACACAAACATATAATACTAAAATTGATTGCTTAGAAGGTAAAAAATACCATGGGTATGAAATGCCATGGTAGATGTTGTTCAGTATACTACACAATCTTAGTGTCAAACACTTTTATTCATTTATGGTTTTAGAAAAAAGGCAGTTTGCCATTTTGAATTTTTTATAAGTAGTCTGGGAAACACAAGCAGTTTTGTTCTAAACCTTCTAACCAATTATTTCTCCCAGCTCTTAGGAACTGAATTAACAACCAAAGCAACATTTTTAGTAGTTCAAAGAAAAGATACATAATTTTGCTTCCCTGAATTCACCAAGCACCACGTGACCAAATCATGTTGCCTTCCAACATGTGAGACAGAGCACTAACCTCTGCATATCCAAAGGAATGTGCAGTAATCTAGACCATGCTTCAGCATGGTGGTGTTGGTGACAACAGCCTGATGTTATAATTTTTGGCCCCTGCCAGTATCTGTTAGTTGTGAATGTGTTCACAGCTCACTGTGTTAGCATCACCAGACCATTTGGTATTCATGCATTTGATCATAATTCTGCATAAACTCTTCTCACTGAAAGTTGTATCTCATAAGCCTCATTAATTTTGCATTAAGCATATAATGGTTGCATGGAGAAAATTGGACTTAAATGTGTTTGTCTGAATTAGATTAAATTACATTATCTTCTAGATGAGGTCCAAACATATATTTTGCTTGAAATGCCAGTAGTTATCTTAAAACATACCGAGAAGTTAAAAAGCTTTCACAATACAAGATCCAGCTACTTATTCCACATATACAAAAACACTGCTAGAGAAATACAATTCAATTGTCAATGCTGAATTATGAGGAAAGTCTAAAAAAATAGAAAAACTCTGATATCTGGACATCAATTCAGAAGGTAACACTGCATAATGAGGCAATATGAGCACCCATTTAAAATGAAAAATCCCCAGCAAGAGAAGCACAAGGGGATCATGTGACAAAAATAGATAACACTGCGCCAAAAACATGCACACGATTGCCATGGTCATTCAGTATGCTAGTGATGGTCTAACAGTGATCTAAACCAAGAGTGAGACAGTGCTTCCAAATTAAATCAACCGAGTAACTACATATTGATTAAACTTTCTGATGCAGCAAAGTGAGGACACAGAGCCATCTCGGGGTTCTGGAGCTGTCTCAAGATTCGCTTGTAAAATTTCTCTCTGACGCGATTGAATTCCATTATGTCCAGTGGATCCTCATCAATCCAGAATTTGTGGAATTCATGCATTAAGTAGCCTACAAAACAATACGAACGAAGAAGAGACAAATATTGCATGTAAAGATGACATATAAAATTAGAAACTAGCCTGGAATTAATAATTGTGTTCTGCAAAGAGAATCCTGGTCACTGAGATCTGACACCTCATGACACTGGGCAGGAACAAGACTAAACCTATTCTAGACAAAGCCAGAATTGGATGAATATTACACACACCGGCAGAATCTCTCACAATAAACACAATAAGTGAATAGTCATCTTGACATATGGATTCACAAACTGAAAAATAAAACCAGGGAGTATAAAAAGAGGGAAAGATGCTGCAGGCGCTCATTATCAGTTCCTTGCCTACACATTGAAAAATATTAGAAGTGTTACTCCCACTGTGAAAAGATGAACAGCAGGTCTCTGCTGTAGCAGGGATGCTCAAATACAGGGGAAAGAGCTGTCAAAACGTGATTTTGGTGGTGGAGCTGCAACTCTGCTGAAGGGCGAGGAGTAACACTGGAATGTAATTGCAAGTATCATATGACAGCTGGATTTAAGGGCAAACAATATTCAGATACTCCTTAAAGCACATTTGCTTTTTTCTTATTATTTAAAAAACAGGAAGGTCACTTGGTAAGGTGCTTAGTACACTTTGTGTTTCTTGATTTGTTTTACACCTTGGCTTGGTGATGGCCTCCATCACAGCTGAAGAGCAGAACCCAAGCATCCCAGACAGGAGAGCACAGTCTCCATGCTGTGTCAGAAGACTTTATTTCTTATTTTAAACCACGGGCAGTAGCATGTCAGCAGAGTACCGATTATGCATTTCCACCCCCCGCCCCACACTCCCACCCAGCACTTACAGAACGTCTGCTGGAAGTGGGTGAGCGTGGGTGCTTCTGGAGCAACATTGTAGAAATGGGTCTTCAGAGCCCCACTCACGAGCAGGTTGTATGCAAGGTCTGTTATGTTAATGCCCACGATAGCAAAAGAGTAGCTGCAAGGAAAAGCAGCAACTTTTGTTAGAGTTCACCTTCTTTCATCACATTTTAAGGAACACTGATGACCCTGTTACTGAGATGCATTAATTCTCTCCTTTGTGAGTTTCCAAGGTGTGTGTGGGGTCGAAATCAAGGAAAACATTTATTCTGCGTGCTTTGTACAGCATTTCCCTGGGGAAATACATGGTCACAGTAAAAACAGGAGTTTCATAACTGTGCCAGCCTTTTCAGTGGAACAGTACTGATTAATACCCACAAAATAAGAACAAGCACAGACGTCCCCATGCTCCTGCACTCGCCTCTGAAACAGGGCAAGGACTCCACATGGTGGCCACGGCTGCAGGGTGACCCATCATTTGTTATTTTTAACTGCTGGAGTTCCCACTGGAACTCATTACCCATAGTAACCTGTCCTGTAAAGACATTCATTTGGCTAAAAAGCTTGTGAAAAGGATCCAGCCAAGTCACTTCTAATTTCTCCCTAAAAGAGAGCTAGAGACAAGGCCAGAAAACAGGCAAAATCCTAAATCAAAGCATGCAGAAAACAGAAACAAGAAAATCAGACTCATTAAGTAAACTCTGTCCTGCTAGGTGATATTAACAAGTGAAGTATATTTAAGCACAACAAAACTCAGAAACTGGAAGTTAACTTGCAAGTCTGGTGCATAAAGAACTTGACATTCCTAGCCGTGACTATTTCCCAAGAAAGCACATAAAGACTCACACGGACATTTAGTCATAAAAGCAAACATGTTTGGATATTCAGTGATTGAATTTTTTTTCTCAGCTGTCTTCTCTAGACTGTCTTGGGTACTTTTTCAAATACCTCTATCAAGCAAACAGAAATATTTTCTTTTCCTTTAACCTTTTTTTGCATTTCAGGAGGGAAAAAAAACAAACCAGAACTCCAGAAGTTAACTTCAGCATGAAATTAACTTGCCTAATGGCAAGTTTCACAGAAAAAAATAAATCTGGGCAGTAAAATCTTGTATTACAGATTTTTAGATACATTCAGAGGGAACATTCTGTTCTATTTCCATTAATAATGCAGATATAGCAAACCCACTTTTAAAGAAGAAAAAACTCTCAGTACTATTTCTTCACTATTATATTTTCCTAAAAGCAATTCTGAACCTGGCTTTGACAGCAAGAAGTGAAACTTGATCATGTTATGTGCTAAGAAGAATTAAACAGATATTAATCACCACACTATATATAGCACACAGAGAAAGCATCTCCTTGCTACAAAAATTTTTGGGTTATGTTTTTCTGAATGTAACATGAATTGTTTCTCCATAATCTTTGATCAAAATCAAGGTGTGGCAGATGTACATATGCTCACAGAAATTTCTTTTAAAAAAGAACTAGGAAAAAACTTTTCTCCCTCAAATATATAGCATCACTGTTACTTGCTGTGTTTGCAGGAAATTTAAAAAGGTCTTTAAACTTACCCAATTGCCTTATCAAACTTTTTCTTCTCCCATTCAGCTTTGCTAAGTTGGCTGAGGAAGAAAAAATAGTTAAAATCCAGATATTGCCGAACATTACTAACTGACAAATATTTTCTTTCAACTTCTCTGATGTTAAAATATTGAATTGAATATGATATTTTATCTTCTTTTACATGGCTAATCCCATTTAACACTGTTCCTGGCTGAATGGATTGCTATAAACAGATCTGAAATGGGTAACTGGTTTAGAGCATTGCCAACAAACTGGTCTCACCATTACAAAATGCACCTATGTCAATGCTCTCAGCAAAACCTGATTGTTTTCTAAATTGACCACAAAGGTGAACCACTTCAGTTAAGCTTGAGCTGTACAAGAAGTTGAAATTACATTTAACTAATCAAAGAGGGTTTAAGCTCTTTTGTGTTTTCAGAAATATTCGTAATACTCATCTCTGATGATAAGGCATGATTTACCTGAGGCAGCAAACATGAAAATACTCCTCTGACAGTAAGTTTTTATGACCAGCCAAATTAGAAATCACTCAAAAGCCAATGATAAGGAACAGTGTTTCTATTATTTGGCACAATAATGCAGTGCTTTTCAAGGACACAGAAGATGCCTCCCTTAAAATAAAATTAGTCAGGGAACAGATTGATTTTAACTAAATTTTAGCTCTTCAACAATTTAAAAGAGTTGTGTGATCCAACCAGTCAGCCAACATCCCACTAACCAGGTTTGAATCTACTGAGATGAGCAAGTTTAGCAGAAACCATTGCCTGCATTTAAAACCAGCTAAAGGCAGGCACAGAACTGACCCTAACCAGAAGCCTACAACCTTGACATGGCTGTGGGAGTTTTGCCCTAGTAAGGCAAATCAGAGTTTGCAAGCTTTAGGTCCCAAATTACAGACAGGCATGTGTGCAAACATTGTTCTTAGACTATTCTTCAACTTCAATAAGTATATATTACACTAAAAACAATTCCCTGAGCTTCATGTAAATATAGTATATAAAAATTGTTGTCAATAATTACTTAAAATGCCAATAGATTCATACTCATTGTGACCTGAGGGTTACTAGCTGGCATGCATGAGGACAAAAACTTAAGTTCCTAAATAGCTTTGCATCCAGGAATACACTATTATTTGCTCTTCCTCTAAAATCTGAACCATCTTTGTAGGCTGTGGAATAACACCAATTAGAAAACCCCAGGTAAAGACTGAATAATAAAGGTGGCACACATAGGATGTGGGCAAGTGAAACAGTTCAACTGAGATAGAAAATCCATTGATGCCATCAGAAAACAGCACAGCTGCTAAGCAGCCACACCAGGATGGATCACCATGGGCACCACCTGCAGCATCTATCTTCTACTGAATGCTCTGCCAAGGCACAGAAATCACACATGCTCACACTGCACTCCAAGACTGCCCTTGGTAATCAAACATGCAAATGAAGCACAACTAATATGTTCCAAGGGCTTTTTGTCACAGAATTACCATTAGAAACTCAACAACAACAACAAAAAAAAAAAAAAACCAAAACCAAGAACCCTGAGGAGATCAGAAGCTTCAGGATTTAGGTGTGAACCAAGCTTTATGGATATCTAACACCACTGGCAGAAGAAAAATGCCTTTTAAGGCAACTGATTTCTATGTAACTGGCTAAGAGGCCTCTACTCCCCAATAATTATGGAGTCTCTTATTGACAAATTACCTACAGCAGAGTTTGTGACACTTGAAGGTACCTGATCTCCCAACAGTCAGGACAATGGAGTAGCCACATTGGAACCATCATTAGTCAATACAGACAGATTTTGTGACTATAAATAAAGGGGCTTTTTAGCTCTGCTAACAAATATTTGGCCCAGACTACTTATTATTATCTAGTCAGTCACTTTAATGATATCAAGCAAAGTGGATTTCATTTTTGATATATAAGCATGTTCATATGGACCCAGTGTTCCACTGCCCAGTTTGGGTCAACTCTAAAGGAAAGAACATGGATCTCCCAGTGTTGCACAAAGACTTTAAGTTTATAACACACCAGATTGTAGTTTGATCTTTATTTACATGTAGTGTTTCAGAAAACTTAGAAAAAAGAAAAAAAAATACCTTAGTTCCTTCTTAGTGACTTCCCTTTATTATGAAAAAACACAAACAAATTAAAATGAAGATAAATAAAACCACAAAAATAACTTGAAATCAGAAGTGAAAACATTTAACACTAAATTTAACTATTTCCAAGATTCAGAATACAAGTTTGCCTCTTGCACCTGATCAACTTTCAGGATCAGTACTTTACAACAGATAGCATGTGGCAATACCCAAGGATATGCCCAACAAAGAGAAAAAACCCCAGCCCCCTTCCTCAAAGAGGGCCAGCAGAGTGCTCTCTCCTGTTATTGTTTCTGGTCTCAAGCATTACCTGTATTTAGGGTGAAGAGAATCAGTGAGAACCTGCTGAGCTATCTCAGTGTCCCATTCAGCAAAATACCTGCAGACATATATATTTAGGTGAATTGTTTAAAAAAAACAAAACCAAAAAAAGCATCCGCAGTCATATTAAACTGTCTATTCACACCTTTCTAAAGGCAGGTGCACGTGTTACACAGCATAAGTAGCATCTGATGTGTTAAACTCATTAAACTGCCACTCAGACCCCCAAACTGAAAGATTTAAGCAGCCTGCAACTCCAAGTGTACTCCTATTTGGGTTTAGTGGATGTGCATTGCCAGAGTCGCCTCTCTACCCGCCCTACAGAAAATCAGTTGTTTATGACTGGAGCACGCTGGGTGCTGAGCTCAAGAGAAAGCAGTTCAGGCTTCTTGATCTGGCAGATTCATTAAGCAAGATAAGAGTCATCACAGAAGATAAGAAATTAAATACATGGTAGGGATTAATTTCAAATGGAAGTTCAAAGCCAGAGTCAAGAGCCCAGATCCTCAACTGAGATTTACTAGGGAACAACATACGGACAGAGGATGATTTATGTCCTGCAATCTGTAAAAGCAGAAAATACTTATTTTTCGCCTTGTAATGAGAAGTTATTTTACCAAATGTTTCCAAGTTATGTAACTGCATGCAGCAAATACAAGAGCTGAACAAAATAACAGGCATTAGTCAATTCCAAATTACAAAGCACAGCTATGGCATTAACACCTGGTGTGCATGAGTTGGAAGAAAAAAGTGATGTAAACTCACTGCTTAATTTTGAGTATCGACAGAAATTGAAGTAGTAGTCAAACTACTTAAATCTGCCATCAGCAACTGCATATCAAGTGTTTTGCTTAAGAATTCAGCATGAAATTCCCAAAGACAGCAGCTGAGCAGTAACATAACCCTCCCACCTACATATTTCCAGGGCATTTTGTTTAAGGAGATCTAGATACTGATGAAAATACACTGGTAAAAATATACTTTGCACTTTCTTTCTGGTAGGAAGAGAGTGCTAACTCAGTGTATCACAGTGAAACTAAAAAAAAGGCTTAGCAAGTGGTATTACAAGGTTGAATCAGGAATACTGAAAGAAAGGAGACCCCTTTGAGAAACACTCCAAAAATTAGGCTAGCAAGTAAATTCTTTCATTTGCTTATTATGAATTCCCTGGCACTTGTATAAATTATTCCCACAGATTTGCTAAAATCTGCAAGTAATGCTGCTTTTCATGACTTCAGACACATGTAAACCCATCTGCAGAGGGACATACTTACACCAAGTTATATAAGCCCAGGAGACCCATTCCTCTAAAGTCTGTTTTAGGATCGTCACCTTGGAAACCAATTTCACACCACTGCTTCGAAATCCGAGCTTTCAGTGGTGAATTCGGCTTCAAGCATTTCCACAACTAGGAAGATTACAGGTAAAATATAATTAAGTTTCCACACAGTAGAACTTTTTTTTTTTTTTGTTTCTTTTTTTAAACCAAGCTAGTTCTGATCACTGAACGGTATCCCAGCATTTCTATCCCAGCAACCCAAACACAAAATCAAATGAAGTTCCTCTGGATGTGTGTCTGTGGGGTGAAATCCCAAACTGCTTTGAAGCATTGCAGACATTTCAGCCCTAAAAGGCCCTTCTGCCCTTATCACAGCTGCTCTAACATCTCACACAAAGACCTGCTTTGCTCATGCTTTGTGCATCGAGGTGGTGTCTGCCCCCATAACCACAGAGACAGGAGTGGGCTGGAATTTGGTTGTAAATCACTGACAAAGCAGCAAAGCAGCTTTGAGTCCCTGAGGCTCTGCAGCAATCTTTTCTCTGGCATCTTTTGCAAGTCTCTGGAAAGGTTATAAATCAAGAGACTTGGCTACCACAGTGTTGAAAAGCAAATTGGAGAGCATTAAAAAAAAAATCCATACAAGGACAGCATGTGCACCATCATATTTAACTAAGGGAAGAATCATTAATTGATCTCACATAAAGAAATGTCTGAAATGATTTAACAAGCCAAATCATCAGCTGGAATAAATCCATTTAACTGCACTGGTCCAGCAACTTTAATGCCTAAATACCATGTTGCTATGCACCTAAAAGCAGCCTCAATTGACATATGACAAATGCATACCTTTATGCACATCTCATGTGCCATATCACAAACTCACCCTTTTTGAAGTATATTAAGTATTCAGAATTTAGAATTAAGAAAGTGTATTAACCACCAGTCATGAGTTGGTGAGTATGTCCTCAAGAAAATCACTCAGACAAAGCCTACCCAAGGGAAAAAACTGTGTGCGCATTTCCCAAATAAAAACAGAAATTGTTTTAATTTTAGCAACTGCATTTAAAATTAAGTTCCCTGGGAAGGTTAAAATCTTAATGATTTCACTTTGTAATGGCTGCATAAAGCATCATTATTTAAACCAATGTTCATCCATCAACAGTAAATACAGTATTAATCATTAGTACAATCACATTAAGTTAATCTTTCTCTCATTCATTAAGCGCTCTCCTGGTAAACATGAATAAATGATAGCCATTAGGAACCCAAATTACCCATTGCAGAGATCACTTAGCAGAGTATCTAGAAGGAATGAAAACCAACCAGACTATTCTTACACAGCGAGGATTATAAAATGAATTAAACCCTTGGACATATTTCCATTTGACATTTGCAAAAGTCTTTTTTTACATCTGCTTAAAACAAGTGCTAATACTTATGTGAAACTGATACTTTTTTCAACATCTTGACTTTGCATAATGTTGCATAAACTGCACTGTTTAATCTCTCCTCAGGCAAATGCTCAGTTTTCATTCTGCTTTTATGCTCATGTAATTATTTTTTTAAAGGACTTACATGACTACACATCATTGCTGACATGATTCTCAAGACCTTGCCCTCACAGGCTCGATGGCAGGGAGAGACTAAAGCCAGCTCCTTGGTCCTTCTCACCTATGGTCCCAGACACTACTTGCTCTCTGGGCAATGTAGATGCTTGTATTTAGGGAATTTAGGGATGCTTTCCTGGAGCCAAAGGCCCTCTTTAATCTGCAGTGTGGCTCTTGGTATTTTCAGTAACCAACACTGTAGGCTGGCACCTGCATCTCTCACCTGCAAGACTTTCTCAATGGGTGTCTCTTTAGTTAAAACTCACTCTACTCCTACAAATCCGTGCATTTGGATGCACAGGGGCAGGACTTGAACAGGAGAAATCCATCTGCCCAAGTCTACCTGATGGTTAGAACACTCCTTCAGGGCAGCTCTGGATTTGGACCACTCCTTGGTGAGACTCCCACCTCCCATCAGCAGGCAAACCTTAAAGGCAGCTTTCCAGACTTCAACAGGAATCCTGACCATCTGAGGCACTTTTAGAAGTACTTCCTTGCATCTGACAGTGCTTGTGTAATATGCCTACTGGGATTTTCGGAAGACCAAGTAATTATGGTAAAATTTCCAGAAGCTCTCACTGTAACTTGTGCAAAGGCTTGCACTGCAAGGTACAGCATGGAAGACATCTTCATCATGGTCTGGTACTGTTAAAGTCTTCAGTATTTTTTTTGTCTTGAATTGAAAAAGGAAACCCCCACAACCAAGCAGGTAGTATGTTTTTCTAAGAACTCTGAAAATTCTCTAGGAAGGCATTTTGCTTATTGTGTTTCTTGGTATTTCTCTGAAGCATCTTGCAATAGCTATGGTTAAACCAGGATCAGGACCAGGGCTTGCTATTAGACTGGTTTCCAGAACCTTTATTCTTTCCTCAATTTCTTTCTAATATAAGAACACTCTAGCTATTTCTCTGCTTATGGCTTCAAGATAGAAAAATTGCTTTTATTATCTGCTCCAGTGCAAGGCTTTCCTGAAAGCATGAAGGAAGTAAAACCCAATTGTTATGGTTTTCCTGACTCTGCATGTATTATCTAAAGAATAGTTTCATTTTGTTTTCACTTGAAAATACATTTGGTAACTATAAATGTGTAAGTCATCAACTCCCCAATTCCATTCACAATAAAAAATAGATGTTTGCCATTGGTATACACAGACATTGCTCTGCAAAAATACATTAAATTGAAGAAATAAATTTGTAATTTGGTTCATACAGAAAAATACCTTCTTGTGTTGGAGAAAGGTGTACTGAAGTAGGCCATAAAACTACTTTTCCAGAGCTCACTGCAGATAACAGCTTTGTGCTCTAAGACCTGTGTTATCCAGTGCCTAGATATAGTCCAGCCAAGGGAAACGCATTTATCAGCCAGGGAATGAGCTGCTTGCTTGGCAGGTGTTACACCCAGACCAGATGATAATGCTGTGTAGTCTTATCTTAAAACAGGTACACGATGGAGGAAGGTGACAGAGGCTCTCAATGTTTCAAAGAGGTTTATGAAGCAGGTTTGGGAGCTGACATGAATAAAGGAAGCCCTCCAAGCACCTCTTGAGTGCCTACCTTCAGCAGCATTTCCTCGTGTTGCGGATTCTCCGAATCGTACGGCTCTCGGCGCAGCTTCTCCACCTCTGCAATGAGGTTTCTGTAGCCCACAATCTGCAGCAGGCATGCCTGGAGAGACACTCCCAACCTGGGGGTGGGGGGAGCAACATATTCCACCTCAATCAGGTATAGCCATGAAACAGCACTGCCGTGTACACACAGAGCTAATACACATGACTAGGGTTACATGCATTCATTGACAGTCTAACACTTCAGTTGCAACAGGAAAATTTCCAAGAGATCAATATTATATTAAACAAGGCATTGTGAAGGGCACAGTCTCATTTACTGCCTTCTTTGAATGATAAGATTTGGAATTTTTTTAAAACCATGAACAATGATTTTTCACATTGAAATCACATTATAATTATACACAGCAGCATTGAATGCCTATAACAAGCACATTACTGAATCTTTCTCCTCATTCCAATGACAGCTTTTCAAATAATTCCCTGGGATCAGAGATGTGAGCTTGAAAAAGGCTGAGGGGGGAAAGAAAACTCAGCAAAAAGCTAAAAATAGTTGTTTTGCTTCTGTGCCACTAAAGCTAGCATAAAGAAGTCAAAACCCTGAAGTAATATAGTTTCAAAGATCTGCCTCCAGACAGATTTGGCTTTTGTCTCCTGTTAAGAATCATCATAATAGTTCTCTTTTCATTATAATGCAGATTTTTGTGTTTCCTTTTTATATTTTCTGATGCATCAGAAAAACCAAACCAAACACACATGAAATAACTACCCTCAAAAAACCCTAAACCAAACTTATAAAAAACCCACCAGAAAACTCTGCACCAAACAACAGCTTTACATTAAGAATTTATAATACAAAATGTAAGTCATGCAGTATGCAGCTGCCATGATCATAGAAATATTTGCTTATATATGGGAATAAGCCCTTTAATAGTGTGTAAAATTATTGGAACACTTGGTATGAATTTGGAGGGCAAGCGAAGTGTGCACCCTTATTCCTCTGTGTAACACAGGCTGCACTGATATTAAGCTGCACAGGTTCCTTGCTTCTCGTGCTTGATACACTGAAACATTTTGCTTATTCTGTAATACTCTTAAATTTTCTGAGCATAAGGATTTTCAATGCTTATCTTTTGAGGCAGGTCCTGCTTGTCTAAACTGATCTCCCTCTATGGCAAGGTGACCTGCCTAGGATGAGGGAAAGGACGAGGATGTTGTGTACCTGAACTTCACTAAGGCCTTTGACACTGTTATCCTGAGCATTCTGCTGGAGCTGGCTGCTCCTGGTTTGGTTGGGTGCACTGTTCACTGGGTAAAAAACTGTCTGTGGGTGGTAGGGAATGGAATAACATCCAGCTGGGGGCTGGTTACTAGTGGCATTCCCCAGGGATCAGTTTGGGACCAGTTCTGTTTAATGTCTTTATTGATGATGTGGACAAGGGGATCAGGTGCACTCTCAGTCAGTTTGCTGATGACACCAAACTGGATGGGAGTGTTGATCTGCTGGAGGGCAGGGAGGCTCTGCAGGGGAATCTGGGCTGGCTGGATCCATGGACCAAGGCCAATTTTATGAGGTTCAGCAAGGCAAAGCACTGGGCGCCTCAGTGCAAGAGAGACATTGAGGGGCTGGAGCGTGTCCAGGGAAGGGCAACGGAGCTGGGGAAGGGTCTGGAGCACAAGTGCTGTGAGGGGCAGCTGAGGGAGCTGGGGGTGCTCAGCCTGGAGAAAAGGAGGCTCAGGGGGAGCTCATCACTCTCTGCTACTGCCTGACAGGAGGGTGCAGCCAGGTAGGGGTCAGTCTCTTCTCCCAGGTAACAAGTGACAGGACAAGAGGAAATGGTCTCAGGTTGCCCCAGAAAAAGTTTAAATTGGATATTAGGGAGAATTTCCTTCGCCAAAATGTTGTCAAGCCCAGAAACAGGCTGCAGGAAAGAAGCAGTGTCACCATCCCTGGAGGTATCTAAAAGACGTGTAGATGTGGCACTTACAGAAATGGATTAGTGGTGCATTTGGCAGTGCTGGGTTAACTTCAGATATTGGACTTCAGATATTTAAACCTTTTCTAACCTAAATGATTCCACAGTTAATCTACAGAATCACAGACATCAGCATTAGTCCATTTCTCATGCTGCAATTTTATCCCATTTGAAGCTATAACCCTTTCAGACAGAAAAGCGTCCACGGTATTTTCCATCCTTTGCTGTTTCTTTTTTGGGGTTTTTTTGGGCTTTTTTTTTTTTAACATGCTTCACTAGCTATAGCCTCCAATTTTACAGAAAGGCTGCATTTCAAAGAAAGCTGAAAAGCCTGACAGACTGTGAATTGCTGTAGAGTATCACTAAATCACAGCCATAATGTTTTTAACTTTTTTATAGTCTCAGTTTAGAGCAGCAGAACACAGGCTGTGGCAAAGCAGAGCAATTTTATATTAAAAAAATACATGTTTTTAAGATGCAGGGTGCACAACACATTCAAAGTAAACCATTTTTGCACTTTATATAAAGGCAGTCAAAAGCTCCATGCAATGTTATTCAGGTGAGGAAGTCAAACTAGATTCCCCCCTTTCCTTTTCATTAATGCTTTGTTATTCTTGCCAAACACAGGATGTGGGTGAGGTGCTCATGTCCCACACCTCCTCCTTGTCATCCTGGTGCTGGCTGCGGCTATTCTCAGAGCCCAGGAACAACATACCTGGGCTTGCACTCCCACTGTACTCAGCTCCAGGTGCTCCACCAGATGGAGGCAAGTCCAAAACTGGAGCAGGGGAACTAGATTATCATTAATTCCCTCCCAACCCAAGCCTTTCTGTGATTCTATGTCTGCTTCCATACTTAGTGTAGACTGCACGTCACCACCAGGTTACTCAACCTGCTTGCTCCTACTGCTAAATACACACACTCATCTGAGAGGCATTGATAAAGGAAAATTACTGTGGGATGCCTTCTCCTCTTTAGATCACAGCAGCCCACAGCTTTCAAGAACAGCCAGTGCAAGCACCCCTGGGATGCTAATTCAGCTCTGCAAAGATGCCACATTAACAAAAATGACTGCATACAGATTTGCAGAAACACATACAGTATGACACATGTCCTCTTGTCCTTACCCCAGGAAATTTCAAGTCTCTGCTATCCAACACAAGACCAGAGCTTCTAAACAAGATTGTTTGGATACAGGTGTTTTATGTTCAAGAGAAGGCAAGGAATTGAATTTTCCTTTATCATGTCTAAAAAAGCATCTGACCTGCTTTTGCTCAAATTTATGTTGAAAACATCAGTTTAAAATAAATGGCTGCATGTAAAACGTCAGTGCATATGTCTAAAGTTTAGCAGAAATATGATTAATTTAATATAAGAACCAATTTAGTGGCAGAGCATGTATGTGACCTCATCTTGGACATTTCAGGCCCCCATCCCTCACTGCTTTAAGAAGATATTTTACCAAAGAGGAGGGAGTGGAAGGGGAAAAGGGGATCAGAGACTCAAATGCATTAACATATTGAATGCAAGCATTCTAGTCTAAAGACAATTAAGCATTCATCCTGTGCTAAGCATATGAACACCAACTGGATCAAAAAAAGATAATTCAGGTGAATTTTTGTTTGGGTTATTCCTTCCCTCTGTGTGGTATTTTAAAAAAAATATTATCATAGATTCACAGAATGGTTTGGGTTGGAAGGGACCTTAAGGTTTGTCCAGTCCTAACCCCACTGCCATGGCAGGGACACCTTCCACTAGATCAGGCTGTTCAGAGCCCTACTTAACCTGGCCTTGAACACTTCCAAGGATGGGTCATACACAACTTCTCTGGGCAACCTGTTCCAGTGCCTCACCACCCTCACTGTAAAGAATTTCCTCCTAACATCTAATCTAAGCCTACTCTCTTTCAATTTGAATCCATTCCCTCTTGTCCTGTCACTACATGCTCTCCAGCTCTCTGGCAGGGTGTCTTCATGTACTAGAAAGACCAGATCACTAAAAATGCAACCTAATGTTCAGGGTCCTGATTTCAAGCAAGGAGAAGTCATTTGCATGTCTGCTCTCTCTCTTCTGAAGGAGAACATTTCTTCAGAGGCCAAAGGCATGCCATGAGGGGAATCAGAAGGCCATCTCTGGTGTTACACAAAAGAATTAATTTCTTGTTTTCTTCTGAAATAATTCTGCCCAGTTGCCCAAGGGTCCAACACTGAGAAGTGAGCACTTGGATCACTCTGATTGCTAAACATTGCAGTTCCTGATGTCCACAATCCAAGCTCTGAGCTGTGCACATTTACATCCTGCAGTTTTTCCTCAGACATCAACTTCTCTAATTTTACCACTGCTGCAGTTTTTTTTTTCTGATTTTCAGCAAACAGCATGCCATGCAACACAAGAGTACCAGGGCTGTGATGCCCTCTTCAGATGGCAGCCTCTGAGAAAGGCCTCACATCCGCTTGAAACAGCTTGTCTTTCATCACCCTCCCTTTGAAGAGCATGTGGGCCCCTGGAAAAGCTCCGTGCTCACATCCAGAAAAAATTCACAGGGCTTCCCACCTATGAGAATTAGGGGTTCTCTTTGTTTTGTTTCTCTTATTTTCTTCCTTTCTTTAATAGTTGGGTCACCATTTTTTCAATTCTTGGGACTGCAGTCACCATCACAAGAGCTGTCTCTAAAGTTAGAGAGATGCAGTGCATTCTATTTCCTTTATGATCAGTGAAGCCTCATTTTAAGACTACCCAGTTACTGGCCTTTATAATGGGAGGTGGGCTGGGAGGGAGATTCCTGTAATGAGACAAAAAAATTATAATTTTCCAATTTAGCTTTTGGGTTTTGTTGTTGAAGCAAGACCATGGGACCACCTTACCTGTTGATGCTGCTGACCAATTAAAGAAAAGCAGCTATCAATTTATGGATGCTCATTTTTAATTATGTATATCAACTTCAAGCTTGGGAAGAGGAGTGAACCTCAGACAGATCACCTGGATAATACAGCTCTCAACTTTCCTGCTACTGATTCCTGACCGAGACATCTTGTGCCTTAAGCTCAGAACTGAAAGGTAAGGCAACCATAGAAGTGTTATCATCACCTGCTCTTGAAATACACACTTGTAAATTTAATGGGTGGTTGTCAATCTCTTCTTGCAATAATAAATATTAGTTGTATTTAAACTTCTGTTTGGATAACTAAAGGCAGTTTTAAAATGCAAACCGGCATACATCTGGTTTGTATCAGCTAAAACAAGATGGTTTCTTTCCTACTCAAAAGGCAGCATAGAGCCTTTCTAAGAAGCTATCACTGTCCCTGCCAGGACCTGTGGTTTGGTGGTGTTTTATCCCTGGGGAATAGACTCCCATTAAATTTATGCATCAACAATAAACTAAGACAGAATCAGGTAGATAAAAGACTCAGGACTCGCTTATTAAGTCACCATAAAAAAATAATTCATTTTTACATCAGTTTTTTGACAGCAAAGCTAAAATTAGAATTTTATGCTAAGAGACAGAATTCATCTTCAACTTCTGTACCACAATAACTATAGAGAACAAGTTCTCCATGGACCCAGGAACTGAGGAAATCAGTAATTCCCACTTGCTTTGTAAGGAAACTATGAACTTACTGTGGATTTATATCTGGATTAATCCTTTTCAGCTCCATGATGTCATCTATCGTTTTTTCAATAGCATCAGGGTGAACATTTACTGATGTTTGCAGCCGCTAAAAAGAGGTTTTAAACATGTGTTAATTCCTACAGAAGCTATTACCCAACAGAAGTTAACAATGGTAAATTTGATACCTGAAAGCTTCTGCATTAAGAGCCCAGAAGACCCAACTCAACACCTGTACATATCTTCCCAAATAATTCAACCCCTCTGACTCATTTCAGAGCACTTGCCCTGTAAGAACTCGAGTCCCTTCGCCCTTGTAGTCAGTTTATCACATTTCTCTGGTGGCTGTCAGTGAAGATGATCAAAGGCCTCAGTGCAGACCAAGAAGCAGCTTCAGACCATCCACCTAATTACACTGGAATTGACAGCCTTCATTTGACATTCCCTCTCCCAACATGCGGCAGTAACACAGCAAAATTTCTTCCCTTTCTTTCACATGTAATTGCTACTTGTAGAAATGCCCCTGGAAGTTCAGTATTCAAAAACCAATGCGCCATCTGAAAATTTAAGAGGTTGAATTTTCTTGTGATTTGTCTCAAAACTTCACAATTGCTTAAATTCAAGTTTTTAAATAAGATTTTGCCTTTCTGTTTGTGCTAGAAATATATTTGGACCATTATGCTGAACTAAGAGTTAAATGACTTCATTTTTGTTAATGCTGAAGCAAGGTTTTCAATATCACTGACTCTTGTGACAGAAAATGTAAAGGCTGAAAGATGTTATTTAACATACACAAAAAAATGCCTTAGGGAACAACTCAGATTAGCACAACCACTGGTACAGTAAAAGGATGAAGTGAAAAAGGCTTTTCTCCATCAATGTATTTAAAAAGAAAAGAGGAAACAAAGTTAGGAAAGTTGCTTTCCAGACAAAACCCCTGACTTTTCTAAATTCACGAGCAACTGACTGCAGATTACTGATATTCTGAGACAGTATGAAGAATCAAACCAAGAACCCCTAAATTACAACACACCACTCTCATGAGCTCCACCATGGCAAATTGTTCCTTTGATTCCATCACTCCCTTAGTGGGCCTGTTCTGGAACACAGGACACTCTACCCAACTTTGCAGATTGTTACTGCTGCTGCAGACACAAGACCCTCTTCAGTGGAAAATGTAAAATCATATCAAACCTTAAAGTGACTTTTTGGGGTGAGCAAACCCCAGACTGAACAAACCAACAGCACAAGACATTATGGAAAAGGTGAATGATGAAATCTTTCACTCACCTTACTTTTTGAACCTTTCAAGGATGCCTCTGTAAGGGAAGTATTCAAAAGCATCATGTCAGACAAGCATGTTCACATTGACTTAATTTAATAATTTATTTCTAGTAACAATACACAATTTTGAGCAGATGCAGAAGGTTACAAAGGCATGCAGAACGAAGTATATTGCAGTTACCTATTTTCATAGTTCTGGCAGCTCCAGGTTTGGTATTGTAACAGATCCTTTGCAATTCACATTGACCTGTTAGTTTCCTGACCACGAACTTCAGGCAGCGCCACAAGCATTTGCAGTAGAAGTACAGGCATACCTGGACAAACATCCTGGCAAAAGAAGAAGCTTGAAAATAAGAGTCTGGAGCAGAGTTTGTTTCAACATGTTCACCACCCAAACAGAAAGTACTTCCTCACCCCAAATTCTCATTGCCTAAGGGCACCTCCAGAGCAAAAGCAGCATTCACACTACAAACATTTATGCCACTAAAGGTTAAATTGTGCTTTTTAGTATTAGCCGGCAAAACACCCCCCACAAAAGCACCACAGCTAGAAGCACTGAATAAGTAAACTCCAGAGTTTTAAAAGAGTACTTGTGGAAAACTCTTTGTACTCTTAACATAGAAGGCTGTATAGTTCCTACCAATGCTTTGGGGAAACAGGGCTACATGAGAAGGGAGCACAGCTCACCCTGATATAATGGATGCTGAGAATCCAGGAAGACATCACACCCTGGCTTAGTTTTGCCTCAGCAACCATCTGCTCCAAGCAGAATGCTTGGTTATCCTGACAAACTTGACATCCCGACAGCATTCATGTCATGTCCCTAAGAAGGAAAACTAAGGCAATCAAAGCTTCTCCCCTTGCAGAAGAAAAGGTGTTTAAGAACCTTTTGGTTCTTATAATATAGACTTTGGTCTTGAGGACTGCCAGTTCTGCCCAAGACCAGCTGTTACATAGCAGTGATGCCACACAACTTCTCAAAGTACAGAACTGACAGTAAGCCAAGAAAGCCCTTATGTAGCTACTGCAACTAGTTTTGAGTCCCAGCAACAGAAGAAAGACTGACAAACTGGATGTATTTCAGGGAAGATGGTAGGGCTGGAGCACAAACCCTGTGAAGAGAGGCTGGGAGAGCTGGGCTTGTTCCACCTGAAGCAAAGATTGAGGGGAATCTAACAGCAGCCCCCAGCATTTATGGGAAGATCTTGAAGGAAACAGAGCTGGGCTCTCAACAATCCTGCAGGGCCAGTAGGCAAGGGACAACAGCTCTAAGCTGAAACACAAGAGAATCAGCCTTGCAAGGAGAAGCTTTTGTCCCTCAAGGACAGTCAGGTAGTGGCACAGGTTGTCCAGAGAGCCTGTGCAGTCTCCTTTGTCAGTTTTTTAATCCTTGACTGGAAGAAGCCCTGAGCAGCCCAGTCTGACCCCTGCTTGAGAGGGAGATTGAACTGGAGACCTGCTAAGGTCCCTCCCAGGCTCAACTGGGATCTTAAAAAAGCCTGCATGCATGAAAAGCACTTGATTTTAAACTTGGTTAGCATTACACCTGCTACCAAAGCCCACATATTTCTACCACAATTACATAACACACCCCAAACCCATATTTTAATGGGAAACAACTTATTTGGAAATAATTTATCTTTCTTGTTTCTATGGCTATGATGGCACAGATCCTGCCACATCACCCAACTATCTGTCAACCTCCTGGGATGAAGAGGACGGATCCACCACATGGATCCACCCACAGCCCCTGGGTTCAGAAACACATCTCATAGAAGACAAACTGCAGAGAACTAGCAATAGGAACATTGCCATTTGGACATGGTCCTTGGCTACAGGTGGTTCTGCTAGAACAGGGGGATGGATTAGATGGTGTCTACAGGTGTCTTCCCATCTCAAACTCTCTGTGATCATATTTTGTGATTATATTATACGAAAATATGAATACAATTTTGATATGCTAGCTTGCCAATAAATATTCACAAATAATTTGGTCCATTATGGTCTAAGTCTGTGTTTATACATGTTCATCATTAGCCCATTATTTTCTGTTGTTGATGCTTTCAAAGGACAGTTGTTTCTAAGGAAAATCTATTATCCTTTTCAAGAGACTGCAGTGATTATTTCAAAACACTGAATTCCAGATACTCAAATCAGTTATAAATATGCATGTGTATGTATGTAAAGATTGAAATGCTCCATCACTTCCTAAAAACTTCCTGAAGGGCATGGTGTAGAAGGATATTCAAGGAAGGGAAGATGAATTGAGGTGTGTTAAGGTCCACACAGGAGTTTAATCTGCTTTATATTGGCTTCAGCTTAATCATCTTTGAAGGGGGATTAAGCTATGGGAACTAAAGACATTTTATGTCTAAATGGAAAGCATCCACACAAGTATTTAAAATGCTTTAAAGGCATCCACTTTATCTTCAGACTTTCAGTTAATTCACTTAGTACTCCCAAATGCCTGCATGCAGAAAACCTCCTTGGTTTTATTCAACAGGAAGCCTCTATTTTAGAAACAAATTGATGGAACCAAGTTTTAGACAAGAAAAAAGTGTCAGGTGCTGACATCAAAATTTTTGGGTACTCCCTCATCCCTGACTCAAGACATGCCAGAACACACTACTGTGAGGAGTTAATTTGTGCTTCACAGTGGGTTATCACCTTCAGTATTAAGAACATCACCAGGTAGCAGGAGGCAAGGCCATCACCAGGCAAGCAGCCATTCTTTAAGTTTCCAACAGTCAGAAGTAGAATAACAGAATCAACACAGAACGATTTGGGCTGGAAGGGACCTCAAAGATCATCTTGCTCCAAATCCCCCTTCCATGGGCAGGGACACCTACCACTAGACCAAGAAGAGGAATTCAAATATAACCTATAGCCATTCCTTAGCTTCATCAGCACAACTCAGCTCTGTAGTTGGGCTAAAAGCACAGGAAAACACCAAACGCGGAGTATGGTAAAATTCTGAGTCCTGAATTTTCATCATATATTTGTTGTAGAAATTAGAGTTGTTTTCTTTTGGTCTGCTTTGGTTCCAAATGTTAGGTCTCTTTTAGAGCAAAAAAAATACAGAGAGATCATTTATATGGAAGATGGAAAGACTTATTTAACTTCATGTTAACAGTCCATGTAAGATTTCCTTCTCATGAGCAAGATAGCTCCTGTAAAATACAGATGTGCTTTAAGAAAGTTCATGCCTATACTTTGTTGCCTCCAATGCTAAAACATGACAATGTATTTCATTAAAAAATGTTTTGTGTACTATATTGTGGATAATTGAATTGTGTATTATGGATCAGTTTGGGGACTTAGAGGAGGGAAGGTATCAGGTGCATTTGAATTACATATTTTTGCCTTAGGCTCAATGACAGATCCGCAAATTGAAGGACAAACTCCAGATGGGATAGAGCTGTGACCACGTAATTGCAACCACTTTCTCCACCAAAGTTCTTCTTTGGCTGTAGTTTGCACAAAGACTAATAAAAATGCATCTACTAGAAACAAGACACTACAGCACACAAACACTGCCTCTGTGAATCACTAAAATATGCTTAGCAGCTATTACTATATAAACCAAACACACACTAATTTTAACTAGGTAGCTTATATAGAAGAAAGTTAGCCTTTGTGGGTACCTTCAGTTTTCTACCACTCATCCATCTCAAGCTTACAATAGTTGAAACCTTCCATTTGTAACATGAAAGACATAAAAAAATATCACAGGCTGTTTATAAAAGCAAATTCTTGCTTGCAGAAATCCTGGAATAAAAGCACACTAGTGATTATGCAAGGCAGTTTTTATGTTAGCCCCCATGCACTGTAAAACAAAACACAGCATATCATGAACATGAACCCCCAAAGGCACAGCCATGTGCTTTGACTGTGGCACAGTGGCATTAATTTCTGGCTTGTTTTAGAGTTAAATTCCAAACCTCATCTCCACTCAATATCCTCTGTGCTCTGTTTTTTTGGTTTTTTTTTTTTTTTTTTTTCTTTAGTTTGTTATTCTTCATTTTGTGGGTTTTTTCCCCACCTGCTTGCCTTTGCAGGTTTCTCAGCACAGAAAATAGTTCATGTGGTCATGTACAGCATTATTTCAGATCCTCAGAGGTGAGGTTTAAGAACAGAAGTATGACAGAAATGAAGGTGTTCTTCAGGGACTCACACTCTGCTCTTTCCTATTTTAATCCAAGTTCCCTTCCCCTCCTGTATTCCAAGCAGCTGTATAGACCTGCATATTTGTGTTTATACATGCATTAAAACAGTTCATATGAACATTTATTCAACTAAAATAAAGAAAAATCTGTGTAATAAGATGTCAAATCAAGATTCAGTTCCCTTGCCAAGGATGCTGCGTGACAAAACCAATCAAGCAACCAATCTCTATCAGCAATAATGGGGCTCAAGAGATTCTGGAGTGCTCTCTTCCATGATAGAGACAAAGAAAGGGGTTTCCACAATTGCTCATATCCTTGCAAGACAGGGAGAAATGTAGAGCCAAAGCCAGCACAGAGTAAGAGTACTGCCGCAGCAGAGACAGTGCTTCTATTTTCCACAGCATGTGCTGGTCTGCCTGGGGAATGAAAGCACATGGCAGCAACCAGCCAAGAGCACTGAGCATGCTGCTTCACACCCCAACACTGCAAAGGGAAGGACATAAGTGGTTTTCAACAAGGGGTTTCCGGGTTTGCTCTCAACTAGCCCAGCTGATGCTGGAACAGTGTGATTAAAATGGCAAATGCAATGGCTATTAGAATTTACATCTCTCTCCAATGACAGTATGACATCACATTTTCATAAAATTTGGCTTTTTATTTAAAGGCGACTGCCTCTAGGAGATAAGCACAGCCTTCTCCATGATAAACTGTCAGAAGCAAAATTATGCAAAACTTTCCAAAGTTGCCTAATATTTCTGTGAAGCTCCTTCCTGTGTAATCCATTCAGCTAAATATCAAGATGTATGTCTAATGCAACATGAAGTACTTCCTGAAGGGAAGTAGAGATTAATTACTGTGCATGAAACTAATGAAAGTGTTTATTCCCTCCTTCAGTAATTTCAGAACCTCAGTATTTTCAGAGCTAGTAACAAACAAAGGTAGGTATTCTGGGTAAAATGAAAGCTTCATCTAGATACTCAATGATATTTACTGGACTTAAACCTGGGGGGAAAGCAAGCAAACTCCTGAAACAAGAAAAAAAACCAAAACAAAACAAAACAAAACCAAAGAAAACCACACAAACAAACAAAAAACCCCAAACAAGCCAAAATGCCCAGCCCTACCAAAAGAAACCCCAAACACAAAACAAATCCAAAACCTAAAACCCTAGATCCAAATCTAAAACAAAAAAACCCCTCATCCTCTCCCCCAAACCAATTGTTTAAAATAATGAAATAAAAGTCACTGAGCATACTTACACATCATTTTCTTTTCTGTGTGTCGTGCTTTAGGTCCTATGGATTCTGAAGATTTTTACACAACTATTTTTTCCTGAAGAACACACCAATCTCAGATAAGAGTGCATTGCACATCAGTATTTCCTTTCTGAGAATTTTAATTACTGTTTGAGAAGTCAAGGACACACTAGTCATGGCTGATCAGCTGTCCCATGGGTGAGTAAGCAAGTGATACAACCCTGGTAGGAGCTCATTAACTTGACTATCTTTGGTTTATGTGCATAATTTGCAGTGTGTATACAAGGTCAACCAAGAAGTGAGGTACCAATCACCATTTCTGACTGGCTACTACCTCCTTTAAAACACAAGAAATTGCTTTCATTCTGTGCCTTTGCAGACATGACAACTGAAAGCCACCTTATCTCCCCATTTAGACATAGGAGCAACTCACTGTGGCAACTAGAGAAGACATATGAATAGTTTTTAACAGCAGTTTTCCACACATTCACTGCTCTTGCTCTTTGCTGATTTGATTTTCATTTTATCTGATGACTCCAGTATACTTAAAATCTGCTGGGGCTTACAGTTTGCTTGCAGTAGAGCAAGAGAAGATGTCAGATTTCTAGGATTTACTGAAAAAAACCTGTCTACTACAGTTGGTTCTCCAAGTTGTTATTATTTCAGATGTTTAAGATAAATTACAGTCAAAGTAGAAGTGTTGCTGACAGACTTCTCAGAACCCCTTTACAACAAAACAAGAAAGCCCTGAAAGATTAAGTATTTAACTGAGAAACAGTTTTATTTTTTCATAAGTAATATTTCAGATGACAGAAATAATTCATGTCAGACCAGCTGAAAAAGAAAAGACCAATTATTTTTATTTGGACATTGCCTTGAACTGGAAATATGAGCATAAGAGTCAAAATTTAGAGATTTAGGGTTACTCCAACTACTGGACTGTTTAATAGACTCTTTCTCCAACCAAGTTGTGTGGGAGTGATTATCTACTACAGCTAGGAAGGCTCTGCAGAGGGATCTGGACAGGCTGGATCACAGGGCCAGGGCTAATTGTACGAGGTCTAACAAAGTCAAGTACCAGGATCTGCACTGGGGTCACAACAACCCTGGGCAGTGCTGCAGGCTGGGAGCAGTGCCTGGGAAGCTGCCTGGTGGAAAAGGACCTGGGGGTGCTGCCCAACAGCAGCTGAACATGATCCAGGGTGTGCCCAGGTGGCCCAGAAGGCCGATGGCATCCTGGCCTGGATCAGCCAGGCTGTGGCCAGCAGGAGCAGGGCAGTGACCGTCCCCCTGTACCCAGCACTGCTGAGGCCACAGCTCCAATGCTGTGCTCAGTTCTGGGCCCCTCAGTGCAAGAGAGACATTGAGGGGCTGGAGCGTGTCCAGGGAAGGGCAACGGAGCTGGGGAAGGGTCTGGAGCACAAGTGCTGTGAGGGGCAGCTGAGGGAGCTGGGGGTGCTCAGCCTGGAGAAAAGGAGGCTCAGGGGGAGCTCATCACTCTCTACAGCTCCCTGACAGGAGGGTGCAGCCAGGTGGGGTCATTGTCCTCTCCCAACACAAGAGAAAACAGCTTCATTTTGTGCCAGGAAGGTTTAGATTGAAGATAATTAAAAATTTCTTCACAACAATTTCTTTCTTGAAACAGGCTGCCCAGGGAGGTGGTGAAATCACCATCCCTGGAGATATTTAAAGGAAACATAGATATGGCATTCAGGTGACATGGTTTAGTGGTACACTTGACTATGCTGAGCTAATGCTTGGATTGAATGATCTTAAAAGGCTCTAAGAAACTACGATTCTAAAGAAATGAAACAGGTTTTTCAGGGAGGCTGCAGAATCTCCATCCTTACAGGTGCTCAAAATGTGTCTGGATGCAGCCCTGAGCAACCTGTTATGGCTGATCCTGCTCTGAGCAGTGGGAAAGGACTTGATGATTTCCAGAGCTGTCTTTCAACCTCACTAGACAACAAGCTGGATTTGAAATCCACTCTTCAGAGTCCTCCTTGGTTCTCCAGGTGAGTATCTGCTGCATGAAATTGCTACAGGTAAAATACTGTCACCACTTAGAAAGCAAAGTCAAGGTTATCATAATTTCAGAGATGAAAGCCCTGTTCCTCTCAACATCTGTTTTATGGCAACTTCCACATTACAATAAACAAAATGACTTGCAGTTTGTGCAGACTTAAGTAGCTGGTTTTAACCACAGAGATAATCTATGCCATCAGCATCAGCTATTCTGGTGTCTGTCCCACGTGTGCAACATGGAAAACACCACCACTGCCACTGAGCAGTCCCCGCAATCAGAATTCCACATTTCAACCCTGCCTTGATCTTCACAAACAGCCAAGGATGATTTAAGCTCCCAGGTGTACTGCTATTGGTAACAGACAAACATGGGGACACAATACATATTAACTTCTTTTCCAACCATTTCCAAGCTGGAATGCTTAATAACCTTGTCTTGCACATATATGTCCCTGCAGTTCCACACTTCACTTATTCCACATCACACCAACCTGCAACTGCAGCTTGCAACACATAGAGCAGAACTCATTATGCCTAGAAAGTGCTTTCCTTGGAGGGTTTTTGCTTCTTAGTTTCTCTGGCTTTCTTCTACATTTACAAAATATGGGGAGGGTCGTTCTATTATCAGTTCTTGCCAAAGGTTTAACATAATATGAGAAAATCCAGATGTTTGTAAGTAAATAGAAATAGAAATAGCTTTCCTATTTCAACACTGTGTCCATAATTTTGGTGCTCTGTACTCTCCTCCCCCCATACTTTAATCCAGTTGTCTGTTCAGCATTTGGAATACTGGACTTTCCATAACAAAGTCCTAGACTGTCCTGTTTAGTTAGACAACTGTTTTTCAGAAAATCTACCTTGACTACTTGAGAGAATCTAGCACCACTGAGACCTTTCAAGTCTTTTAGGATTCACTGACTTCAGGAAAAACACAAAGAAAAGTAGATGGTAGCTTCCCCATGGCAGCCTCAGGAACCCACATATTCAAAACAGCACTCTTTCTCCAACATGGAGAAAATCATCAAGGAGCCATGACAGCAAAGGTGAGCACAACAAATAGTTTAACAGGAAGAGAGCTGGCAGCTTAGAAGTTGTCATCAGCTCAGCTTCTCCATCAGGAGGGAGCAAAATTCCTTTATGTACAGAAAATACTAGACCATTATGGGGGAAAGTGTAACACCCTCTGTGAACCCAGCCAGAGGCTCCCACCCTTCTCACAGGGTGGCAGAGCTCACTTTATGAGGGACTCATGAACCAAATCCCATATGGCATCAATTTGTGACCTTGGGTCAGGCTGCTGAACAACTTTGTATAGAGAAAAAAGGTAAAAATTACAGAGATAGGAGTGTTGAGAAGGAAATAATTAGTAGTATTCCAGAACAAAGGCTCTGACATGAGGTGTTACAAAATTGTAAAGGGAAAAAGCAGTGCAGGGATGTTAGTCAGGCTAGTTGTGAACTTTTAGGTCACTGGACCAGTACAAATGGAATTGGTGGAAGACTTGTGATCATCTAGTACCTGGGGCACAGAGCTGCAAGGGTCAACTCTTTCCCTCCTGGCTCGTGCTTATTAGGTGGTGAGCACACTAATGTTTAAATTAAGGCTCAATTCAGCCTTGGCTGTGTTTTGTGGCTTTTAGCAAACAAATAGTTGCTTTACACTTTCAATCTGCCTATGTCCTTCTTACAGAGCCCTTTTTGCAGCTGGTTCAAGATGAGGAAGCTGGCCCAAACACTCCACAGAAATGCTTTAGCTATGTCTGTCTTGGCAGCAAAATCATTACAGATGATCAGCCTAGAGGTAATGGTGCTGATATCCATAGTGTGTAAGCTTCTTTGCTATAAACAGTCTAAAAAGGGAGAAAAATATAGTGACAGATGCTCTATACAGAAGCATATGTTTTAGTCCTCTTGAAAAGGTTCCTCCCATACAGACAGAATATAATTTCTTTGGTTTATACACAAATGAGCTCTTGATCTGTATTAGTTTTGAGAAGTGCTCAACTCTCTCCACTGACTACAGAACAAATACAACATGGGCTTTCTGCACCTACATCTGTTGTCTGCAAGCCCCCCATTCTATAATTAGTTTATAGAGGAACAACTGCAAGTCATATGTGGGAGCAAGTAATTGACATTTCTCCTGCAAACTGGGCACAATCAGCTTCAAAACCACTTGCACATCTTTGGCAAGCATCTCTGCTTTCACAAACAACACTCCAAAAATCCAGACAGTGGACAAGAGCAGGAAGGAAAAAAACCTGACATTTTCCAAGCACTGTTCTATGCTAGTATTATTTCTTCTCTTTTCCCCTGACATATCAGGCACTACTGATTTGATACACCACTGCTCCAATCCCACAAGACAGTTCCCACATTCTCTGCTTCTATAAAGAACAGCAAAAGAAAATTTAAATTAAAATAACTTTAATTAAATAGTGAAATCTAGGTGAACAGAAAGCAGTCTAGTATAATCTAGTTTACACCTTCCGTAATACTTGTAACAATTACACCATTTAGCTCACTGCAGCATAAAAGTAATTGGAATAATTCAACACTTTTGAGAAAATACAGAACAATTACCTCAGGAAGTGTTTCATGGTGATGGTTTGGTCTGTGCTGCTAGAGCCGTAATATATTGATCACTGATGACCTCTTCTTCACAGGGGATATTAGTGCTGTAGAAATAGAATTGAGACTTTTTTACAGACAGAAAAAAAAAAAAAAGAAAAAGGATACTTCAGTTTTTTAAATTTGCTCTTGAAACAAACATCTATGTAAATACAAGGGAAATATATTAAGAAAAAATCTCATGTCAATTAAAACAAAATGAAAAATCATAAGATGTTCACACTTCAGCCTGAGCACATACTTTGACCAGACTATGCTACCCATGTCTTTTTTCAGAGAAGCAAAAATCTTGAATGAGAATACCAAAATGAGTGATAAAGCGTGAAGAATTACCTAGACATTTTCAAATGCTTCTTGTGTTCTTCAAACACCTGTCTGGTTCAACTCCCAAGCAGCAGCTTCAAGAGACACTCAGTTCATTCTGCTGTTGGAAGTCTTCTCTTCACCAGAATTTGCATAATACATATCATAAAATAATAAAATATACTGAGATGGACCAACAAGGATTATCAGGTCCAACTCCTGATCCTGTGCGGAACACCCCAAGAGTCCCAGCATGTGCCTGAGAGCATTGCCCAAACACTTCTTGAATTCAGAGTTCCTATAATACACTTGCCCAGGCTGCCCATTGGTTCTGTGACCTTGTGTCCTATGGTTAGTGCTTATTGTGATTACCACATGGTTCCAGCAGAGGAGAACAGGAAGAATTAATGAAGAAACTTCATAAACACAACCCTGCCTGTGTACTGCAGACTCTCCCCAGTCACCACCTCTTTACTTTAAGTTTCTAAAATTAAGTATTCATATACAAGTGATACTTGACTAAAAGATGCAGACTTCTCAAATTACTGTACTTCATGCCCTGTAAAAGGCAGTAAAACATGTTTATTTGCTGCCAGAAAACAGGACACTGTTACACAGGAACAACTGCTATTGGGACAACTTAATCCAACACTTAGAGGGAACAAGATCATGGTTTCAAACTCTGTGCTGGTACAAACCACACACAAAGACCTGAATGAAAGTTCTGTTAAAAATCATTTAAGGACCCATTCTTCCTTAGCACTGCATGCTGAAAAGTGCTGAAGGCCTTAAGAAATCTGACCTCTTTTGTCACAAATTTAGAAATCTAGAGAACTTCAAATTTCTTCTGCAAGAACTATTTTCTTCTGCAAGACCTATCAGAATGATAGGATAAAAATCTTCTTGCCCTACCATGTTCTCATATTCTTTCCTCTGTGTAACTTGCAAGTTTTGTATTGTGCTATTGCCTGCTGACAGGAACAGAACAAGTATTTAAGTTCAGAAAAATACAGCTATCTTGTTGGATTACATCACATACAGCTTGCTAAAAATATATAATCCCTGAACTGTGAAAGCTTCTTTTATTTATATTGTTTTTGACTGGCTGAATCATGTTGCTGTCCCCCGAATACAGCTGTAATTGGTGCTGGCTGCAGTGACACCTGCTTGCAAGGGCAGAGAGATGCTAACTCTGGTTCATTAATGAACACAAGAGGCAGGCTCCAAACACTTCCTGCTACAGCTTTTGATAGGTCTTCTATGGCAGTGAGCACAGGAGATAGGCAAAAACTGGAGGGGATGTAACCTGCTCCCCTTCTCCATTCTAATAATTTGCTGTTTAAAAGATATTATTTGTGAAAGATTCTCACAGCTGAGTCTCAGCATTTTAACATCAACTTGAGCAAAGGAAGCTCCACCACAAAATTTGACCCATAAGGGCATCAGTGCAAGGAACACACCAGAAGTGCCAGAAACTGTCACATCAACCCCCTCTAAAAGTGCATCCTAGTCTCAGTCTCTGAGGTCAGCTCCTTCTTGATTCTGACCAAGGTCCATGCTGAAAATTATGCTGCTTCATTATTACTGCTTTAAAATGAAGAGAAATTCCACTTGTCCCAACTCCAGAAATGGCTCATACAAGCATGGTATGGTAGGAGCTTCAAGATACTATCTCTTCAAGAATAGCTACCAGCTCCAGCCAATCATAAATTACAAATCTGTTTTCAATGCTCATTAAAAATTAGAGCATCATTGTAGCTGTTCAGAGACCACTGAAAGAAAGGCAGTTGATTGAAAAAAAAGTAAAAAAAGAAAAACTAAATGGCACAACAAGCATGACAAGTGGTTAAAAGTGCCTATTTTGGGTGTCTTCAAAAGCCCACACTTGAAATTACAAGAATAAATTTTCCTTGCTCTCTCCTTTTTTATTAAAATGCGTGTGGGGAAGTCAACAGAAAGAAATTTTACATTTGAAGACCTGATGCCATAGAAGTCAATATCAAAGCCCTTCAGCATGGAGAGAGAGTTCATGTGCAAGTTCAAGAGCCAGTTCCCTGCAGTACAAGCCCAGCTAATAACTGGGTCCATAGGAAGACCATGGCCTCAAAAGCAGTTTCCTCCACAGGGGCACAAAGCAATCAAATCCCACCTGACTCTATTAAAAGAGGACTCTAATATCTGGACACGAGACTTCCAGCTCAAACAAAAGTACAGGGAATCTATGTTGCTGTCTTGGTTCATAAGGAAAAAAGTTTAATTTTTGTGTATGGCAGACAGCATTTCTAAATGCTGTCATCTGCTAAGTACAGGGACAGAAATCAACACTATGCTTTGTGGTTCTTGCATCAATTCACTTCTGTGAACACACGCATACAGATGGCATTGAGCTATTTACACCCACGATAAACTGAGAAATTGAATCAGGTGAGATTTTACAGTCATCTTTAAACAAGTAGGACTGGAGGGCAGCATTTTCTGTTTCCATATACCTCCATAAGTGATCCTCTAGAGGAGTTCAGTAAAGACTTTCTGTGAAGAAAACAGTATTTAAACTCTTAAAAAAGGATTATTACCACAATTTACAGCTAAATTCAACTATTCATAAACCTGTAGAGCCAGAAGACCTAATTTCTGCCAATCTCTTTTCATCTCAAAGTGTAACAGATTTCTCATAAGTGAAACTTTACTTCCAGTGAGGTTGTTACAGCATCTCAGTCAACAGGAAGAACAGCCCTAGTTTAGAATGATACATTCTATCAACAATTCAGAATTTACAAAAAGTACTCATTTGCCGTTTGGTGTGCTTAGAAAAAAATCCAACCCAAACAAAAAATTCACATACTCATTTTCATTTAGGGAGAAGGACTTGACCTCCAGCCTCCTGTTGTCTTTAGGAAAGACCTTCCTCACCAAGCTGGATGTCTGCAGATCAGGAAGGCTTTCAAGATCCACTTGTAGGAAAATAAGACACAAGAAAAAGATTCTCCTTTACAAGTGATAATCTTGTTGATGAAATGCTTATGAGTTTGTTGAAAGAAAGGGCACAACAATTATAAATTCAGTTGAGAAGTTGACAGTAGTTATGGATTGGATAGACTGAAATATAAAATTCTGAAGACTTGACAGCTGGACACCCAGAGCCAGCAGGTGCTGGGGAGCAGCCAGTTGGCCATCCACCCACTGCTCAGGGCCTCTCATGTGAACCTGTAGCTGTGGGCTTTTTTAAGGCTTAAGAAAATGTTCCAGCTTCATGTTATACACACATTTTCTCACTAAGGAACCCTCAAGAGATGCTTTTCTTCTGTAGATAGTTTTTCAGCTTTTCCTGATTTTAAGTCGTGCAGTTGATATGTCTAAAGATTTGACTTTGTTAGCAATCTTCCATTAACTCCCTAGAAGTAGCTTGAACCTACAACTGCAGAAAGCCTCTAGACTCAATGTTTGAAGTTTGCTCTTTGACATGAAGGGATTCATACATGTTCTAAGGCTCTATATTGAGAATGATGGGGTGAGGATGAAGTTTGGGTTTCCCACATGTTCACATTCTCAGCTTGCAGGATTTTATCCCACTTTATCACTTCCACAAAGCAGCTTCCTACTCCCTCCAACAACACACCCACGTACCCATTCATTGCCAATTGTTTCATCCAGTTTATTTTACACTAGACAGCAGCTTCCCCTCCTAAAACTAACCACAGCTTTTCTTGGAAGAGAAGCAGTACTACTATAATCACATAAAACAGCAAAACTATTACAAGATCTGTCTCAAAATATAAATGAAGCTTTCCTTAAATAAACATCAACTATTTGAATTTCTTGTGACTCTATGATCTTTTCAGTTGTATAGCAAAACATGCATCAATCTGAAAGGGTAACAGTTGCTGGAGGCTTAAAGAAATCAAGAGTAAGCCTTAAACGTCACCTCTTTATCTAAAAAGAGGGTTTGCTTTGTTTGTCTTCAATAAAGCTGCAGATACAACTGCCAGGCAAAGTTGTGTTATTTAATATAAATCAACATGCTTTCAGAGTAAAATATAAACCCTAAGTAGCTCCTTTCATAATCTCTGTTTTGCAAGCTAATGGGTATTTGCAACCTGGCATATTGCAAACACTTTTTAATGTATATTCCAATTATAAAGAAAGAATGGGTGTGCTGAAGAAAAAAAAATCAGAAACGTTAATGTGAGCAGGCTGGATATAATACTTTGTCTATGTGGATCATTAGATTACCAAAAAAAACACCCCAAACCAAGTAATTTATTTTTAGTTGTTGCTGTTTAAAGTATGTGTTAAAGTACATTCTTCTGAATGCCACCACCATAATTTCAGGTTGCCACTTTTCTTTCCAGCGGTATCCTGGGTTGGCATCTACTCCTCATTCACCTTGAAAGCCTACATTTATTTATTTCTGTGGGACAATAGGCTTGAGCCTTATGTTACAAAAGTGTTTTGCTACTGTACATTCCTTTTTCTTTTGCTGATGGGAATGCTAGTGCTTCTGTATCCCGAACACCAATGTAAGATAACTAGAATTGGAAAAGGGAAGAATAGCTGATACACATTATGAAACATCCCTTGAGGTCCTAGAGGATTGCAAGCTGGCTGGAAGCCAGCAGGATGCAAAGACAGACTACAGCACTCTGGGCTGCACAAACACAAGCAGAGCCAGTAAGTAGATTGAGGGAAGAGATTATCTTCCTCTGCTCGGCACTCTGGGCCATATTTAGACACTGCCTAGTTTGGGGCCCCAGCAATACACAAAAGACACCAACAAATTTGGGAGAGCTAAGCAGAGGCCGCTGGAATGATGATGGGGGTGAGGCTGGGGGAGATGGGCTTGTTCAGCTCCAGGCAGGGACAGCTTTGGAGGGACATAACAGCACCTCCAGTGCCTGGGGGGATGTCCTTAAAAAGTCAAGAGATGGAGTCTTTACAGCAGTGCAGGACAGGAAGGGGAAAACAACAGGCAAAAACTTAAACAGGAGAGGTTCAGCCTAGATATGAGGCAAAATTTTTTTCCCGATAGGACAGTCAGGCAGTGGCACAGGTTGCTCAGAGACACTTTGAGGTTTCAAGCCCAACCAAATGAAGCCCTGAGAAGCCTGACCTCAAAGCTGACCCTGTTATGGGCAGCAGGTTGGGCAGGAGATAGTCTGAGGTCCCTTCCAGCCTTTGATTCTCTGCTTCCCCCACAGTCACTCTCACAGGGCAATCTCAAATACCCTGCTTTATAGCAAATACTCTTAGTACTGTAGTGCTATAGAGATTCCACTGACAGGGTGCCCAAGTGCCTGCTATTTCAACAGTTTAAGGACTACCCACTTCTCAGTATACTTTGCAATGCTTCCCAAGAAGCAAGCTTACCTTTAGGATGGAACAAAATCATTCCCTCTCATCTCTCCCCACCATTCCCACCACAAGCCTCCACCATGAAATTTGACCATGAACAAGTCATATTATGGTCCTACAGTTCAAGAATGAGAGTCTACAACAGTCATGCCAATGACAAACACACAACACTAAAAAAACCCAAATACAAATAAAACCCCAACAGCCCTAGGACCCCAGTTCAGTAAGCCATTCTAATTCTAAGCAAGTATTGTTTATCCAGCTATGCCATGGAACAGACACATATTTACTTGCATCTTCCACCTTGCATTCATGCCCAAAGGTGGCATAAAAATCACTTCAAGTGTATTAAACAAAGTAGTAAAAACAGAGGATCTTCATGTCAATTACAGCATAATCATCTACAGGTTTTTGAATGTTATAGCAGCAACATTGCTCAGACCTCTCCAACTCAGAGGACATCCTGGGAAATGGCTCCATTGCTAGAAAAGCTCTCAAGAACAGGTCACCTGTTCCATGCAGTTCAAAAGTTTTATGTTGGCTCAGAAGTGGCTTTGACTGTCTCCAGTGAATGCAGCCACTGGCAGGACTCACCTTAGAGATCGAAAGTGGATGGCTGTTTTGTGTGAGCTTAGGTCCCCATCTCAGTACAGAAGGGTATTTTCATTTCCATGTGCCCAAGATCAGGCTGTATTCAACAGCCTGTCAAGCATTCTTTAGAGGAAAATCTTGGAACAAAATGTCACACTTGACTGATTACCCTAATAAGCAAGACTTGACTTCAGTCACACTGTCACAGGTAATAAAATTTTTTCCACTTCTAATCTCCATCATACATTGACATTTTACATTTCTGTATTTCACTAGGAGAATGAGGGCAAGGCTATATAAGAACTAAAATTTAACTGAATTTTAGTCCTGTGAGCATAAGGACATACCACACAATTAAGCAAAAAAAAAAAAAAAAAGAGGCCTGAATAAAAGGTTAAAATCACAACAGAGGTGGGGAGTCAGAGGGCACAAAACCCCCAGCTTCTCTCAAGGTACAGAAGAGTGCTTTGAAAGCCTCTAATTTTGTAGTTCTAACTTAGCATTTCAGGCCATTACTGCCTCTTCAAAGCATTACAAATATAAGGAAGGATCAAGAGGGTCTTAAAGTCCTCATAAGAGAGAGTCATGTAGGATTGTATCTGGGTTCAAGAGAACTTACTTGTGAAATCTCACATGGCAAGTTACCTCTAACACCACTCAATTCAGCCTACCTGCAGATTTTGGCTCAGTGACAACCCACAGGCTGATGAAGGTTAACGTCAGACCAGAACTCAGCACTGTAGAAGCATCTCCACCTTTCATTGCAGATCTCTGCCCTTTAAAAGGAAAAGGCTGGGGCTCTCTACCTGACTGTTCAAAGCAAATTAAATCCCAGAAATCCAGCAAAGGAAATGTTCATGCATACAGACACACTTTACATGCAGAACTGTGACAATAAGCTGCTTTTCCCAATTTCTATTGGCTGTGCTCTACTACAATGTTGAAAGATGGAAAGAAAGGACAAAACTATATGAAGTCACTTCAGGTCACTGGTGAAGACTTTGCTGGATACTAATAATTCTATTTTGAATAATAAACACAAAGGTAGAAATAGAGCAAACTCTTCACAACCCACAATACACTAAACTTCTAGAAATGTAATCAGATGCCGAAATTCAACAGGAATTAAAGTATTGTCTTGTCTTGTCTCTGTCTATAGTGTGTCCATCCTTAACAAGCTCATTTTACATATGGAGGAAAGTGTATTTTATCCAGAAGGGCACTGAGTAAATGACATATTAGCCAAAAATGGATTTCTCATGCTTGAAAACAGTCTTCAAAGTGATAGTGGGGCCCTGGAAAATGTTAAAAATAGACTCTGAAAATGTTAGGCTTTGTGTTTTCCCAGATCATTGCACCTGCGTAAGCAGTATGATAAATGATATAATTGTTAGATGTGATGATTGTTTAGTAATTAAATATAATTATTGTGTAATCATAAGAAGAATCATGAGAAACTATGTTAGAAATTTAAGAGAAGCTATGCTTGGCTGAAATCTATGTATACAATAGAACAATATTAGTTTAATAATTAACATGAAAGTTATATAGTGATAGAATATAAAAACATGTTCATCTCAAATGTATGATCGGAGTCAGATTTGGGTTGAAATATCCCTGATTCCCAGATCTCTTAATAAAAGCACCAACATATAATCATTTTTGTGATTATGTGTTTCTGAACGCTAACAAAAGCATAGCAACTTCCTCCGCCCCCTCCTTCATGCATTATAAAAAGGTATGATTTTTAGTCACTTCTCGTGAGCTTTCACTTGACCGCCAAGGAGCTCACCCAGGAGAACAGCAGCATCATCTGGGTGGCTCACATGTGTCTCCATGGTTTGCAGTGGAATGTTTCTGGCCAACTTGCTGGGTTGCCAGACACGCTGTACAACAGCTTGTATTGCAAGGAAGCGTGTTCTAAATAAAACATCACACTTTGTAGCAAAAATCCTTCAAGTTTAGAAAAAAATCCTACAGGGCTGGATACATAAAATCCAAAGAGGCAGCCTGGCTAACTCCCAGACTAATTACTGAAGAAGTTTGAGGAAGAAAACCCAAAATTGCTATGTATAAAAGTGAATGACTGATGTGCTTTTGCTCTCCCTCCCTTCCTGGCTTCCATTCCATTGCCCAGAGAGGAGTGGAGGGTACAAGTTAAAATGCAAAGATGAAGTATTCCCTTGCCACCAAAATTAACTGAAGTCTAGATTTGCTTAGAGCCCTATTAATTCCTAACAAACAGTAGTTTGTGGGGAAGAAACATAATCCTATCTACAGGCTACATACAGACCTGCAATGTCAATAGATTCACACCAGAGATTCTTGTTCTATCCATGCCCCCACCTTTCCAACATCTGTTATATTTTCTTGGATCAAGCAGAGTTAATTCAGCCATCAGTTTAATACAACCTCACCCCAAGTATCAGCCTGAAAGCATCTAAAACTAACTGACCCTTCCTCCCCAAAAAATGTTAAAGATACCAGAGGTGTCAGGACAAAATCCAAACTCAGCTTTTGAGCTAGAGGAATATAAATCAATTTATTTGCCCAGGAATCTGGTGAAGATCAGACACAATTCATACTGATCTAACAGAAAATTGTTCCATGTGGTTCCATTTTCCCATCATTTCACCAGATTGCTTTGGCATGGAAGTGGCAACTTTTCCATAGAGCTCTGAGGGACAGACATGCAAGAGTAGAGCAAGTAGGATCCATGGGAGAGAGTTTCTGCATTTCCTTCTACCATTTTACTAAGACAGGATTCAAGAATTATGACATCCCATGCAGCCAGCCAGTTAGATGATGTCGTGAAGCACCACACTTGTGAAAACATAAGCATTCTATAATAAGTGTTATGCACCAGCTGTTTGCTGCCTGTGGTCATGCAGCCTGCAGAGGGACCACAATAAAAGAGGAAAAAAGGAGGATCTAAAATCCCACTGCAGTTATTTTGTATACTTCATGGCCTACAATTTAATCTCCTAGCTACTGCTCAGCGAGACGTTCTGCATCCCAGGAGGTAGGAAATCAGGACAACTCCAAGTACATGACCTTGTTGGAAGCTCTGGTTATGCATTTGCTGCCCAGAAGGACATGTGCCGGGTAGATTGCTCTGGTTTTAACAATGTCTGAAGTGAGGAGAAGTGGAAGAAATCATCTCTTTTATGACAGAAACTAGAAACTTTTCTAAAGTTTCTCTAACATGTATTGCAAACTCCATGCTCTGGTTGAACCAGGTTTAAGCCCTTCTTTAGGGAAAAATTTAAAATGGCAACAACAACAACAAATATATATATATATATATATATATATATATAGCTCCAGAGCATCTATCCAATCTGTTGTCCAGACAGGCCAAAGAACCAGCATATCAGCTCAACTTGGAAGAGTCACAAGTATCTTATCAATTTTTTATTTCTATTAACAAGAGCTGTGAACAACTGTAAAAATTACCGCACTAAGACTCCCTTCCTTCACCTTTCTGAAGCTTAAGATACCTCCAAGTAATATCAAACACTGCTTCTATAAGCAGTGGAGAAAGAAAGCTATGATGGAGTTTGGAGCCAGAAACATTCATAAAAATGAGGGATAAATCAACACAAACACTACACTGACACAACAAAGTAACAAGAAAAGACGATGAAGATCTGCAAAAGGTCAAGATGGAAAGAATGGTTTGAAGGTCAATGAACTTCCACCAGCTGTTAAGCAAGACGTGTGAAACACACTTTCAAGCATGGCGTAGGAACCATTCTTATGTGGTAATTGTACAAAACGTATTTTCTCAACCAAGACGGAAAACAAAATGAGTAACAAGGGAAGTGCAAGGTGCTGTAGTGCTCTTCTGTCTGCTGCTTCCTGCTTAGTTCAACCAGACCTTTACTTTATTTTGGGTGCCCACTCTCAAACAGAAAAGGATGCTGGCAAAGATTTGATAGTAGAAAACTGGAAAGATGGGAGAGGACCATGTGGGGAAGAAAACAGAAAGAAGAAACACGAAGACCATTGAAAACTGTTCCTGCAATATTACTGAGGGGGAACAGGAACAAAGTGGAGCCAACAGACTAGGACAGGATGATTGACAGGATTGCCATAAAGCATTTATTCTTAACACACTGAAAATTTAACTTAACACTGAAACACACTTAACACTGAAAATCTTCCTCCTTCAGTGTCTCTTTTTTCTTGGAAAAAGTGGGCATACTTTTATTTCTTATAATCTTAACCTAGTGAGTGTAAAGTGATAGGAAAACTTCCAAAAGGAAATACATTAAACAAGTTTCCAGAACCCTTGCAGCAGATACACCCATAATAATTCAGTAGCATGAACTGATCTTATCCTTGAGAGAGTAACCTGAACAATGCAGCACAGGTTGGTCAGGACAAACGAGGTCCAAAGAAGAACATGACTATCTCAGACCATTGGAGAAATTGTTGTAGTCCTACTTGAAAAAGTGGGGAGTCGGTTGTGTGGCCTTTTCCTAATTTGTACTTATGGTATGTCCTGTTTTCCATGTCATCTTCTGGGAGCACCACCATTTCTTTCTCTTCCTCACTCAGTTCAGAAAGAACTCCTTTTTTCCTCCTTCAACCCATCTGTTCTCCTCAGGCTGCTTTAACACTGACAGCGTGAGGGCCAAGCAAGCAAGCCCAAAATTAACAAACCCCACACTGATTTTAGTGTTTCAGAGGAACAACCTGCTTGATGGCACACATCCAAGCCAATGTTGATATGGATATGGCTTTGTGAGAGCAGAGTGGGAGAAGGAATAAGAGGCTTGCTCTTATAACTGCCTATCAGAAGAGGACTGTAGTTTCCATGACCACAGGACAGCTTTGTACTAAGGGGCCCAATTTTTATCACTTACACACTCACATGACTGTGCAAGTATTATCAGTGTAGTAACAAATTGTTGATATGCCATGGACAAGTCTCAACATCTAAGTCATCCTGGAAGATAATGAAAAGTAGAGATTTAATTCTGTTTTTCAAATATATTAATAAGACTACTAAAAAATAAAGAAGAAATAAACACAATTAGAAAACTTATTTTTATCATTAGTGCAATCTGTAACAAGCCTCAGAAGCCCTTGCTCAGTTGAGCAAGTACAATAGTATCAGTTTTGGGGTCCTAGGAAACTTACTGATTCACTTTTGGTGGACACAGGCATGGGCACAGGCATACAATAGGGGCTTAAATGGCAGATGGTATATATATATTAAGGAATAACTCCTATGTCTGTGAAATTGATAGCCAGCTGAACACAGTCCTAAACAAGCCTTCTTTGCAGAAACTGCCCTTCTTTCTTATGCACCATCAGAAAACATTGGTTGACCATGGCCTAATTACAAAGATGATTCAGAGAGCTGTGGAGACAGGACTTTGTATAACTAATTATTTTGGGTTTGCTTTTGTCCCTTAATTTACCTCAGTATCCTTCCCTGGAAAAGCAAAATACATAGCTATTACAGAAGCTACAGCTACATCAGTGCAGAGCACAGACCAAGAGAAATGCTGCTGCCAAGCACTTGAAATTGAAACTGCACAGGATGGGGGAAGGCAGCTTGTTTTTAAACAAAACATCCCGTATAGATGCTGGAATAGCTCCAGACAGGTCCCTGGGGCTGAATATCAGCTTGCAGTTAGCGTGCTCCCAAAACATTTTCACCTATGTATTCTCAGGTGCTCCAAGACTAGTCCACAAAGAATGGTGAAGAACAAAAGCCAGGAGATTTGCTTGAGAAACATTAATGTAGACATCTATATTTAGACTAAAAATGCCTGTGAAGTAATTTCTCAACAGAGAGGGAAGAACTCAAAGGTACACATTTTCCTGTAGACACAATCCCGAGGCCCACTATTTCACGTCCTAACTTTGCTCTAACAAGTTGCAATTTCACCTGCTTATTATTGTCAATTGTTTTCAATTCCAGTCTTCGTAGCTCCTATATTTCTCTTGTTCCCCAGGCTCCTACTGACGTCTGTCGCTGTATCTGTCTGAACTAGACTGGAGTGCTCAGCCTAAATATCTGTAGACAGATTAGAATGAGGTAAAAACATTATAGACAGATAATGAAACAGATGAGGTTAAAATACTATGCCAAATTTCTCTCAGGTACTTTACTGGGAGGGCTAGAAACTATTTGCTTGAAGGGCCTCTCAACTGTAACAAAAAGCTGATAAGTGTTTGCTCACATTTTGCAGGGGAGCAGGATACTGCCCTCCAGAACAAACTGCCAGAAACACTTGATGCTGATGAAGTTGGTGTGGGACCCTTCATTGGTTTTATGCTAAAGTGGATGAGAACTGCTCACTAGACTGCAGCTAGGAGGTACTTGAAAGAAACCAATATCTTTCATGAAAGGCTCAGTAACTGAATGGGAACACTCCCAAAGGAGTCCTGGTGCAGTTTCAATGGGAGAATTCAGGTCTCTTGCAGCCAGACTGCTCTGAGACCTGAACCACTGCAAGGCAACCGGAGAAGGTCTTTGGAGGATCTGTCAGATATTTAAGCCAGATGCCAGCCAAATCACTAGTAAACATACCCATAATGTGTCTCAAGGCAAACTTAGACAGGTCAGTTTGTCACCAAAATGCTTGCTTTGCCTTGGAAAGGAGTGCTCACACAGTCCCATGTACCACTAAGTAGCGACTTGGGAAGCTGCTCCCATAGCTTCTGCTGTCATACTTCCCTTTCCACTGCCTGGCAGGAGCAAGCAAAATTTCCACCTCCAGCTCAGGCTTGGCAAATCCTGCAGTACAGCACAGCTCAGCACTTGAGCTCAGTTAGGTGGCTGAGCCTGTATCATGTTAGATGGATGCTGAGGATGCTAAGCCTGAACCATAGCCACAGTCCTGCACAACCACAAACATTATCCACATCTCTTTACATCAGCCTCATATTTCATTTTATTTTTCCTTACTTTAGCTTTCTTGTGTATTTGGAATCTCACCACCTGGTTTCTTTCTCAGTATTCCAGTAAGCTCTCCTCTAGAGTTTACTTTTCAGGCCTCCTTCCCAAAGCCCGTATTCAGAGTAATGTATTTCATGCAGTCCTTTGCCCTGCATTACCAAGCAAAGGATTTAAAAGGAATGTCAAATGAAAGAAGCTTTCCAATCAAGAAAGATGAGCAGATGTTCATAGAAAAAATTAAAATGTAGTCTTATGAGCCGGAGAGCATTAAATCCAACAAGGTTTGATCTCCAGGCAACTCAAGCTTGTTCTTCTTGCAATTTTCTGCTAACACTTCAAGTGACCCCTTGGGAAAAATAAAGCTTGCCTGGCTCTGTATGGTTATAATGCCCTGACTGCACAACTGAACATAAATTTTGTTTAAATTGGTTTATAGCTGATCACAGCTTAACTTTAAAATACAAGATTATTTAAATACTACCAGCAGTCTGGAGCCCTACATATGCCAGCATTTGTGCAACAGCATTTTCCCTGCAGCCAGCAGCAAGTCTGTTTGTGTAGGGAAGATGACAGATAACAAAATAATCACTCAATGCAACATAGCCCAAAAGTTTATGGCTTGAGTATAGTTTAGCTCAGGAGGCTGCAATTCCCTGTCAAGAGTGACAGGAAAATGTTTGGTCACAGGAAATCCTTGGGTTCATACAAGTCAGTGAAGCTAATGTGATGCTCTCCAACGGTTAATAAAGCCCCATCTCAAAACTTGAGCAGGCTGAGGATTCACAGACGCTGTGGTTATGTGCTCAGCCGTAGCAGGCTTTTACACTAGCAGGACATGTTTCACTGTGTATCAGTGAGCCAGTAGGAAAGTTAACGAATGCATTCTATTGCACAATTTTCCCGTTGTTTGCTGCTTTCCTGGAATAATTTTCTGCCCATTTTCTGTTTAGAGTGATACATACAGCATCTGATGCTATCACATGATTTCACCCTTGAAAATCATAGGCTTCCTGTCTCCAAGCTTCTATTAGCCTTGATGGTAAGTCATTTGCTAGAGCAATGTAGTTTTGCATTAGTTTAAGTTGAAATATTGCTTAAAATAATATGCAGATTATGAGAACTGAACAAGTCAAAGGATATTTCTAGATGCAACTCCACCTGTTCAGCTTGGCAACACAGTGGCCCACATTTTTAAAGACAGTCAGAGAAAAGCAGGCTCTCCTAAGAATCAGTAAGTCTCATCCAAACCTGCACTTTGCTAAATAGATATAAGTATGCAACACCTAGCAAATTACTACACATAATGAGGCTTTTGCTGTTCTGTTCCCAGGGAGATGAGATGTTCTTATCACACTCAACTGATTCAACTATTCATCGATCTACGAGTACAAAATAACATTCTTTAAAAATGTGCAATGAAACGTTTGGAACAGAAGGCAATCAGCAAGCCTATTGAAGAGCACAGGAATGATGCAGGATTTTAGAGATGCTATTTTTTTCTATTCTATTTCATTTTAGGATAAATTAGAATAATGGGGAGTGGAGGAGGGGGCAGGAGGGAAGAGAAGAGAAAAGAATGACAACCTGAATTGACTAAAGCATGCAAGCCACAAAATAAATTTCCTTCAGTTTCTAAAATGGCTTCTTTGTTTCAAACGCCTTTGTCACAAAAAAACCAGCTTGCTGTGATCTGACTGTTGAGTTGACTGAATTGGGACAAAGGTGTTGTTCTTCCCTCTCCCCCACCGCCCCCATTCTGACATACACTTTCCCTATCCTCTTTTAGCCATTTTAAAGAAATTACAAGAAAAGCAGAAACTGGGAGGACAAAGGTAAACATCAAAGATATCAATCCTGGAATAAACTCGGAGCAAGTGTAACTTCAATACACAATGGCCATGTGGGGGGATGAAGGGGAGGCGGGGAAGAAGAGAGCGCCATGGATAAAAGAAGTCATCATTGTCATGTGCACACGTTGGTGCAAGTGAGGTGCACAGAGCCCAGGGCAGGTGCGGAGGGGCAAGCCAGGCCAGCGGCGGCGCGCAGGGCGCGCTGCGGGGCAGGGCAGGGCGCGCAGCCCACTGCGGAGCCGCATAGCCGTGCGCCTGGCGGCCGCCCAGTGCCGGCCTCCTCCCGTACAGTTATAAAGGATGGGGCCGCTAGAAAAAAAAAATTAAAATTAAATTTTAAAAATCAACTACGAATACCCTAAATGTGCAAACCACTCAGCGTCTCCAAATTGCCTTACGCCGCAAGGTCTTTCCATAAACGCGTCCCGCATTCAGAGGGGCAAAACTTCTCTCCCACCGCCGGGCGGTGAACAGGGGAGGGAAGCGGTGCAGGGAGCTGCGATGCGATGCCCGGAGCCGCCTCCCGTCGCTAAGCGACCCGCGGGGCCGTCGCCGGGGCCCGGCGCCGCCGCGCACTCACCGCTCCGCGCCGCTCCATGCCCGCGGCGCAGCGCAGCCGCCGTCCCGAGCCGTCCTTCCCAGCCGGGAGGGACACGGAGCTGCCGCCGCCGCCGCGATCTGGGTCACCCGGCGCGGCGCCCGGCGAAGGTGAGGAGGAGGAGGAGGCGGAGGAAGGAGGGCGGCGGTGCCGCCTACCGGCGAGCGCGGGGGGAGGCTGCGGCGGGGCCCGAGCCCGCCCCGCAGGCAGGGGAAGGGGCCGGGGACCCACGGGAGCTCCCTGCGCGCCGCCCGCCGTCCGTCCCCGGCCCCCAGCGCAGGGTGCACCTCTCATCCTGGAATTCGAGACCTTCCCCCCAACTTGTCCTCCCCGCGATACCTGTCTGCGCTCAGCGGAGCCAGCCACAGTGGTACGGTTAAGGTCCTACGGGAAAGTGGGGAGCATCTCCCCGGTGTTAAGGTCCCGGCTAGCTGAGGTAGTACTCAGCGAGCCAGTATCCTTCTTCCATATCCCATCCTACCGACCTGTCAAGCAGTGAGTGTCCTTTCTCCCCCACAGTATATCCTGAAGGCTTTTGATCTTCAAAGTTTCAAGTCAGCTAATTGGGATCATAGCCATGTCATCCTATTTTTATAGCTCTCCCCTCTAGGAGAATAACAACTGTTGTCTGCAGCATCCACAGAATCATTTAAAATTGCCCAGTGCAGTATCTACTGCCAGTAGGCAAGTATTCTGTGTTTCATTCATCCTTACTGCTGCATGCATCTGTCCAGATGTTCCTTTGAAGCTGTAAGCAGCCTGTCAGGCCACATTGGCATCCCAACATTAGCCAACAGTCTCATGTTTCAGAAGTCCTTTGAAAATGTTAATTAACCTATTTTTCTAAGTGTTCTCTATGCCTAATTTGAAAATAGCTTTCAGCATGCCTGTTTCAGGGACATGGTTTAATTTCTTCTGAATCTCCCTTTTCAGTTATTTTGATCCCATAATCAACTGTCACATTCAAGAAGTATGGTGAAAACACTTGGGCTGTTGTGTTAAACATTTAATGACTAGGAAACACTGCTCATGTCTTAAGGCAAAGCAGACTGGTATTTAATTCTCCTCCCGGCTAGAGCTATGTAGTCTGTCTTCCACCTGCCATCAGCATGCCTGGTGCACCTGGCTGGCAGGTGCGGTGTCCTGCAGGGCTGATGGAGTGGCAGGGAGGGAGGAGGTCCCAGCAGCCTCCACCGCAGTGTGGTCCATCAGCAAATGAGGTCCGATGCTCAATGGAACAACTCAACAATCGGTATCAGACTACAGCTTTACCACCTCGTCTCTTACTTGCATCATGTTTTGCACATTGAAGTAATCTTTCAAGCTTAATTCCATGCATCAATGCAACTAGAAAAGTAGTTCATTCTCCTGTCTCCTGCATTAGGGCAGTGTTTCTAGTTACTGTATCACAACAGTGTCCACCCCCAAGACAGCAGATCCTTGCTCTTAGATCCTGTGCCTGTCAGAAACTTCTCTTGCACTAGGCCAGCGAATCCACTGCAGGTCTGTAGATGTCTGAACAGAATAAACTCTAAATTGGGGGACCTTTCAGAGGCTTCAGGAGCAGAGTTTGGTTACGCTTCCCAAAATAAATCTAGAGAGATATTTGCAAGACAATTCGTTCATATTATGCAAGATGAATCATGAACATAAAAAGCTAGATCCTTTGCTACAGAAGAGGCCTTACTTTCTCAGATGACATGCTCTTGTTCACAAATATTAAGTAATTCAAAATGTGAGATAGAAAGCCTTATTGACTTGTTCCCTTACTGTTGTGGCAAATTTAGAAGATCAGACCAATATGTTTGGAGTTCCCAGATGGCCTCTTGCCCATTGTCTGGAATCATGCAGTGGTACATAGCTGTACTTAGTCATGCAGTGCCATTTCAGACTTGCCTGGATTTTTTTGAGACCCTCATTGTCAAATTCAGTTTGATGTACCCATTCATATGTTGGTATGGACGCTACTCAGGTTACTATGATTCCTGTGTTCAGCATCGTTGTTTCATGGAAAGTTGAGGCAAACCAGCATATTATAAAAAATTCTTCTGTTTTAAAGCAGTTATGCTATACTTTACTTTTAACAGCACAATTATTTTTAATTGATGGCAAATGAAAGAAACTGTAAATGACAGCAGAAATATAGCCTGTACTTAGAAGTGGCAGTGAAACCATATTAGAAAAATATAGATGTAGGACCCCACTAGTTGAGCAATGTCACGTTTTTCCAGCAATAGCTCATACAGCCTGCTGTGCTTAATAAAACCAGCAAGGTCACCTGCATGATTAATTTAGCATTGGAAAGAAGGTGACAGAAGCAGCAGAAAAACCAGATAGCAACATACCTCGCTCAGATATTGGTGAAAAATCAAAAGCTCAAGTCCCTTATTATTTTGGATAGACACTCTTGCTGTTACAGAAATTACTGATAAAGACAAAATTGATAACAAGGACATGTCCTGTGTCCTTGTGCAGAACCTGACTAACACCACCCAGCACTTTTCTCAGACAATGTGTCATCCAAGCATTATTAACTACACCATAAGTAGTTATATTTTAGTTAATGGATTTATAGTATTATTTTGTTTCCTTTTTAACAAGTAGCATTTTCCATTTTGTGACAATATTGAGGTGGCAGAAATACTTTAGCTACACTTGCATTCTTTGACTTAAGACTGACAAGGGAAAGAAGGTATTTTACCTAACAATCCTAGTACTGCTGGAATAATCTTAAAAGTTGTAGGAAGAAAGGACAAGGAAGGAATAGGACCCCCCACCTATTTACATAAGGAACTTTCTTACCTCAGTTTCCAAAATCTGTAGTTCAGATTATCAATCCCTCTAGTTTTCACTCAGCATGAGACAGGCTACTCTGCATAAATGACAAGTTTCTTAGGCTGTTCTCAAATTTCCTCACTTGCCCCTTTTGAGGGAATTCTTGTCAGCTGGTAATTCTTTGTGCTTGGTTTAGGACAAGCATCAAATACAAACTGTCCTGTGATGGTGAATTATATGGCTCTCCCGCACTGATATTATAGCAACTAGGGCTGTGTGCACACAAGCTTCAGGGTAATTTTTTAAACCAATCTTCTAGATGTTTTATTCATTTCCAGTCCCACACTTTCCCTCACTTGTATTTCTTTGACTGAAGACGCCATAAAGTTTAACATGGGAGACACTAACAGAAGCCTGTAGATGATGGTAACATGAGAGATGAAGTGTGTCAGGCTTACTCATACAGCCTTTAGAGAGATGACAGCTAAGTGAAGCAGCCAGTATGCTCATTTAGTTTACCCATTTCTTGAAGCAAAGAATTTTGCCAGAAAAGACTTTGTCTACATATAAATTAAGAATATTTAATGTTATAATATTTTAATTTAAATCATTCTGGTGGATATTTCTACATAGAAAGAATAAAATAAAGTGATGCAGACATGAGTTTCAAATACTATAGACTGCAATACTTGCTTTTTTCTCTTAATAAAATTGAACAAACTTGAATATGCTGAAACTGTGTCCTAATCATCACCAAGATGTGTACCAACCATATTATGTCTGTGTGAAAAAGAAAGATTTGCATTTATAAAAGAAAAAATTTAAATAGATTTTGAACAAGGAAAAAAAAAAAAAGGTGATGTGGTTTTTTTCCCCAATCTATTATTTTAATTCATCTTCTGCCATTAATTAGATCCATACTCTGAATGCATGTGCTAGACTTCATGCAAAGGTTATGAAGTGTTTCACCAATAACAATTCATGAGGATTCACAACCCCTGGTGATTTGGGTAAATATTTATGTAAATGTCATACAGATCAGCAAACTGACTCACAGACAAGTGGTGTTTGTAAAAGAAAAATCACAAAGTTTGGATCCATCTTCTTTTTTTTTCTTCTTCTGCTTATTCAGCTTAAAAACTTACAATTCCTGTTTTCCAGATGTCATGTGCACATAGATCCAGAGAAGTAGTGAAAACTAGATTACAAGAGCAGCAAATGGGGTGACCCAACCATCTGACCATGTTTTTGTTTAGAAAATTTTAACTTGTGGTTGAACAGCTATTCTTCTTATAAAGAAAGTAAATATGTTGCACAATCAACAGCTAATGAGTTCTCGGGACATGATGCCTGAAAGGAGATGAAAGAATGGAGTCCCAGTCCAAGGAATACATTGCAATATTCTCTCCAGTCAGTGGGGGCACCAAGGATCTCACTTAGGATGGAAATGTAACATTTAGTTCTCTTATGTAAACAGTACTGTGTCTTTAAAAATTTACTTCAGAAATTGTGTCCAAACTGCAAGCACTGCATCCTTAAAAATGTATTGAGTGCTCAAGCAGACAGAATCAGAGCCTGTTATTCCATGATTGTCCTTATGATACATTTATGCCCTGAGGTTATAACTGTGAGAAAAGATGTTTTCCAAGGATATGCAGGAGAGCAGACTGCCTGCCCAGTGTAGATATCAGGGAGGATCCCTGTGCAAGGTCACATTGCTTCCTGAATGCCTACCAAATCCTAATTGTTTGTGACAGAACTGAGTTTTCCCAGACTACTATAAGATTTTGACTGTATGGCCAGAAGTGTATAATATAGTTCAAACAGCATTAAAAATATATATATTTCCTATTTGTTTAATGTAAAACAGGCATAAAGAACCAGAAGAGAATGTAAAGTACATGCAGACTTTGAAGGGATGACAATTTTCAGTATCCATGTCAGAGAAAACAAATATTTAGTGAGACCCTTTCTAACAGCATTGCCTTCAAAGCTAAACTACACCATGTGTTGATGTGTTTAATGATTTAGAGGGAAATCAGTATTTTGTATGGTTCTTTCAGCACTCCATGTTACTTTTCTGACACCCCAGAAAGTGTACTAGACTGGCAAATGATCTCACCGAAACTTTGCCTAAACTTCAGAGAAAGAGTCACAGCAGCAGTGAAAGCAACAATTCCTGTTCAGCAGAGAATTATCATCTTTTCTTTAAAGCTTGCATGGCATTGGAAACATTTAAAACCTTAAGTCAACAAGATTGTTTATGCCAAGAGGAAGCTAAAACTGAGGACAAAACAATTCCATGGAATATATTGTTTGCTTAGTATTGGTCCATGTGAGACTTTGAAGGCTGAGCACCATTCACTGAGAGGTTTTATTTGAGCCGAAAAATCTGGCAGGACTTCACTGGGAATTTGTGAATTAACTTAATGGATATTATGCTTTCAAGTAGTTATGTCTAGAGAACTTACATCTCTTGGGGTCTTCCTTAATGAAATCAAGAAATTATCTGGTTTTTACCTCTGTGTCCACATGCTGCAGGAACCTCTCAAGAGCTGATTCTTTGCACTGGTAGTACGTATAATGAAACATCTTCAGACTTGTAGCAGGCACATCATAATTACAGTAATTTCTGTCTTATTCCTGAAAGTTCACAGGAATTTTCTGAAGACTCACCAGAAAAGGATCAAAGATTTTCTGTTTATTGGAGCTTACAGACTGTGCTCCCAGTTCAAGTGCAATATTAATGGTCAGCCAGCAGTGTAGGCATTCTTTTGCAGTGTGTCTGACAACAGAAGCTAAAGCTGTTCCTCCCTGCCTCTAATAAACAGCCTTGAACTTCATTAGTGCAATCCCATGGCATAGCAGAAGTGCTCAGTTTAGCTAACCCCTGTCCAATCCTAAACATTCACTGACAAGTTTGATTCTGCAGATGGCAAGGTCTGTAGCTGTCCCAGCGGAGAACTGGAATCTCCCTGCTCAGAAAAAGCTGTGTCATCATGCTAAAGAAGCTTGCTCCATGAGAGGATCACACCTGGTAACAGTGGAAGGGAACCTGCCAATAATCAAGTATTTGTACCAGAAATGCAGTGTTCCCAAATAATACAGTTTCACTGTGAGATTTATGCTATTTAGTGTATTTCTTGAAATTTTAGTACACTGAATCTTGAAATTTCAGGAAAAGTGCAGCTTTTTTATTAAAGGAAAGTGGAAGAAAAGTACTTTAAAATCTTACATTTGTGGGAAAAAGCTTGAAAAAGTTTGGAGATATTAACAGAATGTAGGCTAAAGCTTAGAAACCAGAAAGCATACCGATACTACTTGACATTTTAAGTCTCTTGAGAATACAAGCATTTTGATCACTAGCATTTGAAAATCCCACTGATTTTAACAGGACCCAGATTTCTCATGTCTTTTTCACTCTTATGCATTTGCATTTACTAACTTCTAAAAGTTGTTTTTTTCTGACTGTTTTTTAGAAAGAAACAGAAAATCTAGCATTGAACAGCACAAACACAGAATAAAAATGACATGCAGCACAGAGCCAGCCTTGCCTTCGTCCTGAAAAATATAAGCCCTTGGCATTGCAGAGGTTTGTTATGGAGAGTTGTATTATCTCAAGCAGCAGCAGTTGCACATTTTGAATTTAGGTCAACACATATTTGTCCAAGTGCTGAATTATTACATGAATGCTATCCTAAAACAATTTATTTTGTGTCTCATCCTTTATTACAGTACTTCTCTACAGGAGTAGTCACGGGTGATTTTGAGCCAGATTTTGTGCTAAGAGGTTTTTTCTTATTTCTGTAACAAACTGCTATCCTGAAATATATCCTATTTGTCATGATTCTTAAACTGCAATTTCTCATACCAAGAGATTTGATATAGCAAATCCTATCTTCTTTCGATTCCCTTTTAATTGGGTTTGAAATTAATGGAAATCCAGTGTGATCACATTAGGCTACAGCATGGTTTGGCTTGCTTTGCTATAAAAGGGAGTAAGATTATCTTTCCACCTACGGACCAGTAACCTCTTGTTTGTTGAAGGAAATAGAAGTGTTTACTTGTTATTCTATGAAGTTGATTGCCAGGGACTGACAAATGCCTTGATTCTCCCTGGGAACGTGGCCAAGATCAAATAGCTAACAGCATAGCAAATAGTGTAATTTCTTCCTGAGAAAAGTCAGTAGGATTTTATTTTTCACCTATGATTAAATGGGAGCATGATACTCTGCTTTAGAAGATATCTTTCCTCATTATCAAATAGAAAAAAAAAGAGTCAGAGCAAAGATTTTTGGATATAAACATTCTTTTTTCTTAAGAAAACTATAAAGATTTAATATTAAACTAGAATATTTGCTGACATATAAACCAAAATATTAAAATTATAAAAAAGGGATTTTTAAATAAGAAATAGTGAGCTTTCTGCTAACTCACTTTAAGTCAGAGATTATTTTAACATCAAAGGTAAATGTATTTGAATCTCCACTTCTGTGAACTCTTTTGTGGGTTAATCAGTGATCATGTTGTTAATGGAGATGTATTTTAACTTGCCAAGAAGCACTGTGGTATCTGTAGGAGGAGCCTATACACATCTTATCTACCATGGGAGGAGAATGCACAGTGCTTCTGGGCTTAAATCATGAAGGGCATAACACTTCTGGTTTGAAATATGCTTGTATTAAACCCCTAATCAGCCTTTAACTGTTTTCCTTTTAAATGGTGAAAATTTCCTATGTAAGAATTTTGTTTATAAAAGAAAAATCTTGATGAAATCAAAGGAAATGTTATTGCTATATGCATGAAAAATTCTTGACCACTGCCAATCATGCAGTGATACTTAATAAAAAAAACCAAACTCACAGTGAGTTTGTTCTCCCCCAGAGAACACACATAGACATGCACATAGAATGGAGAGTGCACAGAATCTGGAATGTGGACACTTAAAAGAAACAACCTTCGGGCAGGTATTTTCCACTTGTCAGAACAAATTGGTAATGAATTACAAACTGGTATCATTAGCATCATCCTTTCAGCAGCTTTCAGGGTTGGGTGGTTTCCAGGGCTGAGAGCCTCAGAGAATATTTTAATAGAGACAGCAGCTGTTGATTCAGCCTGGTTGTTCTTTCTCCATTCATTCTGGCTCACAGGAAGAACAGATGATGCTAAGACTTAGTGTTCACAAAGGTTAACAAGCTCTATGCTGTACTCTTACTAGGTAGGTAGCAAATACTCATATTTTTCATATAAGAAAACTTAGGCAGAAGATCTGTGCTATCACAACACTTTGCTATCCACTGTGTGGGTCATGGACAAAGGGTGACTGTGGTGGAAGAAAAGAAGTGGAACCATCCTTCTGACCAAGTAATTCCTACCTCCCAAATATTACAGGCTGGTGGATATGCCCTGTCAGCCTCACATGCTTAGGGCCCTTGTACCTTCTGTACATGGAACAGCTGTGTCCTTGGCATAGGGCATGGTAAACAATCCAAGGGAAAAAGAAAGGATATTTTTGTTGTTGCTGTTTCTTGGTTGGTTGGATTTTTTGTTATTTTCTTCTGAGTAAGCACAGCCTTGGGTAGATTCCTCCAGAGTGTGCATCTGGGAAAAACTTGAGGAGCTGGCTTCAATCTACAGGTTTACAGGCTCATCAGTCAGACCTTACATACCACCTGCCTGGGAATTCCATCCATCATTGATGCTGAGAAATGTTACATACCAACAGGAGGCTGAGGGAGGAAAAATAAACAGAGAGAGAGAGAAAAAAAAAGAAAAAAAGTTAGGCTTTAGGTAATAAGATGCAGTGAGAAGTAGGATATTTGTCAGGTAAGCAAAAGGTAGGCAATCCCAAATTCCAGCATTTTGGATAAAAAAGGGAGAAAGGTTATGTCTAGGGGCATAGTATGCAGCTTGGTTAGCCTATGAAGAAGAAAAATGAAGCAAAGGCTTATACACTGTATCTCTGATTTAAGGGGCCACTTTCTCCACAGGGAGTCAGTGAGGTATGGAGATGCTTCCTGTCAGTGAGGTAGGCCTCTCACTAGTGTGGGTTCACTCCACAACCTTAGAGGAGTTGCTTGTCAGGTCAAGAGTGGTGCAGAGGAATATTTATCAACAGCCAGAGGCTCATTCTTCCCATGGCCTTGTGTGGACTGGCATGGTTTTATCTTCCTGTGTCCCAAGTGCTGTGGCATGCCAAAGGTAACGTGATCAGTGCTGGCTGTGATGGAGGCTTGCCCAGGGGATGGTCTCTTCTGGTGAGCGCCTGAGCCTGGGAGAAGCCATGATGCTGTCTTTAATCCATTCTGGCCTGATGGAAGCTGTCTTTAACTTGCAGTGTGGATGTGGCTTCCCCCATCTGGTTTTGGATCCCCTGCGCTGGAGGAGGCTCCAATGAAGGAATGGAGGCAGGTGTGGGGCTGAGGAATGGTGTCCCACTGCATGTACAGTTAAATCATTGCACTTGTTCTGTGAAGACTCAGAGGGAGACTCTGTGGATGGAGAGGAGGAGGGCAAAGAGCTGGCTCTACTTGGAGAAAAGGTGGCAGGGGAGGACTGGGTGGCAAGTGGAGCTGGGAAGCATGGAGTGAGCAGGAACTGGAGGTGGCACAGTGACAGTAAATGTGTGTCCATGGAAGGTGTGGTTGTAGGGGGCCACTCATCCCCTTCCCCTTGCCACACCACCTGCCCTGGATCTATCCGGCATGGATGTCCCTCTCTCCATGACACGGCTGTGTGTCACAGGAGAGCCCTGGCCTGGTCATTGGGAAATCTTGGCACATACAACTGGCTGCTGTCAGAGAATCAGAGAGTCAGGGTTGGAAAAGACCTCTGGAGATCATCAATCCAACTTCCGATCCAGCACCACCATGTCAAACAGGCATTGATGCCACAAGCAGCCTTTTCCTAAACATCTCCAGGGACAGTGACTCTACCACCTCCCTGGGCAGTCTGTTCCAAGGTCTAATCATTCTTTTCACAAAGAAATACCTCCTAATGTCCAACCTGAACCTCCTGCAGATCAAGACTACATCTTCTTGTTCTGTCACTGGTTGCCTGGGAGAAGAGGCTGACCCCTCCTGGCTGCACCCTCCTGTTAGGCAGCTCTGGGGAGTGATGAGGTCCCCCTGAGCCTCCTTTTCTCCAGGCTGAGCACCCCCAGCTCCCTCAGCTGCCCCTCACAGCACTTGTGCTCCAGACCCTTCCCCAGCCCCGTTGCCCTTCCCTGGACACGCTCCAGCCCCTCAATGTCTCTCCTGCACTGAGGGGCCCAAAACTGAGCACAGCATTGGAGCTGTGGCCTCAGCAGTGCTGGGTACAGAGGGACGGTCACTGCCCTGCTCCTGCTGGCCACAGCCTGGCTGATCCAGGCCAGGACGCCATCGGCCTACTTGGCCACCTGGGCACACTCTGGATCATCTTCAGCTGCTCCGGATCAGCACCCCCAGGTCTTGCCCAGTCACTCTTCCCTCAGCCCGTGGCGCTGCTTGGGGTTGCTGTAACCCAAAGGCAGGACCCAGCACTTGGCCGTGCTGAACCTCAAAGCCTGGCTTTCCTAGCCTGCAATAAAGCGACAGACGTCCGCAGCCGCTGAACTCCGCCCGCCCGCTCCGCCGCGGGCAGCGGGCCGGGGCGGTGCCATGACGGCGCGGCGGGGGCGGTGCCGGGGCCGGTGCCCGCCCCGACATGGCCGCTTCCTGCAGGTAACGCGCCCGCCGGGCCGCGGCTGCAGCGCCCGGGTCTCGTCGGGCCCTGCCTGGGGACGGGGAGCCGCGGGATTGCAGGCGGCCTCTGCTGCTGGTTCTCCTTCCTTCTGTCCCCGCCGTGCCGCCCTGTGCGGGGAGCAGAGCCCGCGGCGGCCTGGCCGCGGCTCCGGCTCCATCCCTGTCCCTGTCAGGCAGAAGTGTTGTAAGGGGGGGGAAGGCCGAGTCACTCGCTACGTCTGTCTCACAGCTTTTGTGGCCTCCGCCGTCTGTACTCAGGGCAGAGAAGAAGGGACACTGCTGTGAGGGTGTGACGCCCTAGAACAAGTTACCTAGGGAGGCTGGGGGTGCCCTAATCCTGGCAGTGTTCAAAGCTTTGAGAAACCTGGTCTAGTAGGACGCGCCCCTGCCTATGGCACGGGGTTTGGGACTGGTTGATCTTTAAGGTGTATTCAAACCCTTAACATTCCGTGATTCTAAGACGCGCTCCTGAGGTTATTCCCGTTATCATTGCTGTTTGCAGCGATTGCCCAGAGCCCGGGGCTTTGCGGGGTGTCGGTGGGATGTTTGGTGCTGGCTGTCCCTCGCAGAGGTGGGATGGGACAGCCGTGGGGACATGCCGGTGCCTGGATGTGCTGGTGCCTTCAGGCGTGTTTAGCCAATGCTGGAGCTCTTAAATCTCACCTTAGGGCCTCCTGAATGTATTTTGTCCCCCCGGATGTTTATGTGAATACTGTATCCTTACGCTTTTGATGTGGCGTGTCTGCGGCGCAAACCAAGGCAAAAGTGAGTGAAGAGAGATCGCGGCTTATCCCTGATCGCGGCGCTCCCTCTGCCGACAGCCGCCGCTCTGCTCTGCCCGCTCGCCAGGTACTTCAGTTCTCAGAAGCGGCTCCTACAGCAAACAAGCTTCGTGCATTGCATTAAAGCCTTATATTAACCTCTGTAGTAACTTCAGGCCAGTTCTGTAAAGTGCCTGTAACTTTAGCTCGTGTTGCAAGGGGAAACTGTTTTCAGTATGTATTTTCAGGAGCTACTTTTTAAAAATACTTGTTGTAAAACTAGGTATTAACAGTAATGAATTCAACAGTGGATTAATCCTTTTTCTTCTGTAGTCGTATTGGCCTTTCTAAAGGAGGTGTGAGATCCTAGCAAATGAAGTTTCCTATTTCTATACAGTGGAGTGTGATTCCTTTTTCAGAAATCAGGGCAGATGTGCCTGCCAAATTGAGCCACTGGTAATGATGCAACAGACAAGACACAGAGTTTAGACCCAGTTCAGACAGAGACCAAGGGAATATTCTGTCTCAGCTATGCAGGTGTTAATGTTTAAGATGTCTTCAGAAGCTGGAGGCACTAGTGATGCTGGCAAGCATGACACAGTACATCAAGAAGGTCTTCAGCTTCTTGAGCAGCAGGTGAAAGGCTGAGTGGTGTGGGCTAGGTCATCTCTGCCAGTGTTACATGCTATTTAGACAGCTGAGTCACACCTCAGCTGTCCATTTTTCAAGGTTTATGAAAGGATAAAAAGAAGTCCTTCAGCTTTAGTTTCTGTACTAGTTTAACAAATATTGTGGCATGACTTCTTTGCTTTTGCCTGGAGGATGTGGGTGTTTGTGAGGACCTGACTAAAGGCCTGGCTAAACTCAGAAATGCTTTCCCCAGAGATCAGATGAAGTCTTCCAGTATGTAGAGGTGCAGATGTTATGGGAGAGGCCTGACCCTTTCAGTTTCAAGTCCTCTGTTCTGCAGGCTGCTTGACAGTGGTCTGACTGGTATGGGTGAATGTGCATAGCCTCCATCCAAATCCAATTTGCTTCGTTCCAAAGTATTAGCCTGTCCTGTATTTTTGCTCTCTTTCTGTAAACTCACCAAACCAAAGATGTGTCACTTTCCTGTGGAGTAGTTTGGGACTGCCTGACACCCTCTGCAGAGGAGCCTGCTCATGTGTAGGCTGTAAAGATGTGGGCTTTTGTTCACCTGTGTGTGGCAGGTAAGGTGGGACAGGACAAGCCTTTTGCACCCAATTGTGTGGATGGTGATGCTTAGGGACATAGGGTTTAGTGGTAGACTTGGCAGTTCTGGATTAACAGTTGAACTCAACCTTACGGGTCGTTTGTAACCTAAATGATTTGGTGATTCTATGGAATCTTATAATTGCACGCGTTGGTTATAGTAGGCTTGCTGAAGGAGCCTGCAAGTCAGCTGAATCTTGGTAAGGGTAACCCATTAAAAGCACTTAGGAGAATTTACTTAATAAAAACTTTTTGTGCATCTTTTCTTGTGACTTTTATTTTTTTCCCTCTCAGTTACCTTGGCTTCTAATTATCTTATGCTTTTGGGTGTTGGATTTTTGTGGTTTTGGTTTTTTTTTGTGGTTTTTTTAATGGTTTTTTTTTTTGTGTGTGTCTCACTGTACTTTCTTTTTTTGGTTTAAGCAAGTTTGAGATTTTTTGATCATTATTTAACTAATGAAAGTTAAGAGGACCATTTCTCTCTGTGTATTTAACACTTGATTAAGTGAAGAATCTTACTTCGAACTGTTTGGAACTATTGTCAATATTTTATAACAATTTTACTAGCATATCAGTCCTTGTTTAAAAGAAAATTTTTGCTATGTCATTCAACACAAAGTTGCAGCAAATACTAATATGAGGGGTTTTTTACCTTTACCCTTTTTTGTAGTACATTTTCCTATTATCATGGTTGTGTCTGCAGTTTAGGTATTGGGAAGCAGCTCTGCAGTCATGCAAGCCAGAAGGCATGCAAGTGAATGAGTGACTGTTGGGGCAGTTGACAGAGTTAAATAATTACATATAGGGGTGATTGACCTAGTTTTGTTTTGTTTTTTTCCCTTAAAAATAACTGAAACCAAACCATTGTTTGACAGGAAGAGAAGATGGAAGGATTGTTGTCAGGTTGGCGATGATAAAAGAATGGAATAGGACAGACAGCTGCAGTTGGATTCTCCAGCTACACTGTTAGGAGGATTTTTGGCAAAGAAGAGAAGATACCTCTAAAATACAGGTAAGGGGTTGTGTTATAGGGACAGATAAAGTCAAAGTCAAACTGCATCAATGTCTGGGAGCTTTGTCATAATCTTACATGAGATCCAGACTCCTCCCTTGGATTTGAAGGAAGTAGAGAAAAGAAAGGGAAAGAATGTAGGCTCAAAGAAATGTGGGACAGTACTATATGATCTCAATGTAGTGTTAGACCAAAAGTGGCAAAAGATGCAGCAAAACCTGGAGAATGCCATTGGCCTTTAACTGCTCACTGGTTGGTAAATTCTGTGTTGCTATGAAATTCAGTGGCTAATAAATATGTATTTATATATATGTTCACAGGTTTCTGTTCCTTCACAATACAGGAATGTGATTTTCATTAAGTTTGGGAAATGTGGTAAATGATGTTTGGACCATCCTAGTTGCTTGTTCTAGGACATGTAAGTATTGCAGACGTTTTTCTACTCTCAAGAAAGGCAAGTTTGGCCAAATGTCATGCTTGGTTGCAGTTATGTAAAAGGAACCAAAGATTTCATTTCCAGCTGAAGCATCTGGTGAGGGCATGAGAAGCTGAGACAATATGAATCTCATGGCAGTTCCACACATTATTTTCTCATGTTCTGCTCTGGAGAGACTGCAGAGAAAAGGAAATCAGCTGAAATTACTGTATGAAAACAGGACGGCTAGGCAGGTTAAAACCCACAAATGGATCTAGTGATACTGTGAATGTGAATAAAGGAGTGAAGAGGAAGAGAAAAATGGGAAAATGAAATCCAAGCATCATAGCAATCTTTCAAAGCTTTAATTTTGGGAGAGATCCTTTTCAAGCAGGACACTTACTGTGTTGTTATTTCTGTTTTCCAGAACACCAGTATGGAAGCTAAAACCAGTGAAGATCATTTGAAAGTACAGAAAATGAAGAAGAAGGTGTTGAGGAAGCAGGTCAGAGCTCAGCATACGTTGATGAGACATGAGGGCATAAAGTGTGTCTCCCATGCGACGCAGGTAGTTGTGATTTTGATGGTAGTGTTAAAATGCTGCTTATCTGTGTTCTCTTCTCACATGTGTCTTGTGTAAGGTGCAGTTTTTAAAAACGGACTTCCTGAGATAGAGGGTTTTCTGTGCTCCTTTGATTTCAAAGCAGAACTGTACTTCAGCAGTTCAGGGTCTATGGAAAGACTTTGGCCTTTGGATAAGGTTTTTTTTTACCTGAAACAGTAGCTAGTTGGGTTGAGGAGGAGAAGGAAGCATTGGAAATGCTATTGAAGTAGATAAACTTTGATTCTGTTTCTCTGTGGCTTCTTTTTTTTTTCCTCAGGCTTTTAACTTTTGTACCTTTATATCTTCCATGGTTCTCTGTCAAGTATAATTTGTCTCATCTGAGCTCACCATTAAAAACATGTCTATCTTGGAAATATTTTCCATCTTGTTTTTATTAACGCTGTGATTCTGTGGGAATTGAGCTGGTTGGCTGACTTGCAGCTGTTTAAACGGAGACAGCTTTCTCTTTCCTTGCAGAAAAGAGACCTAGCAGAAAGCTACTTGGATTTTTGATTTGTAGTGTTCTGCCACAGTAGAGTTACAGCACATCAGAGAATGACCTCACAGATACTGATATAGCAAAAAGTGACAGGAACTTGTGGACCGAAAGGGAAGTCAGAGATTCTAATTTCACTCTCTCATTTATGAGGAAATACAAATGGCTTGAAACACTGTAGAGCAGTATCATTTACCCTATGCTTGTTCATCCTGATCCTGAAAATTCTTCCCATTCAGATATGGAAACATCAGTTAGGTCTTTATACATTTTTGTAATATAATTTGGTTTAATTTTTGCTCAAATTTCAAACCACATGGACAGTTGTTAATGACTCAGCAATCTTGTTTTGTCTTGTAAACTCTTTAGAACAAAGACTGTGTTTTTCTAGTGTTACTTGGAAATGGGTCTGTGATTTGGGACTTGTTCCCCTTGAAACTGTCCTGGGTACCAAATTATCCATCTAATCTATCCAAAGAGTAATTTTGGGGTCTAGCAAGGTCCTTTTTGGTGGCAGAAAATTTGAATAAGTGATATGTGTAGCAAAATCATAGAGCTAGTGGTAAACTTGTGTCTGGAATATAGAAAATACTTCCAGGCTTTGTTCAAGAGTCTGACTATCTTTGAATTAACATCATCAGTTGCTGCATGTGCTGCAGCAGTTGAGTAGTGAGGTCTTTGTAGATTAAGGGAAAGGAGGGGTTTGAATCTCTGCATGTCCTTCACATGTATGGGTCTCTCCATCAATAACATTCCAGAAAATAGCAGTAATTAATAATGAGGTAAATCTTGAAAAATATGATCCTTGGCAGACAGCCTGATGCAGAGCTTAGAGCAGATGTTAGCAGAGCCTTCACAATAGGCATAATCATAGCAGTGCTCAGTGTATAATTTTTTTTTAATGACCCTCCTCTTTGGTTCTAAACCTCATTTTCTGTTTTTTTTTAGAGAAGTAAAATGCTGTTGTTTGAATTAATTGAACACTTTTCCCAGCTGTTCCAGAAACCACCAAAATTATGTGTGCCAGTGGCACTGTTTGCTTGCAGTACACTTGTCACGCACATGCCACTTCAAAGCATGCATTAAATGAGGAGGTGTTTCTGAGAGAGGTTGCAAGGCTTTCAGCCACACTGTGTCCTGGGCAAGCAAAGGTTGCATTAGCCTTTTAGAACAAGCTCATGGAAATGTAAATATCTTGTGCAGAATACATAAAAGAGTGCTCATGGGTTTAATTTTTTTATAGTGCTCTTCTCTTGGTAAAATGTTAGTTTTAAATGAACCAACAGTAATCACTAATTCTTTTTTGTTTTGTTTTTGTTTTTTTTATTCTTTTTCAATTAGAGCCTGGTTATTGCCAATGCTGGTCTTGGTAACGGGATGAGTAGACAGCAATTGCTCAGAATACTAGAAGAATATGGAGCAATAGAAACAGTCTTAATGCCACCAAATAAACCATACTCATTTGTGAAATACAGAACAACAGAAGAAGCCAAGAAAGCCTTTAATGCCCTTAATGGAAAGGAAGTCACATTAGAAGACTGTGGCCAAAACATTGTTCTATATATTAATTTTGTGGAAAAAGGTACAGTTTTTCTGCTCTCCTGTATATCCAGCTTCCTCCATACTGCTTCCCTTTGCTTTTACTTCCTGGGTTGTAAGTATAGGTAAAAGCACACTAGTTTTTGTAAGTAGACACAAAAATAAAAGCTAGAATCTGAGATTCAGGACATAAAATAATCTTTGCTCCTTGTATTCCAGGTTAGGATATTCTAATTTCAACTGTATTACTTGTAAGCAAAAGGAAAAAAAGATTTGAGTAATTTCCTGACCATTCAGTACTGTGAATGAAGGTTTTGTGATGAAGAAGCCTGGAGAATCTCTGAACAGTTAATTGGATTTCTTGTGTGACTCTAGTCTTGCAATCTGTATCTCAGCTCCAAGAAGAAAAATATGCACAATGAAATTTCTGTAGTTTTGTTTCCCCTTCCCCTTCATATTTTTTTTGGCTGATTATAAGCTATTTACTGCAAGAACTGTTGCTCTTTCTGTGAGTTTTCATAGTGTCTAGCAGAAAGGGTTCCTGTAGTACATTCTGCTAGCAAATAGCTTTTTTTGAGCTCTTAGGATAGCAAACTGCATGTCCCAACATCAATGATGTTTTACTTTGACCTAGGTATTGTTCTGTACTCCATATTTGTACACATTTGATTACAGATTATTCTGTCTGTGGAAGCTGCTGATATGGTAAATCACTAAAATTCTAAAAAATTAAAATGAAATTCAGGTAGAACCTGAAGTGATTGGGAAATTCTGTTTACCATTATTTTTACAGGAAAACCACAAGCAGTTTTGTGTTTGAATAGTGTAAAGTCTTGTTCATCTTATGCAGTAAAGTTTTTAGAAAGCACTGGAATGATGCAGAACTCAGGCCTTACTTACCCTGTTTTGTCATGACCTAAAGGGATTCTTTCTCCAAATAAGACCACAATGAGGGCTCCATTGTATCACTAAACATTTCTACAGCTGTGCTATATTCTCATACAAAGTAATTATATCTCTATAGGGAACACAGGTTTTATTTTCTCTAAAGAGTGACAAAAGTATCTTTTTTCCATATACCTCAGTTTCCTTGCAAAATGCTGTTCCTACGAGCTTGCCTCCAGGCTTAATGGTAATTGAAAAGATTATTTCTCCAGAGGAAGAAAGGAGGATGTTGGAAAGTATTGACTGGAAAGCAGATGAAGATACTCAGAATGGTGGGTACAACTATAGGAATCCAGACATTCTATACTTTTATGCTGTTTTTTTCCTGCAGTTTCAGGTTACAGGAAGTGTACATCTTGGGAAATGTATTGTCAGAAATGATTCTGTGGTTGCTCTTAGCATTTTAGGAATTAGGTCTTATACTGCAAGTGATCAGTTCCTTGGGACAAGTGGTCTGAATTGATATGCTAGAATGGATTTACTTGAATAACAAACCTTCATCCAGAGACAGTTAAAGTATTTTCTACGTGTCTTGTGCCAAGCCACAAGACTGTTTGTAATTTGATGTCCAACTGAAGAGCTGTGTCTTCTTTTATGTAAAAAAATAACTTAGTGAGGCATACATTCTGGATGGTTTCACTTGAGCTTTTGGAGTTGAATCCTTCAGTAAATGAATTCTTGGAAATCACTTCAGAGTTCCTGTGTAAATTTGTTCCGTGGAGTAACGCAAAAGGTTATTCTGACCTTAGCTAATGTGTAACTTGGTGATTAATGAGAATGATGGATGTTGATGTATCTCTAGGGTATTCATCAGGTGTAAATTCAGAGATAAGGGCAAGAAAAGGTTGCGTTAAGCATGGCTCAAAAAAATTGGTATTCCCTGTTTCGTGCATATACAAAACCACCATCCCTTTGACTCAAAACATCAGTGAATGTGATGCTTGATGAATTACAAAAGGTAATAAGCAGAAGTGTGTGCGTGAAGAACGAGGGTCATATACACTATTTTAACTGCTAATTAAAGAATGTTTAGGCTTAACAGGTAGGATGGACTAGGGAAACATGGTAAATTGCCTGCAATGTTTCATGTAGTCTTTATGTAGTCTAAACTTACTTGAAAGTTATGTGTTTTTACAGCCCAGAAGACTTTAAAGCATAGAAGAGTAAAGCATTTTGGATATGAGTTTCGCTATGATAATAACAATGTTGATAAAGACAAACCATTACCTGGAGGTGAGAACTTCCCAATTAAACTGTGCTTATTTTGCACTGATGTTTGAACCATTATATAAAGCCTTTAAGCTTTGCTGAGTTATGGCTGTGAGAGTCTGGTTAAAGGAGAGCCTTTGCTTTATCTTAAGCACCCACACAAAAGTGCTTTTTAGTTTTGAGATTCATTCCAAATTATTGTTAGTGCTTTAAGCCTGTTGTCCAGTCACTTGGAGCCAGAGGTTGCTGCCCTTTGTTGAGCTCTGGTCAAATAAGGCTTTTGGGATTGTAATTGTCATTCCTTTTTAGCTTTTTGTTCCATAAAACAATTACGTTACAAATTGCATATTAATTTATTTGGGGGATATGACGTATGTTGCTGTATATATTTATCTCAACCAGCTTGAAGCTTGCTGGATGCATGCACACTGAAATAAAATTTCCTTTGCTCTGAAAGCAATTTTGTAAAGGTTTCAATAACTCATATTGGGAGTTGAAAGCTGTGAGTCAGCAAAGCAAGTGAGTCATCTTATAGACTTAGATTTAAAAATAGCAAAATAGGAGAGTTAAATTCCTGTAAAACTTGAAGGTGTTTAAGGTGGTGCAGGTGTACTGGGGTGGATGTAGCATGCAACAGAAGGATTCTGGTTATCTTAAGATTTTAACTGTGAAGCTATATCATTGTAAGAGGATTGATATGTGAATTGTTTTCTAGTCTCAAAGACTATCTTGTATGTAAGAAAAGCATAAATACTTTTTGGGAGAAAACATGAATAAAAATCAGTAGATTCATGGAAGGGATAATAGTAACATGTTTGTTGGTGTTACCTTCAGCAGAATTTTTCAGTCAAGTCCTCAGGTAAAATAGCAAACCAAAGGTTCCGTGGAGGACTATGCCTTCCGTTCCTGTTTCAAGACCAGCTTAACTTCAGCAGATTTTTTGGTGATGTTTAATCTAATTCAGTAACAGATTTCCAGGGAATAAATTTTTTAGACAACTCTTTGCACAACTGACTGTCTGCCTAATAATTTTGCTTCTTGACTGAAACTTTTTTATTGTAATTGGTAAAAACCTTTCTTCTGATTTGATGTGGTTTTATTTATGTGTAGAGATACTACAGTTTGCATTTGTAAGGAGTAGTCTGTTTCTGAATGCAGAGGGCTTGGAAGAGTGGCCTTTGTAATTTTGAGACCTTCAAGAATGTTGGACTTGAAGATTAGGCCCCCAGTTCTGATGTGTATGTTAGCAGCAGATGCAGACTAATCGTCATTAAAGATGGACTTGCATGTATATGAAGCTATTTCTATGTATTTTCCTAGTTATATTTATTGTAAAAAGCTGGCCTGTCTTGTTTACAGTTCTCTTTCTATAACTAGGTCTTCCTGAAATTTGCAACCCATTCTTGGAGAAGTGCTTAAAGCAGGGATATATCAAACATAAACCTGATCAACTGACTGTAAATCAGTATGAACCTGGACAAGGTATGTTCATTTGTCCCTCAAAAATTTTGAACTTTTTATTTGATACGGGGATTTAAACCTGGTAGGTAACTAGGCACCATGCAGCTGCTTGCTCACTCCCCTCACTGAGGTAGAGGATAGAATTGGAAGACAAAAGTGAGGAGGCTTGAGATCAGGACAGTTTAGTAAGTTAAAAAGAAGGCAAACAATACAAAGGAAGGCAAATGATGCAAAAAAATCCTCAGCTACTGGCCAATCAGTGCTCAGTCCCTGAGTAATGACATCCCTGGTAAACTTCACCCTCAGTGTTATTACTGATCACAATGTCATATGATCATATGGAATATTCTCTTGGTCACATGTGGTCAGTTGTCCCAGCTGTGTGCTCTCCCAGCTCCTTGTGCACCCCCATCTGACTTGCTGGTGGGGAAACGTGAGAACCGTAAAAGACCTCGATGCTGTGTAAGCACTGCTTAGAAAGAGGTAAAACATCCATGTATTACCTACACTGTTTTCATCACAAATCCAAAGCTTAGCACCATAAAGGCACCTGTGGAGCAAATGAACTACAGCCAAACCAGTACAACTTCACTAAAAAGCAGGAGAGTGTAGCATCTAACTGTGAAATGGGGTAGGAACAGGATTTAAGCACCTGCTTAGTGTATTTCCTCTGTGACCAGAGATTCTTTGAAACAAAACTAAAGTTTTAGTACTGGTTTTTCCACATGGGAACTTAGGTTTAGAAGTGCAGTTTTTGATACCACTATTATAGAAAATGATGATGTTTGAGTCCAAGACCATGATTTGAAAACTAACTATAAAAAGATACAGGAATAAATAGTCATATTTGGTCTTCTAGTTAAGTGGATTTTTTTACTCCAAACTTGTATTGCTTCCTGTAATGTGCATACAGTCTCCAAGAAATGGAGACTCTTCTGCTGTTGGTACATATGATATAATGTTATTGAATGTGATATATGGAGTCTTAAGTATGATGCAAGCAGTGCTCCCTTATTCTAGCAATAAGGAATTACTGTATTTTTGTATTTTTTCCAAACTGTAGGTTTCTGAAGAAAAATAAGCTTCTAATCACACTTCTAGGGAACAAATCGTGTGCTGTACTTTTTGCTAAGCTTAGTCATCCAGGTTAAGTATTTGGCTTGTTTTCCAGGGTGAATATCTCATTTGTCCTTAGGAAGAAAGAACAATGGCTTTACTCTCAGAATTAATGTCTGGTAGCTATTACAATGTCTGCTGAACAAGGGTCTGATCCTATTTGTTTGTGTATCTGACAATCTGTTAAATTGATACAGTTTTGTACTTCTGGCTGGGACATCTGAGGAAATTAATTAGAATTGTAGATCAAGAATGGAAGCATTTTTTTTTGAAAAATCAAACAAAAACCCAATCCCAAGGCAAAATACCCTTTCTTAAGTGCAAATCATAAGGATATGAATGAGCACAGAGCACAGTCAGATTAATACTGCCTGCATCTTGGTTCTGAACCGTTTTTTCACTTGAAATTATACTTGAAATTTTGGAAAGTTAGTTATGGCTATGAGTATCTAAACTGGAGGAACCACACATAAGATACATTAAATGAGGTGTGAGAGTCAGTGTGGTCTTGGTTGAATTACCTTTGACAGTGTGGAGAGCTGTCAGTGTTCTCCTGCTGCACAGTGATTTGCACAGACTTCAGTGTGCCTCTTGAAGCAGAGCCTCAGTGCTTTGTACCAAGGCAAAGTTATGAGCTGTAACAAACAGGTATCTCTCTGTCCTTGGTTTTCAAGTCTCACTGATTGTCTGTCAGATTAAATGTTGGTCTCATAAAACACTTGTATTGTTTTTGCTGAAACTAATGGAATTCAGAATATTTACACCTGGATGTAAAATCTGCCATATAATAAGGGTGCTTTATAGAGCTGACTAACACTACAGAAAAATTTGTCTTAAACTCAGGAATTCTCTACAGAGCCCAAAATGAATTTGGGTAGAATTTTTAATAATCAAATAAAACTGTTTCAGTTTGGATGGTATAGGAATGACTGTCTGCCTTGGCCTGCAGTGGATCAGAGGAAGGTGCAGTGCAGTTCTCCCAAGCTGTCTGCTGTTCTCCCTTGCTCACTGCTGACAGCCGTTCTCCACCATGTGGTGAGATCTTGCTGTGGCATGCCCACTGCTGTTCTAGCATTTGGCATTAAAATGTGTGACACAAGCTGCAGGGATTGGCAGTTTCTTTCCAATTAGCAGATACGAAAGAAAAATCTAAACAAACCCCTAAAAATGACTGTCCTTTTGGCAACTCTCAGTTATGTGTGTGTACTCATACCCACACTAACAGATGTATTACCCAGGGGTTAGCCTAGCAGGGATGTTGCTTTGCCTAGGAAGTGCAAAGCGCAGGCAGACTTGATCGGAGCAGTGCCTGCCTCTGAGGTAGCAGGTCCTAATGCTGAAGCTGAAATTCTTAATGCAGTCATTTGCTTAGGAAATAGAGGAGTAATTTGAAATTACTCCTCTCTGAAGGCAGTGAGGAAGAAATGTATTATTGTGGATGAACTAAAGCCCAAAATCACCATAGGTACCATAATTGTTGCTTCTAAGGGCTAAACTGCCTGCAAGGAGAACAAAGTGCTTGAGCTTCTTTCTGCATCAGGGAGTCATCCAGGAATGAGCAAGGCCTTGGAGTAACCTGAACTATCTTCTAGGTATTTCTACTGATTATACAAGACACTTAGGTTAATTGTGTCCATCCAATCTGGGTGTAAGACAATTGCCCCAAATTGGAAGGCAGTTCCTTTGTTTATGGTAAGTTTTGTTTGTTCAACAATACATCCCAGTTTTCCATATGGACAGCCATGGAAATAGAGCTTGCTTGCCAATGGAGATAGCACTCTATTACTGTTGTTGTTGTTATTATTATTTTTTTTTTTAATATTCACTTTTTGTTCCTTGTTTTTTTTTTTTATTTTTAACAGGAATTCCCCCTCATACTGATACACATTCTGCTTTTGAAGATGAAATAATCTCTCTCAGTTTGGGAGCTGAGGTAAACTTAATGTTTGCATGTGGTCTGATGCTTTACTGAGAAGTTCCATTTTGATATTGTTAATTTAATTTTTCATGGTGACTGTCCACATTAATCTGAACTTGTTATTAAGTATGAAAGGTGGTGTGATGTGCTAATTAAATAAGTAACTGCAATACGATGTTGTCACTGGAAGATTTGCCAGTGATATCAATGATTTTTAAATCCTGGTATCCAGGTCTCCATTGACCTTCCTTCATCTTTATTTCGTGCTTTAATTTCACATATTCTGCCTCAGTACTGCAGCCCTGGGCTTTCTTATGCTTTCCATTCCAATGAAAAGGCAGACTCTGGCACAGGTGTTCTCTTACTTCATTGATGTCACCATAAGCAGTGCATTTCTAGGTTATTGTATTGCAGCATACCTCAGCATACCTGAGACCTTGATGGTCTCAGAGATGGCCAAAAGCACAGTGATTTTAATCACATGAAAAATACAAATCTTTCTGGAAAGTGGACTGCATGGAGCATTTTGAAACTGTAAAAGGCTGCAGTGTGTACATTTCAACCAGGGACACAGCCAGACTTGGGCTGTTTCTGGATAGTTCAGTCATAGACACTAGATTACAGCCTGTTAGGTTTCTCACAGATTTCAGTGCGTTTTCCTAATGGACCATAAATACATTTTCAGGTGCAGGCAGTCAAAACACAGATGTAGTTAAACAAACCAGTGGCCCATGAAATGTTCTGTTGTTTATGGTTTTTCTTTCTAGTACTTCTACAGTTTTTTATGATTTCTTTGTGGTTTTGTGCATTTAGCTCTTCACCTGATATTAAAATGAAAATATCAGTTGCAGTAATATGTGATTTACCTATTTTAGGAGTGAAGCCCCCTTCTCTATTCCCATTAAATCTTACCACAGGCAAAATTTACACTCTATTAATAAATAATTGGACTTACACATACAGCATCAACATTTGGTGTCTTTCTCTTCTTGTCTTTATTTTTCTCTCTGGAGGGTGTTTTTTCCTACCTGAATACATCAGACTGCAATGTGGTGGAAAACATGCAAAAAGCCATATGTCTTGTCCTTTCTTTGTTCTCTTCAACAGTAAATGCACACATTTAAATAAAAACTGCCATAAAGAAATAACCTTGCAACCCAGCTGGTTCTGTATTCTATTTTGGAAATTGGCAGGCACTTCAGAGGAAAAAAAGGAAGCAGAATGCCTCATTATACTGAGTAATGGAAAGAGCATTTCTTTCAGTTGCTTATATGCTTGTCCCTCCAGGATCTGAGTTAGGCAGATTGTGGTAATTAATAACTACAATAAATGCTTTGGCTTATGAAAAAGAAGTCTGGCATAACAGAGGACTAAACACAAAGACCCTCCTAGCCTGGTGACTTAGTTAGCACCACAAGATTCTCATACTTTTTGTATCATCTTCACAGGCCCACAGAACTGTTTAGGTTGAATGGAATCTCTTAAGGTCATGTAGCCCACGCTCTTGATCAAGTAGGGTCAGGTTGTCCAAGACTGTGTCTGGTTGTGTTTTGAATGTTTATGCAGATGGAGACTCCAGCGCCTCTGTAGGCAGTATTTTGTAGTATTTGACCTCTTTCACAGTAAAAATCCAAACTGTTTCTTTGTGTTCTGATGGAATGGCATGGGATTTAAATTGTGTCCATTGTTTCTTGTCCTGTTGATGTACATTGTTAGGAAGAATCTGTCTCCCTCTTCTTCATTCCTTCCTGTAATTTATTTACACACATGAATAAGAGCCATCTTCCTTGACCCTTAGCCATTCCTTGTCCAGGCTGGTCAGTCTCAATTCTCTCAGCATCCCCTTATGTAAAGATATTCCTTAATAATCTTTATGGCCCTGTCCTGGACTTGTTCCAATAAGTCCATGGCATTCTTGTAGTGGGAAGCCCAGTCCAGTTCCAGTACTGGACCGAGTACAAGAGATACCCCATCACCAGGGCTGATAAGTGAGGAAGGATCACTTCCCTTTACCAGCTGAGTGCTCTTCCTAATGTAACCCAGGATGCTGTTGGTCTTTTTTTCTCCATTTGTGGCTCATGTTCAACTTCTTGCCACCAGGACCTCAAGGTCATTTTTAGCAAAGCTGCTTTCTAGCTCATCAGCTGCCAGTGTGTAAAGATACATGGAATAATTCCTGACCAGGTGCAGGACTTGGCATTTCTGTTTGTAGAACTTCATGAGGTTCCTGTTGGCAGCAGTTGTCCAGCCTGTCCAGATCCTTCTGAATGGTGGCACAACCATCTGATATCAGCCACTTCTAGTTGTATTTTATCTGAAAGTGTGCTGAACGTGTGCTCTGCCCCATCATCCGGGTCACTAGCCCTGGTATCAATCCCAAGGGCAGCCCACTAGTGGTGTTTAAATTGTTTCTGCAAAGCGGATTTATGTTGAAAAAGGAATAGTTATTGACATGTATGTTCATTTTAAATATAAATAATAATTTTAAATAGAAATAAAGGCATGATTCTTTACAACACTGCATTTGTCTTGCATCAGATAATCTACAGCAATTGTGATGTGTGAATCTGTGATCCAGGTTCTTACACCTGCATGAAATGAGGTGAAAATGTAGGTGTGAGATCCTCTTTCCTATCTCAGTCTCATGAAACAGTTTTATCAAGAGGCACAGAGTGGCAAGTAGTGGCCCTGGTTGGTGTAATCCATTGTGTTTTGAGGCATTTACAAGATGGATTAAACTTGTTTTGAAAGAGGAAAATCTCATTACTGCTTGACACTTCTTCCTAGCTTATAAAAACCACTGAATAGTTAGAGGGCAAAGCAGTGCAAGATGATTTGTCTTGTCCTATAATATTTCAGGAAGAGTGAGGGTCTCAGGCTAATCTTTAGTGTTTGTGACCCTATTCTTTACCATCTCCTGGGAAACTGCAGAATAAAATGAGACTTTTAGAATGTCCTGTGGACTTGTGATTGCATTTTATAAATCACCACATTCACCCTGTCTTTATAGGAGTTGATACACTGAAATTATTAATGAATATCAGTTTCAATGCTCTGTTATTGAGTGCAACTTTCTTTTATTCAGAAATTGTCACACTAGGAAAGACAATGCAATGTGGTAAATTTAGATGAACAGTCTTTAATTAAACTTAGTGGCAAATCATACTCTGTATCCATAAATATTAACAAAGTACTGCAAAACAGGGACCAGTCCTTTCTGTTGAGAATTTTGGTTTTATTTCAGTTAGGTGTTATTTTCAGTGCCTCCATTTGGTGTCTCTAAAGATATGCAGTTTTAGAGTATTTCATCAGAAGCCTGGCCAGGTTTGCGGCTGTCTCAAAAGAATAATCATTTTAACCTGTGTTGAATTTCTCTTCGCAGGTTTGCTGCAGGAGCTTGATCCTGCAATCAGAATATTGAGATTTCTGTTTTTTCAGTTTTCCTAATTTGCCATTTTATATGCTGCTGTGTAAGCCTTGATTCATTAAAACTTTAGAAATACAGAGGTAGCATTTCTATTATGAGCTAAGTAGTGCTATGAGCATATCCAACCCATGGAAGAATTTTCCCTTCCTGGCTGCAGATCTTAAGTTAGCAACACCCTGTAGTCCCTCCTCGTCAGCTCTGCCCTGCTGTGTCTTAGACTGCTGTGGGACACCCACTGTGCCCTGCCAGACAGCAAAGCACAGTCACAGTTTGCTCCAAAGGGATGTTGGTTTGGCACAATATCCTGATTTATGTTGCTATGTCCCATTTTCCTAAGATGCAGCCCCAGGCTTGTCATTCTCTTCTCCTTAGCTCTGCTTTTCCTTGTCTTACTCTGCTTCCTGTGTCTTGGGCTGGCAAAAGGCTGGTGCAAACACTGAGAACTGCTGTGATGCTCTAGGCCCTCTCCTAATGCCTGAGGAAGGAAAGCTTTAGGGATATCAGCCAGATTTGTGGCTCAGGGTTAAAGAGGGAGGGCTGTGTATGGATCATCCTTGACCTCTGCCTAGCTTCTGTTCATCTGAATACATTCATCATCTCTTAGCCTGTGGATCTTAACTACTTTGATCTATAAAGAAAACCTGTGAGTCTCTTAAGCCTTGAAAGCAGAGCAATGTTTCAAAGAAAAGCTTCACCAGACCTTTTGAACAACCTTTGAGTATGGTCATTCTAGAACTGATAGAATGAGGTATGCTGCTTCTACTCATCTCTCAGTCTGATAATTGACCCTTTTTCTGGCACTTTTGCTTCTTACCTGTTGATCTATTTCCAGTCTGTCTCAGGCTAACAAACAGAAACCTGTGGCTGGTATAGCAGCAGCTGTTTCTGTAATAGCTGAGAGATTTTATGAGAAGCCTTTAGGAAGTCTAGACTGTATCCAGCCTTTGACAGTTGGCAGCTGTTTTGTGTCTTGCATGAGCTTTAATAAGATAGACAGGCACTAGGTACTGCTGTGTGGTCCAGCTCTTGCTCTGCTTATCTTGGTTAGTTGCTAATTCAGCTTAATTTGCTGTTTACATATATATATATATATTTTTTCTTGTAAGGGAAGGCAGAAAGCATCTCAGCTATTTAAATAATTACTGTGGTAGTGGCTATACCAAAGTTTTTTTCTCTATGTTGGCAGGATGATGGTAGTGGGTGAAATAGTAGTAATAGTCATCACTATTTAAAAAGAGATTGTATTGGCAGAATCAAATTGTCTCTGAACCCAAATGGAAGATACTAATTTTAATCACTACAACCTAATGCTGAGTTTAGAAGTTTGTTCAGATGAGGTTGGATTCCTAAAGCTCAGTAAATGGTTTTCCAGTCTGTAAGACAGGTGCAACTCAAAAAACATGTCTTACAGTCATGGATTGTATTGGTTCTTGAAGAATAGCGACTTGCAGTGGTTTTAGCTGGAAATCCAAATGGACATAATTTATAATTGTATGCCAAGTTTAGTTGGTTTGTCCCATTTAAAGTGGTATTTCATTTTTGGAAACTAATGAGGAGCTGTTCCAAGTGAAAGGTGTGCTGGGCACTGCAAGTTAGATGCATCAAGCTTCATAAATCTGTCTCTCCTGTTTGCATTTGCTCTGTATAGATATATCCTGTGTGTTTATTTCTGTCCATGTCATACTATGGTTGACTGTCACTGAGCTTGGATGAGCTACAAGAACCATCAAAATTAAGGGAAAACTTCCTTTTGATGTAATTGAACATTGAAATATGCCCTCTGAGATAAGCAGCAAAGCCTGCAGCCCCTTCATAGGAATACTTATAGCAGTCTAACTGCCTCTTTTGGGAAAGGTGAAACATTCTGTTGTGAGTTTTTATTTCTGTGCTGGATGTGTTTTCCCCATTTGCATACAGGATTCTGTTCACAGATACCAACATGTACTGGTGATGTTTCCACCTGATGAGTTATTTTAACCCTTGAAAGGATCCTTTACTTTCATGTGGAACTGTTCAGAGGGAACCTGTCCTGCAGTAAAAAAGCCCTTCTTGGTTGTCAATAGGCTAACTCCTGTTTTAGCCAGGGGTAACAAGAGCAAGGCATCCACTGTGTGCAATTAATGTAGACAAGCATTTGTTTCCCAAGTGCTGTAGGAATATGCTAACCAATTCCAATTTGCTTTGAGATGGTACAAGAATAGCATTATGGTTTGGTCAGAATTGTCCCCCAGAACAATCATTTGGTAGCATTATTTCTCTAGAAGCTGTATGGCAGTAATTTGTGAAGAAACAGGACAGCAGTGTGGAGATGTTGCTTTCTCTGATATCTCCTCAGCTACTTGGGAAGAACAAAATCAAAACTAAGCTATGACAGAGCCATGTTTCAAAGTTTTGTATGTAAAAATATTCTTTTTTGCTCCCCTTTCATATTGGTGAGACATTTCAGTTTCCAGCTGCCTCTTTGTCTGAGGTTGGGTATTTACTATGAGTGGGCCAATACCAGGTAAATAACTCTGAAAAGTTTGGTCTCCTGTCTCCCTTCTGTTGGATTTGTACCAGCCTGCCTTCCTCTCCACAGAAGGAGGAAACTTATCATACCCCATACCTTTCCATAAAGCTGTTTCCCATTATGCAAAGCCCAGTAGCTCCTACTTCAGTGCTGAGGAAGGAAGGCACCCTGTGGTTTGATTGCTGAATGTGCAGAATGTGCTGTGACTTGCTGAGCTATTTCTCCTGGGTCCGCTAGAGTGGGAAGTTGCTTTACTCCATTCTCTGTAGTGGTTTTGTTTCCTGTTCATGGTCCATTATTTTGGCTGCTGAGGGGGAAGGCAGAGCTGTGGCATCTCCTGGTTCTTACCAGTTTGCTTTCTTCACAGTCAGTTGGTTGTTCTTTTTAGCATCCTGTGTTTTGTTTGAGCTGTTTTAGTGTTGAGAAAGGGTTGTGGGAAGAATATTCTCTTTGTCTGCTGAACTCCTCTGGGCAGTGTATCTAAAGTGAATGTGGAGAGATATAAGAAATGGCAATTTGGAAGAATTTGAAACTGAAATCCACTCAATATCACATAGAAAAATACATTGAGATGCTATAAGAAATATCGTATGGTTCCAGTTATTTTTGTGTGATTGTGAGAGAATGCCTACTGTGAATGAAATGCTTTTTAAAACGTTTGCAGTCTGCAGTAGGGCTTAAGATTTTCTAATTGGGGTCATAACTGCTAAATAATGAAGGAAAGCTTCTGCTTAATTCCTTTAGCAACTTGCTTCTGTTTTAACAGAACCTGTTGTCTCCAGGCTATTTGCTGTTTCTGTAGTGTACTTATTTTGTATGCTGAGGCAGCACCATTTCATTTTCAATTCTCAGACGTCTGGCTGTTAAGGCGCTACTGTGACACACAAATACAGATACTGAATTTTTCAGTGGAAGCAAATGTACTCTCTATAAAGTATCTCGCTATTCCATAGCTATTACTACATATTTCTAATTGGTTTTCATGTGGTAGGAAAAATATAGATAGGTAACAATCTTGGGAAACATTATATTATGGTATACAGTACCACTTATTTTAAATTAAAACCTTTTTTTTTCCCCTCTTTTGCACTTCATGCCTCCTATGTATCCTTTGCTGTGATACATGAACCATTCTTCTGTGGTGGTGAGATGAATTAACTGTTTAAATACGAAGTTTCCATTTATTCCAGTGGAAAAAAACCCCCACTTATTACAATAAAAGAAAAGAAGCATCAGATAGGAGAACATTAAAAGCAGTGTGGTTAACAGGTTGAGGGAAGGGATTTTTTTCCCCTCTGCTCTGCTCTCATGAGACCCCTCTTTTAGTTCTGCATCCAGCTCTGGGGCTGCCAACCTAAGCAGGACAAGGACCTTTTGGAGACAGTCTAGAGGGGGATTATGAAATTGATAAGAGAGCTGGAGCTTCTGCTGTGAAGACAGAGTGAGAAAGTTGGGATTGTTCAACCTAAAGAAGAGAGGACTGGGGAGTTTTCCAGTACTTAAAAGGGGCCTACAGAAAAGTTGGACCGGGATTCCTTATCAGGGAGTGTAGTGACAAAATGTAGAGTAATGGTTTGAAATGGTTTGAATGGTTTGAAGTGGAGTAATGGGCACTGAAAGAGGGGAGATTCAGATTTGATACTGGGGAGAAATTCTTTACCATGAGGCTGGTGAGACATGAGAAGTTGTGAATGCCCCATTGAAAGGGTTGCACCCATGGAAGGGTTCAAGGCCACGTTGGATGGTGCTTTGAGCTGGTGTAGTGGAATGTGTCCCTGCCCCTGGCAGGGGGATTTAGAACTAGATGCTCTTGAAGGTCACTTCCAAACCAAGCTATTCTACAATTCTATAAAAACTAACAGAGCATTTGAATTTACATTTCAACTAGTATTTTTACAGCTGAAGTTGTTTTTGAGTCCGGTTTTGAGTTGTCATTCTTAAAATATAGTTAAAAATTTTAATAGAAACCTCTGTGTTGCTTTTTAGTAGTTACTAATTCCTTCATTTTTAAAATGATTTTTTGTTTTGTCAAGAGGTTCATCAGTGAAAGTTACTTTAATTCCCCATACTATTTTTAGGAGGTCAGTACTTGCTGTGTGAAATGGAATCTTGGTGTGTGCTACCAGCTAACAGCAAACAGGCTGAACTGGTGCATTAAAAAGTTGTTATCTTTAGCTGTTGCATTTCAACTGTACTTCAGTTTTGGAATTCAATAAGGAAACCTAATTTCATTAACTGTTGATGTCATCTCTATTGTCATAGGAGCCTATTTTAAGACTGTGGCAAATTTCATGTAGAAATGCCTAGTCAGTCAATAATAGTCATCACAAGTAGCCTATAAGCAAAGAAGCAAGCTTAACATGTTGAGCTCCTGCTGTGGTGTATTGTCTCTTGACTTTGGACAGGGATTTGTAATAGTAGTAAGTGGTAGCAGACGGGGTTTGAAGTCTATCTGTATTTATACTATCTTACAAATCTGAGTATTTTGCATGCTGTAATGTTCTGTTTCTCTTTTTCTTACCAGCTATGTTTTGAGAGGGCTTTCTCCACAGAGCTCTTGTTTCAGTAGAGTTAAACTTTTGCTGAGGAGCTGGCAATGTTGAGCAGTTAAAGCGTGCTGGAGCTGTTAGACCTGTGATGCTGATACACTTGGCTGAAAGATTCTGTCAGTGGGAGAATTGTGCCCTTAGCGGAGAAGCAAGCAGGCAGGCAGCCTGTTAGTGCAACCCAGGGGCAGTGCAGGGAAAACCCTGGTCTGTCTGCTGGGGCAGCAGAGGAATGGCTGGAGGAAACCAAGGCAGAAAGCAGAAAAGTGCAGCAGAAAGCAGAAAAGTGGACATTTCACGCTTCCTTGGGAGATGTTCTTGTCCCTCCTGCCCTTCCTGTTACTGCCTGCATCTCTGCCATGTGCATTCATGCAGTTGGTTGTAAATTCAGGGCCAGATGTTGAGGCCCTGGTTAGAGCCCTTTTGTGTAACTTTGGCTGCATTATGAAAAGACAGTCATTGTGCTAATGAAGCAGATGGAGGGAATGACAGAAGAAAGGGATGACATAGTTTATGATGAAAATCAGCAGTTTTGGAATACTTCCTATCCAAATTTCAGAATGTGTTTTTCCTTTATGGTTGTTTTCCCTGTTCTAAAATAACATGTATATGTCAGATGTGTGGGAGCTCTGTGGGGTGAAATGTAGCAATTGAGTAATTGATAAAACAATTCTCTTCAAATTATTTTAAACAAGTATCTTTGTGTCATGCAGTGTCTTGAATTATACTTTATGGCCACAGGAGACATCGTTAACTAAGAAGATGACTTTCATTGGCTTTCATTAGTTCTTTGGGTTTTGTTTGGGTTTTTTGGTTTTGGTTTTTTTGGAGGGGGGGGTTGAGGGTTATATGCTTTTGATTGCTAAGGAACGAGGTTTCTTAATGTATGTAAGCAATTTCTTTAAATTCATGCCCAAATCTTTGTTCCTCAGTAGACTTCCCTTTTACAGTGAAGATGTAGAGGATTAAGAAACAGGCCATATGGTAGTTTCTATAGCAATAGGTGAAAAACCATGTCTTGTCAGCCCTTGTGAGATATGATGCAAGAATTTGTTTGGGAAGGCACAGTTTGCATGTCTTGTATCCTGGCAGTTCTCTTTTATTGTAGTGATCTCTGGGACAGCTGTTAGATGCAGGTATGAGAAGGACTAGCTGACCATCATTTCATCCCTTTGAATTACAGGCATTCAGCACCACACTGTTTCCATACTACTTTCTCATAATGTAGGGGCCAAGATTTTAGTGATTGTAATAGTGCAGGAAGAGGTTTTAATTAAAGCAGAACTGTTTTAAACAGAGTTGAAGCATCTGCTGAATCCATACATGGATGCCTTATTAAATAACTTGTTTCAGTGGTATTTAGTCCAGGGTTAAGACACTGGAATTGTAGTGTTTATGAGTAGATGTGTACCTGTGTACTGCATGCCTGAGCTCCTCTGTAATCAATGGGGATTGAGTCAGCCCTGTCTATGGGGTAATTCAGCCAATGCTGGGTTAGACATATTTTGTTTCATTTCATAGGTTTCAGTTCCCTAGTGGCTTGTTTTAAAATTCAAGGCTAAATGTTTTTAAAATCTAAGGCCAAATGTAGATCTTAATCTTGAACTGATTTGCCCATTTCCACCCTAGTCCTAAAGTTAGCCTGAATTCATTTACTGCAGCACTGCAAGCAGAAAGCTGAGACCTGCAGAGGAGAGTAAGGTTTGATGAAAAATCCCAGTGTTTGTAGAGAGAGGGAATATGGTTTTCCACAATGTGGGATAATGGATATGCAGCATGTTTTACCCATGCCTTGAAATACACTGAACCTGCAAGGGCTTGGGCTATTTTATGAGAGCTGGTGGGTCTGTGCCACACTAGTACTTGGTATGAGTCTAAACTTTGAATGTAAATATTTCAGGTCTTCTTTCCTGTAGATTACACTTACCTGTTTTATTCCATGTTTGACAATATTACTCAGGCAAGCCTGGGTTTTTTGCTGTATCAATTATTGTTTATATAGCATGGAGGCTTTATTCCCTGTTCCTCGCACTGCTTCTGCTGTAGAAAACTTGCAATTAAAGCCTGCAGTGGTTGATGACAGGATGATAAATGTACAGGTAGTGTGGAATGGATGTAAAATTACACTTGAAGGGAGTCCTGCTTATGTGTATTTGCAACCTCAGTAATGTTAGAATTGTGTGTATTTCCACAGGTATTGGTAAATGATTAATGGTTTAGAAAGGTGAGATGTGCTTTTTGAATGCTGAAGTGTTTCCCTTTCTACTTAGGTATTGAAAATCTCTTGAGAACTTTTCTAAATGTGTGGAAGACTTACAGATATGCCACACTGTCATGTAGACTGTGTGCTACCACACACATCCATTTTGGATCTTCTAAATATCAGGATCCTCTATATTAGGATCCTCTAAATAGTCTAAATATTAGGATCCTCTATATATCATACTTGCATATAAATTTGTGCTTATTACAGAACAGCTGTGTCTGTGTTGTAAGGACTTGTTTAGTGGTTTCTTGGTGGACATGTAAATAAGGATTATTTGCTTTCAGGACATAGAGTAACACATTAAGTGCAAGTCTGAGGAGATGTAAGTGAGGACATGGAACTGAACATCTTAACAGGCTGAGCCCTCTGGAGGCCATCAGGGTAAGGATGTGTAGGAGTCCTCTTGTGCTCTTCCATTGAACTGTCCTCCATTAAAAAGCAAGAGATGCAAAACCTTAGAAATTTCCTTTCCTTTGGAAAGAAGGATGAATGATTTGGTCCATTTCAGGCACATTCTGCCCTGGTATAGTTGGATGCAATTCCCTGTATGTCAGTGTAGTAGCACCCATGGATGTGAGGGAAGATACATGACTGAAAAACTGTGAAAATGCTGCAGAGGAGGCTAAGTCAGTAAAAGAAATTAAATGAAGACTAACAGCATTAGCCTCTTGCTTTCTGTGTAGTACAAGAGTTTAAGCTAAGAGCTGGGGAGGCAATTTATTAAAGGATGAAGATGAAATGTTAGTGAGAATGACTAAATTGGTTCTTGTTGGGAGCTTGACTGACTCTGACTCTGGATTCACAAAAGGACATCAAGGTTTTATGCTTGGCTTAGATAGCACTTCCCAGAAAGGAGACATCTATACCTGTTGGGGGAGAGAGAGGGGGGAGCAGTGGTAATGAAAATATTGCATTTTACTGTAGGCACTGAAAGCCTTTTATATTGTCTAATGTACAACATTGAGTTTAAACACAGGTAATGATCTGGGAAGGTGCAAAGACCACAGGTAATGTCCTGACATACAAAAGAAACTTGATATTTTTAGAGCAGTAGGAACTGACATATATAAAGGCTTTTGAAACAAGGAGTCAATTTGAACAGAAGTTGGTGGGATAGTGCCATAAGTACCACCAGCATCCCAACCTCTGCCAAGGCTGGGCAGAGCAGCCACCTCGCTGGACATCACAAGGAGCTGGCATCCAGCTTGGTGAGGTGTCTGACAATTTCTAAAGACTTAGTGTTGGTGAACCTCCAGAGATGAATCCCTGGGTAGAAAAGGGGAGTGCTATATATTCCTACTAGCTGTGACAACACCTGCAGAGGATAGGAAGCTCCTCTATCCAACTGTGGTTAGCTTGAAAATGACAATAGTTTTCCTCTTCTTGTGCACTGCGTGAATCTTTTAGAGAGAGGCCAGACTATAAAGGAATTTGTGTCATGGAGTCAGTGGCATACAGAATAACTAGCAGAGATACTGGTGTGCTGTTCAGTGCACGCACTCAACTCCATGGGTGTACCAAGAAAACCATTACAAGGTGAGACCTCAGGTATAAAAGAATGAAGTGCTGTCCATATATTGAAATATTTTTTCAACACTTATATGCTAGACTTTGATTAAGAGAAAGAAACACACAGATACTTAAAATGATGCAGAGAATTCAGGAGGATAGTAACATGTTGCATGGGTGGAAAATTGAATACAACTTTTGAAGAAAGAAAGCCTAGTAAGTATATTAAGCGTCTTAGTAACATGACCAAGTGGATAAACAGGCTTAGCAAGAGATGGTATGCTTTGGTATAGATCTGATATGGGGGAGGCCTGCACATGTGTTGTGAGATTTTTGAGAAAGGCAGTACTGAAATAGTTCATCATCACAATTGTCAATGCTGCACATGTTTTCTGAAGTATGGCCAGAGTATGTACATGATACATGATGTAAATATCTGCATATATTACATGATGTAAATTTCCTCTGATGTGGATTATTCAGGAAAGATAATCCTAATTGCTTTCCTTTGAAAATTCAGCATTTTCTGAATCCCGAATTTTGGAATTTAGCGTGGCTTTTGCAGTGAAAGGTGCTGTATGTTACCAATTAATTGCCTTGGTCCTGTGTGAGCCGGCAGGCTCTTGTCTCTGCATAGAGCCCCACTGTATTGTTCAAGCTCTGTGTGTGGGCTCTAAACCTCTCAGCTGTCTTAGAAGTAGACATTCTTTTTCATCTGTTTTACATGTGGGAAACTGTTATGTAGGTTGGTAATCTGTCTTTGCTCTCTGAAAATTCAGTAAATCATGTCAGAGACTTGAGAAGCATTCCACATTCTACTTTTTTTAGCTTTAGAGTATGTTTCGTCTAAGGTAGTCTATTATCATCAAATACAAATTGCATCAGAGACAAAGCTTAGAAAAATAATTGCCAATCCCCACTGTAGCTGTGAATTTCTTACTGACTTTGTCTTTATAGCTCTGCTGCATTATTTCTGTTTTCCCTTTGAATCTTTACTTGTTTGATAGACCAGTCATTCACCGTCATGAATGTACTCTTTCATGAAGTACAGTACCACTGCACTGAAAGATGCTGCAGACTTCTGCACCCTGAGGTGTTAAGAAAAAGATACTTTATTCCCTTCTTATGTTGGATTATTTTCTGATTTTTGCATTTTGCCATATTTTATGCCACATGGAACAATGTTCATTATGTGGGTCTCTTTGCTTTGGGGTTTAGCCATCCTTGAAAGCTGTTTACTGGTTCATGTGCTCCTTTGTCATGAACATTTTCTCTTAAATAACTTGGCATCATGACAAATTATTTAAAACCACAAGTAGATATTAGCTGTTTCTTTTAAGTTTTGGGTTTTTTTGCTATATTCAGAGACTCACTTTTTCCATAGTAGAAGGAAAAAGGTAAAACTTATATAACACCCACTGGTTTTATGTTTTGATTGTAATCCTTGGACGATACATAATGAGCTAGCTAGAAATTTGATCTTTATTGACTCTGCCATCTAAGAGAAAAAAAAGATAGGTAAAAACAAAAATAGTAATTGGAAATAGCTCCTGTGGAGCAAAGCTGTCATGAAGCAGATTGATTCAGCAGTGGCAAAGTTGCTTTATTGATTCTAAGTCCTTAGTAAATTAAAAAGAGGAGCAAATGCGTTAATCTTGTGTGCATGTTTGTTTGACAGTGACAATTGAGAATGCTCTGCCAGGATAAAGACACATAGAGGAGTGTGGGAATGTTATCTACTTCAGTCAGTAGCAGGCTTGCCAGAGATAAGAATAGGGTTGTTCAGACAGAAATCCTTCTGGGTTGAATGTTCTTTACTGTACTGTAAACAAAGGACAGAGGAAGTATTCCTGCTTGGTTTTTTAAGCATTCAGATACAATTAGTCTAGGTAAAGGAATGAAGCATAGGAATTATAATAATTTTCTTCAGGTGTTCCTTAAATTTTATTCTCTGTCTCAATTGCAATGTCAAATTTGTTGTTAATAGGTCAGTGCAAAACCATAATGTATTCTAGCTTAGGACCTCAATCTGCTTCATAAGCAAAAGTCAGTTTTGGATTTTGATTTTTTGGCTCATTTAATTACTGCTAATTACTTTATGTCATTGCCCATTTGCAAGTAAATTAATAGTTTATTTATATTTTCCTTCCCAAATCATCATAGCTTCTCATAAGGATGAAATTCAGTTAGATGGGGAGCAGCTAAACAAAGTGACATTATAGTACAGAAGCTTTCCGTTCCCAGAAAAGCAGGAACAGAGCTGGGATTCTGTTCTGGTGAGGACTAGATGTCACCAAGAGAAATTCTTGCTTTTCAGTCTCAAATTCTTGCTTTTCAGCCTGCACCATGAGAAATTTTGTTTCATGTATTTCTTGTTGGGTTAGTGTAGTTGAAATTCAGGAGAACATGTAAGCTCTTCTTTTTTTTTCCTGCCATTGCTGCCTGAAAATCCAGCTGCCAGGGAGAGTTTTGTGGCCTCTCATTCCCAAGGTGTCACCTGCCTGTAGAGCACTCTGAACCTCTGTTGTTCTGGATGCACATTTGTTTACAGGACAGGGTTGGAGGAGCATCTCCTGGGAAGAGACTGTGGGGTCACACAGATGGTGGGGGAAAAGGAATTGGAGATGAATGAGGTAAAACAGCAGAGAAGGCAGGGAGCTGGAGATACTGTTGTTTCCCACTACTTTGTATGGAGTCACCAACCTGGCATGCTGAAGTGAAAGGGAACAAGGTCCTCTTGGGCCCTGGAGGGAGATGGGAACTGGAAATGCAGGGGACCCATTCAAGGTCTCCTCACTGAGTCATGGATAAAGGTAGTTTTTTAATATCATCTGCAAGAACAGAACTTTGTAGTTACTACTGACTCAGAAAGAGGACCAGTGGGGTAATGGGATTCCTTCCAGGAAGGGATCTAGACATTCTTGTGCTCAGCTTATTATATCATACCAGACTCTGTCTTGTCCCCTCACTCATGTCCCCAGCAGCACTAAGCCAGAGAGGCATAAGACAGACTGAGGCATCATCTCACCCATTTCTTCCGACCACTTCACTCCTCTTTTTCTTTCTTTGCTTGCTGGTCCTGTTTAGTTATCTTCTAATTTATTTGCCTTGTCAGATAGCTGCATCTTTTTGCAGAGACTTGCTGATACTGTGCTTTACAGGACAGCATCCCCATCAGATTTGTAAAGTCCACTGTAATTTCTCCTTTCTCACCCCATGCTTCTTTGAGGTTTCCTAGAAGAAATTGCAAAGTCCCAAGTGGCTGCCATTCATCTATTTGTGCAGCTGTTGAAGCATTTCATGATCACTAATCAGAGTTTATAGTTATGCTTTATTACTCTTCCCTGATATCTCTCTACCCCTTTCAACCCCACTGTTTGTCACCCTTATCACTTTTTGCCTTAGATAGCCCAACAGGAGAAGCTGTGTCACTCTGAGTGGTAACACAGCATAAATAATTTTTTTCCTAAAAATGTAAATGCCACTGTGCTTTGCTTCAGTGTGCACAACATTAAATAGTAATTGTTGTTAGTGGTAATTTGTAGTGTTTAAGAGTCTTGCTTATTCAGTCTTTGTCATGCTGGGTTTTTGTGCTGAATGACTGATTGTTGCACCACTGTTTTTCTTTGTGAAACACATCTGTACGCAGAAGGAGAACTGCCTAATGTGTTTCAATCTGGCATACTGGAGTAAATCTGCTTTTAAATTGCATACTTAGTAGCATTTTCATGGTGCTAATTCTCCTGTGTACCAGGAGCTGCTGACTTGAATAGGTTTTGACCACTTTTCCTTTTCAGTAAGTCTTCTGTAACTCATTTGGCTTGCTTAAATGACCTGCTCCTTATTTTCCACAGCAAGAGTTTCTCTCATTTGGGAAATGTAAAAGGATAACATTCCTAGCCCAAGCAGAAGCAAAATGTACCATTGCCATCTGGGCTGTGAAATTGGAATAAAGCTGAAAGCGTTACCTCAGTATATTGCCATAGCTGAAAGCCAGATGACAGATAATAAAAGGATGGTCTGGTAGTTGGCATGTTAGTCAGGATCTTGGGATGTGCTTGTTGTGCTTCAAATTGTCAAGAATGTGGGCAGGTTGGAAATTATTTCTCTCACCTAATGCTGCTTATCTGCATGTTCGGTATCTACTGAGGTAGTTGTCTCAGCTCATCCACTGTGAGCAGATAGGCAATTCCAGAGGGCATGGGGTCATTCCACATCACTTAGCTCTATATTTAGACTAGGATGAATAACCCTGTGGAGAAACTTGTCTCTCTGTGTAGACATCACAAAAAGACAGTAGCTGATGGCCTTAGTCTAGGTACGTAACTTTCAGATGCTTGAGATAGCGCAAATAAGCCCTCTCTTCCTCTAATGCAGGTGCCTTTAGTTGTGGGGCAGCAGTCCTTTCCTGCCTCACAGGTACACAGAGATTGAACAGTGCTACTGTTCTTTCAAAGTGTTTACTGTGAAAAGAAATTAATATGTAATTTTAATTATCTCTAGATACATATATTTGTGACAGCCTGAGATTTGAACATTGTGCTGCAAGGGAGGGAGTTTTAGGACAGGGGAACTGGAGGCTTTTGCATCCCTGGGAAATATGTAGCTGTTTTATAGCAATATTCAGTTGAATGCATTAGAGAAACAAACAAAGCTAGGACATGAGAGTACCTGGCTTGTATATGAAGCTCTAGAAGTCATGCTCCTTCATAATGACTGGTTTTGTTTCTTTTTAGATTGTGATGGATTTCAAACACCCTGATGGCCATACAGTGGCAATTATGTTGCCCCGATGCAGTTTATTGGTGATGACTGGAGAATCCAGATACCTGTGGACACATGGGTATGTGTAAGAGTCCTTGCACTGCTGATAACAGAGGAATAATAAATGTTGTTTGCTTTTTAAAAAGACATTCTGTGTTTAAAATTGCTGGAAAGAAATCAAGTCAAGTTTTATAATTAATATCCAAATTCACTCCTCTGCTCAGGTGCTGCTTAGGTTAAATTGAAAAACTTGGGGATTTAGGGAGCTAATTGCCAGTCCTTGAGGTGTAGTTTCCTGCTGCTGTCGTAAGTGAAGTTTCAGTCGGAAATCGCTCTCACATCTGCACTGTGCAAGTTCTCAATGACTCTGAGCTGGCAAAGAATTGATTGTAGTGCAATTAGTGTCACCATTCCCTTTCTCTCTTTTCAGCCCACAACTTTTTCCATTGGATTACATATGCCAAAGGCTTGAGAGAGGGGCTTGAGAGTTTAAAAGATTGACTTCCCCTGCACTGAGCCTGAGGGTGGCAGAGGGGAATCTTCCTGAGCTGTTCCCAGCTGCTTTAGGGACACTTTAGCTACCGGTAAGACTGCATTGAGCAGTTTTGGAATGCTGCTAAGAGTATTTCTTGAAATAAGTCTTGAGGCTGTGCTTATTGTAGAATTTAAATACATGTTTTTTAAATCATGCACCACTGGGAGATACTTTAAATTGGAGTGCTGAAATTGGCAAAAAGGCTAAAACCTTGCTGAGCTTTGAGTGTGACAGTAATGCATTTCAGGAGTGTATGGCAACCCTGTATTGGACAGAAATGCCCATAGTAAGCATTTCTTCCTTTGTTTGATCCAAGCCATCACTGATTCAGCAGTCCATTGGAGACACTAATTACATTCTGTGTCAATTAAACCCCAAATCCTTTTATTGGCAGAAAATTTTCTGCCTTTAATTTTGCTGGTTAATATGTATTATGAAAGCAAGTGAATATGAAATCCCTGATAACCCTTACATTGTTAATTTTAGAGAGCTCTTATACCACCTGTATATTCCCTCATTAAATTAAATAGTTTTAAAAAGCACTTGATACTTCTGATGTGCCTCAGTATAGAAGCCCAGGGCAGTGAACTCCCTTGTTGTTTGATATACAGGACTGAATACAGATACCAGCATTGTGGTCTTCTTATGCTGTCCTGTCTAATACCATCAGCTGTCTTTTGGAAAGGTCACTTACAGCTCTGAGAACACAGAGCAGTTCCGTGTCAGTGACATTGCTGGCCAGGGAAGCCGGTGGGCAGTCCCCAGGCATCAGGCAGCTCCGTGGGCCGTGCTGAGGCCAGTTTGGAACACCAGCCCAGGGTCAGGGTAGTGGCTGTGCACAGACAGAGCTGGGCATGCATCTGAGGCTGTAACTGGAACAAGGGCCAGGGGGACAGCCTCCATTTAAACACAGCTCCCAGGGGAAGGAGGGCTTGCCCTTTTTGAGGCCTCAGCTTTCTCCAGGGCTAACAGCTCTGCTCCTTCCAAGCCAGCCCTGGGCAGCCACACTCCCAGGAGGCAGAAGGATACATATTGGGCACTTACAGTACTGGCCAGCAGCTATTGAAGTTGGAATAGTGTATCTGTCTATTAAAATGTGGAATGAGATTATTACTTAACTCCCTTGTATTTTCAAGTGATGGTTGTCTTCCAAGAACCTATGAATCAACTACATGGAAAATGAAGATTCCAGACCTTTCTACTCATGTACAAATGGTTCCTGTGCTGGTTCTTGTCCATCTTTCCTAAATATATTTCTTCTATATGTTTTTAAAAGCAGTAGTGGGTGAAGATACTCAACTGGAGTAAGCTCTGCATCGTGCTGCTGGGACATCATATTGTAATCAAAATTAAAATCATCCAGCGAGATGTTGTAATTAATTCATTTGCATACATAATGTCAAAATATATTTAATATCATTTGTGAGGCCTTTTATATGCACCTCAGAAGTCAAATTATAAGAGCACAAGAGTCAGTTTTGAAATTAATCTGGACGTGTTTTCAGTGTGTATGCTTGGATACACACTCCCAAGCAATGGGAGACTTCGTTTTGACCCCATTAACAAAGTGCACAGGAAAAGCAGTTTTGTTCTGTAAAAGGGAAACACATGGTTTAGAAATAAGCTTATGCAGTGTCATCAAGGAGGACAAAAGATATATTCTCTTTTTGACTCATAGGTGAAGGTAGAATTTTGACTGTTCTGATGAAGTTCGTTAATCATGTGTTTCATATTTGGTTGGATAACTTGGCAAAACTATGTTCTTGGCACTGCAGTAGTAAAACCACTCTGTGCCAAGCAAGAGGGGATGCAGCATTTTATTTTTGACATTGGGAAGTCCTCATAATACTAATTAAAAGAAATGAGAGAGAGGAACAAAACCCAGGAGAGACAAGTGATACACAATGCAGTTGTTCACCACCCAGTGACTGATGCCCAGCCCATCCCCCAGTTCACACACTGAGCAGGATGCTCTGTGGTACGGAATATCCCTCTGGCCAGTTTGGGTCAGCTGCCCTGGCCATGCTCTCTCCCATCTTCTTGTGCCCCTCCTCACTGGCAGAGCATGGGAAACTGAAAAGTCCTCACTTGGACTATGCTACTGAGAAACGACTGCAACATCAGTGTGTCGCCACACTATTCTCCTACTAAATCCAAAACACAGCACTGCTGCTGTTAGCACAGATGCTTAGAAAAAAGTTAACTCTATCCCAGCCAAAACCAGCACAAAAATAAATATATTTTAAAGAATATATAAAAATGTACTAGACAAATAAGCAAACTTTATGGAAGAAAATTGAAGGAGGGAAGGGAAATGTAATTACATGCAATTAAACAACACTTTAATTCATGTCATTAGTTTATGTGTCATCTCTTTTCTCTCTGAAATTGAATAAGTTGAAAATTGAGAGGCAGAAGTATGTTAAATAGGATGTTGTAATCGCATTTCTCCCCAAGTGTAGGGATGCCTTCTTACAAAGATGGATTGTGGTTTTTTCTGATGCAAATTGAATTATTCCTTTATTTTATGTTGCTTTATTTTAGGATCACACCCAGAAAATACGATGTTGTTCAAGCATCAGAACTTGGGCAAAAAGTTAGATCAATCACTGCTGATGTTCGAGATTTAACATTAAATCGAAGGGAAACAAGGACATCATTTACATTCAGGAAAGTGAGGAGAAGCCCTTGCAATTGCAGTAAGTGTCTAGAGGCAACCTTAAAGTCAAAATTGCTATTTATCACCAATAGGTAGCTTTTTTGCTTTGAGAAAATAATTTTATTCTTTTGGATAGTTTTGTCAGTCAACATAGCTATTCCTGGATGGTTTGTAGCATATGGCTTGAATTGGTTACATTCATGTGGTTGCTGGAGTCTCTCTCTGCAGGAAGGTATTTGGCTTGCTCCAGAGCCAGGCAAAGTAATCTGGGGTCTTCTGTGTCATTGGCATTTCAAGTGCTTAATAATGTAACAAAATAGAAATAATTAGTATTCTTCAAGTTTTTTCCTCAGTTTTGATTTTTTTTTTGAAGGAGCCTCTAATTTTGAGAAAATAGGTACATTAGAGAAGGAGAAGTAGTCATATCTGCTGTGACAGAGCCGTGTAAAGTGCCTTAGGGGAGTAGAAATAATAATAGACAGGTGGCTCAATGATTACATGGAACTGAAGTCCATTTATGCCCTTAAAACAGAATTTCAGAGGCTGAATTGCAATGATGTCATGGTCTTTGGCATTGGGGGCACTATCTCAGTTTTGAGAACATAAACATCATTAACATAGCAGATTAATGATCACTGCAAACAGCCTCTGGTACATGTGGGCTGGTTACTTATTTTCAGGTCATCAAACATTTCTGTAATTTGACCTGTGTTTCAGTTTTTAAAAGATACAGGAGGATTGAAGCATTTTTTGCATTTTAATATTTCACTTTTAATTTAATTTTACTAAATATGCTAATCAATGAGGAATTGCTTAAAAAATATTTTGTATCTGTTGTTGTATCTAGTTTACCCATCTGTCTGTGACAGCCAAAAAGAACAGCAGAGACCGGTGCAACCTTCATTTCCCCAGAATGAGATGGAGGCCTCAAAGCTGGAGCAAGAATATGTACACAATGTGTATGAAGAGATTGCCACACACTTCAGCAGTACCAGGCACAGCCCGTGGCCCCAAATTGTAGAGTTTCTCAGGTCCCTGCCAACAGGGTCAATAGTGGCTGATATTGGTTGTGGCAATGGGAAGTACCTCGGCATCAATGAGGATTTGTACATGGTAAGTAGTAGCTCCTGTCATTTGTTTTCGCTGGTTCTGGTGTTTATTCTGTAATGCACTTGCTGGAGGTTCAGGCTGGCATTGCAAGAATGCCAAGAACACAAAGCTATTTCCTGATCCAAGATCAAGTACCAATTGTCTTAAGTTTCCACGTGTATTCATTATGTGCTTTACCTTTTTCTTTTTTTCAAAGCCACTTCGGCTTTGTAATTCAAAATATGTTAAGAAATATAGTAATGGATGCAGCGGATTGAAAAATTGTAATGGATGGTTTAGCCTTTCTTGTCATTGGTGTTGAATAAATTTATTGAAGTGTTGGGCAATTTGAATGCTTCCAATGAAATTTTCATTTGTTTGGTGAGTGGGTGAAATCTTCATGGGCAATGCTATTTTTCATAATCTCTTCAGTTCCCTGTGGCCTGGTGACATGTCTCATTTGTTAATGATGCCATGTTTGGCTGTCCTACCTCTGGCTCTTTGCACAGGCCCAGTAAATATGCCAGCATAAAATTCACAGGGAGATCTCAACTTTGGTACAGATTTCTGGCCTTTCACTCCCTTTTCTTCACTTTTAGACAGTTCTGACATAATTCTTGCTCATTTTCTCTCTTTCACTGTTTCACAGTCTGTTCGTAGTCCAGTTTTACGCCTCTCCCTTTCTATCAGGGAGAGATGAAGTATGTACAAATATAAACCAAAAGATAGCTTTCACTGCAAATATTTAAAAGATCCTTTTTGGGGGAAATAAAAAAGAGTCAAACTTGCCATTGTTTTAACCCAAGAGAAATCTCAGAGAAGTGTATGTTATGATATCTGCTCTCTCCTGTTCCAGGATTGGCTGATTCTTTCACATGTTTGTCCTGTGTAACACTCTGAAATCCATCAGACTTGAAAACTTCTATGTAGGGCAAGGCATTCATTATTGATAGTAAAACTTGGAGTTGTTTATCTTTTTCAGGAGTTGGTCCTGTTATTTATATTCAGCTAAAAAAGAGAAGTTGTTATTTACAATGCTGTTTGTATTCGTAAATTATCTCCCTTACTGTTCTTATGGGCTAGAACAACATCAACCAATTAATAAGTAGGCATCTTTATGCCTGACTGCTGTAGCCCAATTATTAATTTCAGTACGTTTCAGTCTTCTTGTCTTTCAGTCCTGACTGCTGTAAGAAAAATCAGCAAGCCTAACTAGAGGGGAGAAACTTTTATCAGAGTATCAAGAGGTTTGACTGGTCCTAGAATGGATTTGGTAAATTTCAGTTGTGGAGGTTTGTGGTAGACTTGTAAGGTGAAATTAATGCAAGATACTGTGTTCAGAAATTGCCAGCATCAGTCTGTTTTCTGGAACCCACAGTTAACCAGCTAAGGAAAGGAAAAATCACATATTGGCTGGCAGTGAAGGGAAAGGCAGCTCCTCTCTGTTACTTTAGGAGTTACTTAATTTCATATGTGTCTGCAGGATAGATAAAAACCATGAAAAAGAGCAGTGAAAGGGAGGAAACTATATAAAAAGAAGTTGAAACAGTTGAAAAATAGAATCTGGGAATTGCTTCATTCAGTTGGCCTCCCTTGACATTTGGCCGTCCCTCACCATTTCCCATGGTGACAGCTAGTGGTTCTTAGATGGAGATAGACTCTAGACTTTGCATTTGGTTGTTTTCATCTACAAGTCAGCACAGAGCCTCAGGAGGTTGGATTTGACTCCTTTCTACCAGATTTTTTTTTTGTGGCAGCCAAAATTTGGTTAAAGAAAACCCTGTGTATATTGTGTTTACAGGTGTTTTTAAACTTTTGACAAGGTATCTCAAGTGCTGTTCCACCTACCATGGTTTAGTCATGGAGCTGAGGGTGAAGGATTACAGAATGTTTTATGTATCAGGTTCATTGTTGGGATAAAAGGAATGGTCTCTAGATGCAGGGCATCAGTCTTCTTTCTTATTTACTCCTATTTAGTTGGAAGCATAAAATCCAGGCATAAACTTAGTAAATTCTACATCTCTTTTTTGTGCACAGTGTAATGGAGCTCTTAGCCCAGGTTCTGTTGGGAAAGAAGCAATAAAGCAGTGCTGTGAAATTAGGAGCTGTGTACAGATTGGGTGAGGCACTGTTGGCACAGCTCTGCAGCTTGGGGTGTTTTGACTCAGAAATACTGAAAACCTGAGGCAAGCATTTCCTGAAGGCAAGCAATATGCTTTTATGCTTTAAGTAGCAGTGCTAATGGTAGATCAAAGCTAAGGTAGTTCTCTTGATGTTTTACTCTTCAGGTACTGTCTGAAAACATCTCTACTGTGGCCTGTGCTGTTGTAGTTGCTTCAGTTTCCCTGGATGATTAAATGTGGCCTTATCTACTTGAGTATCCCATGTGACAATGAAATGCATGAGTCCATCTGCGCTCAGCAAAAGTGACACTGCTGTAATGGCTGCATAATTCTGACACAGTGAGAGAGCAGCAATTCCATGACAGACAATTCAGATTAAGGATGTATCAGCTAGAGATGGAATCCATGTCTGATGTAGCTAGCACAAAGGCTGCAGAAATGTTGAATTTAACAGTTTCAGATTACTTTTTGTGTCTCATCTACCTTTTTATTTTTTAAATGACTGTAAAAAGAGTCATGGTTTGAATGTTGCTTTTCCACAATTCTCTCCTCACACAATCTCATTTGGGGGAATTATTTTAAGAGATTTTATTTAGGTGCTTTGAAGCTTAATAGTCATCTCTGTCAGCAGAGCTTTTCTTTTTATGGAACAGTGTGTTTCAGCCTTAGCTATTCCCCTGATTACCACAAGGGTTTCATGGATGTTACTGCAATGATCTCATTAATTTCTATGCACTTTAGCTTTGTCTCCTTATTTCCAGTGTTCAGGTAGGTGTGGTAATGTGTAAGTCTCTGCAGGAACATTCAAAATCCTCACAGGGCTACAGCGTGAATGAAAAGCCATTGAAGTCTTTCAAATTTGTGGTTTACATTTTAATTAAACTGATAAATTGGTGGGAAAATCAGTCACAAACAACTGAAAATGCCATAGGGAAGATATGTTTTGTTGTTGTATAAAGAAATTACCCTGCTTGACAGAGTACTGATGATAGGGGGAAAAAAATGCCAACAGAGGAGCCAGAATGATTTGCTGTAGTCCAGATATTCCTATTTCTGGTGTGTGTGTGTGTGTGTGATTCAGAAGTAATCAGTAACACAGTTTATATTTCACAAGACTTTTGCTCTGAGATGTGCACCTCTGTTTTCATTACTGTGCCAAACTGAGACCTACTAGAACTATATAAAAATTTGATGTTTCCAGGGCATGGGGAGGAGAGAGAGTGAATATTTTCTGTGGTATAGTTGCATAAAGTTGGATGGCTTTTAGTTGCACTGATTTTGTACAGGTTGGGAATAGATTCCTCTCACAAGGACTTTTTAGTAGTGGGTAAAAGCAGGAGGGACAAAACCAATTAGTAAATGTATACCTGGAGTAAGTTCACCATATCTTAGCAATTGAAGGGTGAGACAGATTAACCTTTCCTGCTCTTTTCTCTCAGTGAGTAAGAGTCATTAAATGGGTGAGAGATCTGGGAAGAGAGCTCAAGGAACTGGGCAAGAGCAGCACAAAACTAGAATGAAAGCTGAATTGCTCAATTGGTTCTGTTGCTCTGTCACTGAGAAATGAACTCCAGGTCTTCGGCATAGCACTTTGCTTTTGGAGATACCCTGACTACATGCAATGGAAAAGCAAAACGCTATACGAAAGGAATGCTGAAAGCCTGACTCAGATGAATTGTTCACTGGAATGTAATTTGGTTTCTTGAGCTTCTCATGCAGTTAGTTATAGCTGAGGCTTGTCCCTGGAGAGTGACATAATTCCATTTGGTCACTGGATTTCAGAATTAGATGTTGTTTTGTTCATCGCTCTGTAATGTGCTGAATAAATCAGGTTCCCAGATACTTACATGAACTAAGTCTACCAGGCTGAGTTAGTTATAATGAGATAACCTAGAAAGAAAACACGTAGTGCTGGGTAACCTCATCCTGTCTTTACGTATCTTTTTTCAGCATGCAAGAGGGTTTATCTTTTGCAGATTTGCAGCATAACTACAAAGCAAGCTATTTGTTAGTGTATTTTCTCCCCAGTGATCTATACCAAACCACTCTATTGAAGAGATTTTATAAAATCTACTTTAGCTACTCCTTGCTGTAAAGGTGGAGGTGAAGGTGCATGGGAACATGAAGGAGCAAGACGCCATAAATGCCTATGTTATCCATTTCCAGGAAGTCAGTACAGAGTTGCTGAACACTCAGACAAGTCACAGGCATTATATTTGTTTCTCCCCCCTTTCTCCTTCTTTATCTTTGCCTTTTTTTTGATTGTCTAAAGGTTTACATTATCCAGTGTGCCCAGACAGGGAGTGCTATGCCACAATGATGACATACCTTCACCCCTTTCCTAAGTTTTGTGTTTGTTGGAGTTCTAGTTACAGACTTACACGCCTCCATACTAAAACAGGTTTCCTGTCTTCAGGTAAGAGTTGGATGCAGTTAATATTTATCCTTATACACTGAAAATCAGTGCCTGAAATCCAAGTGGATTTCAGTCACAGTAACTGTCAGTGGCCATTCTTGAACTCCTGTGAGCCATTGTTTACATCACAAAAAGTGGTGAAGAGATGGCTGGAGGTACTTCTCAGAAAGGCAGGGATGTGGGAATTGGTGTCTGGAGCAAAATCTGAGAAGCCTGAGAAACCAGCCTCCTTTATGGGAATATTGAAAAGTGTGGATTGATTTGCTGAGGTAGACTCAGCTGAATAATCAGCCATGCTATTTGAGCTATATATGAGAAATTGTGGAGTTTGAGCAAGGAATTTGATGTGGAAAGCTGAGGTGGAAGAAATTATTGAGAAGAATCATAGATAATAAGAAATAGAAAGCCTAAAAACATACACATATAGCTTGACTCACCAACAGATGTACAAGATTCTTCTGAGTTTGGATGCTGGACTAATATTAATTCATCTGTCTTTCTCCACTCTTCTGGAAGAGATGCCAGAAAAGACAGTAAATATCCTGTCCTGAGCATTGAAAATAGAGATATGAACTGACAAAAATTAAAGCTTTCTGGATATATTTTGAGATTAGTTTTAAATGTTTTGATTATATTTTTAATTAGAGAGAGAAAAGCCTGTTCTCAATTAAAACAGTTCTTTGAACTCTTCTGTGGATAAAATTTCATCAAATCAAAGCTTCTTCATGCTTTAAAATTTGAAAATCAGTTAGTAATGGAATTGGGAAAAGTTGAGTTTGGGATCTCTGACCCTTCCTGTAAATGTTTTCTGTACTCATAAAAACCACAGATAGATTAATCTAAAGTAGCTTTTCTACCTTATTGTTTTTTAAGTGACTGAAACAAATGTATTTTGGTTTTTAATAAATGCATGTTTCTTGCAAGTCAGAAAATGCAGGAATGTGGTGATTATAATTACTTAGAAATAACACCTAGAGATAATTCTAGCAAAGATGCTAAAGTTGCCTAGTTTCAATGCTAGGCATCTGTGGTGATTCCTTGAGTTCACCGTGTATGCATACGTGCATAGCACCTAGTGTCCTGTTTACATTTAAAACCACGTAAAGTTTTAGCCTAGTATACCTATTTTTCAGCAGCTGGGTGTTCAAAGTATTCTGTTTCAAGGTCTCCATTTTCACTGTGAAACAGCATCTTTTTGCTTTGGATGTACATTTGCTTTAGAAAGTATGTCAATACAAGTAAACCTGACCTCATAATATTTGCTATAATTTAGATGCAAATGAGGACTTCACAATCTGGCAGTCATGCCTTTGTTCTCATTCTCAGTTCGTTGGAATTTCATCAACATACATTGTTGTCCTTTTCAAGGTCATTTTGGCAACTGGGGATTGTGTTCCATTATTCAGCCCATTTTCACTCTAGATGTGGAGGTCCAAAGCAGTTCCTTCTGGGAAAGCATGCCATCAGTGGAAGCTCCAAGTTTTCTTCATCCTTCTGCCAGCAGTGAATTTGGTCCTTTGAGTTTTATTATTAAGTACTGCAAGCCAATGTGTTGATTGCAGAAGTAGTTAAAAGTACTGGTAATGAGGTGTGCAATCACTAACATGCAGGTTGTCAGAGTAATTTAAAGACACTTCAGTTGGCTGCCAATGTAAAATGATGGGAATTTGTTTGCATTCAAGTAAGCAAGGGTTTCCTTTTTTAATTCATGAACAACACAGTTCACTCAGTGCTTCAGTAAATGTGAGAGACCAAAAATGAGTGTGAAGAAAGCAATGTTAGGGGTTGATCTTTTCAGGTCTGTTTATTGCTAATTGGCTAATATGTACATATTCGTAGTTTTTTGTGGAGGATTATCTTGTATTGTCAAGTTGACATTTTCACAACTGTTTCATTTACTTTGGATCAAAAGTCAGGGACCTGAGTAGAAGGCAGCTAGCTCACTGGTAAGCTTTCAGGTAATAAGACTGGAGCAGAATTCTGGTTTTCTTCAAAACTGTGGTGGTAGGCTGAAAGATAAAAGGACTTGAACAGATAAAATGAAAAATTATGATGGAAAATAAATATATTTTCATTAATCATTGCAAAAGAGGTTTTTAATTTTAGTGGTGCTGTTGTCTCTTCTGGGTTGATTAAGCAAGGTGAGTTGTTTGCTATTCTTCCTGCGTCAAAGATGGTTTAGTATTCTTTTGGTGTCAAATGCAATAAACAGTGTCAACAGTAATTATTTAGGATTCCGAACATGTTCTCTGCTATCTACTTGTTGCTAGTCATTGAAAACAAATAATAAATAAATTTATTATTCTCATACATGCTCAGTTTGGTATACAACCTGGTAGCAGGGCTTTGGTTTGCGTATTCAGTATGCATGGCAGACATGAAAACAAGGGTGGCACATGCCTCACTATTTCTTTCAGAAGGTGTCTTGATCAATTGTTTGTATGCAAGCATGTAAAAAACACTTCTAGATGCTGATTTTTCAAAGATGGTAAGTTTTGTCTTACTGCCTTTGATGTGGACACTGGGGAGGTGTAGCGGACTGACCACTGGGTTTAAAAGGGGGGAAAAATTAATGTTTTATTAGTCATTCAGTAATGATTCTAGGGGTCGCTTCACTGGACTGTACAGAACCTTGTAAAATTATTTTGAGCTTAAATGTTTTGTGGATAATTAGGGGTAAGAGAAAGATATCTGAGCACTTCCTCCCACTGAAATGACAAAACCTGGGTGATGAGTGAAGCTGTATGCCATACTTTAGTGATACCACCAAAGTCACTGGATAATTGTTTAAACTTGTATATCAGCTTTTGTGAGTTCACTATTTTGGTTCTTCAAATGTTGTCAAGTTAAAAGTGGCAGTTGAAATGAAAAGAGAATACTGAGGTTATGTCAAATCTCATTATGCTCATTTCAAGACACCTTGAATGAATTTTGAAGTAAAGTTAGGTTGAAACCTGGTCTGCCTTAAGCTGGTTCAAAATGAGGGTGCTATAATGAGCTGTCTAATATCCAGTCTTTCATCTTTGTTTTAAGTCAGCATCAGGGTTGTTTTCTTTTTGTCTATACCTGGGAACTATATACTCCTCTTAAGGCTATTTTCTGACACTTGCTCTTGTTTTGATTTTAAACTGTGTTTCCTCAGTAGGAGACTGTGATGACTCTATTACTGTAAGCATCAAATGAAAATCATATTCCAGTCTTGTAATTATCCTCTCATTAAAAGCTTAATGAAACATTTTCTGTTCTAGGTTGGCTGTGATCGCAGCAAAAACCTGGTGGATATTTGTGGAGAAAAACATTTCCAGGCGTTTGTCTGTGATGCCCTGTCAGTGCCAATCCGCAGCGGTTCTTGTGACGCCTGCATCTCTATTGCTGTAATCCACCACTTCTCCACAGCAGTAAGTCACCCCTCTCTCTGCTCCACTGTACTGTTGAGTTACTGTGCAGAGCTGCTAATACTGCAATACAAGCAAAGGCAAGAACAAAATGGGAAGAAATCCAAGGTTTGCATTTGGTGTAAGCAGTTGTCAGAGCAGAGTTAAGCTGTTGTGCTACTACTGCTTCTTTGACTTTCTGTTCACATTCTCCTCCTGCTTCTCAGATGCTCTTGTTTCCCCTGAAGCTTGGGTCCTCTGTTTGGGTTTCATTTTCGTGCGCTTGAAATTAATGACACTGGAGAAGGGGGCTCTGCTTTGGGAGTCAAGACATCTATTGTTTCTTGGGTCAGATATTGGGCTCTTGGGCAGATCTTGTGATTTTGGTTTTTTTAATCTGCATTGGTTGTCCATCTCCAAACAAAAGGGAGACTGCTCACCAGTCTGCTCTATCTCTTGGCTGGGTAAGGTTCTCCTGGCAGAAACTGTGCCATGGTAACAAGTTTTTAGACCATCTTAGAGGGGCCCCACAGAACTTTCCATACCATAAATGCAGTGAATGTTTCCAAATCCAGTAAAAAAAAAAAAAGTAGAAGGAACTCTGTTTTGGAGAAGGCTGACATATCTTTGTGTGGTCAGAGGACGTGTGTTTAAGCTGTAAGTCTGACCCCTTCAGCTGCAACCTTAGCCTGTGCATCATCAGGTGTGGTAGATTTGAATCTGGGAGTTTAAAGTCTGAATCACCTTCTTGAAAAGGTGTCTTCCAGGCGGGCTGAAATGTCCAAGAAATCATGCTCAGCACAGAACTATTTTCAAATGGAAAGAGATTAGTAGAATCCTTGAGGCTGGAAAAGACCTTTAAGATCATCAAGTCCCACTGTTAACCCAGCACTACCAAGTTCACCACTAAACCATGTCCCCGAGCCACATCTACAGGTCCTTTAAATACCTCCAGGATGGTGAATCCACCCCTGCCCTGGACAGCCTATTCCAGTGCTTGACATGAATGATGTCTTGATGAAGAAATTGTGTTTAGGAAAATGTCTTGGCTTGCACACAGTGATGGGCTATATTATGAATGAAAATAAATAGTGGGAAAAAAACACCTTCTTTTCAAGTTTTATTGTATCTTGGGTAAGGAGAAACTACTGCCATTCCATTCTCTTGACTTCTTGTTTATGTAGCAGCTTCACACTTTGGCTTTTCCTTTCCAGGAGCGGAGACTGGCTACTATCCAGGAACTAGCTCGGCTTCTAAGACCTGGTGGAACAGCACTCATTTATGTCTGGGCAATGGAACAAGAATACAAAAACCAGAAGTCTAAATACCTTAAGGAAAAGAATGGTAGTAAAAACAAAGACAAGGAAATGAATACTGACATAGCACAGAGACCATTTAGTGACCGAAGGCCTGATAACAGCAGCCAAGACTCAGCATGGTCTGACCAACTCCTTAATGACTTCAAGGATGAAAGCTGTGGTACCAAGCCAGTAGCAGACTTCAGACTGCCTGTTCACACTAACAGAACCTCCTTTCACTCTCAAGATTTGCTGGTTCCCTGGCACCTGAAAGGTGGTACAAAAAAGAAGGAGGAAAGTGTTGGTACAGTGGTGGTTCCAGGTGGCTCCAAAGAATTGCAAGAACTCAGCCCTGTTTTCCACCGCTATTACCATGTGTTCTGTGAAGGGGAACTGGAAGCAGTGTGCAGATCCCTGGATTGTGTGAGGATTCAAAAGAGTTACTATGATCAGGGAAACTGGTGTGTGATTCTAGAAAAGTTGTAGCCTGAGATGCTTCCTCTACTATCTGTAGAGTTTTCTTTGTTTTTTACAGTGAAAGGTATTTTGTGACAGGTATTTTTAATGCAGGCTGCAGCTATTGCCTCTTTTAAAATAGCAGAATAAAGATTGTGTATTGAGTTAATAACATTGGCTAGCACTGTGTGCATATGTTAACAAAACAATGGCCAAACTCAGCTACCACCTCTGCAGTGTTTGCTTTACTTCTCTGAATTACAGTGAAGAGGATTACGTGGGAAAATACACATGCAAATCACTAAGACCAGTGTTGAGCTTTTAAAGACAGAGGGCCTGATTCTCCCTTCTCTTACACCATTTAATATTGACATAGCTGCAGTGCTTTCCCTGAAGTCCACAGCTAATTGAAATGGAGCTCTGAGCAGGAAAGGCAGAGCTGTTTGCTGTGTAAAACTGTGGATTAGGGAGGAGGGAGTGAATGGCATATGAAGCAGTTAAGCTGAAGAGTCAAACTGTTGCCTCAAGTTTGTTCTTCATGGGCCTGTTTTGGTGCCCATGAGTGATGACAGATCTCTTTCAGTTTGGAATTTACTCTCTTGGTTGAGGTAATAGTGATTTCCTCAAAGGAAACTGAAAAGATATTGGGGATAGCACAGAAATTTTTCTCTTCCTTGACTCTCAAATACCCACAATTCATGCTGTCCATCCCCAGATTTCTGTAGCTCTTCACTGTAGTGTTCTGTGAAAGCTCCTGTGAAGCGTGAGTTCCGGCCCAGCTGGAACAGCCAGACCAGCTCTGCTACACAGCTGCGTTCCTTTGGGTGCGTGTCTCTGTGCCTGTGGCACCAGGAGCTGTAGGGGTGGGGTGACCCTGAGATCCCCCAGGGGAAAAAGGGGAAATATTAAAGTGAAGGCAGTATTGGTACAGGTTTTCTGGTGGGTATTTTCAACCTCTAAATATTGGCAGTGGAGCAAGTTTTGTTTAATACGCTTCAGAAGAGCAAAGGACTGGAGTAAGGGGAACTGATGCTGGGCTGGCTGACTCAGAGCAGCTCTTTTGGCTGTGGCCTGCAAGGACTACTGCAATTTATTTGATACAACTCTTGTGCTACCAAAGGAGTGTGACACCTGGAATGCATTTCTGAAGCTAAAATAATGGGCTGACTTTTGTAGGATGAATAACTGTCGGTTCCTCTAGAAACCAGGGCTGCTAAGCAATGCTATTATATTGATTGGCTGCCTGTAGTTGTAGCAGGCTCAATGTATTGGCAGGTTGTGCTGCTGTAAATAATGGCATACAAACCAAGGTGCCCATCCTAAATCATGTGGGGACTTTGAGGACAGCTTGAGGACAGCTTGGCTTACTCTTGCTTGCCTCCCATGTGCAGGTTAGAGGCTGCTGTGCTGGCAGCCTGCTCACAGTCACCATTTCTCCTGGGCTCCCATCTTGTAATGGAGAAAATCCAAGGGGAACGAGAGCAGTATGAGAGGGGCTTGCTGCCACCACAATTCACCTGGCCTGTGCTTTGCGTGCTGTCTGCTTCCAATGAGCCCTTGGGAAAGAAGGTCTCATTCCTTAGCTACACATGCTGTCCATGTAGCAGCAGCCTTGTCATAACTGATTTCATTCCTTTGACCAACAAAGGAAGCATGTCTGCAGCAATGAGCCATCTTGGGCATGTTCAGGGGCTGATTTGCCCACATTCAGTGAATATCAGATATCTGGAAACATGTCTTGCATCAAGGCCTGAGCTGGCTTTACTACTGGGACACGGTGTTTGGGTGCAGGAACTCATCCCTTTCCTAGCTAGACTGTGGCACCAGAGCTAACCAGTGCTACATAATGTCAGTGTGTCACTGGTGAGAAAGGGCAGGGAGAGCCTCTGCTGGCTGTCTGTGCAGTGACTAACTCACTAACCTGGGCTCCCTATTATTTCTGATTATGTGCATTGCATTCATGTAGAATAAAGGAGGAGGACACATCTCTGAAGATCTATGCCTGCATGGCCCTGTGTTTGCTGGTGCCTGGACTCCTGCTGAGCACACAGCAGCTGCTGTTGGGTTTGTACATTACCTGTAGCTGCATTTTTTAAAGAATATACAGTGTTCTGGCAAGGAACAATTACTCCTTGAAAATCCTTCTGAAGTGCTGCCATATCATGACCTTGTGTGACAAATTAGGAATCAGTCTGCAGTTGTTCTCAATTACTCAGTGTACCCTTGTTCTGACTGGGGATAGCTCAGAGGTGCTGCCTCCAAATTCACTGCTGGCTGCACACAGGGTTAAGCACCGTTCTGACCTGGGGCTCAAATGCATCAAGTAGACAAAGCCGGAATAATTGAACATGGACTTTATGTAACACTGATCTATTTTTTGCAGGCCCTGTGGCTCCTGTAGAGCTTTGCTGTTTTCCTTCTGTTTCGCTGGCAGAGGCAGCATTAGGCAGTGTCTGGGGTCACACTTAGCATTTCTTGCCTTCTGGGCTGATTAACATCATTTATTGACTGCCATATGAATGAATAGGTCCCATTTCCTCTCACCAGGTCTGCAGTGAAGCACCTGGGATGTTTGAGAGGAGAGTCAAATTTTATTGTCAGTCTTTTGGAGGCCATCAATCTTCCTGCAAGGTATTCCTTTTAGCTGAGTCACAGCAGCTTTTCATGCTGTGACTTGCTTTCCATCCATTTCATGCTGGCTCAGAGCAGAAAGTGTTGTTCTCCCTGTCCTAGGCAGTCTGATGGTGTTGAGTTCCAGTGGGTCCTGGTTCTGGAAGGAGGTTCTGGCATGGGGAGTGCACCAGCTTGGTCAGTGCTTCTTGGACAAGCACACTGGGTTGAACATAATTCCTTACCAAAGAGGCTTCTCCTGGCATTTCTGAGGGCTGTGTGCCAGAGGATGATCCCAGCAGCATGCTATCTCTTCAAAGACAGTAGAAAAGTTAAAAGTACTCTGAAATCCTCCAAGGCCTGGAAATGTTAGGAAATACTTCTTTGCTTAAAGTCAGAGAGTCTTCAGATGCTCCAAGAGGAAGAGAGAGGTGAAGGAGAAAATTATAAGGAAGGAGGGCAGGTAGATGTAAATCTCTGCAATACATTTTGTTAACAACACAGAATTAATGTGCAACCACAGCTGCCCTCTGCAGTACTCACTTGCCTGTTTTTACCTCCTGGAAGTGGTAATGAGATGAAACTCTTCAAAGTCAACAGCTGGGTTTAAATGTTACAGATTTTGTGTTGTACTCTCCTGCCCTGATAAAATAAGGGCTTCAGAGCATCCCTGGGCTTAAAGCAAAGGACATAATGAAGTGATTTCTTGTTCCAGGGCAGGCAAAAAATGAAACCTGCAAAACATGGAGGACTGCTTTTAACTTCATAGAGCCTCTTCAGACTGATGTCATGGTGCAGCCAAGCCCATGACAAAAACTCCTCCAGACCTCGGGGAGGCTGGATTTCCCTGGAAGTATTCAACTTAAGCTTAGCAGGGAGAGGTGTAGGACAGCAGATGGCAAGGGACAACATGCTGATTGTATTGCTTTGCTGAATGAGAGCCACAAAAAGCTGAATGGGGACCACAGCTTCTCTTAAGAGAGCTTGAAGGACTGGCCTTGGCACCATGAGCAAAAGATGAACAGTTGTACTCTCTAGTGCCCACCAAAGTCACTCAATCATGCCCTTCCCCAGCTGGACAGGGGAAAGAAAATTTAATGAAAGGCTCATGGGTTAGGTTATCATCGGGGAGAGATCACTCACCCATCACCATCATGGGCCAGAGTAGGAAAAGGAGAAATAAAACTAAATCTTGTAAACACCTTCCCTCACCCTTCCCTTCTTCCCAGTCTTAATTTTATTTCTGATCCTCTAACAACTCCTTTCAGTGACACAGAGGAATGGGCAATAGGGATTATGGTCACTACATCACATGTTTCTGCAGCTGCTTCCTGTTCTCATACCAAGATTAGGAATCTTCTTCCTCTCACAGAAGCATTATGAATATGAAACTTCTAATCATGTAAGTGCAAATACAGATGTCAGACATTCTCTGTATAAAGTGAACATCAATGAGCACGTTTGGGGAACCATGTGCCAGAAATAAATGTCATGCAGCTGTCACTGCATACAGCAAATGTTCTGAGTTTTGCAAACTATTCCCCTAGCAGCACTAGGTGGATGCGGAGTCTTCCCAAACACTTAAATTATGAGAGATCTTGAGTGATAATATTTCCCATACATAACAAAATTTTCATGTTTACCAGAATCTAAAAAAACCTTTTAGTTTCAGAATTCCAGTTCTGTTACACCTGTAAATATCACATAAACTCTTCCACTTGCAAAGTGAAAGTGATAAAGAAGTGATAAATGAAAATACTAAAGAAGATCAATAGCTACTGTCTCCAGTGTGCTTTGTTTTGTGTATTCTTCTTGCTGCTATAATTAAGGATTTCTTGTCATTATCACTTTGTGTGTCACTATGGTTTTCTATAATTTATTGTGGAGAAAAGAGAGAAAGACATTTAATTCATTATTACAAATATCTTTTAGGTGTGTTAATGTGCTTTATATGAAGTGATTATACTGACAACATCAGCATTTGGACCCTAATTTTTTATGCAGATTACTTGCTCTGCCTTAACTAGTACATGTCCTCTTGGGGCAGAATCAGAATTGCATTGCTTTGTCTAAACTTTCTGAAAGACCATGCCTGACATCTGAAGTGGCTGCAAATGAAGCATTTTCCTTTTTTCACCTGCCTCCTTAACAGGTATTTGCTATGGAGCTGCTTGCTGCATGCAGACAGCGTGTTCCTATGCCTGATGATGCTCTCATCCACAAATTTCTTGGCCAAGCCACCTCACTGAACTGTCAAAGACACCTGTGTTGAAGTCTACAACTCAGGTCAACAGCAAGACCCTGGACTGTTTTTATCTGGCTGACATAATTTTGTACAGTATTGCTGTCACATTTCTGCACTTGCAGCAAGCCACGCTGATGTGCAAATACTGTAAAATTCTCAGAAACTTTACCAGTATTGTAAGCTATTTTAAAGGTATCCTTGTTTAAATTGGATCAGGGACACAGAGAAAGTGCTGTAACATGAAACTCTTCTCTACCCCTTAAGCAGGCTATGCCTATGCTTTACCATTGCAAAACAGCAACCCCAATGACAAAAGTACATTTTCCTTTGATTTTATGAAAGTGGTAGCAGAAAATTTCCAATTCACAGGCAAATAAGGTGGAGAGAAATGTCAGTGCAATATGAGTAATTAATTTTCTCCCTCTCCAATGCAGAAATATTCTGTATTATTACTTTAACATGATGACAAGCTTGCTTTTGTTAAAAACTGATGCCCTTTATCTGAAAAAAGAAAAAAAAAAAAAACCAATCTTCAATCACAACAATCAACTATATAGATGTATTTATTTTTAGCTATGTCTTTGTCTTATATCCCTACTGAAATTTAATTAAAAGGAAAACTATTGAACCAAAGCACAAGTCAGTAGAATAAATCAATATGATAAATTAATTTTTATAAATGATTTTGTGCTTCTTCATGTGATGTCTTATTCTGACTAGATCAAAATTGAAACTGTGATTCAAGGCCTAGAGAGTTTAGAAATTACTGACAATGAAAGTAGCTCATAGTGTATTGTTGAGCCATCCTGTCTCCTCAGATAGTTCATCTCTGATGCCTTGTGCAGAGCAGAAGATGAAGCAGCATGTTTCTCATCACATACAACTGCTCGAGCACACATCAGTCCCTAATGTTAGGTTCCTCATACACTTGGATGAATTCAAAGCATAAAATTGCAACCAGGGAACTGCTAAAGCACTCGTCTCAGGGAGGCAGAGTATTTTACAGTATGCTGCAGCTCTCTCTGGCAAAAATTCAAGTTACAATCTGGCAATATCTGAAGCTCTGCTAGAACAATTACAGTGAATCCCACGTTCCTGCTATTAGAAAGCAAATCCTGCCTTCAGTTCCAATGTCAAAGCTCCTCAGCTTACTCTTCTAGTTAAAGATGGCAAGGATAAGAAACAGAGAAGAGGTTGTTCCTTCCTTTTTTTTCTGCTTGCCTCTTATTTAGTTTCCAAAAGGGGTTTGCACAGTACATAGTCTTTACACATTCTCCTGTCCTCTCTAAATCTATTAAAACAAATCTGCTGGGTTCCCCCCCACTTCCTTTGCAAGTCAATTTTTTGTGCACAACATCCCTTTCTGAGGACTTGTTTGTGTGTGCCATCCATCTTTTCACCTTTCTTTATGTATGTATTTCCTCTCTGGTCTCGTGGCCTCTGAATTCTCACCCACATTAGATTTCCTAATTTACCAATACAGAAATAACTCCTTGACTCATAAGTAATGACATGCTTGAGTCCTTGAAAATCCTAACACTTTATATTTTCCATTCATAATCCTCTCCTCAGTTATTTATCTCTGGGCTTCTTATAAGCATCTCAGGCTGGGAGATTTTGACATAAAGCCCTTTAATAAGGAGCCCATCTGGTAACTAGCCTGATGCTGATTTTCATTTATCTAAGAACCAGTCCCTAGCAGTTCCTCTGGGACCCTTTTGTTAAGGGGTTATGCCCTTCAAGAGAGCTGTGTTTCTTTGAGAAATACTTCCTTTTTTTTTAATTGCCATTGTAATGATTCTGCTGCATGTACTCACTTTGCATCTTACTTTCCTCACTCTTCATCCCATATTCTGAGGAAGATTTGGAGGGGGTTTCATTTAGAATTCATCAATGCCTCTCACCAAGCTACCACAATGAAAGGATATATTATTTCCTCTGGCCAGACTGTTGAGTATTAAGAATACACTAAAAAATAAAAATAATAATTATTTATCGTGCATTTTTCTTGGGTCTCAGGCTGTATCTGACAAGGATGTAAATTAGAAGGTGTTCTGGAGTGAAAAACATTTGCACCAGTTCCTTTTGAATGAAGAAATGCTGATTATGAAGGTGTAGCTTATCTGTATGCTTTAAATTAGAGGAATCACAGAGATAAATCTCTTTCTTTCTGTTGATATCTCACAGATTAAATAAACACAATTGTGCAGTCTCTGGTGCTGCTCCCATTCTCTCTCATTTCTGTGACAAAACCTGAAAGACATGGAGCCAGCTTGCGTGGCACAGCTAGATTTCTCACTCCAAGAACCCTGGTAGGAGATTTGTTAGGATGGCCAGAGTTCTTGCCTCACCTTTCTAAATAATCCTCTCAGTTTCATCCTCTCTGTGCCAATCCACTTGTTCAGACTGACATGCCAAGTGGTCTCCTGGGAGAACAGGCAGGAGGAAACAGAGGGTCAAAAATCACTTCTTTCCCATCTTCCCTGTATAAAAAGCACAAAGACTTCATAATAAGACATTATTCCTGTGTGACCAATCCCTTTCTGAATCCACCCTCTGGGCAGGACACCCTACAGGGATGTGTTTGTATCTTGCTTGTGTCAGCAGCTCCCTGAGATGCTTCTGAAAGGCAGGGTGGGGGCTTGAAACGACATCAGGGGAAAATAGTAAATGGAACTTGACTATGGGCCATACATCCTGTGGTCTCTTCCATTCTGAAACTTCTAGGACAGAAGAGCCAAAAAAGCACACTAAAAGAAATCCAGTGTCCTTCTACTTATGGTCTCTTTTCCAGCTTGGTGATATCCAGCATGGTGGCATATGCTTTGAGATGTGCTTGCTTGGTGTAGCCTGTGTGTTAGCATCAAGAGGGGCCTGGAGGGGCCTTTGTGCTTCAAAATGAGGTGAGTGGAAGACAAGCTGGTAGTGTTCCACTTGTCAGAGGGTTTCCTGTCAAGAACAGCGACAAAGACAGTGACTTGGGGTGTCAGGTATATTACTCAGTATTTACAGCTATTTCTGGGTCAAGGGCTAAGACAAGAATTGGATATGAAATTGCCCTTCCCTCTAAACAGAGTAGTATAACACAAAGAAAAATGAAAAGCAATTTCAGGAATTGTGGGGTGAAAATTGGAGAGGAGTAAATTGTTCAAGTTGCTGCTGAAAGACACAATTATGAACACTCTGTGTGGCGGTCAAATTCTCTGTACAATTATCGTCACAGTGCTGTAGTGCCTTGGAGCCATTTCCATGGAGCAAGACCTCACTGGTCTCAACAATATTTTCCCATGAGTGTTCACCTTTTCATAAGAAAAAGACATGCTCCCAACTTTTTTTTATTCTCTATATTGCAGTGAAAGGGGGAGACTCACTTGCAATACTCCACATGTACAGTCCAGCTGGGACAGTTTCTGCAGCTCCCTTCAGTTTGCTGTGTGCTGCGCATGTGAGGGTGTGTTGGAGTGAGCCACAGCACTGTAGGAGAAAAGGACAAAGACAGCCTGAAGGTCTCAGGAGCAGCCAAATGCTGTGGTTACTCTGTACAGTGTCTCCAATATCACTTTAAGGTATTGCTGCTCTTGCAACAAATGGGCTGATATAATTCTGTGGGACTAGGCTACAACCTGGCCTCTGGAGCTGGCCTACCTTTAAGAGCCAAAAATGTGCTTTAATATCACTTAAAACCAAAACCAACCAATTGCACTCTATTGAAAGTCTGTCTAAGAGTATTTTAGTTACTATTGCACTGGTCTGATGGAGAGGGACTGATAAATGAAAGCCCAGGGCTTTGATCCCCTGCCCCAGCCAGATGATCTTGAGTCAGTATTTGTGTCTCACTTTGAAAGTTGCTGATCTGAAACTCCCTGACATGTGCAGCTCTGGACCTCTCCAAGATGAGCAGGCATGAGAAGATGTAGTCATTTCTCCCCCAAAGGTGTGTTACCAGTCTCAACAAATCACAGACAGGATGGGTGTTATCCTTGCTGTGAGCTCCCTCTCTGATAAAATTCTTTTCAACTTCTCAAAGGAAAAAAGGCAAACAAACAAAGCATGTAAATGCTTCCCAAGAAATGAACTGAACAAGTTATTTCATATGTGTAGCAGCTACCTCACAAAACATTTATTAGTAGAATAATAGAATCATTTAGGTTGGACAAGACCTCTAATCCAAAATCACTGAGTCCAACCACTAACCCAGAACTGCTAAATTGTCCCTGGAGATTTCCTAGATGAAGGATTCACTTTGTTACAGTAATGAAACTTAGGTGGGGAGAGTGAAAATGGATATTTCTAAACCCCACCCCCCTGGTCTGCTGAACTACGGCCGAAATTATAATCTCTTTTCAAAGAAGCTGAGGAAATTAACAAAATAACTATTGCTCAGGGACAGACAAGTCGCAATTTGCTATTGAATATGGAACAATGGGTGAATCACTGTTCGATCCACCACAGCCTCTTCATTTGTTCTCCTTGCAAGCTGAGCTCTCCTTTCCAATAGAGGCTGTCAGGAGCCTCAATGTCACTGGGGCTCTTTTGTTGCTGCCAGGAGCACTCTTCTTGATGGACAGTAGAAAATCGTCTGGTTTTTCACTTCAGGTGCTCACTGCACAATTGAGGCACTCACAGCACAGTTCAGGCAACAGCAACTAATAACCTGGGCATTGCTGCTGCATTGATTTTTGGGTCAGGTGTTCTATCATTTTATGGCTCTGAATTTAGACACAGTTGCTTTAATTTTCTCACGAGTAAACATAATGAAATTTCTATGAAAGAAATATGCTTTTCCCTGTAATTGCATCATTCTATGTTTATTTGGGTTTTTTTCTGCTGCAATTTCTCCAAGGACTGACATTTTTATTTGAGACAAGACAATGAAAATTCCCATCTGAGTCTAAGAAATTCCTCAGAACTGAATGTAAAGGACTGCTTGATAGTACCAATGGCAACTGAAAACTAGGTGGTTTTAAAAATTAACAGAACAAGAATTAACTGAAATTAAGTACATTTTGACTGGGGTGTGTCCTCTTTCTGTCCTCTTACCAGCATCTTACTGCATATTGTTTTTCTTTAGTATGAGAACTTCATAATATGTTGTTATAACTGAGATAAGAAATTCTCTCCAGCATCACAGTGGAAAAAGATTTTGTATTCTCAGGAAAAAAAGAACCTCTTTTCCCTTAGTGAAACATTGCCTCTTGTTTAAAGAAAACTGCACAGGATCACACTGAGTGGAGAGGGGATTTTTTTTAACCTTTTTGAAATAAAAATAAAACACCAAGCTGAGAGTTGAAGGCACATAGTGAAAGTTAGAAGCGTGGAGGTTTATAACACAGGTCAGTTGGAGAGTCACCCACCAGTTTCTTTTAGAGAAAGTGTAAAATGTACCATGAAATGGAAAATAATACTTGACTAAAAAAGGTCAGCTCCTCCCTGAAGTTCATAAAAAATCAGTATCTCCAAGGCATTACTGGTTTTTTAGGCTTTTAATTTTGGCACAGAGAATGAGACAACTGAGCAGAGGTGCCCAGCTGACCATTAAAAGTGGTATACCAAGAAGTAGTTCTCTAGGCTCACTGAAGATTTCTTAGGCTGTGAGGAGCTCTCAGACTTACTAATATCATAAAAGAAATAAGGCTAAACTTTAATTTTTACCTGATTCCTTTGAGGAAGTACTTTTCTTGAACAAGGAGAGGAAAGGAAACTAAATTATGCCACCATTTCTCTAACCGCTGACTTCAAAATTAAAAGCAGCTCTCAAATATAACTTTCTAGTTTTACTGTTCTTCGGTTTTTGAGATTCTAGAGCATATTTGTGTCATAGTTTCTTTCCTAAAATCCAGTAGTTTTAAAAAATTGTTTTAAAATTAAAATTTACAGAACCACCCTATTAATGACATGGAGGGTTACAGGTATGAAGAGTAGCACCTAACACTGCAAGAGCTCACCCTGTGCTTTGAATCCACTTCTTTGTTTGTAACTTTCTGCTGTAGAAAATACATTCCCTCCCAAATTGTCCACATCTGTCACTATTCATGCTGTGCCACAGTTTCCAGACTTTCTGTTCCCACTCTCAAATACTTCCTAAACTGATTCAGTCACAAGTAGTTGGCTCAGCTCATGGACTATCAATTTTCTGTTTAGATTTAATACAAATCTATTAAGCCCATATGCCTGGCTGTGTGCTGAGCGAGTTAGAGAGCATCCACTTGAGATACTCTGCTGGCTGTCTGGAACAAGTGGTAGCACTGGGATGGAAAGAAACCAATTTGTTGGTGAGAAGAGCACATCACAATCAGAGAAGAGGTTTTCCTTAATGGGGCAAACATGCTCTTTTCTTGCTTCTCCTCTCTCAAGCAGTGTACTTTGCTACATATAGCCAAGGACTGGAAGTAGTATTAGTCAATCCTGCTGGAACATCTTCTGTATCCATCTGTTTGCTCTGTAAATGGCTCCCTGAAGAGGTTTCACATGCTGCTTTTCCAAATGGTGCCTATGAAAGTCTATCAGTTATCATTCTACACCTAGTGGTGATCTACAACAGGTTTTTCTTGAGATGCTGTTAACTGTCAGCATAAATTGAACAAATATGCAAATTCAATTTACACATTTAATACCACCATGGAGATGATGATTAAATTACTGTTATCACTTTGAAAACATACTGTCCCATGCAAATAGCTAACAAATTACCCAAGATCTTCGCTCAAACCTTGGCCTAAAGAACGTTATTACTTGGCATCTGTGGACACACTTGGTGTCAGACACATTAATAATAGTCCAATCTCATCCCAAAGAAATTATGTCCCAGATAAACATTTGTTGCACCGGAGGCCTAGAAGATGCCTCCGGTGCAACAGTCAAATACTGTTGGCCAACTGCAACTTTCAAGTGCTTGAACAAACGTGTTTTTGAATTTCCCTCTGCTCACCCAGGCACATTCTGAGCAGCCAGCACCCTGACATTACAGAGGTCACAGTCTAGCATGGATGCACTGAACCGGCTGCAAACGGGCAAGAAAGTGCCTGGAAGATCACCTGGAGGTGGTCACAGCAATGGGGAGCACTGGGCACTGCATGGCTCTGGAACATGTGAGCATCTTTTGGGCCACATTCCCTTGTTCACTCTCATTAATGCTGGTCTGGACAAGCAGGCCAGCGTCTGTGCAAGGGAATTTTAGCCTGGCAGAAGGGATGAGCCTGGACCTCAGTATCCCCAGTGATGAGGATTACATTGAGTGCTCAGTGTGCAGCTGCAGGCTGAGCTCTGTGGAGAAGCCTGAGGCAAGAGACTGTGAAACTGCCAAAGGGCACAGGGACCTGTGGTGCCAGCCAGGTGTCCAGACACTCAGGAACAGGAAGGAGCCAAGGGCTTCAGACATGACTCTGCTTGGACTGTGCTTGTGAGGGTGTAAGAGCTCTGAGGTTTCTTCATTTGGGGTCCCTCCTCAAAGGCACCCAGCTCAGATTGTTATTTTGTTGTGGTATTGTGATTAATTATTTTAAGGATTGAGACATCAGAGACTTTGTTATGGGAAACCTGGGGTCCAGCCAGTAAGGAAACCTTGTCTGACTGTGGAGTGTGGAGCTGCCAGGGCAGCTCAGGTGGTACAAGTGAGACTGCTGGAGAGGCTTCTGGGTGGGTGGGCAGGGAAGTTTCCTTAATGCCCATTGCAGGACTGTGTGGTCCTGTTGGTCAAGCAGCAGAGGGTTCCAATAAGCTGCTGTGCCATGACATGGTATTTGCCGTGGCCTCCACCTGTGAGGCTGGTGAGCTCTGAGCAAGGCGTGGGGAACCCACCTGGGTGCATGGGATGGGACAACCCTGGATGTGCAGACAGACTGGGGAATGAGATGCTGGAAAGCAGCACCACAAAAAGGGACCTGGTCTGTGACAAGTTGGACATGAGCCAGCAGTGCCCTGGCAGCCAGGAGGGCCAACCCTGTCCTGGGGGCATCAGGCACAGCATGGCCAGCTGGGCAAGGGAGGGGATTGTCCTGCTCTGCTCTGCTCTGGGGCAGCCTCACCTCCAGTGCTGGGGGCAGTTCTGGGTGCCACAACATAAAAAAGACATTAAACTGTGGGAGAGGGCCCAAAGGAGGGCAATGAAGATGGTGAAGCGACTGGAGAAGCCATAGAGGAACGGCCGAGGTCACTTGGTGAGTTCAGCCCGGAGGAGACCTCATTGCAGTCTGGAGCTTCTTGTGAGGGGAAGAGGAGAGGTAGGCACTGATCTCTGCTCTGTGGTGAGCAGTGACAGACCCGAGGAAACAGGCGTGCAGCTCAGTCAGGAGAAGTTTAAGTTGGATATTGAGGAAAGGTTCTTCACCCAGAGGGTGTTTGGGCACTGGAACAGGCTCCCCAGGTCCAGCACCAGCCTGGCAGAGTTCCAGCACACAGTGTGATTCTTTGGGATGGTCCTGTGCAGGAGCTGGACATTGATGATCCCTTTGAGTCCCTTCCAACCCAGGATATTCCATGATTCCATAACCCTGTCATGAGCCGAGCGCGTCGCGACGGACGCCGGCGAGAACAGAGGGGCTGAGGGACCGAGCCAGCACCAGAACCCGGGTCCGGGGAGGTCCTCGCCGTGCCCCCTGTGCCCCGCTCTCCCCGGCTGTCCCCCCGTGTCCCACGTCCCCAGCCGTCCCCGCTGTCCCCACCGTGCCCCGCAGCCCCGTCGGGAGGAGCCGCAGCCGCCCCCTCGCATTCCCTGGGACGCCGTTCACGACAGTGTCGCGGCGGGGCTGCCGTACGGCCGCTGCGCGGTTTCCGGCGGGCCGTGCGGCCGGCGTCTGGGCCGGAGGGCGAGCGGAGGCGGGAGCAGCGGGAGCGGGAGGCGCTGCTGGCACAGGTGGGGTGACCGGCCCGGGCCAGCCTTGCCCCGGGGCTGCTCAGCACCCCCCCGTTCCCCGGGCTTGGCGCTGGGTGCTGTGCGGGGTCGGTGCGCTCCTGAAGCTGCCCTGGCCGCGGCAGACACAGGCGGGGACGCCGTGGGGAGAGAGAGCCCCTCGTGTGCCCGGGGGAGCTGGGCTGCGGCACCCACAGCGGCAGGACGCAGTCTGGAATTTCTGCGTGACAGCCACCTCATTTCGTGCGTTTTGCCGCTTGTGGTATTGATCCTCTTGGTGTTTCACTTATGTATTTCTGTGCTTACACCTTTGGAAAGAGCCGGAGTCTTTACATTCTCTCTTCAGATTTTTTAATACCTTGATAAGATGGCACCACCCTCACTCCCCGGCCTTTCTTAGGCCCAGCTCTCAGCCTTTCCTTAAATGAGACATAAAAGGCAACTCCTTCTCCTTGTCTTATGGCCTGTCTTTCCTAAAGAGCCTGTATCCCTCCAGCATTCTGGTCATGGAGGAGTAATAACTCGAAGTTGTGTACATGTGTTAAGAAGTGGGAGCCTGATTTTGTAGGATCAATTCCTTGCCTGGTGATATGTTGCTGTACTGTAAAGCAAGAATTAGGAGGCTCCTACTCATTTGGTAGAGATGCTGTGACCTGACCTGTGCTAATCCTGATGCATTTTTTTCAAAACCTGCCTGTTTTTGGTATTTGTGGTGATTCTTCTTGTGACTTGTAGGTAGAGTGAATGCTGGAGTCACAAATGGCACACCACTTAAGTGACATGGCTTGTTTTGGGGTTTAAGGGGGGATAACTAGAGAAGTGTAAGAGAAAGACACAGTATGGAAAGAGAATGAGGTTGTGATGATGGGCTTTTGACAAAAGGAAGGCCAGGGTAAGCAGCAGCCAAATCTTCCTGGGCAAAGATAGTGCAAGAAAAAAAGTAGTGGGAAAATGGTCTGGATAGCCTGATGCTTACAGAACAGTGATGCATTTTCTCAAGGCAAAGCAGAAAGAGGATTTTCTGTAATATATCATGTGGGCTCTCCTTTCTACAGTTATGGAACCATTTTTGGCAATAAAAGTTCCCCTTCAGTGATTTCCCCCCCTTTTGATAAGCAGTTGAAGAAAAATTCTTTTAACTTATTAATAGTGAATCACACTACCCTGCAAAAGTTTGTTGATATTGTTAAGATGTTTGTTGCTTTACTTGAATTGCTGTATATGTTTAAGAGTGCTCCTTTGCTCAGCTCAACCTTTTGGATGTTCAGAAAATACTCTTTAACAGCAAGCAAAGCTTACGTGGGGCACTATTATCCTACTTTACCTTTCCTTCTCAGCTGGTGCCACTTTACAGCAAGCTGCCTGGGCCAGTGCCACTGGCTTAGAATCCCAGAACAGCCCTGGCTGGAAAGACCTTGAAAGATCACTTGGTCCAGTCCCTTGTGGGAAAGGGAGCCTAGGTGAGATTATTTAGTCCTCTGTTCAGTCATGTCTTGAAAAACTCCAGTGATGGGGTTAAGGAAACTCTCCTGACTGACCATTCAGGAAGGACAGTTCCCCATCCTGGGTGCGCTCCCGCCACCCGAGGCTGTCACTGCTGGCACTGAACCCCTTTGTGGAGGGCAGCTCCAGTGAGTCAACCTGTGCTCTGCTTGATTCCCTATACTCAACACTCACAGTCAGTCAGACAATGTTCCCTTACCAGCTTGGCCCCAGGTTTTCCATGGAAGAGTCAGAGACATCTGGATCCTTACAACAATTTAATCATGGTGCAAAACACAAAGCCAGCTTGAGCTGGGTGCCTGCAAGGAGGGGCCCTGAACAACCAAATCCCTGAGCTTTTTTACCCTTGCAGTGTAAGTGTGCCGTAGTCTGGGCTCCTGCTGCAGAGTCCTGGACTCCTGCAGTGTCTCTGAGTGCCTGCTCTCCTGGCTGGCCCCTGAGGTGTCTCTGCTGTGCAGAGGGGCAGCACCGCTTCACAGCCTTTTGCCTGGGGCACAGGCTGTCTTTGGCACAGTTCCAGTAGTTGCTAGGAAGTTTGGGATCTTGAGCAGGGGGGGCTACACGTCTGACTCCACTGTCAGCATATGTCTCAGAGAGTTCTTTGATGATACTGTAGGTCCTAACTCTTAGTGTTAATTTATTCTTGTAGGTTCAGATTCTGCTCATCAGCCTTGCTGAAGAATATTAAAGAAAGTGGTTTGGAGTTTTTAGCATGAAACCAAATCTGATATTTTTTCTTACTGCTAAGCTGTAGTGTATTAAAAGATATGCATGTAGGATCTTTGTTAAATTTTGTCTTTTTATTTGACTTGAGCAAGAAACAGACCATCATTGTATTGTTCAGCATATTTTTAAAATACCGTGAATACAAATTACTCCTACATGAACATCTTTAAAATGCATCTGCAATATTTGTGTAAAGAAAACCCAGTGCACAACCCTAATTTGTGGAGTAAGGCAAACATGTTTTCTTTGTACAGCAGTGGGCTCAGCGTTGGCTTTTACCATTCAAAACTCACAAATGGGAAATAAATAGCTCTATAAAGATGCTACATCATTGCTTAGACAAAAGCTGATCAAGTGTTAGAACCACTGTGAGATGAATAAAGAACAAAAGAAGTGGTTGCACAGACATGTTACCCATTTCTGTGTGATATCAAATAGCTTATGCAGCGCTGGACCCAGCATCTCAAGAAGAACCAAACAACCTTGGAGAAGGTGGGAAGAAAGGTGCAGAGATGATCGTGGTGCAGACTGGCCAAGGACTCTGGAGGTTTTGAGACAAAGGATAGTCTGAAAATAAAGTTAATACAAGAGAGTTTTGTAAAATTGTTAAATGATATGGAGAAGGGAATAGAAAGTGCTATCTGCTTGTTTTTTCAGGTGAAGAACTAGCTTGTATTAAGGTTTTGCAGGTAGCCAGCTTAAAGCAGACAAAAGAATTGAACTTTCAGATGATGCACATCCTAGAGTCTCTTGTATAGCATGTTGCAAATACTGGCACTGCACTTAATCCAAACAAGAATAGCCTAAAATGCAAAGTGTATGTTGGAAGCTGTTGATTGAAAAGTTGTTGAGCCTCAAATTGCTGGAGGATGCAGGAATATTTTGGAGATGGCTCAGTTTGAACTTAAGCCTGTATACACGGCAGCTTCCCTGGGCATTGCTGGACATTTTTTAGTTGGGAAACTAGTTTAGATTCTCAGTTCTGACAATGTCAGAGCACCGAGAAAAGTAGTACAGGTAAACAGAATGGAGTATAATTTGTGAAATACTAGCCACTATGATTCTTCAAGTCCATTTTTCGGGGAGTGTAGGATTGGATCTGGAGACAGTGACGTTGTTTTCTACAGAAGTTAACCTTGGAGATGCTTGGTCCCTATATGGCTGATGGGAAACCTTCCCGATGTGAACTTTCAGCTTCTTACTGAAAGTCACAGTATAGTCTGTGTTATATTTTCACATTATGTTTTCTCTTCCAAGCAACCTAAAGCGAAGTCAGATTCTTTGATTTTTAAAGATTCTCTTGGGTGCATTGGGGTAATACTGAAACGTAAATTAATGAGCAAATGGTTTTCTTTGCTGTTGCTTGTGGAATTGCTGTGTTCATCATCTTATGAATGTCCTTGAACTATTTCTTTTTCTTGCAGTAAAACAAAAAGTTGAAGTAAGGAGAGGAGATATTGAAGTTTGGGAGTTCCCCCCCCCCACCTCCTTTTCTATACCAAAGTTTTAGAATGTGTTAGCAGAAGAGCATCATAAGCATTTTATCCTATACAAGTCCATGTGGGCGAGAGGAAGCTGTAGAGATTCCTTTATTACTTATTTGGCTGACAGGGAAATTTAGGAATGAAAGCGTTTTTTTAAAAACTCATTTCATGTTTCCTCTTCCCATTTATGGACCAAATAACCTAATAAAGCTATGTAAAAGGGCAATATTTTTAAGACTTCCCCTGTAGATACTCCATTATTTCTGTGAAAAGTCAATTTAGCATTTTCTAATGTGAAAGCGTGAGGATGTCATAGTTGCCATGTCAATACTCTGCTGTCTGCTTTTCAGAAATGGACTTGTTGCTGCCTGTGTGGGAGCAGATTAATGTCCTAAGTGTATTGACTTACTCTGCCTTTCTTTGATTATGGCTGGGCTGCCTGCTGCAGTGGCTGTTCAGGGAGGGCATTGTCCTGCTCTGCTCTGCAGTGGGGCAGCCTCGCCTCCAGTGCTGGGAGCAGTTCTGAGTGCCACAATATAAGAAAGACATTAAACTGTGGGAGAGTGTCCAAAGGAGGGCAGCAAATACAGTGAAGAGCTTAGAGGTTGCAGGCGTATGAGGACTGACTGAGGTCACTTGGGTGATTCAGTGCAGAGGAGAGAAGACTCAGGGGAGACCTCAGCATGGTCTGCAGCTTCCTTGTGAGGGGAAGAGGAGGGGCAGGCACTGATCTCTGCTCTGTGGTGACCTGAGGGAATGGCCTGAAGTTTTGTCAGGGGAGGTTTAGGTTGGATATTTTGAAAAGATTCTTCACCCAGAGGTGTTTGGGCACTGGAATAGGCTCCCCAGGGAAGTGGTCACAGCACCAGCCTGGCAGAGTTCAAGAAGAGTTCAAGAAGCTCTCAAGCTCATGGTGTGATTCTTGGGGTGTCCTTTGCAGGGGCAGGAGTTGGACATTGATGATCCATGTGGGTCCTTTCCAACTCAGGATATTCTATGATTCCATGAACAGAACTGGGAGAAAACTACTGCAGTACTTTTTCTCAATGTGTTTTGTTTGTCTTGCTTAGAAAAGCAGCAAGAGATTATCAGGAACTTATCACAGCTGGCTATTGCAGTCAAGACAGTTACTTGGTGATTGTAATCCTGGAATCCTTTTACTTTGGGAAAGACGGTTGGAAAGCTGTGTAGTCTTTGCTTCTGGTAATTGAGAAATTTGCAGAAATAACTGTAGATCTGTTTCTGGAAAGATGAGATGTTCAGCCAACTCACCTTAAGGAGCTTTTTGTTATGAAATATTGAGCTTGCACTTGTTTCTATAAACCAAAATGCCACACAATTCATTGATCAAGATTTCTCTTTTAAAACTTGGAAGTGTATTCTTTTATTTGTGTAGTCTGTCTTCCAAACTGCACTGATAAAACCCAGTGGCTGATAGTGTTTATGATAATGATCAGTAATCAAATAATTAAGTGTTGACATGCAAATCATTAGAAAGCTCCACAAATAGCATCTTGTTTTGATGAGCATGATAGTTCATGGCACTGCTATTTTGGTTTACGAGTTTACAGTAAGAAAATAGTCTGATGGGTATTGTGGTAAGTGCAGGGATGTGTATTTTTCCTAGACATGAACACTTCTTATTAAGACTTCGGATTTTGGATTATTCTTGCATCTGTTGTTTCATATGGTATTTTTGTATTTTAGGGTTGTTCTTCTGTTACTTGGGTTTTTTTTCCATGGACTTTGAGTCTTTCACTCTTCGGCCTCTGAGGGTGATGTGATTTGGCCATTCCTTGTGCAGAAAATCTCGCCCTTTAATTTTTAAGGATTACTGACAGATTGGAAGTTGAGTGTAGATAAATAAGACCTTGGTCAAATAATGTATGAAACAATGAAACAATGAAAATAAATTGATACCATAAATCAAGTTCATTGCACAAACAAGAAATTGCATGTTTAGTTTTGCTTACTTATATTTTTGAAAATTATTTATATTTCTGAAAAAATTGATTTGATATTTGCAAGCCATTATTTTTGGAAACATCTTATTTGATGCTTTTGATTAGACTTCTCCCTTTGATTTTTTGGTTTACATTTTTTGTTTTATTTTCTTTGGAAATACAACTTAAAATTAAAGAAAAGCAAACAACAAAGTGCATAACAGTATCACTAAGTTCACAGTATTAGAGCTCTAAAGAAGCTGTGAAATCAGCAGGTTTTGCTGGTGAAGTACGATCAGGTATTTCCTCCTAAAAGCCTAACAGTTGGCTTTTTGTAGTGATCAGTATTTGCTGAGGTGATGGAGTGCTTGGCAGTATTTCACATTGCAGTTTTCAGTGGAAAATTACAGAAATCTCTCCTTAGGCAGAAATTAGGAGCAAAACATGTCTCTGTTAGGGGTTATAGTTGCTTCTGTAATTGTAAGCACCTCCTTTTTGTTCTTTGCCTTTTAAATCTTCGTGAAGTGTTAAATCTCCAGCTCTATCTGCCAAAGAAAATAAGCACTTCAGCACTTCAATCTGTGGTATTAGAAGAGTAATGGTACTGCCTTTTCACAAAAGATTTTTGGATTTTTGTCAGAGCACCTCTATGCATTTTTGCAAGCAACATCTTTGAACAGACAGGTCGTTTTTGAAGGTCAATGATGAAGACAGATGTCACATTAACTAGAAATACCTATTTATGGTTTCCTAGCAGTAATAGCTTCTAGTTATCTGTTGTGTCTGCATGTGTACCAGCAGAACCTCTGCTGCCTCCCAGATGTTTCTGACTGAAGGCTGAACATCTTTTGTAGCCCGATCTTTAAATCACATCTGACTTTTGATTATTGATCACAAGAAGCTTAAATGATTGAAGTGATAGTCGCCTCAGTGACCTTTCTTCTGTGCCTTTTGGCAGGTGAAATGACAAGAGTGGTGACATTTCCAGTTGGCAAAGCTGTGTCTGGAGGAGGTGGTGATGCAGGCAGCTCTCTGACTCAGTTGCAAGTTCCCAAGTTGGGCTGGAAGCTAAGCTCTTTCTTGTGTTTCCACTGTTGTCCTTCTTGGGAAGCCTTTGTGGATGTAGCAATAATTGGAATATTGAGACTCGAAAAGTAATCTAAGCATTCACCAAAATAAGTGTGTTATTCAGACAGAGAATTGATATAAAGGCATCAGAGCTGCAAAGGAGGGTATGTTCAAGTTCCCTGGCGGTAAGCACTCATGTAACCAGGGCTCTCTGTCCCTGAGCTTTGGGGTGATGGAAAGTAATGGGGTGGTAACACATGGCATAGCAACCTTTCAGACACTTGATTATGAAAACAGTTAAAATACTGGGGAGGTTAGTATGATAGCATGGTATATGATCCTGAAATTTGAAAGAGAAGCTCATTGTAGATATTTTGAATGTCTTATCTTGGTGTCTGAAGGACTAGCTAGATATTAGATTTTTTGAACTTTCTTAACAGAAAGCTGTTGCTGAAAAGAATTTTTTTCCACACTTCTTTCCCCTAAGTGCACTTTGCCCCTTTGTTCCTTGAGCCTTGATGACCTTGCTAGAGTGGCAACGTGTAAGCGTGTTCTGCAGGAAGCTGCACCGTCCTTTTGGTGGGATTTATTTTGTGTCAGGGTGGTCCTGGAAGTGACTTTGCCTGAGACTGGAGTGCAGGAACAGGCCTGGGTGGGTAAGGTGGTGTGAACATGTGAGGGGCACTGCAGAGAGGAGAGGTGTGCAATGGAGCTCTGCTCTTCCGTGGCAGGTGGCCGGACAGCAGCTTAGCTGGTGCTCTCTCTATTGAAAGTTTTTGTCATACTGTAATGATCTGATGTGCTGTAGAATTTCTTCTGATTGCTTGTGGAGGAAAAGGGAGTCTTTCTTCTTTTGGATGAAGAAGTTGACTATTGAGACATGGGGATTATCATCTAAAGAGCTAGAGGTTGACCACAGTTATAGGTGGAAAATTGCAAGGTTTTTGTAATGGTATGGAAAACTTTCTCCGGACTTCATGAGAGCTGAAACAGTAAATAGAGTTGAGGTCAGGAAGGAGTGTTGGTCAGGGTTTCTGTGAGCTGGGAATGGAATTTTTACCTCATCCCTCCATCCCTTCTGGACATCCTTGAGGAACTGCTGTGTAACAAGCTGCATTTATTGTGTGACCTATAACTTGGCTGTTGGCAGTGTCTTTGATTTTTTCTGCTTCTTCCTAGTGTTGCATGATGTAATTTTTATAGCTTTTGGGTTTTGCATCTGCGGTGTATTACAGGCTGCTTTGGAGCAAACTTTATTCATTTAGTAGATCATGTTGTCAGCTACTGGGCGGACTGGCCTTAATGACCCACTTGATGGAAACCAGAGAGCACTTTCCTTGAACTTGGTTTCCTCCCACATTCAGATGGATCTGTGAAATTCAAACCCCTTTCGCCTACTTGTGGTAAAGTTTGTAAAATTTGGCTCTCTTTGACCATTTCAGAAATGCATCATCCACTATTTGTGGAGAAAAAACTGAAAAATATTGCTGTGGTAACCTAAAATCTACCTCATTTGTAAAGGGGGAAAGTATAAATTATTGGGTATTCCTGTGGTATTGTAAGTATTAATAAATCTTAATGTGAATTAAATGCTTGGACTCCTCTGGGTTGGCAGATGCGAAACTATTAGAGTTGGTCCTCATAAATAGAATGGTAAATCTGACAGGAGAATTAATTAGTTTTTCTTTCTTTTTTACATTTTATGGCATGCTAGTAAGCCCTGCAGCTTTTGAAAAGAAAAGTAGAATATGAAGGTAAGTTTTGAAGCTAGTAAAGTAGTGTAGGCAGATTTTCCGGCTCCCTTCTACTTGAAGTAATTGTGTGTGTGTGAGGGGAAAGTATCACGAACAATAAAAATTGAATATTATAATTTGAGGGATCTAGATTTTAGAGAGAAAGATTTAGAGGGTATTGCTGCTAGCTTTCTAGTCTTGAGTTGAAATGATAATTTAGGTGAAATTATAACTTCTTTCGTATTTTTAGATGTCTAGGCAGTGTTCTTTTTTTTTTTTTTTTTTTTTTTTTTATTTTGATCTTCTAGATATATTGTTAAGAATCTTCTATATTTTGTATCCTTCTCTAGGAGATACAAGCTTCCATCTGATTCTTTTGTTTCTGTCTTTCTCTTTTTGACAGCCTGGTGGTCAGTCTGCCACTACGCATTCATCTTGCCCAATCCTGTTTAGTTTAGTATTCAGGAGACAGCAATCTGCGCTCTGATGATGATTTCTAGTCAATCTGTGTTCTAAATGAGTATTTGTGTACTTCAGCCAAAATGACGATCCACCTCTTTCATTAGAATGATGTATCTCAATTACTTAAATACTTGCCTTCATTTATTCTGTTTATTTTTAGAACTAATAAAAAGTATAAAAGCTCAGTTTGTGCCTTTGTAACATTACCTCATTTTATTTGTAACTTCGGCAGCATGAAGAAAATAGTAATGTTATTTAAAATATACTTGTTATTATAGGAAATTATAAGAGGCTAAATCTTCCACGACAGGCAGAGAACATCTACAATGAAGAAATGTTTACAAGCTGGTCTTGAGTGGCTTTTATTGTGGCATTTGTAGATTTATGGCCTGGAGAACTGCAAAAAAGGTGGAAGGGAGCTGTTGACTCCAGCTGCAGTTCTTTCTGAACCAAAAGTGAAATGGAATGTGTAGGAAAAGCCTGCCTTTTTTTTTCCAGTCTGCGTCTTGGCAACTTGTTGTGTGTTGCTTGTGGAGCGAACCAGCTTGGAGTCAGGGTTTGGTTTTTTTTTCCATCTAGAACTACATGCGGGTTCCCTTTATCTGCAGTGTTTCATCTCTGTCCAGTTATAAGCTTAAGTTTGGAGTCTGTGGCTCGTAGACATTTTGTGATTTGCAAAGCTGAGGTTATTTTCCTTTACTTGTCCAGAAATGTGGCATATTTAGTTACTTTGTTTTAGTCAGATGAATATGTTTTTAAGACAAAAGAGCCATCATTTTCTACAGAGACTAGAAGAGAATATATCAATCTGATATATTTCTGCATGAATTTTCAAGGGTCTTGTCCCAGATGTTGTAGGGTGGCCAGGGTTACCTCTCTGTATGATGGAGAAGTTGCAGGAAACACACTGGCATTTTTTGGATTCCTGGGTGGTTTTAGTGATGCTGTGTTGTACTTAACATCTATTTCACTCTCACTGCATTGTAGTCCTGCTCATTCTTTTGTTACTTTGTTTACTTGTAAACTAGAAAATATTTTGATGTTGGAACAGGTGTCTGAATGTGTTCCTAACTCTTTCTTTATGCCTGCCTTTTGAATTTTAAGGGGTAGCATTCACCTTTGTAGACTGTCAGCTTCATTCTAGAGATGGAAGTCTCAGTCTTGACCTCTTTTTTCAAGCTGATTTATACTATTTTTTGTTTGTTTTGCAATATTCCTTTGTTTAAAATCAAGAAGTCTGGGTAGCAGCCTTGCTTTGCTTGCATTTAATTGCATTAGAAAGCTTATCACATGGATAAACTGCTAAGAAAGTAGGCAGTGGAAAGTTCAAAAGGGTGTTTTGTTTGGGCACAGATAAGAAGTGGGCTTTTTTTTTTTTTTGAGTTCATTGTGTTGTGCCACTTTTAAAAACACAACAGCAATCCTGTCTTGTGAGTTAGCACTTTTAAAAAAATCCCCTTTTAATCTTATTTTTGTAGCATGTATTTCTGTTCTTTTGAACCCTTATAGTGTATTTGTCATCTTCCTGCAAACATTGTTTTCTGTCAAGACAAAAGCTGCAGATTTTCTTCTTGACTATATAAAAAAAGAGAAACTGCCCTCTGGTAGTGTGGTTACTGTCTTGTGCAGTGCCCAGGCTTGGATCTGGAGAACTAATAGCTGGCCAGGAGGAAAGACCTCAACTGTTGTCCAATTTCCTGAGACTTTTTTATTTTTTTGTTTTTAATATTGGTCTTTCTTAAACTTGTATGTGTTCTCTTGGCTTATGTTTGACACCACTTTCTGGTAAAAGTTGGTGTTTTAGGATAAGAATTTCAAACTCTACCTTTAGTTTTTGTTTTGATTTTAGTTATTTTAAAATAAACTTCTCAAATAAATAAAAACCCAAAAGCATGTTGAAATTTGCAAGACTTATCTAACACAAAATTAGGACTGTAATAATATAAAATAACTTTCGTTCTGTTTAATCAGGGTAGGGTGATATATGGCACATGATATATGGGATAAAGAATTTACTAAAGACTAGTTATACTTAAGTAAACTTGCTTCTGAAAGTCATGTTTATGCTGAACATAACAAAGTGAACTTCAGAGGCTGAAAAAATAATTATTTTATTGATGTGGCTTATAAAAATCCTTTTTTAGGAGTTGAAACTGTTTGCAGTGATGGTTATTTTTTCAGAAGTAGTAAAAGTATTTCTAACTTTATCTCTGTAACTGCAAAGGCAGGAACATTCTAAAGCCTGAAATGCCTGAAATGCAGTTCTCAGCCTTGTGTGTGGAAATGCTACTGAGCTCCACCTGATTCTTTTTCTTCTCTGTTCATCTTAGGCCAGAATTAGTTCTGAGAAGAAGGAGAGCTGCAAGCTGCTAAAGGATCTGCAAAGTGAAGATACATGGATTCCTGCTGATGTGAATGAACATATGGAGCCACTGGAAAAGGTGATGAAATTGTAAATAATTAAATTGGGTTGGTACCTTTACAGAATGTTTGTATCAACAGAAGACTTGGTGGGCTTTAAGATGATCTTTAAACACATCCCAATTTCTGATTTCTTTATGCTTTGATATTAGCTTTTTTTAATTTTAACATTATCTTTTATTCGCCAAGAGGAAAAAATTCTGTCATTCAATTACAGCTTTAATTTCTACCAAAAGCAGAAAAGGAAGTGCTACCAGACAATAATAACCCCATGGGAAGAAGTCTGGAGGATTCAAGGCTTCATAGCAGTCTCATTTGTGTTCATTCACAGGAGAAGCCTTAATGGAGCCTGTGAATATCACATCCTTTTAATGTGCAGATATTTCAACAATGAAAAGATGTGTATTGATAATGTAGTGACGCCTGAAGAAATAGGTTTGACCAAAATAAATGTAGTGTAGTAGGTATTATCTGTTTAGTTGCAGTGCCTTAGTTCTAATGAAAAAGATACGGAGAGGGGGAAGAAAAATTGATCATAGATGTGAAGTATGCTCTCCCTGCCCCTACCACCCCAGCCCTTCCCCCATAGAAGAGAGACAGGGTAGTAAAAATAAAAGGTATTTATGTGTATTTCATCTTTTTTTAGTGAGGTTTGGTAAGTAGGTTTTGATTATGTTTTTTGTATTTGGATGATTTGGTTTACTGGACCTCATTTACAAACATTTACTTGTAGGATCATTCTGTGCAGAAAAAAAAGAAAAAGGATAAACATTCCAAAAAAGCTAAGAAGGAAAAGAAGAAAAGTAAGAAACAGAAATCTGAAAAGAAGGATGACTTACTTGATAGTTCTTCCGTAAGTAAAAAATTTGAAAGTAGTTCAAATTACAGTCTTAAAACTTGAACCATTTTTGTCCCTGTGGGTACACATGGTTAATAAAATTAAGGCTCATTCTTATCATTTTCTGTTGGGAAAAATTGCAACAAAAGTTTTCCATTTTCATGTACTGAATATTTAATCAATTTAAATTAGGCTGTTATGTGAGTGCTTGTGAATTTTATGGTATTAAATTCACTCATTAGGAACTAAGGGATTTATAGTTTTTCAGCAGAGAGAAAATGAAAATCAAAATCCTCATTCTGATATGGAGAGGAAAAAATTTCATAGATAAGCTGTAGTGTGTGGTATATAATAGAAAGATGTGTCTAAAATTGGAAATAATTGACTTTGATTTTAAGCATAAATTAACTCTGCCTTTTTTCACTGATGTTCAACCATGGACACTCCCCACAACATGGGAGTTGTACATGGGGCTGAAGGACTTGTACATTTGAATCTAAAATGACATGCCTTTGTATGGAAGGGCACTCTGGAAAAACAGTGCAGAGACTGCATTTGAAATCTGGGTGCTGCCTTCTGGCCACATTGTGGAAAACATCTTCCCAGCATTTTTGGTTCACGTCAGGTGGCACTGTTAGTTGTAATTTTCAGAGTCATTTTTATGGAGTGAAGGAACGTCCCCTATAATGAGACTTACTTTTCAGGGGTTAAAACCAGAGATAAACAATAGTATCAGTGTGGGAAGTAACCAAAGGCACAAATGTTCCCACATTCTCCATGGGAGTCACCAAAACCCTTCAGATCACAACAGGGACTCCTAGGATGCAACAAACTTCCATCCAGAGTCTTTTACTCCTAAGACAGGTTCATGTGCATAGCAAAGAAATTCTGTTCAATGCAGTCCTATTGGATTCAGTGAAAAATCTCTGTACAATGTTTGCAAATGCAAGTGTAGGAAGCTGGATACAAAATAGCAGGCAATAGCACATACCATGATTTATATTGTGCTGTGTAACTGATCTAACTTTTTAAATATGAAGCATACTTAGTAATGCATGTAGATTTTTAAAAATTTTGTTTTTGTTATGTCATAAACCCAATTGGTTTTGATTTTGATTTTTATTCTGACTTGTACTTTTAGTAGTTATGCAAATAAGCTGCCATTATGAGGTTGCGTTGCATGCTGTGATGTGCTTAGGAAGTGAAATGTTTTTATCACGATGGAACAGTCTCCTATGGGAATATTAATAGTCTGGTTTTATTATCAGTATTTTAAAATACTAAACAATATTATATTAGTAATGCTAATCAGCATTAATTTTGATTATCAATACAATTGCTAAGTATTGCATGTTATCAAGTAGTGTGTTAAGGTATTATTTTTATTCTATACATTAAAATCTCTTTTTAGGATTCTTCAGTTGAATGGGTTGAGTCAAATGTGTCACAGTCAGATGACACAGAAGAGCCTTGGAAGGTCAACAAGCAACAAGACGCTGCGAAAGAATCTTCCCTTCAGGTGGGCAGGCTCACAGCTACTCCAGAGATAAATTCAGCTTGTGAAACATGCTTAGGTTTCTTGGGAGCTCTTTTGCAGAGTGTTGAGCAAAACCTATTTTACAGACAAATGTCTTTGTTTAGCTGGGTGATGCTACTTTTCATTGATTAGAAAACTTCTCTCCCTAATAGTTCTGAGTGTTTAATAAGGCACTATGCTTAATGTTGCCCAGCACCAACTCCTATCAGGTCTTGAGGCTCTTACTAATTACTTTGATTTTCATGAAGACATCATCTTAAAGGTCTTAAGTAGACATGTTACTTTTTTCTTCACAATTTTGGTGGCTGTTCTGCAATTTAATAAATTGGCAGCTGACCCTAGGTGACCCTACTTGAGTGGGGGTTTGGAGCAGATGACCACCAGAGGTCCCGTGCACATCCACATTTGTCGATGCACATTGCTTGCTGATGTGGACATAGATATTATGGAATCACTTGGAGATAGATCATTTTTCATTCCTTCTCTTTCTTGAAAGAGATCTGAGAAATGTTGTGTTTCACCTCTGAAATTCTCTGGCATGTTGTCAAACATAATTTTTAAATAAGAGACAAAGTGACATGTGGCATCTGTTCAGACTGACAACTGAGTCTTGAACTCTGTTGAAGATAGGAAGATTCTTCTGCAAGGACATGTTTCAAAATAGATGTAATCCGGTCATTTTGGTTGCTACACTAGAATTACAGAATTGCCCAAAATACTTGCCTTTATAGAGTAATTGCTTGCAATATGTATGTCACTGCTTGCTTTTGAGGCTTCAGATTTTAACCTGTATAAAGGTAGTGGATATATCTAGGCTTTTAATATGCTGCTTTTCTTTAGTCTAGTCCTCATTTTTAAAATCTCTTTGATCTGACTTAGGTTCTGTAAATGCAGTTTTCTAGCTGTTATCATTGGTACAGTTCACAGAATTTAGATGTATAACTGTTAAGTTTGAGGGTGCAGTTAATGCCTGGATATCTGAGGTATGAACTATGCTCAGATAATGATTGCAGATTTTGTATACACTAGAAGAGATGTAAGAGATCATGAGATTAGAGTTAGCTAAATGAGATGTATACAGTATTTGTTTATTCTAATGATTAGCAGTCTAAAAATATTCATGTTTACTTATGTCTTAAATGCCATTGTAAATATGTATTTCATATTACAGGGAGACATGAAATTTGTTTCAATATTAAAAAATTTGAAGATTAACGTTCTTAAAATCATGTTTGCTTTTCATTTGAAGTATTTAATATGTGTTTGTAGAACCTATACTGTTTATTGTCAACAACATTTGTCAGTAGTTGCACTGCTTTGGTTTGGCACATAAGCCATGTTTTTGTTGGAATTATGAACACTGATTCTTTGTGTTTATTTTAAAGAGAGAAGAATGGATGAATTTAAACTTCATGTCATTGAAAACAACGTCAGTAGCAGCTGTCAAAGGTGAAAGACACAAAGAAAAAGTATTGGAACGGCAGAAAGCTCAAGAACTTGAGCAGGTAGGAGGAATTAGTATCTTAATTTTTTCTGCCTTTTACTAAATTTTGTGTGATGAATAAGGAATTGGTTCAAATATGTAAGTCTTTATTGTTATTAAAACTAATTCCTGATGTGATAATGATTTTAATTAAATTGGTCTGTTTGGATGGAAGGCTTCACATATCAGGCTTGTGGAGAAAAGTCTTTTAACTTCTAGGTAAGGAGAAAGCTACTTTTGTTAGTACTAAGTTCTGTTAGTAACAATGACAGACTGTTGGTCTGGTGTTCTCCATGGTATGTAAAAGGAGCACCATTGTTCAGTGTGGTAAAAGCTTACTTAAGTTACTGTATTTAAGTGTAGGGTACAGAGGCTTGTTTTTTCCTAAAGAAAGAACTCGGAGCAGTTGTTGTGCCTTTCATGTCGCAGTTGTTGGTGAACACATGGGTGACTCAGGGTCTGGCTAGAGAAAGGTTTGCTGTCATTGAATTAACTCTTTTTGAAGGATAGCTCCTTCATTTGTTCATTTACCTTGTTAAATGCTGTGTAGTCTGATCTGAAAACATAGCGACAGATCACTAGCTAGTATTTCTTTGTCCTCACATCTCACAGCATGCTCTTTCTTGCCATTAGGTTTCCCAGTTAGCTGTGTTGTGCTTGGGAACCAGACTGACCTGGATCACTGTTTTTGTGTAGTATGCAGTGCCTTGTTATTGTCTTTAGACAAGGGATTAATATTTTAAATATTTTTTTCTCCACAATTTTTTTCCTGAACATTGTTTCAGAGCTGTTGGAGGACTATTTAATGTGGACATCTTAAATCACCAGAATGTCAGCATGTATTATATGTTTAATGACAATTTGTATGTATTCTTAATCTTAGAAAAGAATGATTTTTGTAGACTCTCCCACCCAAATACTTACTGTCCATGTAGGTTTATACTCCTGTGTTTTCTGTGCCTGAGTGTCTGTTTTTTCTTTGGTACACAAAACGTTGTGTACAATGGATGCTTAGACCATGAAAGTGGTGATAGTGGTGAATTGTGTGACTTCACATACAAGTCTCTCAAAATGTATAGATCTTCTATAAAATACAAACCAAATGCTATGCAAACATTTAAATTATTTCTGTTTTAGGCCATGCTGTCTGAGAGAGAACTCAATCCCTATTGGAAAGACGGTGGTACAGGTTTGCCACCAGAGAAGGATGAAGAGGCTTCAGTTAAGAAAGGTTAAAAACTACTTTTAGTAATAATCTTAAATTTCTGTCTCCAATTTCTGGACTCTGTGTTGCTAACAAATTACTCCTAATGTTTGTGTAACAGGATTATGAATAATATATATATATTATTAATAATATAGGTAGTAAAGTAAAATTTTGATAGAAATTCCATGGTGAATATTGGGTTAGTATCATAGTATATGTGTTTTTCAGAATTTCTCTTTACTGGGTTTTAATCTTGAGTGGTTTGACTTTCAATATCCTTACGAAATCTTGAGTGCTTTGACCTTCAATATCCTTACCAAATTCTTCATTTTGAACTAATTAAAGAAAAGTATGATTTAACCAAGACAAGATAAATTGTTGTCAACTCCTTTGGTTCCTTTCATTCCATTGCACAAATTACAGCTTTAAAGAATTCACCCACAGAAGTCTGAGTCACATCAAAATGAAATACATTACAGATGCAGTTGGTGAAAAATAGTATTTCTGAAGTCTTTTCACTTTTTTCCTTACCCCAGAGTTATCCTGCTCATTTCCAGCAAACACAGTAACAAAAGCCTTTTTCATAATGTCATGAAACATTTATTATGTGGTGAGAATGATCCTTGTATTCTGTCAACAGAGAAGAGTGGGGTCTGCTTTTTGAGAGCCTTTCCCTGTGGACAGTCAGTCCCAGAAACCATTAGCTTCATGCCCACTTTCAAGAGTCACAGAGATCAGAGATCTGTAAGAATTGGCAGCCATCAGTGAGTGTGTGCTCAGAATGTCAAGACCACTTCTAGCTTCTCACATGGGAAGCAGTAGATTACTCATTCAATTTCTGAGAAAGGAAATTCATTTGTTTGTGTGTAAGGGGTATGCCCAAGAATGGATGCAGGATGTGGGAGTGACAGGAAAGTTCTTTAATGTCATAAAGAAACTCTACAGCTTCTCATGTGCCACTCCTGTACTGGAAACTGCTTGTGATAAACTAGAGAAGCTTAAATTAAATGAATGGTGTTGCTCAGGTATAACCAGCTTTAACTTATGAAAATATGTAATTGTATATGAATTCTGTTTTTCTTTTGCACTCCTTCAATTTTTACAATAAATTTAGGTGAAGCTTTAATGTCACATACAGAATGAGGTCAAATAGGAATAATTACTTGAGATGTTAAACTATAGCCTCTTGTTGTCTTCTACTTTAGTTACAGTGGTAGAAGATGCTGGATTAAGTTGGCTGAGAAAATCATACCAAAGAATGAAGGAGCAGGCTGAGAGAGAGAAGCGAAATTTTGATGAAATTGTAGCTGAGAGATACGGGGTAAGGATCTTCAGTTAAATTTTCTTCATATTAATAGATGCTTGGAAAAGATACTTGTGCCTTTCATATGAAGGCACAGGTACTTAATGTATAAAGTAAAACATATGAAAAGAAGCAAGAAAAAACAGCCCCTGAAGCTTTTCTCAGGTGATAAAGGGTTTAGAGCTACCCAGCCTTTTATATATTTTTCTTGTTAAATGTTTTTAATATGTGGGATCTTATAGCAAATTTGAAATACTTACACAATATCCCATTGCCTTAAAAGTGGTATGACTTTTTTGGTTTTTCTTTTAGTCAGTGGAGGTATTTCAGTCACGATTAGAAGAAGCTGAAAAAGCTGCATCCAAAAAGGAAAATTATCATAGAAGTGGAAGGTGGAAGAAGACTGACTATTCAGAAAGTGAGAAAGAGAAGAAAGACAAGAAAGAACAGCATATTGAAAAGGTGACACGAGATGAAGATGATAGAGACAGACACACATCTGGGGGCTATTCCAGGGAAAAGTATGGCAAGGGGTGGGTGCAGGAAGACAGGGGTTACAGAAGAGATATGTCAAGAGCAGACCAGGAATGTGGAGGCAGTAGCATGGACTCAGTATCAAGGGGCTACAGCTCCAAAGCAGAAAAGCACTCCAGTGAAAAACAAAATCAGGAGAGGAGTTCATCTCTAAGCAACTTGAAACACAAATTTTTGAAACCCTCTGAAGATGATTTAACATCTTACAGTGCATCCAGAGACTCCAAGTTAAAGCAGTTCTCTTGCAAGGAGGACTCAGCTCACAGCTCTTTGAGCAGCCGTTTCCAGAAACCTGGTGAGGATACTGCACTGTGGACCAAAACACACACAGAAGATAGCAATGAGAAATTAAAGTCTGATCAAAAATCGTCAGGTACTAGGGAACAAATTGATGGCAGAAGTTGGAAAAGAACTCCAAGTGATGAAAAAGAGAAGTTGCAACAGGAACACGCAAATGATACTCCTGAGAAGAAACAGATTTTATCTGACAGCAAAACATCATCCTCTAGGTATTTTATAAACATCTTTACTTGGTTTTTATTTGCTGTATTTTTCATGGCAAAATATAGTAAAAGCTCTATCTTCTTTTTGACATTATAAGCACTGATTATATCAGATCTCTTTAGTTTCGAGGATGGGTCTTAGCCTCCAGCTAAGGGCAGCTAGAAGAAGTATGTTCAGCAGAAGTAGTGAACATCCCCAACCTGATCTGTCTCCTCAGCAGATTTGAGAATTGCTAATGATAGGTTATTTTCTGCTTCTTTCTGATGTTAGTTCACACTGTGGTAAAATTGGCTTCTTAAGCAGAAAAACCTCCAAAATATCTTAATTGTCACTGAATTTATAAAATACAACCTTGAAATGGTAGAAAATGCTGACTAAAACCTGAAATAATTAATACAGCAGGGATAGGTTTGCCACTTGTGAGATGAGCTCATATGCTAAAGTAGTAGCATATGAAAAATAGTAGAAGGTGTTTAATAGAAAGTGTGTTTTCTGTGGTGAAGGGGAAGCATTAATAGGACTGGGAAAAGAAACACAAACTTAATAGGCAGCAGGAATTTAGTTTTCCAAGATTTGCTTTTGTGAAAGATGATGGAGAGTAGTAAGGAGAGGTGGTCAGACAGGTAGAAGAGAACTGACCTTTTGCTCTGCTCATGGCCTCCTGTTCTCCAGTATTAGCAGCTTGCTGGTTCTTTCAGTGATCTTCCTAGTGTGGTTGTTACTGTGAATATTTTCTTTCACATTGTCCAAATAATTCACACGTGCATGCACGTGGATGAAAAGAGGTATATAGGTATAGAAGTGTATAAACGTATAAAAATATATATATTTGAATATATAAAAAATGCCTATTAAGAGTTCCTCTTGAGTTCAGTGAAATGCTTCAAATGTATTGGAGTTTATCAACAAGCAGGAGTTGAGCCTCAAGGAGTGGAGGGTTTCAGCTTTCTGTGTCAGTGCTCTAATCTTTACAAACTGGGGAGTTGGTGAGTTCTGAGAGGTGTCGCACTCAGTGCAATGTTGGCACAGCCCTCTGTGGGCTAGGAGAGCTCAGGGGGCCTCACACAGCTCTGCTGTTGGGGAAGTCACAGCGTGCTGGGCTGCAGTCATCAGTAGATTTACATCCTGGCCACAGTCTGGCACAGTCACTGGAATTTTGAAAGTTCCAGTGGCAATGGTGCAGGTCCACTCCGGCTGTGTTCAGGTGAGTAATGGTCAGAGGCTGCCAGGGGCTGAGTGTTTCTGCCTTTGTTTCCCACTGTGGCAGGCAGCAGGAGTTCTGGGTGCAGACAGTGTGCTCCCACCTTAGCCTGGCAAGAGTTCCTGCTGCAGTCAAGGGGATACTTCATTGGTCCTCAAAGGCCAAAGCATAATGGAAATTCCTGGGATTGCAGAATGGCCTGGGAAGGGGAGGGCTAGGCACAATGTGGAGGAAAATTCACCACTACATTGCTGTGGAAAAAATAAATTTCATCCCATCCAGCCAGACCTAGAAGAACATTGCCTCAGTATTGTTTTCTTCAAAGAAGCAGCTACTTTTTCCTCTTTTCAGTCTTTTTTGTGTGAAAGAATGGTGATTCACTTTTTTTAGTTGCAGGTACAAAAACAGTACCTTTTTTTTGACTGCAACATTTACTAAGTGCAGTGGTAATTGTAACTGGACAAAGCTGCAAATTTTGGGAAATGAGATTGTGTGCGGAAGTGGTTTACTTGCTCAAGTTCAAAGAATTCAATTATTATGATAAAAAAGATAGTTCAGCTGATATTTTCTTTTACATGTGTTTTCCGTTCTGGTGCTGTTAAACCCAATTGTCTATCTTCTTTGATATTTTAATTATATTTCTTACCCAATGCAATTACTAAGCTGACTCATTAGTAAACTGGGGATTACTTAGGCCTGCAAAACCATATAGCCTCTGCTTATTGACATAACTTATTTCCAAGTTCTTCTAAGATGACTTCTTAACTCCTGAGACTGTGTGTTTTGAAATAGTGAATAACCTGCCTTCCTGTTTCTTGCAGTCAGAAGTATTTTTTTTTTTTGGTATTGCATTTCGTAGAAAATTCTGGCTTTTAGAATGTTGCAGGTTTGGACTTGTGCAGCAGATACCTGTTGAGAGTAATTTATAAGCTGCTGCTTTCTTTCTCTTCTTAAACTTTCAAGACTTGTAATACATGTACTCTTTTGGTAATGTTGTCAGTCACAAAAAGTAAATCTTTGAGGTGAAGGCTCTAATTAATAGGTGTTGCTGGTTCAGTTCCTCATCTTTCATGCTGAAAGTATGGCTTTTAGATTTTGTCTTTTCTAAAGCACAGAGGAAGTCTCTTCAACCTATAAATCAAAGTGTTTTGGACAGTTATGACACAGGTTAATTAAAAGTGCTGATTGGATGTCCAAGGGATCTCCCCAGAGGAAAAGTCCATCAGCTAGTGTTTGCTGGAAGTCACACTTAATAATGTGACTGCTTCAGAGTTTAATTTGAGACAAGATAAAAAGCAAATCAAAGCAATGTCTCAAGTCTCAGAAAGTTCAGACAGTGATTCAAGCACTAGCACCGTTTAAAAAAAGCATATATGAATTAATAAACACCTTTTGTTCCCTTTTCTGAAGTAGTCTGCCTTGCTTTGAAGGATACAGCTTAAGGAACAGTGGGAACTTTATCTTTGCATGTTTTGTTTCTGGTGAAATTGAAGTAAATTCTGAATTTTGAGGGTTTGGATTGGGCATCTTGAAGAAAAGCAACTCTAGTAATTTTCTCAGGACTGGGGAGATCTGGTGCTTAAAGAGGACACCATCTTCAAAGATTTCCCCTTCTTCAACTCCTACAGGGTTTAGCCATATTAATTAGTGAGTGAATTCTGTCTCTAACAACAGGAACCACTATCATAACTGTATTCTTATGTATCTTTTGTATTAGGTATTTTACTTTTAGAGTTAATTGGTTTTAGTCTTTCCTAGGGTCAGAGAACAAGAGCCACACTTCCTTGATGCTTCTTTGCAGTATTTTTTGGAATCCATATTTAATAAATATTATAAAATAATAAGTTGTATAAAAATAAAAAGTCATATGCTAAGTTTTTAATACTAACATTAAGGCACAGTACTCTTTATTACCAGCTGTGGCTTCTGTAGAGGGACTTAATATTTTTAAAAGGTACCAGTTAATTTCCTGTGGCAACTCTTCTGTATCGGCCATAAAATATTCAGATGCAAAGATTGCACTGTGAGCAGATAAATATGGGAATATAAGTAATGTTCAAGAGGTGGAAGGCCATTTGACAAACATAATAACTCAGAAATGGGTGGTTTTGCAGAAGCTGAGAAGTAAAAGCATGGCCAAAGGCAGAAAGAAGAATTAGAGTCAGTGAAAATAACACTTTCTTCTCTCTCTTTCCCTTGTTTTTTTTCCTTCTTATACCTGCGACTGACTCTTGACTGTTTTTTCATGATGGGAGAATGTTCACGGATAGTGCTTTTCACTTCAGGTGTTCTCAAAAGTTAAAGAAACAAACCTCATAAAAATTTGATTCAAGGTCTTTGGTTTCAGAGCAACTTCAGTCTGTAAATACATTTTTGTAATACATTGTTTTCAATTATTTTGCCAGTAGACACATATGTACAAGTACAGTAGACTTATCATACTGAATTACGCAGGTGAATACTGCACTGTTTTTCTGTGGCTTTAGTGCAGCTGCTGTTTTACAGATCATCAAAGGATGAGCCACCTCGGGTCCTTACTGAAGAGGAGATGAACAGACTGGGAGCGAGGATTGTGAAAGCAGAACTCATGGGAGACATGGTAATAGCTCTGAAAAACTGTCATGATTTACTGCAGTTTTTCTTCAAAGCTCACAGCAATTTAATTGTTTGGGTGTGTTTTTTAAAGGGTACTGATTCAAGCAAATACAGACTTGCAAAATTTGGTAGGATTTGAAGATACTGCTTTTACAGTAATTTCTGCTTTAAATGCAGTAGTTCATAGACTCAAATAGAGGATTCAGGACCCCAGGCTTTTTAAGATAAGCAGCATATCTAAACCAGTTGTTCTCTGCCCTTTTTATAGTATTTGCTATCTTTTTTTAAAAAAGGGAGCAGGTGAAAACTACAAAGCTCCCTGTCTTTGTTACAAGGTAAACAGTGTCTGGAGCTCTGTTTATTTCATCACCTTTGTCACACGTAGGTGCTTGTGGTCCATAGCTCTGCTGTATAAGTGGGCTTATTAATTGTGATATGGAATTTTTAAAACTGAAAGGAATAGCATATGCCATTGCAGCCAGCTCTGCACTGAGAACAGCTGTGGAATACTTTGTGGTCCTGCTCTTGTTGAGGTTGGTCTGGAGCTGGGAGAAACAGCTGCACATTTAACCTGGCTTGTTTCAGCCAGCTACCTGAAGGAACAAGAATTTCACTCTTCAGCAACACTAAATTTGGAGGTTTATGTATTTTATTTATTACATTAAACATGGCTAGGATGAGTTAATTCCCTTCAGTAGTACTGTCTGGAAGCTTCAGTTATAACAAGGTCAGAGTCTGTTAGTTTTTAAACTGTGTTTTTCAAGTGCTTGGTTCTGAATAGCTGCTCTTAAGGGACTATTTTCATATTTTTTAGAAGCAAATGCTATCACTGTGGTCTTTTGTATTTATTTTTTAAGATTAATTTTTACTCCACCTGTTTAGTTTGCCTCTTGTAACATAATATTTGCACCAAAATCTGCATATTTAAGAAATAATAAATAAATATTTATTTATAGTAATATATAAAACATGTTGTGTCTCCAAGTGGTAAATTAATATCTCTCAAGAGCTATTGATTCTTTGATTTGTGGAAAGTTTTATAAAATAATGTTTTGTCATTTTGCTGGACTGGGACATGGTGTTGATCCTTGTTAAAGCCCCTATCAGATAATTCAAATGATTTTAGAAGAAACTATCCATTTTATAAACATTTTCTTTTTAAACCAATTTTATGTTATGAATTCTTTTTTCACAGACTTTACACATAGATGTGGGTATGTAGCTTTCAACATTTGAACAGCAATACCTTATCTAGAAATCCTGTCCATTTTAAATGTTATTAGCTTCAAAGGTGAATTAAAAGTAACTTGAAGCCATGTATTTTCTACTAAAGGTATAGTGTTAATGATTTCAATAGATGTGTTCATATGTTAATCTCTAGTTTTCTTAGTTAATACTAAATAACATACACTAGTGAGGAAAAATATGTTTATGAAAGTAATTATGATAGGTTTGTGAGGAAGTGGTGTCTATCATATACTATCTATACACTATCTATAAGCCATCTATAAGCCGTCTATACACTAATTGCTTAATACTGTGGAGGGGAAGGCTTTCCAAAGACTGATTAAAAGCAGCAAAAATTTGTAAACTTTTTTTTCTGATACTGCTTCAGTAGCATTGCCTAAACAAAACTTTGGGCACAAATCTGTCTTTTCCCTTTCAACCTGATGGGAACCGAATGCAAGTGATTTGATGAAAAATATACATGTATTCTCTGGGGACAGTGTAATTCATTTAATATTGGATCATTTTGTTTTGTTTTGACCCAAATCATGTGGCAGAAACCAGTACTACAATTTATTATTATTTTTATAGATACAGTTTTCTATATATGCACTCTCTATCAACATAGTTTAAAAAAACCCTAAATCCAAGCAGCAATTTAAATAGTGAAATAGCTAACATAATATATATTATATATAATAGCCTTGTGGAATTTTAAATATTTTTCATGGCCTTTCTCTAATCAGATTGAAAATGCAGCTTGTTTAAGCAAGTTCATGGCCACACACCAGAACAGATGGTTATGTAACAGCATGTTCTGGTGGCTGGAGCTCGAGGTTGGCCATGTGGGCCAAATGAATTCTGAATCTATTTTTGTTACTGGTTTGCTGCCTGGTGTTGATCAAATGACTTGATTTTGGGTGGCAAGTATGGGCATGATTGTTGGAGTCCAGTCAGTGAAGCTGACAGAGGGGTTAGAGTATAACTGATTCTCTTCTTTACAGGTTGATAGGCTGGCAATTCCTAGCAGTCCAAGATATTCTGAAATACTTCTATTTAGTTAATAGTCAGATGGTTAAGGGAGAAGAGGAGCATCAAAGGCAATTTACACAAGACTGTAAACTGTTCTTATTTTCTACCTCTTGTACATTTTAATTCTCAAAATAAGGTCTGAAGTTGGACATGGAGTGCAGAGAGCTGTGAAACTTCACAGCAAAAAATTTCTGAGAGATACTTCCCTAGACCCATAGAGCTGATGAGTGTGTGTAAAGGTGTGTATGTGTGTGTACAAGAAAAAAAAAGGATATGATGTGTTCAAGCTTCCTTATTCAGCTTCCTATACATAAAGTAATACCTATGCTTAGTTATGCAAAACATTTATTAGTAGAACTTAATAATGCTTAAGAATACATTTTCTGGTCTTTTTATGGCAATGCTTGTTCCTATACTTCAGATGCCTCTATTCTGAACATTTTTTTAATGTTATATCCTATAAAGAGTTGTATGTGAATTATATTGACATTTTCTTTACTACTTTGTGTCATTAGAGTTTAAAATGTTATATCAAAACACAAAAAAATGAAATGAATAGTTCATTTTGATATAAAAATATCCTAAAAGTTTTAGATAGTTAAACTAATGGAGTACTATCACTTTCATTGAAGGATTTAGCTTCAGAACTTCAAGCAAAACTTGACAGTGTTCGCAAGTTGAAAGAGACTCAGGGACAGATTCCAGCAAAGGCTGGCAGAGAGGTAAGTGGGAAAATATTTTTCTTTTCTTTGCACTAATGTTATATGTATGATGCAGGTAGCAGCTGAATTAGAGAGCATCAGAGGTACTCAGGAACATTAGAAAGTGTGACTTCAGGTGAGTGACTGTCCAAATTGAATTGTACTTTTTGTTGGTAAACAAAACTTTATCCATGGTACTTTAGAAAATTCAGTGGTCATTTTTTTACTCATAATATTTCCTCAGCAAGGATATATATCTTCTATTAAAAATTAAACTGATATGTGCTGGCTGTTACATGACTGCTGTCTCTGAAGAAGCTGAGACTTCAAATGTTATTCCTTTTGAAGGGTGGTATTTAAGAAATGTAAGAAAGCTGCTTCTGTACCAACACAGATATAAGGAAGCAGGGCTAATACCTTAAGTTATGAGCTCTGTCCTCATGATGGAGAGGAAACTTTTGGACAAAAACGAATGTTCTTGTTCAATATGACCTCCCAAAAAACTCAGGTGCTAGTGAGTTGAGTTTTAAAAGCCACTAAATTTTTCTGTCCTAAAAGGCTTCATGTCAGACCTCATACACCAACTAGTATTTGTCCAGTCTTTAGAAGACAAACTAAACTGAATTACAATGTGTGGTCTCTGCCTGACTACCTTGTGACAATAGTATTTAAGTCTCACACCTGAATTCACAACAATTCAAAATTACAAAAGCTCTGTGTAGGTAGATTTCTGCTTTATTGCAGTTCAGTTCTTTGGCATGTTTTTCATATATGTAAAAAAAACCCCTAAATAAAGCAGACTGGAGTTGTATAATTACACAGGAAAAAAAATCCATTCAGATTTTAAAATTGGGAGGTAAAGAGCATGTTGTGGGTGAGCCTCACAAATGTTGGTGGATACCTATTCCTTAGGTACTGAGTTATGAATAACAATTTTGGTCAGGTCTGGTCTTCAACCATATTTTGATTTTTATCTTAATTTTTAGTTAGAGCATTTTTACAACTAATAGTCCTTGCAAAAATACCAGATGTAAAAATTTATGAGTATCCTTTCCCTGTGCCTCTTTCCTGGCTCCTTCTAGTCTGTATTAGTTGGTGTTTGAGTGTCAGAAGTCCATCAAAGCTTACAGTTGCTCTGTTCTAAGCCCTGTCTTTGTGATGCCAGGCTATTTTTACTGATTTTGCAGCTTTAAATTGGTTTTGCCTAGTGGGACACAAGCAGGATGTGTTTGGTACTCCTGTGTACCAAGGGCCAGCTAAGTCGCACTGTGTGTCAGCAGTCCAGATGTTCAGAAGCCATCCCATAGCACAAGGGAAGCTGGTTTGTGAAGGGGTGTTTGGCTCTGCATGACTCAGCCTTCCTGTGGCATAGACCACCCAAGTGCCAGCCTCAGCCACCTTAGACTGGTGTACTCCAAGTGAGGTATCTGAAGCAGTTGCCACAGGAATGGTTTTCCAAAGAGATATCCTATTGATCCCAAAGCTTGATAGCTGTAACATTACCAGTAACAAACACGAAGCATTTTGTTTCAGGCAGGTCTGTCTCTGCTTCTGCAGAGCAGCATGGCCAGTGTCGTGCTGAGTGGCCCTTAAGTGTGGCTTTGCCTTAGTTTCAGTTTCTGTTGGGAGAGCTGGGGAGATAAATCAGGAAACGGTGAAGGCAATTTTGAATGCATCTCCCTTGGAAGTTTTTTTTCTTAATTAATTGGACACGGATCAATTTCCCAATTCTGTTCCCTGTGTGACTGAGTGAAGACTTACACTAGTATAAGAGGGTGTATGAATGGCTGGGGTTTCTACAGAGGATGGGATCAATTCTTTTGATAGTGGTGCTGGTTTATTCTGCCTTAAAGTGATCAAGAAACTACAGACTGAAGGGACTATAAAGTGCTAGCTTAAATCCTATTTTAATTTTATATAATTTTATTTTGTTTGTAAGTGGGAGTAGAAGCAAATATAGCTTTTACAGTGAGACCTAGTGACTAGTTTTGTAATTTTTTTGACTTAGACAAGAATCTTACCCCAAGCAATCTCAAAAATGTGGTTGTGAAGTACGGTTTTCAAAAACCGTTGTTTGGAGTTTAAAAACATTGTGTTTCTCAGCTGGTATACTTCACTAAGTCTCAGCTTGGGTAGAACCCCTCTGTTGTTCACTGCAGGCTGCCTTAAATATGTAACCCTATGAATTTTAGTATGAATACAGTTAAATTATCTGTTAATGGAATTTGGGGTCTTAATGGGCATTGTAGTTAAATGCTTGAGCCACATTTAGATTGTGCTTGTTTTATCTTTGAGTAGGAGGCAACCTTCAGGGCCTATGGAAATCAAAAAACTTTTGATTTCATTTAGGATAGAATGAAATGATGCTTATTTTCAGATGCTTATTGTCTAATTTGTCATGGGCATTTTGAGAAAGCAAAGCTGCACTTTGAGTCGTGGTGAAACTCTGTAAAGAGAAGGCTGCTGTACCATAGGGTTTCTGAGTTGGGATAGGTGATGAAAATGATACCTATTGAATGTAAGGAGACAGCAGAAAATTGTGGAAACTTACAAACCAACTTCCATGTTTTCATAGTTTACTGCTTAAATACAGTTTGTATTTCTCTTCTGAAAGTGCTACACAACCCAAATTTTATTACATTGATTATGAGGATGTCACCTCTGCCATTGTCAGTACCAGTCACAACTGATGTAATGTATACTTTTATTCAGTATTTTTATTTAACAAACTGTATCTGGAACATTAGCACTCCTGTGGGGCACATAATTTGCAGCGGGTTTTGCTACTACAAAAATTGGAATGTACAAATTTAAATGAGGAAGAGGCAGAATATAGAATATATCCTTTAGAAGGTACTTATAATGAACATCTGGTCCAACGACATGGTGGTGGATGAATATAGTATAAGAGTATGCATCTTTTAAAACTGTTTTCAATCCCAAATGAAGTACAGCTTAGAAGAAAAGCTTCTCAACCCTAAGCTTTTTTCTGTATTCCATAGAAGATAATTAGTATGCAGGAAACAGAAAGTAGTTTCTGCTGAGCAAATGCTAGAGACAGTTTTCAATAATGATGAATTGCATTTGAAAGACAAAAATCAATACAAAATTGAATGAAAGCTAGAAGGTGGTACTTTAAGCAGAATAACATGGTAGGGTATAGTGTCACTGATTATTTAAAAAAAGAGAGTTCTGAAAAATAGAAACAGCTATAGGCTTTTCTGTTATGCATTTGAGAATATGTAGGGAAAATATGAATTATTTAATCACAGAAAATCTTCATTTGAATAACTGAATTTTCTGTGGAAGTCCTTCAGCCTTTGGTCTGGTATGAGTGTTTTTCTACTGAAGAGTATTCAGTGCTTCTGTGAAGCCTCTTGGGCATAGAAGATATCCGTAGAGTAAGACTTGAATTTTGGCAGGCACAGCATTTCACTTTACAATGGCTGACATGGTGCTGCTTTAAAGGAGGAAACCTTTTCTAGGCTATCTGTGGCATCTGAGAGTAACAGACTCCAGGCCAGTGCTTGTGCATTTCAGGTGAGGATTTATAGTGCAAGGCAAAGTTAATTTGGTGAGTTTTATGGCATAAGTGGGGTTAATCTTTTACTGAAAACCTTCATAATATTAAGAACTCCATGTACTTCAAGTGCTTCTGCTATTTTTATTTAATTATTCTTCTTGAGTATAAATAATAAGGTTGATTAAATTTCCAACACCTCCTGTCTGAACACAAATTTTGATGTATTGAAATTCTGATGTTTAATTTGGATTCCTGAGATTCATTATAATCCAGACTGAGGAGAATTCTAGGGAAACTAGCTCAATAAAAATAATACTTTAAAAATTCTTTTTGAAGAAGTAACACTGGTTTTTAGAAAAGAAACTGAATAAAACAGCTTGGCTTAAATCTCAAATCCTGCTTGTCTGAAGGAGGCCTGCAGAGAAGCCAGAGAGGGACTCAAAGTTCTTTAAGAGCTGTAGTGACAGGACAAGAAGTAATGGGTGCAAATTGAAAGAGGTAAAATTTAGGTTAGATATTAGAAAGAATTTTTTTACTGTGAGGCTGGTGAGGCACTGGTACAGGATGCCCAGTGAGGTTGTGGATGCCCCATGTGGCATTAGGAGTGAGTAGTTGAGAGGCATCAGATGTGAAACAAACCTGAAATAATGTTCTCTTGGTTCCAGTAACAATAATGGTGAAAACAAGAATGTATGTTTATTTTTCATATGTTTTCAAGATTGACCCGTTCACAAATAGCTTAAAAATGGCAGTGATTCCTTGGAGAAAGAGACAGTTACCTCAAAGTCAGGTGGTGTGTGTGTACATGTGCATGTCTGTTTGTGTATATGTATGTGTACATGTAAAATTTAGGTAGTGATTACTTCAGAGTAGGAAGTGAAAGAAAGAAGGAAAAGAATGCTTCTGATGTGTGGGGGTTTTTATTTAAAAAGAAACCAAGCCAATGCTAAACAAACAGTTTTTGCTAAAGCAAAAGCCAAATCACCCTGAAAATTAATGCTCAAAATTGCAGGTGTACCAGGTTGTTAAATTTTAGGTTTGGGAAGTGAGACTATAAACACAGGTATTTTTCTGCAATGAAAATATTTGGTTGTCAAAATTTACTTATAACATGTTTTCATAACTTTCATTCTGACTTAACTGATGTAGAATCTAAATACAGCTGTAGGATAGACTTACCATATATAAAGAATCCTTTAAAAATTATTTTAAATTGCTTGGTATAGAAGTATAGCTGAGATACTTGTGCAAAAACTAGGAGGCTGGGGATTAATGATCCTCACTAAATGCACAGTAAAAATCTGAGATTTTATTGGAAACTTCAGATGGTGGGGAGATACAGCAACAGATGGCTCATGGCCTGTTTACTCTCAGATGTTTTCAGCTCGTCATAATTCCTGATTCCTGCTGTTCATCACACTTGAATCTTGTCTGAAAGATGGCTGTGCCATTCTTTCTCCAACAAAAGTTTATGTTTTTCCTACAGATTTCACTAGCTCTAAATGTAACACAGAATAATGAAGGGGGTATGAGCTGCAGAGCAGCTTTCATATCATTTGTGCATACTTTTAAAAAATAATAGATGTATGCTGTTATTGATTAGTTTATTTCCTGAACATTCTTGTTTATGTCAGTAAGAGTGGATTACACAATTATTTAAGACAAAGACATATTAAGACAAAGTGGTTTATCTTCCTGAATGTAATTTATAGGAAATTAGCTTTTGCAATTAAAATGTATTGGAAAAATAGTATCAGTAAGTAAATGATGTAAAATATCTTACCATTTCAGTGCACCTAAAATGTATAAAAGGGCAGAATGGCTAAAACTTCTTAGAATTCAAACTGAAAATACAAAAACTTCCAAGTATGCTTTAACAGCAGAGACAAAAACCATATCCAAGTGCCATGCAGCACTTGTAACTGATGGTGCCATTTTTTCTGGCTGTGTTTTTCTCCTACACCATGTTAAATTTCTACATATTTTTACTGCTGTATTTACCATTTCACTGTGTTAAATCAGTTGATAAGATGAAATAGAAATCTGTGGGCTTAAGAACCAGCGTGTTTCAATACTTCCATTTTTTTGTGGTCTGAGTATATATGTTTTGTGTCAGATGTTCTTGCTGTAAAAACAAACCATCTAGTCATTACAGTTATTACAGATTTTCTTATATCTCATACCTACAGTTGCTCATTGATGTGGCTAAGTGACAAACCATTTCAAAGTGTAGCTAACAATTTAGAGTATCAAACTGAATATTTAGAGCTTTTTTTAAGGTTGTATTTTCAAGGCTATGTGGCTTCCTGATATCCAGGATATTATTTTAGAGTTAGACTTAATTGCTTTAGTTTTCCCCATTTCTGGATGCATCAATGGACAGATGCATTACAAGCTGCTGTAAGTTATATGTTACTAGTTCTAGTTTTGCTTCCACAGGCTTGCAGTATGACTTAATGAATTTGACTCTAGATTTGTGTGTGTGCCCATTCTACTCAAGAGATGATATTCTGATCACCCTATCTTAAAGATGCTCTAAGAAAATAAGTACTGAACAGAAATAGAAGGATTTCTGCATGAAGGGCTAATGTCAGAGGCATTCATTGTAAATAGGAGATTAATGAAGATTAATAAACTGCTTATTCTGAGTAATAAACTGTTTAGCCAAAATAACCTTTTTGTAATATAAGGACAAAGAACTGCTGAATTTTAAGGGGCAACTGACTTTATATCAATAAGAACAAATGAAGTTTTTTACTTATTGTGTTATTAACCAGTGTCACTCACTTACTAGGAGAAAGAAAGGATAGAGACCTAATCCTTTTCCATGGTTTGGAGTTTTTGGGATTTTTGTTTAGTCCAGTGCTTTATACACAAACCAAGCTCTACCTGATACAGATGCTCTTCTGGAGAATAGTTCACCTCTGTGTTGCAGCCTGCAGTAGATTTTCTAATGCTTCTCTTTGCTGTTAAACACAAGGGCCTAATTATGACAGTGCAACTTTATGATTTTGTAAAACCTTTTTTAAAATCCCATTACTGTGTTAGCACCTTTTGAATGTGTAATAGTGACTCATTTATGTATTTATGAAGTCTTTCTTGAAATACTAAAATTTTTAACCTAGTTTTTAGAAGTTTGCTTTTGCTTTCCTTCCTCATGCTGCTAATTCTCTCAGTCTTATCTTTTTTCTGCTTTAAGAAACCCAAATCAAAGATACAACATGTATACAGTGGACTGCTGTTATAGGCCTCTGACCATTTTAATATCATCTTCCTGTGAGATGCAAACCTCAGTCTTGCCATAGAGAATGGTTAACCTACTGATTTTTATAAGCATTACATTGAAGGCTACAGTGCCACTATTCACAGCAAATGTTAGAGCCTGAAGGGGAGCTTAGATGCTTTGAAACCTGTTACTTGGGGACTCCAAGTTGGGAATAAAATGAGTCCTAAATATGAGACATGGTGCCCTTAGGACTAGCCAGCACTGAAGGAGGCAGACACTCTTCCTACACAGGATTTATCCATCCTTCTGGTAACTGGTGGTTATGTGTGACTGCACGCTGAGAGCCTAAGAGAAGGATGACTGGAATGGGAGGAGAAGGAGGAATGGAAGTGAGCAGGAGATAGTGGATGGAAGAAACAGCTGAGTCCAGCACTCTGAGAAGTGCTAGATATCTTTTGGACACTTACTTATAAAGCAAGGAGAGACTTTTCCAGTAGAGGAATAAGACAATATTCAAAGCATTTCCTTTCACCAGAGACTGTAGGGGAAAGGAAACAGGTGGCATGCTTAATGCAGCATCTTATTTAGCAAAGCCAGCATTTCATTGTAGAGGCTAGTTCCTTGCTAAAGACTGTTCCTTTGTTATTCCTTTGTCACACTGTGCTTGTTCCACTTGAATGTAGCTCTCAGTAAACATGTACAGAAAGCTTTCAAATCATGCAGCATCCTGCTTTTTGTTGGCTCAATAATTAATTTTTTTTTAAACTTTAGTTGTTCCCTACCCTACAATACACTGACTATTAAAATATATTTTATTCCCTATAGCTATTAGCATTGAAAACGGAGTGGATCTTGTCTCAGATGCTTGGCCTGACTACTTCATTTGTTCACCTCACTACTTCATTTGCTCCTCAAATTAAGCTGTGCACCTGATGTGGCAGAGGATTTCCACTTCCTCCTGCTGGATTATGGAATAGGGATAATCTCTGGAGAGTTCAAAATTCTTATTCAGATTGTTATCTTATTTATTTATGTATTTAATTCAAAGCTTTTATCTTTCAAAACCAGACTTGTCTGCTTGTTTTGTTCAGTTTAGTCTTAATTGCTGTATAGCAGTTTGTACATTTGGTGAGAACAACTGTGTACTTTGCATATTTAATTGGCCTGAAGTAAAAAGTCATGTTCCTTAATTAGTAGCAACAAACAATTCCTCTCTCATTCTGGAAATAGACCCTATTTTTATTAATTTCAGACTGTAAACTATATTGTTTGTTTAGCAGTCATCACAAGATTTATGGATAGTGACTGAGCCTCTTCTCCAGTTTCAATTTTAACATTTAATAGGTATATTAAAAGTACTTTAATATATGTTTTAAACTTATTGTTGCATTTAACAGAAATATTATTTATCTGATCATAAGTATTAAAGAGTATTTATTATATCACAGTGACCACATTGTGTTACCATATACCATGTCATATAGTCATGGGAATACAGGTGTAAAGAAAATATCAATAGATAAAAAGAGAACATTAAGTAACTTTTGCAGTTAGATTGATATCCACAGTCTTTTGAAAAAGTCTGTTACCTCTGTGAGTGGTGGATTTTTCCTGCAAAGGCTCTTTCTCAGTATGGTGTAATTGTTCAAGTGTAGAGGAAGTCTAGTTTTTATTTTGCTTGTGTGAACTTGTTCATTACAAATGTTGGATACATTGCCCCAGAATTCCCAGGATCAGCCTTTGGCACATTTTAAATCTTTTTATTATATTGGGCGCTTTCCATTATTTTTGTACTGAGACCTGTTTAAGGGATATAGTATATGCTGAAGGATGTGGACATTATATGTTAGAATTCTTTTTTGGAAGCTCTAGTGAAAATTGTTACTTCATGGCAGCTTACTAAAAAAACTCCTTTTACTGATATTTCAGTTTAAATATGATTTTTAAAGTTCTAGGTTTTTTTTCTTTTTCATTTCAAAAAGTGCAGTTGAATAAAATACAGTTAATTAATATATTATTCAAATGTCACCTTCTGATAATGCTGTAACCACTTGAGCATCTTTTTCTACCAGAAAGCTTTTTGTTTCTGATGTGTTTAGAAATAGCTTTACTAATTATTGTTAGTAAGATTCTACTAAAAATCCATTTTTTGTGTGAATACAATTAACTTTCTGTTATGCTATATTTTTAAGTCAGTTCTATTTAGATAGGGTTTTGAGTTTTGAAGGATGTTTTTACCTCTAATAACATCTTTAATCTTCTGAATAATCATGTTCAGCTTGCATCCATTGAATTCATTTTGGTTCCTAGTATGCATTTGCATTAGTCTCTAACATGACTTCACATTGGTCTTCCTACTGTCCATAATTATTTTATCCTTTTATCTGCTTCCTTTAATCTCTCTTTGAAGGACCACTTTGATTTCTTTGTACTTTGTATTCTAAAGCTAAAAATTACTATAATTTTTGCCCTTTTTCCCCCTCTGGAATATTGAATCTAAATACATTATAGTCAGTATTACATGCTTTGTGTCAGGACTGTCCTGAGTCCTGACACAAGGAAATTAGGGGGAAACAACCTCAAAGCCTCATAAAACAGACAAAACCTTGCCAGCTGTAGGGTTCTCACCCAAAGAGTTCAGTATGTGTTATATCTATTGCTCCCCTCTCCATTCCCTGTCCCTGTCCTAACTCATTCCATGGTTCAGATCCAGAAGGTACTCTTCGGCTGCTTGTACTTAGTGTGTAAGGATGCAGAAGTGGGAAGAAAAAAGAAAATGTTTCTTGGAGCTAACATTTTAGAGCCCTTCTTCAAAATCAAAGAAAGTCTGACACAAAGAACACCTTGTGAATTCCATTAACTTTGGGAAAATAACAGCCTGCACATCAATGACATCCCTTTTGAAATGTCTGTATTAAGAAATTTAGACAGATTTGGGAATGGCTGTCTAAAAGGAACTAAATGTTTGTAAGTTGATATAAGAAGCTGGTATTTACTGTTCTTGGCAGTTGTTGAAGCACTGCTGTTGTAATGACTGTTGGTTTTAGTGATTTGTGTTTTTAAAAGTCATGGATACTGTGAAGTTAGAGACTGGGAATGGAAAAGTTCATCCTTTTCTTGTCTCAGTAGAACAAAGGTGTGGGGCAGGAGAGATCTGAAGTTAGCATCCTTTTGGAGACACTATATGGGCAGCAGGTAAAAGGAGCTGAATGACTGGAAAGATGCTCCTGACAGAGGATTTCACATGAACAGGACCTATCAGAAGTGGCTACTTGGTAGATTATTCACTGAAAACTGTAAAGGGTCTGCTTATGTGGATTTGATTAGTCCTCTTGGGAGAGCTCTGTATCTCTGCTTGGCTGTGTGGGTATGGTGAGTTTTTCCTCTACAAAGGTCTGTGCAATTTCAGACTAATTAGCAATGCTCTGGATTTTTGAGATTTCACTGCAATATGTGTGATTATGTGTTCAACCTCCAAACTTGTAAAGTCACCCAGGTTTTAAAGGAGTTGTGGCATTGGAGAAGTTTGCTGTGATACATTCTTATTGATGTCAACTTCATCATTGCTTTCTGTATCTGCTGTGAATAAGGTTCTATGGCATAGTAAAACCTGGACCCCCAGTCTGGCTGTCTGTGTCTCAGTCAGATGTGACCTTTTTATCACATGGCATGTGTGGGGTGAATGCACACAGCCTTTTTCTCCCATTGGAATGAACCACTTTTCTCCCCCTACCAATACGGATAAAAGCCCTTACCTTGTGAAAAAGGAACACTTGAGATACAGATTACACACAAATAATGTGTTTCTGGCTGATGCTGGAAATAAGTCATGTTGTATTCTCTGAAAATACCAGTATTGTTATTGGACCCAAAGTTGTGCTGGGCATCTTGGTTTGCTTTGCAAAATGAGATTTGCCTTTGGTGTTACAGAAGAGAGAGGTCTGGCTTACCTAGGCAGCTTTTTGGTCCATAACTTCTACCTTCATATGACTTTCCTTGGAAAAATGTAATTAAGCTGTTGAAGCATACGTCAGTATCTACAGATTTTCCAGACTTTATTTGGGTTTCTGGGACAAGCTTTCCTTAGGCAAGGATGGCAGGTGGAAAGCACTTTGGTAGAAAATAGCTTGAAATGGAGATTAATGAAGTTGTTTATAAGATTTGACAAAGGCTGTCCTAATACCATCTGATTAAGTAGTGGCCTCATTATGTGCTCTAATTTAATCAACTAATTTACCTAAACATCTTTAGGGCATAATCAGGAAGTTCACAGGCTTTTAAATTATTTTTAAATTTTTCTTAATATTTTAGAAAGCAAAATACTTACTTTTTGGTGAAGAATTTCTGCCCTTTCCCCCCACTCTGTGTGTGTATATATTTCTATCCTCCTATATCTATATAGGGACCCCCTATCAAGTGGGGGCCCTATAAAGAACTTTCCATGAAGACAGGTTCTATAACTTTTTGGGGAACAGATGTGAGGATGTTTATTCTCCACACTCCCAGTGTATAAAAGAAGTGGTCCTGGGCTGTAGCTTTTTACGTGGTTTTCAGGAATACAGCATTATAATGATGGTGGTGTTTATTAATTCAGTATTATCTCTTTAACTCTTCCAGAAGCATTGTGTGTCTTCTGGAGTAAAGCTTTATGTGAAAAAAGCAAGAATACAAGCTTAGTCCTTTTGGAAGGAAAAGCTCTGTATTTAATTAATTGAATATATTTTTTTGAATATATTTTTAATACCTTTTTTCTTTTAGAATGTGAAAATAATACCTCACTAAGGTGAAACTGTGTTGTTTGAATTATACTGAACACACAAAATGTAAAGAATCTGTTACTTAATCTTTAGGATTTTAAACATTTATTTCATGTGGATTAGGTATTTCTTTTGGTTTGTCTGTACCATCTGTTTTAAAATATGTCTTAAAACCTGACACAGGCTTCAGGCCATCAAGAAGATGAGCAAGTGGTCCTTGTGAGAACAGATGGAAGTGGAAGGGCATGGCCTGTGATGGGACCAACAGAGCCACTGGAGCCAAAAGGAGGACGAAGAAAACAGCAGATGGTAAGTTTTACAAATTTGAGTATTGAACTGCACCTCTTTACTGATTTTGTAGGTCTACTTTTATAATGCCGTAATTAATGAGCAGGTTATCAGAATGTCAGTAGGTAGTTAAAAAGTTCCTTTTGGAAGATTATTGTAATTAAGTATTAGAGTACATATTTATAAAGATATATTCAGTTTATTTTCAGATTGCATTTCCCAAGGGATCACTTTAAGGCATATTTAAATGCATGTTCAAGGAAAGGTTATCACAGTCTCTTTAATTTATATTACATAAAGATATGTAAACAACAAAGATTAGCAGAGCTGAATATTTCCAAATTAAGAAAGATTTTGCTGAGATACTCAGGTCTCAGGGCCTAATTTTGGTTTAGTTCTAACAAAAAATATGGCTACTGATGACAATAATTATGACCTAATCTTTGTAACAAAGTGCTTTGGGGAACAATAAGAAACTTGGAAGCTGGAGCAGTGTTTTATTCTTAGGATAATTGCTTCCAACAGTAAATATAGTACCACTTTGAACTTTTTTAGATAAGAGGAGGTGACACTACCTCATAATTCTAGCAAGCATTCTTGATTAGTAGGACAGATCAGTTTGCAACACTGCTATGGAGAAATGAAAGACACAAGAGGGTGAGAAATTTGTTGTCAATGTCCTGTTGCTTCCATTTTGGAAAATGCTGTCCTACTTTATGTTAATGACCACTCCCTGTACTCCTTTGGAGTTAATGACCACTCCTGTACTCCTCCTCTGTTCCCTTCTGCACTCTTAAGGTGGCAACATTTCCCAAAGATACCATATTCACACAAGATTTCAGTACTGTCTGTGATTACTGTGTTTCAGTGATGTTTGTGACTTTACAAAAGCTTTAGGATTGTCAATAATGAAAATTACTTTTTAGAATATTTCATTTTTATGAGCTAATTAACAGTTTCAGTGAAGTACTGTCTGTCTTTCCTGACTGGTAATGTTGTAGCTCTGATACCTTAAGGGTGTTAAGGATATAGAGACTTTGGGAAGTGGCTATATTTTTATTTAGAAGTACTGATGCAATTGAAAAAAGGGAAAGATGTTTTTCTCCTTAGATGAAATGGAGCTGTTAGCTCAGGTGTTTCAGAGCTGCTTAGCTTGATTCATGATTCTTTAAACTTGTTGACATTTTTAGGGTCTGAAATTTTTAGCTGATGTTTCTGATTAGGTTAATATTTATTTTTAATGTGTTTTGCTTCCAGATGCCGACTCATGTAGATAAAGAGAGAGTAAGGTATTTTCAGGATGATGATAGTATGAACCTGAAGGATTTGGTCAAAAATGAGAAGATGAGAACAGCAGAGGATCAAAACTCACTGTTCATGCGTATGGCATCAAAGGTAAGGTGCTGTGTGTATGACTTTTTAATTAAGCATGTTATTATTAGAAATATCAGGGAGGACATGAGGCCTGACTAAAGGGAAGGCCTGAAGGAAGATGAGAATTGTTTATGGTTAAAGAATTATGCAGGACTGTCAAAAATAGGGGCCATTGTAAATTGTAGAATTTCCAAGTACAAAGTGAAGATTTTTCTAATATTGCGAAACATCTGAACTGATTCTTAAGATCCACTTTAGAGAGTTGCTGGAGAGACGTACATATTTTAGTGATGTGAGTCGCCTGTCCTATTTTAAATGGTTTCTGAAAGGCATTATGGGTATAAAAGGAATTAAAATGTCTAGTTCAGACACGGTAGATTATTCTATAGAATTCTCAAATAAAAAGGAGGAGATCCCATCACAGGTATTGGCGCAGTAAATTCAGATGAAAGACAGGGTTGGTGAAGACAAAATGTTGGTAATCTTGAAGCTGAGTGAGGCCATGACTGTATGTATACAAGAGGCTGTTGATGCCTGATTTGAGAGTGTGCAAACATCGTCTCAGTGCTGGCATGATTAAAAGGAGAATCGGAATTTTGGAGGTTATGAAAAGGGAGAATTGAGCATTTTAAAGCATGTAGTGAATGCATTATGCACCCATATCTTGAATGCTGCCCAAGCTGTTAAAGTATACCCTGTATTCAGGAGTGCTGAGCAGTGGCCATTTGAAGAAAACCTAAGTAAACAAAATTTCTTCAGCTTGGGGGGAATGGGTAGATGGGTAAGGGAAGGCAGCTGCTAGACTAGAACAATTAGCATAAAAATTTAATAGAATACAACTATTTTTGTTTCTCGTATGGGAAGTGGCCACAGAACAGATAACATGAAGGAGTGGTTTGAAATTTTTTTTCAGTGAAGAAGGTAATTGTAGAACTTGTGTTGTAGAGCATGAAGTGCAGTGGAGGCCTTGATTGTGAGTGGGAACAAAAAAAGATACAGCAACTTAGTGAAATACAGTTTCATTGTTAAATATTAAATGGGGAGATCTAGACAGGGTTTGGCTCAGGATTTCCACAGTAAATGCTGAGAACTGCAAATGTGTAGCAGAAGAGTCAATTCCACCAGCTTTCCCCCATAGGTCTTCTTCATTGCTGGAGATTGATTTTGCAACATGAAATGGTCACGCTAGGTGAGAAAGCAACTGTTTCATTCTCACAGCTTTTTCCCTTTTTTTTTTTTTGGATTTCATTTTTGTTTTGTTTTCTTGTTTTGTTTTTATTTGGTTTTTTGAAGGATAGAATTTATTAATAACGTTTCAAGAATGTATTGTGTTTCCTAGCCTATGCAAATAGTTTATTGTAGTTTTGGAAGGCTCTGAATTCCTACTAACTTCAGTGAGCTTTGGATCAGATGCTAAGTAGTGTGTCTCTTTTTTTGTTACTGGGCAAAGATCTACTACATCACATTGTTTTATTAGAATAAGTTTCTTGACTGACCTTTTAAGATTCGGCCATAATATTTATTTACTGGCTAAGTGTATTGGAACATATGCTCAAAGTAGATATCTTGTCAAAGCCATTACTGTTGCAATGTCCGTATTTTAATTCATGGTACTGTAGTCTTTCAGTCCTATACAATGTCACATTTAGGTTTTGAACTATTTTTGTTCAGCTTTCTTAAAAAGAAGCATCTCAGATGCCAATTGTTCTTCTTCGTTAAGATGTAAAATGCTTTTGGTAGTTTCTGTGCAGGTGATTCCCAAATCCTGTCGCCACAAAATGTCATGGTTTTCCCCATATGATATTTGTTTCTTGATCTTAGGTTAAGAAACTGGCTCCTATGCCTCGCTGAAGTTTCCATGTCTTTCCATGTCTGTGGAATGCATTCTTATTCACAGGACAAGATCAGTGTTATCACTGAAGTGTTGGCAACAGTCTGAAAAATTTGGGTGTGATCTCAGATATTCTAGATGATTATTTATGTACTTTATAAGCCTATACTACATGGAGTATCTGCATTATGATCTGGGGCTCAGTAAGTTAGTCTTCAAAATTCTTGCATGTCTCCAAGTGGTTTCGGCAAGGTGTTTTATTCCAGCAGGAAGTCTAGCAAACAAACCTCTTTTGCCAGTTTTAGTTTGATAACATAGTACACAAATTTGACACATACAAATTACTTTCTCTTTCTGCCTCCATTTGAGAAATGAAAAAATTATCCACAAAAATTAATCTGTCGTATTGCAGAGGAGTGGTGGGAGGAAACGGCTGCAAGTCTACAAGTGATATCCTGCCTCGGATGGGAGAAGGGAGATCCTGTCCCTTAAATTCTGTTCAATAATTTCATTCATCTAACCACTGTGAATTGCCTCAGGCACTATTATTTCCCTCAGAGCTTTTCCCAGGGCTTCTATCACTTTCCAGACTATGCTGAAAAGAAACTTCCAGCCCCACAGCTGGTGAGGATGGAGGAAATAGATGCTGCTCTCACAAATGGGAACAGAATGACAGACCAACATGTTTTCTGGCTTTTACACAGCTGAGTGCTCTGCTCTGCTCTAGATCAGTGCTACTTTCCCAATATTTAGTGCTTTAACAGTGTTTCAAATGAAATACAGGCTAGTTGTTATTGAAGATAATAACATAATTGCAGTTTTGTAGAGAGAGATGGGGTTGTTGAAATAGAAGGGTATAATTCATGAAAGGATTTATTTTCTTGAATGAGACTTGGAAGAAATATCAGTTTGTAGACCCAAAGTCTCTCTTCATGAAACCTCTGTGTAATCCCATTGGCAGGTGAAGGTCTGTATGTTGTCTCGTGCCAGACTCCCACTCAGATTGACAGACTAAACATCTGCAATGTTCAAGCCATACTTGCACTTATTAAATCCTTTTCCCACCTTTCCTTTTCTCAAGAGCTCAGTGAGATGAGATGGAGGGATTTTGCTGTCTCCTTGCTATTTGTTTACCTGTTGAGTCATTGTTTTAAATTTAGATTCTGACTTCTTGCCCTCTTGTCCATTCTTATTTTTGTAGTCATGGTTCTAAGACAGCCTTGCTGTGCTTGAGGCTTTTGCCTCCTGTTCCCCTTCGGCCTCTGTTGGAAGGTGGCTGATGTGGGTGTCACTTAGCTCAGAAGTTTGAAATGCTGCCTTTCCCACAGCCGTCCCTTGCATGTTATTATGTCAAATTTATGAATACAATGAAAAAGGCCCAAATCTTTAATTTGCAGTGGTGAAAAAAAAACCTTTTTAAAACCCGACACAAATCTTTTTGATATATTGAGAAAAAGCAGGCCTAAAATTTGATTTGTTCATATTTTGCTGTTATGTCTCAATGAAAAAAACACCCATTTAAATCACTATTTCTACTTTTTATTTTATTCACCTCTAAAAGTGGTTTTGGTTCTCACTGTTGTAGAAGCATGACTTGAGGATATAAAGAAGTCAATAAAACATTTGAAAACTGTTTTTTTCTGACACTTCTAGAGTACAAAATATGTGCGCAGTCTTAGATTTTCACTACTGATAGCTTTAAGTACCCTGTTTGTAGTTTCTTTAGCCTTTGACTGTTGTAAGTGGTTCAATTTTCCCAAATTCATGCTGTTAAGACTTATGTAATCCTTTCACTCATGTCAATAGATGCTTGTGGGTGTTTAGAGATGGATTCCTGGAACATAACCTCAAGAGAAATTACCTTGTATTTGTATGTATTAATTCTACTAAAGCAGTTTTTTTCCTTTTTATATTTTACTTCAAGATAGAGAGAACAATTAATTTGAGTTGTTCATCAGGACATTGTAATTTTGGCCAGAAACTAATTTTATTTTAAAATATGTAATTCCTAAGAGGAATTCAGCAGTGAAAAATTAAATGCTTTATTAGTAATGCTGACCTTCCTTTATGGATTTAGCTGAGTGGTATTCTGGTATTATAGGTTTGCAAAAAGGAAATTTGCATGTTGCCTTTCCTTGCTTCTCTAAAAGTCTGTAAAATGGAAAATTACTTTCAGCCTGATCATTTTTGCTTGCTGTGCAAATCTACCTGTTCACATTTTTGCATTTCTTTCATCATAAACTAAAATAATAGTCTTGAAAAAGCCTTAGAAGCTAAAGTGAAAAATGCAAAATGCTGCTGCTGCTACTATTATGTAATGAACCTTTTTCTTCTCCTTCTTCACGTGGTGAAGCAATTTTAGCACAATATTTAATAGACATGATAAAGCCAGCAAAGCTCTGGTGCCCTGTTGCTTTTTACATTTACTTAAGGACCATGTGCATGGTTTATTGTAAAAAATTATTGTGATAACCCAAGAGAAATAATTTCCAACACCTTGTTCTGCTATATTCCAGTTCAGTTCACTAAACATCCATCTGTGTATACAGTGTGGACACAAAATTAAAGCTGTTTCTGCATGTGGAAACAAATCAACAGCAGTGACAGCTGCATTAGGGAAGAAAACCTGGGAAGAGTAAGAACTGTGTAAATATAGCCCATATTAAATTACTTCATAAGCATTTAGGATTCTGCCAGAATTATATTAAAATTACAAGATATGTTGCAATTGAAGACTTGTGCAGGACAGTCTTTCCTAGGCATTAAAATTATGGCCAGGAATAACTGTAAAGTGAAATGCTAATCAGAATTTTAAAAGTAGAATTCTGTGGCTGAAGGTATTTTTGTTTAGTTTACATTTTATGCCATTGAGTTTATATAAAGTTTTATCTGTCCTAATAACTACTTATAGCAAAATCTGTAGTTTTCATTTCTTATAGCAGAAACAAAAAGGAGGTTGGTCCCTAGACACTGAGCAGTCCCCTGTCATCTGTTTTTTGCTTTTGCTTGACCTCTGCTGCTCAAAGGTAATCCTGAGCTACCTTGCTCACCACCATGGTGGGTACTCTTCTCGTCAGTGACAGAGGCTTAAAAGAACTCTGTGCACTGATATCTTAGAATCCTTTGATATTATGTGATTAAAATATTTTTTAATTCATTATGGTGATAGGTTTTGAAAATGCCTATTCACTGAATTATGTGATGAATTAAACCTACAAATTTAAATGTCTGTGTTCACAGGGAGACTAGAATTGTAATAAGGCTTACATGATAAAATTCTGTCTTTGTTTGTGTTAAGCAAATACTATTTGAGATCAGAAAAACTTTTCTGAGGTGATTCTGTTGTTCAGAATAGGTGCTAAATGCAGAATAAATTTAAATGTGATGAGATGTATTCTTATGTCATTCAGGTTTGTATTCTAAAATAATAGATTATTCTTCTTTGCAGCTTCCTGAAATACATTATGATACAACATTCCACAAATATTAGCTCTGTCATTTAAAGACGTCAGTGTTGCCATGACAATTTAAACCCAAACTGATACATTTTATACAATCTATAGACTTTTTTTTGACAAATTTTTCAAGCAGATGCACTTTTATTAGCTTATATGGAACTAACTCCAGCTATGATTGCGTTAGCAAGGAAACAGGAAAAGCAGAAGTTCAATAGTTGCATACAAATTGGAGCAAGAAAATAAGCAGAAAAGAAACAGTGCAAAAAAGCTGAAAATAACCCTCACTGGAACCACGCAGGTATCTTTTGTTCGTCTGCTAATTCTGTTTAATAGAATTTCCCATTTCATCCACAAATTTCAAAGGAAATTTGAAGTGGGGAAAAAAATTATACTTGAGGTATTATACAAGGATAATCTCAATCATTAGGAATTCTGTCTCTTAAGGTTTCCTTTCAGTATCACAATGATACTAAATTCTTTAGCAGGACTTTTTATTTGAAGGGCCACCCAAAAAGCAAGTAGTAGCAGCAGAGGGAGCAATAAGAGACACAATGTGCAGCACGCTCGAGGGGGAGTGTGTAGGAAGCCAGCAGTGTATAAGACTTCAGGGGTTTTACTGTGGAATAAGAAAAAAAGAATTGGTTTAAAATCAAGCTATGAGATATGGTTCCAGTGGCCTGAACATAGGTTGGCAGAAAAAGGAGGCTGACCCTGTAGTGTATCTTGCACAGATTTGCAGAAGTTACTTCAGAAAGTAGCCCCATGCCATGGTGCCTGATGGCTTCACTAAAGTAACAAATTAAAAAGGGCTTCAATTATTTAGTAAACAGAATGTTATATAATGAAATAATTCATGTAATTTATTCATATTATTCATGGTAATTATCATGATAAGGATTTAATCAGAAAATACAACACTGTAATTTTTCCCTCTCTCAAATCATTCTAATTTATGCATAGTCAGCTGCTGATTTCTTTCTAAACTCCTGTGCTGAATGGTTAGAGTTCTCACCCTTTTTCTTGGGTTTTAGCCACATTTCAACTGTATTTGAGCTGTCCAAATGAAAGCCCAGAGGGCTCCTGTGAGAAGTTTGGATGCCTTCCCTGACTGCTGTTTAAATGTTGGTGTATTACAGACCTTTCTTGGCCAGGGCAAGCACAGTTGCGATTCTTCTCTGTTGGTTAAATTAAAACTGCATCCTGGTTGTGGAAAATCAGATGGACAGTAGCAATGACATAGTTGCACAATTATGCTATGAGATGTGGGAGGCCATGTCATTTTGCCTCATGCTAAGAGTCCTAATGCTGCCTTTGTGTTCTCTGGTTAATCAGTGCTTGCCAAAAGAGAAGGGAAGGCTGGAAAAAAAGAGGATTTATATGAAGGAAGAATGTGGGAGATAAGCCCAGAATAAAGAAAACTGAAGTAGGAAAAAGAAAACTGGGGATTGTAGAGCTGATCTGTCTTATGAACATATCAGTTTAGCACAGCTCTGGGCTTTGGTCAGTATCTGGTAGAAACAAGGACTTCAGGTGCATTGCCCTTATAGATACCTGAATTTCCTTTGTTAGCTTTAGGTAATTCAATGATGATTTGTAGGACATCCCAACTTTAAACTAATAGATCAGAATAACTTCCTGGATCTTTCAGATCTCTGTGCAGCACCTGAGCAGCAAGGGCGATACCAAGCAATAACACTCATGGCGAGAGAACTAAATACTCAACATCCAAAATGCATTGGCTTTCATGTTTGGCAGGTGTGATGCTGCACCTCTGATTCAGAACAGCAGCTTTCCAGCAACTCTAATACATCAGCATAGTTCCTTCTTTGGATGTGTACTAGCTCTGTCTTTTGTATGGAAGAATATATGTATGAAAGAAATTGGTTTTTAAATGATTACTTGCTTTCCTTCTGGCATTTTAGAGAATGATTTCTTCTTGTTCTTTCAATTCCCCTTTAAGTTTTTTTTTGATAGATTTAGTTATACCAAGTAATAGAATTGGCAGAGCTCACTGGGCACCTTGTTTTACAAATAGAAGTATAAATATTTTAAAAGAGGGATGGAGCACCTCTCCTATGAAGACAGGCTGAAAGAAGTTGGGGTTGTTTAGCCTGGAGAAGAGAAGGCTCCAAGGAGACCTTATAACACCTTATAACACTTCCAGTACCTAAAAGGGGACTAGAAATCACACAGGCAGATACAATAGGGGTTAATGGCCCCAAACAGAAAGAGGATAGATTTAGTTCAGTTATTTGGAAGAAATTCCTTACTTTGAGGAAAATCAGGCACTAGGACAGGTTGCCCAGAGAAGCTGTGGATGCCCCATCCCTGGAGTATCCAAGACCAGGCTGGATGGGTCCCTGAGCAGCTTGGCTTAGAGGAAGGTGTCTCTTTAAAGTCTCTTTCAACCTAACCATTGTATGGTTCTATGATCTGTTGGTCATGACTGTACTAGAAGAAACAAAATCTGGATTTTAGACAGCACCTACTTTATAAAAGTTTGCTACTTTGTATGTTAGAATTTTGCTTTGGATCCCTGATATCATGTTGTATACAGCAGTTTATCCATATTGAAGAGAGGCATCTTCTAGGCTGTTTAATAAGATGAATATTTATTCTATCACAAGGGATTCTGTGGAGTATTTTGAAAAGTACTATTATTTAAAAGAGGTTGTGGAGGTTGTGTGTAACAAACCAGGATTTTCCATGACTACTTCTAAGTGCAAGCAGAGCAGAGTAGTAATGGTATTCTCTGCTCCGTGTGATACTCCTGATAGCCAAAATGTTGTGATTTCCACTCTTCCTTTCCTTTATCGTCTGCCAACTGTCATGTTTCCTGTGTATTTCCTTTCTCATGGCAGAATTTTGATTTAAATAAAAATCCCAAACTTAATGTTTAGTAATAACAAAATGCTGCTATTCTCTAAGCAGTGCTTCGGCCACAGGTCTAACTTTGCCATATTAATGCTTTTATGACAGAAGAACAGAGACTTGATTTTAGACACCCAAACCACTAAATATTTTTTCTAAATCTCAGAAGTCTCCTTTTTCTGTTAAATGTAGAATTGCACCAAGACAGAACAAGAATGGAGTTAAACTCTTGAACTGTTGATTTTAGTCTGCAGTGGCTTCCAGTAAGAAATGCACATAAGCAGTTAAATGTATTACAGCTGAATAAAGTAATATTAAGGAGGCTCCTCCTCAATTGTTTGATAAGAAGAGTACTGAACATATTTAAAACAAGGTTTTGGTCTGTGTTAATGGACTGCAGTATTTGGGAAAAGCAAGAGATTTTGTCTTTTTTGGGGAAAGTTAAAAGTTACTTATGTACTCTGTCCTTTTTTTTTTTCATATCAGATTATCTGCAGAAACTATGACTGGGATATTTGGAAGTATTTCTTTAATTTGGAGACTGTGCCTCAGTTATGAAGGCATGCCTTCCAAATGCCTCCAGTAAATATAAGTTCTTTTCTAGGGCTACCCTAGTCAGTATCCTAAAATATGTTAGGATTTGTTGTGGCATGCAACAGGTGCACTCAGAAAGACTTAGTAATGAATGCAAAGACTGTTTTCTTCCCAAAATGGCCCATTCCTGTTCCCTTGGTAAGAATAAGTGTTGAAATATTTTCACAGAATGTGAATATGAAGTGCAGAGTCATGATCTAGTTATTTCACAATAGATGATTTAACAGTAGCTGTAAAAGGAGAGGAGGAGGAGACAGGAGAGGATAAAATATATTATAAAAATGATATGTGAAATTGTGCATCTATTTAAAGATAGCCGAAGTTATGTCAAGATAATATTGAAATACCTAGCCTTTAATTTGAAATGGAATATAGTAATATACTCTTCTCACTGCTGTCACATATCCATATTTTAATATCTGTGTATGGCTCTCAGGAGAGGTACCTGATGATTCCATCTGCAGCAGATGCCATATGAAAGGAAGAAATGCTACTGCTTATGTACTTTATGCTTTTTTCAAGGAAGGAAGCTCTTTTTCAAAGAGCTAAGTATTTTTTCTTGCTACTTTATAAATAAGTGCAATTTTTCTGCATATCTTTTCAGCTCATGGAGAAAACAGACAGAGAGTACTATACTCTGGATGATATGTTTGTTTCCAAAGCAGCCAAGAGAGCACGCAGTGGGGAAGAGGAGGAAGTACAAAGAAGAAAAGCAATTCGTGAGCACCAGCAACTTGCTGCATGCATGGAAAAGTGCCCCTACTGCTTTGATAGCAGTGAACTTTCTAAACATCTTATTATTGCAATTGGCACCAAGGTAAGAAAATAGCAATTTAACACAAGCATGGAAATAAAAGAGAAATGATGTTAGAGTGTTTAAAATTAGGAACAAAATTGCTTCTATGGAGAGATTTATTGTTCTGCATCTTACTTTCCTTGCTCTTCCAGTTGATTCCACAACTTCATCAAGGGTGAGGAGGAAAAAGATCTAAATCTGTCTGAATTTTAAAGCTTATCTTTGATGTCAGGACTTCACATTTGTAGAAGACAAGAGTAATAATGAAAGATCTCAGTGCAGAGATTAGACTGTCAGTGGATTTGTGGATGATTAAATCGCACTTCACTGAAGGAAATTTGAACTGGTGGAGTTGATATGAAAGAAAACTAGGTAGAGAATTCAATTTTTAAGCATAGAATCCTTTGAAATAGACAGAAGTTTGGTTTGGAAACCTTTCTGGTTCTGTTAATGCTTTTAAGAGTTGCATAAATATTTGGATTTATAACATCTGAAATACTTCAATATAGCCTTTTTGTAGTTTTTTTACTACAGTTTTCATTTATCAGTGATGTTTACATTTGATCTGAAGCTCTTTATAGGTAAAGAGTTACACAACTGATACAGGTATACAGAGTTACACAGCTGAGAGGTATACAGCAGACACAGTGATGTGTTTTGGATTTAGGATGAATCTAATGTTAATAAGATGCTAATTTTTTAGTTGTTGCTAAGTAGTGCTCAGAGACTCTTCTGCTTCTCGTACTGCCCCGCAGTGAGAAGGTGATGGGGGCACAAGAAGTTGAGAGGGGACATGGCCAGGACAGCTGACCCTAACTGACCTTATGGATGTTCCAGACCATATGACATTGTGCTCAGTGGATAAACTTGGGGGAAAGTTGGCCAGGGGCCAGTGTTTGGGAAGTGGCTGAGCAATAGTTGGTGGGTGGTGAGCAATTGCATTGTACATCTCTTGGTTTGTACCTTGTTGTTATTATTATCATTGTTATTTAATTTCCTGTCCTTTTAAACTGTCTTTATCTCAACTCACAAATTCTACTTTTTTCTTGATTCTCTCCCCCTATCCCACTGGGAACAGGGAGTCAGTGAACAACTGTGATGTCTAGCTGCCTGCCAGGTTAAACTATGACACAGAATATGCATTATATATCTATATCTACATCTACATCTGCATCTATATCTACATCTACATCTATATTTACATCTACATCTATATCTCTATATCTATATCTATCTATATCTATATCTATATCTATATCTATATCTATATCTATATCTATATCTATATCTATATCTATATATCTATATCTATATCTATATCTATATCTATATCTATATCTATATCTATATCTATATCTATATCTATATCTATATCTATATCTAATCTATCTATGTCTACATATTAAAAATGCATAAAGCCATATATATGTATATTAAAAAATACTGGGGTGCACTAAATAGTGTGGTTCCATAGCAGCTATGATGCCAGTTGGTTTATAAGGGTGATAATAATGCCTTGCTGGTGGAACTGCTCTCAGGATACTGGTTCATTTGATTTACTGGTAGATAATGGGCCCTTTTTAAAAGTATTAAAATTGCTAATACCTTGCTGTAGTTACTAGCTAATGGTTTCTGTTGGTTTGAATTTAGCAAATGATGAATTTCTTAGCCTTTGCAGTGGGAAGGTTTTTAATGGTGGAGAACTGGGCACATGAGTTTTTGTTTGCTTTTCCTAGGTGTACTTGTCTCTACCAAGCAGCCAGTCCCTTACTGAAGGTCACTGCCTGATAGCCCCTCTACAGCACCATACGGCAGCCACTCTTTTGGATGAAGACATCTGGGAAGAAATCCAGGTCTGCTCAGAAACTGTCTCTTGTTCTAACCATTTTGTAAAATAATTTTGTTGTGGATAATAACGTCCTTGTCATAAGAACATATTTTCATAATTTGCAGTCTGGCAGCTCTGTTCTGATTCCACTAAGGGGCAGAACCTTCTGACATTGTGGATGAAAATTAGTGGTCAAATATTAACAGGAAAGAGAGGCAGGGTAAATACTGAAGCAAATTTTCCATTTATAAGCACTAGAAGAAGTTTCCTGGAATGCTGCAGAACATGCATCCTTGGAGGTCTGTGAAACCATCTCAGAGGAATTTCTATTGAAAATGAAGAAGGTACAGCTGATCCCTTACAGAAAATAAAATAACTGGCTTCACAGGATTTTCTTGGGAGTGCTAAGGAAAAGAATTGTCAGAGCAGGCAGATCACTTAAAATTAAATACAAATATGTTGTTTACATATCTTCAGTTTTTAATCTGGTTTTGGGTGGATGTTAATTAAGAGAGAAATACCTTACTCAAATCACTGAGATCCTTGTTCAAAGCCAACTTTCTATCTTCTTTGAAAAGAATTATTAAAATAAAGCACCAAGCATGATGGGTTGTGCTTTCCAAGTCTTTTATGAAGACATTTTGAAGATTTTGAGTTCTGTTTTCTTTGGAGATGGTAAATCAAGGGAGGGATGTAACATGCTTCTGCCTAAGAGATTGACTGTTTGTCAATCCCCTATTCTGCCATCAGGATTATTAAAAGGGAAAAACAATTTGCCACCTCTTATATTGAAATATTGGAGACTATATCAGGCTAGAGAAAGGTTTCATTGTTGTAGTTGTGAGATTTAGAGATTTAAAACCAGCATAATTTATAAGTTTGTAATAATTTAAATAATGTCAGTCTTGCCTCAAGTCTGGCAGATGGATTCTCTGACTTTTCAAATTTGCCCCCACATTGATTCTCCTGTCTGATGTTGTTTCATATAGTAAATTATGCTCCCTTCCAGCCAGAAAGAAAAGGAGTTCTCTTGGTTATGACAGCCATGCCTAAGAAAGTTGGATAAGAAACAAATTAAGTGCAACAAGTAGGATCAGGAGGAACAAAAGAGCATGTGGAAAAGTGATAAATATGTTTATCCTCAATCTTCTGTTTACCCCAAGCTCTTAACTAAACAATTATGATTTTTTTAATTGTATGAGAAAGAAAATAAGATAATGAAAAGATAAGCAAATGCAGTCCCTGTCTTCAGTACTAGTCTTTACTTGTTTGAAAAGGCATCTAGTTGATAAAACCATTATCCTTTGATCCTATGAGTATATTCATAGACAGAATATAGATATTCTGAGATATTTCTTTGCAACAAAGTATTTTGGAAAGTGATGGATACATGATTATTTTTTTCCCCCAACATATATGTGTTACAGAAGAAGGAGTCTGGAAAACATCAGCAAGAGTATAAGCAGACAGTCAATGACTAAAGTAACTTTCTGATGCAAGAGACATATTTTTTATTACCGTTGAAGGGAAAAAACTTAAGTATTCAAAAAAGGTTGTGTGAAGTATGTGTTTTAGCTAACTGTTTTTACTGGTTTTTTTTAGGATATATTGGGCTAAAGCAAAAAGAGTTCCTTTATGCTGTATGCCTTTAAGCTCTTGAGTTTAATGTATTGTGTAGTTTAGACGCCGATGTGCTCGCTTGCCAAAGCAAATATGCATGGAGTATTTTTAATATGCAAAGATACAAATCTTTACACATTCTGTGTTGACTGAACTGTTGCATGTATTAATGTTGTGTGCACTCAAGCATAAGCCAAGCCTTCTTATTTCTCCTTATGGATGCTTTTCTCCTTTCCAGTGCTAATTATTCTTGATGCTTTGGCCTGCTCAGAATTTGAAGGGAAAATCCAATATATTTAAAAACAAGAAAATACAATTGGGGAAAGTTAGCTAACATCTGCTGATATTCTAGGTTTTTTGGTGGATTTTGCATTTCAGTTAACACTGCAGGGTAGCAGCAATAAGTCATAGTCTTTCTCAGCCTTTGGTGTCTCACCACATTGCTTGCTTCAGTGTGTTTCTGAAGTAGAGTTCTGGTGGCTGGAGTGACAAGGAGAAGACACGACATTGTTATTCCAGAGTAGCCTGTCACTCTGTTCTGTGGAGGCCCATGTCGGTCATGGAACACTGGGCAGTGTCTTCTGGCTGTAATTCATCAGTTGATTTAGGGGAATGGTGGCAGCATTCTCCTGTCACAGCATGGAGAAGCTCATTAGTGAGGAAAAATTCAGGGAACAAGGACCTGCTTTGAAGAACTTAAATGCCTAGTTTAGATATATATTTGGCCATGTTTCTTAGACTTTTAGTTTGATTTATACTGAACAAGATGGCAAAAGGATGGAGAGTTCAATGTCTAGTCATGTTGCATTAAAAACCTGGTAGTGATTTATTTTCCTTCTATTTTACTTCAGTACTTTATTTTTACAGTAAATTATGATGTTGCTGATGTGCATGTGTTTATGTATGTTTGATTCATCAACTCTCCATTTACATTAAGATAAGGAATCTTAAACCTTTAGATGGGATTTGGCTTTTAATGGTGCTGTTTGTACTTCTGAGCATTGTTAATTGGGAAAAAATACCAGTGTAAAAAGGACTACCTATGAATGATGTGAGTCTTAGGGCTATGGCATCTTGGTCTTTTAGGCTCCTACAGTTTCACTGATTTCTTGGCTTACACTTGGAAATGGTATGAAAGCACATGTAAGACAAAAATCTTCACTTTGAAAAAGCATTTTTCAAGATCTTGAGAAACTTTCAGACATACCCGCTCTATCAGAAAGTTAGATCTTTTGTGCACTTGAAAATGAGTTTGAATGACTCTTAGAATAAATCATCCCTTGTTCTTGATAATTTGTTCAGCATCTGAACATTGTAAGCTATAGAATGATGCTTTTGCAAATCTTGGATGCAAATGCCAACTGTCAAGAGCCAGGGAACAGCCAGAGCCAGCTGCTCTGCAGGAGAGCAAGTCAGGGGTTCAAGGTGATGGGCAAGGCAGGTGGGGGAGGTCACCTCATGACAAGGCACACTCCCATGGTACCAGGCCAGGAGGGTTCCTGTGCTAGTAGGCAAGGTCATCCATGGCCCTGTGATGGCCAGACAGGTTTACAGCGGTGACTTAGGTCTGAGATGAAGTCAGGGCCAAGAACTGCCAGGTACCTGGCTGGGCACTGGCATTCCTGAAACAGCTCAGAAGAGCCAAAAGAGGCAGCCTGGACTTAATTGCAGCTCCTGAATGACAGGGGGCCAGGCCCACACTTCTCACCACTCTTTAATAACTCTTTAATACTGCATCTCTTTCTACTGGACCTGATCCAGTTCACAACTGAAGTGCATCGGAGCTTCCCACCTACACAGGCTGCCAGAGCCCCAGCAGGTAGGGCCCAGCCCCTGCAGGGCCTCTTGGCTGTGTGCAGGACCCTGACACTGGAGCTATCAGAATTGTTACCTGAAATACACTTTGAGTAGGTGCAGCACCTTTTCCCTCTGACAGGGAACTGGTAAATGTAGCTTGAGGCCACATGTACTGAGTATTACATTTGGTTTGCTTCCATACAGTGAAGATGGTAGATTTATTTTTTGAGGCAATTATTAGTATTTTACTTAAAGATCAAGCATGTCTAGTGAAAATACTTTGATTTTTAAATTTTTTTTTTGTTGAACTGTATAATTGGAAGGAGTAGTAAAAGGGTATTTATAACTATAGTCAGTTAAAGCCAGGTCATTACCTTAGGAATTGCAAGCTTGGGACCTGTTAAAACCATGTTGTTTTATGGAGCACTACAGTTAAGAAGTTCAACATAGTTTCAATTTCAGCTGTAAAAATGTGTGGTATTTATTAAAACTAAGTTTGTAGTGTTAATTATATTGTGTGTTTCAAAATAGTTTCCTAGGCTTCCTATGTTTTCATCATAGGAAATATAGTTAATCTTAAATTAGTAAATAATAAATAATACATAATTTTCCTAGTATGATTGCTACTGTTTTCCATTTTATTGTTAGTTTATTACAAATATAATAAGCTAGTGAAATAGTACATTATATCTGAAAGTTCTGCAAAGGCAGTTTAAATAACACATTTTTTTTCCATTAAACAGATGTTCCGAAATGCATTGGTGAAAATGTTTGAAGCTAAAGACTTGGACTGCGTGTTCCTAGAAACAAACATGAGTATGAAGAAGAAGTATCATATGGTATATGAATGCATTCCTCTTCCAAAAGAAGTAGGAGATGTGGCTCCAATCTACTTCAAGGTACATAAAAATGGCTTTTTAGGAAGTAATTTGAATGAATATATCATAATTCATCTATTACTGGAAAAAAATTTATATTCAAGTGCTGGTTTTGAAAATATATATTCTTTGATCCTTCTTCTGGTCCATTCTTTGCTAATTCTCCTTGATCTTAAAATAAGCAGTGTAAAATAATTCAGTTTTTCAAGTGATCAGTGGAAGAGCTGTTTTTCACTGAGCATTTCTCCCAAGTCTAACTGCACTGAAAATACTAGAAAATGAGAGAATTGTAGCCTCTTGAAGTGCTTTAAGGATTGCAGTACTTCTTACTTGAGTACCATAAACTTAAAACACAATATTTGTGGCTTGGCAAGCATTAAATGAGAAAATAATGTTACCTATTTTAAGAAATACCAATTTGGATAGTATTTAATCTCCATTTTATTTCAGTAATCCTAAATTTTACATGTGTCTTAGGCCTCTGATGAACATTCTACAGCAGGATAGGTATTTCTTCCAGAGCTTTTCTGGTCTCTTTCCCCTGACCTTTTAAGAAAAGGTTCATGGAAGCTTCTGCCTGGAACTGAGTCCTCTCAGCTTTCAACAACTGACTCATTATTTGACTTTTATAAGTAAATTATTTTATTTGATTTTTGAAATACTATTTATACTTTCTGGAAATAATGTAATTAGGTTTTTATGAAGTGGGGCACTAGTGAACAACAATACAGTACCTTCTACCACATTTCAAATCTTCCACCTGTCAGATCTGACTGCTGTGCTCCAGGTGCTGGTATAACTTGTGTTTGCTTTGAATACTCTAGGAAAGAGAAAGAACAAGATTTAATGCAATGTCATTTATTTTGGAAGTATCTGTAATGCCAACTGTCAGTGCAAACTGGAAGTATTTACAATGCATTAAAATGCATTGCAAATGAAATTTAAAAGTACCTACCCTACACTATATCCAGTTCCATACCATGGGGAATACAGAATCAGCTTTGGGTTTTTAAGGGCAATCATCCTTCTAAGCTGGATTCTTCTCTTAGTCTTTAAAATACAAAAAAAAGGCTAATTTAGTGTAATGAATTTGTAAGAGGTTTTGTATGGGGTGAGTAAAAAGAGAATGTGACCTTTTATTTGAAACTTGTGTCAATCAAAACTTAAAATAAAAAAGACATAGAGGATCTGAATTGGGTAGGTCTGAAGATACTATATAATGTCTTTATAGAGTAGCTTGTGGAAATGTTACCAAAAATAAAGTCACTTTGTTAAGAAGTTATTGTTACTTGCCCTACTACAATGTACTTCACTACAGTTAGTTTCTTTATTTGCTGTATGAAGTCCTTCTTTATTTGCTGTATGAAGGACTGTTTTCACCTTTACATAAAATAATTTTACAGAAAGCTATAATGGAGTCTGATGAAGAGTGGTCCATGAACAAGAAGTTAATTGATCTTTCTTCAAAAGACATTCGGAAATCTGTAAGTAATGAATCTGAATTTATCATCAAATTCTTCTAATGGTTTTCCATTATTAACTGTTTCAAAGATAGAAGAAAGGGAACACAATTAGATTAGTGCATCAGAAGATGGCATAGGTATGAGGAGAATTACCAGTCTGCACTCTTAACTGACATTAGGGAAAAGATTCCCATTTATTTCAACAATTGGTGACTAAGCTGCCAGCATTAGTTGAGAACAAAGCTGACACTTTGAGGACATGTACTGGCATAATTTTCTTGATTAACTTTAAGAATTAAGGTAGATCAAAGATTTGCAAATTACTTTCCTGGAACAAATATGATTTGTCCTTTTCATTAACCTAGAACAGCTGTTTGTGTTGCTAAGTTTATGAAATGAAAATATAAATAGCATTATGAAATTTTTTTTGTAAAACAAGGGAACAGTACCCTCTCTGTCGCCTGGATACTGAGATGAAACATCTTTATATAAACAAACCTTAAAGAAATAATGCTGGATTGGTTAGGTTCAAAGATTGTTTTACCATTTTAATATTGAGGTGGAAGATGTGTGTTATATAGCTGTACATTTTTGTGAATATTATATATTTATTTAAGGTAGGCCAGTTTTCAGATTTAAGTCAGGACAGTTCTTCACAGTAATACAATGTAGCTGAACATAAATTGTTACACAGTTGTGCGATTTTAACATTATTTGTTGGGTAAGAAATGTCTGTAGGCTTCAAGAAGATCAGAGAGTTTGATTTAGAGACTGAGCTGAGGCTTGGGAATTTGGGGAGTTGTATTGGGAGATGGTGGTTCCCGCCTATAAGGTCAAACTTGGCTGAGACATCACCTAATGGGTAGATTGTGTGCAGAAGTTGTGAGAAATAAGACAAAGCTGACCTTTTCTTTAAGGTATCACCTGCCAACCCATTTTTCCTTATTTAATGATTTTTTAAAGTCCATTTAAAGTGCTAAATGTTTCTTGCTATGCCAGATTGCTTCTCTGTATTAAATCTTAATTATTTTTAGAGTCAATATTTCAAGCACTAGATGGAACACTCCTTCAGAACGTTGTGTGGTTATTTGGACTGTAGCAGAGGAAATGCTTAGGAATTGGAAGCTCTGTAAATCTTACCAGTACAGAAATGTCCTCAGCAATTAAAGGAGTGAAAAATAACTTGTTGCAGTGAAACAGCAGAAATTATTTGCAGTACTGTAGCAATAAATGGATCCACTTCTGTTAGACTGAAGGGTCTTTGTTGTGGCAGATATCCAGCATCTCTCCTGCTGGCTGACAGAATTATTGTCTGATTTGGCAAGCTGAGGATAATATCTGTCCGTTCACATAGAGGGGGTTTCTGGTAATCTATTATCCAAAAAGGGGTTTCTCCTTCCCCTGAGAGTCAGTTTTTTTACTGGGTAGATATTTCCTGTACCATAGGAATGTTGACCAAAGTCAGCATCTTAAATAAATGCAGCTTGCTAGTGGTTATCTTAAAATTTCTGTTAAAATTATGTAATTCATAGATGTGGAGTCAGGGAGGCATTTGGCCACTGTGAACACTGCTGCCTGGTGTCACCATCTCTTACCTGCTATTCCAGCTGTGGCCTCTGGAAGTTCTGCCACACTGTCATCCTCTCTTCAGTGTCTTTTTGTCCAGTTGCTGTATATTGTTCTTTTCCCTTACCTGTTTGCTTTACTGTTTCTCTGTTGCAATTTTATCCTACATGTAGTTGGTTTGAGAGGTAGTTTAAAATAAAATGTGATGCTATAAAACTGCAAAACCAAGTTCAAATTCGTTCTTCTGCGGGGAGGTTGACTAAATGCCAGCAATGTTTGTTAAACATCTGAAAATGTGGTTTTGCATTTGTAGGTTCCTAAAGGGTTGCCGTACTTTTCTGTGGACTTTGGCCTTCAGGGAGGATTTGCTCATGTGATTGAAGATCAACACAATTTCCCTCATTACTTTGGAAAGGTATTGTTATGTAAAAGATTAATTTACCAATTATAGTCCGTTTTGGAAAATTTAAGTAATTAAACCACGATGCTGCCAGAACAGTTACTTTGATGTTCTCTATCTGAGTTTATTATCTGTCTTTTCTTGATGAGTCATTGTAACTTGGTTGATTTAATGAAGTAGTTGATTTTTTCACTAGCTGATACTGAGATTGTGATTCTAAATTGGTGTTTCTTTTAATTTGATCTGAACTGCTGATATTTGAAATCGTGAGTATATAATCTTATAGATGGAAGACACTTACATCTACTTAATAATTTTCATGGCCATAGTATTGATACATAGGTGCACCTGCACCTGCTTGTATAAATTACTGTGCTTACACATACAGACAACTACTAAAATCCTCGTGTGATTAAATTGCTACTCCTGGTATGTATAGTGTAAAATGTATATACAGGGAGAGCTGTAATAAACTCTTCCTGTCTTTACTATGTCACAGAAAACATTTTTTTTAAAGAGTCGGTGTTGCAAAAACATGGGAGAAATTGAGGGAGAAATATAACATGAGAAACAGCAAAGTGAGCAGCTTTCTTTCTCTGAACTTACCGTAATCACAAATGCACTAATGCATTAACAGTCTTGCAATGTTAGGGTATTTAAGCAGTATATCAGTGTGCTGTGCTTACAAGAATTTTGCTGAGGCAACCATCTAACAACTGCAGTTCTGTTTACATTGGTATATTTTTCAGAATTTCAAGTTTTAATTAGCACTTGAAGAAAATGGACAATCTCATAATTTGAAAATATATGTTTCTTTATTCTGTGATAAGATAGTGTTAAGTAATATGATAATTTTGCATTTATCATTATCTATCTTACTTTTACTTGCAAAGGAAATTATTGGTGGCATGCTGGACTTGGAACCACGGCTCTGGAGAAAAGGAATCAGACAGAACTTTGAGGAGCAGCGGAAAAAGGTGTTGCAGTTTGCACAGTGGTGGAAACCATATGACTTCACCAAAAAGAAAGAATAAGAACAACCTGGAGTCAAGGACTATATAAGCCATGAATTACACTAAAGGATACTTCAAATGTTAGGAATAACACGAATATGTTATGTGTGGCTAATATATTTTAAAATATAGGATATTGGTTAATTCCTGATGATCTGTTTCTGTTTTGGACACTGGATCACATGTATCTGCAAGCCTGAAAAAACATATTTGTACAGTGAGTTTACTTTTTCCTTTTTCAACTGAGCCAGAAGGATAATATCCATGTGGCCATTTGAGTTCTTAAAAATGTAACTTTTGCATTTGGAGTTTTTATAATATTTGAGACAACTGATATTTTTTATATTGTATTAAGCCAGTGCTTAATTATCATGGTGAACTTTTGTCAAAAATGGTGTACATTTTAAGAACATTTTGATTAATACAAATACATTGCTATAGAAGTAAATTGTACAGAAAATAGTCTTTTTTGTGTCCTTGTGGTCTTTAAATTGAGGTCATTGCAGTAACACAAACATTCACAAAGAATGTGATTGATAAACCTGCTGTTCCCCCCGCACAAGAATGAATGCAATTTTTTGTACTTTCTTTCAATATGCAGTAGTGTTTTTCAAGCACAAAGGATCATGAGACAGTCCATAGCTGATGGCAAATGACAGCTTTAATAGTTACAGTTACTTTTGGCAGCAGTGAAAGAAGAATCTCAAGGGAAAACGCTCTCTGATGGCCAGCAAAGAAGAAAATCATCACAAGGATCTCCCCAGGTGACTCTTCTCCCCTGGGTGTCCCCTCTCATGCCACTGGTGGGTTTTGGTAATACTTTGCCCTAATAGTTTTCATCAAGACCAGCTCAAAATGTCTCCTTGTTTTTCCTGCTTGTGATGCTGTTAGAGCTGGTTGAAGCACGCTCTGACCAGAGGCAAGAGTTACGTGTTAATTGATTGTTAAGCATAGATGTCACTAGGAAATTGTCACTAGGAAATGCCTGCATGCTGTTTCAGGGACCACTTTCCACCATTTATTTGCTAGATTTTGTTTTTTTCTTTTGTTTAAAAGACATGAAATGAGGGTAGGGAAGTGTGAGGTGGGGAAAGGATGATTCTTGCATCAGTGTCCACCACTTCCTATGGAAACCCTAACATAACAGGCTTGGACTTTGCAGGGAGGGAGCTGGGAGAACAAGGAGAACAGGAGACAAGGACAGAAGGACATGGATAGAAACAATACAGCAGCACAGGGAAAGGGTGCAGACGTGTGAACAGAAGGCTGCAGTGCTCCAGGGAAAGGCTGCAAACGGTGGGAGGTGGAAGGCCCTTGGCATAGGAGAGGTTAAGTCTTTGTGTAAGTGTCTCAATGTGCTTCTTGTTCTTTTCCTCCTGAACTATTGCTCTGTACAGCTCTATTGTGAACTGCTCAGATTAAGAAATGGATACTAAATATTACAGGGTTGGATAAGTATTCATAGTCCCTTGGTGGTCTTTTGCAGGTTTGCTGAAGATGTGGTGCTTTCCTGTTTTTGCCCCACTTCCACATTTTGGCAGATAAGTCTGGTAGAGATAGAAATCTGCTGTGTTGTGAATTTTTTCTGTAGGATCTTTGTCAGTTGGTCCCACTGCAAGATAAGTAAATTAAAAGTAAGCTTTTGATGATGATTGTAGTGATCTAATGTCTGATTTACACTGTGTTCACCTGCAAGGTGTGGATAAAGGGACAGTTCTACTGTTCTCCTTAGGCTATTGGGAAGATTGCTTAGCAAATAGTAGCTTTGGATATGAATAGTAGCATAGGATATGAAATAGTATGAAATAGTAGCTGCTAGTAGTTGCTTAGAATGTAGCAATGCTGAACCAAATTTAGCTAAAGCACAGTCCTTGGTGGTGTAAAGCATGACTAAAAATTGCTTTCTCTGAAAGCATATGTAACCTCCAGTCTCATCTGCCTCCTGGGATGATAGCTGGAAGCAGCAGAGGTGACTGTCTTTTAAGGCTGTGGAAAAGTCTTTATCCAGTCTTTATCCAATGCTGTGCTGGAAATGAATGGAATTCTTCTTACATCACTTCTCTCAGAATTTGTGTTCCTCAAGGGAAGTGCTATGTTTCACGAAGAATATCCAACTTGTGTGTAGAAAAGTCCTCTGACTCATGGTCCATGCATATTTTATTATTCTGCTTTCAGCAAAACTACAAAACTACTGGTATTGTTTGGAAAGGACTCTGAAATATGGGATAAGAGCAATTCAAGCTAGTGATACAGGAAAATGTTTCTTACCCTTTCAGAAGTTTTCAGAATGGGAGAACTGTGTTTACCACATACACTGAGAAGAGTATATTGTCCTAATTGGTCGCAGACCAGAAAAGTGTATTGTCAGGTTAAGCTGTTCTTCCTCATAAGTATCTCTAAATATTCATGAAATGTGACAGTAAACACATCTTGTTAGGGCACTTTTGGAAGGCATGGTGTGCTTAGACTTCAGTCCTTACTCTTATAAATACTAAAAAAAAATTGAATAGGCCTCTTTCATGTGGAAGAATACCCAATAACTAAGTTCTTTACCAGTAAGATAGAAGATATTAATTCAGGTGTCTTTAGGGAAAGCAAAGATTGGAAGCTTGATTTCTTATGTTGTTATAAATGTGCTTCATGTAGTCTTTTGTGTGACCAGGGAAGAGAAGGATTTTCTTTCTTCAAGTGAATCTATGTATGTATTTTAACAGTTACCGGATTATATCCATGTCTTGCCCTGTGTTACAAGAAGATCATGTAATAGGTGCTGCTACTCTTCTGAAAGGAAACGTGTTAAAATATATAGTAATTCTCATGGTGTTCACCAATCTCTTGAAATCTCATGAAAGAAGAAAGATTTTGCTGGATCCCCTGAGAATTCTTTCTTAGGCTGAAATTTCTTCAGCATTTCCTTTTTTCTGCATTTGTCATTTTATCATTAAAGTATGTTTTTCTAAGTGACTATAGATGAAAAGTCATGGAAACACAGGCTGCTATACTCTTGCTTTAAGTGTAGCTGTTTGTAAACTGGATCTGTAATATCCTGGGTAAACTAGGACTAGATACTAGAGTACAAAGCATCTTTACTACAAGCATCTTTACCCTCCCTGTCTCCTGGGTGTGACCCAGACACTATACACAGAGGTACATCTCACACATTGGTTATGTTATAGAAAGCAGTCTGAGCTCATGATATGTGGGTAGTTGTAAAAGTGCTCAAGCATGTGTCTTTTTACACGTAGTCTGAGGGCAGCAGGCAGCCTGAAATTGCTCTGATGAGCCAACTTTTAAGTTCTGTATTTGAACTGAAAATGCATCAATTATTTTTAAATGTTGAGCTTTTGTAAAGCAAGTACCCTAGAGCATACGTGCAGTAAAAAAAAAGTGTAGCAAAAACCCGCAAGCACAATTAACATTTTAGAATAAAGTAGAAAGCTTTCTTCTTGGGCCACTATTGTTGAGGTAATGTTTTTATACAAGATTTTTCTGGCCATTGATGCATAGCTATTGGTCACCTGCAAATCTGGAATGAAAGATAGATACAGTTTGGTTTTAAGACCAGACAAGACGACTTTTCCACGTCTGTGCCAACTCTTTCTTCTGTGGTTTTAAGATGTTATTTGGTTCTGATATTTTATATGAAAATGAAAAACAGCATTTTTGGAACAGCATTGTAGGACAAAATATGAGCAGTGAATAGCTGATAAATATTTAATGGAGCATAAATACACAGTTGCCGCTGTACAGCTTCCCCTTGCCTGTTGTTACACGTTGCAGGGCTTAATTTGGGAGTGCCAAGTGATCTCTTATGTTTCTAGATGGTTTTATGGTCAGTTTCACCTGTGGGCTTTGTAGTTGTTTGAAAACATTACAGCTCTTCCATCTCTTCCAATATTCTCCCTTTTAGTGGAGAACAACTCTTTGAATGTTTGACCACAGTTCAGGAGGCCAGTGGGATGGAAGACAGCAATGAACAGTCATAATAGCTTTATCAATAGTGCTATCTCCAGATGGAACTGGGTATGTAGGCTTTTAGTTCAGAGTTAACATAGGCAAATTCAGTCAGAAATGGTAACGTTATGATCTTTCAGTTCCTTGCTCTTCTTTCCTGGCTGCTATTGCAGGACTTAGATTTTCAGTTTCTTATCCAAGCTGCTCTTCCATTAGGTAACTTAGCAACACTTGCTAAGACTTAGTAAGAACTTGCTAGGAATGGCTGGGTCAGCCTCTTAGCCACTGAGTCTGTACTACAATAGTGGATCTTTGCCTGAATCACCTTTTCCCATGGCTGACAGTGAGGATTTGCTAGTGTTATGTAGTGGAAAATATGCAAAGCCTGGTATGGCTACTGTTTGTTTTACACCAGCACTCCAGGTCTCTGTGTAACTGTGTGTTGGGATATGTACTGATTACATTTAGGGAATAAGTGCTGAGGCTTCATGGGATTTCACTAGAGCTACACTGGGCTGTACACCATTAAACATGTCAGAGTATGTCCTTTATCATGAGGAGAAGGTAGTTTTAAATATGCAAAAGAAATTACTACTTTGTTTATGTACTTCATCTGCTAATACTGGATTTATAAAATGTATTAAGTAAGCCTTAAGCCTTTAAGTGGTTTGTGGCATCCACAGAATCAGAGGAGGACAGGAGATAATTTTATCTAGCTGATCCAAAGGGAAATTCAAGTACATTTGTGATATTGGCATTCCTGATCTGTTTTTCACAATGAAACATTTGGTTTCTTATCTTTAATCTGATTTGTCCATGATTCACGTTTAGTATTTATTGTCTTGTCTGTTACAGATGTGTGAAACATGATTTCATTCTTCAGAGGCTGCTTTTGCATATCTGAGGACTGCAGTTAGACTGCAGTTATTCTTGTCTTCAGGTTAATCTGTGCATTTTCTTTCAATGTTTTCCTGTATTTTTTTTTTATTCACATTCTTTTGTGCTCTAGAGTCTCTCTGGTTGATTAAGATGGGATGCGATGGAAGTCTCGAGAGTTGATATGGTGTCTCAGAGAGTTGTTATCACTATGCCTGAAATGAGAGGTTGCTGCCATTCTTGGTGGAATATCCTGCTATTCACGGACACACACACACACCCCAGTGCAGTTTGCCTATTTCAGGAGACTATGACATTGTGAAGCCCATGACTCCCTGCAATCTTCAGATCCTTTCCTGCTCTCAAGTCAACAGTTTGCCATTATAGCAAATTACACCCAAGTTTGTGTTCTTGCTCATATTGTTATTGACTTCATTTCCTTTTTATAGACCTTTTTTATTTTCATTTTGATGAGATAATTTTGAATTCTACTTCTGCTTTTAAATTATTTTTACACCCTCTTAAGTGATGTACAAAATTAAGGAGCAATGCTGGATTGCAACAACTAGCAGTTAGTGCCACATCCTTGTTCACCCTGCAATATTTGTGTGCAGTGGCTAAACTGTTTCCCTGCTGTCACTTGGATTGTTGCTTGCTGCAACTTCTGATCCCATTATTCTTGCTACAGATGTGTCTGCTGTGGGCACCCAAGTACCAAATGCAATAGGAAAGGTTGTTTTAGTAGAGTCAGAATTTAGTATCATCTGTAAAAGGTGAGATGGAAATGAATTATTATCCAGGATTATATTCTGGTTTTCCTTTGGAAAAAAATGGCCTGAAATTCAGACTTTGCTGTTACACCTTTCTCATTCAGGTCATTTGACTTGGCTGGGTCTGTTCCCAGCCTCTTGCACACTAAGAGCACTGAGGGGGCAGAGGGAGAAACAGGAGATGTTGTGAAAACACTGTTCAGCCATATGTGAAACTTTAGTGTCCTATCAGCATTGTTTTGGTCACAGATCTAATTCACAGCACCAAGCAAGCTGTGTCCTCTGCTATTGGCAGAGCAGGGCCACTACTCAGCAGGAGTTTTGAGAGGCTTGGTTGAAATTATGTGCCATGAGTTCTTGCTGTGATTTACAGTCGGGTTGGTTGAATTTAAAAGAATATACTACTGATCATTCCTGAAAACTGTGAGGAAAATATTTCCTGTAATGAAAACATAGATTCAGGGTTTTAAAAGCCCTGAACAACTTGATAGGCTTCAGAAGGCAGGCTGGAAAGAGAATTTGGCTATTGTCTCTTTTTACAAACAGCACATAGCTTCTTGAGAGGTTCCTGTTCACCAGCTCCCACTTTTTTTGAAGTGTAGTCTTCTGTGGAAAGCTTTTGAATTATTTTCTTTTAGAGCAAAAAATACTTTGGCTGGTATTAGAAAAGAAACATATGATTTGGAATTTATCTGACATCAGTGTGAGTAGTTCTTGTCTCTGTATATAGCTGTCTGCAAAACTGTGGGTAAATAGCATTTTATATTTCCTATCAAATGAAAAAAACTTTAAAAAACTTTGTTTTAAAGTGGAAAACAAAAAGAATAGCATCCTCCAAGGAAATCTTAATCCTCAGGACTTTGATCTTCAGAGCTCTTTACAAACATGAACTTTGTAGTCTGAAGGTTTTGACAGACACAGCTCCCTCTGACAGCTGTGAATCTATTGATTGTCTCTTTGGACCAAGTGAATTTCCCCCAAGCCTTTGCCCATGCCCTACCCCAACCCAGTACCTGGGATTTGGGTTGCTTAGGGCACCTAGAAAACACTCTCAGAATCCATCTCCTTTTTGTATCCCTGGGATCCCATCCACTTCAGTTGTACACATCATCCTTGAAATGCTCTTTGTCCATGAACACAGTTTTAAATGATTTATGATTGTGCAGTCTTTTATTTTTAGCTTCTGTGCAAAGCTTCCAAATCAAATTTTGATGGGAACTGCTGTCTGTGATGATTTTATTGTCTTCATTTCCACTAATGAAAAACAAGTAGAGTCTTGCAGTTAAACTGTGTGGTTGTCTTCCTTAGTGTACTTTTTACACAAATCAAACAGGAATACAGGTAGATCAGAGCAGTAATATAATTCTGGCATATTAAATAATTAACTTAAAAAAGGTCAGTGAATCTCTTCCTAACAAAACAGCACTGCTAGAAAGCTTGGATTGTTTTTTAATGTTGGGAAGTGGGGACATGCAAGAGGATTGTGAGGACTCACAAGAGGTTGTGAGCTGGGTGGTGCAGTTGGCACAACAGAAGGTTGGGATGCCATCCTGTGGGGCTGGACAAGCTTGAGAAGTGGGCCCATGAGAACCTCATGACGCCTGACAAGTCTAAGTGCTACTTCTGGGTCCATCAATCCTGGACACGAGAACTGACTGGGAAAAGAAGTCACAGAGAGCAGCCTGGCCAAGAAGGATGTGGTGGTGCTGGTGGATCCAGAAACTGGATGTAATATGTCATTGTGTGCTCACATCCCAGGAAGCCAGTTGTGCCCTGGGATGTATCAAAAGTAGTGTGAACAGCAGGGCAAGGGAGATGATTCTGCCCCTCTACTCTGCTCTGGTTTTTATCATCATGTCATTCCTCAGTTCTGATGCTGCTGGCCCTGTGGTGTTTCATGTTTCTGCATTGAGTGGGCAAGAAAATTGTGATGCTTTATTTTCTTAAATTACCCTATATGCATTACTTGTTTTATGCAGATATCTTCATGCAACTTCTGAGAAGCGAAAACACTCAACCAGAAGATTTCTGGCCATGGAGTTTTCATTGCATGTTTTAGTTTTGTTTTGCTGGGTTTTGTTTTCCCCTGTAACACACTGACTGCAGTATATCTTTCAGGATGCCAACCAGAGTGCTTCTCCTGCATGGAATTGTGCATATCCTCTGTATATGACTGACTCTCAGTTCAGTAGGCTGGTTCTGCCTGATCCTGGGGAGTTCTTGGAGACCTGCGCTGCTCCCTTTCCTAATGGCTGGGGTCTTGGAGAGAGGGTTTATTGGAGATGGGCTGTGTGGTTATTGATTGTCTCCCACTCATGAAAGGGGTCTGTTGTGCAAGAGGACAAGTCTTGGGGAGTAACCTAAGAACTATCACGCTCACCTTCTCAGGAACCGTGTTTTCACATCTGGATCAGCTTATTAAGGATATTTACTAATGAAGCCCCAGTAAGGTGACACAGCAGCCAATTATTTTTTGCACTGAGTTCCCACTTGTTTAATGACTGACAGCAGGACCTTTTAAAACTGCAGGCCTGACAACTTTGTAATAATCAGTTATTTCAGTTTAGTCTTTAACAGCATGTTTAAATCCCAACCTGAATCCCCAAATATAATCACATTACAGACCAATTATTCTGCTCGCTGAGTCACTTTGTCAGTTTGACAGCATGCCTGGCAGAAAATTTCGAATCCTTTCAATTCTTTGATTAAAGAAATGAATTAATTCAGAGTTTTATTTTGTTTGGAGATATGGAAGTCTGACTCTCCCACTGATTCATAGTCGCCATTTGAAGCTGGAGAATTCTCTTTTGTGGTAAATGTAGTGAGTAGTCACAATTCTGGGCAAAATCTTTGGTTTTGCCATGCTGTGGTGATCCCTGTATTTGAAGGCCTTCTCCCTGCTTTTTTGCTTGTATTGACTAGAGGTTAACTGTATTTCACTCTAGCAGCTGTGAATGGCCAATGAGGCAAGTAGTCATGAAGAGGGAATTTATCTGTACAAAGGATGTCTTCCTGATGGATTATCATTTTAAACAAATATATGAAGAATATAAAGATATGTAGAGTGTTTGGAGCTGGGAAAGAATCCCTTTGAACATGCAGGTCTTCAGGTTGGAAGTTAGCAAATAAATATTCATAGAGTTTGACCTTCAGAATATTTGGTTGGCTTAGAAAAGTTGGGTATCTGCAGCCTGCAGTGAAGACTGAGAACTGTTAACAGAATTATACTATCACAGGTCTCTGTTTGATATATCTTTCTGCTCATTATAATGGGAAAGGAAGAGTATTAGTTTTGGCATTTTGAAACTGTTTCTCAAATGCCACAAACACGTTATGACTTAGAATTTACAAATATTGTATTGCTATCTGCATGCTGCAGACCAAATCAGCTGCTGTGCTGGTTGTTGCCCAGTCACATAATTAGGCCATGAATGTCATACAGCATTAACAAAAACCCCACCCAGAGAAGAGGAAAGTTCATACCTTTTCATTCCTGTGCTGCTAATGAGGAGTGACCTACAGGAAGGTTAGAGCTGGGGTGGGGTTCCTTCACAGGGTGCAGTCCCTGCTGGGCAGATGTGGGCAGCACAGGGCAGTGTTTGATAGGAGGGATGATAATCCACTCAAAATTAGGGAAATTAAAGTTATTAGAGAGCTATGTTAAGGCATAACAAGAATGTGTAGGGATGCAATCAAAAGGACTAAAATGTGTAGTGGATCCAGTGACTTTTAGGCTCATGAAAGACAAGGAGAGAAGTTTAACACCTGCACTAAGAGGAAGGCAATGATACCATGGCATCATTGCTGAGCTAGGAAGACTCTCAAATAACTGATGGTGCAAAAGAGATATGAAGTAATTTTGGCTTTTAACTTTATAAAAAAGAAAAATTTTGACCAGACACTAAACACAATTAAGTTTTCAAAGGGGAAAATAGTTGTCAGCAGTAAAGAAAGAAGAGGTAGAACAAAATATTCAGTAACTTACATGCGTGTCAAAAAATTTTTTTGACAGCAAGAAACTAAAAAAAAATCAGCAAAAACTATCTGGATGCTGTAGAATATTTGGGGTAGATGTGAAAATACCATTAATAAATATTTACAGATACATTCAAATATGGTATGTGTAAAGTTGCCTAGACCTATGTCCCATAGCTCTGTTCCTGTTCTCAAGGACTTTTGAGGGGGATGGGGGGAAGAAGCAAGCAAGCTTTCAGAGAGAATATATTTTTTTAATGTTGTCTTCATGAGAATCTTCACACTTCCTTTAAAAGTTACCTTTCCATCTAAGCAAAGCTTTCAGTATTTCTACTTTGAGTTTTCTGTCATTATGCAGTCTAAATAAAATTCATCTTTGAAAAATTTATTTCAGGTAGAGCTTTACTGCCAAGAAAGAGTATAATTTTCACTTTTCTCTTGGGAGTTTGTGCAGCAGAAAGGTTGTTTTGAAGTGCATGAAACCTGCTCTTTGTGCTGGGTAATTTTGCACCCTCCAGTGGCCATGAAGCTTCTTTTTTAGTCCCAAATTCCCTGAAGTAGACAGAACACACTGCTGCAGGAAGCAAAATGTTCAGATTCTGAAAGCCATCTGTGTGCTTTTTTCCTATAATCAAATAATTCACAGCTGTTTCCAAAAGGATATATTCCATTAACTCTGTGCTTTTATGAAAATTTTCTTTTCACTGTACTCTATCACTGCTGGGGAAAAAAAATGTAAATCTCACGTGTGACATTCTGTTTATGTTTAATAAATGCCATAGGTAGGCAGGAGTCCTGCAGCATTTTCTTGTCACCTTTGGCAAATTTTGTAGTATCACAGAAAAATGGCCCTTGGGAATTAAAAATAATGATCTGTGATTCCAGGTCTGCATCTCTTCCTTCTGTTGGGACAATCCTTCCTGAGAGGAGAAAGTGCTGGCACAGTTTGTGTATTCTTTCCAAGGCAGACATCAGCAAGAGGTAGTGAATTTCTGAGTACCTCAGTGGTTACCTGGGTTTGTTCCCACTAAATCACAGACCTGCTTGATACTTTTGTCCATATGTGGAAAGAAATATCTTTCAGATGTCCATCAATATCCTCTGGAAGAGACCCTGATATGCAACTGCAGAACTGTAGATGTATTTTGAGCAAGACCCCTTAGCCCTCTTGAATTTAGTTTTTACATTGAACAATTTACCTTTTGTCCTCTGAGAAGCCACCAAAGGCAGTGCTACTCATGCTGGCAGGTAATCCTCAGCCTTCAATTCTTCTGTAATGCATCAGAATTTGCTTGGAATTTACTTCTGCAGTTTCACTGAGAAATGTTTCAAAAAGTGTAGGGTTTTTGCTACTCAGCAGTGAGATGCAAGGAGTAGAATACATCTCAGCTTAAGTTTGGGGGATGGGGTGATTTCCCACCAGTATGGGAAGGTGTCTGAACTCCTGTTACAGTCAGTATAGTGAGCAGAGCTGAGCGTGATTCAGTCTCCTCAGAGTGGGTGGTGTTCTTGTGATGAATCAGTGACTCCAAGCCTGTCCTGTCCTGCCTGGCTCTCCACGGGCTGTGATGGGAGCTTGGCACCTGCCTCACACAGAGGCACCTGCACTGCAGAAACCCAAATCCAAGAAGGGTGGATTGTAGCCTGTGTTTTTATGTAGAAAATCACTGTCATTAATTTTTACTCCTGTATAGGAGTTATATCCTTTAGAATGTAACTTCTCTCCTGGGAGTCTTGCAGCAGCCATCAGAACACTTGAATTTTCTTGCTCTGAGATATTAGGCAAATTGTGTCTTATTAAAGGTGGGAAAGTTTAATATGTTTCACAAATTGAATGTTAGATGTTTGGTAATTTATTTTAATGTTCTAAAGAGGGATGGGATATGCAGGGAGAACTGAGCGAGCATCTGTCTAAAGCCACAGTATTTTAACTGAGGCCAGTCCCCAAAAATGAGGGTAAGTTTTCATATAAACCAGTAGTTATAATTCAGAATTCAAAGGAATTGGAAAGGTCTCAGAGGACTTGCAGAAGAAAAATGTTTTTCTAAAATCAGACTAAAGAGAACCTTGGGACCTGCACTCTTTTAACCCATACCTTGGAACTAGGAAAAAAGCAAGTAGACCTCTAATGGTTGATGTATGTAGGTAAGAAAAAAACAAACAAAAAGGATTTTGAAAATTCCTCAATACTGTTTTTTGTTTAAATGGCCTACAGAGAAAGCAGTAGATATAATACATATGGAATTTTTATGATTATGTAACTCATGTGTGATACTTCCATAATCAACCTAGGAGGATAATGAAACCCTGGAAATGTTGGTACATTCCGCTATTCAATTCACATCTTTGGTCTCTTATAGCACTGCAATCCAGATGATCAGTGTGATGCTGTTAAATGTCATGTGGTTGTTAGGTTTAGGAAATATGGTTTTTATAGCTTTAGGACAATCCTGAAAATGTGAAGAACAGCAAGGAGGTTATTTTGGCAGAATGGGAATTACTTTCAGTTTGTACTCGAATCCACAATCAAGATGAAGGACCTCTTAAAAACATTTTGCTCAAGATGAAATGAGGCATTGTAGCAACACGTGATGCTTCTGAAGTGTAGTTTTGCTGCCTGTCACATAAAAACAAGATGGTAAAATAAAGAGGTGATAGAAAATAATGAAGGATGTAGTTTGGACAGAAGCAGTCAAATGTGTCTTCTTATTGTCTCCCTGCCCTTATTGAAAAGAATATGATTTTCTTTTCTTTCCCCAATAAGTCAAATTTAAACATGCCAGTTGTGTTCTGCTGGGTTCCAATTCTCAAGTTCTCATTGCACAAATGGTGGTATATATTCCCCTAGGTCACATCAGTAGCCTCTCCCTCTAACTGGATAAGCCCCTGTGTCTATGAAGCATTTTATTTAATGATTTCAGTTGTTTGGGGTTTTTTTTTTGCTTTCCCTGGGACAGGCCCTTGAACAGGTGAGATCTCTTGCTTCACACCATTGTGGATAATATGGCACTTTCAAATAATCAGAAATCCCAGGGGCACGATAGCTCCGGTTTCTGAACCTGTTCTGAGCACAGCCAAAAAAGAGGAGTTGCTAGTGTGGAGCTCTGAGCTCTTATGCTGACAGCAAGCCTGTTATTTCAGACAGGACATGTATCTTTGGAGGATCTGGTGTTCCTTGTGGCTCATGTTTCTGGACACACTGCAGGAGCATCAGGAAATGGAAAATTTAGTAAAAGTAGCATACAGCTGTAAAGGTCAAAAGTTTGATTACGGATTCATGACAGCTTACGTTTGCAAAATGGTCTCTCTTTTTTAAAAATTATTGCTTGAGGGGCTGGGAAGAGTCCCTGGCTCCAGACTAAACAGCTCACAAAGTGGCATCTGTCCTCCAAAGTTCCCCAAGCAAAGGAGTAGCACAGATATTTCCCTAAGCTTGAGAAGATTATACAATTGTTTTATGGATCTTGACTGCCACTGTGATTGCTATTGCAGCAGATGAAGTTTCCTCTATCCTTGTGTTTTGTTGTTTTGTTTTGTTTTGTTTTGTTTTTTTAATAACTTTATTCTGTTGGAATGGCTCAAGACTTTAGGAATGATATGCAGTGGTATTTCTGACTTTGCTCATTCCTGGTAATATTGATTTCAGACCTCTAACTCAGTTTTCTGTTAGCATGATGAGTTTATTGTCTAATAGCTATTTCTTTGCTGAAACAAAAGTTATTTGAAGAACAGAGAAAATAATACACTATTTGATTACTACTTGGGTCTCCAAGAGGATGAGACAAGAAATGCTGTGATTCCAAATGCATCATAATCTATGGGAAAGATTCGCAGCCTGTTACTGAGAGATGGGAAACTGAGGTACAAAAAGATATCTTTTCCCCTTATGCTACAGCTGTGATACTTGTATTCAAGATGTTTCTTGTGTATTTTCAAGTCTTTCAAATTTGATCTGATGTGTAAATAACAACTTTTAACTACCTGTAGCAAAAGCTTTATACCTTGGAATTATATTTCCTCCTTTGGTGAGACAGAGACAATTGGAACTCAAGCCAACACAATCCAGTTAATAAAAAAAAAACTTTAGTTGCTGATAAATGGACCAGTAAAAAACCTACAAACCTACTCAGGCACAGCCTTGAAGGCATCAACCTCAGTTTTGTCACTGATAGAGAGAGAAAACATGATTATTGCAAATGTGTTCAGAATTTGAGGGGGATTTTGGGTGTATGAAGCTTATTTTGGGATTTCAGAAGAGGTTTGTGAGATTATGTAAAATTTATTACAGGAAGTTTAGGGGAAGGAAAGGGATCAGGGTAAATGGGTGAGAAGCATGAAGCAATGACAAAGAGGGATAGAAATGGCTCAACACACTGAACCCTGTGCCTGCCCAGCATTCCTGTCCTATCTTTGTATTAAATCCTTTCCCCAAACCATTCTTTCTTTGTAATTTTCCTGGGCTGTTTGTGACAACTGTGAGGTCCAAGTGTCAGCATCTGGAGAAGGACTGACGAGGTCCAGTTGTCAGCATCTGTGTATGAAATACCTAAATGAAAGTAACTGGAAAAATCCGTGTCCTGCTCCTACGACTGCTAACAATAAAAGAAAAAATGTTGTGTAAAGGTTGTGTCTCATTTCCGTGAGCTACGGAAAACACGCTTTCCTAAAGCTCCCACAGCACCAAATGTAATGACTCATTGCCTCTGTTTATTCCTTAATTACCAAGTTCCTATGTGGGGGTCTCAATTTACGACAACACGTCTCACTGGCATGACTTTGATAATGACTCTGCTCCGTGGCATGTTTGAGCTCAAGCATGGAATTAGGCTGAGGGAAAAATGTTTCCAGTGGGGTTTCCAGTGATGGATGCCTCCACCATCCCCAGCTCCAGCACCTACTGACTCAGAGCTGAAGAGAAAATGACTAGAAAATTCAGAGGGAACTGCTGTACTTGCCAAGAAAGCGAAGCAAGAAAACAGTAAGATTTAAGGGAGAAATCGGTGATTTATGTGGTGGTACAGGCTGAGCCACATAAAGAAAATGACCACTTCCAGGTTCATATTCCATCATTATGCACTTCCCACAGTGCTGCTGGACACAGACTTGAAAATGATGCTGTTTTACTCTGTAATTTGGATGTCAGAAGGAATTGTAGTTACCCAGTTGACTGATGTCCAGCTTTTATCTGAAATTTGCTAATAAAATACCCTTGTTTTCCTGACTGCCTGTAGTCTGCTCATGCCTGCTCCTACCTGTGGCAGAGCCTTGATTGATTGCACTGGTGGCGATAATGCTTCTGTAACAGGAAGTCCTGCCAGCATGAAGAGAAACTAATCCCAAAAGAGAGACAAAGCACAAAAGGGGAATCTGCTCCAGGCATGCTGGCAAAGTTGATCAGAGGGGACAAAAGAGGAACTCTGCTGGCCCTGAAAATATGCCGGGTGAGGGTGCTGAGGGTGCTTGGAGAAAGTACAAAAATGGGTTTTGAAAATAACAAGGAAAACAAAACATTGGAAGAGCAATTGAGAGAAGAAGCTTAGAGCAAATATTTTCCCTCTTGTTTTCACCCCAATCAATATGAAAATTAGGAGAGACAAAAGTGTTTTCAAGAGGTCTGAGTCATCTCTTCTAATGTGGGGAAGAAATAGTCTGCAAAGTCCTCTCTCCTCTTGAGGGTGTGCTTCTGGAATTCGTTCTGCCTAACTGAGGTGGCTTTAGGCCTTGTAGAGAAAATTGGAATTGCATTTCATCTACTTGCAAGCAGAAAGAAATGTGTTGGTGGTAGTTGCTGAGCTTGCAAGCACCCACTTTTGATGATTTTGGTTTCAAAGGTGGCACGTATTACCACTGAGTAATTAAAGGCTATCCTAATTAATCTGGACCTACAGATCATAGTGTCTCTGAAATACATTTTCTCCATTAATTAGTGATTTTAACAACGTGGTTAGGTACAAAAAAGTCTGCACTTCCCTGGCAGGGGATTTGCTCTAGCTTCCTTTATGTGTTATTTTTTTTTTAAAGAAAATCAAATCTGATGCTCTTTTAAAAATCTTCATTTGGCCAATCATTCTTTGTGAAACCCTACTAAAAGAAGTTTCTTTAGATGCTTAAATTGAGGATACAGGAAGAAATAACTGAAACACATTCAATCTGAGGAGCTGGAGATGACTTTTTCACCAGCTTTTTAACCAAACTGGTATGGGTTGCCCAACACATGGGCTACAGGTCAAAAACAAAGATTTCCTGGCAAGTCCAAGGACAATACTGCATCTTGACTTGGCTTTTTCTGTGCTGTCAGGACAACATCACCCAACAATGACTTGTGCTTATTTATTAGTTATGTTTTTCTATTGAGGAACCTCAGCACAATTTGACCCCTAACAAAATTTGTTCCTCCTGTGCAAAGGAATGACTCAGGTTTTTGTAGCTGTTGGGCCTGACTGAAAGTATATTACTCACTTTGTATGAAAATTAATGCTGGAGACATATGACACTGTAATGGCTGCTCTACAGCCAATTTTGTGGCCTTTGTCTCTCTCTACCATGATTAATCTTGTATTTTTTGAGGAATTTCCAACTCACTTATTGAAATTTCCATCAACTTAATGTTCAACCCTCAAGATGTTGCCTAATTTTCTTATAAGAATTATCCAGGAATACAAAAAGATGGAGATTCTTTAGTCAAAGGCAGGTTCTCCTGAGACACAACAGTTCTTCCTCTTGGCATTATCTGAGTTTGCATGAAAAGCCTTGGGGAAGGAGGCAAACCCTTCATTGAAGGGTCTAAATGTCCTCTTGCAGTAGACACCCTATGTACAAAATAAGATTATGCACTGCCCAAACAGCTTAAAGCCCAAAGAAAAAGAGCCCCAAACTGATGAAAGGAGTTGGGGAAAACTGCCATTTATGAATAGCGGGACAAATGCTTCCTGCCCAGCTGTGGATCTTAAGTTGGACAGGGTGCTGGGCCATCTTGTCTACACCATGATTTTGCCAAGAAAGGTTGAACCAGGTGATCCTCGAGGTCCTTTCCAACCTGGTATTCTGTGATTTTATGACTTTTCAGCCCAAGAAAATTACACTAACACTGGAATGGTTTTATGTTCTTTCTCCCTAATGCAGTTACTGGGACATGGCATCTGAAACTGCTACAAGGAGCAGAAAGAAAGATCTGTAATAAACACATCACTTTAGGTTTAGAATGGGTTCTGTACCAAGGTGGAAAGACACAGGATGCCACTAAGTACTTTTCAGACCTATTACCTTAATACAGATGACAGAGGTGCATTTAGATAAAGCTGTATAAGCAGACAAGCAATATTTAGAGAAGAAGGGCAATTCAGTGCTTAGACTGTAGTTGGTTTTTGTCAGGCCATTGTGATGGAATGGCAAAAAATACCTGCATAATAAGACTCTGGTAGATGCAGTACAAGGGTACAAATACAAGACACAGATATTAGCAAGATGATGAAATTGTTCTTGTAAAACCAGATGTGAGACTTGAAACCACCATGAGAATAGCAAATGGTGCTGTTCATATAATCAATTTTCTACTTTGTTTTTACTACAGTTTAAAATAATTCCAGAGAGAAGAAGAATGAGAGGAGATTTTTTCCCCTACTATTAAGATACTCCCTGCAAACACTGTGGTGAAGCTGAACAGAAGAAGGAAATCTCCAATACATCAGTAACTGTTAGAAATTGTGTATCTGAGCTCATGGCTGAGGATGAATGCTATTTTTGCTAGAAAATCAAAGAGAAGATATAAAATATCAAGGGATAGAAAAGAAAAAAGGGAAAAACATTAATACCAAAGAAATGACAGCTAACACTGGTTTACATCAGTAGAGATTACAGCCCTTCTTTTACTAATGGACTTTCCAGAGGTAAAGAGTTACATCAATTTATCTTGAAATGACACTTGCCAAAGAGCATAGTGTCCATTATAATCTCATTTAACAAACTGCTAGGCCACCTAAATATGCTTTCTATCTGAATTATCAACTGGAAACATGTGCTTTAGCAATTCATTAACCTTCCTTCTAATTATGTGGGTATAGGCAGCACTCTGCTGTGGCCCTGCAGAACCACAGCACAAGAAAATTTATTCTTTTGCTCAAAGTACATGTTTGTTACTGAAAAGGGGAACAGGAAGGTAAGAGGGATGTACCCTGCCTTGGATTTACTGGAATTGTTACTTACTTGTTCAGAATTAGCCATTACTTCAGTACAGATTTTATTACAGGTCAAAAGACACACTTGTGGAAGCAAAACCAAATCTCCTACTAAAATAAAAAATAAGAGATAAAATCAGATACAGTGTTTCTACTTCAAGGAAAATATAAATAAGTACTTCATTAAAGATGTTCTAGAGGAAATAAGCTGGCTTGGACGAGTTCTGAACTTTGGGGACCTTTGCTCAGTGTGGAGCCAAGTTCAACCTTTGCAGTTTTTCTGAAGGGAATGTGGTGGTCTCAGAGGATGAGAATGCTGATAAGCACCAGAGATCTCCTAGGCTACAACATCTCATATGCAGTTTAGAGGGGAGTCCAACCTTTGCTGCTTTCAGGGAGGAAACAAACTTCCCAGGAGACTTTTGGGGCTTACCTCTGTTACAGAGGGAGTGTGTTTGAAATTCTCAGTGTCTGGAGGTGAGTTCCTGATGTCTGACAGGAACATTTTTCAGAGCTTTGAATACTGCATTTTCCCAGGTTTAGTATTCATTATTTCAGCTGTGTCATGTTACAGTGATGTCCAAAGGCTGCTAATGCACCAGGGCAAACCTTGGAATGAGAATGGGGAAGATCCAAATATTCTGTGTCTTCTTTCAGTGCTTTTGGGAGAAACACCAGGAAGATTTCCAAGGTGTTTTTCATCCTTCTCTATTTCATTACTCACATTCATTCTCTCACTCCAGGAAGGGTGCTGCAGGTGTTGTGACAGCTGGGGGACAGGACTGTGGCTTCTAAGAAGTGCACTGTCTCCTCACTTAGCATGTGAAGAGGATGCCTGCTGATGTGTGTGCTTGAGTTGCAGCAAAGATTAGAGCATGGACCTTCCCTCTGCTCCCTGGTTGCACAAAGGCAAATGCCTCAGGAGCCCTGGTCCATTACTGTGGTTTTTATGTATGAAGTCTGTCACCAGAGCAGACAGGAAAAGTGAGATAGAGCCCCTCTGATAGAACAGGGGCTATCAGCTGTCTGCTTAAGGCCAACATGCCAATATCATCACGGGAATGCTCCTGTTGGGTCCATGTCTGAGCTGTGGAGAGACCCTCATGGTTTGTGTTTCACTCACTGGAATGTAAATTACATCACTTGAATTTCCTTTACTACCTGCTGCCTTACCAAAGATTTTAGCTCGAGGATATCCCCTGATGCACTGTTTTACTGTAGTGAAACTCCATTTTGGACAAGAAACTAGGGCTTTCTGAGGAGGAAAGCTGTTATTTTGGGTAGAACAAGCCCACCATCTCTCCCCTTATCCAACAAAATGTGTACAAGGTGAGCCCTGGGAGTTATTTTATTGCTATTCCTCACCCCCAGATACTCAAACCCACCTATATGTGAATAACTGGTGTTACTTCATTACCAGATGCTGCTGCACATCACCTGTGTTTTTTTAAGGAAGTGTGGCTGTGAATATCTTTACATGCAATTTTGAGCACTGCGCATGTTCTGCCCAGTGCCTGGGGGAAAGTGGGTGCTGCTGGCTGTTTTTCACCACAGATGCCTAAAGACAAAACATGAATGTAGTGAGGGATGTAAGATTAAACATCCCAACCAGCTCTTGCTGCTGTATCAGGGTGAGTAATTGCACAAGAAGCAAGATGCTTATGGAAGAGCCTTGGATTTCCATCTGGTATTCCATTTAGGTTTTACTGAGAGAAGAGTGGTCACATGCACAGGAAGTGAGTGCTTGACGTGAGCCTTGACGCTTTGTGGTGGGCTGTGACAAACCCTGAGGTTCACTGCTGCAGACTGGCGACACACACAGCAGAAAATCTGATATTACTCAAATAATGAATTTGAAGGAGTAATGGACAGGGATATCTCTTCCAGCATTTCCCTGTTAGATATCCTCTGCCTGGAAAATGGGGTATTTATTATTCAAGAAGATCTGCCAGGGCATTGGGATTCAGCCCAATCAAATGTTTTTGTTATGATGGGGAGGGCTAAGACCTGAGTGGGAAGACCATGAAATGACTTTAAAGAGTGGCTTTCTTGCAGGAACCTCCCTGTTGACAGAAGCTTTTTCATTTTTAATGCCATGTGAAGTGCTGTGTACAGCAACTTGCTTAAGTGAATGAGTAATGAGTAATATGAAAGTGATATTATAGTGCAATATAACATAAAAACCCTTGAGACATTCATGACAAGAATTCCACCTTTTTGTCTCAGTGTATTTCAAAGTGCCCTACAGGAATCTTTTTTCCAGAAGAAAAGCTGAGTTATGCATTTTCCTATTATATCCAATTGTAGACAGAGTTTTCTGTAACAAAAATTGAGCTGTCTCTGGAGTGCCTTTATCTCTTAAAATTGGAAATCATCCATGAGGATGTGTGACCTTGTTGTCAGATTCAGTATTTCTCTTTGGATTTTAAATCTGGTATTCTCTTGATATAATAGATGGCTCTGTGGGGCTCACCAGTTAGGTGTGGAATAAGAAAAGCGTGTGGAAACTGACCAAACTGGCAATAAAAATATAACTGCTTAGATTTTCAAACACCTGTTTTCAAAAACTTGGCAGAAAGGGTTAAATATACTTGTAAATGTACCTTTTGTAAGGCTTTTCCTAACTGCATGCTAAGTGGCTAGAAGTCTCTTTGGATGCATAAGGGCAGATGATGGTACAGTTAATGCTTCAGAAACCTCTGGAACATCTGGGATCCCAGCAGGGATTAAGCCTCGGCTCACAGGTGATACTGAGGACCATTCACAGTCTTCCTAAGCAAGACTTTCTTATCAGAGAGAATACTGCAGCAAACAAATTTCAAACACAAGATTATGGGCAAAGTCTAATGACCTTTACAGAGCCAAGGATATTCTCCTTGCCTCCTATGTCTTCCTCAGATTTCTGCCTCCTCTTTGCACTCCTGGGACTGAGGAAAGTGTTTGTGGAAATCTTTGCAATTCTCTCTGGAACTCTCCTAATCCTCGCTGTTTGTTCCTTTTCTCCTTGAGTCCTTCCTCCACATGTGCACCATAATGCTGCTCTCCAACCAATCGGTTCCTGCATAATGCCCTGTGAGACCCAGGTTTGTGGCTAATCCCTGCCCCATACTTGTTGTGTCTTCACCCTCAAGGTATTGCCTACAGCCCCAGGAAGCGACACAAAATACAAACTCCAGAGAAGAGCTGAGCAGGAGGTTTGGATGCTGAAGGAGATGGTAGGGGGTTCAGGAAAAATACCTGTGCAATGGTACATTCCTGACTGCAATACATGTGAAGCACTGCAGCCTTTGAAACAAAAATCCTTGGAGTGCCTCTTCTGCATAGGGCACCTGGAGATGTGCTGAGAAGGCTGGAAGGAGAGGCATGGAGCTGCATGGTATATTTGAACTCATTTGTGGATGGATGGATGGATGAATGGATGGATGGATGGATGGATGGATGGATGGATGGATGGATGGATGGATGGATGGATGGATGGATGGATGGATGTCTGATAGTGATCCCTGCATATCCTAAGCATTATAATGGAAATAGGATTAAGAGTTCCCCTCCCCCTGCCTTGAAACCACAGTTTCTGCCAGGGCAGATGATTCCTCTTCTGCTTCAATGTTCAGCCCTTATAGTCCCACCTCCTGCCTTACCAACAGGTGTGGGAATCCCCTGTGCTCTCTCACAGGAATTTTGTAGGTTATAAATTTGTTAAGAAGCTTAGTCACAATAATTACAAAGACCCTTCTTTATGGAGTGCTGTAGCCATGGGACCTGGCTACCCTTGACATAATAAGATGGAAAAAAAAGTACACTTCTTTTGGTGCAAGGACAGATTCAAGGTTTAATGCTGTGCAGCTTTGTAGATGCTGGCATAGGGAGGGGAGACAGGCTTACTCACAGCAGAACGCTCTCATGTCATTGAGAGCTGTGTCATCCCACTTTCCCTGGGGTTTCTCCACCTTTGTTTGGAGCCCACAGATGGCCCCAGAGGTGCAGTTGCTGCTCCATGGGCCGAAGTGACCCCCAGAAAGCCCCCAGCCCTCCAGGTCGCTGCCGTTGGAGCAGGCGAACTTCACGTTGTTGACGGCCGTGTTGTCCCGCAGGTACTGCCACCTCTCCACACGCAGCGAGAACGACACCAGCTTGTTGCTGGAGCAGAGCTGGGCCTCCGTCCAGTTCCCCCACCTGCCAGAGGAAAAAACAACTTATCAAGGCTTGTCCTGCCTCTGCTGGGCTGCAATCAACACAGTGACCTGCCTGGGGCCCTGGCAGTCCTGGGGCAAGGGATGTACATGGGGGTGGCAGGTTTCTAGGAGCACCTGCTTCACTCTCCCTCTCCATCGTCCCTGGATGCCCAGCTACCACCTGCTCCAGTCTGCCCTGTTCCTGCAGAACCCCTTGGCAATTTCAGGTGCTTGCTATGTCCCTGTTACTCTATGTGCTTTCCAGAGTAAGCATTTGAGGAAAAGGAGAAAGTATACCTTTAAGATCTGTAATTTCTAATCTTTCCTTCATTTTCCAAAGCACCGTTCCTTTCCCTGGGACCAGACCTTTACCCTGAAACCTTCACACTTTGTGGCCGAGGGGAAGTCACCCACCTCCTCAAGAGGGATTTTGAGCCACCTTCACAGGGGTGTGGCTGCCTATGGAGAAACCATCGCACTGTTTTCCCTTCAAGCTGCCCAGGAGCTGCTGCCCAGGAGGAGGATGAGGAAGTGAAGGCTGCTCACCCCCCCACAGAGGACTCGATGACCGTGCCATCTGTGCAGTGCAGGCGGACGCCGTTCAGAGCCGTGTCATCACCAAACAGCCAAAATCCCTGGAAGGGCTGCACCTTGGAAGAGGGGAAGAAAAAGGGAGAGGTCACCCTTTCTAAAGAGGTGATGAGGGATGGCAGGAGGTTTTGGGGACAGAGCAAGAACATCAGTGCAGCCGAGCAGGGCTGTGAGGCAGCTCCATGACATTTATCAGGAAGCCCATTTTGCTGTTGCCCACCTCTGGTTTTCTCCAAGCAGTGGATCAGGTGCTCTGGAAACAGGAATGCTTGGTGGCTGCTGTCCCAGGCCATGCCCACCCTCCCACCACATGCTGTGATACTCAGAGCTGGCGTGCTGACATGTGGGACTTGCCCCTGGGAACAGGCTCTGCTGTACCAACCTCAGGAATTTTCTTACCCACGAGACCCCTCTGCTAAGGAATCACCTACTGGCAGGAGCCTGGAGAGATTCTCTGTGCTAGAAATTTCTTGCTGAGAAGCCTGCACGCTGCAGATACAGCACAAACTGCTCTGATGGGGCAGAGTGCTGTGGCCAGCCCTGCTACGATCAGAACAAAATAACATCATCTCACAGCAGGTTTTGTTCCCCACGCTGGAGAAGAAGTCAAAGCTTACCTTCAATGCAAATCCCTTTGCATAGCCTCTGGGGCAGAACTGCTTGTGTCCCCATGAGCCCCAGGGCCCTCCATTTGGCACGGTGAGGACAGATCCATACTGCCGTGCCTCTGTGCCCCGCGGGCAGCAGGAGCCCAGCAGGCAGAGGATGGCTGGGATGAGCAGCTGCATCGCAGGGAACCGGCTCAACTCCCTGCCTCTCTACATGGAGGGGCTGGCACAGGGGCATTTATTGGCCAGGAGAGTGGGGAGTGCCAGCAAAGCTCCCGGGGAGCGCTCCTTGTTGCTATGTACTGCTCCTGCTGCCTGCCTGCCCTCTCTGGGGAGGCCTCCTGGGCTGCACTGGCTGCAGGACTTGCAGGGCTCGGAAGGATGCAAAGGAAGGAAAGTTATTCCAGGCTTCAATTACCAATGGAAGAGCCTGCTTCTGTAAGAGCAGGTGAAGGGGGAATGTTGCTCTGATGTTACGCCTTGGGTAGAATTGTAAAGGATCTCAGGTACTGACAGCACCCAACAGGAGCCAATGAAGACAGAGATGTCTTACTGTGTTATTGTATCTCATAGGCAGCAGGAACACATCAGAAAGAAAAGAAACACAAATAAAGGGCTGTATGGTCAGGGTCCTGCTCAGGAGAATGGGTAGCTCATGGAGGAGTGGCATAGAATTTTCTAAGCTGGAGGTGTTGACTGGATTTCTTCATGAGAGTTGGCTGCAAGCACAAGCAAGAGCAATGGGCTGCTGCCAGGTTCTGTGTCCAGTGAAGAGCTGTGAATAAGTGATATTATCAGCCTTCTCCATTAACCATGATAAGGCTTTTAGGATATATGGAAAGTTAGGGTTGAGCAGGGTCAGAGATACCTACAACTGTACAGGAATCTTAAAGAAAGCAGTGAAGAGAAACTAGGTGGAGAAGAAAACTCCAAGATGACTGATACAAAAAAATAGAGATGTTTTACAGTTTGTAGTTATATTCACAGAGCTGAATCTTTCTCTGTTTGAGTCCCATTTATTGACAGGGCTTGTTTTCTCTGTCTTCTGCTTTCACACATCTTCTCATGTTTCCTCTCTAACAGTCTGAGCTCCAGCCCCAGCAGTCCTGCCACTGCAGGTGGCAGAAGGGAGATCCTGGTTGCAAAAAGATCCTGCTAAGCTGATTTTTTGTTATTCCTTTTGGCTGTGTGGGGAGGAGATGGCAGAGACAGTGAAACTGGGTCGGTGGTTCTGGGGTATTGCAGCAGGAAGCAGTGAAAACTATTCACACAAGTAATTAACTGCCTGTGGGAGAAAGTGAACACTGGCTGCATTTCTATAACTTCACGGTGGGGAGCAAGAAAACAAACAAGGAACTAACTCAGCTTTGTATTTCCTCCCCTGTCTCTCATTAATTTTTAACTCTTTCAGAATGATGAATCTTCGTGGGTCAAAGAACTTTCCGTCCCCTCCTCTCTCACCTCTTTCCCTACAGATAACTTTCCCAGCTCTAGGAGGAAGGAATGGACTGAAATAAAAATGATGGGATCAGTATCAGCAGCTGAATTTGTGCTGCTGAAGTGCAGGGCCAATGAGTACTTTTGGGTAGACCTGCTGATACACTGAGCTGCCCTGAGCATCCAGTGATGCCTCTAACATCCCTGCTAATTAACAGTTTATCATCTGGGGAAGCTCTTGCTCTTCACCCACTGCTTCTTTTTCAGTTAACCTGCAGTTTCCTAATCAGGCAGGAAAAGTACCAGCCTGAAAGCCTAAGATGGGTGGGTTTTTAATTATGTAACTTTGGAAAGCTGGAATTTGAGCTCAGAGAGTCTGGCAACTTCTCTGCTGGTAAGCTAAGGCAGCTAGTGGTAGGGTCATGTGTGACATGTCCTTTCTTCTTTTAATCAAGCCATGAAGACATGATGGCCAGTGCAGAGTGAAGATCAGCTCTGTAATTTTGCAAGCATATAAACCAAAAGAAAATATCTTTTTTTTTTGACAGCTTAAGTCCTCCACCCTATGACAAAAAAGTACAGAGTTATAATGAAGACAAAATATTTGAAAACAGTGCAGGCACTCAAAAGAATCAGAAGTCAGCAGAACAGTAAGAAGTAATCACACAGCCAAAACATCAAGATTAAAGAATGAAGTGCTTGCAGTAGCCTTATTGACATTGAATGTGCACATTTACATTGTAGATAGCTAACTGCAGGCTAGGTGAATCCCCATTCCCTAGGGCAGAAGGTATTTTGTCATTTACTGTCCAGTTAGAAGATGGTGGGGCTCTCCAGGAGCTGTGTTCTCAGCTGTGTTTTCTAGCAACATAACATTCTTAGATGGTGGTGAGAAACAGCCATTTTACATTGTGTGTGGGCTGAAAGCATTCTTGCAATGGCCTTTGTAATGTCATTGGAGATAAAACCGGTTAAACTCTTCCCACATCTATAAACTAAAGATAGTTCTTTGATAAAAGACCTAGTATCAAGAATTCTTCAGTGCTGCCAAGGGCATCAGTCAGCCTTTGAAGCTGACTGACACTGTACTCCTGTGGCTGTCATGTCAGTTTAAAAGCAGATGCAGTGCCTCAAAAGGTCTCTGCTCGCCCGGCCCTCCATGGGCTGCAGGGGCACAGCTGCTTCACCACGGGCTGCACCAAGGGCTGCAGGGGAATCTCAGCTCCAGTGTCTGGAGCCCCTCCTGCCCCTCCTCTGCACTGACCTCCATGTCAGCAGGGCTGTTCCTCTCACATATTCTTACTCCTCTCTCCAGCTGCTGTGCAGGACTTTTACCCTTCCTTAAATATGTTTCATATTCAGCCACCAGCATCGCTGATGGGCTCAGCTCTGGTGAATATGTCCCAGGGCTGGCTGGCATTGGCTCTGTCTGACATGGGTGCAGCCACTGGCATCTTCTCACAGAAGCCACCCCTGTGGTTTCCCAACAAAGACCTGCAATAGCACACAGTTGCAACACAGATTGGCAGATCCCACTGTAGCATCTAAGCTGGAATAAGAGGCATGTAGTTACTTGTGGCCACATTTCTCTTCACAGAGAAAAGCAAGGCACAATTCTTCCCAAGAATATTTCTGGGTTTCACATTCCCTGAACATCAGAGAAAGAAAACACAATTCTTGTCTTATTTGCTGTGCCTGTGTTTGTGCAAAAGTAGAATGCAATATGGAGATTGTTTACCCAAAGTGATGGTGTTTTGTTTCCTTGGCCTATCAGGGCCAAGTGCGTGTGAGTGTGTAGGGACTGTCAGGTGACAGTCCTGGGATTCTGTGCAGTTATGTGCAGAGTTGAGTGCTTGGCAGATTTAGTTTAGATGTAATGTAATATAATGTAATATAGTATAGAATAATATAGTATAATGAAGTAATTAATTAGCCTTCTGATAAGATGGAGTCCTCCTCATCATTCCTCCCTGCCACGGGGGGTCATCCTGTTTCTATAGTTACTCCCATCACCTTTGGAGCAAAGTTTTAAAATTGACCTCATGTTTGCCCCTGCTTAACTTTCCAGTAATTTTAAATGACACATCCATCACTGCTGTGATCTTAGCTCTTCCAGTTTAGAGACATAGATCTCCTGAGTACTTATTATCAGTCTTAGTCATTCATTGCTATTCACTCTGTGACTTTTTAAATCTCTCTTCTGAAATGATTTTGATTTCTACCTAATCTTTCTTAAGAACCCTAACCCCCGAGAATGGCTGGAGCCATTTGAACACAAAGTTTCTTCCACTAGGAGCACTGAGCAAATAAATAATTTTAAAATGGCCGTATCTGCTGTGATCTTTTATAATATCAGCTGGCCCTACAGATTTTCTGACAAGGTCCTGAATCTTTGATGTGAAGAAACATTAATAGCATTTATTCCCTTTGCCATTTGTTCAGCAAAGTGCTTTTTGTCTGCCATTTTTTCACATGCAATCTACCACCAGATATGTTACTTCTCTTTTTTCCATCTGGCTACAATATTAGCACTCACTGTCTCCTGCAGCCTCCTTTACCTTATGGTATAACACTGACAATTTTCTTTTACGCTTTCCCAAGTAAAAGTTAATTCCTTGTGTTTCCTGGTCCTGTACTTCCAGCACCACAACCTTCAGGCTGCTCCTGCTGTCAGTCAGGCTACAAACCCATGGGTTTCCTTTGAAGGCTGACTTTGGGTGGGAAGACTGGAGAAGGATCCTGTGCAGGGTCTGTATGTGTGTTTTTCAGTGAGCAAGGGGAACAGAGAGCCAGGAGCACTCCTGAGGACCTGGCAACAGAGCATTGTCTCAGCCCTGAGATACAGAGAGAGATGGGCATCCTGCAGCTCTGATGGTGCCCCGCAGCCAGCCTGGAGAAATTACTAGGAGAATTTTTAAGATCTGAAGAGAGGATTGGGGGGTTGGGGGATAGATATGCAAAAGTGAATTAAAATTAACTGAGAATGAAGTGCTTCTCTTTGTGTATGAAATCTGCCAAGAAATTCCTTCCAGGTGGTGAGCCCTGGGAACTTTATCACTGGCAAAGTTTTGTTGGTATTTCATTCCAAGCAAAGCCATAGCTCTCCTGGCATGATGTACTGCTGCCAGCTTTTGCTCACTTTGAAGACTGAAAATAAACAGATTTGACAAAAGAATTTTTTTTTTGGTGGGGATAATAATTTTCAAAACTTGACTGGATGTGACCTTCAGAATCTTTATTTTCCTTTTAAGTAAGTTGTCCCTCCTTTGAGCAGGGTGCTCAGGTTCTGTGGAAAAGCCATGTCTGCTGAGATGTTGTTTGGGACTGAACTGGTGTGAAACTAGATATATGGCAGTGTTACTGCCATAACTGTGACAGCAACATTCTTCTCTGAACTTGTCCTCTGAGTTAATTCTGAACACATTTCTTGCCTGATTTATGCTCTTCCTCACAGTTTACAGAGTCACTTCTCTACTTTAATCAATTTCCAGACATTATCTCATCCCTTCTCTTTCCTAAACCACACAGATTTATCCTTTTGAGCTCTTCCTTTGCATTTCCTTCTGGTATTTTCTGTGTTGTCTGGGAGCTTTGGATATTTGAATAGCTAAATCCCCATTACTCTTGTCTTCAAAGTCCCAAAATTCTTCTTTAATAATATCCCTCCAGTCTAAAACATGAGTTTCAGATATTCTTGTAGCTGTTATACTCCAAGGGCCCATTTGCTGATTGCAAACAGAGAGAAGGAAAAAAACCCAGGACAGCTCATAAGAAAAACACCTCAAGCACAAATGAATTCTCCTTGTGAGACAGGATATGGAAAGTACAAGGGCAGAAGGCAGATCATGGAAAAGGAGAGAGGTTCTTTACTGTTGTTGCAAATCCCTTGGTACAGCCAAGGAGGAGCAGCCCATTTGCAGCCTCCATGGGCACAGCAGGGACAGGGCTGTGCTGCTGAGCTCCATTTTCCTGAGTACACAGGAGCAGAGCCAGCAGAAGGTTTGCACATCAACAGTTCATCTTGATCCTACAGAAAGAGCAGTCACTGGGAACCTCCTGGCTTTGGGAATGAGAGAATTTCTACTGCAGCACCACAGGGTAATAGAGCCCCTGTGGTCACTGCTGCTGCCTGCCCCTGTGTCATCTGAGTGGCTGTCAGGGTGGGGACAGCCACTGCTCAGTGCAGCAGCAGGACAGGAAAGCTGGCAGTGATTGCTGAGGCTCTGGGAGAGTTGGGCCCCTCTTTTGAGTTGATAGGAGAAACAGATAGACTGGTCCTAAGTTCCATCCTCAGCTGGCCAAGCAAAGGTGCAGCCAGAGAGCTTTTCTTGGTTTATGGCCCTGTTTGTGGTCCCAGGGCTTCTGCCTGTTGACCCCTGCCTCCAGCAGTGTCCTGCTTTGGTCATCCCCCAGGCTCACTGATTATCTTTGCCCCAGGCGCTGCATGCACCATCCTCTTCCACCTTCCAGCTCCTTTCTGGGACACACTGGCACATGGCAAGTGATCTTGATTTGGTGGCTGTGTGACACACCCACAGCACAGGGACACACATTTGTGACTTGCTACTGGCTCTGACTGCTAAATGAAGCAGATGACATGCATTATGTGTTACTTTTTTACCCTCAGATGGGGAACAAGTAATAATCTGAGTTTAGCTTTGTTTCCTTCTCTCTCTTGCCTGACCAAATCCAATTTCCACAGCAAAGTTTCATGAAGAATGAGCAGGGTGGCCTCTGGGAAGAAATTCATGAGCAGTGAAATGCCAGGCCAGGCCATTATTAATGGTGGTCTCTAAAATAAATAACAAGCTTATTAACTTTGCAGGCCACGGCAAGCTGGAATAGGCTGCAAGTACTTCGGAAGACACAGCTTGAGCTTGACAAATGGTCTTGTCAAATTGGAGAAATAGTTTGAGAAAAATAGGATGTGATTCTGTTCTAGGGACAAGGGTGAGCCCCCATCTTTTGCAGAAATAAGCAGCTGCATGAATTAAAACACCTGCATTGACATCAGTCTGCAGAGGAGGGCCTGGGGTCATAAAGGATCATAGGCAATGCGTGAGTCCGCGGTGTCAGGTGGTCTCCATGCTCAGAAACGTGAACCAAATTACAGCCTGGGAGACAAATGGAGTGAGTTTTCTTCTCAGCAAGTGTGAGCTCCCAGCAGGGCTGCTCTGCTCCACTGAGGGCACTGAACTTCCAGCGGGATGTGGTCTGGCTGGATAGAGTCCAACAAAAAGCAACAAAAACCATCAGTAGTCTGGAAAACCTGATCTGTGCATGACGAGCATGAGAGCTGGGACAGTGTAACTGGGCTGTGGGAGGACAGGGGAGAGGGATTCTTGGGAATAGCCCTTCAGTCAGGGGTTTACAGCCACTGCTGCCCTGGGAGCATGTGGGAAGGACAACACAGGGAGCTCAGGGGAGAAAGTCTACATCAGGTTTTTCTTTCTTTCTCACTGGGCTCCCTACATGCCATGTAGAGCCAGGCTGGGTGGCAGCTGTAAGGGACCAGGCAGGAGGCTGGTGGCTGTGCAGGGACTCCTGTTCAAGGGGGAGATGCAGGGACTAGGCTGGGGAGGTAGGCATTGCTCCAAGGACTTGGAAACCACATCACAGTAGGAATGCAGTCACCTGGGCTCTGCAGGGAGCTTAACAAGTCCCCAGGCACTGCAAACAGCTCACAGCTGCTGTGGGAGAGGGACAGCACAAGAGCCTGCAACAGTGCAGAATACTGCTGTACAGGGGAAGGGAATGGCCTGGACTCTGTCTGTCTGGAACAAAGACTAATGCATGAGTACTGCAGCAGGCTAAGGTTGGCCAAGGAGTATCCTTAATAACAATAATTAAGCCTAGGGATGCTGCAAGGTTGTCCCTGGAAGATTTTTTGGGAAAGTTTGAGCAGAAATGCATCCAGCGGTGCCTAGTGTGCCGTGATTGCTTTGGAGTAGGAACGCACCAGAAGAGCCCCTGAACATCTTTCCAGACCAGTTTGCCCTGATCAAACAACTAATTCTGCAAGCCAGGAGCCCATCCTGACCTTCAGCTGCTGAGCTGTGGCAGAGCCCCCAGGAGCTGCTCTCTGCTCTGGAGACTCACCGGGCGTGTAGCTTGTCCTGGGGCTGGTGGGCACCCCGGTGGGCACAGCCTCATGGGGAGCAGTGCAGATCTCACGGGTGCACCTCAGGGACGCTGCAGCCCCAGGTATTGGCTGCTGCAGGTGAGAGGGAAGGCACAGGGGTGGGAGGAGGATGCCAGCTCTCCCCCTCAGCCATGCAGGATCATGTCACGCTTGCCTGTAGGCTTGCTGGGAGCAGCTTTCCCTGGGGCCCTGCTCAGCTGCTTGCCTCTGCTCCACTTGGGCGCTCCCAGGCACCCGAGCCTCCGTCGGTGCCTCAGAGAGGGGAGTGTGAAATGCCAAGCGACAGGAGACTGCAGGAGCTTCACACCAGTAAATGGGTGAAGGCTGCTGCCAGAAACACCATTGCAAAGTGTTTGTTTTCTCTGTATTTCCAGGATAAAATTGGGAAAACATTGAGAAACAAGCCAAAGCAGTGGCACAGTTGGGATCTGTTTACAAAAACTGTTAAAGGAGAATGTAAGTTACCAGGGCCACATATATATTACAGCATATACTGTGTTTATTAGATTAAGTATATGAAAATATCTGTTAAATCACATATTGTTGCATGTGTTATGTTTTACTGTGAGTGTAAGTCCATCCTGAATTTCCCATCCCCTCTGCAACTGGCCAGCAGACTGGAAGTCCTAAATAATCTTCAACCTTTATTAATACAAGCTGGACTAGAGCTGTAGATAAGAAACTGTGGGACATCAAATTCCTGCTGCCTGGGGAGTCCTTTTCCTGACCAACAATGTGAGCCTAGCAAAGAGTAAATATCCCCCAAGCAGCACTGAAGAAAACAAAGAAATAAATCCTGCCTAGCACTGACATAAAAGGAATACCATGGAGCCAATTTTCTGGGCTACTGGCTCTTTCCTCCAGCTACAGCATTGTTCATGGAGCTGGGTGAGTGAGCCTGCCTGAGCACTGGCACAGATCTGGCCTGGGTTGTGGTTAGGAAACACTCCCTGAGACTGGCACCAGCTCCTTTTTAATGAAGGGATGGGGAGGTGAGAGGACATTTGTGGGTCAAACAGGGAAAAGGAGACTAGAAGCAGTGGTTTACTTGAGTAAATTCTCTCTCTCAAAAAGACCCAGACCTGAAAACCCAATCCCGTTTGAGCTTCTCTCCTATTGCCAGGCATGGACTACCTACTTAAGTGAATGGTTTAGGGAACAGGACTCCCACTGTGTGCTTTGGGATATGTTCACTTTTTTGCAACAGTTTTGTGGGGCCAGAAAACCTTTCCAGTCTGCGTCCCCCTGCTGCAGCAGCAGTGAAAACCTGATGTGGTGGAGCAGGGACAGCAGATCTCCAATGCACCAGTAGCAGCCAGAGCCCTTGCAGCAGCTGAGACTCATCAACACTGCTCTCCTCTGCAGAAGTGGAGTGTATTCCTCTTGGGACTTGTTGGGGTCTTGGAGCTGAACTTTGCTGTGCTGATAAGGAGATTTGAGCCATCCCTGATTTGTTTTGTCAAGGCATGTTCATTTCCTGACATGTCTAAGAAGGTATTTCCACTGGCTAGCATTTGAATTCTGTGATACCTCCGGGTGATGCTCAAGTGGACACACCATGGCTGGTGTGGTTCCAATACCAATTCACAAAGTTGGCTGTTTTCTAAGTATCTCTTTCTCATCCAGGCTTTAAAGCTGAAGTCCTGGATCTTGTCTTCTGCCTTGCCCTTGTCTCCCCTCTGATGGGCTTGTTGTCCCCAGGCTAGAGCAGAGTGTTCATTTCTTCCAGCAGCACAGAACATAACAGCTCCCAGCATCACGGGAGGGAAGAGCCCAGGCTTGATTTGCATTAATTTATGCACAAAGGCTTCCTTTTGTCTGAGGTACTTTTAACTAATAGATCCCTCACTGGCCAGAGCCAAGGTCTAATTGCATGATAAAATTGTGCAGATGTGGCCACAGAAGAGACTCATGCTGTTAATAGAGTGTTTTTCCACAAAGACTTGACCCAGTTTGGAGAGAAAATTGTGGTGGTATTTTTTTGAGATTTTTTTGTTTGTTTGTTTTTAATTTTTGTAACTGCATCTCATGTAGGGATACAGTTAAAATAAAAAAGACATCAGCCTCACTGGTGAAGCTACTGTGGTCAAGCTGGTTGGACCTGAATTTCAAGAAGCTCATGGGCCTTGCTCTTCTATACTGACTGTGAGTGAAAAATGGACAAAATGACCAAAGCATTGAGGAAGTTCCCCAAAGCAGGTGTTACTCAAGTGAAGTGTGCAGATACCACTTGTAGTATTCAAAGCCCTTCAAAGACTGAGTGCAATCCTACTTGGAGGAATACATAAAGATGAGGGAAACAGAGGCTGACCTCTAGGGCATTTTTGTGAAAGATTTTCTTGAGAAATGTCCATAAATTTTCAAGAAAGGGAAGAAATCCATATTCCAGGTGCATAAAATTACGGGAAAATTGGACATTTTGAAGGAAACCTAGATATGAGTTTTTTTGGCATGTAGCCTAGGAACTGTGAACTGCTGCAGTCACTGCAGGTGGTGGTACAGTGGAAAATCATGTTCTGGGATCAAGGAGGGTTTTCAGAGGGATTTAAAGACATGTGGGTAGCTGTCATAAAACACTCCTGGCAGCAAAGAAGGCTTTTAACCTGTAGTACAAATCCAATGCATCCACTGAAGTGGTAGTGGGGATTTCCCCTGGTTGCCCAAGGGTCTCGTCCTTAGGAACAGGGATGACAAAAATGTGCTTTGTGCTCCTGCTCCCTGGAAGCAACAGGAGAACAGGAGACCAAGCCCCTGGGTGTGCTGGTGTCTGTGAGCTGTGGCCTGGTGGCAGCACAGCCACTGCTCCTTGGCCCAGAGCTGAGCAGGTCTGCAGTGACCTGTCCTGGCTGTCACTGACACCGGGCTCTGGAAGGGTGGGCAGCTTCAGAGCAGCATTTTCCACCAGCAGCTTCCCTCTGCTCCCTCCACTGCCTGGCAGCCCTAATGGGGGGGGCTTCCAGCAGTCCTGAAGAGAGGGGTGGAACCTGGGGTAACCCCAAATGAACAGAGGATGAAGTACTTGGTGAACAAAACCTTCTGCCAAGGAATGCTTCTGTGCTTGCGAAACCTGGAGCGTTGCACGCAGGCAGCTCTTAGAGGCAGGGCAAACACAATTTCCCTGCATCAGTGTATAGCTGCATTTTCTTCCCCTGGAGGAAATAAGAAGTCACAGTTTTATCTGGGTACAAAAGAAAAGGGACCATAGGATAGAGAGAGAGGGAAATTTTTCATCAAGGCACTGACTTTTTTCCCCTGAAATAAGAAAGCAAGCAAGAGCTCCAGAGAGAAGCTGAAGGGCCAGGTGTGTTTGCTCAGGCAGTGACACACCAGCAGCCAGGGACACCCAGACCTGCTGTTTGAGTGCAGCCCACACAAAGCTGAAGTAGTGAAGAAAACCACTGAGAAAGGGCTTTGACCTGCAGGTGATGCCATAAAAAGAGTGAAAAGAAGCTGCCTGCTTTCTCCTCTCCCTCTGCTATTCCTGAGGTCCTTCCTCAAGGGGGCAGGGACCACCCTGCAAGCACTCTGGTGTTCCCTTAGCCCTTGTGCTTGACGTGAGGGTCTCTCCCCTGTCCAGTATGTTATGAGGGATGAACACTGGGAGAAGAGAGGGACACAGCAGTGTCAGGGTTTAAAGGACATGCCAAAACCAGCATGACTGGCAAGTGCATTTAGGCAGACTCTTTGGAGCAGTGAGATAACGAAGCAGAGCCCAGCATGGCCATGATGAATCTTCCAGAAGAATGAGCTCTTGTGGCTGTCTGAGAACCTGCAAAGAGAAAGAGTTGGGTGGGCTTCCTGTAGGAGACCTGCTTGTGAGCAAGGCCCTGTACAGGTCAGCTGCAGTGACAGGCTTTGGTGGGGACCAAACAATATTAAACTTCCTAAAGGATTTAACCCTTTCCTATTACATGCAGATAAATGTACAAACATGTATGAAGATGAGGTGTCATTACATGCACCCATGCTCTCTGTGGGAAGTTCTCAGGAGAGGTGATTTTTGTAGATACTGCCACAGAAATTTCAAGCCTATTCAGAGGCAGCCAGCTCCCATGAGTGGGGGCTTACCTCTGCTCTGAGGTGACTCTGGAGAGGAAGGGATCAGGAACTTTGTGCCCATTGGCTCAGCTAGGAGGAGAGTGATACAAACCAGCTGGATTCAGTGCAAGTTACAGTGGGTAGGGATGAGGGAAAGTGGCTTCTGGAAAAAAAAAACAAATTGTATATATAAATAATTTGAGTCTTTCAGAAGCAGTAGAGGATTTGGAGAAAACTGGAGGGGAGGAATGACAGCTGTCCTGACCAGGTTCCTTTCCAATAATTTTCAGTGGGTTGTAGCTTTGCCACATTGGAAAGGCTTGTGGTGAAACTTCTTGTGCTGTGTACTTGTCTGTTCAACTTTGGGTTCAGGCCTTTCTTAGAAGGAGACTTTTGCAATGTTGTAAAACACCAAAATTCCAGGAACAGGTGTTTTTGGAACAATGTGAAGTCTGGCAGTATCCATCATATGAATTCCCTCTCCACATTACTTTGTTATCTCTAATTGGCATGAACATTGAACGCAACAAAATTTTTTTTTTACCTCTGCAGGTGAGCCTTGGCAGCAATTGCATTAATTGGATTGTTGTTCCATCCTTGCTAGGTGAACTCCAGCCCTGAGCAGAGGAGGAGTATTGCTGCAGCAATGGTTGCACACCTTCACCTGCCTTGGTGCTGGACAGAAAGGAGACACACAGCCTCCCCTGTTCCTGAAATCTACCTGAGCTGTACACAGGCTTCATGCATAGCTTCAGAACTTCCCAAATAAAATTCAGAGGGGTCAGAAACCAGACATGGGGAGCGTGGAAAAAAATAGGCATACATGGAACAGGAGGTAGGAGCTGGGGTGAGGAAAACCATTGTCTTTTCTAGGCTGCAGAATTCCCTCATGTCCAACATCTCTTCCATAGCAATTTTTCTCCCTCCTCAACACTTGGCTGCAAACCAGCACCTCAGGTAAGGAGATAGGGGAGCTGTAGCATGCCATTGGAAGAGAAGCTTCCCCTTACCCAGCAAGCACTTTGGTCCCACTTTCCCAGCCAATATGACCTTCTCCAGATGGGCTTCCATGAATTCACAAGGCTGGGGGAAGATGTGGGAGTGGGCCCTGTGTCCCACAGTGCACTGCAAGCATGTGAATGATACCCTCTCCTGGGCTGACAGTGTCCCCTTGCCTTCTACCCATGGCTGTTCTGGCCTCTCCTTGCTTTGTCCAGCACCTTGGTGCCAGGACAGAGGGCTCTGCCTCCTCTGTCTGTCTCTCCAACACCCTTTCTACCTCCTCAGGACTTTCCTGCTCTCTGCAACCCTCAACATCACCCATGACAGCATGTGCTAGTGGGATGTGGCACACGTGCCCCATTTAGTGCTACAATTTTAATCATGCTGGGATAATTGTTCCTTTTTTTCCTTTCCAAGGCTTTGCGCAGGGGACAAAGCAGCAAATGTTGCAAAGGGGACTGGATCTCGGCACCAGGATCAGGTGCAGGGAGTCAGGGTCTAGATATGGTCGGTCTGGGTCACCAAGACAGGGCTTGGGCACCTAAACCTCTGTCCTGATGGTTAATGCTGCCTTGGGCATCTCTGTCATGACCCCCTTGGTGGTTCAAGGTGGATTATTTCACTTATAAATGAATTCCTCATCACTGATTGTTGTCTGAATTGTTTGCAATGAGGCACTGTGGTCTCAAGTTTAGACCAGCATTTTCTACAAGCAGCTGTACCTTTGCCTTGAACTATTATCTCCAATGTAATACTCAAAATTTTGAAATATAGTCAAAGAAATCTAGCACTCAGAGTAAATGGGTGCTTCTGTCTTTAGTCTGTGCACCTTGGTGCCTGGACTATTGCATGCAGAAATGGCACTCCCTTGTTTCACAAGGGAAAGTAATGTTGGAGGAGTCCTTGGATACCTCAGTGAAGAACACTATGGAAACTCACCAAGCAAGCAGGACCTTTCTAGATCAGGGTTTTAACAGAGTGTAAATAATAAATGGATCGTGCCCCAAACAGCTACCATTGTTTGTAGGTGGTCACCAATTCTTGCTCTTGACAGCCGTGATGGAAGTTGGGTGAGGACGTAGGTCTGGATCCGTGTGTTTGCAGGAACTGAAGTCAAGCATGCAGCAGGTTCAAAACGACAGCAGAAATACCTGTTCATTACTCAGTGGGACTACTCTTCATGTTTCCACTCCAAACTACTCCCAGGATATCTTGGGTTAACCTGTGCCTAACCAGTGTTTCCCCCGTATTCATCTGTTCCTGACAGAGACCCCAGAGCAACCCCTCAGGCAAAGCCGCTGAAGCTGTGGCAGGACCAGGGCTGCCTCCCAAGTCATCACTTCACTGGTCACTGGTGAGGGCTTTGGGACCTTGGTTTGAAGGCTGATAAGTGAAGATCTGAGCTTTTAAGGTGCTGCAAGATCAAGTGAAGCAAAACTCATTAACACTTGGTGAACTTTAGGAATATGAATGAAGTCCAGAACATTAATGCAGTGCTTAAAGGCTTTGAAGCATGAATTCCAGAGGTGGGTAGTTAACTATAGAAAACATGGTTTGTTCCACAGTAAATTCCCTGGGATCAGCATGACTCTCTGTGAAGAGACAAAAGACTCTTGCTTGAGTCTTTTCACAAAGTGCAAACATTCAAACTGCAGTGGCTGGCAGTAATTGCACATGGTAGTTCCCAATGACCATCATTTATTTCTACCTTGCTCTGGACTGGAAGAGAATTGTAATTCCATGCATGGACTTCCTGGAAGAATATGGACTCCTCCATGGGTAATGGCCTCAAGACTTTTTTGTCAAAACAGGAGGCATAGTCTGCACCACCACATTGCCTTGCTCTGGGCATAGATCAGGATGTAATCTGCTGTTTATCAGCATGCAGCTCAGAGTGATGGCTGAAGTATTTTCAAACAACACCTGAATTGCCTTAGGTGATAAAAAATGATGATATAGGAAAAAGATATTTAGATATATAAAATATTTTCATACATTTTGATGTCAAAGAAAGACATGCCCTCTTTCTTTCATCCTCCCCTTCACCTGTGTTCAGGATATTTTAATAAATTCCTTTATTTAAAAAATAAAGGGAGCTTTGAATGATCTGGTACTTATCAAAATAATCTACAAATATTCAACTTTATTTTCAGAGCTTTTTGCTCTTTCTTTCTTTCTTTCTTTCTTTCTTTCTTTCTTTCTTTCTTTCTTTCTTTCTTTCTTTCTTTCTTTCTTTCTTTCTTTCTTTCTTTCTTTCTTTCTCTCTTTCTCTCTTTCTCTCTTTCTCTCTTTCTCTCTCTTTTTGTCTCTCTCTTTGTGTCGCTCTTTCTCTCTCTCTTTCTCTCTTTCTTTCTCCTCTTTCTCCTCTTTCTTTCTCTCTCTCGCTTTCAGTCTTTCCCTGTCTTCTTTCTCCCTCCCTCCCCCAACCCTCAGTAGAGCTTAATCTGGTTTTTTTGTCTTGGCATTCTTGAGCCTCAGTTTCAAGGGAGTGGAACAGCCCTGTGGCTGTGGTTAAGGATAGGTTTCCTGAGAACTTTTCCCAATGAATTTTCCAAATAAGTTGCTAAAGTTTTCATATGTGAAGTGATCTTTAGTTGAAGACTTGCAGTGGGTGTAAATTGGCATTTGGTCTCTGGCTGTCAGTAAATTTGCACTGCAGGGGGGTCTGCCTCTCCATTTCTTTGTGGGGTTTTTTGTTAATTAGCAATTTGAATTAACAGTAAAAAATATTGAAAGCCTGTAAGAACACATATCAAGCCATGTCCCACAGGAGGCAATTGTAGGTCTAAAATTGCTTGATATTTTTATTTATTTTATTGCACAGTAGAATAGAGAGTTTGCTTATTAAATTTATAGACTTAATTGCTGTTTTAAAACCAATAATGTATGCTCAGCCAGTAGATAACTGTCTAAATTTTCATGGTAAAGTTTTGTATGAAAGCTGGGGGTTGTGGGCAAGTGGGAAACCACTGGAAAATAACTTCACAACAAAGGAAGCACCACCTCTACATGTAGGTCATCTCTACATCCCATCATTTCACTGATGCTTAATTATCTCCCCTTGTATCTGAGAAATGGCTACACTTATGTTATTTGCTTTAAAGCTTCTCTCTCTGATCATGCATCTAGAAAATCCCAGCTCTTGTTGCATTTCTGAGATCTCTCATTTATATTTTTTCCGGCCATTCAATTTTCTATTAATCTGAGTCAATTTAGCAAATGAGAAAATGAGGACCAGATAGCACATAATTTGATTACTCATTTTCTCTTAAACATTTACCCATATTACTGAAAACTAATTCTCATCCAGCACTACTGTTTTTAGCCTGAAAAAGCCTAAACAGATTCTGAGGTTATAAGACTAGTTCAGATGGGATTATGCCTTGCTGTAGTCAGTGGTGATGAACAGATGATTTCAGGGAGAGGTTCATGTGAAGATATCTGTTCCTCTCTGTTGTCATCATGTTGTCTCTCAGCAGCTTTGAAGGGAGCCCACTGCAATTATTTCAGACAGAGACATCTGCACTGATGTCTGTGTTCCTTCAGAATGTCACCTCTTCTTTCTAAATAGTGCAACCCTTTGCTTATTCATATTTTCATGGAATAGAATATATTCTTTATTGCCCTTTTACATGTTTTTTTGGCACTAGGTGTGATTCCTGGGTTTGCTGGTGTACCATTTCCATGCGATAGTGTGTCTTTTGCCAGATGCAGTTAGCTGTGGAGTGTCTTATCTACATCCCAAGCTGCAGGTGAGGAAGGTTTGGCAGAGCCAGGCTGTGGGATTTACAATGGATTTCTACCCAATTGCAATGGTCAGCTTTGGCATTAGAGATGATGAGGAATGTGGCTCCTGGGAGCTGATGGGTGGCAACCAGTGCTTGGTTACTGTGTGGGAGGAGTGTAAAATGGCCCAGAGCACCCAGAAGCACACAGTCATTCAGTCAAAACCATCACCCTCTATTTATTGACTTCTCTTTTAGGGAATGAGAAGTCCATTTTTTTTGTTTACTTCCACTCCTATTTGGAGTTCCTGGGTACTTTCTGCCTTCAACCCTTCCTACAGCTCACTCAAAAGAGTCCAACATCTCAAATGATCTCCATCCTTTGGGCAGCAACATGTTTACATGGATATGAGAAAATGAGAATATGAGAAAGATGACACAACACTGCCAAACTAAATTTAAAACACACACAAACTATTGTTACGTGTGTGTTTTTTTCAGGTGTAAAAATCAGAAATTAATGAGTTTTCAAGAGCAGCTGATACATATTTTTTTCAATAACATCATAAAATAAGCAAATAATGTATGGTATATGTTTCTGTATGATATAGACAATTTTTTCCATGTTCCATATAGATTTTAAATACATCATAATATCACAATAATAGTTTTATAAAATCAATATACTGATTAGTATTATGTTAATCTGTTCATGAAAAAAAGAGAAGATTTTATAAAAGCTGAAAAGTAGTGGCAAAATTTTTATGCTCCTCTGCCTGCAAAAATAATTGTATTAAGCTGGATGAATTATGAAAGGATGAAATACCCTGTATCATCATCATTTTGCTGTAGTCATGTTTCACTAATCAAATTCATCAGTTTTCCAATTTTCTTTAAAACTGTTCTGACATTTTCAAGGATATTAAAATACAGGAGAGGGAGCAAGAAAGCAGGGTGAGTATGTCAGTAAGAGATCTGGATCTCACCATTGTAGACTTTTTTGATTTTGGTAGTCTGTGTAAGCTGATCTTTGGAAAGTGGTTGAGGCGTCCAAGCAGAATTGGCACTGTTAAGTGGTAGCAAAATCAGTGTCTGCTCTGCATGTGTTTAGTGCTATCTAAGCCAGGTACTGTGAAATCAAGTCCAAGACATTTCATATTTGGCAGCCCAGGTCACCAGCTGTTTGGTTAAAAATGGGAAAATGATCCTTCCCAGGCCCTGGATAATAGTTCTCTAATAGTTCTCCTCTTGGGCTTGAGTTTTCTCCTGGACCTGTGAATTCTGCATGGGAGCCATTTCTCATGGCCAAATCCCTGAAGGTGGCCTCACCTCGTACCTCGTCCTGCTCCCCTGCACACTCTGGGCTCACTGTGCCCCAGGATCCTCCTCTGGCAATGGGAAAAGGCAGGAATCTTATGATTTGAGCAGAGTCTGAGGGGGGAAGATGGGTCCTGCCAGGCTGTAGACCTGCATCACTGCTGCTAGAGGTGAAGTGATCAAGGGGGTTGGTTTAGGGCCAGCAAAGGAGAAATGAGAGGGAATCCTGCCCCCTTTGTAGCCAGGTCCAAGCCATTTCCTTCTGACTCCTCCTGCTCCCTTCCATCCATTTGCTGCCAAGGGCAGGTCTGAGTGTCCTCGTCTACCTCTGTGTGACCCTGCCTGAACAAACACACCTGGTTTGCCAGATGTGATTGTACAGTCCTTGTGGGAGAAAACACATCTCCTCTAGACTTTGACATCCCTTTGGAGAAGTAAAGCAAAAGTTCTGGTTTAAAAAGGAAAACAGGTTGTGCTTTCATCACGTGCTGTCCTCTTTTAGTGCCTTTCACTAAAAGGATCATCTAGCTTCCCATCATCTTAATTTGCATATATTGTCACCTGTACAGACCACTGACAAGTGTAAGAGGAATGCAGAGTCAAGAATGGGAAAAGCAGCATCACCTTTTAGTGGGACAGGATCAGACAGAGCAGAACAGGGAGTGGAAGAGAAGCCTAGAAGAGGGAAATTCTTTTTCTTCTGTTAGTTCAAGGTTTGGCACCTCATCTTGGTTTAACATTCTGAGGATCAAGATACTTCTCTAAAATGTATTCTCTCTTTGCCTATTGAACTGAGTGAAAACTTCTGCCAGATGCTGCAAGACCAACCAAGGGCCCTCCAAAGCATTGGTTAACTCTATATTAAGGGGATCTCAGCTCCAGAATTTTGAATTCACCTCTCTGCATGGTGACATCCTCAAATATGGTGCCCTCAGACTCAGTATCACCTTTTCATCTTTGTACTTTTCCCCAGTGGCACTTAGCCCTGAGAATCACTTGGGCATCCCAGCATATCTGACTTTGGTTAAGCTTGCTGCAAAAGCAAAGCATGCAGTTCTTTATTAAAATTAAAAAAGCTGTTGAAAAGAAGGATATTAAAACCATAAATTACCTAACTTGTTGAGATTCCCAGGAATCCTATTCTACAGAAGGTATTGGGAGACACAGGCCTTGAGTTTACTTACTCTTTGTTCCAGACCACATCCCTTGTGTTTCTTCATCTAGTCTGACCTTCCTTGCCAAATAGCAAGAGGTAAAATGGTTATGGCAGTTACTCTCAGAAGAAAAACGTTCCCATGGCCAAATATCTGCATGGCCAGAAGCAGAAATCAATATTAAGCTTCTACCACGAGCACAGTAAGGAGCACATAGGTGGTCCCATAGCCCTTCAGTGGTGGTGGAGGCACCTATGGCCACAGTATCTGCTGCATGTCAGCTGCTGAACTCCCAGAGGATCTCCTCATGGGCACTGTGAGCAGGTCAGCAAGTGCTGTGTCACTGCCTGGGTGGAAACTATTGTTCCAGTGGTGTTTGTCAATGGGCTGCTAGGGAAAGGCAAGCAGCCTTGGGAGGGTATAAATTCCCCAGTCCATACAGCAGCTCTGCTTCAGCAGAAGCAGAGCACGAGAGATGAAGTTCCTCATGCCAGCTACCCTCATCCTGCTCCTCCTGTGCCCCCCAGGCTCAGGGGTGCGTGGTTACACCTCTGTCCTCTCTGTGCCCAACGGGGGCCACTGGGGCAAGTGGGGCAGCCGGCAGTTCTGCCACCACGGCTATGCCAATGGATTTGCACTGAAGGTAAAATTCTCTCCATTCCCTACCATCTCCTGTCCCTAAGGATTTTCTGCAGATTTTTCCTCTTCTTGAGTATGGTACTCTGTACATAAAGCTATGAGTCTTCTGGCAAGTGTTGCCACTGTAGCTACACCAGAAAAGTCTGCATGTGGCTGATGTTGCTGGGAGACGTCATGTGGGTGAGAAAATCTGGATTCTGGGAGAGAGGCATCCACCACCAGCCTCTCTCCTGAGACTCTGAGACTCTGCCTTACCTGTTGGGTCAGAAATAGTTGGAAAACACAAAGAACATGTTACAAGGGTTAGGTGGTTTCCCAGTGACCGCCATCTTTTCCAATGTGTTTCCCAAGACATTTTCCCTTTCCCATTACAGAAAAGAGGTGGGACTGTTTACGACAGGCATGTAAAGGACTTTTCCTGGGTCCTTTTCCCCTTGCCTTTACCTCTGTCCCTGTGTGACTTCCATTGCAGGTGGAACCTGACCAGTTTGGAGGTGATGACACGGCTCTGAACGGCATACGCCTGCATTGTCAGGATGACTCGATAACCATTGAGTCCTTGGTGGGGGAGTAAGTGACGCTGTGGTTTCTCTCCTGTTTGTCATGCACCAGCTCACAAAACACCCTTGGCTGTGACCATTTGCAGGGGTCGCTTCTCTCTGACTTGCTGTATACATGGTGCTGTAGTATAGTGAATTTAAAAAAAAAGTGGTTAGGGGTTGTTTTTCATTAATTTTATTAATTATTAAACAAGGTTACCTCACTTTACCACTTTTTGTTTGTCCTTGGATTTCCTGCAGAGCATTGTGAACACCTGAAATATGGTCCCAGGGTCAGAGTCTTTCTTTGGAAGGGTTTCTAACCATGCATTTGGAAACTGCCAGGTCCAAGGCCTGGCCATGCTGCAGGGAACAGTGCTTTACCTCTGGCTGCTCTCCCAGCTGCCTGCTGTGTACCTGTCACACATGTCAGGCATGCATCATAAAACCTATGCTCAGGCTGCCTTTGGAGTTTCCACCAGAACCATAAATATCTCAGGCTTCCTGGTGTTTTTCTGATGAGATATCAATGAAGAGAAAAGTACATATTTGGAAAGCAAGGAAAAGAAAAGGAGAAAGTAAGGGGCCCAGACTGCAGCAGGGTGCTGTGTCAGAGAAGTGTTAAGCTTCAGAGCAGCGTGACAAGCAGAAGGAGCATTTCCCAGCAGCTCATAGAGCCCAGACATTTTTCCATTTGCTTTTTGTCAGGTGGGGTTCCTGGACCAGCTTCCAAGTTTGCCCTGGAGGCTACCTGATCTCCTTTTCACTGAGAACAGAGAAGTCCCAAAGAGCAGGTGATGACACAGCAGCCAACAACATCCAGTTCAGATGCTCAGACGAAGCTGTGCTGGTTGGTGATGGACTCTCGTGGGGCAGCTTTGGCCCGTGGACCAACAGCTGCAAGATCTGTGGTCTCCAGACCAAGGTAGAGCCCCCACAGGGATTTCAGGATGACACAGCGCTCAACGATGTGAAGTTCTTCTGCTGCAAATGAGCATTTGCCCCAGCTTCCTCACTGCCTACACATCCCATATCCCACAGCAAGTGAAGTATCAGTAAGGCTTTGCTCTAGCTTTAATGTGGGGTGTGCCCATGATGTTTTGACTGCTTGCCTCTTGCTGTTCTGGCCAATGACTTAGATGATGATGTCTTTTACAGCTACTGTTAAGTTAGCATAGCCAAATCATTGCATCATGTACTGCTGCTCTGTTGCTGTGAAAATGCTGAATCTCTAGCAACTGCTCAGAGCTGACAGATTTCTCAACTTTATTTCTCTCTGACTGGCCAGTTTCTTTGAGGTTTGGGCTGCCAAATTTTCCCTTATTTGAAGTAATGCTTGATCTGTTGATATGACAAACAGGGAAGAATGGGTATTTGAGTCTATTTGAAGCTTCTGACCAAAGCCAAAATGAGTAATGAGAGACAAGTGGGGTGAAACAGAAGTTTGGGTAGGCTTCTGGGAAGCATCAAAGGTTTGATATCATTTCCCACTCCTAGCTTGAATTGCCTCAAGATTTATACATGCTTTTTGCAAGCAATCTGTTAGCTCCTGCCTTAGGAAACACGGCTAGAAAGTGTGTTTGCACTGTGCATTCATCTGTGTGGCACTGAACCACCTGGTGGGTTGTAACTCCCCAGGCCTCGCTAGCTGCTGCTTTGCAGTGTGCTCTGCTGGCTCACCTGGCTGCTAGTGCAAAACATTTTCGTGGGACTTGGATTTTGTTTGTCGCCTCTGGGCTTCATGCTTTAAATAGAACGTGGGAGAATCCAAACTAAAAATAAACTCTGTGTCAGTCATCCATTTCTTATGCTCCAATTTGCTGGGTTAGATGGAAGTTATTACCTTGTCCTGATATGCTACATGTAAAGAATGTACTCACAGTTCAGGGAAAAATAATGTTTGGAGATCATTATCATGCTCTATCAAGCCACCGAGCTTCTCTGTCAAGAGCTTGAGAAGACTTGCTGCCTCTCTGGGCACCTTCTAGGAAGTGCAGCTGCTGCTTTTCCCTCAAAGCAATCCATGATGCATCTTTGTGTGCTTGAAAAAGGTAGGGGCAGGATGTTGGCATTCTCCAGGTGACTGCTAGGGTTGGGCTGTGCGATGCTGTGTCTGGGACCACAGCTACATGGAGCAGCTCAGAGCTGATGGTGGAGGTTCCTTCTGCCAGTTCACATCCTCTCCTTAGCACACACACAGCAGCCATCACCACCCCGGCTCTTCAGGCATACAAATTTTTCTTACTCTTGCTTGCCTCAGAAAGTACTTCAATAATAACTGTATTTTCTTCCACTGAAGCACTTCAGCAAAACTTCCATATTGCAAGAAAAATCTCAGAAAAATTCTTGCATTTGAATGATTTTATTTTAAAAAAAATTAATATGAAATTTTCTAATCAGACCTTCTGCAGCAAATTTTCATAGTTCTGATTTGTTTAATCTCAGGATTTGACTTATTTCTTAACATTTGGTATTTCTAAATGATCCTTTAGCTGCTTTCTCTCTTCCTCTTGATTGCAGACATTTTAAGTGTGCAAATGCTTTATTAAAGAAATGCTTACTTTGTAAAACCAGCCCAGTCATCACTTGAAATACTGATTATTATCTTCAAGGAACTGTTTTGTAGCTTCCATCTCAATTTAGCAGTTTCTGAAAAAATCCTTATTTATCATTTATTCAGCTCTCTCTAAACATATAAATCCCTCAGCTCTAGCAATTAGCCAAAAAAAAGCAAAACAAACTCTCCCCCCCTCCAAAAAAAACCCCAAAAAACCAAACAACCACAAAATCACAACCCTTTTTTAACAAGGGGAGCCAAGCTAAACTAAAACTAAATTCTGATGCTATTACAGTTAACTGGAGTTAGCAGTGCCCACACCATATCCTAACTTCCAAAATTACTATTTTCAAGCCCCACAAGAGGATATATTTTAGTTTGTATCTAGTTGCTTGACTTTCATTTTCTTGTGAAAGAGGAATAATTTCAGCTTGCAAGCTGACATCCAGTGTAATTAGTGAGGCAATATTTGGGGACATAAAAGCAAAAATAGCTGCCCTGATCTAAGCAAAACAGGCTTAATTTGATGAAAGTGAGCAGGAATCGTGGTGACACGATTATCTGCATCATCTTGCAGAGCCTGGGGAATCCCCTTGCTGAGGCAGAGGCAGCTCCATGCACTTCACAGAGGTCTTAGAGGGCCAACTGCTGGTCACCTTCCACCAGAGCATGTTGGACAAGTAAAAACCATCAAGTATTAATACTGCAGCACTCTGGGATCAGTTTCACCAGCAAATCTGGCAACAGGACATTCCAAGTGCTTTTGTTTTAGCATGTGAGTAAGTCGTGGTTTTGTGAAATATATACTGAGTGAACCCAAGCTGTGTGTGCAGCCAGTTACGTGGGGGGAAAAGGGTCAGCTAGTTCATCATCTCCATATAGAGAAGGTTTTTAAGAGAGTTCATTTTGGAATGACCAATGACATTGAGCTGAAGAGCTTGAAAGAAGGAATGGCATTTCTTTTGAGTGATGTGTTCAAGAAGCAGTATCTGTTTTCTTATATATGTGTATGCACATGTAAATGTAGATTATGGAAAACTGGAGCTTCATATTGAGCATTTCTTCTCCAGAGGGTAATTCAGGCTGGAAGACTCTGATCATCTGCTCTTTCTTTGCAAATGAATGATTCAGTTAAATTTTGAGGTTTCACTGTGAAGAATTATTCACAGTGCCAGCAAAACTGACCTTCTATGCTTTCCTGTTATACCAGGTGTAACACAGCTTCCTAATAGAGTGTGAATCGACACTCCAAATGAGAGCTGTTCCAAGAAATGTTTGGAAAACACATCTCCTCCTCACATACTTTCTCATGTATTTATCAGCAGCTTGAAAATTGAATGGCTATTTTTTTTTATCATCTGAATGTTGATGAACCAGCTGGGTCTCCTCTGATGGTCCACTTGCAAAGCATGGATCGTACACAAACTAGAAAGTAGGTCTCAGGCATTTACTTCACTCAGAGTGGAGGAATCACTCTTATACCAGAAATGAAGGTATAAAACCATCATCTAAGTGTGCTGGAGCTGGTGGGGCTGAAAATGTGCATAGCTGGAATCTGTGAGTAGCTACATCTGCATGACTCAAAAAGATGACTGTGTGTCTCTGGCACATCTACAAGTCAGGAATATGTTGCTAAAGAACTAACATATGTGGAATATTGGTGGGGCTAGTGGCAACACCAAGGACCAAGCAAGAATTATCCCTGAATCTACTGGTAACATGGCAATTTTGGATCTGGAGCATGAGTAGGCTTGGGGAAGGAAAGGAGGAGTTTTTCACTGATCCATGCATACATGGTACAGCTCCCAGGGAGACTGGCAGAAGCAGCAGGCCTGGAGCTTTCCCAAAGTGATTTTTAAAAGCCAATTCTGTTGAATAAGACTGAGTCAGACCAAGACCAGACCTGCTGATAGTGGTGCTCCAGTGAACCAAGCTTTGAGTCTGCCTCTGAGAAAGATGACCATAGAAATCCTAGCCTTTGTGGTCATATTGTTCCTGTTGCACAAGGAAAACAGATATTCCATCCATCAAAAGTGCTTTGAAGCTTAAGGTGTTAGTTTTTGTGAGATGTAGGGGAAACACCTGAAGATGCTTTAGCTACATTTTATTGATAATTCTGTACATGATGAGTGTACCATGCAGCTCAACCTGTCATAGTTACCAAGTTTTCCAACCCCATAAAACCAACCCTAATTAACTAGTGTGATTGCCAATGAAGAAACAACTAAAACCATCTGGTTTTGAATTTTCTGAGTATCATTACTTGGAAATGCTGTTACAGACTGTGCAGAGCAGAGAACATTAACCTATGGGACATGAAATGAAAACATCAGGACTCTGGAGAGGTGATTCATGAAGGATTGAATTCTGGCTTCCATGCTCCCCCACAACACTCTGGGCATGCCTGTGTCCTGCAAGACTGAATATCTATGGTATTGATCTTGAACCCTTGCTTTTTGTCTGAGGACTTGTTGCATGGTTTGTACCTGCCTGCTCTGTGCTCATCTCTGCAGAAAGTGAGCTTTCCCAAGGCAGTCCATGCTCCAGAAATTAATGTTGGAAGTTGCTGTCCTGGCAGGAAGAAGGAGTAGCTGGCTCAGTGAAAGCTGGGGGAAATGCATGAGCTGTCTGGCAATGCATAAACACGATTAGCAGCAAGGCAGCAACACCAGATATATATAAAACATATTGCTCCTGGGCAGATAATGTAGAATCTTTCTTAGAGACTTTTGCATTTGGTGTGTTTTTCCTGAGCTTTCCATGTTCTGCTGGAGCAAAACTTGGCAGACATCAGTCACCTCATAACCCCTTCCAACACAGACTGACTGTACTGCTTGCTAAGGCTTGGTGGCTTTGGCACAGGCCACCTAGCTGGGTGACATTTGGCTCCCCTAGCACCTGGACCTCTCCAGCAGAGAGGCTTCTTTGAAATCCCAACAGAGATTTCTTTTTGATCACTCAAAACCAGTTCAACAGTAGCAATGGGGTAGTGGTAGTTTGGTGCACTTCTTAATGAACATAAACCAGCAAAATAGACACCAATGACCTCTTTAGTGCTGTGTAGAAAGGGAAAAAGTGACAGTGCCACAGGAACGTGTGCAGGAATTTATTAATTCAGTCTGTGAAAAAGAACATTTTCAAAGGGGACAGGACAGTATGAGAAGTCAGGTTACTCTGGGAGTCATTTCAGGATCAGATCCTGAACAGGCCCAAGACATCCTCTTTGTGTTTCTGCTGTTCTCTTCCTCAGGGGGAGCATTCTGCCACTGTCCATGAATGACTTAGAAGTCCATAGACAAAACTGTGCATCACTGCTTCATTGAAATCCAGAAAGGACCGCTCTTACCATAAAGGAGTCTCTTCATGCATTCAAAAATAATGTAATCAATTTCACTTTTGCAAGTAGTAGAAGTAGATTAAAAGATTAATTCCCCAATCTGATGTTGTGCCTAGAGTGACCTTCAATCCTTGTACCAATTTTTATGTCAGTGAACTTTTTATAGTGAGATAACCAAAAGTAATTTAAAAAGCAACTTTCTGTCTCAGCTTTTGCCACTTATCAAGTAAGACCACATTTAGTAATTCTAGTTTATTGCTATAGAATCCACAACATGGCTAGAAGTGCTGTCAATTGAAAACATGAAATAGATTCTAAAAGTTGATTTGAACGTGTTCTTTTCTGAGGAGAAAAGACAAAAATAAGTTTTGTCTCCTTCTAGCTACAGTGTTTGTACTTCACTGTGACAGCAACTTCTGCATGCTTGCTGGGAAGAACAGTGTCAAGGGGACAAAGCTTTTCTAATTTTGAAGGACACTTTCATCTCAGGAAAAGTAGTACCTAATGAAGAAAATATTACTTCTATGTCTAGGTTTTTTCAAATAAATATCTGGGAACACATCAGTGTTTAAGGAAAAAACATATCTGGGTTTCTCCTCTGGGTCATGCTAGTGAAGTTGCACATCTCTGAAGTAGGGGAGAAGATAGAAAGACATAAACTTAGGAATCATTACTGTATAAACAACCTGATAAAAAATTTCCTTTCAAGTCCAACCAAATGACTGCAACTTTCCATGTGAGATTATAACACCCATGCTGCGGTGCTAAGTAGTTATCCAGCAGTACCTGCTGTGTCTCACTCCTATTAGAGGTGTAAGAAATCCACTGGTGTCCTCCTGGGCTTTAAAACCCAGCTGGAAGTTTATCAATGGGTTACCTCAGAGATGGTTCACCTTGAATGAGATACAGTGTCACACTCTTGCTTGTTAAGCAGGCTTTTATATAAGTGCTATGGTTTCCATAGAAACATAACTAAATCTTTCCTCCAGCATAATCCCCAAAAGCTTTCACAGACCTGGAAAATACACAGAGAACAGTCAAACAATTTTTTATGCTGACAAAAAGAATGCCACAGTTGTCACCCAGTCAAGTTTCTCACATGGGGCAAAATGAGTTTAAATCCCACACAGCAGAATTTGCCTTGCAGCATTCAGACATTTTCTGGAACCCATTTCCCCGCAAGTTCAGATTTAAAAAGCTCTAGAGAAACCTTACAGAACTGTGTGAGCTATAGGTGGGAGAGACCTTAATTGTGCTTCCCAAAGCATGTTGGTGAGTGCAAAACCCATGAGAACAGAAACAATAATTATGCTGATGATCTCTTCCCCAGGCCTGTATTGCTTTCAGTTGTACATTTTCACGTGGTCTTCATGATGAGTTTTAAATGTTCTCCTTCATAGCTGGGACTGGCAGCATGCGGCAGGGATTCTCTGGGCAGAAGGATTTCCCCCTAACAGTCTGTTTCCTCTTGTGCAGTTTCACCCCACTTCTCTTAGCAGTTTAGGACCCCTAGGTCATGGCTGAACAATTCCTTTAGCTTGGAGAAAAGGAGACTCAGGAGGGACCTTATTGCTCTCTGAAAGGAGGTTGTAGCCAAGTAGGGATCAGTCATTTCTCCCAGGCAGCCAGGGACAGCACAAGAGGAAATGTCCTCAAGTTGTGCCAGGGGATGCTCAGGTTGAACATCAGGAATATTTTTTTTCCAAAGGGTGGTCAGGCACTGGAACAGGCTACCCAGGGAGGTGGTGGAGTCCCCAGCCCTGGAAGTGTTCAAGCAATGACTGGATGTGCCACTCAGCACTGTGGTTATTTGGAAGATGGTGTTTGGTCAAAGGTTGGACTTGATGATCTTGGAGGTCTTTTCCAACCTTAATGATTCTGCTAATTCACTTGGAGGATGACTTCTTACAGATCTGTGTTTAACCCTGCCTGCTCTTTTAGTGTCTTCAAGAATGTGAGCAGAGCAAGTTGAAATAAAATCTGGACAAAACTATAATGACTCATCTAATTAACACTCTATTAAGTTTTTGGGGTTTTTTTTGAAGTTTAAATATACAGTGCTGCTGCAATTTATTTAAGCAACTGAACAGAAGTTTAATGCAGGTGCACGGACAGTTTTGTCACTTTCAATACTTAAACAGAAGCAGGTGTTGGGCTGAATTTGCTTGCTAGAATTATTTATTATGAATGACAGATATATGAACTGCAGTGCCCTCAGGTGGAACTTACCTGAGTGAATATGGACACCTGTCATTTATAGTCCATCAGTGACAATGTCCTTGTCTTCTGCTGCTGTTATGGAAGCAGGTCTGCTGTTGAGCAATAACCTAACCCTGTTTGTTCTCTGTTTAAAGGGTAAATGCAGTTCTTTCAGATTGTAGTTAGGTTACACAATCCAGGCAGAGAAAGAAAAATCTTCCAAGGAGCCGATTCAGGGCTGCTGGCTGTAGACGACCAATGGGTATTAATGGCAACTGATGGCTTGGTCACAGCCCCCCAGACACTGGGGCTCTCTGTGCACGCAGTCCCTTCTGCCAAGCAGATGGCCTCGTCCACAGCCAGGAGCCGGGCCGGTATCAAGGGCTGGACACAAAATTCCCAGACTCTGCATCATCTCCACTTCGTGTGGGAGCACGGAACAGTTGTCAGCTCTCATTACATCCCTGTCAGTGAACTCAGTGCCTTCCCAGCTGGGCTAAAGCAGGACTGGCTGGTGGAGACCCAGGGAATGGCAGCTGCTCTGGGGATTCTGCTTCCATGAGGCAAAATCTCTCCCCGGTTCACTGGCTGTCCTGCATGCTTTCCTTGGGGCAGAGCAGACAGGGGGGAGAAGGGCTGTGCCTTCCATGCTCCTGGCATGGGGAGAGAAGGAGGGGCTGAGCAGCTCTTGTTAGAGCTGTCCTCCTTCACCCTGGGGGTGACACCCAGCTCATGAGGACTTTGCAAAATGGGAGTGAGTGGGGCTTGAGAGGGGACACAAACACTGTCTTGAGAAACAGCTGTTTTGTTTTTTTTTAAATCAATTAATTTAAACTGCAGTTCAGAGTAGCTTAATTTTAGAAAATCACAGGCAGGTTGGTAGTTGATACAGATTTGCTCTGGCAAGGCTGGGGTATCCTAGGAGCTGGTTGGGAACTCTACAGGGATGATCTACCCATCTCTGCCAGAGTTATGTTCCAGTCAAATTGTTGAATCTCCAGGTGAAGGGACTGATGGAGGAGCTGAACCCACTAGACAGCATCAGGTAGATGAAGGAAGCTGTCCCTTGAGGCAAAACCCCAAGCCCTGTGTTGCATGGGGGGAGGGATGGCAAAGAGCAATCCGTGAACAAGTAGAGGATGGGGATTCCTGTGGTGGGACTGATTGGATGCTTGTGAGCTATAGCAGCAGGAGAAAGGCTCCTTCACCACCTGTGCAGGACCTCAGCAGGTGAGACCAGAGGTTCTATTGGGGTAGGAGTCCAAACTGGTAGAACCTGATCCGTACTCTGCAGCAGTGTGAGCCTCTGAAGTGGTGTTTGTCACTTCCAGCAAGCTTCCTGCTGCTCTGCTTCTGCTCCTTTGCACTGGGCTTTCCTAAGCAGAAGCTAATCTGGATGCATGTCCATGAGCTGCAGGTATCAGTGGGTAGCACTGTTAGATGTGTTATGTGTGTTCCCACTGTGAGAAACCATCCTCTCAAATAGCCTAGAGTCAATCAGTACAGGAAAAATCAGTGCATGGACAGGCAATGGTGGGTAGTGAGGCAGCGTCTTTGATGATGGCCAAAAAATCAGTGGAAGAAATTATGGCATAAAAGTCGCAGGAAAACCAGGAGTGAATAGGCAATTATAGTTTAAACTCCTCTTCCCACAGAGACCTGTGATCTTTTTGCATAGATATTTATAGAGTGCAGTCTGTATTATAATTGTCCTTTGAGGGACTAAGCTTCATGAGATGAATAAAGAACAGTAATACAATGAATTAATTTAATTTAGAGTGTATTTCATACAATAACATGACAAGTGTCCTGCTTCCATTCTCCCTGGAAGCTGTGTCCTTGGTGTCAGCACTGACAGTGATGCTGCAGGAGCAGCATCAAACTGGGGGTGATATGGAGAGCCAGGCTCTCTGCTGAGCTGGGATGGATGCACCAGCTAGGGATGGCACTGCCTGACAGCACCACCTCTGGATGCAGGCAGATGCAGGCCACAGCCATGGATTTTGATGGCTTTGTGATGTGTCTAATGAAAAGTGGGTCTCTGAGACACGTTCTTACGAATCTTTCTCCCAATTTCTGCTAGAGACCATGAAATAAGAGGAGCCACTGTCATGTAGGATATGTACCCCAATTAAACAAGGAACAGAGAGCTCAGTAGGATAGAAAGTGCTTCTCTAGCATTACTGCAAGTGCATGCCACTCCTGGGATTGTGAGAGAAATGAAAAAACATCACAAAACTCCACAAGCAGAAGTTAAATCCTTACTAAAGACCAGAAGAATACAAATGCCAATGTCTCCCTTTCAAGTTTTTGAGCTAACTGGGATGATACAGCTATTAATCAGGTAAGCTGCAAGTCAGATCTCATGCTTTGGCTGATCCAAATGGCCAAAGCTGGATGACAATTTTATCTGAGGTGAGGCAATGCCACAAGCTTTCCCAAGACATAGGACTGCAGAGACATTCCAGATCTGGTGAGGAGTCCTAGTCAGATTTTTCAGATATGAAAAGAGTGGAGAAACAAGAGAAAATCTTGATCCATCTTAGGGGGAAAGTTCACTGTCCCTATGACAAAACAGAGCAGCCATTGCCTGCAGCACTTGTCAGCTTCCTTAAAGACCCTAGACAACCTGGGGCACACCTAACATGTCAAGAACTTCCAGAGTGCTAAGGATGCAAATTTTCCTTCTTTGTACCAACATTAATCACAAAGAAGTCTAAGTTCTGCTTAGATTAAAGGACAAAGGCTGCTAGGAATCCAACTTCTTGGGAAAGAACTGTTTAGAGCCACAGCTTAGATGACTGTTTACTGTGATGTTGCAGCCTGAAGTGAATATCGATTTTATGACCCAATGTTGATTTGGTACCAAGTGCCTCTTTGCTAAATGCCTGTGGGCCAAGGACCAGTTTGGGTTAGAGCTTGATTTGGGGATGCTTTAAAGCCTGGATACTTTTCCTGGACTTCTGCTGAGGAGAAGTAGAGCTCTTTCCATAAGCTCTTTCTGTCAGTCACCATGAGGGTACCAAGTGCTTCCTACAGCATTTTTTCTTGTGGACCATGATAATCACCTTCAGGTGATGTTCAAAAGAAGTACTGGTTGGATTATTCACAGTCCTTTTAAGCACTTGCAGAAAAGGAATCATTTACCCATCACTGGAGTTTGAGATATGCCATCTATGTGGTCCCTCACCCTGCACCCTCTTTACTTTGTCTCTCAGAGCCCTGAATCATGCAGATGATGTCTGTGTGCAAACACAGGCAGCAGTCCAACCATTAGTCACCCTGTGGAGCACTGAGGCCATAGGATTCATCTGAACTCACCAAGGTACAGCAAAAGGTCTCCAAAGGAAGAATTCTCCTTCTGCATGCTGTTGCAGGGAAGGAGGAGAACACATTGCTGGGAAGGGCAAGAAACCTCCTGAAAACCTGCCTTACCTGCAGGAGCATCCCTGTGACATCTTGGCTCTGCCAGGTTGTTGCCTTCACCCCCACAAAGTGGCATTTTGAGGAGAGGAGCATTGGATCCCTGATGGCACAGCTGTCCCCTCGTGAACTGATCCATTTGTCAGCAGTGACCCTGACCACAGAGCACAGTTGTGACCTGTGAGCTGCCTTGTCAGTGTGCAAACCCTGGTGTCTACATGGACAGAAGAAAAGCAGCAAACATCTAACTTCCCAGTCCAGAGTGAGATTCCTCTCTGTTGTGCTTCCAGCTAGGGCTGGGGAGTCATGAAAGAGGATGTGCAAACAGTGTTCTTCAAAATCCCTGTCCTGTCTTGAGGTGGTTTGCTGTGTTTTAGCTGAGAGCATGAGCCACGTGCTGTCACAGCCACCGACCATGTACAAGGGGCATGACCCCTGCAGCAGCCATCCTGCTGGGCTCACCAGCTGGACAATAGCTAGGGAAGTGCTGCAGCAGTTTCTCCTCAATTTTGCATATTATACTGTGTACTACCACACTGTGTGCAGGTTCAGCGGGGGATTCCCATCAGGGATGACGTGCTGCAGATTGCTACAGCTGTCTGTCAATACAGAGCTCTTCTGCAGAAGGATGCTGATGTGAAGTGGGCCTGTTAGATGGGGCTGCAGGAAAAAGGTTGAAGGAATGTAAATTGTATGGAAATATGTGATTTGGGTGTGATGAGGCCCGATAAGCATTGGCAAGGATTTTATAGACTGTGCTCTAAGCCCTGCTCTGCAAAATACACTGTCACTTACATGTCATTAATACACTGGGTACTCTTTCTGTGCTTCACTTCTCACCTCTTTCTCCCTTAAATGAAGATCCATCTTCTCTTCTGGCCATTCCAGCCAAAAATGATAGCAAGGGAGATCTGCATTAACACTTGGTATCTGCTGTTGGTCTCCACTGAGTGTACAACCGTGTCCCAGCCCCTCTGCTGTTCCTCCACACAGCTCTGGCTGCTGAACCACACTGGGGCTCTCCTCTCCTGTCCTACTGCAGGGCTGCTGCTCTTCACCTTTGCTCTTCACATTTCCTGTCATCTGCTCTGCTCAGACTTTCCCTCACACCGAGGTAAATCCCTGCCACAGATCAGATATCAAGGCATGGCCCCCATATCAAAGGTGAAGATGTGAAGCAAACAAAACCTTTGGGAATACTCTGTCTGTGTTTCGCAGCCCCGCTCCTCAGTTGCTGGTGTTCTACCAGACATTATCCTGTCCAGGAATTGTAATAGCATGTAGGAATATGCGTCCTTTAACAGCTCAAACTTTAATTTATCTTAGTAGACAATTGTGCTCATCTTGTTCTAAGTTAAATATTTGGCTCAAAGAACTTTACCTCTTTACAAGGGCGTGTAGTGGGAGGACAACAAGCAATGGATTTAAAGTGAAAGAGGGCAGGTTTAGATGAGATATTAGGAAGAAATTCTTCACTATGAGGGTGGTAGTCATCTGAGCCAGGATCTTCTGCTGTCCTTTCTGTCTCTGAAGGTGCTTTTGGGGAGGGACATGCTGCAGCCTAAAGCATGGGCTTTATAAAGGATGCAGAAAGCCTGCTGAAAACACAGAAAGCACCATAAAAAAAGGATGCAACATGTAGAGGAAATGCTGAAATATGGGAGTTTCAAAGGTTTTGGAATGTTCAGACTGCTGGAAATAAAACTGAAACATTGTTTGATTGTGACCTGGAAAGGAAGAAAATATCAGTTAGTGAGGGTTCGTTTATCTCAGGGCAGAGGAAGGTAGGATGAGTTACAGTAGCTGGATGCTCAAGATAGAAAATCTGAATAGGAAAAAATAAGGTGCTGATATGAAATTGACATGAATAGCTGTTTGAGCAGGCAGACAGGGAAAGAACAGGGTCTCCACCTCTGGAGGACTCCCAGCATCAGCAGGATATTCCTCTGGAAGATTGACTGAACACACAGTGGATTTAAAGTGAAAGAGGGCAGGTTTAGATGAGATATTAGGAAGAAATTCTTCACTATGAGGGTGGTAGTCATCTGAGCCAGGATCTTCTGCTGTCCTTTCTGTCTCTGAAGGTGCTTTTGGGGAGGGACATGCTGCAGCCTAAAGCATGGGCTTTATAAAGGATGCAGAAAGCCTGCTGAAAACACAGAAAGCACCATAAAAAAAGGATGCAACATGTAGAGGAAATGCTGAAATGTGGGAGTTTCAAGGGTTTTGGGATGTTCAGACTGCTGGAAATAAAACTGAAACATTGTTTGATTGTGACCTGGAAAGGAAGAAAATATCAGTTAGTGAGGGTTCGTTTATCTCAGGGCAGAGGAAGGTAGGATGAGTTACAGTAGCTGGATGCTCAAGATAGAAAATCTGAATAGGAAAAAATGAGGTGCTGATATGAAATTGACATGAATAGCTGTTTGAGCAGGCAGACAGGGAAAGAACAGGGTCTCCACCTCTGGAGGACTCCCAGCATCAGCAGGATATTCCTCTGGAAGATTGACTGAACACAGATTGCCAGGCTTGAGGAGGAGAACAAGAATATCCTGTAGGAACTGTGACATCTCTGGTGAGCTGAGGGAACCCACTATTCCCAAAAGGACTTAAACTCTCTGGACCAGTGAGTAAAAGGAGTGGGATCTCATTTCATCTTGCTGCAGCCATCAGTTGTTGTGTTGGAAGTCCCCAGTTTGACACATGCATCAAGCAGAGGCACATGCAGAAAGGCTGGTTGGGTGTACTGCCTGTCACTTCACTAAGCTTGACACCTATGGGAGCTACAGAAATGCAAAATCTACTTATTAAATTAAATTAGTACCACTAAGGTGTCAAATATAGACCGGTCAGTTTTCCAGAAGGATGATTTGCTGCCAGAGGTGCCATTTTCCTTTAAAACTAACCATTATGTGCCAGTAAGCCTCATACAACAAATACCAAGGAGTGGTTTGAGTGGAAGATGCAGAAAATAGGGCAGCCTAATCAGAGGCAGGCTGAAATCAATCTCCTGCTGTCCCTGACCCAGAGACTCTCTGTGCTGAGATCCCTGCTGCATACAGACCAGGCACGTCCTTGCCTGTGCACTGCAAGGAAGGTCATCAGGGATTTACAGGAACGGCACGGGAGAATCTGAGACCTTACTTTTGCATTCTGAGATTCACCACAGCATCACCCTCTGCCCTAGTAGAATGAACTAGTTTCAGCTTTATGCCACAGGTTCCCCTGCAATACCAAATCCAGGTAAGGGATTAAATTACCTGTGCAAAAACACACATCTGTGCATTCAGACATTGATTTGGTGCTTGCCTTAATTTTCACACTAACAAGATAAATGCAATAATTTTAGTACATGAAAGAAATATTAAAATTTGCAGGACTGTAATGAACAAACCCTTTTGAAGTGGTCTGTCTTTCTCTCAAGAGAAGCTATTTTTGTCTGTTTTCATTAAGAAAATAATAAACGTATTTTTGGTGGCTAGCCAGCTCAGAAAATAAACTGGCAGTGTTATGCTGAGCTGATCTATTATTATGGATACCAAGAGGCACTCTGCTCTTCGTTTACATTGTGAAGGAATGGTTTCACATGCTAATGCTCTCCTTCCATCAGTGTCCTACACATGGAATCATAACAGCATCCTGCAGTCTTGCCTGGATGCTTGCAATGGTGCAAGAATCTCAGCAGAAATCCAGGCTAAGTCCTTACCCTTCCCTCCTGAGAAATGGGCAGCTTTTTAGAGAAGACCCCAAACTGCCTCTGAGCACAGCAACCCCTGCAAGATGCATTATTTATGTTCAATAATATTATTTTTGGTAGGGTTCATGTCAATTTGAAAGAGCATTTAAAAGAGGCAGAAGAGTTCTTCCATAATTACAGCTACACCAGCTTAATTTACAAACTCCTATAAATCTGTTGACACACGGTAATAGTGGTATTTAATCTTTGTTCTAATATCAGATTTATACTGGTTTGGTACACTCAGTGCTTTCATTGCCAATTTCATCCCAAGTGCCCTTCATTTTTCAAAGATGGGTAAAGGAAAAATTTGTCTAAACTGTGAGTGTCTGGAAATGCACCATGGTGCAGGTTTTTGTTCTGGGAGAATAAAATAGTTGTGCCAAAAGGGAAGGGAAGGGAAGGGAAGGGAAGGGAAGGGAAGGGAAGGGAAGGGAAGGGAAGGGAAGGGAAGGGAAGGGAAGGGAAGGGAAGGGAAGGGAAGGGAAGGGAAGGGAAGGGAAGGGAAGGGAAGGGAAGGGAAAGGAGATGACACAATTTACAACTGCTCAGAAACTTAGACTGGTCATAAAATGCTGAGTCTCAGCTATGCAAAACCACAGACTTGCCTTGTGATCCAGACCAGTTAGTCATTCTTAGACACCCTTTGAGAATCTGGGCTTGAAATTCTGACTTGAGAAAGAAAAAACTGAAAATGTACTCTCTTTCCATCACAGTTTGCCCATGGAGGAACCAACAGATGCATTTTAGTTAGCAACAGAGTGCAGACAGATCTCTTGGTACTGAGAGCCATAAGTCAACTACTTCTGCTCTTGATGCTGCAGTTATTCAATGCATTCTTCAAACTACCAGTTTTCCCAAAACAGATCAAATTACAGTCTCTAAAATTCAATCCCCAAATAGACTTATTTTTAAAAACTATCAACCATCACCACATAGCATTGCCTTCCTTCTTACAAGCAACAATCCTTTCATCAAGAGGAGCAAGAAGGTAAAGTATACATGGCCTTTCTGCCCATGATGAAATTCTTAGTTAGTCCAGAGCACCCACGGAGCTCTACTGGAGCCATGGGTGATGCTGGGTTTCAGACTGGTGAGCCTGATCAGGTGAGTTTGGCTCTGCAGGATGCAGAGAGAGCCCCAGGATCAGTAGGAAGTCCAGGAGCAGGGGTGGGTGATTGGATGTACAGCACAGTCCTGGGGTGCTTCTTGCCCCCTGGACCCACTCCAGGCAAACCTGGCCCTGGTGCAGTGCCGAGGGGAGCCTGGGTGCAGCCCTGTATTTGTGTGGGTCTGGCACCCACTGCCAGCTGCAGAAGTCAGAGGTCTCCACCCTTGCCTGAAGCAGGGTTAGTGAAACCTTGCTGAGAGTAATAGGAACAATAAAGAAAAAAATCATACATCTAAGAAATTAAATACATGGTCTGAAATATTTTGAATATAATTAAATTGCACTTAGAGTTTTCCCTCACATCAATCAAGCCAGCGATTAAATTTTTTTATGTGAATCTTAGGAAGATTTGATGATTTAAACCATTAAACCCAGATATTATAATTTCCCCCATGGCCAGTATGAACATTGCATTAATCATGCAGTACCCACTGCAAGCTATTTCTACCGTACTGCTTTTGTCCAGTCCCCTAAACTATTACCATCCATCTACTACATGAATTTCCTGTAATGGATTGTAAGAAGTCCTCTGTGCAGCACGCTGACTGAGTGATCAGAAGAATTGGATTTTTTTCCTTCCTTTTGAAAATTTTCATGCATTATCTTCAGTGACTCATATGGTTCAGTTTTTTCCAGGTGTGCTTTAGGGAAAAACGAAAATAACCACCTCCAGCATAGGCTCAGCCTCTTAGGAGAAACTGCAAGTTTTTTGTTATTACTATAAACAAGATTTTCTGTTTCAGAAGATCCAGTTAGAGCCATTACTATTGCCTGTATCCTCTGGGCAGGAAGTCTCTTCCCAGGCTAATAATCACTTGCTATTTTTTTCCTATGGAAAAACAATAAACAAAAAACCAAAGGATCCTCATTTACAGATTAAATTGCCAGAGGAAATATATAGTTAGATATATTAAAATTTTTCTGTGCATCTATACATAAACACACAGATTTTCATTCCTGTCAGCACAGCCCTTTGCAGGTCTGCATTCAACAAAGAATTTCAGTGCCAGCGCTGCAAAAGCGTCACTCAGCAGCTCTGCTGCCTCTGGGTCTGATGGTAATAGATTGCCTAAGAAATCTGGACACGTTCATTTTGCCAAGGGATCATGTGTTGCTGGAGGTAATGCACATCAGATGAGATGTCACACTCTCAGAAGAAGTGCAGAGGCGTTAAGACAAGCCAAATTCTCGGCTGTTTATATTCTTCTTTACCAATCAGGGTATCAGGATGCAGACTGAATTTATAAATACTGGAGTGGGATTTGTTGTATGACAGAAGCTCTTGGAGAGTGACATATAGGTTAGACCTTTTTGCCTTATTATGCCTCAAAGAAAAGTGATTATCTGTCTTCACAGTTTAAATAAAATAAATATGTTTCACTGTGGAGTGATAGAGAGATTTCAGAAGAAGAGTGCTTCAGACAGCACGTGCTGAGGGTTGTCAGGGGGGAAGCAGAGAACAGCAGCCAGCTGTGTTTTGTGCTGCACAGGTTTCTGAATGCTTCAGAGCAGCCCTGAGAAATTTTGCAAGTTTTAGAAACAACTGTCTGCAATGAACACTAGTTCTTGGCTCCTGTTTGAAAGCTGGTTTTGGGTCACTATTAACTTCCCTGAAGAAGGAGAGAGGAGAAAAAAACCCCTCTGTTGGGGATTAAATGAGAGCCAGAGACATGGCTGTAGCTTCCTTGTGTCTCTGGAGGCACTGGTGGAGCAGGGAGGGGGGATTGTGGTGGGGTGTTGTATTGGGTTTAGCTAGGGACAGCAAGAGTAGCAGCAAGAACACAGAGTTTAACAGCATCTCCTTAGCTTTTTGCCTTTCAGTCTTTTTGCCTATCATGGTTTGACTAATCCTTTAAATATATTTTGCGTTCATTTCTCAAATAACCAGCAGACATATGGTGCTAATGAGAACTAGAGAGGGTTTGTTTTTTTAATGAGCAAGAGCAGCTGGTAAGCAGAACATAAAATTAAAAATGGAGGGAAAAATAAGCTCAAGGGGATAGATAAGGTTATTAATCACAGCAGAATTCCTCAGCTCTCTCCTCTGATGAGAAGCATCAGGTGGAGTGGGACACCGGTGACCTTGAGACAAGTAGGTGACAGCCTTTTGCACTAGGTGAAAAGCAAGTGACTGTCTGATGCTTTCAGCTGTGTCTCAGCTCTCCATGGCAGCAGAGATGCTCTGCCCTGTCCCCGTGCAGGCAGCCTGGCTGGTGGCAGCCCCTCCAGCTGCCCCAGACTGTCCCAGCATGGTCCTTCATTCGGGAGGGAAGCCTGAGACACCTGTGGGTGCCATCTGCAGAGGGACAGGTGAGCACAGACCAGCAGTGACACATCTGAAAGGGAAATAACTGGAAAGTGGAAAAAATTGCTCCAGTACATCCAGGGGTAAATTTGCCATTTCTGAGTGCTACTGCATTGCTGGGAGGATTTGTGGCAGATGCTCACAGCTTTCTTTAAATGAAACCCACTTCATTTTCTGCTATTTAAACATGCCATCCTAAGCAATACAGAACAATAAGGAACTTTCCCAGGATGCACCTCTGTCTGACTGAGAGGCTCAAAGTAACACAAAGAGCCCTCCTGCCCAGCAGCCCAAGGTTTCTGCTGCACCACACTGCTGTTTTTTAAAATCAAGCCTATTTCATTTAATGACTTGAGGCAGTCAGGGCCCAGCTCACAGCTTCTGTGCTAACTTACATTCACTGGGATCCACACGCTTCTCAATACTGCTGAATCAATCTGCCCTTTCCACTCAAAAGAACTTCTCTGGATTGTCTTGAAGCCTGTTCCTGCCAGAAGCCTCCTGCTTGCATGGCTACTGCTGGCCTGCTGTCAGCTGCCTCCTACCCCGTGCCAGACAACACCTGAGTCACAGGCAGCATCCATCCTGTGATGCAGGGAGCCCCAGGCTCTCAGGGGTCCTGAACACCTCCAGCTGCACTGGTTCCATGGCTGAGGTTGTCCCTGTCCATCAGACCCTGTGCCTTTTCCAGAGAAACGTGTTTTTCCTAGGTATGTCTGACTCTTAAAGTCAAGCCGTCCTCTGCTGTTTGCAGGTGCCTGGCTATGAAAGAGAGAAATTACCTGGTCTAGTTCTAGGTGTCTATGTGAGAGCCAGTCTGTTCCTGCAATCCAGGGACAGAGGAAGAAGGTGGGATTTGTCTCTTCAAATACAGACACAGTGTTTTGGACAGGTTAGTAACTTTAGAGACCTTTCCATACTGTGGCCATGTCAAGGACAAAGGGCAGTCCTGTCCCTCCCTATGCTTACTGGAGTACACTTTGATCCCAGTAACTGTGGGGCAGAAACACAACTGTGGTCCCAATTCCTTGCTCCTCTCAGCAGGCTGGGACATTTATGGACACCAGTGTTGCTTTCAGGGTTGGTGCTTTTGGTGCTGACAGTGGTGGGGAGGGACAGGCATGGCCCTCTAGCTAACCTTTGTTTGAAAGGATCCAGTTTGTATCCCCTGAGACACACTTCATGATGTGCAGAAAAAGTGTGTGGCTGGCTGCAGCGTGCATTCTTGATCTGATCTGCAGCACTGGTGGGGATGTACCTTAAGAGCATTTGACAGACTGCAGTATGAACATTACCCATTGCTGGCTTCTGTGACATTATTGATCTTATAATTATGATGCTGAGGGATGATGATGATTTACACAAAACAAAAGCAGCCTCTTTTCTGAAAAGAATCTTTGGTAAATTATTCATCCCTCAAATTTTGCCCAGAACATGCCATTAATTTCCAGAGTCAAATGCATGCTGCAGTAGACCACTCTGAGCAGGAGTCTGTGCCAGTCTTTTCCTCCTTGAGCAGTGCAGTCACCTTTTACTCCTCTGATGTGTACTGAAGGTTGCTTTTTCTTATAATTGAGCAGAAAGTAAGGTAGAAGTAAGGTACAGCCACTGTAACAAAGGATCATGAACTTCTTTACAAGGTGAAATCATAAGAATCTGGCTATATGGGAGGAAGTTCTTGTTTGAACATGTAATTTGAACTAGTAGCAAAGAGAATTCTCGCAGCTGAATGACACTAAGTGGTTTCTTCTGTTTAATAAATATAAAAAATATCTATCCAGATCAGTTGGATGAGTAATGGAAGCACTCAAACCCTTTAGGGACATTTTTGCTGTCTTGCAGGATTGGATTCTTTTTGCACCTAGGATGAGAAGAATTGAAAAGGCAACAGTGGGAGATGATTGCTGCTGCTAGCAGCAGTGAAGAATGAGTGCAGATGTATTAGGTTTTACCCCCTACATGATAACAACTTTTCTAGGAACAAAGAGATTCTTTGTGCCATGGGATTTGATGGAAAAGATGGGTGTGAAACTTCAGGGACATAGCTGAACATGCTGGGTTCAGAGACAGGGGAAATCATTCCAAATCCATTTTCTTCTTATATCAACCTGTAAAGACTTTGGTGGACATAAGCATCAGGCATGCTGTGGCAGCCCAGCTCTGTGCCTGGAAAATGCTCTCCTGATGCATGCACAGTCCCAGCAATCTCTTCAGGAAAAGACTCCACGTGGCTCACTCTCACCAGGACCGACAAGTGCTATTTGAGCTGTTTGTGCTGTGAGATTCCCACAAGCCCATTGTGGGCGATGCACGTTTTCAAAATCTGGCTGGGGCAGCTCTCTCTGGTTCCCTCCCCTATGGTAATCACAGTGTTATTTTTGCTGCACACTGTGCTGAGAGGGAAGGGTCCCGTGGTGTGCCTGAATGCTGCGCAGCGTAAAGCAACACTGTGCTCCCTCCTGCCTCTCCCAGACCCCCCTCAGTCCCTCCGGAGGGAGAAAAGGCTCACGTCAGAGGGATGTTTATGCTGATGTTATTCAAATGAGCAATGAACAAATAAAATGGTATTTAGGCATTGCCTTTGCTTCTCAATACATTTCTTCAGGCAAAATTACCCGCAGTGGTATTTAAACCTCCTTGGGGGGTCCGTAGCTCTTGAAATGTTTTCTTTCCTGCCTGCCAGTTTGAGGGGGAAAAAGATTCTTTATTGTACTAGCACAGCCCACAAACTTGCTGAGGTACAGATGTGAAACTCGTGTCTTAGAAAGAGCAAGGAGGAAAAAGAAATCTGGAAATAGGGAAAAATGTCAAGGGAGACATTTGCAACTATACAAAGTTCTTCTTTCTGATTTAAATATTTCTGTAACTTATTGTGAAATTCAATGTTTGTAAGTAAGAATAAAAACACTTTGTATGGAACAGCTACTGGATAACATGTTTGTGCCGAATAGAAATATTTCAGGGTGAAAAAATCAATACTCAGAGGGAACTGAATGGCTCAAGCTATGGCCAAGTGTATGGAGGCTGCTTTGAAGAGCTTGGCACTTGGAAATTCACCCTGGTCAGTAGAAATGGAAACTAATTTCCAGCTAGCATCTTTTCTGAGGCCATTTGTTAGAAGCTGTCAAGTTGATATGACCTCTCTTTCCAGTCTCAAGAGGACAAATGCTTCTATTTCCTATTTACAGGGTGTTTATCACAGGGCAAAAAGCAGTCTCAGCCATTAGACTGGGAAAAAAAAAAGCCTTGTCACAGAAATAGGTACAGTTCCTTCAAGACAGGACAATAGCATTTTATAGGAAATTTGCACAGCCTGGATCAGATCACTCATTGGAGAACAGTTTTGACTGTAGTCAAACTTCCATGAGCTTATGCAAGTACATGGCTTGGTTGACTGTGTGTGAGAGTCAAATCAGTAAATGAGGTGTCACAAAGCACAGTCAGGAGAGGGGTTGCCTATTTGACTTTTGAAGCCACTTTGGTGTGAGGGATGCAGGAAAGGCATTGAGCCTCACCACCTGAGCCAAGGACAGAGCACTCATCAAGGGCAGGTGACCAATTTAATTGATTACAGGATAGAAAGGCAGGAGAATAACATTGACAAATGACATTTTAAGGAAATGAAATTATTCTGGGAGAGCTTTGCTTTCTCTGATTAAGGACTGAAGGGCTGCTGAGCATGGACTTACCTCAGTCATGTTAATTTCTCCAGCATAGTGGACTGGTTGAACTGTCCAAAAAAAACCCTCATTACTAAAATCCAGAATAAATTAGATGACAACTGCAATCTATCAGCCACAATAATTTCGGCACACGTTGGAACCAGAAAATTTTAGCTAACTGTATCTGGAAACTATCTGAGTTGGTGATGAGGTCTGTTTTTGCTGGTGGAGAAAAGCTCCTTTCTATCCTGCTGCAGCATGATTAATATACCCCCTCCAATTATATCTCCTTCTCAGAAGATCAGTTAGAAATTGTTGGCTGGGAGCAAGTCTATAGACCTGCAGGTCAGCTGTGCTCTTACCCCTGCAAGTCAGAGGTGGCAGAGCTGGCAGAATTACAGCTGTGACTCATCTGGTGACATCCTAGAAGAAAGCCTGTAGTGAGAGGGCTTGGTGGCTGTCAGCCCCGTGAACTGCAGGACCACTGGGAGTGGAAAGTGTGAAACATCCCTCTTTGAGTTCTCAGAATCACAGAGTCATAGAACATGCTGAGCTGGATGGGACCCATCAGTATCCCCCAAGTCCAACTTCTGGCCCTGCCCAGGAGCACCCATCTCACACCCAGTGCCTGAGCACATTGTCCAAATGTTCTTTGGACTCTGTCAGGCTTGGTGCTGTGGCCACTTCCCTGGGGAGCCTGTTCCAGTGCTCATCCCCTTTCTGGGTGGAGAACCTTTTCCTGATGCCTAATCTACACTTCCCTGGCACAGTCTGAGGCCATTCCCTCAGGTGCTGCCACTGGTCATGAGAGTGAAGAGATCAGTGCCTGCTCCTCCTCTCCTGCCATGAGGAACCTGCAGCCTGCCAGGAGGTCTCTCCTCAGTCTCCTCTTCTCCAGGCTGAACAGAAAAAGCTCCTCATACGGCTTCCTCTCAATGCCCTTCACCATCGTCATTGCCCTCCTTTGGACACTCTCCCACAGTTTAATGTCTTTTTTATGTTGTGGCACCCAGAACTGCCCCCAGCACTGGAGGTGAGGCTGCCCCAGAGCAGAGCAGAGCAGGACAATCCCCTCCCTTGCCCAGCTGGCCATGCTGTGCCTGATGCCCCCAGGACAGGGTTGGCCCTCCTGGCTGCCCAGTTCCAGTGAGAAAATGTCCCTGCCAGGCATGGCTGCACTCAGGCCGTGTGTGAGGTCAGTGGCACATCCCACCTTGATGTCAGTGACCAGGTTTTCAGTTGTTGTGAGGCACATGCAATGCAGAGCACAGAAATCTGTGAGGCTGTCCAAGACTTCACTAGAATGGCTCCCTTCTCCTGTGGGACTCAACCTGGTAGTTTCCAGATCCAGCAAGAGATTTCTACATATCAGATCACTTGGTTTCACTACAAACTGATGGGTATAACATATCAAACTCTCTTAGCCTGCCCCACTTGGCATGATATCATAACCTGAAAGTTCAAAGATCTACAAAGATTGACAGAGTGGTTGCTATTCCTCTTTTCCCATTGAGAAGGTGCTTTTGATTCCATAGTGCTCTCATTACCTTGAGCCTGATCCAACTGAGACGATGGGCAGTCTGTACTGTACCTGCTACTTGAGCCTTATCATAAGTTCTCATTTACCTGGTGATCTAATTCCAGCTTTTTTTGCCTGCAACAAGAGACCCAATAACCTTCCCTGCCTGGATGAAGCCCTGTGTGAGTGCTGAAGGGCAGTGGGCTGTGCTACCCTAGAGATTCCCAGCTGGATGACAGCTTCCCCATTCTCCCTGTGTGCTCCTGGTAGGAGGTGACACTGCAGCCACCACAGCACAGTCCCCTGGCAAGGCACAGCCTGCACAGGATGAAACTCATATCATCTTGCTGTGCTAGTTTCTTTCCTGAGCAAGGAGGAAGAAATACCTTCCTTTCTTTGCAAACTGACTGTATGTGCTGTAGATTATTTCCATCATACTCTTTGTCTGTATTACCTGCATTAATCCAGTACAGCGTGGGATGAAAATGTGCCCCTGAGACTAAGCATGCACGTAACTTTAACTACCAGCTGCCAACACGGATGCAAAGTTGTCTCTTCAAACTACTCATAAAACCCTGTGGATAGTGACACTAAGTAGCTCTCTTTTATGCAATGCCGGCGTTACATTTTTTTTAGTGTGTTGACACATCATTATATTTCTCAACAAGGCAAATTAGAGCAATGATATGAAGTTTAGTCTGGAGAGCCTTGAGGATTTTTTATGGTTCTGGGAGCCTGCATTAAGACAGACTGTAGAATGGGGTGTAAATATTATAATGATGAGTTATTTCTTCCTGCTTGCTAGGAAGCAGCAGAACCGCTGGTAGAAGCTAGCATATCCCATATGGATTGCTTCTATTATATTTTAACAACTGCTGCATGTACTAATTGCTTTTAGTTCATGGGGACCAAAGATAATGTTATGAATACTCAAAGGAGATCTTATATTGTACATGACAGCCATGGCTAAGCATCTCCTTTCTCCTGCTCTTGCTGTGAAGACACCCAGGTGGGAGATTCCTTTTCTGTTTCTTTTTTTCTGTCACCAGTTTTGATGTCACTGTGAGGATGTGCAATAGTCTTGAAACACTTGTTGATGCCACTGTGAGGATGTGCAATAGTCTTGAAACAATTGTTCCAGGGTCTAGCAGCGTGACAACTTGTCCCAGAGGTGCCTACAAGGACAGATTGTCCATGTCCTTCTGATTAGGGGCAGGTGGGGTGTGTGCTGCCAGTGTCACTGTGATACAGCCTTGGGCCTGCACAGCCCTTTCTTCTCCTCAACCCCAAGAGCTATGGGCATCATTCTGTCTGTGACAGCACAGCCTTTATGAAGAAAGAGAACTGGGATTGGGGAGGAGTGCACCACCGTGCCATGCTACCTGTTTTGGACCCCACTTCTCCCTGCTGTCAGCCCATCTTCTCTGACTAGCCAAGAGGTATCCAGACAGACTTACTGTGACACTCCCCACAGAAAGGACATTTCCACATGAGAGCTAACCAAGAAAATATGGAAATTAATATTCCACAGGACCCCTCATTCCATGTATAGAAACCTGCTTGGTTTCCCTTTTCTTGTTTCAAAGAGGTGTAATTAAACACAAAAATAAACAGGGCTGGAGTTCCTGAGATGTGCTCAAATTCACCGTGTCATGGACATTTGTAGTTTAACCTGCACACTGCTGGGTGCTGGCATTTGCTTGGGCTGCACCCCACCTCCTTGTCGGGGGCAGGGGTGGGTGAGCACAACTGCATCCTGATTTTCCTATGGAGAAAGCCTGACCACATCAGCAGGGCACGGTGCTGTGTGCCCTAAAATCAGGAGGAAACTGCAGAAAATCTCCTTACATACATTTAAAACATATATGCTTAGCAGGAGTTGCTGTCCAAGAGGCGCTACTGATATATCATCCAACCTCCTGCAAACCACAGGACTCATCATTCTGCTTTGCACCCATCAGTTTATGTTTGATCACAGTAGGACTTGTCTTTTGCCACACATAGTGTTCAAAAAAGCCATCCAGCCTTCATGTGACACTACAAAGGGGGAGACAACATACCATTTTCCATGGTCATGTGTTCTGTTGCTTAACCATCTTTGTTCTCATAATTGCATGCCTTATTTCTAATTTAAATACATCTGACTTCAGTTTCTAGCTGCTGCAACTATTCTTTTCTCTGCAAGATGAAGAGGGAATGTGGTACTGAACATCTCTGCAGTCAGGTCACCCTCCAGCCTCCTCTTTGGTAAAGCAACTACAATGACTGCTTTAACCTTATGAGGTATTTTACATAGTCCTCAAATAATTTTTAATTTAATATTTTTAAAAATCTCAAATTTTTGGTCAGATCTTTGAGTTGAGAAAATTATTCCAGTAACAATTTCTGTAAACAGGAATGATCTGAGATGCCAGCCACTGCCTGCTTCTTTGAGCTGCTCCTGCCATCCCCAGTGAGACCTCACAGTTCTCAAGCTTGTCCATTTTGACCCCTTGTCCCTGGTGTTTCAAAAACCATGGATGCTGCATCTCTTGCTCTAGATACAGAGCTTGATGTTTGACTGTTCCCAACACTTCATTTTGAGTTTCAGTTGCTGTAGTTTAAGGTAAAGTCAGATCAGCCTCTGAAGAATCAGACATTAAAATCTGGGTTTCTCTCTGTGTTCTCTACTTTCATTAGTGGGTTACAAAGGTTCCTCTTTGCTCATTTGCTTCCTGATTTCTCAAATGCACCCTCACAACTGGGAGGTCAGAGCCATTGAGAGGAGTGAAAAATGATCTTGTGGGAGCCCTAGTGCTATCCCAGGGGTTTCGGCATTCCCTTGACAAGAGGGCAATCAATCCCAATTCATCCAGTTTGAGGAGGACTGAAATTTGTGTCTCCCCCTCCCTGGATGATTGCTCTGATCATCAGCTTTTTCTACCACCTTCAGCACAAAAACAAGGAATGGGGCAGTGTTGTGTACCCAGCAGAAAGGCAACACCTTGGGAGCAGAAGTGTGGTTCAGAAGATGCATCTCAGGCTCCCTTAGTGGTAGAAAGGCAATAAACTTCAATTTGTTCCAGACCAGACCTCAACATTTGAATCTCAGGAGGCTAGTCCAGGTTTGAAATCCTCAGCTGGGTGGCCAGAGGTGCTATTTAAGCCCTTTCACACGGCTGGAATCAAGATCCCATGTTTATCACACCCCAAACGAATGTCTTATTGAAGGACCCGAGACGTGCACACAGTGAGTGCCAATTATGCTTTCTTAAAGAACATTTTCTTTTTAAATGGAGAACATTTCATCCACAACATTAAATTAAATTCCCCCAAATAGTAAGCATTTTCTCACTTAATACAACTGTTAGTAATAATAAATCCCTAATTAATGGTAAATATAATTGCAAACCCAGCACTAAATTCTTCTCTTGTGGGCATCAGCATCACTCTAGGGAGAAGGTAGTTCAATGCTGTACTTGGATCTTGGGTTTGAAATGTCTTCTTTGATCTTATTGTTGAGAAACAGGCAACTCCTCCAATAGGAAAAAAGGAAGGACACATGATTGAATAAATAATGGCCAATAGCACACAAAATTCAAGCATTCATCCATTAAATTATAATACTGTGCACACTGGCATGTCTCATAAACACATTCTATCCATTTGATTAGAATGCTAAGTCACCTCACAGCAAACCCTGAAAGATGAACCATTTGTGTTGTGTGCCTTTTGCTTAAAATAGCTTTGTTTTGTAATATGATTGTGTAATGTAACAGAGCTCTGAAGTTTAGGACCGGTATTTAATGAAAAAAGGAAACTAAGATTCCTAGATCACAGGATGTAAATAGAGCAGGTATCAGCTGTGGGTGCAAATTTTTTTTATTAAGAGAACTTCAATAGGAAGGTCTTTCCTTTGGGTGCTGGGCAACTTTTGATTGCCTTCTCCTTACAGGTCTATGATTATTTTTTTAAATCTAGGCAGTTAATATCAAGACACAAAACGCTGGTTCCCTGTCTCTCTTTTAGAAGCATTTTCTAGCGTTGTACACCATTTCTGACTCAGCCAAGGGCTTCTCAATGAAAAACTAAAATGAGTCTGCATTGAATTAATTAGTTCATAGCAGCCTGCACCATTTACCTACAACTGTGAACGGGCACTGGGGCTGGTTACCAAACCTGGGTGAAAATGTGTTTCTTGTAAATGGGATTGCTTATAAGGATTTGACTGACTTGAAGTAAAATCTATTTAGTTTCTGCAAGTTTTGTGCTGTTTTCCTCTTTGGAAGGGAAAGTTTAAATACTCTTGAGCATTGCCTTTACTTTCCAAGCAGTCCAACTGGACATTTAATGATCTGCAGAATATGGCACATGAGAAGAAAACAGTCACTGACACAGAACATTTATAAGAATGCTTCTAACAGAAAATCATAACAGAACATTCCATGTTTTATTTCACATCTTATAATTCTGGAATATCCATCTCACCATGGTCTGTCTGCTCTTCATTCCTGATAACTTCCTAAGTGCACCCAGGGGCAGAACTAAATAAAAGTCAAAATAATTCCAAGTAAAGAGGTATTTGCCTTCAGCATTGCTTTTTTTCCTCCAAAATAAAAGCATTTAGTTAAAAGTTCTCTTTGAAACCAAAGACAAAACTTCTGTTATCACCTGTCATCCAGAACAGAAATTCTTCAGCTCCTCTTAGAAGTCAGAAGAGCATATAAAGGCTATTGAACACATATTGCTATTTCTGTCAAGTCAGTGGGACCAGAAGGACCTCTGATCTGGCCTAGAGTGGAAGTTCTTGTATTTTTATTTAATCTAAAGTTGCATTGAACAGATCAATAATTGTGGGTGGTTTTATTGTATTTTTGCAGTCAAAGAAATGTAGGTCCCAGCTGTTTGGTCTTTATAATCTTCCATGAAATATAATAAATTGCTGTAGCATGCTTTAAAAGAACATATGTATATGTCCTTTGTACATTTTATGAAAGTAAGAAAATCTGTTCTTGAAGAATATTTGTTTGTTTTGTTTGCATAAGTCACTATTCACTCTTCTCCTTCCCCTTGCGTCATGCAGAGCATGTTTGGCACCTACATGGTCCATCACACAGTCCAAAAATCCATTGGCACACATCACACAGATGATCAGCTGGCTAAAAGAAGAAATAGATTCTATGGGTTGCTTTACAAAACTTCTAAGGTAAGGCCCAGATTCTTCAGGAACATTTAATTTTTGGTGATGAAAAGCCATTTTTCCTGGGGAAACTTTCCTCAGCGGTTGTATTTGGGTTACAGCAGGCTGGATCCATATTCCCTTGGTATTTCCTCATTTGAATGGATTGTGGTTTGTTTGCTCCTTTTGGCTTCTCTGTCCAGAACAGGTTCTTTGACTGTGTCCTTCTCATGAGATGAATGTTTGCTGCCCAGCAGCCCCAGACCACCTGCACTGAAGCTGTGTCTTCAGATTGCCAAATGTTTAAATACCTTTTTTTCCAATGAATTACACCACAAGCAGATGGAATTTACAGTGTAGTCTCTGGGGTCAGATGCGTAAGAGCAAACTGTGCCCAAGCTTTGTAGACTCTTACAAAAAACTCTTCTTGCTTTTAGCTCAGAGTTGTACAGACTGTGGCTCAGCTATAGAATGTGTGTGCACAATTCAATGCCTCATTTCCCTCCTCCTTCATGAGTCCTCTGGGGAATTCAGTGCATTTCTGCAGACGGCTTCCTCCTCACCATGTGTCCTGCACCCCATCTCCTCCCTCCTTAGCTGTTTCCACAAAGGAAGTAACCTAATTTCTGCAAAAGTGGATCCCTCAGCTCTTCTCTCCTGCTCAGCTACCATTTGTTGAATATCTCTCATCAAGTGACCTGCTCTCTACCAGAACAGTCAATTAGAGACTAGTTAGTGAAAATCCAATTCTTAGCAAATTATAGAAGTTATATGGTTGTTATATAACTGAGACGTGGTTCCACACCCCCTGCCCCCACCACCGAAATGCAGGGTCTCTTTAATGGTCAGCCTCCAAAGTTCATTAGCTTTTCTCTACTGGTCATAGCCAGGTGCAAGAATACTCCTGACATCTTCTGGGAACTTTCCTCTGTGTGAGGCACCCCACTGAGAGCACACAGCATCCCCTGAAAATACTACCATGCAAAATACCAAGAACTGAAAAATTCCTCCGTGTTGGTAACTTAAGTGCTCTATGTATAAGGCCCAGTGTGTTTTAAGCAGCTAGATCAAACCAGTTGTTTGAGACTGGATGTACACCCCTTTCTTTCAAGCTTCATCTTTCTGAGGAAGAATGACAGCAGTTTTCAATTTTTATCCTTTGTGGCAGTTTTCAGTGAAATAAGTGTGACTGTGTTTTTGACTTTTCCTCAATCTGCCTTCAATCCTCCTTTAGTAAACATACATCAAAAGCAGCTGAGGCTGTGTTTGGTACAACATTTGGTTTTCTTCATTTACCTGTAACAGGACTGACTGCTGTAACATCCTTGATTTGCACATGACTGCTAACTTTCATTCTGCAAAAGGCAAGGTCTGGCCAAATGATGCCCTTGTACCTTCCCATTGGCAAGCTTGGTCACCAAATATCTGCTTGTTTTGTATATAATTTTTGATATACATATATGACTTTGTTTCAAAATCCCTACAAAATACAAGTTCCTTTTACTATACAGGCATAATTCTGTCATGCTTCAGCGCCATCCATTAACAAGCTGCTAATAATAAATAAATTAATAATCAATTTAGAAAAACCACACTGAAAAGTAAGCAGCATAAGAATGGGAGATGTTCCCCAGCGATCTCTGCTTTTTCATACTGCACAGGCTTTCTTGTCTTTTTCTCCAAGTCAACTGCCAGAACTATTTCAGACAGATGCCCCAGTAACCTCCGATGTTTCCTACAGATCTCTTCTTCTTGACACGGAGGTTATAAAAGCAGCACTCTCAAAGGAATTGGAAACCTTGTATTCTGCAAAAGCTCAGTTCTTGATCTTCTCCAAGGAAATAGAGTATACTATAAGTCTCTAATCCAGATATAGCAAAAAGACCAGAAGGTGCCACATAAATTTATTTTCTGTACTACATAATGTTATTTCTATATCTGTATATCTATAAATCCTCCTTTGTTAGTATCTGCACAATGTAAAAAATGAATGGAAGTGGTGTAAGCTATGTTTTGTTCCTGTCAGATGCAGCTGAGAAAAATGCGAGAGAGGTCATGGTCACCCAATAGAAGATGAACAAGAGGCTTGGATTCCCTTGGATGTCTGCTAGTGACTATTGGCTGATGCTCTTCGGACAACACACTTGTGTAAACAACTTTCTTCTTGCAGCAAGTGCTCTGAGGCTGCTGACACCCACGAAGTTGTCAGAACCTCGACTGTGCATCTCTTGTGAGGGGTGGCTCTGTGTGTGGCACTGTACCCAACGCTGTGTGCAAGCATTGGTTCATAGTGCCACCTACAGAACCAACAATTCCACTTGATGGTGAATTGGATTGCCTCTCATTCCTTTCTCTCAATTTCATTTAACATTATGAAGAAATTGTGAAACAGAAGTTTCAGAAACTTTAAGTGTTAAATTAACAAAGATTTTCAAGTGGGCAATTACACAGTGCAACAGGGTATTTTTACAGCATCTCCCTTTAATCTAGCCGGTGATGAGGATATTCCTACCCTGGAAAGCAGAATAAAATGGAACTCAATTGCAAGTGGAAGAAAGAAAGATAAGAAACATTAAGAAAAAGATAAGCCCCGAGAGAGATGTGTGGATCTTGAATGACATAGAAAAACATGTAAATTATTAGGCCTGAAATTGTGGAATCTAGTTTTCAGTTTGAAGGATATTTTTATTAAAAAAATTAAAAGAAATTTGATTAATACACCTGTTTCCAAAAATGAAAATACACTTTTTATGAATGGAATCCCATGTGTGGGATAGGTCTATGTGTAGCAATATGTGTAAAGAGATGATATGTGCACTTGGAGAGCTGCATTCTAGAGCTACAGTCTAAAGCATATTCATGGCAAATGCTTCATCCACCAGGCTAGACCTTGAAGGAGTGAGACCTCTCATTGGCACAAAAGACAATGAAACCTGTTATAAAGAGAGCTATCCAAATAATATATTGGGATGAAGAAACCTTCTGGAATGGCTTCCTTTCTTTAAGGTTTTATATATATATATATATATATATATATATATATATATATATATATATATATATATATAGATAGATTAAGACAAGTAAACTGGACAGTATTTGGAAATTTGGACTCCATACTCCTCTGGATTCCTCTTGTGTTAATTTATGCTTGCAGAATTGAAGGTCACTGTGAGAAATATAGAAACATCAACTGAGTTTGAGAAAGCCAGTGGCATCACCAACAGGAAACACATATTAATCCCTTGTGTGACCAGTTATTTTTGTATCAAGTGGGAAAGAGATAGGGTGATGCATGTTAGAGAGTAATTTCAGTTTCAGACCTGTTCTCACAATTACTGTTTTCAGTGAAAACTTACACACAGGTAATTGCACAGCAATTATGTGCTATATATATGGTGAGACAACAGTAATTGCTTCTTGTTCCAGGTCAGGCCAGGTGCTGGAAAAGAAATAAGCTCTGGTTAATCTTTATTTGCTCTCTCCTGGAGCATACCACCTCCTGGAGTTAGTCTTCTCATATTGGAGTCCTGTGTACCTGTCCCAAGGACATTTGCCTGCCTCTGATGGGAAAGCCCTGGGAAAACAAACTGCATCTAAAGAGGAATAATTGAAAACAACAGTATGTGAAGTCGTAGTATACAAGAGTATGAGTGCTCCTGCTACACCAAACTTTAGAGTTAGAGAAAATTTTAAAAGCGATTGTGGAAGCTCCAGCAGTGAATTAATCGGTGTATGATTCCCCACTGAGAGTAGTACTTGAGTGGGAAATTATTTAAAACAGGTGGAACAGAGTAGGTGTTATCAGTCTGACTGTCATTCTGTTCCGTTTGGGGAATCTTACTGGTCCCTAAGGAAAGAGAAATCACATTCCTTGACTCATGCTGTGCTGGTAAGGGATGATATGTTCAAATTACTGGGAACATGTGTTGTATTCAGTAGACAGCAGAGAGAAGGAAGAGCTCCCGTAATTAGCATCCCACTTCCTGAAGTACATATTTGTACAAACTGGGCTGAAAATTTATGAAATAGGAAAGAAAGAGCAAATAACTGAGAGACAACTTTTTCAGCCCCTCTGTGAGTAGCTACAAGCTGCATTTCTACTGGGTTAACAATTCTTGCACCTTTTATGTGTGATCTTTGTCATAATAAAGGCCAAGATGAGTTCCTTGAGGTTGAGCTACTTGACTTAATGTATGACAAGGTGTAAAATCAAAATACAGGAGGAAAAACTGAATTTAAAATACCCTTTTATTGCTATAAAGCAGACTGAAGTTGTATATCTTTTCTCATGTTTGCCCTTTAGCTTTTGATGCTCTTTAGATTTGTGGCATAGTGCTGAGTGAAAATGATAAATGGGATATAGATACTGGAAAATGGAAATGTTGCTTGCCAGCCTGAATAATATGAGCAGCCATTCAGTCACTGGAAGATATTACAGGTTTAAATGTACTTTCTGATGCTTCTTTTAGCCCTACACCTTTTTTTTTTTTTTTTTCATGCCTCTTTCAGAGATACTATCTTTCCATGAGATAGGTACTCTAAGTAGCAAACCAGCAGCTCAGTTGTGGAAATTACTTTCCATTGCTCCTTTGCAGATGTGTACCTCTCTGTAAGAAGCACTGCAACCTAATTGGAGTATGAAAGTGAGGATGGCTTTGTTGCTGAATAGTCAGATCATTAACAGGGAGAGGAGTCAAAACTATACGTTTTTTGAACTAAGTTGTGTTTGTGATTTACCCAGTGATTGTGTACTTATTACTAACCCAGTAGCTGGGTAAATGTGTGATAATGGAATATAAACTGAGAGCTCCATGGTGCAAAGACCAGGCATTCTTTCAGTCCTGGGTTCAAGTCCCATGATGCTTTGGAGTCATAGAAATAAAACTTAAAAATTCAAATAAATCATATACCTTTTAAAAATTGAGTGCCCCAACATGACAAGGATAGCCACAGCTTTGAGGGAGGAAGTCTGGGATCAAGTCTCCTTTCTGTTTGAGCCAGAATACAGCCGCAGTGAAGGTTAACCACATTTTTAAGACATGTCAGGATTGGGGGTGGATTTTTCTCATCTGTCTTGTTGAAACTGTTCCAATCTATGCCAGAATTTAAATACTCTGGGGCCAGAGAACAAACGAGAATATAAAACTCACTAAACTTCATATGCTGGGCACTCAGATGAGGGAAAGGGAATGATAATTTGTACTCACCCTGTTTTCAAGGGATATGTCTATACACAAGACAAAACATCCTGTAACATCTGTGGTTGAACATTCCATAATATCTGTCTTCAGAAAGCTGATTCTCAGCACAGCTGTTTCTCATAGTTCATAAAGGAAGAAGTCTGGTGCTAATCTCAGACAATAAAAAAGAGATCAGTTATGTGGTATTCAGATGATTATATCCCAAACTTCCTGTGTATTTTAGATACCAAAGGCCCTGAAATGTGAGGGTGTTTGGGAAAGAAAAGGGATTATAAAAAGTTTTGAGGTTTTTTTTATTCCTTAGTGTTGAATTTTAACAAGTGCTTAGTTGCTTCCTCACTCCTGGAAACATGATTTTTTTCATTTTAAAATGCCATGTACAAAATATGGATATTTCCAAAACATTTTCCTTCTCCTGGAGGAAAAGAGGACATGGAGACAGTGAGGGAAATGTGAAGAAATTCCACTATACCCACACTGCACATCAGTTTAAATATAATTCATGGAATCATAGAATGATTTGGGTTGGGAGGGACCTTAAAGATCATCTAGTTCTAACTCCTCTGTCATGGGTGAGGACACTAGACTAGATTGCCCCATCCACTATCCAACCTGGCCTTGAGCATTCCCAGGGGTAGGGCATCACAAGTTTTCTGGGCAACTTGTTCCAGTGCCTCACCACTCTTAGCAGTGTAAAGACAGTAAAGATTTTATTCTTAAAAAAATCGTATTGGTAAAACCAAAAAGCACAATTTTGGTAAGTAACTTACTGATAGCCTCTCCTCCTTTCCTTCCTTTCCCCAAAGCTAAAGATTTCACAAACTCATAGATAATGTTACAAGACTATAATCAGGAATGCCAAACTAGACTTAGATACAACGACAAGAGTTGCAATTAGTGATTAATGGGCTCCTTTTATTTGCCATCAGTTTTTTTTTTTATGAGTTTCTTTGAAAAGAACTTTGCTGAAAACGAGTTGACCAATGACTCCTCAGATTTCATTAGAGAAACCCCAACATTTAAACTAATGGAGAATTTTCATTATTTCTCTCAAAATACCATGGTGATGAACACTGGTGAAATGACTATTAATCATTTGTCAGCTTCAGGAGCAATATGATTTATTTTTATCAGGCATTTAACCCTATGAGGAGAAGAACAATACAGGAAAAATTTCACCAAGACAGACTGCTTAGTCTTTCACATCATTTCTCACACAAAGTCATGGGTTTTCACTGGTCTGACAGAGGGGTGTTTGCCTTGGAGAGTCACTGGTGATGGCTGTGCCTGTGTGCAAGGTGGGTTATCAGTGAGCAGTGTCAACACTAGAGTGAGGATAGAGGGAAATGTGAATCATACAGACAGGAGGGTGGCAATGCCTCTTCTTTCCCAGGGAATTCAGGAGGAGACTGGCTAGATGGCTGGAGGGCTGGAGATCAATAGAGATGAACTGTTTCATCACAACTGCCCTAAGGAGAGGACTGAATGTCTTCCAAAGAAAAGGACTAAACAAGGCAATTTGCAAATCAGAGGAATCTAGTAATGAAAACTTACATTAATGTGTTAACCTAGTAAATGTGAGAAAGGTGGGTGTGGGGTTGTCCAGTGGGAAGCAAAGATCTGAGAGAAATGACCAGTTGTGTCCCGTGACAGCTATCTCCATGACTGGCAGTCTGGAGGGTTGACACATCTACAGCTTCCCCCAAATCCCTGACTGTATCCCTTCTCCCACTGCACACACAGTCTTCTTCCTTGTTTGTGAGAATAACCAGGGTCTACCCAAACTTGCTACATCTGCAAATAGCCCTGAGCTGTTGCTATTTTCAGGATATTTTTTACTGTGGAGCCACCAGAAACATTAATTAACAACAAGTTTCTTGTATGACTTGATTTTCATCAAGCTTTGATCAAACCTTCACAGAGAAGTTTGGGTTAGAGGTGTACTGAGGAGAGCCACAGGCTCTATCCAGACACTCTGCTCCAACCTGAAGTGCTGCAGGGCGTTGTTGTGGCCAAAGTGTAAGACCCAGTGCAACACCACTCTGTGTTTTCTGTGCAGCAGCAGCACTGTGACACATTCAGAAAAAAATACTGCTCTAAGTAAAGCTAAGAAGTCATCTTTTCCTGTCTCCTGCCCCAGTGAGTGTGTCTTGCTGTGCCTAAAACCTTGCCTGGCTTCTGGACTTTCAGCCTACTCTTAAAAATCTTCCCTGATGGAGACCCTGGGGGTCTCCCTACACTGCCTGTTGTGGTCCCTAACTAGAGCTAGACATTTCTTGCTTTGCTGCAACCATGGGGTCTGCCCACTCTCCACACAGGTATGGTGGCACCCAGCCCCAGGTCTGCAGTCACAGCTCAGCTGCAGACCAGCCGTGCCTTGGCAATGCAGGAGAGTAAGTTGTTTAAAATTACACTCAAAAGAGCCCTAATGCCCCTGTCTGAACAAATGAGTAGTGAGTTGCTCAGCTGCTGTGAGCTCTGTCACCTCATTCCAGCCTGGATGACTAAGGAAGGAGTATGACAAAAGTCAAAAATATTAGAACATATTTTTACCCTCATTTAGGCATGAGCGCACTGTGATTTCCAGCCTGTGAGCAGCTGCTCACATTGGGTCAAGGCACACCTGCACTGTTACTTACTGTGGTCCTTCATTTCTGGGTTTGCTGGGAATGGCCTGCAGGTTTTGTGTCAGATGCCCTGCCTCTCGTGGGCTGGGCCCACCTTGCTGTGCATCTGACTAACACAAGGCTTATTGGTGACTGCAAGGCGTTACCTTTTGCCTTCCTCAGCTGCTTGTTCTCCTCAAACTTGGTCCTTACAGAAAACCATTCCCCCATCCCAAATTACCACTAAATCTGTTTAAGCCCAGACAACAAAAATGACCTTTAAAAGTATTATGTTAGTCAAAATATGATTAATTAGGGTTGAGTTCTTTTAATTCTGAATAGTTTAAATACTTATAAATTAAAATTTAAATAATTATAGTCTTCTCCGGATATTTTAAAGAAAGAGCTATGAAGCAGAAAGTTGAATTTTCAATGCCTCATTTAGCATGCTGAAAAGAAGGAAAAGAAGAATATTAAAATATTTTATATCAGAGGTGTAAAACTGAAAAGAAAGAACTAGCATTCTGATTACTAATTAAGTTCTCATTTAACACAAATAAAGCATGCAAGGTTGTAAGAAAGTTTGACAAAAAGAAAGCCTGCAGAGATCCGTTTTTTTGTGCTATAATTATATTGGTATTTCTATATTATTATAATCATTATCTTGCCAGCACCCAAGACAAAAAGCCACTATTAAATCCTTTGAAGTGGATAGTGGCTGCATATGTATGTCTGTATGTGTGTAAAAGTGTGAAGAGTTGTAAAAATATTGAATGGGGTTCTGAAAATAGTCCAAATTTATGCAACCACTTAACTGCAGCTACTGCAGCTTGAGTTTCACTTTGTGTCTGTGAGAATTCCAACACAGACCAACTAGAGAAGAACCTTGCTCGAGTCATGCATGGCTACCTACCCCTGAATTTGCAGGAATTCCACTGAGCCACGTGCCAAGAGCAGGCAGGTGAATTACTGGCTGCAAACACAAAGGCTGATCTAGATATTGAATCCTGCATGTCTTTAAGGATGCTGGTTTGGCTGACAGCCCTTCACCCCCTGGCTGGGAGCAGTGTGTCTCCAGAGAGCTCCTTCAGCATTGCTCTTAGCTGCAGGAGATGAACAACACAGCATGAGCAAAGTCTGACAGTGCTCACTGTCCTTTGCCTGCAAAATGTGTGCAGCCACAGAGAGGGGAAGCCTGTGGACTGCAGAAGCTGCCCAGTCATGCCAGTTAACCCCAAAAGGGGTGTTCCAAAGTTACTTTGCTTCAGCTGAGGTGAGAAAGGAGTCCAGTATATCTTACGTGTTCCTTTTCAGCAGCCTCCATCATTCTCATTATGTTGATTTTTATTAGTGTAGAGATGTTTAATTTACTGAAGAGGATAGAAATGATTTGCATATGAGGCATGCAATCATTTTTAAGAATGGAGTAAGAGTGATTCTTAACAAATACACTCGGATTTTTCTGGAAAGGCCATTTTTCCATTCACATTTAGATGCATTAAATTTCTTATGGAGAACATAATCATAAGTTGCAATGACATGAATGAGGGATGAGGACTTTTTTAAACTGTAAAGTTGAATAGCACTGATCAATTATTCAACTGGAAGTTAAAGCACTCTGGAGTTTGGAGATTAATTTGAAAATGGTATATGTATTCTATTTTCAGGTACCTTTATGCATTCAAAGTGTGAACAAACTCAGGGCAATCAAGAGGAAAAGCAGCACCTTGGGAAGATAACTTTTTATGACATTAGCATTATGTTTTCAGAATGAAGTTGCAAGCACACCTCTTCAGCTTTAGTTGGAGAGTTTGCGCATTTAGGCCAAGCCAGATCTCACTTACAGAAGATTCTCCACAGTAGCAGGCTAGCTTTACTGAAGTTGCAGAAGGGACTCTCCCTTTTCAATCCTACTCTGTCCATCTCTGATGAAGAAATCAGTCGAGCTGTGCTGATCCTTCTGCACATCAGGAGAGCAGGGAAGGTCTGTAGTGACGAGGGCATCTGAGTCACTGAGCAATGGTCTGATATTGGCCATGGGGGTCAGGCGTCACAGGGAGGCCCAGGGAGGTTCACACGCCCACACAGACACTGCAATAGCACATCACAACATCGCAGAACCATGGAATGGTTTGGATTGGAAGGAACCAAAAGGATCATTCAGTTCCAACCCCCCCTGCCACAGGCGGGGACGCCTTCCACTAGAGCAGGCTTCTCAAAGGCCCTTGGACACTGCCAAGGATAGGGTATCCACAGCTTCTCTGGAAAGCTTCTATGCCATCTTCCTTGAAAATCAGAATAAAAAATGCCATTGCTATATCAAGCAAAGGTCTCAGGCAGGTTTCCAAATGGAAGATTTCAGTTTAGGAGTTTTTCTTCCTTAGTGCTCAAATTAGCAATACTTTGTTCATATGTGGCTAGCAGTTAGTTGGTAGATACCTCCACTTTGAAATCCATAGTATTTGCCTTCTAATCTGTTCTCACTAATTAACTTGAAGAGCCAGAGCCAGCCTGTCTGTGATCAGGTAACCCTTGTCACACCTCCACCATGGTCTGTGCCTTCTTTGCTCCTCTCTCCAACCACCTCCTGACCCAACATTGGTTTATAAAATGCTATTTCTGGGTGGATTAGCTGCAGAGCAATTTCCTCACTGGTACTACAGTTCATGCCAGGCACAGCCCTGTGCACCATGGGGGGCTTCTCCCACAGCAGATAAGGAATATTCCCCTTGATGTCATCCATGTTGTCAATTCTTCTTCTTCAGCAAAGAAGCCAAGTAACAGCATATTTTTTCTGTCTCTTGGGACATTAACACACCCAAGAGATAGAAAAGTGTTATGGAGACTAGTCCATGGCTGTGGAGTCTGTAAAAGGAAAATTAGAGTGAGAGGTGAATGCTGGGGCGTGGGTGCCTGCTGCCATGTGCTCACAAAATGTGTTTTCTGTGTGAAGACCTCCTGGGGGGATCTCACCCAGGTGCCTGAGAGTGTTTTCCAAATGCTTCTTGAACTCTATCAAGCTGGTCCTGTGACCACTTCCCCGGGGAGCCTGTTCCAGTGCTCATCCCCTTTCTGGGTCAGGGAACCTTTCCCCAATAACCAACCTGTTATATTTGCCCTATTATCCCCTCATAAAAAAACCAAACAATATTTGAGATAGCAGCAATTTTAATTGAATAGTTTAGAAAATATATAAATAAGGGATAATTTGGTTCTAATAATAGCACATAAGCAAAAGATAACCACAGGGTACGGAGTGCAGGGCTCTTGGACCCGTGCCACCTCACGTACGAGCTTGCCAAGTGAAAATTCCCCCCTTATGTGTCAATGCCATATTCTCCTAGTTCCGGTTCGTCATCTACCTATCTCCGCCCTCATCACCACCTTTACTGCGCATGCGCCACCACTCAGTTCGGTGGTCTCACGAGTCTTTGGGGGCCTTAATTGATGAAGAATTGTAGTCTTCCTCTTTGTCCTTTAATAACCTTTGGGTGACACATGCGCACCAAGCCAGTACAATGTAAGCCAAGAGTATATATCGCTGCATCTACATATCAAAGCAATAAATCCCTTATAATTAGCATTTTCTGGGACCTGATCAGGTTTTTGTTCATTTTTAGCAACTGTATCTTCAGCTTCTTTCCTCCTGTCCTTGTGAACATCTGCCGAGAGGGGAGGGGTGGAGCCCCTCCTCTCCCCCTCTTCTTTTGGCATTACAACTTTTAACTATTTTTATTATTCCCAAATATTAATTATTATATGATAAATATTGATTACTGTTTCAATTTTACCAGCACGAATCATACCTATTTACCACAAACCCGAACCTCCCCTGACACAGCTTCAGGCCATTCCCTCGAGTCCTGTCACTATCACCACAGAGCAGAGATTCAGTGCCTGCCCCTCCTCTTCCCCTGGTGGGGAGTTCCAGACTGCAATGAGGTCTCTCCTCAGCCCGTCCTCTTCCCCAGGCTGAGCAAGCTAAGTGACCTCCACAGCTCCTCATAAGGCTTCCCCTCCAAACCTTTAATCATCCTTTGTATACCCTCTAATGCCTTAATATCTTTTTATACTGTGGTGCCCAAAACGGCACACAGGAACAAGAGGGACAGAACATGAGCACAGGGTATCCTGAGGGGAGCCAACTATGAAGACTAGAGGAAGAAAAAAGGAGCAGTGAGAACTGAAAACCGTGGTGGAGTGAATATTTCATCAATTTTTGTCTGGGGAAGAATTCCCCCAGCACAGAGTGAAACCAGATTGTAATAAATGGCAGTTCATGTGCATTGGGCAGCAGGGCAGACCCAGACTGTGGTGGGGCTGTGACCACTTCCCACTGGTCTCATACCCTGGCAAAGAGTGTTTCAGATGTTTACAGCAAGGCAGTGAATTGTTAAAGGCTACCTGGGGACTTTTCACACTCAGTTGGATTTACTGCATGCAGAGGACATCTGCTTTCACCTGGCATCCTCTTTCACAAAAGCATGACATCAGCCTAATGCATGATTGTGATCTGCATGGTGTCTCCCTCACTATTTATGTCTCCCTCAGTATTAGTACTTTTTCCTTCTTACCTCATTGCCAGTCTAGTTTTCTGATTTCTCTTGGTCACCGTTTGGATTTTTTTTCCGGTAGTTTTGTGACAAAACCCAGATAGAGGTGAAAGCTGCTGTGCAAAAAGCAGCCAAGCACAAAGGAGCAAAAACCACATCTCTCCTCAGTGGCAGGGAGCTTCTCTGTGATTCACTGTGCTGCTGCTGAGCTCACAGCTCTCTGCTGGCTTTTTAACTGCTGCAGGCAAAAGCCAGATCAATCTGTTTTAGGTGTTTGTTTCATTGTCATTCGGTGCTGTCAGTCACAAAGGCAAGGGACACTCACCCAGAGACAAACAGATGATGGCAATTTTTGCTGTGCCAGATGGGGGTGTGCAATTCAACACTGAGAGGAACTGCCAACCAGAAAGGCCATCGTAAATCACAGTATCCACATTTTCCATATGATTAAGGTCTGTCAGGTCTCTGCCAGGCATAGATATCCACAAGCATGCTATTGTTTGAATTTTGGAGCATTTTTCTGCACAAGGAGTTACCATTTTACACCTGAGTACTCCTTGGAGACTAAAATATGTCATCTGCCTGACAGAGGCATGGAGGAAAACCCCACAGGATTTTGGCACATGTGAACCCTACCTCCTGTTTTTCCAGGAAATCTCAGCTGGCTAGGACAAATTAAAATTCTGCCATTGCTGCAGGAATTTATGAAGTAAAAAACGGACCTTTGTCTTTAAAATACCATCAAACATCAGCAGAATATTTTTTACACCATAATCCTACAGTGTGAAAGTCAATCTGACTTCCTTTTGACCCAGATACAATGGCCTTAATTTGCTCTTCATGCTGTCATTGTACAAGAGCAACCTTGCTCTCACAGAGACTTTGCCTGCAGCTGACACTTGGGGAAAGGTGAGATATCTGTGCCCTAGGGCTCAGAGTCAATGGGCTGTGCTCAGCTGAATCCTGCAAGAGACAGATCCCTTTGGCAGGGCCCAGCACTAAAGGTGTGACCTCCCTGGCAGGGGCCAGTTGCTCAGCTCACCCACCAATTTGACTTTCCCATGACTCTCCATGCCTGAGTCTAACTCCAGCAGCTCTGCAGCACAGGAAGATGCCAGTGGATGTGACACAACCATGCAGCACATCTGGCCCTAAAATATATTTGAGTTGTTGGCAGGGTTTCTGTCAAATAGGAAATACCTCCAGATCTATTAAGATCCCAAATCTCATCCTCTCTCAATACCAATCACAAAAATTCTGTGTGTTTGTAGTGCTTGTATTCAACTCTTTCTGTGTGGAGGATTTGGTAGTTATATTTGTAATGTTATTTAATATTTTTGGAGGCATTATACTAACTTTTTCAGGGTCTAATTAAGTATGTTACTGCAGAAAATACAATTTTGTATTACCTAATAAACATACTTACTAAAATCTATTTGGTGGAGGGAACCAAAATCCAGTCTGTGAGCTGCAATAAAAGTTGACAGAGGAACTTCCACTGTCTTTATGAAAGGGAAATGTAAAGATGAAGCAAAGCATCTTGTCTTTGCATTGTGGCTGGGGAGTAGGATCATCTCATACAATTACAGCTGTCTCTGGTGTAAGTCACCCTAGGTTCCTTTCAGAGTCAATTGAGAGAAGTAGGTATTTTCAAGAAGTGATTCACTTGACCTATTTGTAGCCATCTATTTTAGTACAAAATGATTGTCCCCCACCCCCCCAAGTGCCTATTTCTGTGCATTGACTGTAAAGAGCATTGAAGGCACTAGCTGAAGGATAAAACATTGGAGGTTTTTGCTTTTGGCCAAATGAATTAGTGGATCTTTAGATTTTATCTTTACTTATTCTTGGCTCAGTCCCTAATGTTATAGTAAGGTATAGTTTTGGGGCAATATAATCACACCAAGGACTGCTCTTTTTCTGCTCCTTTTGTCCCTGCCTTTCATACTTTCATTTTCTGTTTCTCTGTTCTCTTTGTTGTCTTTCTGTATCTCTTTCTTTTCCCTGCAGCAGTTTCTAGTCCTTTCTTTTTCCCTGAAATTGTGTTAAATGAAATAATGAATACAAGTCCTTAAAATAATATGAAGACTTTTAAGATAGTATACCTGTAGTAGCAATGGGAAGCAAGAGAGTTCATAACTCTCAGAACTCTTGTGCTGGTCAGGTTTCAAGGTTATCTTCCCAGTTAGTTAGATCTGGTTATCTTCCTGGTCAGAGGGATGGAAATAAGCATTGTAAAATAGAAGCTTAAGCTGTTCAGAACCTGGCCATTGCAGAATATTACACTTAATACACTGTATTCAGACCAACCTATTCCAGGGAAGAGCTGTTCGGTGTGTTTGCTGGATAATGTCAATTCCTGAAGACCATATTTCACTCATGGGTTTTTACAGCTGCTATAGCTTGGGTACATTTCTTCCTTTGCTCTTTGCTGAGCTGACTGCAGTGAGGCTGGCAGTGTGAACCTTCCAGCAGGACATTCAGGGTCTGCAGCACCTGCAGGGATGGTGGTGGTGGCTGGAATGTGATGGGGGCTGCAGCTGGCATTGGTGTGCTTGCACCCCAGCAGCCCAATGGAAGCAGGGACCGCTCTACCTGTCCCACCCAGTCCTGGCTCCAAACCACATTCCCAGCCCTGGACTGTGGTGCCAAGGGCTGTGGTGCCCCCTGATATTTTTGGAGTGGGATCTTCTCTCTCCCATTAAGTCTACTCACTTCTCCAGGATGGAGGATGACAATTTCTGCCTCTGATTTTTTTCTTGCAAGTATAGTGACTTGATGCTTTTCTCATTTCCAACCAAATTATGCAAAACCTAGCATAAAAAGATTTATTACCTCATCTTTACAAAATTCTGTTTCTTTTATGTCTATGGTTCAGTTGATCCCTGTAGTGCCTGATTTTCTTCCTGTTAGTCATCTTTGTTTTCTTAGCTGGAAAAAAAGCACTCAAACTTCATAAATTCCAGTCCTCTAAAATAATAAAGCTTTATTATTTTGTGTTGTCTTTGATGCAGAGTCATACACACACATTATGCACGTTGCTCTCTCATCAACAGTAAAGGAACCAAAAGTATTTCAGAAGAAGAAATTATGAATACAAATGTTGCAGCCCTTTATAACCTCTTTTTAAAGTTAAAGAAAATTAAGGAAGAGTTGCAAAGTTGGTTGAAGTTTACAGTGAACCCATTTCTGTTCCAGAATTTGCTAGCAAAATTAATTTTACATTGCTATATTTTTAATGTGGAATTATTGACAGATACTCAGCTTCTGGTTAGGTTCATAGAAGATAATGGGCTGTCGACAGGAAATAGAGATTTCCTTGGAGTGGCTTCTTGTTTCATGGAAAGCCAGAACTGGTATCTTTGAATAAAATTCAAAGAGGAAAAGAGAAGTTGACTCAAGATTTACAAGTTTAAATTGGTGGAACTTTTTCTTTGATAAAGTATAGATGAGTACTTTACTTATCCGTTTCTAATTTGTCCCTTGCACCATCAAACCTGCCTCTCTGCCTGTCTCTCACACTTATATTTCTGATCTACCAGAGATGAGACTTTGCTCGGTACAGACCTTTCACACTATTTAAAATCCAATTACCCTGAAAATCCTTCTCTTCCCAGCTATGTCTCAAGTGTTCAGGTTATGATGAAATTGCTCTGCTTGATTGTAACAGGTACACTTACCTTACTAATAAGAGTTTTTGCTTGTGTTTTATATATCTGTACACTTATACAAGTCTGCTTGAACCAAAATGTAACAGTTTTTAATATTTAATGACCTGTTTTTTTAAATATAAGTAACACTGAACAGAACAGGACAGGAGAAGATGGGAAGGAAGACGAGAACAAATAATTTTGAAACATAAAATATTTAAGAATTACTGGCAGCTGGGGACAAGGGGGAAGCTACCACAGGCAGTAGCACTGTGCTTTCTGTTTCTTATTCTCAGACTTGCTTAAAGAAGTTGTTTATTTAGGAACTTACTGTTGTACTATTCTTCAGATTCTTTGTTTTAATACCACTCTCAAAAAATTCAGTTCTTCTTTTTCTGTAATTTTTGAATGTGACTTCATATTTTTTTCTTTCATTTTCAAATCTACATTAAGTCATTTTAATGGTTTTAGTAAGTAAAAATTAATTTTAAAGATTAATTTTTAATAATTAAAATTATATAAAAGTTAATTTCTAAAAAATTAAAATTTCTGCTATATGATGAACCGAATGAAGTACCACTCTAATGCCATGCACTTCCTCTGAGATTTCACCTGCAAGGAGTTCAAGATGCTTCTTAAAATCCAGGGAAGTGTTTGGCATTTGAACTAGTATGCATGTTTTAATGTTAACCTGCTTCTTTCTGCTGCAGCACATTGCTTTGTGTTGCCTTTGTGCCCAACCAACAAAGCAATTACTCTTTAACTTTTTTGACACCTTGTTTATGTTGAGTCATGTAAAGCATTAAACTGTTGCCAGAGGATGGAAAAGATCACACTTGGAGATAAAACATGAGGGCATGAGGGAAAAACCATGCCATCAATTTGAGATTATACAGCAGGAGAACATTTTACTTCATGGTAAAAAAAAGGACAAGATACTTTGCAAAACTTTGTATTGTGCACAGATTAGTACTAAAAATAGTTTGAACCAACTGTGTTAGCACTTTCACCTCTCCGGAATCAAATTCATATTGCTTTGCAGAAGCATCTGTGGTTTAGCTTTAGCTGAATATTATTTCTGAAGAATAAAGGGAAAAACGGATTGTATAGAAAACCATACCAGTGACCTGAACTACAGCACTCTCTTTACAAACCAGGTGCTTGGCTGCACCACTGCAGTGAGAGCTAAGATTTGCTTCATCTTTTTAGAAGAAATATTACAAAAAATATGGTTTACTTATTGGTCTAACTAGCAAAATTTTCGATTCCTTCAGGATTTTAATGGTACTTTTCTGCAAAACAATTTGCATCTTTATCTATCTACAGAGAAAAGTTTTTTAAACATTACTCCACTAGCAGCGAATGTTGGTAGATAGAATTTATTTCTGCATTGCTACAAGCAGCCAAATTCCCATTATGTCAGTATGTGCCTTGCTTGTGGATTTTTTTCTTGTAAAAGATTTTGAGATTGATTCACCCAGATTCAAAGAAGTCCTGCGGATTTCTACAAGGTGCTGAGCACCTCAGCCTATATCAGCAGGGGTGAAAACTATAGGATTTGGCCCACACTGCTGTCAACTCCTCACTGAAACCATTCTTGATTTGAGCTTATTCACATTCCATATTTGCTTTGTAATTGCTTGCAAATCACAATGAGAAGTTTGGAATGAAACATGCTGCAAAAGTGAAACATTCATGTTATGGCAAGCACATTGCAACTCCCCCCACCCCCTGCCCTTTCTCAAGGTGTGTGATTCCAGCACAGTAGCCTACCTTTTTTTTTACCTTTTTTTGCATAAAATATGTCAATATGAAAGAGAACTTGAGAATCCACTAAGAGTCTTCCATAGAGAAAAGGATTAGTCTTTCCTTCCTATATTTTCCATCTTTTGTTTGTTCATCTCCTTCCACTCCCCCTCAACAGAACATTTTAGAAAGGTTCCAACTCAGATTCTGAAGCTGAAATTACACACACATATATATATATATGTTTCTAGTTATGTCACCATTACAAAATACATTTATTTAATAACTCCTAATGCAGAGCTTCCCTATTAGTATTCACACTAATCTCTGCATAGAAACATTCCTCTGGGGACTGACTGTCTGTTTTGCAAAGAGCACAAAAGCCTGTGGAATAAGAAATGGTGGTATCCTGATGCTCAGTAACATCAGCAAGAGCGACAGTGCTGAGTAGCAGAGGCACTCATATCTGAAAGTTGTGTTCCTTCACCAAAACAAAGTGTCAGGAACTAATTTGACAGGAAAATAATTTACCTTTATATTTGCCTGTAGCCTTGTTTTAAGGAGCCAAGTGAAAATGAAGAATGAGGTTAAACAATCAATTAAGTTTTCAAGTGCTAAAACTTAAGTCACCATGTTTTGCAATGCTTTCAAATATTTCTCTAGAATATTAGGAATGTTTTAACACAAGTATCCACATCAGGTTAGACAGCTGAACATCTAAAAGGGAAGGGGATCTGAACACTATTAAGTACATAAAACTGCTATGCACTACTAGGCAGAGACAGACTGAAGTTCATGTTGAAGGTACACGTGATGAAAGAGGCTGGGACAGCCATTGTAAGCAGCCACATACATTACATTTCACTGCTTGAAGGAGTTGCTTTCACAACAAGATCCTTTGCCACCTTTTGGAGAAATAGAGTAGATTTTATTACAGTAGATTTTATCTGGATGCTCAGTAGGATCTTTCATTTGCACAGCATTTTGGCTGACTCACTGTTCGTGAATAATATCCTGTAGGTAGATATGGTAGATAATTTTTCATTAACTCAGACACTATCTTAATGGTTTATTATCATCTACATCTATAAGCATGTTCTTTCTCTCTCTCTCCTGTTGCTGAAACTATATAAAAGTATAACCCCTCTATTCCTTTTTGGCCTTCATGGAAGCAAGTCTTTAGGACAAATAAAAGAATTCAAAGAAGCTTCCAAGAGAAAATCTTCTCAGTCCTTACATGATAGAAAGTTTCACTTTTCAACAAGTCTGGGTAAAATATAGTGGGATTTCCTGTCATTAAGATAAAATAGAAAAAGGTAATCTAATCAGACAAGATGTCAGTGTGAATTAATCTTAGACCAGTTGGTAAGGTGGTATTGCCACATAGGTGGCAATAATTTACATTTTGGAGATTTTTGAGCTTTTAAATAGGAAAATATCTGGTGGAAAGTGTCAGTTTGTGAAGTAACAAAAGTGTGCAGTGTTTGTGGCGAGGGCCAGCTCGCTCAGACAAGGGGAAAGGAGCTGCAGTTCAACACTCTGGGCTTGGCCTCTGGTCCTGCTCCCAGCCAGGTCCTGCTGAGCTGCTGCAGAAAGCCCTCCTTACACCAGCTCTGCTGCAGGCTCATCCCCTCCCACATGCTGGGCAGCACTGCTTGCCTACAAAGCTACTTCAACTGCTCAGGTTCAAACCTAGTCAAACCTGGTCAGTACTTTGTGATTATGCTGATTTTCCAGGACTTGCCTGCTAACTCCTTGCTTTTGCTTCCAGAGCTGCTACATGCTCTCCTGGCGCTTCTGGGATCACAGGGCTGCCTGGAGTGTGCTGGGTGAGACCACCAAGCCAGAGGACTGGGAGAGACATGAGGGGCACCTTGCCTCATGGGCATCGACTCTGCCTCTCCTCAGGAGAACAGGCAGTCCTAGCAGATAGCTCAGGAAATTTGAGAGTGCTGGTTTAATTCATACAGATGCTCTGTCCAGAGCATAAGAAACTCTTAAAGGTCTTTCCATTTTGGATCCTCATGTTGTATGAAGAGTGGAAGGAGCTTCTCCAGAAGTCTGGAAAACATGTCTATTTGAACTCCTGCTATGATACAGGGAGTACTTGAAAGCAAATTTGGTTTAATTTCATATATACATGCCTAGAAACCATTGTATTTTCTTTGCCTTAGACTTGCTGATGACATTGATATTCTTACAAAAAAACCTGCTTATAGCAGGAAGTATGTCTGGGATAAATATGTTTGCAAGAGTGGAAACAAACTGGCTTTCTGCAGGGAGCTGTTCTATAAACAGTGGCTTGACAGAGTTGCAAAGACTGCTGGGGTGAAGCGGCTCTAGACCATAAAAGATGCTCATCAGCATCTTCCTGTTTTAGTGTTTTAAATGAATTTCAGTGGGGTTTAGAGATAACTCTGAGGCAGAACTTATGCTGCCCCTGCTGCCTGGTGTCCTCAGGGCAAAATACTCAGGACACACAAGAAATGCTGATCAAGAAAAGGTTCAGTTTACCTCACACAGTGTTGAATTCAGTAAATCTGCCTTTCTGTGCAAGTGGAATGGAAATAGGAGATTTTGAGTTCTGAGCTACAGTTTTTATTTTGCAGTTTGTAAGTTTTTAGGTCTGAATGTTTATCCAGCTGAGTGCTCATTCTAGACAATTAGTTAAAATTGTATGCCATCACTTCTCCCTGAGATTTGCAGTCACAGTTTGACCTACTCATCTGGGTCAAAGCACTGCTATTTGGGCATTTTTATTTTTCTCACTCCATCAGGCATTTTCCTTCACCTTTTTTTTTTTTTTTGGTGTGTGAAATATTGATGATGTCAATATACCTTAGCTCTTTTCACAGCCCTGACATCTAATTTTGATCCTATTTTGGCAAGTCAGTATAGTGAAATCCCTGAATTACAAATGGATCTGATGCTGTCCATTCATGTTTCCAGCCAATTGATCCTGAATAAAGTTGTCTTGAAGTTGGATTAGGCAACAAGGAATTCCTGATTCTGCTATTGATCTGCTAGGTGGTGTGACTCTTGTGGTATGTCACCAGTGCTTTGTTTGCTTTTCTCATCCACAAGAAAGAAGTCCTAATAGTGTGCTGAGGGTCACAGATTAAAGATATTTTATGAGCATTAGGACACTGATTCTTCTGCTTTCATTACACAATATGTCATCTTGCAGTGTAAAACAGATTCATTACTGCTTCAGTAACATGCTGGACTCTAACATAACCTGATGACTGGAACAACAACTTAGACCAATGTGAATTTGCTGCACTTTGCTCATAAACTATATTTCTGAGTAGTTGAAATATAGAATTGATTTGTTCTTCAAGCCAGCTGTAATTCAACAGATCATTAATGACGAATGGCAGAACGCCCCAGCCATCCTTCCAGGCACTACTCCAGATGGAAGTCATTGGATAAAGAACAGGAAGGTTTGGCAGAATGTGAAAGAAGAATAAATTTGCTGCACATCATTCATTTTGCCCGACTGCAATAAAGTAATTGTAACACAATGTTGTCACAGGATAACGGTCTCCTGCTGCTTTAGAAATGCTTTGCAAAACAGGTGTTTACTTTCTCTGTGGGGACACATTGATCCCATGACGACAATCTTTTCTATTAAAGGAAAATTAAGTACTTATAGGTTCAGCAGTACTATAAAAAAGATTATTATAAAAAGCCATAGAATGTAATAGGTGAAATGATATGAACTATATATATGATATATGTGATGTGTGCAACTAATAGCGGGATTAGTTAAAATACTTTCTTTTAGCAGCTTTACAGCCAACATTTTCTCAACAAAGGCAGATAGGACAATGCAATGCACTATGATGAAGTTGTTTTTGTTATTTTAATCTTCCAAGGCTGTGTGAGCTGTATAAAAACAGCATTTGTGAATAAAAATAATATCAAAACTCCAGCATATGTCTGATGAGAAATGCATAGTTAATAGCAAATAAATAAAAAATCATGAATAATTAACAATAAACTAACATTCTCTAAATAATGGAAATTAAAGACCATGTATTTTCTGTCAGGACTGAAGTCAGTTTTGTGAATTTTGCTCATTAACACTAAGACAAAAATGTGAAAATAGATAAAAAATATGAAAACATTTGTGATTTTCAAAATCTTTTCCTTAGAATCACAGAGATGCAGAATCATTTAGGTTGGGAATGACCTCTAAGCTCATCAAGTCTTACCTTTGACTGATCATAACCTTGTCAACTAAACCACAGTGGTAATCCATCACCTCCAATCCAATACTTAACCCCCTTTCTGTGGAAAAATAATCTTCCTGATGTCCAGCCTGGATCTCTCCTGGCACAACTTGAGGCTGTTTCCTCTTGTCCCTGCCATTTGTTACCTGGGAGAAGAGGCTGACCCCACCTGGCTGCACCCTCCTGTCAGGCAGCTCTGGGGAGTGATGAGCTCCCCCTGAGCCTCCTTTTCTCCAGGCTGAACACCCCCAGCTCCCTCACCTGCCCCTCACAGCACTTGTGCTCCAGACCCTTCCCCAGCCCCGTTGCCCTTCCCTGGACACGCTCCAGCCCCTCAATGTCTCTCTGGCACTGAGGGGCCCAGAACTGAGCACAGCATTGGAGCTGTGGCCTCAGCAGTGCTGGGTACAGGGGGACGGTCACTGCCCTGCTCCTGCTGGCCACAGCCTGGCTGATCCAGGCCAGGATGCCATCGGCCTTCTGGGCCACCTGGGCACACTCTGGGTCATGCTCAGCCGGCTGTCTAATGAAAAGAGTAATTATGCATTAGAAATTATAAAAGAATTAAAAGTACTCAATTTTTTTCCAAAGTGTCTGTAATGTGGGACACATACATTGCACTCTGTTGTAGTACGAGAGAAAAGTTACATTGTCACTCTTTTAGTGAACCTTATTCATTTTACAGACATTCTGCTATTCACCCAATAATGTGCCAACGACAGGTTGGGGCTGATGACACATGTATAAAAGAAGAATATTTGTTCTCTTATATGCTGTAAATGTCTATGTCTATGGGCTCTCAAAGGCATTTGACTGCCAGATGAAGCAACCCCTGTGGTATTTAGCTTTTGCCAAGGCTGTGTCTGGATCAAGAAAAATGAAATGAGAATAATTAACTGGGGACTGAATGACTTGTTTGCTCACCAGACTCACCTCCGGGATCTGCATCATCTTGAATCTTCTGCTGTCTATTTCTATTTAGCTAGAGACAACTTATGATGGTGTTTGGTAGTTTTCCAGCTGGTTGCTCTATTCAGCTCTGTGCACTTCATATCATGAATCCCAAACAGAGTTGCAGTATGCACACTACTGATATCTTTAGTAACTGTATTGGGCAGGTATGAGGCTTAATTTCACAAGCTTTAAAGGTTGTCTCTAATCAGACTAGCCAACATGGTCTGGGTTTACTCAAAGGTCTGTTTCATCTGAAGAAAAAAATACTTGAAGAACCTAATAGCATTTTTTTGCTGAGCTGTGAACTTCACTATCTAGACATTGAAGGAAAATGTCCTTCATGTCCTTCAAAAGAGTTGTTTGGTACATTTGGTTATGATGTCCTGACCTCAGGAATAGTCACTGAGGCAGACAATTTTCTTTTCATGGCCATAAAAGGAATATGGCCAGGAGGAGCATTAGGAAAATAATTTTTAAAGGTGCAAGGGTAACTCAAGCACTGTCAAATGCTACCAATAAGTTGCATTGGCAAGTGCTCCTTTAAACTTCAAGAAAAAGAGAAAACTGAAGACCTAAAAGGCGTCATTTTTGTCATGTTGAAACCCTTTTCCTTAGTGCTGAATAAAATGCAAAATGCCTCCAAGCAAGTTGCTTACCCTACAGCTGAAGTGCTGCACATGGAACCAGTTGACACTTTGGTATTTTTGCAGTTTAGAACTTATAAATATGTATTTGCATTTTCTTTGCTAAACCATGTGGCTCTTACCCAGTTGTCACTGTCACTGCATCAGCCAGGAAAGCAGTGGTAGTTTACTTCACGGAGGACTGCATGAAATGGTCTGTGAGAAGAAAGTAAATTTAATGGGAACTGGAGCATGTGAAGGATGCTAACATATTAACACCCCTGTGCTAGGGGTGATGCTTAGCACCAAAGGGCACCTTTCAGATCCCTTAGTTCCTGAGTCCCCTCAATGGTGGGAGCTTGGCCTGCAGGCCAGCAAGGGCTTGTGCAGCAAATCTCAAAGAATCTGTGAAAAGGAGGATTTGTGAAAAGGGAAGAACAAAAAAGACAGAGTGACTGTTTCACCTCCCTACACTCAGATACTGATGAATATTGTTAATCACTCGAGGAGGAAACACAGAGAAGGACAACAGATCTGAAGGTTCATGTGTGAATTACTGGAATGCCAAGTCATGCCTGATTCATGTCCTAGGGCTGCCGAGGGAATCACCAGGACTGCAGAAGGAAAGTCTGTGCATCCCAAGTATAACACTTCCCATGGCAACAGAAGGTAGTATGGAACACTGTGGCTTTACTAGACATCCTTTCAAGCCACAGGCTTCAATCATCAGACTCCATACCTATTTCTATTAAAAAAAAAAAAAGACACTCTGCGAGTCAAGGGAAACAAGGATGACACACTGAAAGCAATGTCCTGGCAAAGGTTGTTGTGCCCCAGTTAAAAGCAGCATGTTCAACCACAGACCTGTGCCCTCTCTGAGAGCAGACAGCGGCTTGTGCTGCCTGGGGCCATGCTTAAAAGCTCCTTCACACCTGTGGAAATCTCCCTAATTTCATCAGTAAGTCCTTGTTTAGGCTGCATTCAGACATTTAAAAGGATAATGTTGTAAAACATGTCACAATACAGTGAAAAGGTAGAGTAAAAACTACCTTAAAATAATTTCCTTTTAAAATAAGGGTTTTTTTGAACAAAGGGAAAGCAATGACAAGCTGTCTTCATTGATGGTAGGACGAACCACTTCAGCTGAGATCACATTCCCTTGAGCATTTTTCCTGAGAACTACATGGGGTTATCACTATTGGAATGAATCTCAAAAGGTGTCTTTAAATTGACAGCATGGGTAGGGAAAGTTGGGAGGAAGACACCTTGTGTGCCATCCGGGATCGAAGCTCCTCTGCTTTGGGTCCTCTCTCCTAGCCCAGTCCTTTCTCCCCTTGCCAGGGCTGTATCGTGGGAATGAATTTAGTTTCTTTTCAGTTTTGGACACGATCTACAGTGTTAACGGGAGCAGTGCTTGCACAGAGACGACAGCTTTTGATTCTGAAAGCCTATGGCCGGCATCCTGTCTCCCCAGTTTTTAAAATGATTTATTTCTTCAGCTTCCCTAATGTTATTTCAAAAGTTCGCTGGCGGGGAGGGCTGGCAGGGAGCGCGTACCGGCTTCCCCGGCCGCTGGAGCTGCCAGGGAGCTGTCCAGCACCGCGGCGGGACCGGAGCCGGCGGGGCCGGGCTGCAGCCACGGGAGGGCCCCGGGATCGTCCCCATTCCCAGCGCTGGCACCGCCGCTCCCCGCGGAGCCGTGCGCGGGTACCGGGCCACCTCCCCGCTTCCCTCAGCGCAGCTCCAAAGCTCCAAAGCGCAGAGCGGAGCGCCTTGCCGCCCCCCCGGCAGCCGGCAGCGGCTGCGCGCCGGCCCTGCCCTCGGCCCAGCCCTCGGCCCGCCCCGCCGGGCGCCGGGGGCATCTCCGCGGCGCGGGGCAGCGGGGCCGAGCGCGACAGGCGGCGAGCGGGGCGGGAGAGGCGGGAGGAGGTGGAGGAGGAGGAGGGGGAAAGGGCTCCAAACAACACGTGATCCCCGCGGAGCAGCGAGGGAGCCGGGGGAGGGGAGAGCGGGGCGGGCGGCCGAGGCAGAGGAGGGCAGCAGCCACCGCCGTCGCCGCCGCCGCCGCTTTAAAGGCTCCCGGCGCGGCGCGGCGCGGCACCCGCGCTCCCGGCCCGGCGCGGAGAGCCGCGGAGCGGGCAGCGCCGCGGTCTGCGCCGGCCCCGGCGCGGCGGCTCCGCCGCTGCCTCCCGCCCGCCCAGGGGCACCCGCGGCCATGCGAGGCGGCCGCCCCGCGCCCGCCCAGCTCGGCGCTGCCCGCCGCGGCTGCCCGCCGCCCCGCGCTGAGCCCGCCGCGCCCCGCGCCCGGCCCGCCCGCGGCACCATGTCCCGCCGCAAGATCTCGTCAGAGTCCTTCAGCTCGCTGGGCTCGGACTGCCCGGAGACGAGCCCCGAGGAGGAGGGCGAGTGTCCCCTGTCCCGCCTCTGCTGGAACGGCAGCCGCAGCCCCCCCGGCCCCGCTGACATCCCCTTCGCCGCCGCCGCCGCCGCGGCCAGCGCCGGGGCGCGCCGCGCTCCGCGCCGCCGGCGGGTCAACCTGGACTCGCTGGGCGAGAGCATCCGCCGGCTGACGGCCCCCGCGGTGAGTGAGTGCCCCGCGCCCGGCCCCCGCCCCCGCCGCTGCCCCGGGGCTCGGGTCCCCGTCGGGAGAGAGGCGGCGGTGCCCGCGCTCCCCTCCCGGGTGGTCCCGCCGGGTCGCTGGAGCCCGCTGCCTCTCCGTGCCCGCTCCGGCTGCCGGCTGCCGGCTGCCAGCCCCGCAGACCTGCGGGAGTACAGCTCCCGGCAGCCCGGCGCTGGAAATCGGGTCGGGAGTCACGCTTAGGCGCAGCTGCCGCCTTGGCTGGGTTTATCGTTTCTGCCGAATCCCTCTCTGAATGAAAACAGAGCAAGAAATGCTTATCACTGGTACTAGCGACCGGTTTTTTTCTTATTTTTTAATTATATAAAAAGTTACATCTGTATAATGCATGGCGTGCACATTGTTCCTGAACAGTGAGGGGATGTGAACTTCTTACATTAGTAGGGCTTCTCCGTACTGAATAAGGTAAAACAAAACAAAGTTCCCGCTACGTGTTCGGAAATATTTCAGCAACAGATTTCCCTGTGCCTCCTGGATGTGCAGACATTACTGACAGATCAGTTTCTTTAAAGCAGACTTCGATATCCAGCTGGATAGCTGCACCTGTAGTTGAGAGTCAGGGACCCGTTGTCTGTATGCTGTTAACATCAGGAGCAAATTCAGGTAGAGCCTGTAACATATGCTGGTATAATTTTGTAAGACTGAAATCAGTGTCTCAGGAGTTCTTTTAGATTAGTGTAAAAAAGGAGGTTTTTCTCCAGCCTTTTTGTTATGATTGTGCCATGCTCCTGTACATGCGTCTGTGATCACTGCTGAAATTTCCTCCTGAAGTTTCAGCTGCAACTGAATGTTTGTTTGGGCTCTGAGATAGTTTAATGTATTAAAGCAGGAAATGTTAATGGCAACAAGTAGCCGTAATGTGCAGGGCAACTGTGTCTGCTCTTGTGGCATCAGATCATCTTTTTTCATATTACTAGGCAGCTCTGGAAATTCCTTGTGAGTCTCATCACCATCAACTCTCAGTTTGCATTGGTTTTAATATACTCTTTTCTGTTTGGAGTTTAAGTGCTGGACAAGCGTAGACAGGGTGTTTAATGGGAGAAGTTTTAGTGCATTAAATAGCTAATAGTCATCCAGCTGCAGTTAAGAATTTTCTTTCCCATTGATTTTTTCCCTCTCCACTGGGAATCTGGTCTTGTAATGCTGTTATTAATAGATGATATTTCAGGTGACCTGTCTTGTTTTAGTATATTAAAAAAAAAAGAGAAGCTATTTAATTTGATAGTAATGCAATGGTATAATTAAAGCATATGTTACCCCAAATATTTGAAGTATTCAGAAGTAGTTCAGTGCAGTATTTTGAGATAACCTTAGTATTTGTGTTTTCTAAGCTTTGACTGTTACTTCCTGTGTTATGTTGCTATAAGAGACAATTACAGTTTTACATATAAGTTTTTGAAATTGTTTTCAAAAGAAACACATTCCTTGAATTAAGACACGAATAAAACTCTGATAGATCCAAGTCCTCTTTCTTCCCTGCTCACAGAGAAATTTTGTTTAAGAGTGCAAAAATTTCATCTAACATGGTTTTGATGTCCCAAACAACAGCTTTCGTGGTTTCCCTGGGAGGTAATTATAGCAACCCTTGTTGCTAAAAATGGGTTATTTAAAAATCTTAATGTGGTACACATTACTTGAAATTTCCCTTTTTATCTTGGCATTGTAACTACAGCTTCATTCCCATCTTACTCGTTTTGGCATAAATTAATGTCATTAAGTCAAAGAAGTCTTCTTGTCCTAGTCTTGGTTTAGGGAAAGGACCAAGTCCCCTGCCTTTTTATTTTTCACTCAGAGAAACCACTGTTCAGATGCTTTGTTATTTTGGTGCTTTCTTACTGAGCTCTGTCATACTGAATATATGCCTTCATGCAACAAGTCAAGTTGCCATATGTCTAACACTTTGGATCAGATTATTTTTTCACATCTACTGATATAAATCAGGAATAACTTTAATTAGAAGTAAAAAAAATAACCAACAACACTTTGCCTGTAAAATTGATTTAATAGGATTCATTTATGTTGTTTGTTAAATTAGAAGGCAAGTCTGAAGGGAGCACTGACAGATGTTCTTTCTAAACAAAAAGCTCTAATACTTTTTTATAGATGTAGATAGATCTTCATTCCATGATACTATAGATAGGGGTCTCTGTTAAGTATGTAAACATATTTGTGTGCATATAGATGTATATCTAGCCTGTATATATATACTGTATATCTAGCCTGCAAGGTTTAATGTTGTCTCTTCAAACATGAATGCAGCAGTTATTTGTCCTCCTCCCAACTTTCAAAGTTGAAGGATGCTACAGGTTCCTGATGTTTATACTTAGCCATAGTTTTTTGTGCTTTCCTTCAGCAATGGCTAGGTTTGAAAACTCAGTAAAACATTGTTTTGTGTTTTCACTGAAGAAAAATTCTGTGTGTGTATTTAATACTACTGTACCATGCAGAGAGTTCTAAGTGGTAGCAGGAGCTACTGAGAGCTGCTCTGGGCATGAGGAGAGCCTTGAACAGAGCAGGAAGGAGCGCACAAGGGGCAAAGGAGTTTTGGGCACCCAAGAGGGGTGTCTGTTGGGCAGAGCAGCAAGAAGGCTTCATCTTAGGAGTGGTAGTGCAAAAATGTGTACGAAATGTTTGTCCTGTGCAATTCATTCATGAGCTAGTACAGCTGTACTGTCAATTGTACGAGACTCTGTAGAAAGGAATGCAGTAATGAGGTATTCAAGATACATTAGACCAAAATACAGTGAAAATAAGTTACTGCATTTTTTTATCACTTGTAATCTTGATCTCAATTTTAGCTGAGTATGACTTTGCACAAATATTACTTTTTGTGGAACAGTGGGAAAATATCAAAAAGTGAACCTTGCTGTCTTGCAGCACTCAGACAACAGCTTCTAGCACTTTTCAGCAGGCATGATATTCCACCTTTTCTCTTATATTGATTATTGGAGATTTTTTCCTGCAGTAGTTACACTAGAGGATGTAGGGACCTGGTCCCTCTTTCAGCATGGGTTCATTTTATGTTCCTGTGGGTTTGTAAATGTTCCCCGACACACCTGGATGGGTGAAGGATGATGCTGTTTGTCTGGAATGTGCTCACTGCAAACCCTCTCCTTTCTGAGCCCCAGAACTAGAAGGATGGTAGGGCTCACCTCCCACCAAAACAGCTCTATATTTTGGGGAAAAGTGTGTGGTGATGAGACCTCCATGCACATCCCACTGCTGGCATTTGTGAGTAGGGTGTGCTGGGGAAGCACGGTGCACCGGGCAGGGAGGCAGAGCAGCAGCAATGCAAGGAGAGGCGGCTCCTTTGTCTCAGCTGCACTCAGCAAACGAACTGTGCATGTGCTGAACATCTCACCAAGCTGCTGCCCTGCTGCCTCCCCCAGTACCGGTTTGCTGTGTAGCCAAGTGGCCTGGCTTCAGAAGGGTGGAGGCACGGCCTTCCGTGGGGCCGGGGAGCTGTGCTCAGCACCTGGGTGTGACGAGGATGGTTGGTGGGACCAAACTTTGCTGGCCAGTGCAATAAACCCCAGGCTTTGCACACAGCTCTTGTGGCTCCATCGGTTCACGAGGTCCTGGCAACAGCACTCCCTGAATATTGCCCCATGACTGTCCCTGCCCTCTCACAGCCTTTGATCCCTGGGATGTTCCCACAGGGCTGAGTAATTGTGAAGGCAGCTCCTATCCGTTCTAACATATTCCTAAATCATGTTCCTGACAGAACACAGATGTCCCTCTGTCCTCCTTCATCTGAACCGCTGTCGAATGGTCTTTGGTTATGCACTCTGATCAGAGAAATCTGGAGCCAGATCCAGCTTTTCCCAAAACAAACAGTTGCCCTTGTCACCAGGCTGGGTTCAGTTTATTGGAGATAAATAATAAAATGTTGGGAACTTAATAGGGACATTGATTTATGACCTTGTTTTTAAGAAATAACTCAGTAATTATATGCACATCACAATCAAATTTAATGATACATTCTCCTTTTGATTCCAGCTTTGTTATTGAGTTCCATTTTAAAGGATGAATTTTACACCCACAAAGACATACATTTTGATTAATTATAAGTAGAGAACATGATACTATATGCTATTCATTATCAAAATAATATTTTCTGCCCTTAGGAGCTCTACTATAGGAGAACAGTATCCTGGCACCAGTTGACATAGCTTGAGTCTTTAAAAGTGCAGTTTAGTATGTTACTGAATTCTAGTTCCTTGCAGCAATTTTCACTTTTGCTCCAGTTCTATTTTGACTTGTATCCAACACCAGGCTGAAAATAGAATCTAAATCAGAAAAACATAATTTGTCACTGATTTCAAAAGTCAAATACTCTGCTCCCATCTAAGGGGCATAGGCTATTCCTAAAGGAGCTGAGATTGACCGGGTGTGCATTCAGAGGAATCTGAATGTACCCCTAAGCACTGCACTGATCTTTCTGAAACACAAATTACAGCACAACACAGCATTAAACTGACTAACACTTCCATTTGATTTTATTTTCTGAAAGGCCAATGTAACGCATCGCTTACAAAACTGTTAAGTGAAAATCACTTCTGTTATACTTTTCTATTCACTTAGAATTATTTCTGCTATTCTTTAAACGCTCAGTTCATAACACCTTAATGTAAGAACACTTTTTTCCCCTGTGTTATTTAGGAAGCTGCTACTGCCTGCCGCCAAATAGTTTGAATTTAAGAACTGTCTTTCTGAATGCAGCCCTTTCCCTGCCAGTGGAAGAAAAGTGAATGTAAAGGCAGTCATTTATGTTGGTGTGTAGGCTATGACTTATGTCACAGAACTACTGTAACTTCAAATTGCTTAATTGCAAGTGAATCCTCCAGTGAGCGGAGGTGGGGTTTTGGCAGAGAAGTTGCAGTATAGCAGCTTATATCAAACTGGCTCCATCATAAACCTCTACCACTTAGTGTCCATGAATACTACTCCTTTTACTAGCTTTTTACTTCTACTCCCTTAACAAGCTGCTGCCATTAGCAGGAGAGGTAGCAAATTGATTTTTGCATAAGATTTTGGAAAGATTTTGCACAAGTATTCTGAGCTCCAAATGACTTACATTAACACATTGTGTATAGCTAAGCTCTGCTGTTGTAGAAATGACTTCTGCCTGTCTTTCTGAATGAAATAAGGTAACATCAAATGATACCTGTATTAGTGCTGTTATGAGCTTATTCACTTAGTAGCCCAGGCTGGATGAGCTTCTTACATGAGTAACATCCTTCTCAAGAATGTGGGTATGAAGCATGAAAATGGTGAAGAGAGGCACATTCTATGAGAAACTTCCAATTTCTCATTTCAGCAGGCAAGCAGAATGATTTTTTTTAAAGTATAATAAAACCAGACTTTTGCCGAGCATCTTCCAACTTAACATAGACAAAAGTCAGTTATAAAGAAGGTCACACAAGCAGTCTGCAGTCAATCAATCTGTTATTTCATAGCCTAAAATGGAGCCGTGATGTCTTAAACAGGAACATTCAGGAAAATATCATCAATACGAGCATCACAGTGGGTTTTAGTTGTTTTTCTTGTTCAGGAGTTTAACATCTGATGCAAAGAAAATTCAGCTTCAGCAAATAAAGTACTAAAAAAATAATCTGGCCAAGGGCCTGCAGCATTGTATTGACCTTGATGAAATTTTATTGAGTGTAAGTTTAAATATTTGACATGTAATGCTTAGACCAGTCATAGTAATATTGGCTTTCTTTATATTTGTGGTGTTTCAGGCTGAATATTAACTTCCCTTCAGTGCTTGGAGAAAACGTGTCTCGGAAGCATTTGTAGGTTGTGGACACGTTTGCTGCCTGGAAGCAGCGAGCATATCCCTGCTGGGGAATGGGCTTTGCCCTCAGGCAGATCGGACCTGCTGGCTGGCAGAGCAGAGCATGGCAGCACTGGTGGTGATCCCACTAGTTGATCTAAATTGCTTTGCACTTCTCTGCCTCTCCCCGGGCCAGAGTGTGCAGGTGCAAATAGAGAAAGACGTAAGGGAGACGAGGATGTCGTGATCATTAATAGATGCCCCTGCAAAAGCAGTGAGCCCTCATGGCTGCATCAAAATGAGCATGCATGTCTTTCATTTGAAACTGTTTGAGCAGAACCATTTACCACCTCACAGCAGTTGGTTGTACTCTGATAAAATGCAAAATGTTAATACAGAGGAAAGCCTTCTCTTGCCTTCTACCTCTTGTGCTGATATTAAAGGCTGCTATGAAGTGCTTTCAGTAAAAGAAGTTATTCCGTCTTGTGTCTAGATTCTTTCTCTACGTGTCGGTTTGCCAACTCTCAAACTAAGTTTCAGAATGAAGATTAAAACATCTCTGGTTTGTCCATAGGTTTAAAATGGATAAATACCTATGCAGAGCTGCGTATGAAATTAGGTCCAGTTATACTGGGGAAATTGGTTCTTCTATCTCAGCAAAAAAAAATCCTTGAAAAAGACCGACCTATAAAGCTTTTCCTTTCCTATCAGTCTGCTAGCGTAGCACTGATGATTTTATGTAGTAGATATCAGTTGCATTAAAAGATGAACAGGTAGCATTAGCAATAGATCATCTGTTATAATCTTACTGAGCACGTTCTCTCTGCAGCACAGAACAGTTTTTCTGTCCATTTCAGACCAGGCTGAAATTCGGAGATTAACAAAGTGATTGCAGCTGGTGTTACAGGGGATAGCACCCTGAGATATTTATCCTTCGCTGTCAAGGTGTTAGGCTAGATGATCTAATAGGCAATTTCCATCCCTAATGTCTGTGATTCTTCTAGCTGAAAGGCAGCCGGGGATGCAGAACTTACAATTTCTAGTCATTATTTAGCTCTGCTTTATTTCTTCACAGTGTTTGCATTGTTGCCATGAATTAGTATTGGGCAAAATTCTTAATCTCAGTGCTGTTTATTAAATTAAGGCAATTCTCTGATGTGCACCAGCATTTCTCTGTGAAGAGGACCCTGGTTTGTATGAACTGAGGAGCAGAATGGTCTCAGGTTTGCCTGCCAGTCGCGCTGAGCTCGGGCGCTGCACCCTCGCACGGTCCCGTCCGGATCATCGTGAGCTGTTGCAGGCAGCTTGTTTTGCCTCCAGCTGTCAGTCACCCTGCCCTGGATCCCCAGATAGTCCACTCCTGGGGATTATGCATCTTCCTCTCTTGATACCGAATCTGCTGCTAGTCATGGAGGTCTGCAAGCAGAGAGTGCTTTTATCTGGAATTGGGAAGCTGGTCTTCATGAAGAAGATATATTTTTAGCTCAAATAGAAGCAGTTAAAAAAATAGGTGCCTCTTAAAATGTTCAGAATCTAGAGAGCAGACCTGTATCTTTCTTCCTGGTTATATTATCAAAAGCACTATTAACCCTCTAAAGATTATTTCTTTTTAAAAATTTCAGATGATTGCTTATGTTGTGAAACTGTTTCTCCATTTCTGATTTCTATCCCCTGTCATTCCATTCTTCAGCTATTGGGAGTGGGACAGGGAGAGTGTTGGCTGTGCAGGACCTGCTAGGGAGTTTTCCTCCTTTCTGCATCATCAGAACATTGCTGGATACCAGAAGAGCCTTCCTTTTATTTTTCAGTTCTGCTTTTCCCTAGCCACAGCAATTTCAGTGCTTATCTCTCTACTCCTGGCACTTGGGAGTGTTGATAAATGTTTGTCTTCAACTGGAGCCTTGATTCTTTGTTTACAACCTCTTTAATTCAATATTTTGCAGACCAGAAGGACAGGGAGGGAACAGTTTTTCACTGCTTGCATGATCATGGGGTAAATATTAAAAATACGCAGACTGAAAATGACTGTTTTGCCATTTATCTTCTTTCGGATGGGCCAGATGCACACCTGCTTGTGTGTGCTTAGAGATCTGCAGTCACCTAAGCACAAAGGCTTGACTAAAATTGGTTTTGAAATATGAAAAAGGAAATGTTTTTCATTAATGAATGATCACCAGCAGTGAATCTGGCGACTAAAATCATACACATCTGCTGAGTTTATGATTGAACACTTGAAATTTGAAGCATTTAAAACTTTCAGTGTCAGAGTGCTGATTTGGCTGAGGTCCACAGGCTCTGCTGTATGCAGGGGTGCAGATTCCTCTGGGTAAGACTTTGCAACTCCCCAGGGCACAACACTGTGGGAGGGTCTCCTGACCCAGTGAACATACTTGAAGAAATTCTGATAGAAGCAAAGTGGTTTCTAGCAGAGCCTGTTATGCTCTTCAATGCTTCGGTTTCCATGTTTAAAATTTTAAGCACTCAAGTTTTAACAGCATGACTGCTGAAGCCCTTCTGAAGCTCAGCTAGGAGCCACTTAGCTTTTCTGAGGAAAAAATATTTGAAACTTTGTTAGGGTTAAGGAGGAACTGTCTGTGTACCTGGCTGCTCTCTTGGCAGTGTTCTGTACAGACCCTTTCTTTCCTAATTCCATCTGGTATCTTAGGATGTAAAATGAATGGCATGGAGAATTTGAAACTGCATTTATGTAAAATTGAGACTGAGTCATCTGGGATACTGTGTGCAGTTCTGTCACCTCAGTGTGGGGTTTGTCTGTCCTTACCTAAACATTTTAAGATGTCGAAGTCTGTAGCAATCAATCAATGTCTCTTCTAGACAAAAGAAAGAAATGGGTATTTATAAAGACTGAGTCCTCAGGCACATATTAGATGCCAACCAGAGGATTGAATGATTCACTGTGGGTGCCTGCAGTTGGGCAGATGAGCCCTACCGTTTATTTCCAAAGGTGTTGCAATCAAATGAAAGACATTTCAGAGGCAACAGAAGATGGCTAGAGAATAGGCTGAAATCTCTGTATTCTGAGAAGATTGCAAAGTTTCTGTTTGCTTGCCTTAGGAAAGACATTTGTAAGAAGGGATGCTGTAAGAAGGGATGCAGTTAAAGTGGAAGTTCTTTCCCCTTTGACTTGAAAACTGAGGCAATGAAGCTGCAAGAAGAGAAAACTGCACTCAGAAAAGAAAAAAGCCCCCAGTTTAAACTAGAATCCTTTTCCAAAAGTTGCCTGAGTTTAAAAACCAGGAATATTTCAAGTTCATTTAGACAAATGTCTTCATAAAGATTTTCTCCAGTTAGTCATAAAAGGAGTTTTGTGGAACTATTGCTCCTCTATCTTCAGGACTTGAACCTACTGGAGAGCAGGATGAGATCTAGCTAGAAGGAGACATTTCTCTAGGAGTGCGTCTTGTAACCAGTGGTGTCTGGCAGAGTGACAGTGGCTGTCGTGGCAGGGCTGCCACCGCCGGGATTGCTGCCTGATGGTGCCAAAGGCTGGGCACTCTGGTCAGAGAGCAGTGAGGTGCCAGGGGGAAGAGCTGTCATAGATAGTGAGGGAGGATGGACAAATCTTAGTCTGTCTGGGGCCCTGCAGAGCCAAGAACCTGGGCTCCATGTCGAAAGGAAGGAGAGAAAAATAGAGATAAGCTTTGAGAGTCAAGGGTGGAAACTTTGAAGATGGCGAAGGCTGGAGGTTGGTTACTGCTGACAGCGTAACTAAGGCTCCTGTTCCACCTGTGATTCATCAGGTACCGAGAAGGTAAGGTGCCCTGTGAAGAGGTGGGAGAGATGACCTCCCTCCCTTCAGAAGGGGCAGTAGCTCCAGCAGAACCTCAACCCTTAGAAGGTTCCAGAAGAGGAGGGTGGTAGATATCAGAAGCTCTTTCCTGAGGAGACAAAAGCCCTCGTGTGCCAGCCTGCTGTGCAGGAGGTTTGCTGCTTGCCAAGAACTTGCACACGAGCCTTGCAAAGAGGCTGCCAAAGCTTGTTTGTCTCCTGGACTAGGACCTCCGCTGCTCATCCATGTGGGCACCCGTGGTGCAGCCAGGGCAGACCTTGAGGAGTCAGGAGTGACAGGAGTGACCACACGGCTCTGAGTGCAGGGGTGAAGGGTGCAGGTGCCCAGCTGGGGTCCCCTCAGTCCTGCTGGTGGAGGGGGGAAGGCTCTGGCTGGTGCAGGCACATGGAGCAGGCAGTGATGGTGGTGTTGTTAGCCAGGCTGTGATCTCCAGGGACATGGGGCATGCTCTGAGGAGCAAGGACTGCTGAGCAAGAATCTGACAAAGTGAGCTGAGGTCAGCTCTAATTGGCTGCACAACCTTGTGAAGGCAGCTTTAAATGATGCTTATTGGGGAAGGGCGTTCATTCTCTGAAGAAAAGGGTGAGCAGAAAGATGCAGTCTACAGCTAAACTGAGCAGGGTGTGTGGGGAAGATGGAGCCAGGCTTTCCATGAGGGTACAGAATGGAGGAAGGATGGGGGGAAAAAAGATGGGAGTTTAACATCAGAATTATGGAAAGAAATGAAATGTTATGAGAGTGTTCAGATGCTGGCACGGGTTTCCCAGAGAGGTTGTGAGATTGCCATCCTTGGAGAAGCTCAAAACTTGTCTGAAGGATGACCTGAGCAACCAGTTTTAACTCATATTACTTTGAGTAGGATGTTGGTCTAGGGGACCTCCAGAGGTTCTTTCAAACCTATATGCCTCACTGATTCAGTAATTTTTTACAAATTATTCTGTGCATTAGGGTTAGCCATGGCCTGATGTCTGAATTCAGAGTTATTTTAGTGGTTATTCTTTGCCATGCAAGAGATCAGTCTGAGTATCTCCAGTGTTTCCTTATACCTTATATGTCATCATTCCATATGGAGCTTGGATGTGATCTGGTATGGCAATCCTTGGATTAATTTACAGTTAGAAATAACAAGAATTTGTTTTACTTTGATTTGTCCTTAGGCACATGAACAGATGTGACTACTCCTCTTGTGATGCATACAAATATTCGTCAATCATCATAATCAAAAGGAATTGTTGACATTTAATTGTTTATGTAATAGTCCCTGGCTTATATTTACATTAAATCCTTTAATTTTAAATAGCCATGAAATTTTACAATCTCTTCAGTAAATAAGTGGCACTGAGCACCTAAATGGCATTACAGTGGAGGAGGTGGATGGTTAAAGGCTGCCTTTTACCTCCTTGAGTGGTAGAACTCTGTTCCTGGGAGAGGTCATGCGTGCTGTGCTGCTAGGAGAAGGTTTAGCTATTTTGCCTCCACCTAGTCTCATTACTGGATTAAAAAAAAAGAAAAAGAAAAGAGGTGGAAAGGTTCTCCTGCTCATTCTCTGTCTCATGAACAATGCATTATCAGTAGTGGAAGAAGCAGTGCACCAAACTGCCTTTGTAGGCAGCTGGAAACAGGTGTCATATCTCTTCTCACTGTTTTGTTTAGAGATGGCCCTGGTTTACAGAATTACATTTGTAGCAAAATGACATTCACCAGTGATGAAATACAGCAAACTGAGAAGGTGAGCATAGTGACTGTCTAACGATGCACAGCAACATGCCATCATAATTGTTGTCTGAGATGAAGAAAGACTTTGTGACTCCTTGGATCAGTTTCCATTCTGGCTCTGAGCGCATTAAACTGAGCTCTGTTTATGACCTGTGTTTTAATAGTAAATCCTGTTTTTGTCTGTACTTAATTTCTAAGATCCATTAGGAGTTGCCAGTAAAAAGTGGTGTGAGTTCATGGGGTTGTTTGCAATTGTCTGACAACAGCTAGGAAACTCATTTAGTTTTCAGGAGAGAAAGTTAACATGGGAATTTTTTTTTCCATTCAGCACTGCAGGAGAAGGGATGTTTGCCATTGAAGTAAGTTTAGGACTAGGAGATTGCTTGTACTGTCAGATCTTGAGGCAGTCAAAATGGTTTTTCCCTGGGTAATGAGTGCAGCATGTGTTCCAGGCAGGAGAAGGACAAAGACAATTTGTGGACTATTGCTCAGGTGTTCCAAGCTGCAAAACTTCTCGAGATGAAGCTGTTTTTCTTTCTCTGTGCTGTGACACCAAGCATTGCTGCATACCATATTCTTGCTGTAAAAGCACTTTGGGACACCCAGAATGGAGATTTAATTTAGCAATCAAACATTTCTATTATTCCCTATTTCATGTCAGAGGAGTTGCTGGTGGAATACTGATACTCTGCGTAGGGAGTGGGGCTGAGGGAAATGCTGTATGGAGATGGGAAATGGCAGCTCTCACTTCTTTGCTCAAAGCTATTCTGCTTTGCTTTGTTGCTGCTGTGAGAAAATACATCTCTTCTAGACACAAAGAGTGGATTTTTCTGCCTTCTGAGCAGAGGAAAGCTTCTGAGTCTCAGTGAGGACATGCCATTAAATCTGTTTGCAGCCCATTAGGCCTGAAGACTTCAACATGTGCTGTACCACTGAGAAGGAGATGCTTTTTGGATATGTGATGGTTTCACTCATATGGTGCTTCCATCGTGTTTTACAAGAGAACATGCCTTTAAAGCCTTTTGGCACAGGTAACTTAGTTCCCACAAAGATGTAAAGTGATTACCTGATAGTGAGTTAACAAGAAAAACCTTTTTCAAGGTTTGCATCTATGTTGAGGGTTTTTTTTGTTAATGGGATCACAGAATAGTTTGGGTTGGAAAGGACCTTTAAAGGTCCTCTGTCCAGCCTCCCTAGAATGAGCAGGGGCATCTTCAGCCCAGAGAAAACCCCATCCAACTTGACCCTGAATGTTTCCAGGAATGGGTCAGCTACCACTTCACTGGACAATCTGTTCCAGTGTTTCACCACCGTTGCTAAAAATGTCTTCTTTCTCATATCTAGTCTAATTCTATCTTCTTCTAGTTTTAAAACATGGCCCTTGTCCTACTACAACAGGTCCTGCTAAAAAGCTTGTCCTCATCTTTCCTATAAGCCCTCTTATGCTCTTTTGAGTGCATACATTTAAATTTTAATTTTTACAATTTAATTAATCAATTTTTTTAATACAAAAGTGTGGACACTTTGTTACAGTTTGGTATTAGAAAATAAATTTTTGCAGTTGTACAAACCTAGTGTAGCCTGGTATACAGTTTTTTCTTCCTGCTGTCATCAGGACAAACTCATGAGCAAGAGTTTGAGCAAGGTGGAAACTCAGCTCTTGAACTGCTGAATCTGTAGGTCAGTAAGCAAAATTTGAGACTTTCAAAGGTGATTGTGGTTTTAGAATAAGATTCCTCTAATTAAGGGGCATTGCCACTATTACCTTCTAAAACAATTAGATGTCTATTCCAAAAGGCAGGAAAAGACCAAACATCTCTAAAATTTCAGTGTGTGTTGTTGTGAGTCTGATCAAAATGTCCATGTGTGCTTTTGATACAGAAGAAAAACTTATTACTCTAATCTGTGTATCTCTGTCTGAATTCTGGCACCAGGTCAAAACAGACAGGTGAAGAACCTCGGATTTGATACAAGCTAGTAATTTTTGAGGAATAACATTTTGTCATAAGTGACTTGGAAAATTCAAGAGAGAAAATTACGTGGATATTACATGTCCTTTATTTGCCAAAAGATCTCTCATGAATTCATTCAAATAATAGTAGCCTCAGCAGCTGTAATAGTAAGAAGATAAACATTGATATACATAAGTATTTTGGTGAACCCTTTAGTAGTGATAATAACGCAAATAAAGACAATTATGTACATATGTAGTTTGGTGAACACCTATTAACGTGAAATAGCATAGAAGTGCTTGAAGCATGTCATAATTTTCTTCTGATGAATTTGGCTTTCCGGTAATCTGAAAGATGAATGAAGAGTTTTAGCTTGTAGGAAAATAAGCCAAAATAAATTGCATCTTTATAATATTCTTTATTAGAAAATGCTCTAGGGAACATATAGAGGTTAAAAATTCAATGCCTTTTCCTGGTGATACTTTCATCACAAAATAATGGCATTTTCTTGCAGACTATTTCAAATTAATTATTTTTAAATTACTGAGATAGTTGGTGGGTGATAGTTTTTGAGAGCTGTGTTTGAGAGTGAAGTGGCTCCTTTGTTATGTGCAACTAGCCTTATAAGCAGTATTAATTATGCCACATTGTAAAGTTCTTCCTATTTAAATGGTGAAGTAAGATACAAGGAATGAATAATAATGTTTAATATCTGTTGTTGCGATGGGCATATGGCAGGTGGAAGATAAAGGGAGTAAAACTGAAGAAAAACAGTGTGTGAAAAGATCTGTTAATTGAACTGTGCTCCAATTCCCTAATCTCACCATTTTTAAAATTATTCTTCCATAGCCTCAGACCATTCGGCAGACTCTTCAAAAGACACTGCAGTATTTTGAGCATCAAGTTATTGGGTAAGTGTTAATGTGAGGTGGGGAAAGGTGTGTGGTAATGCTTTGCTCTGTGCTTCCCAATTCACGGCGTTCCATGATAAGCTTTTTAATTTAATTTTTAACTTTTTCTCTCAAATTCTTAGAGATGCTTTGGAATAGCAATACCTAACCTGGATGTAAATGGTAAACTGCTGTTCAGTCCTGCTTCTGTACCACCCCATTAGATGGCGACTGATTAATGAACTGGAACGTTTCTTATAAAAAGAGAAGAGCAACTCCTTTTCAGTCATAGAATATCAGGTTGGAAAGGGACCTCAAAGCTCATCTAGTCCAACCTTTCTTGACAGAAGCATGGCCTAGACAGGATGGCTCAGCACTCTGTGCAGCTGAATCTCAAAATTGCCCATCATGGGGCAATTAATCCCTAATCCTTTGCCACCACTTCTGAAAGACATTTGTTGACTTTGCATTTGTATGATGAGTTGCTATAACTTTTTTTTTCTGTAGTTACAGAGATGCAGAGAAGAATTTTCACAATATATCAAACAGATGCTCCTATACAGACTGCTCTGGCAATGAAGAAACTGAAGATGTCTCAGGAATTCTCCAGTGTACTGCTAATGTGCTTGGTATGTGTTTTTTCAAGGGAATTTTTTTTATTTAGTTGCAAGGAAAGTTTACTGACCATCCTAATGCCAACAATGAAACCAGAAATTTTTGCTCCAACCACAGAAATTAGAATATAGGCAGCAACATACCAGTGCACTGTTACTACATTTGTATCCTTTTCTACACACATTTTGAACTTTTAAGACAATCCAGACATGATTGTCAGGGAGGCAATGAATGTGTATTGTGCAATAAGTAGTGATTTGAGAAGTTTCAAAGGCTTTTGGCAAGTGGACTTGCTTCTGTGCAGGCCTTGGAATTATCTCTAGTGTTTTTATAGGGGTTCTGCAGAACAACAGACACTTTTATCATCTGTGGGCCTGGTGGATAGAGGGCCTGAGAAACAGCAGCAGGGTGTACCTGAGACATGAAACATTCTGGAAACTTAGGTTTTCTTCAGCAAGGAGCACAACACTGAAATCTGACTGTGTACGATAATTGAAGATAAGTTTTAACTTTCCATGTCAGGGGAATATGGTGAGGTGATAGTCTGCTCATGTTCTGGTCTTTGCAATTGTATCCTGCTGACTTAAAATACTTTTGGAGGATATGCATTGTGTATCTGTCTTTCTTACTGCAAACTGTCAAGCAGACTTGGTGTGCTCTGTGAAACAGAAAACATGATCTAGTTCAGGGATGACTGTGTTTCACTGACATTCAAAATGTTTTGGGGTTTTTTTTGCTAACCAGTGCCTTATTCTGTAAAATGCTAGGTGCTGCCAGGGATGCTCTGTGTGCCTTTAACTGCTGTTTGAAAGAGGCGGCATTTTGTATTTTGCACGTGTGGTCATGGAGAGAATTTAGAACAAATCAAATTCTAAATGTGTCCAGTGTTATTTACCTTTTTTTTAAAATTCTAAAACATTTGCATGCTAGCTTTCTAAAACAAATGCTATGAGTGATAAGGCAGTATACTCATGCAAAGCAGAGACTTTTCATGTTATCAGGTGCATATTAATATTATAAAAAGCCAGACTGGACATTCAGTACTTGTTTCACCATGACACAAAGTATGAGTTATACAAAACAGTTATGAATAATTTTTCACTTTCATAGTGCCTTTAAAGCAGTATGTCAGTCCCAGTACCTCAGCATGGCTGAGTAATGTGCAACCTGTTTCTTCAGTGGTATCCTCAAAATGCATGTTTATTAGAGGCAGATTGAGACCAAAGTATAGGGATAACATCTAAGCATTACTATCTTGGGGAACTATTAAAGTGGGCTTTGTTGAAAATTAGGTTGCAGAGACTTTTTCTTGGACAAGTTTGCCTCTTAAAGAAAGAGTTCTTAGCAAAAAAACCACTTCAGCATGAGCAAAACACTGCGATAATTTAAAAGCATTCCTTCTCCCTATCTGGGATAAGAACATAAGGGAATGAGCAGCAAACCCAGCTTTTTTATTTTAATTGTAGCTCTTATCACAACAGGGAAAAATTAATGGAGGCCGTGTAATTAATTCTCACATACACAGTTATTTTTCTTGTTGAATAAGGACTGGTAAGAGCGGCCTCTGTGAAAGAGGGATGTAACCACTGCGGTGTGTACCTGGAGCAAGTGGCATTGCTGAGGCAGGAGGCAAGCATAAATCTGACTGAGATCCAGGCTAGAGAAACTGTTGAACCAAATCTGGCTCTTAGTTCATTTATATGTGCAGTAAGAGACACTTGCTGTCTAGGGCTGGAAGAAAATGTTTCCTTAAAGATGCTTAGAAGCATCTTCCTGCTCTCTGACCTTAGATACTGCAAACATGATTCACCTCTTCCAATCTCCTAACCATCTCTAAAAAAGTCATTTGGCATTCCTTACTCTTCAGAAGAATGCAGATGCTGAGATCTCTGGTAAGCTTGGAAGACTGTGAGCAGATGCTTGACACTGTGGTCCTGGTGCTTGCGCTGCTCACAGGGAAGTGCTGACCGCAAGCTGCTCACTCAGCTCGGTGCATGTGATTTATCATGTATGAATGCTGCCATTTTCCACCTGTCAAGTCAGCACTAAAGTGTGGCATCATCTTCCTGCAGTGCAAGGACCTGGCTCTCCTTGTCACTTTGCTGAGTCGCTCTGCTACACGTCTAGACATCAGTATAAATCTCCCTGCTTTAAACCACTGTAATGGAAGGAACCCATGTCCACCATGTTCACATGCTGTAAACTGTGTGTGGTACCAGATCAGTCCCACTGTTTTCCTTTACAATGACAGCTTCTGAGGCTGGAGTATTTAATTTAACTTTCCATCCTTTCAAAAATAGTCCAGACGGCTTCATGATGGACTCAGCTTTCATTAATTGGTGCATGCATACTTTTCCAGTGTCCTTCATAAGCATGTAGAAACAGAGAATTCTTCAGGTTGAAAAGGACCTTTAAGATCATCACTTCCAATTGTTAATGCAGCACTGCCAAGTACACCACGAAACTGTGTTCAGAGGAGATTGACAATGTTGGTTTGACCCTATTTTAGAAATAATGGTAAGAGAAAGATGTCCATGATGAAGTATGTTATGTGGATTACTACCACATTTCTTACTTAGGTGACTATAAGCTTATACTGAGGTATGTTACAGAGAAAAGTTGTATCTCAAGAGATTCCTTATTTGACCTTGGGCAAGTTTTTATTCTTTCTGTGCCTCAATTTCCCATCTGTATAATGGAGATAACAGGATTTTTTTAATCCTTTAAACCACATGTCAGTGCTATTCAGATTTCAACCTTCTTGAAGTAAAGACATTTTCATACCCTTTGTACATTCAGCATTTTGAACAATGACAGCAAATCTCGTTTGGGACTGCTTTTGTCCTCATGATTTAAAGTAATTTGATTTCATGTAAGATTAGAGTGTGCATTTTTACTTAAATGCTTCCAGAATAAAGCAGAAGACCTTCATGTAGCTGCAAATTAAAACTTTGGCAACAGGAAATTATGGATGAAAACTTTTTTGTTGTTTTGTAACTGCTAGTAAGGAATTTATTCTGGGACATAAAACCTTCATGACCTATCTCCTGTTTATTTCTTTGGCAGATTTTCAAAGAAGGTCTGTGCTACTGAGTTGTACAAAGCCGTAGAGAAATGCTCAATTTTCCCTTTTAAACCCCACTCAGTACTTCCAATATATTCCATGATATTTCCCACATCCCAAATGCACAAGTCAGATAAAAATTGTACAACCTTCACCTCACCTCCTCCAAACACTCTTTTCAGACACTGCAAACAGTTAATGTAGCCTTTGTGAATGTGAACTGTTTTTCACTCTTCAGTCCTTCACAGGGAAAAAAAAGTAAGGGAGATTCATTAAGACAGTTAGCTATCTTTTAAATGGCATTGGTATTTCCTTTGGAGCTTCTTTGCATCTTGCTGAGGAACTGTGTAATCTGTCCTCACTTTGATAGTAAAGCTAATGAAAAGTAACCTAAATTTGTAAAGTCATGTAAAAAGAGCTGTTGTGCAAAATCTGCAAAGCAGCAGTAACTGTTCACACCCAGTCTCTAATGACATGAAGAAGTGTTGTCTTTGAAAGCCCATTTGTGTATTTTAAACTACAGTATCTAAATTGCATGTACTGCAGCACCATGTTAGATAAACTCTATAAATTACACTTGGTCACACAGTCTGAAGTTGCAATTAGACTTGTATCAGATCATGGTTTCAGCAGAAAGGCCTGGAGAAGTAATTTTACCTATCTGACTTTCCACTGCTTAAGGTACAGAAAAAAATCTCCTCTATTGTTTAAATTCAAGCAAATATTTTATACAATAGAAATATTTTTTTGTCTCATAAAAATTCAGCTCCTAAAATCTTATTACAATTAACCTCATTTTCCTTAAAAAATGCAGAGCACATATCAATGGCTAAGTCAGCTCTGCATGTGGACTCAAGGGTATTGCAAGAATCTTTCCTATTAGGCATTTGTACCTTGTGGGATAATAATGCTCTTTCTTTTGATTTTGCTTCAGAGAGTGGTGTGAAGAACTTGCTTGTCTGTCTATCTGTCTGGGCATCTTCTGTTTGGAGGATGATATGGTGCAGTGGCAATTCCCTAGGCATTCCCTAATACCCTGGTGATAAGTTGTATGGAATCCTGGCCCAGAGCCCTGTCCTGTCAGGGAGATAAATTGTGTTTCTGGATTCAGCTTCCCCAAGTCACCAAGGAGGAGGTGGAATTTGTTGTTAGTGTAAGGTTTTAGAGAGTTCTTGCTCTGGGTGACATTTGCTTGTCACTACCAAAGAGAACATGTGCTGCAGGCTACTTTATATAGGGCAGATCACTTCATGACTAAATATATCTTGCAGGGCTGATCCTTCATTTAGTACAAAGGGCATAATTCTATAAAAGTCATTTGTTCTCTATACATTTGTCCAAGTTAAAGATCTGTGTTTCCTTTATGAAACTAAGAAAATCTTAGCTCTTATATGAGGCAATGGCATGAAGCTGTGTCAGGGCAAGTTTAGTCTGAATATTAGGAAAAGGCTGATCAGCCAGAGGGTGGCTGAGAGCTTCACTGAGGTGAAGGCTGTTCAATTTTTATTGCTCCACTGCTGAGCACTCGGGAAGTGGTCACAGCACCTAACCTGACAGAATTCAAGAAATGCTTGAAGAGTATTCTCAGGTACATGGTGTGATTCTTGGGGATGTCTTGTGCAGGGCCAGAAGTTGGATTTTGATGATCCTTTTAGGTCTCTTCCAACTCAGAATATTCTATGCTTCTATGATCCTATGTAGTTAAAGAGGAATATATTTGGGATCATTCTGGTAACTATTAAATAACTGCTGAGAAATACTGTAATTGAAAAGGAGGTGCCAGGACAGATCTTAGACTACCTTCTAACCACCTTAGACCAAGTGTAGTGTTTGGAAAAGGTAAACAAAGGTTTGGTAGACTGAGTGCTTGGGAGGTGTCTGAAAACTGTAAATGCTTAGATATTGAAAGTATATAAATTTTTATCACTTCCCTTTGCACTAAGAACTGCAGCTAGTCATTAGGATGCAACTAATTTAGGATACACAGCCTGATTTATAATTAAAGTTGTTGGTTTACAAATGGTGTAAAAGGAAATGTTACACGGCCCAGAGGATTGGCAATACTAATGGATTCTAATAATACTTTATCCTGGGGGGCCTCAGCTATACTCACAGGGCTCCTGTTATTTAGCAGATGTTACAGTGCACTAGCAACACAAAAGTAATCTGAACAAAAAGCCCATAATTCATGTGATTTCAAAACTGAGATGAGTACATCTCAATTAGAAAAGGACAAATGTTTATACCAAATGGCCTTAGACGTCCCACTCTCCTCAAATCAGAGCTATTTATTGTTAGAAAGCAGATGAACTTCCAGCAGATAATGAGCGGTTTGGAATTATGATGTACAATCTTGTGGAAGTCTATTTATAAAGAACATTTTCTGGCCATGATTCATTGACTAAATGTAGGTGTTTGTCATTATCTGAGGTGCTGTGAGGTATGTTGTGCCCTCTGTCAAACCTTCAGAAATGTGTAGGTCTCCCTTAGGTCCCTCATCTTGGCATATACAGTAACTATCTGTTGGTTCTTTTGTAGATGTCTTGGATGCCTTATGAAGACCCAAGGAGCATTAGATTTCTATATTTAGTCAGATGAGTTGAGCCCTTTATATATGTGAGCAGTTATGAGAGATAATTTTGCATTTCATGGGAAGAGCTTTTAGATTTCATTACAATTTTATTCGTTTTAGGAAGTGCAGTTCTGCTCCCTATGTTAATTCAAAGACACATATATTTAATAAAAAAAAGCAAATTAAAAAAATCCTTACTACTGTTTAATCTTTAGAGTTACCATGAAACAAACCTGGTCTGCCTAAATTTTAGGAACTACCCATCTAATGACTGCAGTTTTCATTTAATGAGCCCTGTGCAAATATAAGAAGTGAGCCTCCCAGGTGGTGGTGGGGGACATAAAATCATGATAGTCTTGCTTCACATAGCTTGGCTTTGCTTGCAGAATTGGCTGCTACTGAGAGCACTATATGGGGACAAAAACCTCTTCCACTGCCTGTTTTTAATATCTCATGTGAACTTGCAACAGTTTTGAGCAGAATCTTTTATATTTATGTTAAGAACTGGTGATCAGCTCCTCAGCAAGAGGCAATAATTACAGTGGTATTTCTATCACTGGTCAAAGGACAAGGAAAGAAACCACCTCATTAAAAGTGGATGAAAGAAATATTATAGGTGAACAAGTGTCAGGAGTTCTTTTTTTTACAGTAGTTCTCATTTATATTCTGTGAAAGATATGCAGGCCCTGCATGTTTCTGTAAGAGAAGTGTTGTATAGATTTTTCAGTTGTGTCACAACCATATGTAAAGGCATAAAATGATGTTACTGTATTTATATAAAAACCACCAAAAAGGTAATAGAAAAATGCTATCTGGATTCCCAGGATGATATAAATACACAATCAAAATGAAGTAAAATCTAAGTCATTTATACAGTAATTAGATACTGGTACCAGGCTCACTTACAAGCCAAATGATTCATTTACTGTGCCTTCAGCATTAGTCTGTACACAAGAAAACCTTTTATAATCAGAAACTAAACGTTGCTTTCCCTACCATCTGAAATAATTCTTCAAAATTCTGAACTGCCACCTGTCTTTCTGTCCACGGGTCTGTTTAAGGAAAAGATGTTACTGATGCCAAAAATTTGATAATCCAAAAACATTTAAGAGACACTTGTTATAACTGAAGGTGGCAAATTCTGCTTCTGTTCACAGTATGAGGTCTGGAATTGCATATTTAATTGTTCCAACCCCTTAAGGTTTGATATTTACAGATTCTGAATGGTATCTCAGAAATAAAAAGTATTTTTCAATGCCAAATGAGTCAGATGCTGGCCACTCTGCAGCCATTGTCTTCATTATTTACTTTTAGGAAAAACTGGATGGCTTGTAACTGCTTCTGCATGCTGTACCAGTTAATGAATTACATTGATTTTTTCTATCACATCACATCATATTTTTTTATCACATTTGATTTTTTATCTTCTGATTGCTTCTAAATAGCCTATGATTTGCGATTTTCTTTATGGGAACGGATTCTTACCTAATTTCTCCACTTCATAATGTACAACATACTTAAAAATAGTGCATTAATTCCTTGACATTTTGTAGTGTGTTTTCAGTTTACATTAACTGCTGAAAAGAAAGTGAAATCTTTTGCTAGTATGTTATTATAGGATGAAGTCATCTATTTCTGCTCCAGTTCAGTGAAATACTTAATTTGTACTTTGAACCTGTGCTTAAAGACTTTGGTAATTTTGGATCTGGATAGCAAATACAGGATCCCTTCTCTTAATATCTTTGAGACACATTTTCAAAGGATAATAATTTTTCACAGATCCAAAAGTACTTTTTAGTGGAGGTCTGTAGCAATATTTTCATTCTGTGGTTGCTTTGCCTAATTTTCTAATGTGCATATTTAATTTCTCTCCAATATGGACTGGAGAATAAAAGTGACATTGTAAGGAAAAGCAGCAAAAAGAAACTACTAAGAAAAAAACATTAAAGTTAAGACATGGTTTGTCCTCCTGATGTTGATTTAAGTAGTAGGAACACAGTAGATCCCTCTCCAGGAGGAAAACAAATTGAGACTAATGCAATTTTAGGACTTCATTCACAATATTAGTAGAAGGTTTGTAAAGAGCAGAAGCTCAAAATAACGAGTTACTTCAGTTGGGGAGAAGCAGAGAGTGTTGGGATGATTTTTGGTTTATTTCGTATTGCTACCACTTAGTGGAGTATCTTGGTGAAACCAGGGAAGACCTTTTCCTCTACATTCATTGCAAGCCAGTGCTCATTAGGAAGCTGTGTTGGGGTCATACATGAGGTGATAATGGGAGTTCAGTGGCCTCTGCATTTGGAAGTTCTGAGCCCTCATACAGATATCAAATATATTTCTTTTTTCCTGGGAAGCTGAAGGAAAATTTTGCTTAGAGGTCCACAGTGAAAAAGAAAGAATGGAGATGCTGGCTTTTCAGAATGGAATAGCAAATTGTCAGTTTTGATGAACAGAAGTTGACTCACATTTTCAATGCCATATTCAATTTGAATGATTCCACTGCAAAATCAAAAACAAGTGTTCAACAATTGAATGTGAGATGAGTTTGAAAAGATTTGACTTTTTATGCAGATGCGTAATCTGAAGGTTATAAGAAGATAATTTTAATTTTGTTTGCATTTTCTCAGCATAAAAGAAAAAAAACAGGAAATACCATATATGTTGAAATTGGAAATCATACTGAATGTAATATTTAAAGACAACAACTAGCCTGTGGAAATTTCTAAATGTAATAAACTGTGCACTGTAGGCACAATGAGTTCTGGGATTCCTTTTTTTTAGCATGAAGGTTTTTCTACTTGTAATAAAACTATCTCCCAGTCTGGTATTGTCTTGGATTTATCTGGAATAGAGTTCATTTCTCCTCAGGAGCTGGTACTTTGCTGTGTTTTGGATTCAGTATGAGAATAATGTTGATAATGTACTCATGTTTTGGTTGTTGCTAAGTAGTGTTTATCCTAAGCCTAGGATGTTTTTTTGTGTCTCATGCTCTGCCAATGAGGAGGGGCACAAGAAAGCTGGGAGGGAGCACAGCTGAGACCCAAACTGGCCAAAGGGACATTCCAGACCATTAGAATGTCACGCCCAGTTTATAAGTTTATAAACTGGGGAGTGACCTGAACGAGGACAGGGACTGGCACTGGTGGTGTGCAATTGCATTGGGCATCACTTGTCTTACTGTGTGGGTTTAAATTTTTCTATTATTATTATTATTAGTATTATTATTATTGTTGTTGTTGTTGTTGTTGTTGTTTCCTTTTGTTTCAATTATTAAACTGTTCTTATCTCAACCTACAAGTTTTACTTCTGATTCTCCTCCCCATTCCACTGGGGTGGGGGGCTAAGCAAGTGGCTGTGTGGTGTTTACTTGCCAGCTGGGGTTAAAACTCGACAGCTATGTGTAGAAATACGGGTAGGGAGAAAATCTACAAAAGATTTGCAAAAGATTAGGATCATTTATATGGTAGCAAGTAAAAAGGTTATTCTGAAGTATATACAGAATTAGCGTTAGGTGAGCATCTGTTCATAATTTGTTTCAATAAGAGAGGCAGAAATAATTCAGTAAAAATACATATAGAATATTTTGTGCAACTTTACACGAAGACATCACTGGAGCCAATAGCTTTGCAGAGAAATACAGAAAAATTTAATCTGTGTGTTTGTGTAAAAGGAATTTATTAAATAAATATTTTTAATTCAAAGATAACCATCATGCTTCATGCAAAAATTTTTGACTTGTTGGTAAGGCTAAGGAAGAAACTTCCTTGAAAGGAACATTATGATTTTTGGTTCTGAAGGTTGCTTAACTTAGTTTAATTTCCTTAGTATATCATAGTGTCTGTTCTTGTAGAGAAAATTCATGACTAACATAGACCAGCAGTTTGGTTGAGTTTGGTCATATCCATTTTTCTATTAGAGCTGATCTGATTTTCTGCTGGTACTCTGTGTAACTCAATTCAAAGCTCAAATGTTCTTAAAAGTAGTGGGACATCCTCGAGCCAGGTATAATTCCTGTTGCTTGGCGTCAGTATGTTGCATCCAGACTGAACAGCCAGTTCTCCAAGATGGACAATGAGACCAATCTAAGACAATCAACAAAACCTCAGGCCAAATACTGAGGTAGAGTTCCCAGCAGTGATAATGAGGTGAGGCTTGCATATGCAGCAGCAGAGTCCAGGAGTGATCAGTTCTGCAAACCTCATTTGCAGTCAGTGGCGCCAGGGCAGCTGCTCCACTGTATTTGTACAATACATTTGAAAGGCAGTTCACCTGTGCTGTCTTTTGGGCGGCTTTGTGGGATGTATTTGGCCATTTGTATCAATAGCCCAGTGGTTTTTGATGCTGTCCTGTTCCCCTCTGCAGTCTTACAGCCTTGGGTGCCCCTGCTAGACTGCTCGCTTTTATACACAGACTTCTAAAGTTGCTCACACTTCTCTATACAGAACAATGAGATCTAAAAGTATGAATATCTATTTGTTTCTGTATATTAATATGATGATTTCTTAGCTATTTGCTATTAATATCCAGTTATGACATTACTGGTATGGGTTAGAATTTAATTCTTTTTTGGGTTATAGTGAGTATTTTTTGGTAAGATATCACAATACCATGTTATGCAGGCACAATGGTAATGAGTCAGGAGTTGGCACACAGTCTTCTGAGTCAGGATATTAGGGGGCATTGTGTACCAGAGGTACTTTCTTTTGGCTTAGCTGCAGAACTGACCATCTGTGGTCATAAAAGATCCTGGGAATATTTTTGTAATAACCTAGTTTAGTGACCAAATTTTTTTATGAGTAATGGCATTTGAATGAACTTTCCCAAATTATAGCTATTACTTTTTTTATAAAAAATGCTTTGTCATGTTCTTATGTTGTCATATTTATATATGTAATTTTATGCATTTTAATTTGCTATTAATCATACATCATTGCAGACTGTAAAGCTGGGAAACACTGAAATCCCTTATGAATATTGATTGTGTTAACTATGCCTGTGTACATAGGCAGTTCAGACATTGCATTGAGATTATAAAAGGTTATTGTCTGCAAACAACATGACTTCTGTTCCCTGTTATACCTCAGGTATAAAAGTCACTAATCACTCTGTTCTTCCCAAATTGAAAGCCTAGAAGCAGTCTAAACAATGAGAAGTTCAGTGATCCACTGGGATACTACCAGTGTTATAAAGCATGCTGAAAACACATTAAAATAAAGGGCCTGTTGTGCTCTCTGGAAAGAAATAACTGCCTTTCATTTCTGTTCAAATTCAAGAGAAATTTTAAGGTGTTTCACTAGTTGACTGACAGGTAATTCTGTATGATTTCAATGTAGAGAAGAAACGATGTTGTTAATTCCCAGATTAATTTCCTTTGAAAACTATGGATATTTGTAGTTCACAGGCAGTTGACATATACTTCCTTTTATTCTGTTACATCTTAAAACAATACAAACTCCTGGTTAATTTTGTAACAGTGAGGAAAAGGAAACAGGCCCACTAATAACTGGCTGAGATAGCAAGCTGAAACAATGAGGACTTAAAAAAATTGGCTTCTAGGGTTATTCCATTCCCAACCACCACAGAAACCTATAGAAAGGTATTTAGTGAAAAAGCTGCTCTCACTCTTTTGGAAAAATCCTGGGCAAATAGAGGCAAAAAGGGAAAATGTGACACAGTAGCAATGCTATGTTGTTGATATCAGTGTCTCATTGTCCTATAGGTCTGAAGTTTGAGGAAATGCAAGAAAAGTTTGGGGAGGAATTCTTCAATATCTGCTTTGATGAGAATGAAAGAGTGCTTCGAGCTGTAGGTGGGACCCTTCAAGACTTCTTCAATGGCTTTGATGCTTTGCTGGAGCATATTAGAACTTCATTTGGAAGACAGGCCACCCTGGAATCTCCTTCTTTCCTATGCAAAGAACTCCCTGAAGGCAATCTCATGCTTCATTATTTTCACCCACATCAGATTGTGGGATTTGCAATGACAGGAATGATAAAAGCAGCAGCAAAGAAGATTTACCGCTTGGAAGTGGAAGTAGAACAGGTCACAAACGATAAGTTGTGTTCAGAGGGGACAAACCCAGGTAACTGCAGTTGTTTGACTTTCCTTATCAAAGAACATGAAAATGCAAATACCACAAAAGCACTTCCACCAGGAACTTCCCAGTCCCCCTTAGACCTGAGGATTAGTATCAGCACCTTCTGCAGAGCTTTCCCCTTCCACCTGATGTTTGATCCAAACATGCTGGTTCTCCAGCTTGGAGAAGGTCTTAGGAAGCAGCTCAGATGTGACACTCACAAAACGCTGAAATTCCAAGAGTGCTTTGACATAGTCTCTCCTAAAATCAGTGCCACATTTGAACGAGTTCTCCTGAGGTTATCTACACCCTTTGTCATTCGGACCAAACTTGAGGATTCTGATTCTGAAAGTAAAGATAAGGTAAGAATATTGATTTGGAAGTGGATGTGCTTATATGTGTGTGATGGGAGAGGATTTTTTGCTCAGAGAAAAGGAGCTCAAGTCCTGTGTACTCTGGAAAGCCCACTGATGCCTTGCAAACAGGGGCTAAGTGATATTCCCCAGCCAAGTGAATATTTTCCTAGATTATTTATAAGCTTTGCCTGTGAAGTTGTAGCAAATCATGACATTTCCATTCAGAAAATTCTGCACAGTGGGGTTGAATATTACAGCTTGAATAAAAGGGTGAGGAATTTTACAAAATAGCTGTATCTTATCCTTAATTTCACTCCAGCTATATTATGATAAGAATAGTTTTTAAGCCATTTACTGGAGCCTAGCTTGAAGTATTTATTCTGAAAGTTTCTCATAGCCAGTTTCTCATTGCTGCCTTACTGTATCTTATTTCCCTCTTTTGGAATGCTGCTTTCCTATAGGTTTCTTCTTACCTCTCACCCCGCACTCAAGAAAACCAGAGCTGTAAGTGGTACTGAGTATCACTCAAGCCAATTTTATTGTGTTCCAGTCATTCAAACAGGCACTTGTCCTCCTACACTGCATCTTTCCTCCATGTTTTAGGAGAGAGCTGCCTTAACCAGTGAGCCCTGTGTTGAGTTCAGTGCATTCAGCTGAGTAGACTGAGAACATGTCTTTAGTGGGAGTTCTCCAGTGGCTGGATGGAATTTGTCTCAATCCCTATCCTTGAATTACAGGGAAGTTTTTTGGTGTGAAGTAAGATTCTGGGTTTTATGCACCAAACTACTTCATTAAAACTTGCTTAAAGGCTTGAAAGTCTGTGTGTGGGTGCCTTAGAAAAAGTGCTGCCCTAAGTGGAACTGGATGATCTTTAAGGTCCCTTCCAACCCAAACCCTGCTATGGTTCTATAATTCTATGATAATTCAAAATATGGTTACTTTTTACAGCAGCAGTATTTCCATCTCCTCTTTGGCACTATACTTTGGCACCAAAAAGCATATGTCTGGTGCATTTTCCTCTGGAGACAACATGTTCTCCCAAGAGAAACAAACTGGTGCTTTTCATTTTGTATTAGTTGATGTAATTCAGCCTTCTTAAAACCAAAAGGGAGTTTATTTTTCAGAATCTGTCCTCATTGTCACCCTAGCCTTTAATTACAAGAAGGAAACGAGGTGTGAAAGGAGTGGAGGAGTTGGCTCCGAGCTGCCTTATGACACACTTGTTTCTCCTTTGGAAGAGTCTGGTTTCATGACACTTCAGGCAGAATGCAGCTATTCCTCTCAGAAGCCTTCCCCTCTCCCAGGACAGTCACTGCCCTTTGCCTGTCTTCTGCCCTTCATGAATCTGCTGTAAATCACTCTGAAGAGGAAGAAGGCTTGGGTGGGGGAAGGAGGTTTTCAAAGCCTTTTTCCCTGTTTAAGTTAAACACACAAAATACTCAGTTACCTGGACAGATTTCGTATGGCTGTGGCTTGCTCTCGGGAGAAGTGGCAGGAGTGGGGCTTGTTGGAAGCAGGATGTTAGATGAGGCAGTACTAATGCCAGAGAAGCAGGTGCAAGGGGATGGCAGCAAAGGACATCCTTTGCCTGCCAGCAGCTGGGAGAAAAATTGTGTCTTGAAGAGTGGGGTGTGAATGAGAGGCAAAAGGGTGATGGTGGGGTGCAAGGGAGCTGTTGTGCTGCAGGCATGGGAATTAATTTGGGAACATCAGTTTTTATCTGAAGAGGTATTTTCTTCTGTGTCACCCATTTGATAAGCACTTTCAAAAATATTTTGCTTGTGAGTAGTTAAAAAAAGCTCAGCATATGATGCATTTTGCTAGATATTTGCTTTAAAAAAAAAAAAAGAAGTTGCACAGATTCATAGGCTGTGGTTGACTTGCTTACATAGATTTTGAGAGGAGGGACATAGCAATACAGTTTGTGTCATGTCATTATCCATAAAAGTCCTTTATGGATAAAAAAAAGTAGACTGGGCCTTGGGAACTGCATGCTGTATTATTTTCCCATAGCTCATGTCACTCATTTTGGAATTCTTTTCAGTTTGCCAGCACTTGTTTGGAAGTTGAATATTAGGCAGGTAGATCAGTAGCTGTAAGCATGACCCTGCTTTTTAAAAGTAAGTTGCCAGTAACTGACTTAGACATTTCCCTATTTCTCTGTCACAGGACCTCTATTCAGTTCATAGTGGAATCACATCCCACTTAAAGCTGTTTATCTTTTTTTTTTTTTTTTTTTTTTTTTAAATCTGACTCTGCAATAGCTGACACTTTTCAGGCTTGGTTACCTTCAATGGCAGCTGTAGCATGTGGCCCAGACAACTGCTGCAGTGTTGAACCTGTTCAGATATCTTACTGTATTAAAAAAAACAAAAATTCAAAGGCTTTGCAATGAACAGATGCTGTTCCAGCCTCTCTTCAAAAGATGTTTATTTTCATTTCAATGCATAAATCATATATTTTTTTCAGAGTGGCAGTGAGAAAGACAGAATAAGAAAACAGTTTTCATTTAGTCCTTACACCAGCTCTGTGTTCAGATGAAAATAAGTCACAAATCATGATCTTTCCCTAACTAGACACCTACAAGCAAAAAAAAAAAAAAACCAAAACAAAACACCTGTCCTGGCTTTTAGGGTGTTGAAGTCTTGTCCAGTTTAATTAAAGACTCAGTTGTGTGTTTCAATTTACTGGTATTTGAATAATTGGAATAAATAATACTATCCTAAATTTCTGGTATGAGTCCTGTGAGGTCTGGGTGATAGGTAGCACTTTCTGCAGAGCTGTATGTGCACCTTTGCAGAAGCACAGCCTCATGCATTAATATCTCAGCAGAATTTTGTTAATCTGGTATGTCACCAGCTTTCCTTTGATCTCAGAGCATTTACAGAATCCCATTGTTCTAGGGACCAAGCAGAAAAAAAAAGGACTCTCCACCTGAAGAACATGGATACCTAGCTTTAAACATGATTTCCAACACCATGTTTCCTGTTTTCCCATGCAGCTGAATGCTTGTTGTTGGCTTTTTTCCTATGGTATGGTACTACCCAGATGTTGAAGGGTCCTGTTGCTCTACTTCTTTTGCAAACATTCTGTTGTTTTTCACATTTCACTTTAGTTTTTGGTTTTGTATATGTGTATATGTGTGTGTGTGTGTGTGTGTGTGTGTGTGTGTGTGTGTGTGTTTTCAACCAGGGACCTTCACTAGCATCCAGTTGGATTTTCCAAATTTTGGATACTGTCCCAAAATATCAAGGACAATGTTTGCTGTTTAGCCTCTCTAAGGAAACTTATTCTACACCTCTCTATTGCAGCAATTATTTATTGCAGCAGTAAAAAATAAATTTATTGAGACAATTTACCATTTGGGATTGATCTTACAGCTTCACACATGGTTCATACAACTGTACTGCACTGCACAGAAGTTCAGTGAATGTTAGTGGAGTCACATGTGGGATAAGAAATTAAATTAAGAAAGCTGAGTCTGAACTCATGTGATGGAGTGTTCTGATATCCATGTCAAGCCCATCCACTGAGATGAAGGTGCTGGCATGGGAGGGAGCTGATAACCCCCCAGCAGTGAGTTGTGCATTCAGGGCAGGTTGGTGTCCCCCACCATTTCCTGACCAGACAGGGGCTGGAAGCTCCCACAGGTACATCCTGAGTGCAGCCATTTTCAGACTGTAGTGATGAACAAGGCCATCTGTGACATGATATAAATACTCGTCTCCTTGACACTACACTGAGGTGCCTGGAGCTGCTTCAATTTTTAGCTGAATGGGAACACAAGGAATGGCTCTCCTGCTTTCACTCTTCTGGCACGTTCTCCTCACATGCCCCTCGTGAGCTGTCAGTGCTGGGCAGATTGAGAGGAGATGGGGCTGCCCTCGCAGGGACCCACTGTCCCCGAGACCTCCATCCAGACTCCTGGTCCATGGATTGGCAGGATGAGCCCTGCCAGCACTTTTGGTGTCCACCAGTTTGTGGGCCCACATTTCTGAAACTGGGTTTCAGGTTCCCTGCCATATGCTGTGCATTTATATTTTCCTTGTATTGCTGCTCTTCAGCTCAGACTAACTGCCCTTTTCCACATTTGAGTTAAATCAGTTTTTTAAGGATACTCACTGGCCTTTGACTTAGGCCTTTGTGGGCTTTAGAAATTATCTAAGAATAAAGCTGGCACCCTAAACTGCATTACTGGAGGTGTCCAGACTTTTTTTTTTCTGATGGAATGTATTTGTTTTGAATATTTTATTTTAAGCATAACTTCCCAGTTAACAGTTCAGCAAAATGTCTTCTGGCAAAAAATTACTTTTATTTATAAATGTGAGTTAAATTTTTTTTCAATAATTTTAGACCTAAAATACTTCTATTAGGGAATAAAAAGATTACCTTACAAATTATAATACAATGTTTAAAATACGGACCACTGGGTTTGACAAAAAGGACCCTCTGAAATTTTTATATTGGCAGAAATGCCAAATGCCACATTGGCAGAAATGCCAAATGCCACATATAATTCAGATTTATGAATGGCTTGAAACTCTGTCAGGGGAGGTTTAGGTTGGATCTTGGGAAAAGGGTCTTCACCCAGAGGGTGGTTGGGCACTGGAACAGCTTTCCCAGGGGTGGTCACTGCACCAGCCTGACAGAGCTCAAGAAGCACTTGTACAACACTCTCTGGCACATGGTGTGACTCTTGGGACTGTCCTGTGCAGGGCCAGGAGTTGGACTTTGATGATCCTTGTGGGTCCCTTCCAACTCAACATATTTAGTGATTCAATGACGAAAAGTCCATCCAGACCAGCATGCTGACTTTCACAGTGACCAAGACACAACCCTTTGTGAAACAGGTAAGACAAAGTTCAAGCCTGCAGTGTTCCTCTCTTTTAGCTCTCAGGGGAGGAAAGAACATCCTCTTGCAGTGGTATCCAGGATGTGGCACCAGATCACAGATGTGGCCCCCTCAGGACCAAGCCTCCATAATTTTCTCTACTGCTTATTAGTAGCTGTGAATGTGAGACCCCTCTGGCAACTCTCAGCCAGGTGTGCACATTGAATATGGAGTAAAACAGCTGGCAAAGAAGCCTGTTTTCCCCTTTCTTCAGCAACGCACTTTCACAGTGTGTTTTCCCAAGTGTGTTTGTTGATCACTGGAAACTGTAAAAAGTCACTGCTGTTTAAGTGATGGAAGGATGCTGTCCCCCTTTTTGAGAGTCAATTCTTTATCTTCTTTTTTAGTCTGGACCAACTGAATGAGACAAGCAGTCCTGACACTAGCAGATTAATTTAAAACCCACTGTACCCAATCTTGTGTTTTTCTTTTGCTCTGTAAACTGTTTTTCCTCTTCTCCTAATAAAATTAAAATGAAATGGCCTGAAAGTCATTCCGGCATAAGGGACATCTGTCACTTATGATCTAGGAATTCTAATTTTTTTTCCTAGAGCTGATTTATTCACAGTCAGTCAGCTTTTGACACTAAGCTCCCATTGCTTTGTAGGCTCATGGAGCTCTTGGAATCAAATTTGTGTCTTCTGTTTCTGCTAATGCTATTATCCCACCCATTTGCTTGTCAAAATGTGTATGGACTTTGATGGTTTTCAAGATGAATTGGGTTGGTTGGCTTGACTGCTTCTAGAGATTGTGGTGGGGGTGGGTTATGAGAAACAATAGATTACATGACTTTCTTATCTCACAAACAGTTGTGCATTGGAGAACTTTAATAACATTGTGAAATGGGCCCAGAATTGTTAGTAATTCTACTTTAAGACAGGCCAATGAAAATGCCATTTTGAAAGTGTTTTCAGTGATAGGACTGAAAAAGTGTAGCAATCTAAAGTTAAAATACATCCTTCTCATTTACATTAGCTGAAAAACAAAGAAGCTGTTTGGAAATTGTTTTATCAAGTGAAGTGGCTGTTAAAACAATGTGACTCCATGGTAAACTCTTCCTTCTTATGATTTTTATAATGTTTTGAAAAGGAAGCTGGTTGGATATGAAAATGTCCATATATCTCCTTTTGCTGCAAAAGTTTTGCATGGGTTACTAAACTACACTATGTAGTTGGAACAAAATGCATTTCACTAATTTTTGCATTACAAGATGGGAATACTTAGACACAACTCAGTTTGATTTTCAGGAATGCAGTTTTTTCCTACCTCTTTGTTCCACTGACTAAAATTAATTGCTGGTTATTCAAAATACATTTTCATGCTTTTCCTCATTTGCTTATCTGAGTTCTTAAATGACTGTGCTTTTCATGGCCTCTAATCTGAATAGGTGTAATGTCAGTGAAAAGCCCTTTTCCTTGGGATGGGTTGAATGAAAGCAGACACAATCAGTCACTCTTTGCCTTGCTCCTTCCTGTCCTGGCACTTGCAACGAGACGATGAAGTCAGGCTAAGGTTTTATGGATGTGTCTCTTTGCAGAGGCTGAATGGACTTAGAAAGAAGGGGAGAAGCTGGAGTTTCTCCCTTTGGATTGAGTGGGCTTTGTGCAGGAGCTCTCTCACGTGCTTGGGTGGGAAGGTGTGAGAACATCTGGGTGTGCCTCTGAGCATAAACATCAGGTTTATTGCTCTGAGGGGCAGCAAATGCAAGCGTGGCACTACTTGCATTGTCAGCTTTTGGTTGTAAGGCCTCCTCTACCCAGCAATTGCCAAACCTCCTGCCAGCCCTACTCCTGGAACGTGCTCCGTGCCTGAAGGCAAGCCTGAGTTACCCCAGGTCACTTGCAGAACTGTCCTGCATGGCCAAAGAGCCCACTCAAAAGAGGAAGCTTATCACTTTCTCCCTCCACCTTAAATTTTGTCTTCAAACCTCAAATTGGGACCATTGGATTCCCTTCCTGTTTGGTTTTGAGTGTAGCTTAGTAGTTTTGGACCAGTTTTTGACTACTTAGCTTGTTTCCTCCAATCATGTCTCATAAATATCTAGTCTTTTGAATTTAAATTATAGTTGACAGTATGGTTTGACTCTAAATATTAATTTATTCATGCTCACTGGGCATGCATCTTGTGAATTTTTCATGCTTTATTTCCATGAAAGCAAAGCTCTGAAGTTTTGAGACTGTCTATGAAACAAAAGGCTTTGCTGATGTTTTGCTGGGCCGTGGACCCAGATGGAATAGGCAGTTAACAGAAATTTACTTTGCCTGAGACTTGTACCTGCATTTGAGCTATTTATATTCTGGGAATGTAGCTGAATCAGAAATTGTAGACTGTGAAGGTCATAAAACTCTAATCAAGGGGAATACTACTAGGAAATAACACTTAGCTGGTTTTGCCTTAGGAATAATTAGTATGAAAGAGCAAGATAAGAGTGATTTGCAAAAGTCAGGACTCCAAAGCAGGTGTTGATTTGCTGGTACCTAGCCAGGTATTTCTGCTGTCTCTGAGCAGTATTGGAGATAAGTTTGACTAGATACCATTTTGCTGCCTTTACTCTTGCCGAGGATGTGTTTTATTCACCCTGCTCTACTCCAAGGTCTTCCAAGAGACTGACAGTGTCAGTAGCAGCAGATCACCTGTAGTCAGGCAGGTGGCCCATGCCAGTGGTGCTAATCATTGTCAGTGGTGCTAATCATTGTTTCAGTTTGTGTTCTGCAGCGATGAAATGGTTGAGGAGGCCAGAGCACTCAGTCAGAAAGGATGAGCCTTTCCTTTGCAATTCTTTACAATGTTGAGGAGGGAGTCACAGTTCAAGTGTACAGCCCAGCCAGGCAGACCCAGTGGCTGGGTAACTGGATTTGCTCCTCTGGGAATGTTCCTTTGCCACTTGAGGGTTTTTAGGGCATGCTGAGGCAGAAGTTACCTCACTAAACAATATATTAGATGTAGAAGTGACATAAACCACAGAGGTTTATGTAATTTATCTATGCTTAGAGAGAATGCAGGGATGAGCCCAAGTTCTTCTGCCTGTGCTAAACAATCACAAAAAAAAATAGATATTTTAGATATTTGTAATGTGCTGTTGTGAGGATTCCCCAAATTTTGTAGGTCGTTTCATTTTTCATTTTTTTGAATATGCCTTTTATAACCCTATATGTTCACATTCTCTCCAGCTGGAACATCTAAGATACATAGTACGTCTCTCATATTGTCATGATTAAAGAGAGTGAAACAACTTAACCCATAAAATAATATTTATACTATTTGTTCCTGTCACTAACCTTTGGCTTTTATAAGTAAGGACTGAGTATCTGAGAAAAGAATTAAATGTTCTTTTTCCACAGACACAGGACAGGCATGCAAGATATTCCTAACACATCATTTTCCTCTTAAAAAAAAAAAGAAATTTTTCCTCTTTGTGGATTGTAAGCAATTAATAAACATTTAGTACTTCGACACCTCAGAAAGATGTAAACATTTTAAAATTTGGTCCTGGATGAAGGCATATTGAAATATCATTTTCAGCATTTTGAATAATGTAATTTCTGTCTGCCTTGAGAGTTTTATATATTAAGGTTTACTGGTTTTCTTTCTTTCTTTCTTTCTTTCTTTCTTTCTTTCTTTCTTTCTTTCTTTCTTAGAACAGAAATCAATCTTCCTGTTCACACTAGACAGCAGCTTTTTCTATAATGAATCTCATTCTGCTGTGGGCTCACTGGAAGAGCAGCATTTATGCAACCATCACAGGAATGAAAACATATTTCATTTTCATTTTCCCATTACCTTTCTTTTTCTTTGACACTTTAATCCTTTTTTCCCTTTCTTAGAAGGGGCTGTTATGTAGTTATTATGTGATCTTCATAAAAACAATTTCAGCTATTATTTCCTGTGTCTATCTGACAGCATCTTGGTAGGAATATTCCAGTGGAGTGGCTTTAGTGGATTGCTGTCAACACTGGAGTTGGTAGGATCTGATCATGTCATGTCTCAGTACTTCAGTCTTGTACTTCCCTCCTCAAGTGTTGAACTGGTAGCTTTAAAAATGTCTGTTCTGATGAAGATGCAGGTCAAAAGGATCCTGCTTGAGACAGTCCAGATAATAATATGGAAGTGTTTAAAAAAACGATGGCTTACATTGACAGGTTGCAAAGATAACTGCCTCTGAAAATTCATAAAATAAAAGCTTAGACCATAAAACTATTTGGCCTGTGACATGTTAGGAAGAGTCTGAAGAAGGACCCGAAATTTGCAAACAGTCTATTAATAAATGAATTTATTAAGCAGATATTTTAATGGGCAGAGATACTCAAACTGAGATAACTTCAAAGTCCTCATTCAGTGCTGTTGAAGGGAGATATGCCTGTCCTAAAACAGAAGTGAAGTCATGCCCCATGGCTAGAGGAAGAAAGTAAAATGGGCAGAGTTGTTTTTTGTTCTGTGTGATGGGGTAGGGCCTCTCAGCACCTCAGCACATGGCGCTGTTCTGGCTCAGTTTGAGCAGGGAAGTTCAGTGATGGTGAGACATGGCCTGCAGGATGGGCACCTGGCGTGGATCAGGGGTTAGGGTCATGTTCTCTCCTTCCACTGATGTTAGGGGTCCTTGCAGCTTAAATTCTTTTGATCCCACCCCCCAGAAGGAGTGTGATATTATTTCAGTTGTCAAGTAGCTTCTCCTTATCAGGACAACCTTGCTTAGAAAAGGGATGATATTAAAACTGATTTCATACAATATAGCACAGGCTGATTTCTTGTATTAGTGTAACACTTTCCAGTGAATGCTAAATTAATTCTATTTTAAGTGTTTAACTTAATAGAATTGTTACAATTTTTTTGGATAAAACTGTTGGTATTTTCTGCTTGGTTACCTTAAAGGCACCCAGCAGAGGGAATGTTTGAATGGATTAACAGAGCCTGGGGATTGTTTTGGCTGTGCTTGCTGTGGCAAGCTCAGAGTCCTTTGCCGTGCAGACTTTTGGATGACTCCCCTGTGGAAGTACATTCTGCCTCCATGGTCATTGCACCTGGTAGAAGTCAGGCAAAAGTAATGAAGAGCTCCTGTATTCTCAGAGTTCTGTTACTGCCAGTAAAGGAGAACTACCAAGAAAAAAACAGATGAGGCTGTGTTAATTCCAGCTTCACTGAGACCCAAGGGGAAAAATACCAGTGCTTGGCAGGTATTAAAGGAGATACTTCATATTGAAAGAACTTGGATTTTTCAGCTTCACTGAATTGTATTTAGTTTTTCATTTTAAGGGAAAAATTGCTATAAAAATATTGTCTAAAGCAGTGATGTGAGCGCCGTGCAGACAAGCAGTGTTGTTTAATTTCCATGTGAAAGAAGCATGGAACATATCATTAAAAGAGCATCAAATTTTCTCACTCATCTCAGAGGACTGCTGATTCAGTCTATTTCCTCTTTGCTCAGGAAGGCTTCAAATTCAGTTATTGGATAACTTCTGTTCTGTGTCTTGAACATTCAGTTTCTGGCATTTGTTCCTGGGAATAGGAGCATAAAATAACAGAGAATATTTTCTGTCAGCCAAAAATGCAGAGAACTCTGAGAGGTTTCCTAGCTATGTTCAGCAGCATCAGAGGGTCCTGAAAGGCTGTTGAAACCATTTTGGGTGATGGGGAACTCCACAGAGAATTCCAAGGACATGGGAATAACACTAACAAATACATAAACAGTATTTAAAAATAACTGACTTGCTGCTCCAATTCTGTTTTTTTTCCCATGGTGTTATATAATTATATTGGGGCTCACTGAATGTGTTGAACACACCAGGGTGCCACACTGGACTACCAGGACTTGAAGAACCATCCTAGCAGCCCCTTGTTTGCACTGTCCAGAAATTACACATTTTTTTAGTAGAATGTTCTGTGAGTGTTGGCGTAGTCAGGTGTGCAGTTGGGTAAAAACAAAGAATATAAAAATGACAGCATAAAACCAAAGAGAAGTACCAGTGGCTGCAGTCAGGACCTCCTGACCCCTAGCTGATAACTGAAATGAAATTAAAATTTTAAACTAAGTGTATTGTGCTGCTACTGTGGGACCAAAACCTGGTACCTTTACTCAGGGTAAGTAAGATGTTACATCTTTATTTGCCTTACTAGTTATCATCAGCCCAGTTTCAACAGGATTGCTTTGGAAGAAGGTATTTATTTTGAGTAAGGAAAAGAAAATAAAGTCTCATTTAACATTGAGAGAGCAGAGGATGTTCAGCCTGGAGCAGAGAAGGCTCTGGGGAGACCTTATAACACCTTCCAATACCTAAAGAAGATTACAAAAGAGATGGAGAGGGACTTTTTACAGGGGCATGTTGAGATAGGACAAGGCTTTAAAATAAAAGGAGAATGGGTTTAGAATAGATGTTCATTCCTGTGAGGGTGGTAAGGAACAGGTTTCCTAGGGAAGCTGTGGATGCTCCATCCCTAGAGATGTTCAAGACCAGGTTGGATGGGGCTCTGAGCAACTTGGTCTAGTGAAGGTGTCCCTGTCCATGGCAGATAATTGGATAATCTTTAGGACCCCATTCCAACCCAAAACTTTCAATGATGATGATGAAGGGCAGAAAATACATTTGGTGACTGCTCCTATAAATGCCGTGAGTATGAAAATTTTGGAAACAGAAGTGATCCATATGGCATGTTCTGGGAACTAGACTTTTGTTTCTAAATAGGAGTCGTTAACGTCGTCAATACTGTGTTGCTGATTTTTTTTAGTTTAAGAGACATGCAATCATAAATAATCCTCCTCTTTTCTTTTTTAGAAAAAAAAGCCTTTTTGTCTAAAAAAAGAATTTACTATTCAACAAATTGTGACTTAAAATGTTGTATAAGCTTTGTATTTTTGAATGTGTTAATTTGATTGATATTTTAAGACTTCTTTCTATAGTCACTGTAAAAGTAGAGATTGTAGCATTAATTATGGGAAATGTCCAAAAAATCACCAATTAATAATCAGAAGTGACTAACTTGTTGTTTTGCATCTATGCCAAAGTACAGCTCTACAAAATTGAGGTGAAAGAACTGTTTAATCACCCACCCAGATGTTTATTTCTGGATTTGTTTTAAGCTACAAATGGCTTAAACCAAAGGCTCCTTTCACTAAGAGATCTTAGAGTGAAGTTGTCAAATACTGCTCTGAGTGATTACTAGGTAAGGATATAAGTTACATGTGAAGTCAAGTAGAATTTGACCAAAGAATATCTAAGAAAATAGGGCAAATCCAAGATACTGTTTTAAGATGTTTTCATGGAAATATTTGTTATATTGAATCTTAATATACCTTAATAAGCAGGTGTTATTTTGCAAATTCATAATATACAAGGAATTAACGTGAAGTCTGCTAAGGGAAGCAACACCTGAGTGAGGTGTTTGAGATGATGAAATGAAAAGTTTCATCTGTTGGCTTTTTTGTGGCACAGATAGAAATGTTCTCTCTGTGCTATCAGCAAGGCTCTTGGCATTGAATCTTCACTCAAACAAGGCACCTCCGTGGGAACAGTCTTGCTGGGTGAAACTTGGAAGGACGTGTTGGCCCATTGCTCCGGCACACGGAACTCGCCATTGGCAGGGCTGGCCAGAAGTATAGTGGGCACACAAAGAGCTCTAAAACACACCCTGTGGTATTGTGATGGAATTTGTGGGTGAGCTCCATCCACCTCTACACTGGTGTCATGTGGCCAGGTCATGAATGAGGAGCCAAGTAATGGCTGGTAGTGTGGTGTGTGATGCCCCAGCCGTGCTGATGCCAGGGTTTGTTTGCAGAGCAGTGCTGCAGCCTTCCCCAACAGCAGGTCAACAGCCTAATCAGTATCACCAGAAAAGCAGCCTCAGGAGGTCCTTGGGCCTGGAAGTTGTCCAGATTTCTCCCAGAGTGTGAGGGGCTGCTTAGGAGCTAATGATCTTACAGAAGTGCATCTGCCTCCTGACTGATTCCGTCGAGGAAGGGATATTGCACATCTGGGTGAGCTCTTGTTTCTCAGCTGGAAGCTCCATTTCAGACCTCAGGCTTCTTCCATATCTCAGCTGAGTGAGGACCACTGCTGCATGCCTGAGTCCTGCAGAAGTGCTGTTGCTTTTTGAAATTGTTACAGATATCCTTTTGTTCCATTCAGCCCATCCCAGTCTCGTTGCAGGTGAGCATCACTGAGATCAGTCATATTCTGTTTTAGCAGACAGTTAACACTACTTTCTGTCAAAAGAAAGAGCTGTGATGAAGAATAATGTGTTTTAAAATTATGTTGCAAATTAACTATATCAATTAGTAGTTAAATGAGCTGACTATATGCAAAGCAAAGAGCATATCTGTCTTCTTCTCTGATCCTTTCACTCATTTTCATACCTTCCACTGTGCATGACCAGTTCTCTAAGCCAGGACCCTGGCTCTTCACATGCTGTGAAGAGTGGATGTTTTTGAAAAAGTATTTTGGGACATTTACCTCTCTGTTTGACTACCTTCTAATCCCTTTTTCTGTTATTCCCTTCAGTTTATCTGTGTTTCATGAGCAGTTTGGAGCAGAGGGAATCCTCATCCCCTCTCTGTGGGCAAGGCTTACATGTGCAATATGCTTCTCCTTGGACGGAGAGGCTCTTCAGGGTTTCCAGGTCCTTGCCTGGTGAGAAGCCTCAACCCTTTAGCTGTGATAGCCCTGGTATTTGAAAATAATTGTGCCAGTCAGTGATCCAGAGTAATGGAAACACCACTGCAAATTTTCATGCCCTTGAATAGTCTTCACAGGAGCTGATATCAGGAGTCTTCTTTAAGCAGGTGCAGGAGTATTTTCCTGCTGAGGGTCCTTTCCTGAAAGGAGGCTTTTTTGTAACACTTTTCCCAGCTGTGCAGTATTCAAATTCATGACAGAAATAGCCAGTTGCCAGATCAGAGATGGCCTTAAGCTTCCCCCTGTTAATTGCTTTATCTGGTGGGCTGTGCAGGCAGTGTTGGTGGCTGCTGCTCAAGCAGAGCTTTCGCACATGACTGGGGAAGCAGAGGGATTACATGCAAAGGAAAAACAGATTCCATTTTCTACCAGGCTGAAGAGTTATTAGCATTTTTAGAGAATCTGCATGTGTTTCTGAATTGTGTCTGCTGAAGTGAAAGTTGTACAGATGATCAGTGTTTGATAATGTGTTGTGGAATTAAAAAAAAGAGATAGTTTTTGGTCCCTGCATAGATTAAAAAGCAGAGGCTTACTTCTTTGAAAGAAGTGATGTGTGAATCACAAAAAAATGCCTTGGGTGTTCAAGCTTAACAGATCTTTTCCTGCATAATTCCTCAAGCATTTGTATTTGTATGTAGTCATCTATCAAAAGGCTGCCTGGTGCTTTCCCACTTGAGTTAGAGAAAATTAACAGAAATAAGGCATTCTGCTGAACAGGACTGATATCCCACAGCAGATTATAAAGGCCATGAGTAAATCCATCTTTCCTTTAGCAGAATTAAGACTGAGAAATTAATTTAATTTATAGGTTTATTCCATTTGAAGGAATGTATCAGTAAAGGGTATTTGTCAATCTGCTACTGCAGATCTGTGAGAAGAACCTAATAATATAACTCTCTGTTCTTGTTCGTGAAAGTGATCTAGATTTAAAATAGCCTCTCCCAGAGGAGTGGGAGTGGAAGGTTTGTTTTAAACTGGGGTCAGAAACATCTTGAAAGGTTTACCTGAGTGCCCTAGTTACTGGGACCCATTTACTGTTAGTAAGTTTGTTACAGATATAATTTTGCAAAACATAGGGATTTGGAAAAAAGCTAAAAAGCTGTAGGAAACAAATGAGTTCTTACAGAGGCAAACAACAACCTGAGACAGCCAGAGAGAGTCTTGCACTTGACACTGCACTTGCACATGAGCTTGGTGCACAAGAGCTTAGAAGTGCTGATCTTTGTTGGAAAAAATGTCCTGTCTCCAATGAATTCCACAGGATTTGTTCAAATTACTAGAAAAGAGGCAGGCAGCATTTTAGCTAAGACGAAAACAGACAAAAATATATTCCTTTAAGTGCCCTTTTTTTGGAATTACAGACCCCCATGCTGTACAATTAAAATCAAATTGTAAGTCACACAGTCTGATTTTCTGTTACCTTGCATTTTGTTTAAGAGAGAGTGAACAGTTGTATACCAGCCTTTCTTCTCTGCTTGGCACTGGAGTCTGAAAAGAAGAGGTGAAGAAATATCTTTTTACTTATGCAATTTGATGTAGTTGACAATCCATCAATGTACTTACCTTTAAGAGTACCAGTTTGCTCAATTTCTTTTTTTTAATTTTGCATTGAAGAGTTGTCATTTTCTATTTAAAGAGTTCTGCTAAGTAAATAGGAACACATGAGTAAAACCACCAGCACATATTTTGGTTACTGTTACCATTGTTGATATTTAAAAATTCAGAATTTTCTAATTTCTGAATTTGTTAATAACATAATATTTAAAAATATACCTTAATTGATTTAAAATATGGCATGTATCCATGTCTGCATTCAGAAAAGCATAATGTGTGTAATCCTTGTTTATATCATGGGCTTTAGTTGATCACAAGGTGTACATTGTAACACAGTCCACCTTCCGTAGACACTCTGGCAGTAGATGGGAAAACAGTATTGAGGCCATATATATCATTATTTACATATGCTTGTATTGGGAATAACATTGGGAATAACACTGAGAGATGAAAAGTGAACATAGATTTTAGGAGTTCACATTGCAACAATGTGTAGTGTACCTGTGTCCTGTCAGGCATTTGCAAAATTTCCTTTTGAAGAGTTTGCCTGTCAGTGTCAAATGGAACAGTTTCTTCCTCCATCTTACCAAATAAAATCTCATTTATTTCCTATTCATGTAGGACATGGAAAGCAACTTGATATGCATTGCATTAAAAGTCTCTTAGATGAAAGATAGTATTACCTCTCAGTAATTCAGATTTTTGATCAGGACAGTGGGCATTGGAGGAAGCACCCATGAGGGGTGGAATTGCTCTTGAATTGCCCTTATTACTTATGTGGCATCACTGGTTTGGGATGCTACTGGTACTGGCTGGGAAATTCCCTTAAGGCTTTTACTACATAGCTTTTAGTTAGAGTTATAAAATTTTCTTCTCTTATTTTTGAGAATACAGATGTCTTGAATCATAGATAGTCCAGTTAGTGTGTGATTTGCTTGTAAAATTAAGCATTCAAAGTCTGTCCAGCATTCTGTGTAAACCAGTAAGAGTCTGTATACATGAGACACTGCGCGGGACTAAATAGAGCAGAGCTATTACAGCTCTATCTTCAAATCTGAACCAACGAATGAACAAATACAGTTTGTATGAAAAGAAAGTTCTGAATCCTTTTTATGCATCTGGCAATCTTGCCAGCTGCTCCAGGACTGAAGGGAGAAAAGCCCTGTGCTTTTGGGCTCACTCATGAAGCTCAGCACCCAGGCTCCCTGTCCTGTAAGGCAGCAGGTGTGATGAGCTCTTTAAATGTTAAATATTTTTATTTTCCATTCCTTATGTCCATAAAGAGGCTGGTCTGCCACAAACCACCTCATTGTACTATGTAACTTAGAAGTTTCACTGTCTCTTTAACTAAAAGAAGTTCTCAATGCTGGAAGTAGGAAGGGACAGAGGAACAGAGAAAAAATATTTTAAAAGGTCTAAATTTTTCTCATATAACTTGATGACTAGAGTGTAGTTATAACATTTGACATTTTCTGTGGCTTTTTTCAGTTATGATGTGACTGTCTAAATATTATTTGTTTATTAATGGACTCTTTCACAGGAGAGATAAGCTATAGTAATAAATACGATACTGGGATTTGAGAAAGTTGGTGTGTTTGGCCATTTCAAATATCCAATAAGAACAAAATGTTTTCTTTGTTTTGGTATGAAATGTTGTTGGCTAAATACAACATCACATGATAAGCTGTGCTATGTGTTGATACGAGGCCAACCAGCAGTCCTAATATCAATTTCACAGCCCAAACCATTTATAGTTTGTTCTCAGATCCAGTCAACAAACTTGAGCTGAATCCATCTGCACGGACAGCAGAAACCTCTTCCAATTAAAAGCCCTTAAGAATATCTAAGAAAATTATACCATATTAAACCAAGTTTTTTTAATAGGAAAGATTTAATGGCAAATGAGTATCAGGAAAAAAGCTGTTGTATGACAATGCTAGAATGCTGGGAAGCACAAGCATAAAGCAGTAAGAAATAGAAAAGTGCTTCAGCCTAAGGAAGACATGGCAGTGCAGGATGCATTCTGGACAGTCAGAGTAGCAATGGCAGGTCCTCAGGGTCTGTAGAGCTGAATCTGTCAGGAGAAAAGGCAATAGAAAACTCAACAAAGCAGTTATAAAGTTGTTAAAGTTGAATATGTTTTGAAAACCGAAGCAAAAACGGCCTCTGTGTTCTGCATTTGGAGGTTTGAATGCAAGGACAAGCCTTTAGAACCAGAAAGGGCATCTGGAACCCTGGTCAGCATAGCAGTCTGTGTGCCGTGCCATGCTCTTGCTCTGCTCTGAGGTGCTAAATACGTGGAGAGGCACATGTATGCATCTTTTTTTTCCTGCCGTTTTTACAATTTAGCTCGGAATCCACTGTCGAGATACACTGCTTTTTAGATTTACCACTTCTGCACTATAAAACTATTACTATGTATTACCAGTATAAAGCTATTAACACTATAACCCATATTTAGATTGGATCTTGGAGTTTTCTTAGAATTTAATATCTTTTTATGGGGATGAAGGAGACAAGGAAACAGAAATACCTTTTTGTTTATGGGTAAGGTGGTTTAAATTTCAGGTTACCCCGAGGATGCAAAGGATCTGGGCTAATTCTAACTCCTTCCAGGACTTATGGAAAGGGACCTGGTGGGACATAGCCCCTATGTACTCCTCCTCAGGTAGGTCTGTTTTGTTTTCACAGTGGAGTCTTTGAGGCACACAAAAAACTTCTGCTTTGTGGCTGTTAGCAGGATAAGTATGCAGTGCTGCAAGCAAAATCTGTCCTTTAATTCTTTGTTCAATTTTAATTGCTTTAATGAAATAAAGAATATTTATGAGTGATAATTAATGACTGCATGAAGCACTATCCATTTCAAAGAGAGTACAAAGGAAGAAATGGAATTTAAGATAAAAGTTTGACCTTCATATCTGACAGAGGAAAAACCTCTCAAACTTAATATGGACTTTATACTGTTTGAGGCAGGATCATGTTTTTTCTCTATTATATAGGACAACCAAGTACCAGTCTAATTAATTAGTTTCCTAGGCACACTAAAATGTTAAAAAATAAACTTAACTGATAAAACCACAGAATCAGGAATGTATAATTCAGAATAATTCTGTGGAACCAGAATCAAGGAATGTCTAATTCACGGACTTTGTTCTTCAGAATTTATGTCAACATAACAAAATTTATAATTAATAGCACACCCCAAAACCTGTAAATAATAGGCTGCTGGCTCAGGAAGCAGTGTTCCTGGGTGCTCAGTGAGGTGGCTCCCTCTGTGGAAGACCATGAGGTGGTGCTGCTCTGCTGAACGTGCCTATTCTGATTTCATTTCACCACACCCTCACCTGCATTTGAATCTGTTTTTATAAGACTCCTTCACACCCTCATCTTAGGGGGTGTTACAGCCTTGAAAAAATTTTTAAAAGTCTCTGTTTTCTTCCTTATCCCTTCACATTTTTATAGTACTACCTTGCTTTTAATAATATCAGTTAATATAATAAGTGTTTTCCCTCCCTTCTAGGAGGTAAAACACACAGCAATCTTTCTATGGAAATCTTTATGACTTAGATTGCATTTAATGTTTGGTAATGCCACTATATTTCTTTTTTTCAAAAAACAATGAAACCAACTCTTAAAAATTCATAACAAAGAATACTTCCTTTTCAAATATAGAGTTTTGGTTTAGAGTCACTCTGTAGCAAATTAGAGACTGATGGGACATATTAGAGACATTGGCTATGTTTCAGATAAGCTCTGTCTAGTAAAATGGGCATTTGTCCCATTTGTAATTAACAAGGACATAATTGGGAAAGAATAAATTAATTGCTCACAGCTATTAGGTAGGTAAACTGTCTAAAGAATTGTAGTTATGTTCAGCTAATTTCTTCATTGTTTTAGCTGTATTCAACTGTTTTAATACCTCTGTCTAGTCTTCCTAATACACCAATCTGTAATTTACTCCTTTTTCAATATTCTAGGTAGTTCCATTTTTCATTTCATCCTCTGTAACAATTCTTTTTGGGTTTTTTCCAGTTCTTCTGACTTTACTAAACCAAATTTTTATTGTGTTGACTGTTTTTCATTATAATCCCAGGAACTTCATATTTTTAGGACCCTAAAGGCTCCAGTTTCCTGTGATTGCAGCTAAATTTTTCATAAAATGAACAAGTGCCATTTTAAATTGTTCAGATTTTATTTTTTCACTATTCTTCTACTTACAAGAATGTTTCAATATGTTACTCCCCCGATGGTTGGAGTCATTCTCTTCTTGCTTAAATGTATTTGTTGTTATCTTGTGTGTGTTTATTGTTGTACAGAGTGTTGAAGGTACTGCTAAGACACGGTAATCTCAGTCCTGATGGCTTCTTACAAGATGCACAATATAGATGACCATGCCCTAGGCAGAGGTAGATTTCATTAATGTAAAAGACTCAGATGACATATGAGACCAGAGGGAATGGTCATGTTCTTCATGTTCTTGCTCCCCTTCAGCTTAATCATAGCTTAGCTTATAATGTTCTTCTATCTTAACCCAGTAAGCCTGTTGATAGCTCTGAGGTTTGAGGTGGCATGTATGGAAAGCTGATGTTCTCTGCATGAGTTGGCATTTCTTGGTGCTTTATTTTAATTGTGTGACGATTATGTTGATTCTCTGTTGCCATGTTTTTTGAAAGCCTTGTTCCATACATAGTGCTTTTTATGAATAAGAATTAGCTTAAACATTTTGCCCTGCCATTTTACATCTATGACGTTCAGGGTGGCTCAGAACCAAAAATATTTAATTTGATGTGCTTTGAATATTCAGTGTGCTGAAAATCCCACATTGGATTTGTGGCACAAATTATCAACAAAATATAAGAAGCGGAGTAGACTCATTTTCAAATAATAATGAAAACAAATACTTGTGAATAAAACTAACTCAATATTTGAAAAACAAAATCCTAATTTTGTACCAGAATTATTCTATGCATTTCAGAGTAATTACTCTGGTTTACATAAAATGTACGTAATACTAAGGTCAAACTTTTAATGCAGCTCCTAATTCTGTCTCAGGAAATACTGCTGACTGAATGTCACATAACTTTTGTTTTGGCGTTTCCAAGGAAACACAGCTTGCTTCCACTGCCATGTGTGGAGGATATGTATTTTTTTCTCATCTTATAGTTCTCTGGATTGCTTTAAAATTCCCTTGTGTGATTACTGCATATTTCACTCTACATCTGCAGCGTCTTTGCATTGAATTGAACCAGGTTTCTATTCTAATCTAGATTTACTCAGGCACCACACAGATTCAGCTGTCTTCCATCTGCAGTACATTGTAGCTGATCTTACATTTCGGGTTTCTGTTACTGGTTGGTTGGTTTTTTCCCCATCACTAAATGCTTCCATCACTCAAGCTCTTTTGCTCCTACACACTTCTGCAAAACAGTTCCTATGGTGACACGGCTAAATACCTCTCTGTGTGCCTTGCATTGCCCTCTGTCATCTTTGCCTTCAGGAGAAAAGGTGGCATCATGACATCCCATCCACACTGCGTTTATAACAATGCTAAATTAACCTTTTTGGTATTTTTTTTTCTACAGAGCATTTTCAGTAACATTTTTTATTCATAGAGGTTCTTAATTAAATAGCAGTATGCATGAACTTTCAGTTCTTGTTCACTCTCTGTGGCTTTGCCCATATTTCTTCACCTCTGTAGAACTTACTTTCATAATTGCTCTCTGCTTGCAACGCCTGGCATCTCTAATGCAAAGGGCACCCTCCAGGAGATGGCCATGCTTTTGACTTTTAAAGTGCTTCAAAGGCTTTATTACAATTCCAGTGAATGGCTTCATATTTGTGAATGTTGCACTCATGCATATTTATGTTACTTTAGAGGCCATGGTAAAAAGGTGCGTGGATCAGCTGCAAGATGTTCAGGATCAGCTTCATGGGAACATTTCCATAAGGGCAGCAGTATTGTTTACAGGGCATGCACCATGCCAACCTAACAGTTCACCTGCACACCCTTTGGGAGATGCAAAGGAGCTTGGACAGCTTTTGCTGAGACTGATTCCTTAGAATTATTGTGAAGTACAGCATGCCCTGCAGCACAGGTTATAGTAGATTACAGCTGCTTTCTTCATGGTGAATTTTTACTGTAGCCATTCCTATACCTGACTTGGTTCCAAATCTAGTGTTTGTGTGACTTGGTATGCATTTTATCAATATTCCTCCAGCACCATGCCAATTTTGTCTGCCTATAGCTTGTTAAATACAAATGTGCTATGCCCTGGGAATTATTACAGGGTACTTTGGTTTCTTGCATGGAAAAGTTCACCTTTGCTGTATTTACCCCAATCTGAGATTTTAAATTTTCTTTTCAATTGTTATTTTTAAAGCAAAATATTCTGGCAAGATATTTTTTATTATTTCCACGATTCAGAAGTGAGCATAGGGGAAATCTCCGGAAATTTGGAAAGTTTGTAATTGAATTGGTATTTTCAGCAGGATCTTTGCTGTAAACAAAGTTTATTAGCCCAACTTCTTTGAAAATTGGAGTTAAAAGCTCGAAAATCACATAGGTCCTTACTGCATCTTCAGTAATATGCTTAACAGTTCTCAGTTTTTAACTTGAAATTTCTAGTAAGTCTTGGGGATTTTTACTTATAAAGGTTGTCAATAAATTGCTCAGGTCTGAGTGCTTTTGTTTTTCTTTTTGTGATATGGTAGAAATTAGAAATTGGAAAGCTAGAGCTTTGCATCGTTAACTACCAAAAATATGAATAGTGTTTCTGTGCTGTAAGAAAAGTAGCTCAGTAACTTGCTGTTGAGCAAATACAAGATAACTGTGCCCCTGAAAAGTGAGAAATATGCCTGAAAATGCATTCTTGGGAAAAGGTAGATTTTATCTTATCTATCTACACACCTAGCTCTCTTTCTGTCCCTCTCTCGATCTATATCAATATATCTATCTTATGTGCTTTATCTTTTTTTTTTGGTTGGTTGGTTTTTTCCTTTTTGTTTTGTTTTGTTTTGCTTTGCTTTGTTCCAGAAGGGTGGGTAATTGTAGTATGTGTTGAGCCATCTCTTTGCCCTCAGTTCCTGTGTTTTCATCCAGCAGTGCACATAGTATCTGTGGTCTGGAATTGTCTGTCCAGACAATAGCAACACAGGCCATATATCTGATGAAATGTGCTACCAGCTGTCTGATAAACACGTTTTTAAAGGGTCTCTGCATCTGTTAATTTGGATGAGCTGACAGAATGGCATAACCACATGCCTGGTACAGATGGTAAATTCCAAATTCGTGCTCTTATGCACAAAAGTACTGGAAATCACCAATGTAAGGGTTGTTATTTCCTATTGCATTAGGATTGATTTGCTTTAACCATGAGGAATTTCTGTTTGTTTGGTGAGTTTTTTTTAATGGTCCAAACCATTTTGGTGCAAATTCTCTAATGTCATGACAACCTGAGGGAGATGCTGGAAATGGAAAATTTCAGCCTGAATGGTTCAAATATGACAAATTTATGAGCAATGGAAAATGAGATCTGTTAATGGGAAATGTTTGTCACCTTTAGGAGTAAAACAGGCTCATAATATTGCTTATGATGAAGACAGAGCAGCTTTTAGTCACTGTTTTTTAACCTTCTCAGCATGTGAAGGGTAATGCATTTGAAAAGATTAGTTGGTTTTAGCTCATGACAGTCAACAGTTCATTACAGGTGTAATTAATAAAATAGATGATGGCCTTTGCCATCTGCTTAAGTTAGGTTTACAAGAAAAACACTTTCCCCACAGTGTAAGCACACGGGTGATTATGTGTTGGCAACTTGATTACCTGTGAACATTTATACTAAAAATTCTTCACTCAGCCCCCCAGTCCCACACTCCACCTCCCAAAAGAACCCTCAGCAGCCACAAAACATCCTAGATATGTATGTGTCGTGTGTATGTAATGTATTCACTGAGATGCCCTAATTCTCTGAAGATACTCAGTGAGCCCCATACCTGAGCCAGTGGTGGCTTTGTCAGTGCTCTGAGCTTTGTGTCTCTCTGGGATAGGAAACATAGGTTAAAAGTTGAAAATGAAGAGAAAAGAAGGCAGACAAACAGAGGCCAGAGGTGATGATGACTCCATCTCTATTGCTCTTTTCCTGTGGGATTGTGGATTTTTTTAGGAAATACCAGCTTTAGGAAGACCCAGAGGCAATAAATCAGCAATTACTGATGCTGAGTAATGTTATAGGGTGCCTAGTTTGAGGCAGGTCCTTTGGGCCCCTTTGAATTATGCAGCTATCACACAAGTCTCTGTAGCTGCAAGATCAATATTCCTGGCAGTCTTGAACTGCCAGGAATGAGGTTCCTGGGATTCCTCCTCTTCCAATGAGGTTAACGTCAAAATTGCCTTAAATCTCTTCTACCAGGAAGATGCCTGAGTTACTGAGACATAAAGATTACCAGGCATTTGTATTTTCAGCTTGCATTACCATTTTTCAGGAGAATATAATAGTATGAAGAACAGCAAGACGTGTATTTCTGAATCATTTGTCTGTACCATGACTGGCTGATTTAACCCAGGATGTTGTCTCTCTCAGTGACTGGCAGGATATAACTGGAGGCAGTTAAAAGGAGGAATGCACACTAACTTATTAGGTGGGGAATTTTTTCTGACTTTCTGTCTAGTGTGAGGTGTGAAGGCAGTCTTTTATGGATTAACTTGGGATGTTTTATTATCCATATAAAGTACTAAATGTACTTCTAGTGGTTACAAAATCCTTTGCTTGCAGGAATCTTTCCAATAGTTGAACAAGGTTATTTTTTCAGTGTTAATTAAAAAGAATATTCCCTATCCTACTTTTAACTCTCTTTCTTCTTTCATTGAATGTCGCCTTTCTCATTCATTACGACAGGATCATTAAACTTAAAGCTCAGTACCTTTAATGTCTATATTATAGATCCCCTCCAGCCTTTCTGGCTGCTGACTTTATAGTTGTTAACTACTAAGTTTTGCCATCCCAATATCGCTGTGGGAGGTTTTTGGTGGGATTTTTTTTTTTTAGATAACTAAGGAAAAACCAAATGCAATTCCTTTAAATATCCTCGTCTTAACGTACCTCCTCTGAAAAACTGGTCACTCTGTGTTCCCCATTCCTTCCCTTACCCTGCCTCTGAAATGGGAGAATACCAGCTAACCCAATGGATGTATTTCCTTTCTATCTTCTTATGAAAGCCTTTGCCACAAGCTTGCTAAGTGTTGTACATGCTCTCACCTTTTGCTGAGTGTTCCTTTCAATAGGATTCCATTCTTCAGAATGAAATACTTTGGAAAAGCTGTCCTATTTGCATTTTTGTATGTGTATCAAGGTGTGAAATAGTTCTATTTCAGTAATTTCATGATGAACAAACTGGTTAGGACTGAGCAAATGTTCTACTTGCCTACAGTTCACATAGTCAAGCATGAAGCTTTTTAGCTGACTGAGCTGCTAGGAAAACAGGAAGAAAACAATGCAAAGTCTTCTTGAACTCAGCTGAACACTGGTGTCATAAGAGCTCACAGACCCCCTTACTCAGTACCTTCCCGGGCTGGTGGCTGTGAATATGTGGTGATTAAACCCATTTTTTTCTAGTACCAGCTCTTCTGACATCTTTCTCAGACTATTCGTCCTTAATCAGACCTTCTTAGCATCCTACGTACGAGGAGAATTATGATAAAGGTGTCATCTTACCTCCATGAAAATGTCCTTAGTCTCCTTAGTGAAGAGTTTTATATGTTTGAACACCATGTGTTGGTGGGGTAGACCTGTGAATTCATTGCTTCTTCCACAAATAGAAGTGTGAGAGGGTAAAGAAACTCACCTGAGTGATTTGGAAAGCTGCCTACCATCTGGACCTACCTTGCCATTGGTATGATGGTGGCAAGAAGCCTTATCATGTCTAAGCTTGCCTGGGTCTCCTGTAGGGCTGCAGCAGGTGGAACTGACAGGGCAGCATGTGCTCAAAAATGGCAATTCATACATTTAGGAAAATTAACTATGTGATGGGACTGTCTCCCACAGGGAACTCTACAAAATCAAGTGGCAGATCTCTAATGACCTCTGACGCAAGCTAATGAAAGGGATAGAGAAGTGTTCACAAAATGCCATGAACATTTTATATTCACTTTGCTTTAGTGAAATGCATAGTGACATTGTCTTGGTTTAAGTCTGAGACTTCATAACCATGCAAAAAAAGCAAATGACACTGATGATGGACTGTAAATAATATGAATCATATTCTATAAATAATTTTTAAATACTTAGCTTATGTTTACTGTAAAATATACCTGTATGTGGGTTGGAAAAATACTTTTTTGTGTCTCAATGCCTTGCTAAAGGGCTGACATATTAAATATTGAATACCAGTTTTACAATGGATTTTATTGTAATTCAGGAATTGCAGAGCTAGCTGGCTTTGAGGGCATAATACCAACTCAATTTATTATTTGCAACCACATGACATGGGTGTGACAAATTGATACCTGAGGTAAGACCAAACTTTAAGTGCAATGGCAATAGCAAATGCCATAACATTTTCAGTAGCTGTTTAGAATAAAGACCATGCTGAAACTTAATATGACACCAGAGCACTTTGGATGGTTTTGAAAATCCTATGTGTAGTCTTAGTTAGTAAAACAAATAGAAATCTAGGCTCACCACAGAAATGTAATGTTTTCTGAAGCAGTTACGTATTTGTGATAGATAAGCAGCAGCTAGTGGCAGCTGGCAGTGTGGTTATTTGAGAAACAGAAATGACTCAGGGCCTGATCCTCTGCTGTGGCAGATCTCGGCTTCATGGACATTTAAACCTGGGTAAAGTGACATTCAGTCTGTCAGGACTGTGCTGCATTCATTTACTATTTGCAAGATGACTGCTTGAGTTTCTAGGCAAGGAGGAATTGGGGTCATGACAATTTCATAGTTGGTTTCCAAGTTTAGCTTTACATACATATGCTAGCAAGTTGGCATAAATTTGAACTGGCATAATGCAAGAGGCCTGAACTGCGTGTCAGAAAGGGCGTGTTAGACAGATTAGCCTACATGCAATTAGCTCCCAAAATTATTCAAGAATTTTACTTTATATAAACATAGTCACAAGAGCTGACTGTATCTCCACTAGCAAGCATTGTTGAGTGCTAGGAACAGACCTGGAGGGCAAAACAGCAACTGCTGACTACTCAGCACTGACATTATTTGTATTTCTGTGGGTTTTACTGTGGATGGGCTCTCATCTGGTCCTGTGGGCTGGCTGCCCTTTGGAATGTGGAGTTCAGAAGGGAAACTCCTAGAGAACAGTCTGCTCTCTAACCCTGCTCTGCCAGGCTTTGCTTCTGAAGTGAGATCTTGATTGAAATTAAAATGCTATAGTAGATAAGTAGCATCTGAATCTACAAATTTACTGAAACAATTACGTGTTTCAATCATAATTATTGTGCTATGACCTGCATAAACTATTCATTCTTTTCTGTGGAGCCTCCAAGGGGAATTTGAAAGTTGCAGCTAGTTAGTTCAAATGAACCCTGATCTTTAAAGAAGACCTTTAATAGTTAGTTTTGCATCCTGAAAACAACTCATTGGAGTATCTACAAATAGGAAAAATCTTAAATCTCAGATTTACCACTGTTCTATTACTGTTCTAGACTGTCTGTCTGTCTGCTAAACATACAGGCTTTTCAGTTACCTTCCTAAGACATGCACATCTCCCCAGGCAGTGCTCAGGAAAACAGATACCTGGGGCTCAATTCAGTTTTCTATTCTGAATTAATTTAGTGTGCCTGAGATGTCCTACAGCACATAAGAAGGTAGGGCTGGTGGAAGTGTGGGAGACCTGTGCTCTTCTGGAGCAGCAGTAGGAAGCCAAGAGCAATACCACAGAACACGTCAGATGCTATTAATACAAATGTGTCAGCCAGTAAATTTAATACCTACATTTTATGCTTTGTTTCACCATTCGATGAAATTGTTATTTGTGTATAAAACCCAAATTCATACAATTAGCAATGCCAAAAGCAGTGATGCTCCACTGTGAAATGGTAAGACACGTGATTGTATCATAAAATAACACCTCATGATGATGATGGCTCACCATGCATTTGAATGAGTAGTTAGCAAGGATTTGTCATATTCATGACTATAGAAGTGTCCTTTTCCATTCACTATTAGTGGACAATAGCTGGTTTTCTTTTGTGTTGTTATGTTTTTTTTTTTTGTGGTTTGGGATTTTTTAAAAGAAAATTATTCTCTCTTAGTTTGTTCCACATTTTCTAAGTTGTAAGTTTACAAAGTCTTACTTCTGCACAGCAGCACAGTTCTAGTGCAAGATTCTGAATCTCATCTACATCTTTTTTGCCTTTTTTTTTCTGGTTGTCAGCAATTTAGTGTTTTAAGAAAGTATTTATTCCATGATAAGTCTATGCTTTGATATAATAATGTTACTATTCCTTTAAAATTAGACTATGTATGTTCCCTTTTAACCCATGTGTGTCCTGATTCAACCAATGGACTTCATGATCTTGGAGGTCTATTCCAAACTTCAAGATTCTGTGATTGTTTGATAAAATTTTGAGCTTTTTAGAAATTTTTAAAACATGCTGGATCTTTAAACATGCTTTCTAAGAGAAGAACATCCATTCATTGACTTCAATTGGCTTTCTCTTAATCTAGTATTGATTTTAGTAAAGTACTGCTACCCATCAGTAGCCCAGTTAGATTTAAGGATTTAAGTGCATTCTTGAAGGTTGGAATATACTTGAAACGGTTCTTTGAAAAGAGATAAACTGCCAAAAATACACCAGATTTCAAGGATTTGACCACAAATAATGCTAGTTCCTGTCAAAAGATGTATTTGGGACAGAAAAGAGGTGTATTGACTCTTTCCTCAACTGGACAGATCAGAACACATTTAAATTATTTCCTGCAGAAAAGATAATACAATTTTTGTTATGAGTAGCAAATGATAAGCTTAAATTCTTAGTCAATCTTAGTTATTAATGACAGAATCAAATACTGCTGCATGTTTGGAAACTGTCCGCCCAGCATGTTTCATTTTCTGTGAAGAGCAACTGGAATTAGACACTAATTTGCAGCATACTTCACTTTCAGAGCAAATCCTAATGATGGTGACATTTAAAAAAATATATTTTTGCAATAATGCCATTACAAAGCCATTTAGGCTTGATAGGAGTAGCAGAGGTTATTGTTTTCTGTAGAAATATCAGATTTCTTCTGGAGGAGAAAACTGGAATACATTTGTTAAATGTACCATAAAAGCACAGTTACCCAAAGTTTTTAATTTTCCTTTTTAGCGGTCCAGTTTGATGAATTGTCCTGATTAGCTCTCAGGAAATTAATTTTAAAATTAGGTGGGACTAAAAGGAGAAAAATAGTGACATGCCTGGGAGTCATTACAGACTGAATCACATGAAGAATTAGATGTGTCAGCTAGGAAGAGGCACATTTCTTTCATTTGTTTTATTTACCTTGCACCCAGGGTCATGCTAACTGGTTTATTAGTGAATTCAGAAGCAGAGTATCACTGCCTGACCCATGCACTGGCCCAAACCTCACTGGGCTGTGGCGCATCCCAGACCCATGGAAGGTTTCTTCGGCTGGCACGGGAGCAGTGCCAGCAAGTCTCTCATGGGAGTGGGCAGGCAGCACATGCCAGGAGATAGCAAAGTGGGCTCTGCCAGCCCTGACCTGCTCTTAGCTGCTGGAGAGGACTGAAATCGCAGGCCTGCTCTGGAAAGAGAATCAAGCAGGAGGCTGGCTGCTGCAGACCCTGCTGGGGCACCTTGGGGCATTGGCACAGACCTCTATAGCTGGTTTAGGGTCAGCAGGGAGATGCTCCGGGAACCTGCATGTCCCACACTGCCTCGCAATGTTTAGCACTTGTGCAGAAAGGCTGCTGCAGAGCTGTTTAAGTTGTCTTAATCCTTTTTTTTTGAGCTTTTTCTTGGTTCCTTCCGGCTGGCCAGCAGTAATAATTGAGATAACAGAGATAACGACTTTGTGTAGCTCACTTCTCAAGTTGCACATTTTGAAGAAAGGAGGGAAAATGTGTGTTGATGAAAAACAGCCTCCTGGTTCAGTTCTGTAAATCAGTAACAACAAAACAACTGAGGGAGTTTGCAATAAAATCAGAATGTACACTTTAATGTGGACCCTTCATGCACTCTGGTCTGCAAATGGCAGCTACTGGAAGATATTCTCCATGTTGTCATGCATTTTAGCTCCTTAATTTGGCTATTCAGTTTGAACTACAAGTGCCTGGGTTTTTAGGTCTAGAGAGACTACAAGTCTCTGGATTTTCAAACCTCTTGACTAATGGAATAGATGGCTTCATCATTGCCTATGACAAAAAGGCATGCAGGAGGGTATGCCAAACTAACTTCATTTCTTTAATTTAAGAGGCACACGTTGCTGGATGACAACCAGTGTGGAATTGGACATGGTTGGCTTACAGTAATGATACAATTTCTTATTTTTGCTTTATTATATCTACTAAGTACAAATTTACATGCAGAGTTCGGTCAAGAGGAAAAAAATATCAAAAAATACTGGCATCCTACAGAAAAGGCTTTTTTTTCCTTTTAGCAGTTCTTTTTCTTCATTAGTATTTTTTAAGCTACTTATTTTAAGAAAATATAACTAGTTCTTTTATATGGCTCCAGAGATTGTATTTTATAATTATCCTTCAAACATTTATAATCTTTTAATAGCTGTCTTTTTTCCTCGACAACATGACAATAATTGCTAGATTAAAAAAAAGAGCAGTTTGATCAAGCTTAAACGCTGGCTTGATCCTATTTCTGTGGAAGTCAGGGAGACTTCTTCAGTAAGAAGAAAGTTGGAATTTGCTTCATGGTTGTTTCGCTTCTCCTGCCAAATCCTCTTTCACTTATCCAAGACAGCAAAGAGTTCTGCTTTCAGTCACAGTGCCGTAAATCTGGTCTAACTACATTGACTCAATGGGCTTATTTTTGTAGAGATCAGTATAAGTGAGAAAAGGATTTATCTCAGTTGGATTCATGCTTCTTGTTAGTGAGTCAATGTACTATATAATTGGTGCTGTCAATAAGACTTTCCCAGTATTGATTTCTTTTTCAGTATGGAAACAGATGGAATATATCATAGGGTCTAACTGATATGAATGTACAGTATCTTGCAAAAAAAAAAGAGAGTTTTTATTTGGCTGGAGCTTTTAATCTTTTATCCTGAGATTTTAAAATAGCAACAAAGTGACATGTATCATTATCCATTGCTCATTTTTGTTGTTCAACTTTCCTAGAAGTTGCTGACAGAATTGTAACTGTTTGAAGGGTTGGATCCTAAAGCAGGAAGTGCACAAGGTGCTGCTTATTATTTATAGCACCCACAAGGTGCTGTGGATAGACTATCAGAAAACACATAATTTGAATCTTAGTCAATACAAAGTTAATGAAAGAGAAGGCTATGAAGATAGCTACAAAATCTGACAAAACTCACATGCTCATAGCTTCATTGAGAATTGGCTTTTAGCTTGAAAAAGTTACAGTTGAGATAAAAAAAAGTTCTCTAATATAGCTATTATATAGAGCTATAGAAAACAGGAAGGAGAAGGGTCTTTTCCAGACAGATGGGAGAGCCTTAATACAAAATCTTAGAAGGAGCCTTATATTGTTTAACTTTGTGGAAAAACAGTTTTGAGTGGTTACTTTGATAATCTGGGAGTTCTTAGGCAATCTCAGTTATTATATTTTAGAGCCAAGATTTCTTTGGCATGGATTTTTATATGGCCTTTGACATATTTATTTTTGCCGCAGTTTTTCCAAACCAGCAGGGACCATGCTTAGACTGTGCTTAGAAATCTGGAATATGTTCAAGCAATAAAAGAGGGAAAAAAGATAATTTTGTTCTTATAAGTTCTGATATAAAAAATAGCTAAAGGGGTCATTAATTTATGTGTTTGGTACTTCTTTATATTTTGACATTTATATATATGTATATATATTTTAGCTATCTGTTTTTCACCTGTGTATGTGTTACAAGAATTCATACAACGTAAATTATTAGTATGTATGTCCTGTCTGGTACGTTGTTTGGGAGGCAAGAGCCATTACACTATGTCATTTAGAGATTATAACACATTCAGGAAGTTTAAATTACTCATCTTCACAAAAGGAATACAGAATTAAATTCTGACTCGAGCATGCCATTTCAAACCACCTTGGTTCTCATTAGGGTTCTGATAATCTAATGTTAGATTCATTACCATCTAAAATTATTGCAATCTGCTGCCTTTTGTTTTGATTCAATGTCCATAATTATTCCACGTGATGTCAGTAATTACTGAGGCTGCTTTAGGAAGATACGCAAAGACACGGCAAGAAAAGATGATCAAGCCAAGTTTAGATTTGTTATGTGGTTGTACATGTGCGTCAGAAACTACATTTTAGTAGTGTATCTGTTTACACTTGGTGTTGCATTGGTTCCAGAAAAGGAGGAATTATGCTGCAAGATAAGGAAAACAAATTAAATATAGTCTTGAATCATTCAAGATTGAAAGGAATGACTCCTGGCTGTATGAGGATGAAACTTCTGTTGTATTGAATCATTTTTTACTTTGATTTCTTTTAAAGACAATATATGCTCTTTCCTTTGTAGAACCTACTTCCCTTCCATATGAGACAGAATAAAACAAATACTCATACCTGCTGAAATGGAACATTACTGACCCGAAATTACATTGCAGTTTATAGAATTTGAAACACAAAAATATTTACTCTCAATATATTTACTATAGTAATATGTTCTGCTAAGTTCTTCTTCTTCTTTGTAAATCAATAAGGCTGTCTTTGCACCCTTTATGAGTGAGTGGAAGAAGAGGAAGGACGAAGCAAACTTCATTTCTATTGTTTGCTTTCATATACCTTATTATGAACATTTAATAATGTAGCATCTGATCCGTCATAAAAAATGTTATAGCTTTGAGGCAGCCTGAATCCACTAAAGGGACAACACTGTGGGTAATGTTGCATTTCAGTTGTGTTTGGCAATGTTAAAAAAAAGTGGATATGATAACTAAGACATGCAGGTGTGAGGTGGGTGCTATAAGAAAGATATTTTTCATCCCATAATTTTATTTATCTTAAAAATTCCAATCTTAGTTGTCAGAAGATTTTGAGAATTTTAATAATTTCCTCACTTTGGTAATTTGTTTTCTGTGGTTTGTTTTCTGTTTGTTTTGTTGTTTTTTTTTCCTGGTACACATACCCACCTTTCTTTTAGAAACTTGTATTCTTTTAGAGACAGAAGGGACTTATTTAGAGTAAATCAAAACAGAATCTCTGGCTAGACATACAATAGATTCAGCAGATCTTGCGTGTTTTAGTTTCTGATACATCCAATTAAAGGACTTTTTATGTTCTGTGGTTGGAATTAGAAAGAAGTAGCAGAAACCTGTACAATGTTAGAGTTCTCAAATATATGTATGTTTATTGGACTACTTAACATGAAGAATGACTTAGGAAAATCAGATTGAAACCTATGGAAAAAAGCTGTTCGTTTTGGCTTTTACATGAAGAAATGAAAAAAACATCAAGTTTGATGCCAGTAAACTGTCAATTTGTGGAAGCAGCTGTAAATCAAGTACTGCTTTATTATATTGCTGCACATTTTGAATAAGCTGGACTACTGCAGTGGGAATTGTTTTACATTTGTACAACTGAAAATGAGAACATGATGTTTCCAGAAATCACTAGCCAAAGTTTATGACAAAAGACAGAATTTACTAAGGAGAAGAAATTAAGAAGAGGAAAAAAATCAATGTTAAAATCAAATTTTAAGAGATTACAATAAATAGCCTTGTGCTCTTACTTAGTTCTTAGTCTTATTTTATTAGGTTTAAGAGCTACCATTTATTTTGTATGATATGGAAGAAGGAGAACAAGAATTGAAATAGGCTAGAGACAAGTATGATGTTTGAACTGTGTTAGAAAAGCAAGTTCCCTTTCCAGATTAAAGGGTTTTTTTCTAGATGATACAAATAGCAGATTGTTGTTGATTACCAGTAAGTATGATGAGAGAGAGAATCCTTGGAAATTGGCCCCAGATCACCTGGAAAATTCAGTAACCAACGAGATGAAGCCAGATTCTCTGGAGGCATTAAAACTTTTTACTCCCACTGTAGAAGAAAGACTAATGACATCCCATCAAAGAGTTTTACATCTGTTTTAATAAGAAAGAGAAAGGAATTAGTGGCTAAGTAAAAAACAGATTATAAAACACCAAAAATTAGCTGTGTTGGAACAAACCCTAGAACTTCTCACAGCAAAGCTGCTGAAATGGGAGAGAAGTTCTGCTTTTGCTGACTCTGAGCTCCCAGGGGTACTTTGTTGTTGGCATCCCATGTGGGGGTATTTGGCTTTCTAGCTAGGTCAGTTTGGAATCCTGATCTCTTCTCCTCGCCTCAAGCAGCAGCTGCTTAGACTTCTTTAAGATAGCTCTTGGGGAAAAAAAGCCCCACGACACAACAGCAAAACCAAACCCCCAAAATCACTTGAAAAACCCCCATAAAAGCAAACATATCTCCTGGGCACAAAGTACATCAGCAGCCCTGGTGTTCAGTCTGGACTGTCTGGTGTTGGTCAACAGCAGGCAGAGGGCAGGAAAATAGAGGACCATGGATTAGACTAACACAGCAAATCCAGTGCTGCAATTGTAGTGTTATCACAGTGCCAGGAAAAAAGTACATTATTAACTTCCTTCTGAAAAGAACCCCTTCTATTCCAAGGCTAATGTATGAATAAGCATAGGTAAATCATTACTTCTGTGCAAGGAATTGAGCCTGGCTAATCAGGAAATGTGTGAAGCTGATGCTGTTTGCCAAATACAGGCTGTTCATGGAATTGGTTGTTTAATGAGAGTAATAGCACAGCTGCATCAGCGTGAGAAAACACAGCATGTCGTGTTTGCTGGTCTAACTAAGAAAAATATGCTCTGATGTTACCTGGGGAGGTGTACAGAAGTCAAAATGAAGACAAAGAGGGGGAAATCACTTTGGCATTACGTAGCCTAAGCAAAAGAATGAGTCTCTGTTAGCAGAATGCCAGCTAGGTTTGATAATGAATATTCAGTGGAAAGGTATGCCCACAATTCATCTGAAATGGATTTTTAGACGTCTGCTGGGTTGCATCAGGACAGAGATTTTTCTATTCTTCTTGTCCCAAATCTGATAGTATTGATAAATCTGAAAATATAATTTCTTCATCTGTTTATAGTAAGAGATATTCCTACAAGTTATGCAACCTTCCCACCTTTTTTGATTGAAAGTGCCTGTTTCAATAAAACCATAACTTCTATATTTTATCGCTTTATTTACTCATTGTAGGATTGAGGAGTTTTGAATTTGAGTCCACATGGATACATATTTTGCTTTATTGTTTGGCTTAAGTAATGTATACCTGTGAAATATGTCTCTTTCCTTGAATTATCATTTTCTGACACAAAAATATATTCTGCTAGGGTGTTTTTGACCAGCTACTGTCAGTGTCTTCTGTAGCTATTAAGAATGCATCTCCCAATCTTACCTTAGGGAGGGACTGTTTTCGAGGGTGACCGAAGAGCTTGCTAAAGTCAGCTTCATTGGAACTGTGTGCCTACAACAGCTCTGCATATGAAACTGTCACCAACTAGGAAAAACAGTATTGTTTAAAATACATTCTCAGGTATATTGCCAGTTTGAAGTCTCATTCCAGAAGAAAAAAAAAATGCAGGTTGTTTCACTGATTAATTTTACTGTTAGGTTTATTTCTGGAAGATTTATTCTGTTAGAAACTAAAATACTTGGAACAATCTTGCTTATCCAAAATGTTTTATTTCCGGTGTGATCTGATTTTAATACAAAATCAGAAATTTTAAGTTCTATAGTGAGAATGTCCTGATATAACAGATTAAATGTTAAGGCACTGTGAGACAGCAATGTTGTTGTGATTTTTTCTTGTGTGAATCAGAGACAGTTTTCCTGATGTTGTTGATTTACACACATGAAACTCTGAGATTTGATTGATCTTTGCAGAATTTAGGCATCTGGTGACTTGAAGTGAGCAAGACAGTATATGGAAGCTGATCTCTGGAAAGCTTTTACAGAATGAGCTTTGATTTCATTTTTCTCCTGACTTCAATCATCAACTGCTTTTGTGAAGTATGAGCATTAAGTTGTTGTGAACCTTTGCAATCAGTAGAGAATATATTTTATATATATGGTCATCCATGTTCAAATAGTGTATAATTTCAGAGCATGGGAAAAAGCTGCAGTGGAGATCTCTACGTAGTTAAGTTGGCTGTTTATCCATTTATTTCACTGTGTCAGGATTTTTACTCTGGGGGCTTCAAAGCAATTGAAATGCCTTGGTAATCTGTGATCATTTAACATACTTCAGTTATGTTATTGTGTATGAAATACAATGGTGTTTTCAATTGACCGAGGGGCCATCAACCAGAGCAGAAATGAAAGAAAGAAGTTTGATTCTTCCATCTTTTCACAGCTCGCTAATACATCATAATGACTTTTCATAAACCATATCTTATTTTCTTGCCTGTTGAGCAAAGGGTGTTATTTCCTTTCACAAACATGTGTGGGAAGAAATTGGGGAAAATGGCTAGTTACACTGTTTAGCTATGACTGACAAATCACAAATGTCATCAGGGAGTTGTTTCTGCCAGACTTTCCATTTATTTCCACTGATGCAACATACACTTGTATGTACTGGTAGATATAACCTAGAATGTTTTGTGTGCCGCAATAAAAGGTGAACCTATTTTGATCATTTGAGAAAGCAGGGATTTTCCACTTATTTGTGACCCTGTGTCCTGGAGTGTGCTGCTGTCAAAAACAGCCTCTCCATTAATTCCAAATGATTTCAGACTAGGCCTTTTCATTGCTCCAGCTCAAGAGCATCCCTTCTGGAGAGCCAAGTGTTTTGAAAGCAATTGGAAAATTTGTTTAAACAAAAGATCTCATACTATCTTGTGAGAAAATTTGTCTCTTAGCAGAGAAATAGGCAATCATCAGTCTGCTTTTCTGTGTCATTTCTTCTTACCTGAAGCTGGGTAATCATCATCATTTTCTCTCACTTCCTCGACAGATATAAGAATAGTTTCTTATTATTAAGGAATCAACTGATCTGTGAATAATGCCATTGAATTAAATCAAAAGACTATTGCAATGTGATTAAGGACTGCTAAATTTTACTGTCTTTTAAAAAAATTATTATTATGGAATATTGTGCAAGAACACAGTATTTGAGAGAATGAGTTTAATTTATTTTAACTTTATAAATAAATCATATGATCACACTTGAGAAGTCCAATATTCTGTATTCTCAATACATCAACCAGTGTTTTATTTCATAGAATCATCAGCCTGATAATGCAATAACATTTAATATTCCTTTAATTGTTCTCTATAGTCTTAATACTTTATTAAAATTTTATGAAAAATAATGCAATTACAAAAATTAAGCATTCTGGAGGACACCATGTCTGGTCAGGTATTGCAAGCTATATATGAAAACTAGGGAGAGATTCCTTGATTTTGTGTTTGTGTTAATTTAAGTAGTACAAAATATAAACTGCTAATGTTCAGAGAATAGAGGATTTCCAGTGTTAATGTGTAGGAAAAATCTACATATTATAGGATATTACAGCACTCTAGCCATATCTGATATCAGTGCAAAATAATTTCCATGTAATACACAGCTGTGTGTGACTACACCAGTTGTTACTGCTTGTTGAATCCAAGTAGATCCTGACTTGTGCAGAAGGAAGGGAGCATTCATGAGAGCCTGTCCTTGTAAAGGAAGTCAAGACAAGAGTCAAGGACAGGCCATGTAAACCCCAAAAAATGAAAATGCAGAACAGCTACTGAAGACACATGTAGCACAGATACTCAATAAAACTTAGCCCACAGTTTTAGCTGAAAAGGCTGCAGATTTACAGATAAAACCTGAAGAAAATAAGGTGGACTAATTTCCACAAAGAGAATGTTTTCTCTTTGGCTCTTCTCATAAGACCATTTTCATGGGAGGCTTTAGGCAGAGCTCCCTGCTCAGCTAAACAGGGGAGTGAAAGTTGTGGGTCAAGATAACGGGCAGGAGAGATCACTCATCAATGACTGCCAGGGCCAAAACAGACTTGACTTGGGGAAATTGGTTTAATTTATTACTATCAAATCAGAGGAGGATAATGGTAAGTATAACCAAATATTAAAACCTTCCCTGCTGCTTCTTCTTGGACTTAACCAGTCTTCAATTCCCTGCCTCTTCCCCTCCTTCTGACTCTTGCAAAGGGAGTAAATATCTGAAGTGTGAAATTTTGAAAGGCATCTAGATCTTAAAACTGACTTTTGAAATACAGATTTTATGCTTAAAGGCTTTAATAGTCAAAAGAATTATAGGAGTCAAAATGTTGAATATGGGAAGGCTCATCAAATGCTCTGTTCTTCAGGGAATTCACATCTCCAAATTAGCTGCAGGTCAGTATTTGCATTGGTTATGAATTGGTTAGAGTTGATCCTGTGGATGTGTGTACAGACAGGTTTTCATTAGCTCCACTCAGCCTCTCAGCCAGTCCTGGGTGAGCTGGCCATGTTCCAGCAGCAAGGTGGCTGTGTTAGCATCGTGCTGTGCCTGAGCAAATATTTTCTGCTCCTCGGAAGGGTGCTTCAGCTGGGGCAGTGCACTGCTGGGGCAGCCCTGCCATTTCTGGGGCTGGCTGATCTGTGACCTGCCCAACACAGACAGTCCTGAGAAGCTGTGCAAAGCTCCCCTGAAGTATCCAGGGACAGGAATCTGCAAGCTGAGTAGGGAGCTTCGTGAGGCAGCAGTTCTCAGTGTTTTTAGGCAACAGATCACTTCTGTTGTCCTTCTTTGCTGTGAAGGCTGGGTGTCCCAATTCCATCCACACTCACACTTGCCCCATCCCACCATGTCCCTCCGGGCTTTGGTGACTCCCATGCAGCAATGGGGACCAGCAACTTGCTTAAATGCTTTCTTCAATTTGTGCTAGAAAAGTCAAGGCAATAGAGACTGACCATGCTTTGGTTTCAAAATATCACCTTCAACATTTTTTTTTTTTCTTTACTACCATATCAAGGGAAAGTCAGTTAGATGTAGTGAAGAAAACTGAAGCTAAACAGATATTTTTATGTGCACAGAAATGTGAATATTCACTACATCTGACTGTTCCTTCTAACACTATTTATAGTTCAATCAAAGGCATTTTAATGTTTTCATTTGCTTTTCATTTCTTGATGGGTTGTAAAATAAGTACTTTGTGGAAAATGACACCCTTAACCTGGGGCTACTAAACCAGGCCAATGCATTTTTCCCAAATTCATTAACGCAGCATGTAAGAGATTCCACAAGGAGACTGTCTTTTACTGGTACCTCTCAAATATGCTACTTACAGCTGGTTATGGATGAAAGGCCTCTTGATGATGTGGTGGATTATGTTGAACACACTAGAAGAAATTCAACCTTTTTAAGAAATCCAGAGAAAATATAATTTTAAAGGCCTGGTGCAGTTCTCACTAAAATCAGCTTGATATATTTACAATTACTTCAGTGAGAGGTAGAATGGGTCTTTCTTATTATATCTAACTTAAGAATTATTGGAATGGGAAAAGAAGAAATTTCTTCTCCTCATGTTCTGGAAATTTATACTGCACCAGGAGACCAGAATTGATTAATCCCAATATCAAATTCTAATGATAGAGACTGTTATCAAAGCTACAAAAGAACTTGATATATGGGGTAATAAAAATCAAAGCAAAGTAAAAATACCAATAGAGGACTCCAATTCTCATCAGCTTCCTTGGTGTGGGGCTGGCAGGAATTTTGAGCAGATTTATATATTTAAGATGAATTAGGGAAAGACTGGGATTCTCTAAGTCCTAAAGGTGAAAAATTCTGCAACTAGCTAGTGCATGGGCTAAGAGATCTTTTAATGACAGGAATTTTAAGATACCTAGGTTGATGGTGAAATGTGATATCTTCTAATGGTTGCTGTCTCTGTCTCTATATATGCATGTATATAGCTGTTCTCACAGATCAAAGGGGAATGCTGCTTCTGCTGCTCCTTGCCTACTGTTTTCATGGATAAACATATGCACTTATTTAACCATTTCACTGCTTTTTGCTGAGAAGCAATTTCCATGAAAGAAACAACTGAGCCTGAATCTGAGAAAGAAAAGCACTTAGCAAGAAATATCACATGAGTAAGAGTACTTCCTGCTAGTAGGACATCTCAGGCAGCTGGGACAGATCTTTTTCAAAGGAAAAGCTCTTGATAGGAGGTGAAGACTACTAGTGGAAGGATTAGGGGAATGACTGATTCATGCCCCTGCACAAATCTTGGGCCGAAGACAGTAGGAACTAATCCAAAAAGTAACAACACTGTGGAAAATGGCAACATCCCCACTCCCTTCAGTGTACTGACACAACCCTCTGTAAATTTGCTTGGTTGACACTGACAGAAATAAATAAAAAATATCTGTCTTTAACAAGCTGACACATAATATTTGTCAGTTATAAAGATTTTCCCAAGCATGAGATAATTTGAGATTTGATTATGTAAATATATATAGCATTTATTTTTAACCAGGTGTTTAACAAGAAATAATTGGAAATTAATGTCTTTCATAGAGAATATGAAATATGGGAAATTTCTCTTCTACTTCTTCTACTTTGATTGATCTGTTGTAATTAAACTGTGGTGGCACCATAAGTACAAAAATACATTTTGCTTTGGTTGAAATATGAAATTTATGCAAGTGTGCGGCTTGGAGCATGTTATTGCTACCACCACTTTCACAGTTCACAGATCTTGAGTTTGTTGCCCAGAGTGGCTGTGGATGGCCCATCCCTGGAATTCTCCAAGGCCAGGCTGGAAGGGGCCCTGAATAAGATGGTCTAGAGGAAGATGTCCCTGCCTGTGGTGGGGGTTGGAACTTGATTATCTTTACTGCCCCTTCCAGACCAAGCTATTGTAGGATTCTGTAATTCTAAACAAATGAGCGTGTCTCTGAAAATTGTTTCCACTCCTCTGCTCCTGACCAAAGCAGACTTTTTAAACACTGATACTGCACATTTTTAACTCTGAGTTGTTGAAGTAAGATGGGCAGCTGAATATCTGCACAGAATATCCTTGCTTTTAATAGAGAGACATATATTGTTGAAATGTAAAACTCTAGTATGCCAATCAAGGCGTGTGCAACCTGAAAACAATCTTAGGGAATTAAATAGATTTTGCAACCAAAATGAAAACCACAAAATCATAGAATATCTTGAGTTGAAAGGGACCCATAAGGTTCCTCAAGTCCTACTCCCTGCTTCTCACAGGACTACTAAAACTAAACCATATGGGAAAGACCATAGTCCAGAGCTCATTGATTGATAGGTGTTTTAGGTAAAATGCTTTCTGGATGCTCTCAGGGTACTGCAGGGGCCAGGGCCCCCTGAGTGCTGGGAGCTGTGGGAGTCTGCAGGGTGGAAGGGCAGCACCTGCAGCCAGGACGTGTTCCAGGCACCCAGACTGGGAGTGTGGGGGCAGCCCAGCACCAGCACCAGCACTGGCACCTCCCTGGGGTTGGAGGTGGGGAAAGGCTGATTCTGGGCTGGAACTCGGGCCCTTGGATGGGCCCATGGCCAGGGAGGGCAGGGCAGGGCTGTAAGAGCTTGGCTGAGGCAGGGCTGACAGCCCAGGGGGCTGATGTGGGGTGCAGGGCCCTGGGCAGGGCCAGGGGTGTCCTGGGAGGCTGGACAGGGACTGTCAGGCCAGTGGTGCCTTTGGGACTCATACAGGTTGTGTTTAAGTACATGAAGATATTTATTCATGGAAAAAACATTCAGTCTGTTCTTGGTGTGTTGATGTTCAAAGGGATTTTGAAATTCCCTTGGGAACACTGGTGAGTTTCTTCTTGTGGTGTTGCCCATGCCATGTTCTGCCTGTCTGCCCTGTTGAGTTTACCCACTCCTCTGCTTGGGAGCATCTGTAAGGGAAGCTGACCAGAGAGCACATAGGGTTGAATTCTGACTCTGCTGTCTTGTGAAGATAGCTGTTCCTTTGAAGGAATTCTTTTCCCATTGTTTTTATTCTACAGGGCTAGATTTATCTTGCACTTACCCATGTAGCAGTCAGGAGTACGTTCTTAAAAGCAATTTCTGTGTCTTGAAGCAGGAAAAGATAAAAACTGTAAATCGTCTTGACCTGTTTCAGGTGGAATCCACTGTTGCCTTTTGTTTATCTAGTTGGTTTGGCAGACTAATGTGTTAAGGATAGAGTCATCTCCTTTACCTCTTCTCCTTTCCCCTTTCACATCTCCTTACAGGTGGCTCCATGCTTTTGATGTGCCATGCATACCTATGTGGAGCAGATCTTATGGAGCAGATCCTATCCAACCCTAGCTTGTTTGCTTTTAATCTGCCACACTTACTCTTCTCATACCAAGAAATTATTTTAGAAGTTTACAACTGAAAGATATTAATGTTTCTTTCATTATCACTTTCTCTCTCTTTTACATTATGAAATGATGAATGTATTCCCATCAAAATTTTGGATTTCTTAAAGGTACAATGTTTTTGCTGCCAGTCTGGGTTTATGAGGTATCTATGACATACAGAAAATGTTACATTTGGTCACTTTGCTCTGAAGACTGTTGCATGTTATGAAACACTCCAGGGTTTGCTATAAATAGTGAGAAATTTTTAACAGTCACTTTGCTGCTGTGTGGAATAATATTCTTTTGACAATGCAGTGAGCTGGAAATACGAACTTGTAAGCAAATGCTGAGAGTTGCAATTTCACAAGAAGCCAAGCACATCCTGAGTTGTGCTGAGCAAACCTTATCTAGTTTATTCAATTGTATCAGGCATCAATTGAAAGTAATTTTTCATTTCTGTGGAGATGATATGTATTTCTCGTAGGTTGCTTTTTAAATAAAACATGGGTGTAATGGAAGATGGTATGTTTGTTATTTTTGTCTACAGAAAAAATAGCAAATCAGGGTTTCATTAGAATAAGATTTTTTCTTATTTTCATTAATCTTTCTCCACAACTAGTTCTGCTGGCTGTGGCTCTGACTTACCCCACTCAACAAGCAGAGCAGGAGTATTAGAGAGGTTTTAATAGCTGTTTCTTTTTCTGTCTTAAGGGTCAAAGTCATGCTTAGCCTATCTGATGGTCAGCCAGCCACACAGCAGCACTAAATTTACAGACTTACCAAGTCTTCATTTTATTGAATTGAGGTTTGGAGCATTTAAAATAGAAATTTGTTAGACCAATACAGAACTCGTGTTTCCCTTAATGTGCTTAACATATTGGCATTTAGGTATCTTTCAATGCTCAGCAGTACATTCACTCCTATGAATTAAGTTTATTCTGATAGGAGGTAGACTCAGCCAATACAGGCATGTATGTCCATGCCTTGTGCTCCCTTCACAACAGAAAAATGTAAGTATGTCTACACATGGGGCATGACTCATTTGACCATGACCTAGATATCTCATGTAGATCATACAACTTTTAGTCCAGAAGCACGTTTCTGTTGTTGCCTGTAAAAAGTAATAAACTGACTGAAGTAATGAGTTCCACACTGACACTACATTAATTATCTCAGAATTAACTTGTGTAGTTTTTGTTTGAATACAAAATTATACCCTACTATGTCTCCCCTTCCTGTTTCCACCTAAATTTCTGTTAAGTCACTGGTTCATTCCTCTGCTTTCCAGACAGATTGATCACCTTTGACAGGTCTCACAAATCAAATACACATCCAACTCTTCACCATAATCCAACTCCCCACCAATGATGTTTCCTTTCTCACTCTCCCTATGAATACAAGAATATCCCATATTAAACTATTTTTTTCCAATTTGAGCCTTTTACTTTTTGTTCATTTCGTAGACCGAGGTTGGAAGGAGCCTCTGGAGGCCATCTGGTTCAGCCCTTGGCTCAAGCAGAATCTCCTAGAGTCAGTTTCCCAGGACCACATCCATGTGGCTTTTGAGTATCTTCAAGGATAGAAACTCCACAATCTCTGCAGGCAACCTGTAACACTGCTTGGTGTATAAAACAAGTGTTCTCTGCTGTTCAGAGGGAGCCTCTTTTGGCTAGTTTATGTCTATGGCCTCTGGTCCTGGGCACCACTGGAAAGAGTCTTGCTCTGTCATCCCTGATCCCTTCAGGTACTTATGTACATGGATAAGATCATCCTGAGCCTTCTCATCTTCAGGTTAAACAGTCCCAGCTCTTTCAGCCTTTCTTCATAGGGAGGAATGTCCCAGGTTCCTATCAACTTTGTTGACCTTTTCTGGATGCTGTCCAGCCTGTCCATGTGTCTCCTGTACTGTGGATCCTCCTGTGGATCCCAGAACTGGACTGAACAGTGGATCCCAGTGCTCCAGGTGTGGCCTCACCAGTTCTGAGCAGAAGGGAAAGATCACTTCCCTCCACCAGCTGCAACACTCCTCCTTCCAGAGCCCAGAGTACTTCTAGCCTTTGGTGGATCATGTTCAATTTGGTGTCCACCAGGATCATCAGGGCCTTTCCTTCAAAGCTTTTGCCACAGGATTTGTGTTTGACCTCTTTACATTGGCGCAAAGTATTTTTTTCATATGCCCACACTCAGATTTTTCTTCTTTGGGGTAAACCATCAAATGTTTTCAAGATTTTTTTTGTAGGTCATATTTTTTAGACCTTCCATTGCCTTCATTGCTTTTCACCAGACCCTCCAATTGATCCACCTCTTTGTTATACTTTAAAAGAAACAAATTTGCCCTTCTGGGGTCTGAAAATTGGTCGTCACTGTATAAGGATTACTTCTGGTGTTTTGTAAGCTGTATTTTTTGTTTACATAGTCCTGTATAGTGTTTTCTTTCTAAATGACAACATGACGTTGGCTTACATTTGTTCTACTCTGTGCACTCTGGGCCATCTTCTTAGGAACAGTTAGCCTGCCTGTACTTTTTGCATTTGATTATTTATATCTAAATATATTTATTGCCCTTATTTTGAATTCCAGCTTTAGCCCATTTTTCCAATGAAGAGATATTTTTTAATTCCAGTGTTGTCTGTCATACTTTCAGCCCTTCTAGATGTGTCATGGAAACATAGCAAGAAAGTCATTGCATTTCTTTCTGCAAGTGTACTGTTGTAACTGTACTGTTTTGTCCAGTGTTCACAAAATCCCCTAAGCCTCTAACTCCTCAAATGTTATGAGATACCTTGCTGTAAGTGTTCTTGAGACACTGCCATGTGTTCCTATAGGACATTCAGAGAAGTCCAGTTGTTCTAAAATTTAGGTTAGCATCTGGGCCTCCTTTCTGAAAGTCACCCTATACTCTTTGTACCTGGAAGTGATGATGGTGATGGTGTTCAGGTTCAAGCTGATTTTGCCCCAGTCCTTCCATCCTCTAAATAACTATGAGGCTGATAAGGAAGCAGTTTTGTTTTCTCTTAATAAATTTGTCCATTGTATGAAATCAAGCATGGATGTGCAACTGTGTATGAAAGCGTGGCCTAGCACTGTAAGTTTCTAACCTAATCCAAATAAATAAAACTAAAAAAAAGAAGACTATAATCACAGTTTGGGAGGGTTTATGCACTGATCAAAATCAAAGGAGCAGCTCCATTGAAATTTGTGGATTGCAGAGGCTGCAGAAAAGGTCTGGCCAATTAGAAAGAAAATCCTTTTTAACTCCCCAGTTATTTCTCAGGGATAACATCCCATATTTCCTTAATCTTTTTGAGGACATGTGAACACCTTCTCTCAGTCACTATTCCAAAACACACATCTTCGTACAGACTAGTATCATCCCTCAGTTTCCTGTGCTTTTCCTTAAAGATTAGGCAGTGGATTAGGCATTTGATTCATAAGATTTCTGGTCCTAGGGTGGCTTGCATCCAGACTATGCAAAGGTTGTGCAGAGAGTTGGATGTTGACTACCTAATGAAGGAGCTGGTGGTGCACTGCTCAGGAGACTCTCCATGTTTCCAAAAAGCAGTTTTAGATTCTGTCAGTATTTCTGAGCTGGGTCTTTGAGGGGAGAGAGGCTGAAAGAGTTCCTTAGAATCAGGAACTGTTTGCTCCCTTTCTTTCAGTGATAGGTGTTTTGGTTTTCATCCCAGAGCTACTTAGGCTGCACTGTCATTTCACTGCAACATAAGACTGTAAAATATGATATATATAATTGCTCTTTTCAAAATGTTCTCTTGAACCACTGTAAATCAGGAGAATGTCCTCTGAAAATGGTAGAATTAGTCTTATTTATTCAGTGAGAATATAATTAAAGAGACGAGAAGGCAATGAAATGTAGCAGTAATGAAATACAACTGATGACAGAAATGTTTCTGTCTTTCCCTGCTTACAAGGAAGATGGATGATGCTATCCTGCTTGTCTGTAGGCTTATGGCCTAGGGGTAAAGCTGTCCAGCTTTGAGGAGGTGCCCAGAAGTGTGGCTTACTATGGCAAGCTTCAGGCAAACCTGATACCCTGTAACATCAGCTATATTTTTCGATTAAAAAAGAATATAGAAGCATGAGAAATCAAAGAAAAGAGATGGAGGTCATGCTGGATCACAGTTGCAGATTGAAGTCAGGTAGAAAGTCTGAATCATCTCTGAAACTTTTTTGGAAAGGAAAGGGCTTTGCAAAAGCTGATAAGAGTGATGCAGTCTTAACTCTTCTCTACTGTTGTTCTTTACAAGTCCTTAGTGTTTTGCCCCAGGAAAGCTGGGGCAGGTTTTTTTTCTGCTGCCCTGTTCCCTGATTTGGCAAATTGAAGAGACTGGCAGGCCATTTTCTAAAACATCTATCAGTCATCAAGAGAGAGCAGGATGACAAAATCACTAATGTAACGTGAAAGAAGTGATAGGAAACATCAACAATTCCTGTTAAACAGAACACATGATAATTTAGGGGATAAAGCTGAAATATCACTGAACCTTTAGGAAGGATCACTGACAGTTTTAGGGAGCTAGTCAGTTGTGTACAGAGAATATCTTTGCAAAAATTTCTCAGAATGGTCTGGAAACACTCAACCTTGTTGAAGCAGGGGGCAGCTCACTTGGTTATTAGTTAGGCATTTTACAGGATGGTCTGTCTTTTATTGCTTTTCACACATAAGTCTCAAAGTGTCTTACAGGGTGGTCAATAGCATTGTTCCTGCTGCGCTGAAAGGCCACATAAGAAGTCAGGATTGATAATTTGCCTGGGGTTACCCAGAAGCAGAGCAGAGGACTCCAGAGAGCCTGTTTAGTACATTATTTACACAGTCAGTGTTTCCTGAGAAAAGTCCACCCGGGGAAGGTTGGCACAATATATTAATGCAGACAGTGATCACATCAAAGAGTTTAACACCTCAAATTGACAGAGGCGAAGTGGGAGCACAGGGGGATGCATTGATTTTCTTCTAGTCTCGCAGCAGGTTAACAGGAGAAACACACCTCCAAGCCCAGTGCCTTGCCTTGCTGGCGGGCAGCTCAAGCCCAGGCTAGGCTGGCTCAGCCAGGGTCTGTGGTCACACTCTCTATCCTCCTGAGCTGAATACACCCTGTTTGCACCTGGAGATGGAAGAGGCAAGTGATAATATGAGATACTTTTATTTTGCACAAGAGTGAAATTCTACAAACAGAAAACTCTCCGGCCCAGGGGAACAAAATAGGAAGAGAATTTAGAAATGCTGTACCAGGTATTTCATATTTGGCAACTTGTACTTTAGAGTCAAAACAATTTTGCATGTGCCCTTTTGAAAGCGTGAGGCTGCATGCATGAAGAAAGCATCCTGTTTCCCAGGGAGCCATGTTTCAAAAGTAGAAAAAGAACACTTAGCCATGGAGCATTAAATCAGCTCGTGTAGTTAGCTGACTAGCTTTCTCACAGAGATGAATGTCCCAGAGTGAAGCTGACGAAGCAAGGCTTAGGAATGTAAATATTAGTAGGTATGCAGGAAAATAAATTAGAAAATTTGACAATTTTAATGACTTGCATTTATTATTTTCACTTGCTGAGTTCCCTGGCTGACATCAGAAGCTGAATGTTAGGTTGCTAGCAGAGAAGGCAGAGGGCAATAGGGACAGGATAGGCTCAATTCCCCTGTTGCCATAGAGTTTACAATGACAGCATTATGTAAAAAAAATATTATGTAAACCTTATGTAAAAACAACTGATAGAAAGAGGTGCTTCCTTAAATCTCCCCCAGACATGGAAGTACCATGTAGGATTACCTGTCACCTCGGCAGGAGTTTTCAGACCACTGGACACTTAAATCACATCATTATTACAGACACCTCTGGATTCCCTGATGGAGGTTTTTCTATTTTGCTTGGTGGGATTATGGATGGAAGGAGGATTAAATGATAAGTGAATAATGTGACAGCAAGCAAATGGCTACATGATGAAAGAAATGGTGACTGGAGGAGGTCTTTTCATTTTAAGATATTATGTGGAATAGAAAACACAGATACAAGGCATTATGTTGACTAACACTGCTTAGATACACAAGGTTTGTGTGTTGTGCCTGTATTGACTGTGAGATCCTCAGGGTAAGGTCTGTGGGTATTTTAGATCACTGAGCACAGTATTGCCCTGGTCTTTGTGCAGTCCTGGAATGGAAACATTAATGGGGTTGTTCTTCATGACGGAGCCTATGGCAAGCTGTAATTACAAAGAGATACAGTTTGTCTGATTTAATTCAGTTTTCAGTGTCCATTTCAGTCTGGCAGTTTTGTGCCTGACTGCCATCATGGAGCAAGAGGTAACAATCCATGGCCTCAGTGATATCCATCCTTGGACAGTGCTCAAAACATCTAGACATCTAACAGGCAAATGTAAAAGCTATAAACCAGTGTGATGAACCACCTGATGCTCCTTCCCTACTGTACCTTCTGCTATCCCACAAATACAAATTGGATGAAGCACTGTTACCAAGAAGTCTGCAGATTCTGAGTGTCAGCCTTCAACTCTGCTGCATGTATGAGAAGAAAAACATGAAACAGGAGGACTAGTACCGTATTTCTATGCCATTTGTTATTTTATAGAGCTGTTTTTCACATCTAATTTTATTTTATTCCTCTATAAAATGGCCACAATTGACTTCATTTCACTAACCTGCTTTCAGACAGTTGCAATTTCTCTTCACTTTTTTGCTTTTTGTAATTTATAGCTAAGTAACTGAGAAGGAACAACTCAGAAATTTGCTTGTAAGTCCAGGTATATTCCAGGAGCATTATTTAGGTGGCAGTCTGAGAATACATATTATTGCTTTCTTATTTAATTGGGTACAAACAAAATCCAACATCTGATTTGGGAATACTTTTGTGTCAGTTTAGGTTATTTTCTGACTCAATTTGGTGAGCGGACTGTGAGTCTCATTACTTGAGTAGGTGAGTGCAAAAGGCTTTTGTATAAAAGGCTACAGTTAATTGTTTTAGCTGGAAAGACGGAGAAAGCAGAATGAGGATCCACATCTATAAGCTGATTTTTCCCCTTGTCTGAACCCTTTTTTTTTTGTTTTACAGGTGATGGAGATTAAAGGACAAATGATTCATGTGCCAGAATCAAACTCTATATTGTTTCTGGGTTCCCCCTGTGTGGACAAGCTGGATGAGCTGATGGGCCGAGGCCTCCATCTTTCAGACATACCTATCCATGATGCTACTCGTGATGTCATACTGGTTGGGGAGCAAGCAAAGGCACAGGATGGCTTGAAAAAACGAATGGATAAGCTGAAGGCAACGCTAGAATGTACACACCAAGCATTGGAAGAGGAGAAGAAGAAGACAGTAGATCTCCTTATTTCTATTTTCCCTGAAGAGGTGGCTCAGCAGTTGTGGCAGGGGCAGCAGGTTCAGGCCAGGAAGTTTGATGATGTCACCATGCTCTTCTCGGACATAGTTGGCTTCACTGCCATCTGTGCCCAGTGTACGCCCATGCAGGTCATCAGCATGCTCAACGAGCTCTACACGCGCTTCGACCACCAGTGTGGATTCCTTGACATCTACAAGGTAACAAGTCCTAACCTAGCAAAACATAACTGAAATGAAGGCAGATAAAAATCCCAGTAGCTTTCTTCCTAAATTGCAGACATTCCTCAGAAAAATATGGAGACAATATTTTTGTTTTATGTGTAAAAAAAACCCAGATCTGAAATATGACCATTGAAACTCAAAGCTTGAATATGAAACGGTCATCATGATACTCCCATGAGAATATAGGCCTCATATTCCCATTTTCTCATAGAAATACACATCTCCTGTATTATAGCCTGGTTTCCTTTAGATGACACGTCAGCCACAGCATTCTAACAGTGAAGAAGTCCAGAGTGATGAATCCTAACCCAGGCTTCAGCTCCTAGGAGGCACTCACTTTCAACTTGAATGGTTTAGGGTTTAGGCATTTATCTTTCCCTTGAAAGAACTAAAATTTTCATAAGGAGCAGAGCATTCACTAAAAAAAGTTATTATACCACTGAAAAACAGGAAGAGGACGGCAGATGTCTATGCATAGTAAACGTAATGAGTGAGACATGGCGCTGGTGTGCCGTGCTCCAAAGGAAATGTCACACATGCTGGTCCCATTAGAGAACTCATCTTCACTTCTCTTAAATGGATTTGGTGTCCATGTATATATTTGGGAGAAAAAAAGGGAGAGGTAGAACTTAATAAATGCACTGAAGATATTACCAGTGTAATTATCCTGTGAAACCTACAGACTGTTTTGTATATGGAATGCATTTAATTTTGTGATAGAAGAAATATAGCAAGTCTCTTTTTATATGTTAATGCACAAGAGAAAAGAGATGTGGTCGTAAAATTATATATTGACTTTATTACATGCCTGAGGTTTGCAAACTAACAGTTTTCAAACTATTTAATTTAGTATTTGTTGATAGGCTGTAGAGTAAAAGGTCTCAAAAATGTCCTGCTCCTTTCATTTCTAGCCTTTTATGCACTTTAAATGGAATTGAAAAATAATTACTACCCATCTAAATAATAATCATGGCTGAAAAGCTACAGCATGTACCACAGATAAAACTGAAAATTGTATAGCTAAAGGTTGGTAGGGCAGTTTATCAGAGTAAACAAGTACAGTGTAAAGAAGTTTTGGGCTCCTGGTTTAGGGGTTTGTTTTCCTAATGCTCAGAAGCCAAAGGCCATCTTGGGACATGAATGCAGTGGAAGGTACAAGCCCTAATTTGAAAACTGTTGTGGTGGTGCTGTCAGAAAAGATGGTGAGTATGATCTCAGTTTGTACTAATCTAATGTTGCTGCCCTGGATTATGACTCAGCTTCAGGAACAGGACTTGAGGAACTTCTAACCCAGAGTCAGGAGGATACCTAGTGACCCTGCTTCACATGCTGTGTATTCACTCACTGTGTTCCCAGGTGATTCATTTCAGCTGTTTTGAAGCATTCAGAATGTCCTTTGTTGAAAACTATGGTTGCATGGGAATAGGATATAAAGTATGCAAAACTCTATGATCTGACTGCAGAGAAGGTTGGTTGAGTCCTTGGAGAACACTAAGAAGGAATATTTATGCATAGGAATAATCACCACCACAACAATTATGATTTTATCAGTTATTTTCAGGTAGTGAATTTTAGATACTTAATCACCACTACTTGTACCCAGGCCACGTCAAATATATATATTTGTGTAACTAGGCTATAGAAATTTATCATGTGACCTAAATACATACATTTTTAAATTTGCTTGTTTTTAAGCAGCATGGCAAGAATAATTTGCAAAGATTATTTGGTGGACGCATCTGAATACCAAATTCACCATTTTGTAAACAGAAAATTGAGCAAAATACGATAAATAAATTCCATGCTGTAAATTATTTACCCAGCTATACTGTTACAGAATTTTGTGTTCAGAACCTCACTGCTTCTAATCCGGCAATGAACGTAATATTTTCATTTGTCTCATGCTGTTCATCCAGGGATGTTTATAGAGAAATATGGCACAGAAGGAACAAAGATCCTCTCATTTAACTAATCAGACATAGAGGGCAAGCATAATAAGCTCTTGGATACAGACTGAAAATGGTCGGAGAGAGCTGAGGGGTGATGAGTTAGACTTTGCAATTTCTTGGAAATTAAAGCAAGTAGCTGTAACTGATGAGGTAGGGAAAGCTTATCCAATGGATGGAGGCACAGGTAAGAATGACACAGATGATGGGCTCAGAAGATGAATTTCACAGCAGCATTTTGAATGGATAGCAACGATGACAGATTACATTTGTCCAGGCTGAGGGGAGAGCATTGCCATAATTGAGATGCGCGGTGCTATGAGCCTGGGTGACAGTTTTAGCAATCTAGAAGAATCTGTGTTTTAGAGAGTGAAACTTGGGAAGGAATCTGCTGACATATAGCCTTGGTGAAAAGATTAGGAGGGACATGCTCATGATAATCACAGAAGAACAAGGAGGTGAAAGAACCGAGACGTGGTGATGCATTTGGAAACTGGGGCTGCTGACTATCAGAGCTAATTTTATTTGGCTTGAGGTTGAGGAATGGGAGGAAAAGTCAAGCAGGGAGTGCAGTCCAGGTCAGTGTAGCTGCAGATGCTTGGCAAGCTGGTATTTGCGGACATGCAAGTAAAAGCATGGACTCCAGGAGCAGAAGTCATGGGAGAGATATCACAGCACATTTTGAAAGCTGTGGCTTTGGGTAAAATATGTACTTGTTGACCTGTTTTTCTCTGCCTCTGAGTTCCTGTTGTTTATCAGCCAAGAACTGGGAAATGATGCTTCAGTTAAGCCATCTCTTTATCAAGTAAGCTATTTAGATATGCTGCAGCCATATTTTCTGGCATTTAGACTTAACCCTGCAGTCTGAAATCTTCCCTGCTTAAGATTCCCACAGCTTCTGTTTCTCCTTCATGTAATATGCATTTGACATTGGCTCATTTACAATATTTGTTTCTTGTTGAGTCCTTCTGCCTTTGTATGCCTGATTTCTCAGCTCTTTTCCCTTTAGTTTCCTTTCAGAAACATCTCCCTCTTGAACCCTTTAACTGTGTAAAGGCAGCATTTATTGTGCATGTTTTTTGGCTGCATGGCTGGGCAGTGTCAAGCCAAACAGAGCAGAATCAGGCCTAATCCTGTAGGTGTTAGTTTCTTTGTCTTTTTCTAAACAGAGCAGAATTTGTCCTTGAAGACAATATAGATTTTCTCTGACACTATACTTCACTTTTCTCTGAAGTCCTAAGTCCTACTTTCCTTGTTTAAGCAGAGAGTACTAAGTGTTTTTTATGAAAATGAACTTTGGTCAGCTGCCAGAATTTCTTTGCTATACATCTTCATTGTAAACATTTTAATTGAAAGCTTATTGATTATTTATATAAGACAATATAATCACATACATTGATTTTACAGTCAGAATCTACAACTTCGCTGTGTGGATTCCTGCTTTCTTTTTGGTTTCATTATTGGGCTGAACTGGCAGTTTGGCTCTCTCTGAGTGGTATGACATGCAGCTTCCATGGGCTTTTATTCCTGGCAACATGATACACTTAGTATGTTACATCTTTATTTTCTGATTTTATATGCCTAACACTGCATACAGCCTTAGTGTTTGCTCATTGTGAAGACCCAAGACTAAAAAATTATGGGAAATCTGGACTTTCCTGCAATCATTCAAGACTGATACTCACCAGTTTTGAAAAATGTTTATTTGTAAAAATGTTTATATTTAAATTTTAATTTTAAGCTCCCATTTTCTAAGACTATCACTTTATATTTCTGTACTGATAGCTTAAGTTGCAGAAATCTGTACTCATTTTACAAAAAATACCAGTACATTATCAGTGCCATGACTGTCCTCTCTTGAGAAATAATACATCTTGTACTCAAATACAAGTATTTGTACGTACTTGTACTCAAATAAATGTTCTCAACCTTACTATCAGTGCTATAATGACTAAAGAATACTTCAATAAGCAGTGTCATGAGCTTCAGATTACTCTGAAGTTTCCCAGGCTTTATGTTTCATAAATTAAAAAACATAGTCTCCAAGTTTTCATGTAAAATCTATGGCCACTATTTTTGTCATCGTTCCATCCAGCTTTAACCTTTTAAGTTCTGTGCAAATACATGGCCATTTTGAGAAATTTTAAAATTCTAAACTTCAGCTTAGGCATTTGCAAAATGCAGGAAATGCAATTAAGATGTATAAAATGATAAAATTGCTATTACATGAGCAATACAAAACACATAAAATATTACAAGATACCTTTTTTTAAAAATGGAATGGTGCAGTTCTGAGGATTACCAGTGAACTAGGTGTTGGTTCTTCCTGATATCCTAAAGTCAGTGGGTTTTGAATGCGTAACAGATGAAAATGGGCAATAGAAAGAATTTCCACAGCCCAGAAGCTCACTCTCTCTGCACTGCCACCCAGCCTGGTAGAGCTGCCTTCAGCACACTGCTCTGTTTGGGTCCCACCACAGAGGGTTCCTGAACCTTCTTTCTCCTGTCTTTGAGCTGGCTATGACACTTTCTCCTCCTTGAAGTCTTTGCCTGTACCTGAACTTGCTGGCACACTGGCGTGTCTCACTCCAGAGCAAAGCTGGGGCAGCTGTCTCTTTGGGGAACTCAGAAGTGTTCTTGGGTTAAGGGAAAAAAAAAACAAACCCAAGGAATAAAAAAAAAAACCACAAAATGTTGCACAGATTTTTCCTGCAGATCTGGTGTAACACCACCCAAGAACTCAGGAATATTTTAAGACTTCCATTCCTTTAAGCATATATTTTTCTCCAGCCTTGTGGACAATTTACACTTTCTGTCTTCAGGGAGATCTGCAAATGAAGCAAACAGACACTCAGGCTCCAGAAGAGTTATACTTTGCTTTATAAACATACAGCCCTGCACAAAGCACTAAAACATCTGTGCATGTTCTCCTGCAATACATCACCCAAGAATCCTCCAAAGAGCCTAGGACTTCTGTTTCTGTATACAACTACTTCTCTATTTCTTCAGTAATACCATATTTGTATATAATTACTTTTTTTTTTTTTTTTTGTCTCTCTCCTTTCACTTTTCTCTCATCTGGAATGCACACTTTTGTTTGTAACTGCCCCGGTCCATTTCTCTCAAGTTGCATGGGAGCCTTAGAGTCTGTGTCCAGCTTACAGGTCCTGTGAGCACTTTCCAAGTCCTCTGTTTGTATGTGAAGCCTGGCTATAAGCTTTAACTTGAATAGGGCCAAGAAGGGTGTCCTCCCTGCTCCAAACTGAGGAGCAAGCCCACATACTGTGGCCAGACAGGAACCATGGCTAAGGGCATTCCCCCTTGCAGCACACAGACGCTATGTCCCTGATGCTATGTCCTTTGTTTTATTCTGTCCAGTTTTTCCACCTTCTAAATTTTAGTACCTCTGGGGGACTGGAGAAAAATAATTTTATTTTCCATCTGCTTTGGCTCTTTTCATTTTTAAGCAGTCTGACTGCACTTTCATGTGCCAAGATGCAACATTTTCATTCATCCAAATAGCATTTATAACTGTACCTTAATTTATTAAATTATTTAAATGAACATGGAGGATACTTAAGTTTATAGAAACTGGAGGACACAGGAATTTCAGGACACATAAATTAAAGCCTGTATAACCTTGAGGAGGATATTCTGGTTCACTAGGAGTTTAAATACTGGGAATACCTATGCCAAATTAAGACCACACTTACACTGGGAGAAGGACGATCACATTAAACTGAAATGTGTGTCTTGGGTCATACCATGATTATTTTAAAATTTTCTTATTTTTTTAAACAGTTCTGCACTTTGATTTTGCAATAGGTGGAATGCCAGCCAGGAAGTTTTCTGTTCATCAGAGATAATTGGTCTGATTTTTGCAGTTTTATATTTGTCTACAGAAGAGAGAAATAATTTATACACTATCAATTTTGTATTCCATGGCTGTTGTGTGCAGACCTGATGCTGGTGTCATGTAGCCTGCAAGTCTTGTGGCATGACTCTTTTAACTACTGAAAAAAATCCTCCCTTTTAAGATACTAGGTAGTAATTCTACATGGCAAATACTGTTTGCCTTCTTTCTTCTGTAAAGGAAGTAGCACTCTGAATTACAGCGTAGATGAAAGAGTTTCTCCATATATTGCATACTGAAAGATCTGTGCTTAAGACTGCTAAGTAGGTGCTTTAGAAAGAGTTCAAACACAGCTCTTCCTGCAAAATGCTCCTGAACTTGCCAGTGTGTAACATCATTAAATTCACTAAAAATAAGATGCCCTCAGGCCTGGTAAGAGCAATTGCTTCTTAATTAGGCTCCTGGGAAAGGAGCTTGCTTTTATAGGAAGTCACTTCTTTTGAAAAATGAGCTTTACAAGAAGAACAGAGTTCTGAACTTCATAGGTGGACACCTGTAATCCCTCCCTTCTCACAGGGGAGGAGTTTTCCTGAAGTATTTCCAAAAGCAGAATGTCATGTCATAAAAGTGTTGCAAAGTTACCTTGAAACTTGGGCAAAAGATTTCACTGCCTAGGAATTGATTTTGAAAACATTAGAGACAGATGCTAAGAGAATGAAACACTAAGTAAAAACTGAAGGACATTCTTTGAAAGCAATTCAGATCCTATCTTGAAAACTTTATAATCCTTTCCAAAGCAGAAAGTTTTTTAAAATATACCAGGGATTTGGAAATCTATAAATAGTGCTTTATGCTGATGGACATTGTTAAGCTTAAGCAGTGTTGCAAAATTCAACTGTTTCAAAGCTTTGCTGAAAAATCTTTGCAGTAGAAAAAACTTAGAGGAAACTTCAACATGTAAACAGAATTAGGCCTTAATTTGTATTCACAAACAGCAAAAACCAAACAGGTTTTGTTTAATTTGAAAAAGGACAGTATTTACTCTTTGCAATGTAGACAGAAATATGGATCTAGACCTACCTCAGGATCAAGAATACCTAGTCCAAGCTCAGAGGAGCCTTTTCTGAACTGCACTTACACCACCTTCAGAGAAAGAGCATACACACTAATGTCTCAGGGAAATAACCTTATCTGGTTTCCCTCCGGCATGTTTATTTGTTATTTCTTTCCTTAGAATCTGTTTTAGATTAAATGACTTGTTCAAGTCTTTGTGCCATAAGCTGCCCAAAATACTCCACATCTGCTCTCCCTGCGCTTAGTGATTAATAACATCCCCTGACCTGCATGCCAAAATACGCATGGCCAGACCCAGGACTTTCTGAGCTAAGCAGGATCTTGCTGTCGTGGTGACCAGTGGTATCATAGCACTAGTGGTCAGCACACTCATGCAGTCCTTCTCCTGGCTTGGGGTGCGCTGTGGGAGCAGGAACATGCCCACTGTGCTGCACTTTCAAAGGCACAGAGCTCCCCTAGAGTCTTATGAGAGTCTCACAAACTAAGCCTGTGGCCTACATAAACCTGTTTTTTTCAGGCAATGCCCAGAAAAGCGTGCTGGTGACAACATGGGAGAGGTCTTGCATATCAAATGACAGTCTGGGCATGGATGCAGGCAATTAAGCAAAGATACACACATTTGCATCCTGCTGTAGTAAAAAAAAAAGGAGGTTTACAGAATTCAGGATGGAATATGTCATGCCTTGAAAGTTCATTTTTCTCTTTAGTTACTATAGAAAGAGTATAGATGAGTAGACTGAATTAAAGCTTCATTTTTGTGTGACTGATGCTTGGTAATGTGAGCTCCATCATGAATGAGAACATTGAACGGTTATGACTGATTTGCAGAGATGCTGTGAGAATGATTTGGGTAGAAGAAAATATGGGAGATATCAATGACATCTTGAGGTGGAATATGGATATCAAATAAATTGTTCCTGTGATGAATGCTGAGATTGCTGACTTAAATCTAAAAAGGAGAAAACCTCCATTTTCTTCAGTTTTTGTCCCATACCAGTTAAAAGCTGTCCTGTTTGCTGCTGGACTAGAAGTCATGAACAGGAATAATGAAGCCCAAATGAAAAGTCTGAAGCACCATGTTGCCATATACCACAGCCTTTTCCTTATTCTCCTGCTGTACAACTTAAGGCAGAAAACAGATGAAAGAAAAACCTTTGGGAGATACTAATAACTTCAAAGGTTTCCTTTACAGTTAGACTTGCAAGAATTTCATCATAAGGCTGAATTTGACTCTATTCCTTCAGAGAGAAGACATTTCAGCTTTTATAAAAGAAATACATAGTTTTGAGGTACTGTGTAGTTCAGTCTTGCAGATGGAATGAAATAAACAGGATAATGAATATTTTGTGAAAGCATAGGTCTTTACTGTAGGCCCTCATAATTTCCAGTGTTCATTCATATCCTGAATTTTGGCCTCATGCTGGGATGAAACTTATAAAACCATCGCCTTTAATATTTATATGCTACCGTGGAAAGGCAGCCTGGGTATGCAGGAAGCTAAGATGTGCTCCAGTAACTCTAGGCTGAGGAGTACATATAGAACTTTGACTTTGCTCATTAAGAAACGAAATCCAGGTCTTCAAATCAAAATAATATGCTAGAAGGCATTGATTTTGCTGTTAAGGTCATCATAAGAATCACTTAAGGTTCATACCTCCAATAAATGCTGTTCTGGATTAATAAAAGACTGGAAAGGAAACTGATCTGTGGAGTGTAGAAGGTTTTCCCGCTGGTTCCTCTGGCAATCTAGAGATCAGTTTTCCTAAAGGACTATTTGATTTTGCAGAACTTGCCATGTCCTCCTTTTAAAATTGACCTGCCTCTGTGACCTTCAGAGGTTCAATTTGCCCTTCTGCCTCTTCACATAGTCTTGTTAATTCTTCCTTTTCTACAGTTCTGAGATAGAGGTGAAAATATGCTACTTTTAGCATAGTTAATAATTAGACTTATAGTCAACAGAGGAAAGTTTGATTTTATAGGGAAAGTGTGAATTTTTTTAAGTGTTAGACTTTTGTTTATGAAGGAAGTTCTTAGCACAGGTCAGGTAACTGCAGGAGTTCCCATTGGGTTCATGGATTATGAAGAGAATTGAGAGAGAATAGCTCATATTCAAATTGCTATATTAGACATATTTCTGGTTAGGTGAACTGAATCTCACCTGTGTAGATTACACCTGCTGCATCTTGGCAGCTTGCAGTCTGTAGATGCAGCTGCAGCTGAAATACTGCTTCTTTCTGCTAATGCCATCTACTTTTCATGTGTTTTATGGTTATTTAATAATGTTGTAGTTTGATGCCATGTTGTAGTTAATGCACACAGTGTATTTTAACTGGGCTAAAGGAATTTTTCTGCATTTTAATTTCTCTCATACAATCAGTATCCACTCAAGTTATTTCTTCCTACCTTCTTTGATTTTTGTAACAGTACCACTGGAGCAACTCCCATCACCACTGGCACAGATATTCTGTTGTCTCTCAGTAGGGTCTCAGAACACTTAAAGCCTGAATTTCTATATATTATATGAATGAATGTGATGATTGTTGTCCAAACACCTCATCATTGCTCAGTCCCACTGAAACAATTAGTAACATAATTAATGACTATATTTGAGAACAGGGGATACCTGTTATAGCTTGGATTAACTTAGGATCTGCCAAAATAGTGCATTATAATGGTCTGCACTTGTACTGAATGTGGCTGCTTGAAGAAGTAAAAGATGCTTTGTGAGCTACTTATGAAATGTTAGGCTCATACAGCAAACTTCTTTATAGCATTTTCATTTTGAGATTTACCACCTAAAATAAAAAGATTAAGTTCCTTATCCCCATATTTGCTGAAGTATCTATGAAAATCTTCACTGTCTGCAGATGCTTGATTGCTTTAAAAAGCTTCTTTTTGAGTAAGACCTTGTTGTCAGTAAGTTTCACAGGTTTCCCTGTTTCCTAATCCATAAGGATGCCGATTTTGGTTTTCCTCTTGCTCTCTCACCCTCCACCACTGTGGAAAGCCCACTTGTATCCCCTCAAGTGCCATGAAACCATCTCTGCTGCAGTCTGGACAAGCTCAGCTCTCCCATCCTGTTTTCCCAGGTGCTCCAGCCCCCATCTTGCTGGCCCCAATGAGTTGGATCCAATTTATCAATCTCTGTCTTGCACTGAGGACCCTCAAAGTGGATGTCTGAGTCTAACAAGTGCTGAGTGGGGGTGATTGGCACTTCCCTGTCCTCTGTTCTTACATCCAGAATGTCATTTGCCTTCTTTGTTCCCAGGACTGATTGCTGGCCCATGTGACATCTCTTGCCCAGCAAGACCCCCGGGGTCTCTCCCAAAGAGCCACTCTTCAGGAAGTTGGCTGTATCAGTTCCAGAGAAATTCTTTCCCAGGGACAGGACTTTGCACGTGTCCTTACTGAATTTCATAAGCTTCATCCTGCCTGTTAAAGTCACTCAGGATGGCAGCCCAGCCCTGGAGCAAATGGACAATTGACCTATCTCCCCCGCTTGGTATCAACTGCAGGCTGGTGCAGGTGCAAATAATGTTATTATCAGGAAAAACACCTAACAAATTTTGTTATAAAAGACAGATGTATTTTAAAATTCTAGATTTTTTTTGATATACTGTGTTTTGAAAAGTGTTAACTGCTCAGTAAACATTTTATGCACCGAAAACGCTGTGTCTGTATTTTTGTGGGAAAAGGTAAACATGCATAGAAAACAGGCAGAAGAAGAGGCAGGTTAAGATAGAGAATAATGCTCTTCAGTGCAGGTTAAAAAATGACCCACAAACAAACTAGAAAAGTTAGTTTTCTCAGATAGAATAGTTAAGTCATGAACAGAAGAGCATTAAACTGCAATTAGCTAAAGCATTTAGCTTTAGCATTTAGCTTTCCCTGCTCATTATTTCTGTTTTCTTCACTCTCAAGCTCTTTAAGAGGAAACTGATATAATTGCAACTGCTGTTTGTTATTATTTCAGTTTTACAAAATAAAGTTTTATAGAGTATCTCCCAGCAGTAGGATAGTTTCAGGCTATTGGCAGATTACTCATATGTGATAAGAAACTATTTTGTAATGATCTTCTCTTCAGCTAAACATAGCATATACACTTTGTACACTGTGTCTGTAAACAGGGTGTGGAGCACAGAGAAATTGTTTAATATTCCAAATTTCCTTGCCAACTTAAAATTACAGTGATTATGAACACATACTTACTTAAGCAGAAATAAATATTTCTGGTGATTAAAATAGCAGAAAGGGGGGAGACTACAAGCAGGGTTTGATGCATATGGAAACTCAATTCAATTGGAAGAAACATCTGTTACTCCATAAAAAGAAGGGTAAGAAATCAAGACATGGCTAAAGAATATCTAAGTCTGGTTATTCTATCTAAACTTTATGTTTATGATACATGTATATAATTACCCATATATGTCAGTGGAAAACGCACACAAAAAATTTGAGCAGCATAATATATCTTTCCTCAAACATGACCCTTTTTTTAATGAAGAGAAACCTTTAGCAAACATTTGATATGCAATTCTTACATATTTGCTTTCCAAAGTAATCCTATATTCTGGTCATCTGTGTGTAGCAGGAGTATCCTGTAGTTTTTATCCTGAACTGGAAGGCAATCTCACTTTTATTTCCAACTTATTTTTAAAACCACTGTTGAACAGGCTGTAAGGGACAATGGCATAAATTATTTTATGTTAAATGGGTACTAAGTGTTACAACCCTTATGAGGGATATAATAAATATATATGCAGCCCTGTGAGTAATTTGGAGATGAAAACAATAGTACATAAGTACCCTTCAGAGGAAGGTGAAGAATGTACAAAAGACATGCTGTTAAAGGTAGGTTTTCTTCCTAAAAAAGACAGCAACTTTTGAATTTTCAGGCCCATTTTTGGTATGTATTCCATTTTGATTGTAAACAAAGAAGCCTGATTGATATGAGTATCATTTAACCCATTAAAAATACACAAACTGCACTCGGACTTATTTATGTCTCTTACCTGAAAAAAATAGTAGTGAGTACTCCATTGTAATAGTTCTAATACAAATTATATATTAGGTTTTCACAGGAAACCTGTTGAGCGAGACAGGACTAAAACTAGACCCATTTCTCCCTCCAGCTACTTCTTTCAATGTATTTAATATATCTGATTGCAGTAGAAATTTCAGGTTAGAATTGCCACAGAGTGACCCCTGCAATTATGTTTTTTATGTTTATTTCCAAGCTGTGCTTTGAAAAAGGTTCTGAGTAGGACTCATTAGAATTGAATGTTTGAATTCCTGAGTATTTTAGGTGAAAAATCTTCAGCCTACTATTTCAGGTTTCAGTTTAAAAATGGTATCTCTGCCCCATGTATGACACTCTGTGAAATGAAGTGTGACACTTCAGTTTTTTTGTTACCTCTAGAAGTTCAGAAAGTTAATGACTGGTGCATATTCATGAATTCTGGATGAAGGATGCAAAGCAGGGATGTGACATCAGTGCACCACATTTTCCCTTAAAAACTGTCACTGAAACAACACCCTGACTTTATATCCATGAACATCATTTAGGCTAAAACTTCCAGTTTCTCAGTTTCATAATGAACGACAGCATAAGGTTTAGCTACTGATAGTTGGAAGACACCTGTTGGAGCTGCCCAGGAATCAGGTTATTAATCTCTTTTCTCTGGCACTTTAGAATTGGAGGAATTAATGTTTTGACTTCTGTGCTACCAAATTGATCTGCAAATCATATTCCATCTCAAATGGTTATGAATTAAGGATAAGTGACTGTAAGACAATTACTCTAGGGTTCACCCTCTGTAAAAATTACTGTTCACATCTAAAGCAGGCATACAGTATCTACTGAGGACCAACAGAAGCTGGCTGTATAGAGAATGACTTCTTGAAAGCAGAAGGTATTTGCTTCCTGCTGCAATTGGATGGATGCATTATCACTCTTCAGGATTCAGCAGTGTTGGGATACCAGTCTAGAAAGTTTTCCTGAACTGTAGAGTATACAACACTTCAACTAATTATTAATTTTAATATAAGATTTTTGAGGGCCTGACTGGAAAACATTTGGACAATTCCAGTGACTTGAGAGTTAAAGAAGGCTTTAGAGGAGGCTTTTGTATAGCATTGTAAGTAGCTGCAAAGTTTCCTGGATTCTTCATTTGTTAAGAATAAAAATTCTGTTATGCAGTTTATAGAAACTGGTCTTTTTCTTGAAATCCAAGTTCAACTTCCCTTCAATGGTACTATGTATTAATTCCCAATTAATGGAAACTCCAGTAAAGCTTGTTATGCTAAGTGTAAATCAGTGAAAAGGGATGAAAAGTTGGTAACAGTTGGTCAGGCAATCACTGTGTAGCTAGAAATATTAGGAGCAATAAGAAACTATAATTTAATTACAAAAAAAAAACCCAAAAAAACCAAAACCCAAAGTCTTATTAATGGCAAACTGTCAGTCATCTGCAAAAACGGCTTTAATATTCAGAACAGAATATATTTTACTTCTTTAAAGAAGCAGCATAAGGCATTCCAGTCTTAAACGATTGAAAGCAAAATATCTTTTCCTGCATATGTATCTAGGAAGAATATAAAAATCGAATATACTACTACTAATGCATCTTAAAATTCACATTACAAAGTCAAAAACTCAGAATCTAGTTTATCACATGGAAGAGATTTCCTCTGGAGTTTTATTGCTGTGTATCATCATCTCAAAGAGTATCAAATAGATCTGAGTGCAGCAATTTTTAGACACTTTGAGTAGGGCCTGCCTTTTAATCCTATTGGCATTGAATATTTATGGAGTAGGTTGCTCTCTGGTGTGCACAGTTTCGTGATCTACCCAGACAATACTTGGGAGCAAGCTATGAGCAGTACTTTGTATTTCTAGTCCAATTGCTGCTCCTCAGCTGAGACAAGAGAAATTCCCTTCTTCCCTGTGTGCATCTGACTCACTCAAGGGCCCAGCCTGAAGTTCTGAAGTGTGATGTATCACTCTTGTTGCAGTCTCTATTTTAATGTCCTCATATACCCTGGTGAAGTTCAGCTAGGCCAAGTGAAGGTTCTGCATCTGGGTCAGGGCAATCCCCAGTATTAATACAGACTGGTGAATGAATGGATTGAGACCATCCCTGTGAAGAAGGATTTGGGAATATTAGTAGATGAAAACTTAGACATGAGCCATTAATGTGTACCTGCAGCCAAAGACAGGCAACCATAGTCTGGGATGCATCAAAAGAAAATGTAGCGAGCTGGTCAAGGCAGATGACTCCTGCTCTGCTCTGGTGAGACCCCACTGCAGTGCTGCATCCAGCTCTGGTGCCCTAAGCAAAGAAAGGTCATGGATGTCTTGGAGTGAGTCCAGAGGAGGGCCACAAAAATGACCAGAGGGCTGGAGCACGTCTCCTGTGAAGGCTGAGAGAGTTGGGTTGTTCCACCTAGAAAAGAGAAGATCTTGTTGTGACCTTTGATGTATAAATGGGGCTTATAAGAAAGATGGAGAGAGACATTTTGCCAAGGCCTATTTTACAGGACAACAGTCATTGGTTGTGAACCAAAAGTGACTGTGTTTGATATAAGGAAGAAATTCTTCACAATTAAGATGTTGAGACACTGAAACAGGAAGAACTGTGGATGCCCCATCCCTGGAAGTGTTTAAGGCCAGGTTGGATGAGGGTCTGAGCAAACTGGTCTAGTGGAAGGTGTCTCTGTCCATGGCAGGGGAGTTGAAACTAGGTAATCTTGAAGCATCCCAACCAAAACCATTGCATGATTTTATGACTCCATACAAGTGGAACAAATGCAAATGCCATGGACAATCTGAATTACAAGAACTTCTGGAACTTTTGGAAGATTTGTCAAATCTGGTTTTGAAGAAGGATGGAACCAAGGTTAAAGTTTGGCGGAAGGTACTCATAATGAAAATTTCAGTTTAAATGCTTAGTTGAGGAAGACCCTAGAAGTGACTGAAAACAGGGTTACAGAATGATAAATCATTAGACAGGCCTGTCAGGACTCATCACATCCAGTTCAAACTACCAGGTCAGTCTAAGCAGTTGTAGTCCTTCCCCTGCTTCTCCAGTATTGCTGTCAGATGAACTCCATAGGGACAAGCACTTTTAAAGAGTAATGCCATAACTGTAGTTTTTATTTTTGTATAAAGATGAATATGAGGCAGCTTCAGTCCCATTTTTCTGGTAGTACAGTACATTCAGTGTGTGGAATTTAGCTGTTAAATTACAGCTATGGAAATTTCCAAGGGGGAAGAAGCTAACAAAGTAAGTAGCTTTGTCTGAACACTGCAGGAACAGTATGTATGATCCCACATCTATGCAACCAACTTTAGTGGAAAAGCAATTCTGAAATTGGGACATTCAACAAGGAGCAGAATTTGTATTTAATTTTTGTATTTGACATCATAGACCCAGGTCTTTCTGTAGTAAGCCCTTTGAGTCTATTCCTACTGATGTTTATTCATGATTTTAAAGAATGACAATGGATTTCTGCTAATGCTTCCTTCCAATTTAGAGCATTTTTAAACATCTGTTTCTACCAGACTGTCTTTTTAACTTCTGATACTTCTTCTCACTGTGCTTGTTTGTCTTTTTGCCCAGTTTCAAATTTTTCACCAGCCGTTGATATATTCTTGCCCACCCATTTATCTTTGGAAAAACAAGCTCCTAAACTGCAGGGCATTGGTAGTGTCTGCTGCTTGTGGACAGACATCCTGAGCTATGGCAAACAGGCAGACAGCAGTATTGATTGCTCCTGCGTGTTTTGTTCTATATACAAGTACCATCAGGAGCTTTCAAAGGTGTTGAAGGAGCTCTAATGGCTGTCTCAGCTCGGGAGAAACCTTCAGCTTCTTTTCTGTATTTACATCCTCCGGCACAATCATCCAGAAGGGTTAAGGTGGCAAACTTCACAATGGGCTTGCAGCAGATTAAGTTTGATGGTGGGAAGTATTTGTTCAACCTGTTCTAGGTTCATGCTCTGGATACATTTACATGTAAATTTCAGGTACTATTTGCATTGAGATGCTATTTTCAGTTTATCAAGACTGGAAATTAATCTGAGAAGATCCAGGCCTACTACTTAGTAGATTCTCTGCAGAGAGATGAATCAGCTAAATTTATTCTCCGAATAGCTCCTTTCTCAGTGCTTGCTTTCTTCTCACCCTAGTCTTTGCTTAAGCATTTTCTGGCATTCCTGTAGTGCTGTGTGCAGAATGAAAGCCAGATTAGTTATGTCACAAAACCTCTGCTAATCCTTGAGGTCTGCTTGGGCTCATGTTAATGGATTTTGTGTGAGAATGTAACCGATGTGTGAGCAAACAGATGCTGTAAATAAAGCTGCAGGCCTTGAGGGCTGCAGTGTTTCTCAGGCTGCCTTTTGCCAGAGCCAGAGGGCTTCTGCAATTCATTTTGCTCCCACTTCCTCCTGGGGCCAAACTCTTTTTAAAGCAAATCAGGATAAGAGAGCAGTAAGGCCTGCCTGAAGAGACCAGAGGGGTCTGTCTGCTGAACTTCATGGCTGCGGGTAGGGAATGCAGAGTAAGACATCCTGCATGGTAGAGAGAGACATCAATTCTTATTTGAAAATAGGTGACAAAGGTGCAGGCAAAAGTCTGTAGCAATAGCATCTATTTGTAAATTATACCAGGAAGAGCTACCCACTAATGAGAAGTTGGATAGTCTTCACTGTTTTTTATGGTGATGTTTTGCTTTTTCTAATTCTCTTCCTGATATAATTTTCTAGCATATCAAATACTAATTATGGATTATAATTACGTGGTGCTACTCTTACCCAACAGCAAACTCAGCCAGGATAGTATAAAATGAAGCTGCAAGCAATTTCTCATTTAGGAAAATGCAATTTTTTGTGTTACTGCTGTGGGAGAATGCTGTCATATCCAGGCTGATGCCATACATTGTTCTAGGCAATCTTCTTTGGTTATTAGGTGATAAACCACTGTGCTGTTGCTTCTCGGGTTTTCACTGTACCTGTTTGCAGACTCAGGTAATTATGCTCTTTTGTCTAATTGCTTATTTATGGATGTTTTGTTCACATGTTTTAAGCAATGCTGTTTGATTGCAGCCCTAATGGCAGGGTTCCCTCTCATTATCACACCATAACTCCGGGTTTGTCTGATTGCTGCAGGTGGAAACAATAGGTGATGCGTACTGCGTTGCAGCAGGGCTCCATAAGAAAAGCCTTAGTCATGCCAAAGCCATTGCCCTGATGGCACTGAAGATGATGGAGCTTTCAGAAGAGGTTCTTACTCCAGATGGAAGCCCAATTAAGGTAAACCCTTCGCTCTTTACTCTCACCTAGTCGGTGATGAATGGACCTGCTTCATTTTGTTGTGTTCTGTGCCAGAGAGTTTAGACTTGCATCACTATGTCTGCAGCTCTGATGGGCCACAGGCTCCTTCTCCAAATTGGTGTAAACCTGCATAAAAGAACAATCTGTGGACTGCCTGCTCTTTCTCACTGTTAATGTGCTTCCTTCTCATGCTATGCCATTTCCGTTCCCTACTTTGGTACAGCGGGGGAAAAACCAGATGTCCTTTTGTAACATTTTCAAGTTCCTCTGCTGTTCTGCTTCTTTTGGTCCTATACCAACATATTCAAAAGAATACCATTCTGAAAAATTATGTTGGACTGTGCATCCTGAAGAAAATTCTATTAAAGCTTCATGTGAACATTCATTGAACACAAAATAAGCATTAAAAGACTGACGATACCAGAAGACATAGCATTTTCAGTTTCGATATAAAACTATTTCAAACAGATGTTAATTTAATCCTACTAAAAGATATATTTTTTGATTGATTTTATTTGCTTTTCCAGTAACTACAGGCAATTATATGTGCTAACTACACTGGTATGTGCTGGGAGAGCTGTCTTCCAGAGCCTCTTCATATTTTCACTTTCTTTTGAGTCATTGCTTCAATTGTAGGGAAATTTTGAAGGTATATGTTTTACTCTTAAGACTCACTTTTTGTGACTGTTTTCATTAAGACACATTATTTCTCAGAAAAATCCTCTTTTATTACTGTCTCCATAAGAAAACCTGTAAAAGAAAGACATAAAGACATTGTAAAGGAAATATGTATAGAATAAAATGCTGGGAATAACCAAATATTTTCAAAGAGTGCTAATAAACCTCCTTTAGAATTCAGACAAAAAAAGTTTATCATACTTAAACTGAAAGTAGAGGTACTGAGAAGTTCATCATAATTTCTTAATTGCTCTGTCTTCAATTTTAGGTGTAATAGATTTCAGGGCACGAGGAATGGTGATATTGTAGAATACCTAACTTGGAAGCTGTGCTTAAAAATAAAGCTTATATTTCATAGAGGCGTATTCTGATTTGTTTTAAAGTTTATTAAGGTTAGGGTTCCTCTCATGTGGCTATCTTTACCCTGTAAACTACTGCAATAAGGACTTTTGGAGAAGTCTACTTTAGTTTGTCCTAGTTTAGATGTCTACTCTAGGACATGATGAATCACTCCCTAAAAATGTGTGCTTTTTTAGTTGTCTGTAATGGAGATCTATGTACTTAACCTAAATGTGGATGTCTATGCTGTGAGCTTCTACACTCTGTCACATGAGTCCTCCTACAAGTGGCAAGAAATGCATAATTTTTCCTAGTGACTATGTCAATGATCATCATAATTAAAAACATACTCATAATTTCTAAATTCAGTTGGCATGACTTTTGCCTTCCAGACAATGTTAAATTGGCTAGAGTGATCCCTATTTTTGTTAGTTAGCAGTTTTTCACTTTAAAAAAAACCATGAAGGGCCCCATTGTGCCACAGATTCCCATTAGCAAATGTTTCATGTGCATTAAAATGTCTTAAAGCAGCATCAGGGGAAGTTCAGATTGGATTTAAGGGAGATGTGGTCAAGCACTTGAACGAGGTTCTCAGGAAAGTCATCATGGCCCCAAGCCTGTATGTGTTTAAGTGCTTGGACAGCTCTTAAATACATGACTTAACTTTTAGGTTGCCTGGTGTGAAGGTTTATGGAATATATATATTTTCTAAATTACTTTGATGAATGTATTTTGTTATCATCTCAAGGCTGAATTCACCAGAATGCAAGGATTTACTTTTTGTGGTTCTTGAAATGTTCATCCCTGTGATAGCAGTAAATATCTTATTAAGTGACACTTCAAGTTAAGATGAAAAAGTAAATGAATAAATTTTAAAAATACCATATCACATAAACAGGAATTTAGGATAAGATTTTCACCTATCAAGTGCATTAGTAGATGACGAAATGAGGCTTGTTATCTGGGTACACAGTTATCATATGAAGGTGTTCATGGTAGTGATCACAAAAATAACTTCTTTGTACGACCATGTAGACTTTATGAAAAATCTGCCCCTTAGAGCAATGCTAGTGTTGGCAGTGAGCAGTGATGTGTTGGATGGAACCCTGGATGCTGAGAATTTTAAACTTTCTGTGCTGAAAGGCACAGACCCACAAGAGAGCACTGCATTTGACCTGAGGCTGTGGAGAAGGCTTCCAAAATTGATTCATAGCACTGGGATTACAGGTATGTAGTTGGTTAGAAGTGTGTAATATCACAGAGTGGAAAACTTAGAGTTTGGGGTTTTAGAATATAAATATGAAGCAAGATGGAGGTTTTAGGGAGGAGGCAGGTAATTCTTCTTTACTTTCTTCTTCCTTCTTCTTCATGGGTTTGGGTGATGTTTTGTAATTGGACAGAAAAGTCCACATTGTGGGCTTCAAGGGATCAGTTATTGGGTTAAAGGGGCAAATAATCTAGGTGTCATTTCTTAATTGGATAGTTTAGTCTTAAAAGACCTTGTAACAAGAGATAGCCATTTTGTGCCTTCATAATGAAAGGCTACAGAACTCATGGTTGTGAGGCTGTTTCACTGATAAGAAATAATAAACACCTGAGTCCAAACATGAACTACTGTCTCATGTGCCTTCAATCCTGAGCCCAACAGGGATAGAAAAAAACAAGCAGAGGACCCATATGATGGATGTCAGGATGGTGGCCAGGTGTACCAAGCAGGTCTGGTTTATGTCCAGATGATGCTCCCTGCTCTGAGTCAGAGCTCATAGCACGCTGATGAGAGCACCGTGGTGTGCAGCTGACACCTACTCAGGCATTTGGCACTTCCAAGAGAGCCAGAGGCAGCACAAATGCATGAGAAAGATGGGGAAGTCTGTGCCAGCACTCCTTAAACCTGTGTGAGCAGCCTGGAACTTGAAGGGTAATGAGAAACTGTTATTTTGCAGAAAGGGAGAGCGAGCTGTATTACAGCAGAACACACAAATCCTACCATCAGTGTTGTAACACAAACTGCCCTCTTAGAAAGAAATATTTGTAACAGAAAATGGGCTGATCCTTCCCTTGTGAGTGATGGAGGAGGCTTCAGGTCCCTGTGTGATTTTTTAAAACTCAGTTCTACTAGAGGCAAAATCCTGTTACTTTAGAATGAGCTAAGGCCTTAGTACAAAAGAGGGACTTTTGCTTCAGACACTGCATGTAGAATTTGATATACATTTTTATCCTTTCAGCATAAAATTTTACTTTGGAAGCACTCTTTTGATTTATATTCTGTACAACTATTTATATGTAGTGCTTTATGACTATAGTCTGAAAATATTGATTTAAAATTGCCTCCTACATTTAAGTGAGTGTTACTTGGGTATAGGATGTGCTTCGTACTTTACTACATTTTTTTAGACAAAGTGGCATTACATTAATGTTAATAGCTAGAGAAAATACTGTAACTGAAATTCTCCAGGGCATTGACCTTCAGTGAAAGGTTGCAGTGCAGATGTGGAATTCCAAGAGAACATTATTACTTGGATAACTTTTTATCATGCTTCAAAGCTTACCTAATTAATCAATGCGTGGTATATATCCCAAAGAAAGAGAAAGATCTCCTTTTCATTTTTTTTTTTTTCAAAAGGGCTGCTGTGACAGAACATACCTAGTTTCCACTAATGAGATTTCCTGAGAGAAAATTATCTACTTATTTTTGTGGTTTGTGAAGGTTTATGTAATAGGGTCATGAAGAGATAAGAACTGGGAACTCAGAGGAAAAGTAAACTATTTACATGAAGCTGCTGAAATTAACTACAATTATTTAGATAAATTGTGTGCAGGTGTTCTTGTCTAGAACATTATGGTTGAGCCCTACCACAGCAATTCAAAACACACTGCAAGATGTTTTGCTACAGCAGAAAAATTTCGTCTATATTTGAAATTATGTTACCATAACATGAGAATTAGACCTGTAAATGCTGTAATCCCAAGCTGAAGTAAATAGATGCCCCTACCTTTCTTTTTGCTCACTTTCTCATGACTAGTTTGTGAAATACTCTAAACAGAGTAGTGCAGAACATTTCTAGCTGATAGCTTTAATGTGATTAATTTATTCTAAAGGTGAGGTCACTTGCATTTGCATGGCACATAATCTTGTACTTGGATCAGTTGTTTCTTTATTATCACTTGAAGCTTCTAACCTTCAGATATGCATTGCCAAAGCTATTTTATTATTGGATTTGTAGGCTGCACTCAAACAGAGTAGGCATTAACATCATCTAATTTCAAACACTGACAGTGTGAACAGGTATGGCTAAACTTGTTACTGTAGCTCCTTCTTAAATGAAGAGAGTAAATTTAGTCTGTATTAATCTGAAATACTTGCAGTGTCTAATTTATAATGAAATATATGAATTGATATTTGTCAGATAAGTCCTACCTCAGGAGTGAACAGGTTAATGACCTCTCAGGATGGATGATCCTACTGGGAAGAGCTGAACTGAAACGGAGGTTCACAACTTTGATCAGTCACAGTTCTTCTATTTGAATTTTAGATGTGATCCAGACTTTCTATACTTCAGCTTTCCATAGATAGGTGACAAATAAAGCTTTATGGGTAGAACCATTAGTTTAGCATGTCTAAGATGTATGACCTTACAGCCGTGCAGCTGCATTAGTTTTGGTTTATGTTGTCTATTTAAATACCTGTGGTCATGATGACTGAAACAGTGAAAGCCTGAGTTTGATAAACCTCTAATCTCTGCTTGCCAAGTGGTAAATTTTAACTAGCATGAGCTCTGACTTGTCAGTAAGGGCACAGAAGAGTCAAAAGGGCTCTGTAGATTGTAATGGCTTATGGCCACAGTGAGCGACACGCTTTCCTAAATAGCATGGAGATGGGGAATGAATTTTAGAGTGCATGCCATCTTCTGCTGGTTCATTAAGTATTTCCCTTTGTATTTCAGTAATATGTCACTTGGGTCCAGGACCCACGTAGGAAGTGCCAACATTTGTTTGTATAAATGGGATTTATATTTTTTAAGTGAAGGGGCCATTCCCAAAAACAATGAGAGAGAGCAGCAGGTGTTGTCTGTGTAATCCTTTTCAGTGTTCCTTCCTTGCTTATTATTCAGGTTGTGGTGTGTTGTTTTTATAACAATTCAATGGTTCTATCCAAAAGTACATCTTTACATAAGCAGCAAAAGGTTGTCTGGTTTGTTTTAAGTTGTGAAGGGCTGACTGCTGATGCAGGCATTCTCATCAGCCCTGTGTGAGAAGCTGCTGCGTTCCTGCAATGCTCCTTGCTCCATCTGTGGTCTCCTAGCAACTTTGCCTTGTACCTAATGTCTATATCAGACTCTGGAAGGTATAGAATATCCTACTTCAGCTGCAGAACTGGAAAATAGAAATATCCTTCTGTTGAAAGGAAAAAAAATCAGAAACAGTTCCACAAAAGAAGCCTTTGCATTAAGAGACTTTCAAGAGCTTGTAGTTTGAGAGGTTTACCAGCATTAGAGCATCATGACAGTTTTGGGGACCATTCAGAGCTGCACATCAGGGAAGCTTGGTACCTTTTCTTTACAGCATTCTTGGGAGATGGTGAGACAAAGTCAGCCCTGGTGATGATTCCCTGGACGTGGGAGAGTTCATGATTGCACTTCCTCAGTTTGGCCCAGTGCCTTTGGAAATGTAAAACGAGAGGAGCTGATTGAAGCACATTTCCCTGGGAGTGTGGGAAATGGCAAGTTTTGTTAGACTACTCTAAGGGAAAACTCACTTTCCTCAGCCCTACAGTCATTTTCACTCAACTGCTCTCTTTTGCATGATTTTAGTAATGATCTTTAAAAATCCCAAACCACACCCATTATTTGCAACTTCTTTTCTGTTGAAGTGACTTTGTCAAATACAGTTGTATTTTATAGCCACTGTAGGACAGTGTTTCTGCATGTGTTGCAGTAACAAGGCAAAGTGCGGTTTATAATGAAGAATCTCGTCTGAAAAATTAGACTGGCACTTTGTCTGCTGAAGAGGGAATGTTCCCAAAGGGTTGTTCATTCTTTCAAATGGCACACATTTAAATTCTTAGGTAGAGTCTGCTGTAGGTGCTAAAGGTAGATTTTCAAAGCTATGAGGACTTGATTTATAAGGATCCACCGTCTCAGGCAGAGGCATCATATTGGGATTGGCAACCTAGTGTAAGCCAAACTTGAGTAAACTAGAAAGCTATGGAGATCTCTTTTTAAATGTCTGCTGGGAGAGAGAGACCTAAAAGACAAGCAAGGGGCTAATTAATAACATGAGGATCAGCTGAGAAGAGGTTTTGTCATTAGACCCGGCCATTCTTCTCTCATGCCATGTGTTGTCTGACATTTCGTTTCTGGCACGTAGGAAGCACAAGTGCCATTCCAACTCTAGTTGACCCTGTGGCAGAGATAAAACTTGTTTGTAGAAACCAGGGTAGTTACCCAGGGCACCTTATGAACTTTCCCACTGTTTATTAGTTCACAGTGATTACTATATGTTCACAGCTCTTTGACTCACAGTATATAGATCTAGCTGCATATGGAAATGCCTGTAACTCAGTCACATTTCCTGTTCCTCAAAGGAGACTAAACCTTGCTGTGATGGCTGCACCTAGCTTTGTCCTGGTGCCTCACAGTGAGCAGATACTTTCATTTTCTTTTCTAGGTGCTCTAACTACATGCACAGGGAAAACCAGCAAGGATTTCAAGGTTTAGATCCCTGCAGGGAGCGCAGGATATGCAGCTGGGTTGTGGGGTTAGCTTTGAGGTCACGGTGTGACATCTCTCACGGTTCAGCAGTCACTCCAGACACGAACGCCTCCAACTAACACTCCAGATGTCTGGCTAGTAGTAGAACTGGTTGGGAATTTTCCATAGAAAACACTTTTTGGCTGAGAACACTTTATGATAAAAAACAAATTACTGGGCTTATCTACCAGCTTTTCTTAAATCACTGATCAAAACTCACTTCAGAGTACTAAATACCAATAATTACTGGGACAATGACCTGGGGAGGAAAAAACCCAGAACTTTAAAGAGAGTAAAGCATTAAACTTGTATGCTTTATGAGGAAAAAGATCTCTGCATTCTCATTTATCTAGGATGGAAGATATCCTATGATACAGTTTTGCCCCTGGGCTTGGATTGGGACATTTATTGCAGCTGCCAGAACTTCACATTCTGGCTCTAACTGTTACAGTCAGTGGAGGACTCCCATGCTGAAGCTGAAATTTTCTGTTATTATTATTGTACATTGACTCTTTATTCAGACAAATCCAAGCAATAATAACAATAGAAATGCAACCCTCCAGGTGAATAAATAATTAAATCTGTGGTGCATACAGCATTTCAAAGGTTTGATATTGTTGCATCTTTATGAAGGAAAGAATAGACAAAAATCTAAATTTAGAATTGCAGCATGTACAATGATGTTATATGTTTATTTATAATAGAGATATAAAATTTGAAATAATTAATGAATATTTAAAGAATTGGGCTTGGGAAGGTAGGGTAGCAGAGAGCTGAAATTTTATTTCTCCTAAGTCCTAAATATATGTTCTCTTCTTCCATTAGGTTTCCTGTCAAATAAAAAATAAAGGTCTGGTTTCCACTATACAACCAAGAGTATTTTTTCTTATCTCCTGAGATGGAGAAGAGATGAAAAACATTACACAAAAGTAAAAAAAATGTAGTGATATGAAAACACACAAACCTGCAAGGACTCACAGAAGATAAGCTGTAATACACTGAGAAACAGCACGGACTATACATAAAAATAGGGCTTGATTGGCTTTTATGCAGTAAGCATGACCAGAAAATGCTAGCCTTGAATTGCTGCCTCACTGGGTTAATAGGCACAGGTGATCCCAGAGGCCTCAGAGGGAGATGCAGAGATGAAAATGCCATGCCCTTTAAAGCTGTAGAGGTGGTTGCTACCTCAGTGTCTGTTTCCAGCTGCTGAGATGCTGTCAGGCAGCTGCTGCCCTGTGCTGTATTGCTTGAGCATCTGCCTCTCCCTTCACTGACTGAGCTGTCAGCCCCTGCTTTGTGGTCTGCCTGCTTGAAAATAAGGAAGCCTATTCTGTCCAGTGATGGTGATGTTTATTTGCTGTTGTAATCTCCGTTATGTACATTCTCTTTTCTAAACTGGACAATATGTTGCTTTGGAACTACCAGTAAATCACTTGACACCCAGTTTCTGTCTCTTTCAAGGGTCCCAACAGTTTAGTCACCTAATCCAAATGGTTTGCTTCATCTGGAGTCACAGTGTACCATAAATTGTAAGTTTTGGCAGTGAATAGGGCAAATCTACTTCATCCTGACCCTCCCCTAGAAGAAAGAGATGGCATTATACATGCTGCTGCCTTTCAGTGTGCAAAAGCAACACATCCTCCTGGATAATGCAGCTTGGGCATCTGTGGGCTAGATGACAGTGCTAACATAGCTCCTTCTTTCATCCAGATGCAGCCTGGAGAAAAAGATTCAAGAAAGAGCCTTTTCCCATCTACACCTTCTCCCCTCTCCCTTGTCTGCTACTGCATGAGTAGTTTTGGATAAGGTGCAGCTGGCAATATAAAAAGCAAAAAAAAAAAAATCAACAGAGCTGCCTACAGTGTTTTATACTATATGACGGATGTTACACATTTGAAGGGTGTTGTTCTCCTCTCCACAACCTATTAGTTCTCCCTTTAATTTTTCTGGGAGGATTATCGCACTGGTAGAAAGAGGCAAAGCTTTTTCATGTCGCAAGGAAGAGCACCTCGGTTGTCCTTCTCTTTCCTTACCCTGGATTACAGCAGAGCCCTGCCCTGAGTCACTGGGGAGCTGCCTGTGGGTCTCTCATGGAAATCAGTGTCTTTGTCAGCCCCACTGGGTAATCCTGTAGAAATGTTAACCTTTATGCATCCACAGTTACAGCATTTTTAGGAGCAGCTGGCAGCATCTGCTCTGCAAGTTTAAGAAGAAGAAAGTGCATTTGTTAATGGCAGTACTTGGCTTCTCCCATTCTCTCCAACATGCACAGTTCAGAGAGGAAAAGTCAAAGTCTGCAGTTTTAAGCACCAGTTAAAAAACCCTATGGCATAACTGTTGTCATTATTCTGAGCTAAACAGTGAGTCATTGCACTGTGCTATATTTGAGTGAACAGTTCAGATGAGGGGTGGATGCTGGAGGATTGTACTTGGCCTTCTGTTTGGAGCTGACAAGTTCAGCAACGTTGTTCAACAGTTTCAGAATAGTTTAGTTCCCTAAGGAAGAATGCATTTCCTGTCATAAAAAAATCCATAAACTAAATGTTTCATGGTATGTCAGCTTCCTTTCATATGAGACATGGAGTGTTTTGGAAAAAAATGCCAGTACTTCCAAGGGATTTGTGACAGCCTTTTCTGTTCAAATACCTCATTTAAATCTAAACTAGGGTAAAAGTAATTCAATGCAAATAATCCTCTTCAGAAACTTTATGTTGAATAATTTGAACTTCTCTTTAGCATAAAAATCTCCATGTTTATATTGGATTTTGGTTTTGCTTTAGTATTTTAAAGAGAGAGGAGACGAGAGGCAAAAGCATTAGTTTTGAATGGAGGAGGAGGGAAAACAAAGCACAAATAATCTGAAGATGTTCAGTCCTACCATGTGACCTATTTGCTTGCAGCAATAAAAAGAAAGGGGAAAGTGGTATAAGGAAAAGTGGATTAGAATGTACAAGGATTTTTCCACCTGGCAGAACTTGGAGAGGTCAAAGTGATCATTGTCCTGGAGGAAAACCTGATTTTCGTCTTATTTTGGAGCTTCATTCCAGGAAAAGAATCAACCCTGAGAAGGAAGATGGGAAGAGATGTATTTCTGAGATCTCATTTTACCCTTCTGAAAAATCTCCATGCCATAAAGCAAAAGCTCTGGATAATTTCTTGTTGAGATATAGTTTTCTTGGATGAATAAGATATTTCTTGACATTTATATTCTAATACTTTCACCATTATTTTAATATCCAAAATGACAAAAAACTGATTATGACAAAGTTATCAAAAATCACAAAATCATAGAGCAACCTTAAAGGTTGGAAAGGATTGCAGAAGATCAGCTGGTCCAATTTTTTGTGCCTTGATGACATTATTGACCACCGTGTCCAAAGACAGCTTGAACACCTCCACTGATGGGGACTTCACCACATCCCTAGGGATGTTGTTCCAGGGATTGATTGTTCTCACTGCAAAAAAAATTATTTCTCATGTTGAGATGAAGCCTCTTCTGGTGCAAGTTGTACCTGTCACCCCTTGTCATGTCCATGTGTCCTCTATGACTTTCTGTCTAGTTTGTACCTGCCCTTTAAGTACTGCAATACTGTGATGAGTTTCCTCCCTTAGGTGTCTCTTCTGCAGGGAGAAAAGGCCCCACTCCTTCAGGCTTCCCTCACAGGGCACACTCTCCAGCCTCATGACCACCTTTGCTTTTTTCCCTTGGACACTCCAGTTTGTCGGTGTCTTTGCTGAGCAGTGGGGCCACACTGGGCAGAGCAGAGTGGGATGATGACGTCTCCATCTCTGCCATGATGCCCCTGTGGATGCAGCCCAGGATCCAGCAGTGCACTGCTGGCCTGCCAGCTTGTCCACCAGGAGCCCCGGATCCCTTTCAGCAAGGCTGCTTCCCAGCCAGCCACGCAGATCCAGATTTGACTGAGCTCTTTAGTTATTCTGGCCCAGGTAACGTGATGAGAGGTTTACATTGTTAAAATTCGATGTTCATCTGGGAGACATAACATGTTCTTTACAACAGTGTGTATTTTCATTTTTCTGTAGACAAAGTGATGCCTCTTACAAAAATTTAAATGGAAAGTGAGTAATTAAATCCCTATGTGCCTTTCTGGAAATTTGTCTTTTCTATCATCTCTCTAGAATACCTGTTTTTCTTTCTGTGACAACTTACTTTGTTGTAGTAGGTCCATTTGTGCTGCATTTTAAAAATGGATTAAAAAATAGGTAAAAACCTTTACCAGTAGGAAAAAGAATCCTAAAAATAGGGAGATTTTTTAAACTGCCATACAGTTCTTTGGGAAAAGAACTAACTGCTGTTGTTACTGCTTTACTACTGTCATTTCTGCATAGTGGCACCCACTCTGTAGCCACAAACAACACTTTGCACAATTAGAGTTATTGTTTCCTTTGGGAACATCAATATGATTTACTTAAAAGAAGCAGACTTTTACAAAACCTTAAATTGAAGAGTCTTTTTTTGTCTTGACTGATCGATGACAGTGACAACAAATATATAATATGAAATGAGCACATATATTTCCCTGTTATTCCAATAAGTGTTTCTGTGAGTTTTTTAATAAATGCTATGATCTCAAGGTGTTGTGACAGTCAGAAAATAATTGAGCTTTTGTGGTCTGAAAATCAGGTATCTGGGGGCATTTCAAGTAGGACAATGAGAACCACTGTACACTCCAAACTTTAAAGTAGATAGTACATTCAAAACTTTAAATTTACAGTCCCTGGTTATAGGACTTGGATCTTTTATTTGTTATTTCAGTTTGCATCTGTGTATGTTTTTTCATCTTTCCCAGTTTATAAGCCATCTTGCTTAAAGTTTTGAAAATGTGATCATCTCATAGCACACTGGTTGCTTGAACTTAGAGAACAGCTTCATTGCTCAGATGTCTTTTTGACCAAAATGCCTATTTATTTAATCAAATATGGTCCAGTGTTTATGGATGGTTTCAAACCTGGTTTTAACTATACATTTGTAAATGTAAGTGCTTTGGGAGCTGAACTCAGGTCCTTTTATTTGAGTAGAAAATCTTTTGCATTTAGCTGCCTTTGTTCAGACTTGGATTTTCTGAGGAGAAACTGTCATTTCAGTTCACAGATACTGAAAGGGATATAAATATAGAAAGACTGAACAGTTTCTTCTCTATGTTACAAGTCTAGTTGTCTTCAAGAATTTGCTCGTGGTGGTTATTCTTAGCTTATATTCACCAGGACAACATGAAAATTAGTGACCCTTTTCCTACTAAACTCTGAAACACTAATTAATCTAATTTCATTACATACTAATTTTAGCATGCACAAAGTATTTTTGTAGGATGCAGACTGACTGTTTCATTATTTTAAACTCCAAAATATTAGTCTCCTTGCACTTTGAATAATGACTTTTTCAAAGGTAAAATTAAAGATGACATGGAGTTCAAACTTAGGGGGTTTATTTCTGTATGTGTTTATCACAAAACTTCACATCTCTTAGAAAATTATTTGATGTTCAAATTTACAGCCTCACTTTTCTTAAACTTCAATGAGAAAAAAGCACAATTGTATCCTGTTTAGCACTCCCTGGAACCTTTTCTCTATCATAACTAGGAAAAAAGCCTTCAAAGGCTTCAGTGAGTCCTTCATTTAACTCCATTTGTCTCCAGGGTACCATCCATTGCATACTGGGCTCTCTGTTATGTCTGCTTCCAAGGCCACAGTACTGCACTAGATGCTCTTTTGGTCTGATTCAGTACAGTTGTTCTTACATTCTTATCTAATTTATTGCCTGTTCCTAGTCACAGATCTCTGCAGCTAAATGTCAACTCCTTTTTCTGAAGGAATGACATATTTAATAGCTAGGATAGCTCAGATAACAAAAGCAACAAAAATTCTGTCTGCTATGGCTGAGATCATGGCATCTATTTCAGTGTGGTTACCCTACAGATTTTTATAGAATAGAGTCAGGAAATTATGGAATTGTTTAGGTAGGGAAAGACCTTTAAGATCATCAAGTCCAGCCATTATCACAGCACTGCCAAGTCCACCACTAGACCATGTCCTTGTGGTTTGTTTATACATTCCCATTTCCTCCTCAGCAGACTCATAGGAAGCTTATGAAATTGCTAGTCATAAAAATATTGAGGACACTATAACATTCTTCTTCTGTTCTCACAGCTTGCATTACTTTTGAGCATTTGCCAGAGAATTTTTAGCCTTTTTGTTTTTCATGAGCTCTTCCTTGATGTTTGCCATTTGTTGCATTGTGTATATTGGATACCTAAATTATGTGATGTTCTGCTCTCTGGACAGAAGAAAAGCTTTAGAGGCATGAGAATGAATGGCAAATAGCTAAATAATAAAGCCTACTCTTGTTCACACACGAAGGCTATTGTTTACAGGAGATGAGATTAATTTTGCTAAGATCTGTTCCCTTGTGAACACACTGAATAAGTTTTTTGGTCTGACTGTTGATGACTAAAAAGAAATGAACAGCCATTCAGAATCAGTGTGATTGTTTGCAAATGTACCTTTTGCAGAATGGAGAAAGGCTGTTCCCACAGGAGAGCTGTCTCTCCAGTTATGCCTTCACAAATTTAGGGAGCCACACTCTACAAACGGCAATCTATAAGACAGCCCAGAGTTTCCAGTCTGGTTTTCAGTGGGGCTAAGCATTACATCCTGGATGGTGGTAGTGTAGGGTTGTACTCCCCTTCACTTAGAAGTGTGAGGTAGGTATATGGCATGCTTGTTGCTGGTTTAGACAGTTCTGTAATAATAGCTACCTGGGGTTTCTGGTTTTTATTTGTTTTTTATTAAACCAAGCTTTATTGTAAATGCATTCTTTTATGGATTTTTAAATAGATAAGCATTTCTGGTGAGACAAAATGTTATTAAGAGTAGCCAGTATTTAAGGGAAGTGAGGAAAACCAAGTTTAGCCTCTATGGCTTACATAGAAAAAGGTGAATGTCCCACACTCCATATGAGGGAGTACCATTAAGCCCCAAATAGAGTAATTGCTGTTCTTGAGCCTTGTTTTGTTTTGTCATTTCAGTTTTGTTTCTCAGAAAAGATATTTAAGAAATGCAATGTGTACGAAACTGAATGTTTTTCTTGCTAACCCTAATAGCAAGAATCATCAGTGCACAGCCCACATAACACTAATATTAAAATGAAATCTAAGCTTTAAACAATGTTTTGCAAGAGGAATCAAAAAGTGTTTTTGAGAAATTGGAAAGTGAGAAATAAATGCATATTTTAGAATCTCTTGTATGCTTAGTGGGCACCTGAATCCCAAAAAATTACATTGTAAATGCCTCTGTTTGGAGCTATGACCAAATTGCACCAGATAACTGCTTTTAGTTTGGTCTTCTGAAGATCAGAAAGCAATATGGAACCCTGATGGCTTCCTGAAAGTTCTTCTCTGTGTACATTCCTTCTCTCCTCCACAGAAATGGAAAAGGAACAAAAAGCCAATAGAAAAAAAATCTCTGAACAGCAAATCTGCATTCATAAGAACTGAATAGCAAGTTTACAGGCTGTAGAAAGCACTGAAATTTGTGGAAAGTTCTGAGAGGCCTGTAATACCAGTTTTTCTGTTGCTTCCTTTCCAAGAACTCCAGCAAAGAGCAAATCTTAACTGGAATTGCGGCTTCCTCAGTAGGATGTATGTTGGTGCATATATGAATATGGGGTTGCCCTCTCTGTAAAGCATTCACTTGGATTCACTCTGTTTGCAAACATTGCTAAGCCCATCTCCTGATGTGTCTTAGACTCTCGTGAACAGTGTTATGAGTAATCCAGATGCAACTACTTCCTGAGCATTTTGACAATTTAGTTGGACAAGGTTCCAAAATGGCAGCGTGACTTGTGTTCTCTCATTAGTTTGGATTAACAGAAGTTGATACTTTTATAGCCCAGTACTATTGGAGGAATTGCAGTTTTCCCACGGCTACTGTGACACATCTGGAATTCTTACTGTTGCATGAAAAACAGATGTGCATATTTTTCTGTTACTGCCATGTTTCACTCTGGCTTAGCATACCAAAACTTGACTGTCACTGGTCCCCTTGCTCCACGGTCCTCCTCTCCTGTTCATTTTGTCTTGTCTTGAATTTTGCTTTTAAGTAATTTTCTGTGAGATTCTCTTTAGCTCTGTGTAGTTATGCTCAGACCTATTAGTTATGGCCTTTAGGATTTGGTAGCTACAGCATTTAGGATCACTGTGGCTTAGTATGGATGAACATGTATTGTTGTCCTTGCCATGAATGCCTTGAGGAAAGTCTGTGTTTTATCTTGTGTCACAGCCTTAACTGCCACAGGTCCCTCTTCCCTTCCCAATTGCTGTTCTCCTTAAACCCAGGCATCCTAAGCATCCCACAGCATACTGTCCACTCACCAGTTTGCATTGCCCTCTGCTGTCCTACATGCCTTTGGCCCAAATCCTTTTCCAGGCACCTTTTGGGTCAGTGAGAGTTCACTGGCAAGGTTTGAACCCTGCTCTGTGTGTAATCCAGATCTGCTGCAGCGTGCTGTCAGCTGTGGGTGTCAGCACAGGGCTAACTGGGTGGAAAAGCAGGGAGCTAAATCATGTGCTTTTATGCTATCTTCTGTTTTAAACTCTCTCAGACTGCACTGAGGTGACGTCAGAAGCACCAGTTGTGACCCCCACAGAAATGGCACATTTTCAAAACCATTACTTTTAGAAATCATTTTTGGGGAAGGTTTCCAGATGTCTCCCAGTTGAGCAGAACTGATTCCATTCTTATGAAAAATATTTAAAAATTCGTTGTATGCTAATTGTGTAATGAATTGCTTCATTTAAATAAAATCAAGGCTATGTAGAGGGAAAAAGGGACTCTTACTGTGGAGTTAGAGGTTGGGTTTATCATCACTTCATACTTAGAGCCAGGAGGACAGACCAAGGAAAGAGGAGATGTTGCCATCAATTAGTGCCTGAACAAAGGTTACAACAAAGCCTCCCTTCAGTCCCGTGAACATTTGAGGAATCCACTCAGTGCATAGCTTTGAAAAATCTGCTGCAAAGAAAGATGACCAGAAATATGCTGGAACTCAGGGACAGGCAAATATCAGGGTTACCTGTTCTGGTTTGCTCCAGTTAGTTTGAGCAGCATAACAATCTAATGAGGGCATCGCAGAAAGTGGAACTCAGCAGAAGGTGATGTGCTCTTACCTCAGAGGACTCAGAGCTGGTTGGAAGCAAGGGAGGCTGGAAAGCTATTACTCTTCATTTGCCATGTTCTGACAATGTTTTATGGGTGTTGAGCAGTGCCATGGTTTGTGTCAGGACAGTCCTCCTTGGACTGACCCAGCAGCAGTGCTGTGATTCTATGGCTATATTGGGTCAGATATGAACAAGCTTATCTTAACATAACTTGGAGTCTGTGTGCTTCACTGAAATGTGCAGTGCAGGTAATAGCTTTAAAGGTATTCAAATTTAAAAATAGCCTTTCTCACTGTGGCAGAAATTAGAGATACAAAGAACTTGTGTTTGCTTGGCAACATTTCCTTGTGATTAATGTGGAAGTGTACTTCCTTGTTAGCAGGTTTTTCACACATAAGCATAATTTGTAAAAAAATCTGCATGTCTGTTGAGATACATTGTTCTATGATTTAGACAGACATTAATAAAAACACACTTTAAAGGAGATCTGCTTCTCTTTGCTCAAATTTGCTTATTAAGTTCAGCTGCATGAATTTGGATGGTTTTTGATTTGAAGAAAGCCTCTATTTATTTGTATAGAAATTAATTTATTTGTTTCAGAGAAAAGGAAAAGAGTTTTCATTACTCTTCCCACAATTCTACAATAGGGAATGGTGTCTGTGGAAAATGAAGTCTGAACATTATTCATCTTTCCCATGGGGATTACTAGAAGTAAATTAGGATTCTCTGAATTTGCTTACAAACCAAGATCAATTTCTAAGTAACACTAAATGAAGAAAAATTGTGGTGATTTATCAGACACAGTCCACTGTAGTAGCTGCTTTATAATGAGCTTTGAGACACACCATAATGCAGTCTTTTGTTGCAAATATCTTTTGTACACACACTGCCTACCTTTTATGAATTAATTGGAATTTAACATGCTACAGCTTTGAAGTATATGAAGCCAAACCCTTAATGTGGGAAGCTTCTGGGATTTAAACACTTTTGCAATGAGAAGTCTTAAATATGTTTTGACTAATTTCATTCAAGGATCATCTACAGCATTTTTATGTAAGTGAATCTCTTAATTTCATGAGCCTTAGCACTCTAATTAAAAGTTACATTTCAGACCTTAGAATATTTCTAAGAGACCCATAACTTTTTTACTTGGTAATATATTTATTGTTATAGAATGTCAGTCACTGATTAGAATTTTACCAACTCAATTTTAAAATTCATAATCATAGGTTTGAAAGGTCAATGTAACAGAGTTTGCTGTTGCCCCTGTCACTCATGGCACAATAAGTGTGCCAGTTCTTCAAGTAGATCACTGCAACAGAAAAGGATTGATGGATTAATGGTGTTTGTCTTGAGGCCCTTGCATCTATACTTAATGTTTTTGAGATTTTTACTTGGAGTGATTTTGTTCCTCATACTAAATGTCTCTACCATACTCAATGCCTCCACAGATCTGAAAGATCCAATGTTGATTTACAAACTGATATGCCCATAATGTCTTAACTCTGGTGTACATCTTGAGAAGAGCTACTGCTTTAATTTCCTTTAACATGGTTCTAGTTCATGCAGAACAAACATTTTGTGAAGTGAAGCAATGTAGAATAAATAGGGGCAGTTGGGGCAGGTGCTTCAAAACCACGTGGAATGGTTTAAAAGCACAACCACTAAGTTGTACTTTGGGAGGTTGCTGCCCTTTAGTGAGGTGTTCTTCCTGTCATTTTCATGGGGGCTGAATGTGCAGCTGCCAGAGTATTTCCTGTGAAAGGGTTTTGATAGTTATCCACAGGAAGCTTAACTGTGATCATCTGTAATGAGGAGCAGACCAATGCCTAAATAACATGACTAGATATGATTGCAGTGTAGTAACAGAACTGAGAGTTCATCATTAAAGGATGGCTGTCTAAAACTTTTGTTTTCTAAAACAAATGTTTTCTGTCAAGCTTACACTGTTTTGCTATTCATGGGTGTGCTTGATACTGCAAAGTATGTTGTTGACATTGATCATCATATAATTATTACAGAAAGGAAGTTAAATATCTGAGTTTATAGCATGAGTAAAATTGGTTCAACACTGCTGCTGTCTACATTTTTTAAAATTTTAGTAAAATTCTAAAAACAATGTGAACCAAGGTACACAATTTCTCTTTGAGCTGAAATTCAGAATTCTGTATTTTTAAGTGGTTTCAGAACATTAAAAAATATTTCTCCCACCCCATCTGTTCTTAAGGATGACAGGAAAACAGACTTTGCAGCCGTCATTTGAAACCCTCAAATGTAACACCACTTTTTAATTAGTTGTCCTTCAATGCAGCATGATGTTAGAGTTAAAAAAGACACACATATGTTAATACATCCTGTCCATCTTCCTGTCAACATCCTCACAATGTGCTTTCCAGTGTTTCAGTAGTGCCACAATGAAGTGATGTAACTTAGCACATTTACCTCAAAAACCAGTCACTGTCATACAGTCCAGTCTATTTAGGCCTAGATAAGCTGGATATTCACCTATGTCTTCATTTAAATTGTATTATTTCTAGTTGTGTCCCCATACATCTCTCTTTGATATGAACATCTTGCACATACTGGTAGATGATTATCATCTTCCCCTATTGAGGAATAATTAGCCAAGCTGTAAGCATTTACAGATTTTTAGTTTCCCTCTAATTAAATCCTTTCTGAAGAGATTCTTGATCTTTTCAGGAATCACAGCTGTTGACAGTACCTAGGTTTTAACTTAATAGGCTTAGTGAGGTTGACTAGAATTATGTAGGAAGGAACTATAGGTATCAGATGATGTTCATAACCCCAGATTACTTCTTTCATGTGAAAAGATTGCATGCTATCTCAAGTTCATTTTGATCTTCACTCAGAATTTCCTAGCTTTCTCTCTTAAATTGTGTATATTTAATTCAGAGTATATTTCTAGATGCATTCAGTTTGCAGGATTTACGTGCATTGTGTGTTGTTTATTGCAGATCATTAACAAATACAATAAATAAAAATAAGTTATGCTGAATTTTATTTATTACACACAACTATGAGTGAGATTTCATCTACTTTATTTCATTTATCCACAAATTTCAACTCAAGTTAAATGCAAATAAAAATTATCAAATTTTCATGATTTAATATTCACAGTCATCTTCCTCTCAGACACAGTGATAAAGAACAAGGCTCCAAAAAATAAATAAATTCTTTCAATGAAAATACATCTTGCATCATTTGGGAGGAAAGGAGTAAAGAACAAGACTTAGAGCTAAGGGACTTGTCAGAAAAGGTTGCACCAAGAGAGATTCTTTGCCCACTTCTTGGTTGAAGAATTTGACTGGAAAAGTTTCAAATAAAGCATGATCAGTTGGGACTAACAGCAGGAAAGGAGCAAGCAATGAGAATGCTGGATAAGCAAAATGCAGGGCTGCCCCTCAGCAGCCAAATGCACCCAGTTAGTGTCATTAAAGGTTGGCTGGAGAGCAGTGACAAATAAGGAAGTTACAGATATGCCATGGTACCATCTTCTACTGTCTCCCAAACTAGATTAGTTTTACATTTTCAGAAGAACATGCAAGGATAATTGAGATTTAAAGTCTGGCTTTCTTTCCTGGTCTTACTCACACAGATAATAGCATAAGTACACTTACATTTTTGTCTATATATTTGTGGATTCTAGAAATAGAAATTAATTGGTAAAAGCTGGTGAAGATAGGCAGAGATAATCTTGGCTATGCAATTAATGTTTAAATTTTTGCAATTGCAAAATGCATACCCTACAAAAAAGGAATTATTATAATATATGCATTAAGATTGCTATTTTTTATAGAAATTACAGGCCAAAAAACAACTGTCTGTGTTGCCATACTTTGTTCTTTGTCAGTGTGTCTCTGAGAGAGGAATGAGTGTTAGACACAGTGGGAGAGATCATTGAATGAAACGAAGGAATGTCATTGGACTGAACATTGAAATCTTTCCTTCCCATAAGTGATTCACCTTCATCTGAGAGGAATTAGTCTCTGTTTGGGTTTTGTCATATTCTTGACATCATCAGGCCTTCATTTGCTAATTTTTTGAAAATAAGATCAAAATCTTTTTAGTCATGAAAACACCAGAACATTCAAATGTATTCTGAGTTGTCTTCTTTAAATTGTAGTGCAGTTAAGAATTTTCTCTGAAGCAATTTAAACCAACAGTGAAATAGTATCTCATTCCTATTCATGGTACATCTGATGTTGAATAACAATCAGATATATTGCTTGTAGATTTCTACCTTAAATTTAGGAATAGAAAATGTTACATTTTGTATGAGTTGCAGAGTGATTTTTCATTCATTTCATTAACCATTTTATTTATAAATGTCCTTTTTTAAACCTAGATTTTCAGTGAAGGTAACAGAGCTGTACAGAATTTTCTTGAGTTCTGATCTTAGCTTTTGTTATGATTTGTTTTGTGGAGTTAAGAAAGTTTTATTGACTTACTGAAGCACTGTCTATACAGGAATCAGGAGACTCACTAAATGCTTAGATAATTTGCTAAAATCCTCAGTTCAGTGCAAACCAGCTGCCTTTCTCTTTGTGCTAATTCCCTTTGTTGTATGAAGAAATTATTCACAACTGTCTGGATTTGCCTGTCTGAAAGACTTCAGAAAAATCATTTTATGTGAATGTGTATTTTGAACTCACTGAGGAGGAAATTCACTTTCCCTGCAAAGATCTGCAGCTTTGTGATGGTGAAGTACGAAGGCAATAAGGAGTATTAATAAACCCCTTCCCAATTAAAGCCAAGGTGAAGTCTTTTAGTCCCTTGTTTATAGGATCCATGCAGTCACAGAGCCTCATTTCCCTTTGCATGCAATCGCCACTGCCAGTTGTGGAGGTTTGCTCCAGGCATAAGGGTTGGGTAAATTTTGCAAAAATCATTGTCATCATCTTACATTGTCTTGTGTTCAGTCTATAGAAAATGCAGTTCTTAAAGCCAAACTGGTGAACAAGCAAAGGAACGCAGCAGCATTTTCATTTTAGGGTAAGGTGTTAATGATTACCTAATAAAGTGAGCTGTTCAAACATTGTAACATATAAGGTATAAAATATCCATATGTCCAAGCTGTCATATAGAAACTTTCTTTACTTTACAGGCAGATTTATATTTATTTTTGATTTGAGCATGAGAACAAGCTGTAATGCTGCACATTTAGTATTCACATTTAATATTCACATTTAGTATTCAAGTCTCTGTGATGGTAGCAGTGCCTTAAGTTTCTTCACAAAAAAGCAAACTATTTTTTAGTTATTAAAGCCTGCAATTCTACACAGTCTTTATACACAGCTTGGTGCTCCCTTAGCCTTTTATCTTTCATGTGGTCATTCCTTTATTTACTGTTTCAAAAGAGAGCAGGAATTGACTTGTTTCAGGTATTTGTCTATATCGCAGAGTCACAGAATCACACACTTTTCAGTCTAACAGACAATACAGCCAATTAAATTGTTCAAGAAATGACTGGATGTGGCACTTATTCTATGGTCTAGTTGACAAGGTGGTGATCAGCCAAAGGTTGGTTGGACTCAACAATCCAAGAGGTCTTTTCCCACATAAATGATTGTTAGACTGAGAAGTGCTGAAGGAAGCAGTCTTAAGTCCCAACTTAAGAACAGGTACATTTTTAAAACCTGACCCACTGGTTTTTGGTTTTTTTAATCATGTCTACAGTGTCCATGTGGAGCAGGGAGTTTAATAATTTTTATTTTGATTATGCCTTCCTTGGTGCTGATTGCAAGAAGCTGGAGCATCTGGTATAAACTACATCCTTAAAATGTATCTCCTCTTCATGCAAAAAGTATCAACATACCTTGTGGTGGTAGAGGTTTAAATTATATGGGCAACAATTAAATTTCATTAATAGTGTGGGAGCCATTGGGAAGACTCTAAAACAGCGTTATTGTAGAGGCTAGATAAGGTTGCTTCTAGTACTAAAACTGTAAGATTGTTACAGATCAGTTTTTCTATTTAAATCTGCTGTGATCCTTGTTGATTGGTTTCGAGCTCTTCCCAAAGCAGATCAGTCTGGCTTTCATTGATGTATAAGAACCTGTACTGTGGTCAAAAGATGAAGCATGACTCTGCCATTGAAAGGTCATTTTAAAGATTGCAGACTAGATTCAAAGACAATTGCATTAAAATATGTACATAAAATATGTACATTAAAATATCTGAAGAAATTTATGCAGTTCTACAAATAGAATGATCTTCTGATGGGGTCCCATCCATCAACACCAGTATTTTTGATGATTTATGCACAAGAGTGTAGCTCATTTTACATAAAGGTAAAAGTGTGGCAACTTTGCCAGGCTGAGAGTTGAATTCATCTCACCTTTCTTCAGCAGTCTGTTTATGAGGTGTCCAGGTTAGACTTAAAATTAAATGTCCCTCTCTGTTCCACCAGGAGAGTTAAGACAGCTTCAGGAGTGAGTGATTCAGCCTCTCCTGTGTGCCAATTTTAAAATAAGAAGAATTGCAGCCCTGAGGTTATTTACCTCCTGTGTTTAGCAGGAGTCTAAAAACCTAACTTAAATGAGGCTGGCTAACTTCTAGGTCTCTGCAATTAGATGAAATTTACCCTAAATTACTAAATTAGGGAAAGTATCAAATGTTGATTCTTGAGGTTAAAACACTTAGGTCAAACTTTTTTTTTTCCATACAGTTTTTTTGTTCTCTTAAATATTTTGAGCATGTGTCATTTATCCTTGTTAAAGTATCACCCAATCCATTCAGTATATGTCATATGATGGCACTGTGAGACAAAGATGTCCTCCTACACTAGGGATCAAAGAGAACTTTCTGATGAATATTTTTCTTTTTTGGGTGTCAGTGGTGGGGAGGCTGGGAAAAATCCTCCACTGCTATGTGGGCTTGTGTGAGTGATTAGCTCTTTTTAAAGTGCCTGAACACACAGGTTCACATAGTAATTAAATTCCTACTGTGGAAATTACTATTTAAAGAAAACAATAAAAGGTGGTTTTGATTAAATGCCCCATCAACAATGAAATGCAATGTTTTATTGGTGAGTGAGAAGCTCATGAAGAAGCACATTAACTTTAATGTTTCTTCTTTGGAGCCGTAAGGGAAAGATATAGGTTTTATTTTTCTGCTTAGCAGCCCTGAAAATTCTCATTTACGTCATTTAACACCCACCTCTCCACTCAAAACCCCCTCCAGTAAATAATTTCAGGTCAGAAGTTTCCTTACAGATGACCCAAATCCTCTTCTAACCTAGACACTGAGCAGTGCCATACTGAATTCACATGATCCCATTTGGCTCAAAAATAACTTCCCCCAGTGTAAATTTTCCTTTGATGCTAGAACTAATGAGCTCCCAAAACTAGTCTGAGTCTTCATTTTTGTTTTTACTTCATTTAATTCCACCTCATACTGCTGATGAAGACTCACAGGTGTACAATTTTTCAACGCAGGTTATGAAATACAGAGTTGTGAAATAAAGGAAGCTGCAAGGAGCCTCTGGAGGTTAACTAATCCAACCACTATTCAAAGCAGAGCTAGCTTAGATCATGGTGGAAAAACTTCAAGGGAAAGAGAAAAAGAATTTCATCCTTCAAGTCTGGGGCTTCTTTATGTAGAAGTGATTCATAGCTCCTTTTCCCACATTCAGTAGAAGTGACTGTATGCCAAGACCATAGCCCAGGGATGTGGATGGATATGCAAAGTGCATCACATTGGTTATAATTTAATTGCATCTCTTTTGCACAAACCACATGATTGCCTTACCCAATAACTATTTAAAAGGGATTTATTGATCCCAGGGCATTCACTTTTTATTAGTTTATTACTTTATTTTTCATTGTCCTTGTATAATTTGCTGTGTATTTTGCTTCAGATGGGTTGAATAATTCTTTGAGTAAAAAATCTAGGAAATTCTCATTAGAAAAGAAGCTAAGTGTTTATTTCTCCAAATGATGTTCAAATGGGAAAGGGCGGGGCAGGCGGGGGGTTAGTTTAGTTCTATAGAACACCTTGTGAAATTCAAGTGATCTAAATTTTCCTCTGAGCAGGTCTGTTCCTTGGCAACAATTCTGTAGTGAGCTGTACTGTCATATGTCCCTTTCCAGAAAGGCACTGTGATATTTATAAATCTATCTAAGAATACAGATAACCCACACACTAAAGCATATGTCAGGACATAGCTGTCAGTCCTATCAACCTGCAGTCCTCTGAAGGAGCAGAAAGGCACATTGACTCACTGGTGTGTGGCCCTGATTTTAGACCTCTGAGCTCTGGAGAGTCTGTTTTACATTGAGACATTTTACAAGTAAATGTCCCTGGGTAAGGCATTTGTTGGGATTTACAGATAGCGCTGCTGTAGAAGCTGCTAGAAAATATTAGAGCAGAAAACACCCTACAGAATTTGGCAATTCTGTTTGAAACAATCTGGCTCTGTGTCACGGACTAATAGCTGAGACACCATGCAAGAGGTGAATTTTTCCTTTCTGAAGGACACTGCAAGGACAGAAGGGAGAAGGTCTATACTGAAACACAGAGTATCAATCAGTATATTAGGCCCGAAAGTGAGGAGTGCTTTTGTCTAAGAAATGTTACTGTACAGATACCAATGTACATTATTCATGCTGAGACCAGAAGTCCTGATCCAGCAGAATGCTTTCTATTGTACTTAATTGCTTTTCTGGCTTGGGCCATCCGTGTGCCTGGAACTGTTTTCATGCAGCTACTGCCTTGTGCCAGCCCTGAGCTCTGCTCAGCCTAGCACAAAGTCTTGAGCAGCTGTCAGTCAGTCCATGTCATTGAGGCTTGAAAAGCTCCCTCCAGGTTGGCTGGGGGCAGGGGGGGATCACTTCTGCCCATGGTTGTTTTCCAAGCTGTGTCACCTACTTCCCAGCCTGCCCTCTCTCCTTCATCTGTGTCTGTGCAAGGTAGTTCTGAGAAAATGGATTGTGTGTCCTTCTGCATGCACTTAACCTGTGAGACAACCTGAGACTTCTTTTTCTAGTGTGGGAGTGTGTTTTTCATAGTGTGCTAAATGTTTATTAAGGTCCTTCTTTCCTTGTGTGTAGTGGGAAGAAAGAATGTATGCTGAAATGTTACTGTAATTCATATTTGAGGAGGAACTGAACATCAAACACCTTTTCTCTACAAAAAGAATTTCTTTTGGCTCAGGAAATCCCTGAACTAAAAGTTGCTGGTTGCAGAGAGAGAACTTTGGAAATGAGCATGTTTTTTTGTCCTGTGCTTATCAGAAGACAGTTACATGGTTACCTTTAGTGTGAGTTGGAAAGTCTGCTTGCATGTTTTAGTATCAACTACTCTTTACTGGAAAACAAAAAGAAAAGTACCCATAGACTCTTCTTCTTCCTACTTTTCCCTTCAATTTATTCAATAATCCCTTTATTAATAAGACCACAAAAAAATGGTTCAAATTGTAATGTTTCCTGAAAGGAAAATTAAGCCAGTTTTAAATTATTCCTCAAGCTTCTTATGTACATGATGCTCTGCAAAAATATTTGCAGTCCTTTTCTTTTCAAACCCAGTAATCATTCTTCACCATGATACCCTTACGCAATTTTCCATGCTATTGCCTATTAGTCTTTTTTTCTGAATAAAGCACGATTTATACTTTTTAAAATAGATTTGTAAGCCCATAACAAAAATTGCAAATATTTTTGCACAGCACCATGTACATATGAAGCTTGAGGAATAATTTGAAACCTGCTTAATTTTCGTTTCAGAAATCATTACAGCTTGAACCATTTTTCTGTGGTCCAATTAATAAAGAATTATTTTAAATCTTGTAGTGCAATGTCTCAGTTTTGACTGAAGGGAAATAAGGTTAATGTATTCTATTGCCTATCAAATGCAAACATATATTGGTCAAAAAATTTTAGATTTGAGGAGGTTTTCAAAAACATTCTTGGGTAGACAAGTGCTATTTCTCAGACTGTCTTTCCACTTGCATCCAATTTTTGTCTTGAAAATTATGTGAAGAAATAAGGAAAGAGGAAAAAGAATACATTTTTCAAAAAGGTTTCAAAAGAGAAAAAACTCAAGAGCTTTGACCATAATGAAAATTACTGTTTTTTTTTTTTTTTTTTTTTGAGAGTACTGATTAACAGAAAAAGCTATTAAGAAGCAAATTTGCAATGATGAAATTTACTTCAGGCATGCCACTGCATTAATTTACTGTTATTAAAATATATTTGCCACTTGCCTATAAAGTAAATTTTAGATGGGTTGTGAATTTTCAGTATTGCATTTACTCTCATCTCAGTTGGAATGGGCTTTATTTTGATGTAAGAGTGTAGTTTTCAGTATCGTGCCTAAGAAGGCATTCAGGCAATTGCAAGTAATTGAAATTGAACAAAGAAACAAAACTAAACAAAGCAAAAATGCCAGTTCTTCTAGATATAAAAGAGGAAAGTCATGCTTTGGCAATGAGGAGGTATAAAGAAGTAACATACAATTTTTCTAAGATTTGGGACATCAGAAGAATTCAGTAACAGAATGTTCAGTTCAGAAAAAGGACAAATATTTTTATGTTGTTCATCCTTGTTCCTGTTTGTTCTTGACTTTCCTCTTGCAGTCTAGTCTGCACTATCAGCTCTCACTGATACCGCTCCTGGCACAGTTCCACTGGCCATTTTAGATGGTGACCAGTGCTTCTCATCTTTCCTTATGAATCTTCTTCTTTATCACTACTAAATAAAATCACTATCCTTGTGGTCACTCAGGTATTTCTGCTCTTTGTGCCTCGTCCAGTAAGAAATATTCAAATACTGCTACTTTTTTAATACAAGCTTTGGAAGCTTCTTTTGCTTTGCACATAACCATGTCTTTCCTCTCACATTGCATTGATCAATGCAGGCTGCTTTTCTTTTGCACCTCTGACTCATCAGCTTTTCTCTCCTTCACTATTACCACAGTTCTTGCAGAGATCAGATCTGTTAATCTTTTTTGTCTTTTTTTCATTGCACTCAGTTCAAGTTGTCCCTCTTCCCATAAAAGATCTTTCACAGGTCTCCCATTTTTTTTCCCACCTGTTCATGTCTCTTTTGCCATTGTGCTTTCCAGGATCATGCTTTAGAAATGTCTTTGGCTTTGGTGGGTCTCTTCACTGTTCCTTGAAGGAATGGTATTTACTGGTTTTTTTTTTTTTAATCACAGCTGTATTCTCTTTGTGCTGGTTTCCAAAGATCCACCTTTCCATTTGTGTGCGTAATGCCTCTGAATTTTCAAGTTCAGCTACATGCTTTTATCTTTAGCAAATCATTAAGGACATACAAAGGAGCAGTTGGTACAGATGAAAAGCATGCATTTTGTAAAAATGCTCCATTTAAGACAGTTAATAAATGTATAACTTGTTCTACACATATATTAAAAGGAATAAACAGAGTTATGATAGACAAAAATTGCATCCTAGTGTTGTCACCTAATTTTCACTTTCTCTGCTATTTTTAATATTTAATGATGACTGTTCTGAGAAAGTGCTGATAAGGGCTACATGTACAAAATAGCTTGGGAACTATAATTATATTTGTGTAACTGTTGTTGTTACTGTTCTAAGTTATGTGGTCTAGGCAGATTTGCTTTACTGCAAATGTAATGTGAAAGGTTGATGTGCCCCAGTAAGTGCCTTCTTGTTAAGAATTTGATCACACTTTTCTTTTTCCTTTGTAAAAAAAGAGCCTGAAGCTGTTAACACAGCAGTTTTCAACTCTGTGAGGAAAAGACCAAAACAACAAATTTGCAAATGAAGTAAAATCTTGAGAAGACACTTTTAAGTAAATATATTTCTCTAAAAAGTACTATAGGACCAATATAATGGTTATTCTTGGTATAATAAGGCACACTAAGGAATACTTTATGGCAAAAGCATCAGTGTTTGCAGGCTCTTTTCTTGCAGAGAGCTATATAATAAAGCAGATGTGGAGCTTTATTGTAAGCCATTCTTAGTGTAATTTATGTCTAAGTTTTATTGAGAAAGCCTACATCAACTTTCTTCCACCCAATGAAAACTATAGGTTTTGACTCTCTCTATGCAGTTTAACCTGTGTTTGTGAGACTGTATCTACCTTTTTCTTTGTAGGAGCAAGTGTTTTTTAAAAAGCTCTTAAGATAGGACAGAAGAACCCTCATGTCTGTCACTGAAGCACTGAGTAATAAAAAACTATGTGGCCACATAAAAGGAAGCAATGAAATGGAAAAATGAAAGTAACAAAACAACCAACAATAACTTCAGCTTTCACTGCATATTTTGCAAAAGCAAATTTTATTTTTTTAGTATTTTTTTACTGTCATATTTTCCATCCTCTCTAATGTATACTCTTATTCCTGTGTTTTTAGAGGGAAACAAAGCTAATACTTTTCCTTACAGTTTCAATCTGTTCAACAGCCTTTGCATGTGATTGAATGTACTGTGGAAGAGGTTACAGCACACACTTAATTTGTGATTTTTTAATAAACGTGCAGGGTAGCAATGGAACAAATGGGTTTCATTAGCTCTGTTCCTAAAATTGTGTGCAAGATTACTAAGTCACCTCCCATCTCACAAGAACAAGACATTGTAAATAGGTTGTTTATTATTTATTAAAAGCATGCTTGTTGTTGTGTGAGCAAAACTTCCTGCTCATAGTCTTTCACTGAGGGCAGGTACTGATCTCACCTAGAGGGAGAAGGACTGTTTACCCAATTCATGACTACAGGAGCACTTTTTTCCACTGCTAACGAACAGTGGAGTTTAAATGTAGGTTGTAGCAAAAGGAGGAAATCTTATTGCTCCAAAAGATGACCAAAATAACCCAAGTGTTATGAGTTTGCACAGATGTTAGCAGGCAAACCAAGTTAGTGGATGCTTCCCAACCCTATGGAATAGAGGATTTGAAGGGCTTCTGTGGCTGCCTTCAAAACCATAGTAAAGGTCTGAAAGTTCAATTAAAGTGATTCTTATTCACAGATTTAAAAAAGAAAAAAGAAGGAGAGAGAAACAAATAAACCAAACAACCTAGTTTGTAATTAACAGTCTTGTTGTGAAGATTGAGGGTTTTAGGCTGCCTGTGAGAATGTTGTAAGTAGTATCACAGTGAATGCAGAACATGTCCCTGGGTTATGCAGGAGCTTACTGTATAGCAGATATAATTCTGAACCCATTGTCTGTGATACATAAGAGAGGAACACAATTAGAAGAGTGCTTAGCTGCATGGTGGAAGTCTTGGGCATGTGGAAGAACCATAGTCAGTGAAATAATGTGGGGTCCCACTTGTTCTAAGAACTTCATGGACACCAGTGTTATCAAATGCTGGCATTTCTTTACATAAAAAAGGAGTAACAATGATTTTTTTTTAATTTGTATTTGAGTCCATATGTATTTTTTATTTTTAAAAATGGGGACTGATGGACAAAAGGACAGTGCAATAACTGAGAATTAAGTCATTAAAAGGACCATATTGAGTACAGTGCTAGGTAAGTCACTCATTCATATCCCATCAGACCCTCTTAGTAGCTGCTATTTATTTCCTTCACCTTAAGTTTTGCTGCAGTCCAGTTGCTATGAGCAAGAGTATCCTCAGAAGATATAAATATCTTAATTTTAATTTTTAATTGTTATAAAGTTAACAAGAGAAAATGACTTCCCTATCTGTAAAAATAATTTTATTGGCAAACGCAACTGCTAGCTAAAATGTATGCAGAATAAATCTGTTGATTATTCATTCTGAAGGAAACTTGGATGGTGACTCTGAGCTGTACAGGTCTATGCAATTGCCAGATCTCAGACAGTTGAAGGGGATGATTGCTGAAATAGGCACATGGGTTTTTTAATTTGCTGGGGATTTATTCCTCCTTATTTTGAGGAAGATACTATTACCTTTAAAATCATTGGTGCCTCAGTCTTCAGCATTCTCACCACTGCAATATCTCTCGGTCTGACAAAGTGATGAAGACCTTAGACCTTGAAGAGTTTGGAAGAAAAATATGGAGGAGATAAAACTTAACTACTCTTCCTACCAGTCTGAGAAAAACTGAGTATTACTTCAAAGCCTGTGTTAGAAGTGGTGGCAAAAATAACCTCTGTAATGTATTTATTTGTGTAATTAGATGGCTGATATTGCAGTAGCTCTGGATGATCCAACCTATTCTGTTAATGATTTCTGTTTTGCCTGTCACAGTCTCCAGCAAATGTGCACAGAAGAAAATTGTTATAGTGAAAAGATAATAATCTTTTTTGTTCTTCTTTCTTTTAACTGCATCTGATCTAAGCTAGAAGAATAGAAGAGTCTGGAGTTTTTCCACTTCACTCTTTCTTCTTTAGTTTACTCTTTATTTGAAAGTGTTGCTTGTAGATGAGTGCTAATGACGTTGCCATTGGTGGCACAGGAGAAGCAGCCTGACGTGGATCTCATGTTTTTTTCCAGATGAGGATAGGCATTCACTCAGGTTCGGTGCTGGCCGGCGTCGTCGGTGTGAGAATGCCGCGCTATTGCCTCTTTGGGAACAACGTCACCCTCGCGAGCAAGTTCGAGTCAGGAAGTCACCCACGCCGCATCAATGTCAGTCCCACCACGTACCAGTAAGTCCTCTTCACCCTTTCTTTCCTGTTGTTTTTGTTCCAGCCTGTTTCCAGTTCCATCCTGTAGCATGCTCTGTCCTCAACACATGGAATTCAACAGAAAGTTGGTATGGCATCGGGACAGAGGAAGGAGGCATTGCATGGGGATGTCTGCTTTTGTTTGCAGGTTTGTATCAGAATGTGCAAAGAAGTCAGGCATTGGAGGCAAGGAGGCACAAGAGAAAAGCCAGCCATTCCTGTTAAAAATAGTATGTAACAGAAGAAGTGGGAGATATCTCGCAAAGTGAGGTAGTTTTATGCACTATTACAGCTTTTGTCTGGGGATTTGGGTTCCACCCACTAAACACAGTTCGTGAAAGAGAGCACACTTCCATTGTCTCAGAAGGAAGTCATATTTTGCCAGTAAGGCCAAGAGATTACAGAGATTTAATGCTTTCTTGAAGACAAAATTTCTTATTTAGCACTGTAAAGACACACTTGATAGAAGTATTCTCATAATGTAGGAAAAAAGATTGAAAATGGCAAAGCATTATCCCTAGCGTTTTGAAGAAATTATGCAAATGGAGAGAAGGCTTGATTAAATCTGGTTATGAGGAACAGCTCCTAAATAAAAAAGGTGTTCCTTATTGTTCAAATTTGACAGTTTGTCTATTAGAATTTCTACTGCTTATAGTGCAGCTGATGCACTCACTTTTTTTTGGCAGGATATCTCAATCTTCTGGTGTTCTGTATTGAAATAATTTTCTGAAGTAGGATTTTGAGACTGTGTGGTAAATCTGTGCACAGTTGCTCAAACAATATTGCTTTTCTTTCTTTTTTTTTCCTATTCAGAACTGTGAATCTCAAATATTTTCCCCCATATCTATCTATGTAAATAAAAAATTAAAATGGGATTTCTTTATCCAAGTATTGAAGTGTCTGCTATGCTAAAATATGAATCACTCAGCAATTAAAGTTAAAAGTAATTAAACTAGTGCATAAAGTGGCATTCTTCTGAAGAGCCCATTCACTTGAGATCATATTTTGAGAATGAAGCAAGTGTAACAAATTGAACAAGGGGCAGAATAACTGAATAGGGTTTGTATCATAAAGTGAACAGAAATCGATTCCTACAGCTGTCTGGTAACATGCAAGAGAAAGACAATCTGTTATTTTTCAAATCTATCCAAATCCAATCTATTATTGTTTACAGAAGATATTTTCATTTAAATAAAAATAAATTCAATAAATACATAGGAATCTGTTTCTGTTTGGAGCTTGGTATCATTTGAAAATAAATTGGTTTTCGGACCTTCCATACACAGCATTCTACAGTGTTTGACTCTTGGTCATTGACTATGGGATAGAAGGAACCCTCTAAAACCTGGTTTGAATGCTCACCATAAATTTGTTTACCATTTGTGCTCCAGTTACTAAAATTACACAGTAGCAGGGCCTTCATTGTGTGGTCTGTGGTCTGGCAAAATGTGACCAAAGCCCTGTGACAGGGAGCTGGACATCTCTTGAGTAGGGTCAGTTCTTATAAAGTGCTGTTCTCCAGCCTCAGATAGTCTTCAAGATACTCTGAAAGTGCAGTCCATACTTTTTCAGAAAGAAGATCTTAGCACTTCACAAATGTGGTACAGGGGACTGATTTCACTTGGGGCTATGGTCTTGCTTGCTCATGTCTGTGTCCCTGAGAGCAGAAACTGGTGAGCTAGACTGCTTTATGGAAATATAACTCGAGAGCAGTTGTGGGACCTGTGGTGCACAGAACTCTCTTCATGCTGGGGCCAGAGTCACCTTCCACGTACCAGTGCACGGTGCCAGTTGTGTTGAATTTGGTTATGAGGGATACGGCACCACCTCTGTGAGACACAAATTTGTGGTCATTGTTGAACAACCTGATCTAGCTGAAGATGTTTCTGTTCATTGCAAGAGGGTTTGACTAGAAGGGCTTTAAAGGTCCTCTCCAACCCCATTGATTCTGTGGTTCTGTGACTGTATTTTCTTTTCATCACAGTGCTGATTAAAAGACTATTCTGAAAATTAGTTTGAGGGCCTGTGTATGGAGCTTGTTAGAAATTTGTGGGTTTGTGTTGCCCTTTTTCTGACTCCTATTACATTGTGGCACAGAGAAGATGGCTTTTCTTCACCTGTGTCTCATCTCTGCCTGGCTGCTACTGGGCATATTGTACCTTGGCAGGTCAAATGTGAGTAATTTTGGAGAGTGCTCTTACTAAGTCCTAGATACCACAACTTGAGTCAGATCTTCTCACCCTGCATATCTCTCAGGTTGCATCAAAACTGTTTTTTCTTCACTTCCCTTTAATCCTAGAAATCCAGTATGAATAGGACCATTTTTTTCACGATTGCTGAACTTTCACCTTATATGACCCTCATGTCTGTACTTACCTTGCAGACAGTTATCAGTGTAGACTGTTGCTTCAAAAAGGGAAGAGGGTAGAAAAGGGACTGGTTATGTAGTAATGTGGTAACACAAAATTGCAAAACAATGCACAACAAAATACGGAATTATTGGTATTTTTTTCCTGCGTTATTTTGCTCAGTAAACAATCTGCTGTTAATGTGCTGAACAAATTCAGTGCTTGATTCAAGAACTTGCAGTGGAAGTAAGAGGTTAGACACATGGTTGCAGGTGAAGGATGTAGAAATGGCAAGAAAATACCGTTTGAATGAGATGCAGTTATTGAAAATGAGTGGCTAAAATTAGTGATTATCAGGATAGGAATAGTTTTTTATTACAGGCTTGAGAAATTATGTGAAAAGATAAAATTAATGTGCATGGGGCAACTTGAAAAGTTGATTTCAAACTATACCTTCTGGCATAGTTGGAAGCTTGAAAACAAACAGGGAAGAAGTCAAGAAATAACACTGTTGATGCAGTGGCCAGAAGAGACTGCAATTACAAAATACTCAAAGGGAAAGAATTATTCCGAGTTTCTGATAGTGATCTGTGAGATTTAACTTAATATCTTGGTGGTGTCCAAATCAAAAAGTAGTGACCTGATGCATCCATATATAACTTTTCTTAAATATAATTTGTATGAGTATATATTTTTTGTATATAAATAAAATGATTAATCACAAACTGAAAATGTATTTGTATTTGACTTTATATTCTTTGACTTTATATTCTGGTAAATTCTTCTATTTGATCACACTGTGCTGCTGTGCACTTTAATACTGCTGTTAATATTTCTATTATCTAAGAATAAGTGTTTTCCAAAGTAGATGGTTTTGCAGTCAATATGAAAACAACAGAATTTTCAATTTTATGAAACTACTGGCATTTATCGTCACGTGTTTGTGTCTACCATGGCCCCTGATGGAAGTTGTGATACAACTTTTATAAAGCAAGCAAACTTTTATAAAGCTTGAAACATGTCAAATACTTACCAGCTTTCATTTTACAGTAAAGATTATGCATCCTAAAGTGTCATCAGCATTCAAATAATAATCACACCTCAGAATACCTATTATTGGTTACAGACACTTCCCTTCAAGCCTGTAATCTGCCTAAGTAAGAATCAGTCTAAAATGGAAAGTACAAGGTGTGATGTTTGTTGCTTAGCAGCAGCAGTGAGCCTGGGGCAATCTTGCTCCAGTTACACCTGCCTGGGCAGAGCTCTGCTAGGTGTGAAACAACAACTTTTACAAAGGTGGACTTTGCATTTTTTAAATCTGAAACATCACTTTTGTTGAAATATCCTGTTCACTTGACTCAGACAGGTCTTTGGACGCAAGGATCACAGATTCCCACTTGCTTTGAATCACTGAGCATTGTGAAAGTAAGTCACTGGAATAGCATTAATAAAACTTCCAGTGAGAAATGTGGAAATGGAGAGGAAGTTGAGCGTCCCAGACTGGTCCTGTATAAACATATGGACAAAAAAGAATAGGAAAAGAAGTTTATTTAATTCATCATTATTCTGAATTGAATAGAATAACCCTATTTTCCATAGTCAGAAAGGAAGCACAGTAAGATTTATGAGACTCTTCAGTGTAGAACAGAAATAAAATATTTTAGTTTTTTGTTTCAGCCTTTAAAAATTAGTTTTATGAAATATTAATATAATATACCCACATTTGTCTTGCTTTCTTAGTAGTGTTGCAATGTAATGCTTTGGGATTTCTAAGAGGTTATCAAAAGCAAGTAAACATAGTTACTCCTGTTTGTCAAGTAACTCCTATTTAAGAATTAATTATTTTTTTCCTCTTTCTCCCTCTAGTCTTTTGTAGCATGTATTTCTCTTTTGGAGAATGTGCTTCTGGCACTCAGTGCTGGGTACAGATACTTTCCATTATCACATGGGCAATGCATCTGGGACCTGAGCTTAGTCAAAGATGAAGAGCCTGTATCCCACATCTTTATCTTGATTCAGCAGAGAGTGTGTGTGCCTCATTATTGAGCTGGGTGAGGCCATTGTGTGTTCATCTGCATAAATTGCTCCTCAACCTTTAAAATTGATTAAAACTGATGTAAGTTTTTAATAGTTCTTCCACAGAAAGTTGTATGAAAGAAGTTTTATGTAATTAAGAAGTATTTCTATACTTCCCTCTTTACAGGGATTTTAAATTAAAATTAGGCTTTTCTTTAAACTCCTTATTGATTTTTATTTTTATCAAATTCTTTTTCCTACAGGTTATATCTATCTATATGTATTATTTCTTCTACAGGTTATAGCTATCTCTACATCTATATTTTTCTGCCTCCTGTGGTCAAACCAATGGACTTGTTCTCCCAAGAGACTTATTTCAGATTTTCTTTCTCAGCATCCTTTAAAAAAACTTTTTTTTTTATGTTGGTCAATTCACCATGTATGTTTTCACGAGATGTTGGTGGACAGACAATTTAGTTTTGGACAGATTGGGAATACAGCTTATTCACAGGGAACAAAAAAATATTGCTAGCCTAATTTTAGAAGCATGGTTAAAACACACTGTTTTTTCTTGGGTTTCTGCTTCCAGTATCACCTCCTTCTGTGAGGCTGCTCCTCCAGTCATTGTGTTTTGTGATGGTGGTGCTTAGGCCTTTGGTGTCTGTCTGTGCTGTGCTTTGTGACACTGTATTTTTGTTCAAGGTTCACTTTAATTCAAGATTCACTCTACACAGGATAGCTGTGCTAGATCACTGTTCAGTAGTTAACAGTGTATGTTACCCCACAGTTTCACACAGCTGATCTAAAGCTAAAACATCTTTAGGAAATGTCATCTGTTGGCTACACAGCGATTAAAACTACAAAAAGCTCAAGCCTGCAAAAATCCAGGCAGGTCCTGAGGCCAGCACTGCTACATCAGTGTAAAGCCTGAGGCCTTTTAGTAGCAAACCTGTGCACTGAGCCTCTGATGTCCCAAACAGAGAGCAGAAAAACCAATATTGTTTTTGCTTAGGTGAGTGAGAAAAAAAGTGTTAAAGGTCAGAGATGGACACTCACCATGCTAGGCTGCATGTAGTATGCAATATATTCCATTAAAAATCATGAGTGGCCCTTTCATAACCTTTCCACAGTTGACCTGTATGAAGAAGGAACAACAGTACACTAACTTCTATTGTTTAAAAAGTAATAAATGCAATGTTAAATTAATTAGGTAGAGATGTAGTCAGGGTTTTTTTCCATTCTCGCTATGTTTATAGCATGCACAGAAACTGAGGGAGAAATTCAAACCTGCTGAAGTTTAGAAACCAAGTGCACTGATTTTTAGCATTACAATAGCAAATTCATATGTTCATACAGAGTATTTTAAGAGCAGCCTTCCAAAATTTCTAGTGAGTGTTGTAATAATTTATTGTCTGTATTCATATGGAAACAAATGAGCTGTTTTATGTTATCAAGAAGATGCCCAGTTGGTGAAGGAAGCAACACTTGTTGACACAGAAAAGGGAGCAGCAGTCCAACAGGAGACAGTCTTCTCATAGCCTGTTTGGAAAGCCATTAAAATTAGATTTTCCTTATCATACCAATTAATGGGCTGATGTGAACAAGGTTAACTAAAGGTTTTACAGTACTTTTAGAGTTAGGGCAGAAAGAACCTTTTTTTTTTTGTTGATCTCTCTCCCTGTGATAGATAGGATTTATGGAAGATTGACCTGGCCAATGGTGCATACTGTGTTTAGGAGTGCAGTGCATAGTTTCCTTTGTTGTAGAGCAAAATTTTATTTCCCTTAGAACTTTTGTTCAATTTTGGTCTATACAGACCAATTTTCCTAAAGAAAAGTTCACATTGAAGTTTAGTTCTGAGTGGGTGCTTTTGTGCTCTGATTCAGCAATCCAGTGGAAAGTACAAAAGCCTGACATCTCTGAGAGACGGAGGGGAAAACTGTGGGCATGGAGGGAGTTAAGAATCGTCATGGGCAACATGCACTCAGTATAGAGGGCTTTGTAACAAACAATTCTGCAATAGCAAGTCTCTGTTAGTTCAAATGGGAGAGATGAGCATCATTTCTTACTTCAAATTAAAGGGCTGGGCCATAAGAATCAAATGAAGTTTAATAAGGGCAAGTGCCAGATTCTGCACATGGGACCAGGCAACCCTGCTAGTGTGTGTAGGCCGGGGAATGAGAGGCTGCAGAGAAGCACCATGGAAAGGGACCTGGTCTGTGACAAGTTGGACATGAGCCAGCAGTGCCCTGGCAGCCAGGAGGGCCAACCCTGTCCTGGGGGCATCAGGCACAGCATGGCCAGCTGGGCAAGGGAGGGGATTGTCCTGCTCTGCTCTGCTCTGCTCTGGGGCAGCCTCACCTCCAGTGCTGGGGGCAGTTCTGGGTGCCATGGTATAAAAAGACATTAAACTGTGGGAGAGTGTCCAAAGGAGGGTGAAGGGTCTGGAGGAGAAGCTGTATGAGGAGTGGCTGAGGTCACTTAGTTTGTTCCACCTGGAGGAGACTGAGGGGAGACCTCATTGCAGTCTGCAACTTCCTCAAGAGGGGAAGCAGAGGGACAGGCACTGATCTCTTCAGTCTTGTGACTGAAGTCAAGAAAAAGGCATGAAGCTGAGTTGGGAGAGGTTTAGGCTGGATATCAGGGTTGGGCACTGGAACAGGCTCCTCAGGGAAGTGATTGCAGCACCAAGCCTGAGAGAGTTCAAGAGGTGTTCAAACAATGCACTCAGCCTCGTGGTGTGAAGCTTGGGGATGGTCCTGTGCAGGGCTAGAGTTGGACTTGATATTCATAATGGGTCTCTTCCAACTCAGCATATTCAGTGATTCTGTGGTTTTCTGAATGTAGAAACCGTGATGAAGATGTGACTGTTTCTTGCTAAGATAGTAATTACTGTATCATTTCATCTATGTGAAGAAAGAGCTACAGCTTTTAAAAGCTTCTTCAAGATTCCCCCTAAGTATGATCCCAATTTTCATTCACACACAGACATCCTGATTTTTTTTCTTAAATGAATGAGCAGAAGAGGAAAAAAAAAAGGATAATTCTCAGATACTCTCTCTTTTTGTCTGAAAGCAAGAGCATTCCCAGAAAGGAAGGGAGAGAACAAGAATTTTAAAAGCTCTGGAAGATTTCAGGTTAGGAGGAGAAGTTAATTAGCTGCAAATCACTGTTTAGGAAATTCTTCCCCCTTGAAACATCATCGAAGAAGACAAGCTGAGGGCAAACCTAATTCCAGGCAATTTATAGGAATGCCTGAGTACCTTGACCCTCACAATTTGAGCTCTGAATTGTTAATTGTGTATCCAACTACTTGAGTGGAACCCAGAAGTTTGAACCTGTGAAAAACCTACTATAAAAATATCCTTTGCAATAGTGCCCTGCAGGGGAAATTCACAGAAGTGATTCAGAAAATACAGCTAAGATAAATGCTCAGGGAAATTTTCAGACTAGTTGTTATATGAATATTCCTGAACTGCGGAGGTTGTGTAACTTCAGCTTAAGCTCTCTGAATATGGGACAATCTGGGGACATTTTTATACAGTTAAAGCTGCAATTTCCTGAAGGTGAAGGATAAGATTGTGCTCTCAGGGTAGATTGTTCTTTCAGGCTTTCACAGTTGGCAGCCTGTCCTGGTCACAAAGGAGTGCTCTGAGAGCAGTCTGTGAGGTGAGGCAACCAACCTGAACTGGGTGCCAGCACCCAGGAAATGTTCCAGAGCAGAAGGTTTCACCCTGGATCTTCTCCTGAACCAGAGAGGAAGTGCAAAAAATGGATTGCTTGGGATAGAGTGGCTTGGTCAGCACCTGGTGTCCAGTCAAGGTCAGCCCACCATGGTGCAGCTCAGCCCACATCCCTAAGGATGTGCATTATTCATTCACCTGCTTGGCACAAGGATCTTTTGGGGTTCTTTGTTCCCATAAAAAGGAATTCAGTAAACTTAGAAATGGCCATGGCCATCAACTGCTATTGATTTCTTTTTAACATCACAGGTGGCCTAAAAGTAAGAGGGAAGATTTTGCAGAAAAATATCTTTGCCGATATGCACTGAGAATTTGCAGATAACTTGTTTCTTTAGTATATACAAAAAAATGTAAAAAACAGAGGCAATTTCTGAATTTTGATCTTACTCTCAGATTGGGAAGCCAAGTGTCAGGACCAACATATTATTTAAGAAATTTGAAGAACCTGTTCTTTAGGACAAAGCTAACAAGAGGTCATTTTCATAATGATGCAAATCTTTTTAATAGTATTATTCTATGAGCCAGATTTTTTTTTTTTTTTTTTTTTTTTTTTTACTTAGCAGTGTAAAGTAAGTAGGATAGAATGTAATCACAAGAAACTTCCATTAACATTTGGTAACAAAGGTTTCCTGCTATGCTTGCTTGAGAGCTGAAATGTTATCCCAATGAATGTCAGCTGGACAATTTCTGAGGTTTAGAGGCTGATTCAAGCGTCTAATAGAGGGATGTGGAGTCTATCACAAGCAGTGGAGGAATCTTCAAAAGACTAATTGTCGATCAGTCCTGGAGCATTTAATTGCAACCAAGTTACAATTCACAAAACAAGTGAAAAGAAGATGGGAAATTAATATCTTACGCTTTTTTTGCTATGAGGAAATAGTATAAAATACCAACTAATCTTAGTGCCAGCCCTGACCTTACTCAAATAATTATAGATATACTTTATGATTTTGGATTTGTGTAATTATCATTAAAACTACATGATGTTAGACTCTGATGAGGAAACCATTGATTTTTAGGAATGCTGGATGCTCCATAGCAAATAGTCAGTGTAGGGAAGAGTGGCTACAGTGAAAGCTTACAAATTTAGCTCAGAAAGTTCTAAGATTTCAGCTGTTACATGCAGAAATCTAATTTGGGAAGCTGTGAAGAGTTATTTCAATGTATTAAGCCTGTAGTTTGGACACACAAAATATTTACTGCAAACATTACAGAGATCAAAAGAGAAGCTTCTCTTTAGAGGCCTCCACAAACATTCATGCAGTTTAGAAAAGATTGCAGTATTTTGATCATAAAATTGACAATGTTGACTTTCAAACCACATGCTAAATAAAGTTCTCCACAGAAGTCCAAAGACACAAACTTTGTTGGATTTATAACCAAGTGATTACTTAAAAGCTGGAAAGAAAATGCTGGAAAGAAATATATCAATGAGCTTACACACTTTTGTCCCATGCAAAACTCATGATTCTCCTGGCAAGAGGGTTCATCCATTCATTTTCTTTTCAGAAATCAACTTTACAGGCATTAAATTATCTACCTATTAAAAAATTCCATGGAAACTTATAACACTCTTCCCAATTATGTTTTTGAGCTTCAAATTGATTGAGAGAAAGAATGAATATTGTTGGAGGGAAAAGAGGAAGAATGCTTTTATATATCCAACTGTGCTCAGAATTTACCATTGTCTCAAAACTGCTCTTTTCAATGCTGCAAGGGGTTGAATACCACTAACTTAATTTACTTTGGAAAGAAAAAGAAAATGTCTAGAATTACTTCCTTTATTTTACAAGTCCAGCTAGTTCTGGGGAAGATACTTGATAAAGATGCCCTGAATTTTCAGGTCTAACCAGACAGGGATTTCTCCACCATGGCTAAGATGGCAAATGGCAGAAGGCAGCATAGTGGGGTCCATAGTGTTGTCCCTTTCTGAGCCAACCAAATAGCCCAGATTAAACCCCTGGGTACTGTTGATGAATAGTGTCAGATTTGGTTCTGCTGTTGAAGTTGGATTTTCTGTATTTGAACCCAATTTATGAAAAACAGTGCTGCTGAGTGTAAGAAGGGCACAAACTGACCTCCCTGCTTTTATCTGGGAGAGCTCCCAAGCACTGCCACCTTCATATCAGCCTTCCAGTGGGAAACCTGGTGGTAGCCATTGCTCTGAAATGTTAATTTCTGCCAGAATGACCAGACTAAAGTGTTTTAATTAAGCCAAATGATGTGTTCTGGACAACTTTCATTATGAATTTGGTTCTCTTTCTGGTACATTACTTTCTGAATGCTGCCACTAATTTTCAGAGAATGTTTTTTTGAGCCATCCCTTCAGCTGATTTCGGTCAACAGAGCTCCTTGAAGTTAATGATGATATGTTCATATAGATCAGCTGAGGATCCTGACTTAGAATTTCTTTATATGCTACATAATAGTGTAAACACATTTTTTACTACGTTGTACATAGGATCCACTTCTTCCAAAGAGACATTTCTGGAATGTGTTTTACAGTGGTTTATATCCCTGTGTTTTGTTTTTCTCCAGGCTTTTGAAAAAGGAAGAAAATTTTATTTTTATTCCTCGTTCCCGTGAAGAGCTTCCAGAAAACTTTCCAAAGGAAATTCCTGGTATCTGTTACTTCCTGGAGGTCAGAAGTGCTCAGAAGCCGCCAAAACCTTCCATTCCATCTGCCAGAGTGAGAAAGGTGTCTTACAACATTGGCACCATGTTCCTCCGGGAGACCAGCCTATGAGGCCTGCTGCAGATCAAAGACTTGTCAAAAAAGCACAAGCCCAGAACTGGGTCATGACAGGGGAGTTGGAGGTTCTTTGTGTTTCACTGCCTTCTTCTGAACAGGCAGTAAAAAGCTCCATGTAATGTCAGGCAATAATCATTTTAAAAGGTGGGTAACTGCTGTCGGTAAACAAAGTGGAGATAGGGAAAAAATATTAAACAATGTACTTCCACTTCCAGAGGAATTTCTTTCATAAACTTCAGTCTGGCCCCTCTATGGCAAACAAAACAATGAAACAAAACCCCAACTCTCAAATTAGAGGTTGGTCTTGTTTTGTGCAGAAAGGATGATGGTTCTCTGTAGATTTGCACCAGCTAAGCAGAATTGAGAGTCAGTTCTGATTATGCATTCCTATATTTAATGTGTTCTTCAGTAAGGTAATGATGTTTTTTAACTTTATGAACAAGCATTTCATACATATACTGTAGAGCTATTGTAACCTTCCTGGCAGGAGGAATTATGACTCAATACAAATATTGTAGGAATTTTACCTATTTTTATACATATTTCACTTTCTGGATAATTACATTCCGCATACTGTAAGCTGAGTGAGCTTAGATAGCTTTTCAGATGAAGTTACTGTATATTTCATACATTCTACCTATCAAACCTTATTGTTATACAAGTGGGAAGAAGGCATTTCTTGACTTTTTTGGCAACAAAAAAAAAGAATCAATATTTACAGAATAAAACCCCCACTTTGATAAATCATTTTATCTGGTTTTTATGCTAAAGCTTTAGATGAGCACTGTCTTCTTATATAAAATAATGTTCAGTATTTGTCCTACAGTGTTGTATGTCCAGTCCTTCCAGGACAAAGTAAACAAAGTGCAGAAGATCAATGTGTGGACAAACAGAACAGTTCTCTTCAATGGGACTTGTTTTCCCTCTAAATTATCAGCCAAACTGATTTTCAGTAAAACCCCTGAACTTCTCTAAAAATTCGGTCTTGTGAAAACTTATTCTGAGGAATTCCAGCAGACACTGGAAGCTCTCTGGATGCTGGTTTTCCACATTTTTTAATAGGACTTGTGCTCCTAGTCCAGATTGATTGTTGAAAACCCATTCTGTTAATAATGATTGCTCATTTGGAAACTTCCTCTGTTGTTGGATTGGATGAAGGTCCCCTGCTTTATCTAGCTGAGATCAAAAAACACCAAAAAGGGAAAGGCAGTACTTTTCCAGGTTTAATGCAAATGGCAGTTCAAGATTTTTGTTAGTCCAAGACAATTGAAAAAAAAAAAAAAAAAACAAAACCAAGAAAACACAAACAAACCCAAAACCAAACAAAAAAACCCAACCCCCCCAAAAACCCCAAAAAACCCCAGACAAGCAAACAAAAAAAGCCCCAAACCAAAACAAACAAACAAAAAAACCAACAAAAAAGGCTAATTCTTTGCTGTTGAAAATGAATACAATATGATTGTCTTCAATTATTATTTTCAGGCATTTTTTAGTTCTCAGGTTTTCTTTTTCACAAGTAGTGGTGGTCAGTTTTCCTGTGTGGGTGTGCTGCCTTTGGATCCTGCTGGGGTGGGTGATGATGTTGTGAGCTTGCAGATTGTTAGTTAAAATCTGTGCTATGGTTTAGCTGCACGTGGGCCTTTAATCACTTTAATCAAAGATCAGACTCAGCAGCAACTAGGAGGCATAAGATACTCTGCATTTCTCTAATTCAGAACAGAAATGAGTTTGCTTACGGATTTAGCAGTCATAACATGAGGCACCTCTTGAAAATAAGTTAATAACTTTCAGCACATTTCAAGATTGTCCAGCTGATCTTTCTGTGAAGGGAATGACAGTTCTCTATCTCTCCCCTTTGACCAGTAGCCCCTGTGAGTCAGCATGGCACTGGTGCCTGTGCTGAGAATGTTTCAGGATTCCTTTCTTCTGGATGAGGAAGGACTGCCTTGAACCTTCACCAAATTCAGCAGGCAGACAATGTCTGAACTTATTATGTAGGGGTGAGTTCTTCCTTGCTTGAGGAGGGTACATGCATGGGAATTAGCCCAGAAACCTATTTTCATGCAAATTTCCTGACTTTCTAGTGGGATACTTATGTTAAAGATTTCTTCCATTGGTATTAGAGCATTGCTGGGATTAGAGTTGTTATTTTTTTATCTACCTTGATAAACAGCATATGGAGTTCTGTGGTCTATCAAAAAAATTACTTTAAAAACTGTTCAAGCTTGAGATTGTGAAATTTCCATCCAAATTACAGATCTGAGAATTTCCTGGACAGGATGACAAGTTTTTGCCTATAGCCATTAGTTTGCACATAGACAGGATGTAGCATGCATTTTTTTACCCTGGGAACACCAGTGAGATGTGTAAGAATCAGAAATGGATCAAAGTTCATGTTTCACCACTGAAAGAGGAATGTCACTTCCCAGCTAATAAATCCATAGTTCTGATGTCATTACTTAGTTCCCTAGAGTGATTTTTTTCAATAGTCATTAGTAGATTTAGATTTCAGCCTGACTTCTCTGGCACTTCTTCATTATTCAGTAGTTGCTGATGTCAGAGTCTCAACCTATCTGGCCAAGCTCTTTTTTTCTTCTCACCACCCACACTCCTGTGTGAAGAGTACAAATTTAGAGGTTTAGACCAAAAGCTTGTAGTTCAATATCTTGTCTCTTACAGTTGCCAGTAAGAAATGTCTAGGTTAATTCTGCACCTGATCTTGATCAATGGAAACATTTTCATAGTAAATGATGAATAAATGCTAGTTTTACTGGCAAATTGGAGAAGCAATCAAAACTAGTTTGTATCACCATCCTCATCCTCTCAGAGACTTTGTTGTATAAGGAGATTTAAAATCAGAGAGATCTGAGTGAGAACTGAAAATTGGTATCACCATTGATAGTGTTTGCAATAAATCATCTAGCTGCCCAAATCAGAGTACACTGACTCTATAAAAATATGCAGTCTTTGTTTTTCATAAGCTTATGTAAAGGTAACATATCTAGAACTGCAGTGCAGATGCTAGGTATTATGTTATTTGTGTTATGATGAGGGATGCTAATGAAAAACCTGTGGGCTCTCTGGGGACGTTTTTCTGTGTCAATGTGAGGAAAGTGTAAAACAAATTCTCAGCACTTTCTAAATTAGTAGTTGCATCTGCTGCCTTTCATATTAGGTTGCAAGCTTATTTTGTTGGACACCTTTGCAAAGTGAAATGAAACTTATTATCAAGATTGATGCTGTCATGTCACTTAGGTGGTAGTCAGACTCAACATTTCTCCAACAACACTTATTTTTAGTGATAGGAAAAAGGTTCTCATCTTCCTGGTGTTGTCTTCATAAATAGAAAGGTTCTCAGAATTTTGTACCTTGAGATGATGAGGTGAAGAGGTTAGAGGTGCTGAAATGGTTACAGAAATCATATACTCTAGTTGGAATTTTCTTTCAACTTTTTACTTCCTATAAAGCAGATGATCTTTGGTTCCTCTGAGTAAGAATTTACATTCTTGTGTTTCTTCACATAGCTGCAAGAAGCCACATCTGCTGTCTTGAGTTTCTGTGCAGAACAAATCCACCCTCTCTGAAGAGAGAGGGAGGAGATCTATTTTGTATTGCATGCACAAGGCAAAGGAAAGGTGATGTGAGGACCCCCCTAGCTGGGTTCATCAATCTCTTTGTGGCCAGTTGCTTGTACAAAACTCACGAGGCCAAAGTAAAGAGAGTTCACAGTCATTTCCCTAGAACACTTTTTACAGATCTTGTGTCAGATTTTTCCATCTGTTTGAAGTTCCCCATCACACAGGCTTTTCTGTGATGCAGTTCATAGAGATCATGAACTCAGAGCAAAAAAGGAAATAGTGATGAAGTGATAGGGTGGTGGATAAATTTTGTTCTGCATCCCTCTGGTTTAATTTGCCATTCAAAGACAAAAGCCTCTGCATGGGAGAATTGCTACTAAGCCAGGACTCTCAAAGTGTGGTTTTCTTGCAGGATCCCAAAGGATATTTCATTTTTAATTCCAGAGAGCCAATAGTCATTAACTATGATTGTGGTTTTGGCTTCTCTGCTCATTCCCACAATCAGTTTCAGATCTGAGTCTGTTGTGAAGCCTGGAAACACGCCTCTGCAAACACAAAACCAAAGCTCTGAAAACCTTGGAAATCTTGAATGGGAATTGCCTGTTTTGAAGAAATGCTTGGGATTGTGTCATTAACAGTCCATGGCAGTTCATGTGTGTGCACATGCCATTTCACAGTGCTGTCTCCTCTTTTGCTTACAGTGTTCCCTACCAAGCCCAACAGCAGGATTGGGCATATTTAACATCCATCTTCCATTTTTTCCTGTATAAAGCAAGCAGTGCAAAACCATGACATGCTGCATGCATTTAAAAGTATCAGCATGCACTAAGATGTAAACTCTGATAACCAATTTCACATTGTATATTTCTTGCTCTGAATTGATCCTTGTCTCAGGCAATTTAAAAATGAATGGAAATAAAAATAGCACCCAAACCTGCTGTGTTGCATTGCAAATGAGTCTGAGACCTGCATTGGTTGTTGGGGCAAGCTGAACTGCTGGACAACTTTCTGGTTCTTGAGCTGCCACAAGTTGTCATGTGTACATGCTTCATGCAGACAGTCCTGTCAAGGAATCTGTAATCCAGCAGCAGGGACATTTTCTGAGTTTTATTCTTCTAGTCTGAGGCCACTACCTCACCTCTGCTGGGTGCACAGAGCTCACTGAGGAGAGCTAGTTCCCTGTCCTAATGCAGTCTCAGAGCTTCTGGCTTCCTTTCTGGATTCTGGCGATCTTTTGCAAAATTGTGCATGTGTAGTATTGGAAATAGCAGCGTGCTTAAATTAGCAACAAAACAAGAAGCTATAAAAAGCTTGTCAAACTCAGAGACAGTTGGTTCCTTTCCCTCGAGGTGATACATTATTCATAATGCTGTACAGGATTGAGGGTGCCAGTGACAGAAGAGGCTATGGATGAATTAAAGATGCTGAGTGTGCAGTAGACTCAACAAGTAGGAGTTGATTGGCTTCTGCTACTGTTAATAATTCCATCATCTTGCATGCTATGTCCTGCTCTTGTCAGGGTTCTGCTCTCCAAAAGATTTCCACTTACCTTCCCTTAGCACACTGTATGTGACATAGTGAATTATCCCTATTGTTGTTCTAATTAGCATATATTGTTCACACAGCTGCTTACATCTAAAGAATAACTGGGGTTAAAGGGTTGATCTTACTCTTCTGGCAGCAAAGACAAAACTGCTACAGTGGCAGAGCGGGCACTTCACATCCTTAGAGAGGGAAAAGACCACAGTGCAAGTTTCAGCTGGTGGATTTGGGTGAAGTCATTGCATGAACAGCCCATAGCATGTTTTTTAGCTTTCACAAGCACCAAATTTATCTGTGCAGATAGGAGTTACTCCTTAACGACGTCATTCATTTGCAATGCATGAGCAGGCTTACAACAAAAATCTGTGAAGTGTTTAACCTCATACACATGATTGATCTTTTGTGGCTTGGCTGTTAATCATGCTTGAAAGCAAGAGAGACAGTGAAACTGAGGAATGCAGCAATTCAGTCACAGGCAACAGATCATTCACCTCTGCAGATGCTAACTTGCTCCTGTGGCTTAGAAAGGCTGACCTCCAGTTGTCTGTGGTCCAGGTTAGTGTCACTGTGTCACTGTAGCAACAAAATGGCCTCTGGAAACAGCATGAGGAATCTCAGTCTGCTTCCCTCTGGGCTGGGGTTCACATTAGAGAGCCCAATACAACATGTGATGCAAAGTGGCAACTTTGCTGGCAGCCTTAACAAAAGAATCAGTGGAAGCAGATGTTAAACCAGCTGTTTACTCCAGGGATTTTAGTTTCCAAAGGCAGAGTGAGGCTGAACGTGTTTTAATTTGGAACAAAAAGAAAAGAGAGGATTTCAGAGAAACAAGTGTCTTCCTTGGCTAGCAAGGAGGCAGTGGAATTAACATGAAACAAGAGGGACATGCTGATTACCTTGGCTGCAGCAGCACCTTCAGCTGTCTGGCCGTCCTTGGCATTACAACAATCAAAGTTTCTTTTGAAAACTGGAGGACAGATAAGCATTTCAGGCACTTGTCCCCTCTGCTTTAAAAAGAGTATGAGGCTGCCTAAATCCTTGAGTGTTCTCAACTTTCTCAGTGACCACAGATGGCAAACTTAGACTAGACATCTGTTTTTTAGGATGGCCAAGATAAGGGACACTGATCCCACTGAATTACATCTTTTCAGCCCAAGTACTGTGTCTGATCTTCTGTTGTTCTGCTTTTCAGCATTTTGCACTGACCAGAATAAATTTAATCCAGCTAAGTGTCAGAGGGATAGATAAGCATATTCCAAAATAAGTAAAGTGTTACCACTGTAGCCATGGTGACTATTGTGAACATAGGCTACTGCACTTCTGCAGATCCCTCCCAGTGTCTAACCCCTTTGCATGTGATACCAGCACTGCCAGTCGCAATTCTGGGATGCCATTAGGAGTGTGATTTATAAAAGGTTTTGAGCTTTGAGCCCCTAGCCCAGTTATGCAAAACCTGTGTGCCACGTTCACCTGAACTGCACGCCAGAATGCCTTTGTAAACCTTATCCTGATGGTAATAACGCATACAGATTCTAAAGAACAGAGAGACAGCTGCCAGGTTATCATTAACATACATTTTTTTTGTGCTTTTGTGAATTTGTTGGCCCAAAATTAACTTTCTATTAGTAGAAGGTGTCCCACTGAGCTTCTTGTTTTCTAGGTAATTATTCCTTAGCAATACTCTCCAATGACTACTCTTGAAGCAATAAGTAAAGCCATGTTAATCTCTTCTGTGTAGGCTTCTGTACAACACCTATCACCTTAACAAACCACTTTTCAGCGAGACATTAAATGGCAGAATAACACCCTGACATGTACTGTTTGTCCTTCCATCCTCTTCCTCAGAGAAGAAGAGCATGTAATGGAATAATTTGATTTTTTGAAGTGGTGTTTTTTTCTTAGTTTTATAAAAGTATATGTTGCTACTCACTTAAATAATTAAGAGCAAAATCAGAACTATGGACCAGAATTAGAGTTTTGGATGTAAAAAGTATTTTAAAAGGCTGTCCACTAAGCAAGACTAGTCTCACATTCTAGAAAAACAGTAGGGGTAATAGACGTAAGATATACCCAGGAATGATAAATAGGAGTAATAAACCAGGCAGGTCTATACAATGGATTATTTCTGTTTTATACACAACAGTCAATACGTGCTTAAACCAATTAATACCCACAGAGGGCAAATACTGTTTAATCCATTTTGGCATTTGTTTATTACCAGTACATCCCTAAGGTATTATTTTTTCCCTTCCTAATGAGATTGGAACATACCATTAAATCAATATCAGAGCTTCTGAACTTATTGCAAAAGAACAAGCTTATGAATAAATAAACATCAAGGAGAGATTTTTTAGATGTGAGCCATTGCATGAGAGAACAGATCATGTGGAAAAGAAAAAGGAGGTACTGACAGGTATATTTATTTAGAAGTTTGTATGGCACTTCTGGTTGATTGAAATAATTCTGAAACTGTACTGAACTGAAAGCCTGGCTTCCCATTTCAGATTATTTGCATTTCCTAAGAAGAAGCAGGTAATTTTTAAATTCACATTAAGGGTCATAGTTCTCAATTCCAGTTTCTCTGCTTAAATGCAACGTTTTTCTGAAAGTTTAATCTTTATTGAGTGATCCTGAGGTTCTAGATGCCTAAATAAGTTTTGGAAATGTGGGTTAGAAATCCCCCCTCTAAATTAAGTCCCATGTGCTTGTCAGTGTTTAAGTGTATAAATATTAATCTCTGGAAACTTCTTGTAGGTCCTGCAAGTATATAAATAAGAAGCATCTGAAGAAAGTGAAGTCTGTGTGTAGGAGAGGGCAGCTGTACATAGATGTGGTGCTGATGTTAGCTTTCATCTATTTGGAAGCTGGATGACACAGAAATTATTCATACAAAGTGCAAGAAAGTATTGCACATAGTGTCATGAACTCTGAGGGTATAAGGTTGAATTTTAGAGTCTATAATCCTTAAAGTTTTAGTGGAATTGCATGAGAAATGCATGATGTTTGAGTTGTTTATTTTAAGTAAGAGTTGAATCTCTACTAACAGAGAAAAATTGTGGGGGGCAAAAGAAAATCTAGAAAGTCTAAATGCAAAATGCAACGAGTGTCCTGTTCTTTTGTATTATTTGGCTTTTCTGGAGGCAGGACTAAGAATTCCTTCATGAGTTTCAATACTGAATGCAGCACTAGATGTGAAACAGGGCAAGTGAGGTACTTTACCAGCTGGAAATTTGGAGGTGATAGTAAGAATGTCTTTTAAAAAGTATATAGGGATAAATGTTAGCACTTTTTAAAAAAATGGAGACTGCTTTGCTGTGTAAGTAAATACTGTTTAGAAATACCTAGACAGAAAGAAAGCTTGGAATACTGTTGTGCCATAATAAAAAGGTACAAAGTCTATGAGATAATCTGCAGTTGACACCCTTTTCTTCAAAAACAGGAATATATGGAGTTTTCAAATGCACATTCAACCAAGAGTTGTCTGTGGCAAATTTCCAAGGAAGTGGTATTTTACCCAGTACCTTCTGCAGAAATGTCATGCAGATCATGTTGGGTAAGACCAAAATTTAACTCAGTTGATTAGAGCTTAGTAAGAGATACAGAGCATCCCAAAGCCAAGCTTTAAATGTGCTTACTGACAGGACAGCATTGTGCCCTTTACTGAAGTCTAAACAAAACTCATTCTGGACAAAACTCCCATCCTAATACATGACATTTATACTGCCTTGCCGAAAATTAGGACTTCACTAAGTTGCAGACATTAATGTCTTTGATGCGAGAACATTCCTTATTATTCTGATGTCTCACTGTGCCCAAGTTGCACTGGACTCCTCTAGAGAACCAAGGGTTTGGGGAGTTGCTGTAAATATGAGGGAAATTCAGCTAATCTGCATTTAAGCATCTAAAACTTATGTCAGGTCTGAGCTAGTCAGGTCAGTTCCCTCTACAGTCAGGGCAAACATCCTGGCATTTCAAAGATTGAGCAGTCCTGGAGAAAGTCTTAGGGATGAGATAAACCCCTGCCTTAGCTATGCTCTTCTCTTTCCTCCCCAGTGACCACTGTGGAGGACTGGTTCAGATTAGCTGCCGTGCTGTAGGTGGGATAAATCCCACTGCTGTTAAGAATGAGAAGATGTAAAAAATAGAACATCAAATACATATGGAGAAAAGACACTTGGGCAAGGGCCAGGCTTCTGCCAAAGATTCAAAGGGATGTGATAGTAAAATTATTAATATATAAGATTTTAGAAGTCTGGCTAGGGGGTTTACTCTAGTTACAAGAACATTCCTTTCATCTTAAAACTAACAATCCGTGATTCTTGCTAACTCCCCACATTTGCTCTAAGATAGCACTAGTGTATTATCTGATGTATTCACCAAGAGCCATCTCTCCAAACATCATGTTGTTAACTGCTTGATTCCTTCTTGGAATAGCTACTTAATAAATCCATCCATCCCAGAAATGTATTTTTTTTAACATTGAAATGATAAATTTTCCTCACCAATTTTTTTTCTGTTTTGTTTTCTTGAAACAGTATATAAGTCAGTGTCTGCAATCACTTGGGAAAAGAAAGGGGACCAGAGGGTGAGGCGCTGGCTGGATGTTCTCTCACTCTGATCGTAGTTGCTAAAGCTTCTGTCTGACCCCTCTGAGTTGCACTTGTGCTGTCATGCACTTGGAGTACCCAGATTCTCAGGAATCAGGAACGTGGGTCAGGCTCTGAACCAGAGAGGAGTGGGAATAACCAAGGCTGCTCCTCTTCTACACTGCTCTGTACGTCTCTCTTCTGTTTGCAGTTGCCATTCTGATCCTTAGATGTCTGTGGTGATTTTCACTGCAGTCCGTGGGAAAGTCCCTCTTGAGAAGAATCAATAGTATGCACTCCTCCACACTGTGAACTGTTGCTCTCCAGAGAAAAGGATTAGAAATAGTATTGTCCTCAAGAGCTGAGAAAACTTGCAGATTTTCCATGTACAGTAAACAGTTTCTATAATTATGAGGAAAACAAAACAGAGAGGCAGAGCTGTGCAGCAGGGCCAGCCCATCTCATACACACTGCTGTGATAATGAAATCCAAACCCTGTGGAATTGCAGACACATTATTCTCATTTGCTTTAAAGGTCAGCTAAAAAGCTGCTTTCTCAAATGGGCTCATAGCTCTGAGACAACGTAACACTAGTCATTTCTTCCAACAAATTGCAGTTGTCAGAGAAACTGGATTAGTAGCTCATGGAGCTAAAAATAGACACTATGAGCTTGCCAGAGAGGGGTGAAATCAGTGACAGAGGTGAAGGTACATCAAAATATCATAACATCTGGAGAAAAAGCATCAAAAAATGCTCAACTGAAATCAAGTTAGCCATAAAATTACATTAAAAAGAATTGTAACCACAAAGAAGGAGAATGACAATGTTTAACCCTAATTCTGTTTTATTCACCTTCTAATTCCACCTTGCAGTTTCTGTTTTATCGGCTGAATCAGTTTGGCCACAGTCCCTCCAAAGTTGAGTACCACAAGTTAAGCACTGAAAGTCATGTTAAAGCCATTATTTGAATACTGAAAAATAGGTTTTTGGCTTGACATTTCCATCTTCTTCACAGGAGGGAGGAGGAGATAATTTATTGCTAAGTTTATTCAACTCAAAAATAAAAGCTAAACTCCAAAACCCAAATCAAATAACAGAGCTATAGTGAAAGAAAATTTCCAAACCTCAGCGAATTTTTACTAAAAAGGGGGTAATTATTTTTCCTCAAAAATGCCTCAAACATTTGCATTTTAAAGAATTCTCTTCTGTGCCATGATTTTGCAAGTTCATATTGCTTCTTGCTTGGATTTAACAAACTAAATAAAACAAACCACTTCTGTATTCTTATGTCTTCTTCAATTACATATTTCTGCAGCAGGGCAATTCCACCATAATGTGTATGACCCTGAAGGAGCAACAATCCACTGCAGACAGGGAACCTCAGCCTGTTTGGTCAAAGTGAAAAATTCTTCAAGGTACAGGCTGGGACTCAGCTGAAGACAGGGCTGGCAGGAGTTGCATGCAGTTTCTACTATGACTTAAGTAGTTATTTTTATTATATATTCAGAAGCTGACCTATGCATAGCTCAGGAATAACCTTCACCACTTTCTTTACAAACTTTTTCTGTAGTATGTGTCTTTTCTGCACAATTGTTATAAAATCTCTGCATTTCAGATCTGAGGCACTGGCAAGTATAGGGTATAAATCATAACATGTCAGCGAAGCAAATCATTGTGAAAAATATTTATACAGTATTTATGCTCATTGTCTTTTGGACATCTTATAAACTAAAGTTCTTTTTGCACATTTTTGTTCTTGCAAAAGTCCTCATTGTAAAAGAGGTCAAGAGTAATCTTGATTTGGGGATTTAATTAGCAACGGTACTGTTTATCTAGCATTCAGTGTGTCCCATTATTATCAGGGTGTTAAGGTTTAGTGGTGGAACAGAAATGTCAGGACAAGTAGCACGAGCAGTTATCTGCATCATACGTCCTACACATTATCTAGGCATTCCATGGCGTACTTTGAATTTTGTAGAATATGATATGCCGGCTTAAATTTGCAGAAATATAGTTAGGGGTAAATAATACAAATATGTGGACATTGTCTGATAGCTATGTTGAGACATTATGGATATAGTGTCACCTACCCTTGGGATTACTCTAAACCAAATCATGTACCTTTGGTATCCATCCTTACTTCAGTGAAAAGCTGGGCCAACTTCATCCCTTTACTTTTTAAACTTAGTTTCTTTAAAGCCCAGAGATTAATGACACAAGTATTTTCCAACAAAGCATTATAGGAAAACAGTAACTGGTTTTTGGGGTTTTTTTCCCTGAATGTGATGTGCTCCACTGCTAGGACTGGCTACATTCCTGCTTGATACAAGTTTGGCTTTTCCCAGTTTACTAAAATTTGCTAAAGTTCTTCTTTGCAGGATCCCGTAGTGTTTTGAAGAGGCTGTGTGTATTCTGTTTGTGCAAGTCACAGGTGCAACACATAAATATGAAAACATTCTCAGGTCACCATCCTGGAGAGTCCAACCAATTATTTCACAGCCAGCCACAAATAATCCTTTATCTCTCTTTGCCACTTTGCTCTGCCTATATGCCCAACCTTAGAGAAGGAACTGAATGCTACTAAAAATAATCTACTGGTTTATAGTTATGTATTTCAGTGGGATTAGTTTGTAATAAGCAGAAACTTTTGCAAAACAAGCTTGTATTATTGGCATGAAATTCACAGCCTGGGCCTACCAAGTCATAGTTCAGTCTCTTCCCAAAGCCTTTGAGAACAAATTGAACTTTGCAGTATCTCGCCTCGAAGAAAAGATAACAATTTTCCAGTTGTCTGGGACTGTGATTCTGACTCTCCCTTCTAATCAGGAGTCGTGAAATTCAAGAAAGTGTGAATGGAAGGTCATTTCTGGTACTTTGTTAAACAATTTTTCCAGCAACCAGCTGGAATTGATGATTTAACTGGTGATTCATTCGGGTTCATCTTCATTTCCTCTGAAAGGAATGCTAGAGGACAATTAACTTTGCTGCCTTACAGTTGTATCTTTCAAGTTTTCCCTTTAATTTCAGTGTTGCCAAAATAAAATCTGAGGGCTAATTCCTATCTAAGGTGGTCGCAAACATCTGTAGTAGCAGAGCCAGACATATGTGAAGATGACTTGAATAATTGTAGGAATATGGGTTTCACCTGACTTCATGTGGCTCAGTTCTGGGAGTGGGAATTTTAGGAAGGGTTATGAAGCACCCATTGCTGATGTGTCATTTTCTGAGAGCAGACCAAAGGGACAGAACTGTTCAGTAGAGTGCAGTTTCAATTTCAGCTTTGTGAATGCTGCTTGTCTTGTTTCAATCTTCTCTGTTCTGGATGCTGGATAAAAGTATTTGGTCCTCCTAAAATGTGAAGACTGACCACCTCCAAGCCTGCACTCCTGTGGAAATGGACAAATATCCATCCCCTGGGTGCAAATGCTTTTTGTGTAGTTCTGTAACACTGTTTTAGTGTTGTCTTACAGAGCTTATCTGAAGAGACTTGTGCAAGCATTCTGCACTAATAAGATTACAACTTCGCCCTATCGACAATGGTTGCTTAGCATTAACATAATCTTGGATGCCATTAAAGAGTACTAGAGTTCTATCAGGGTTTAGAGCACTGAGATGTTTGTGAACCTGAACCTGTTTGTATGAAATTTCTCACAGACAAAGGATAATCTAATTAATGACAGTATTTGCATTTTAGTAATACACAGAGGAGGCAAGGCAGTGTCCCTAGAGACTGCTGTGAACTTAATGATTAAGAGATTAATTTTAGTACTCTGTAAATCTGAACATTATTTTAAAACATCAGCCTACATTCAATTGGGAAGGGATGGGGCAGGTTGGAGTTTTGCTGTCAGAGGGCATGAACAGAAAAGCTCAGAAAGCATATAAGCCAGGATCTTCCCACACTGAAATCAAGGGATTAATTGCAAAATTGTGTCTGATTACTTGTCCTGTAACTAGCTGTTCAGCAAAGGGATCCACCTGCCAACAGAAGCAGAGTCCATACAAACTATCACATGCTGCATTTCAATTTTTTTATTGGGATTTGTTTGGCAGACTTAGTGGTCTGGAAGTTCCAGTAAGTACCTCTGGTTGAAAGTTGCTATTTCAGTTATGATTGCTTCCCCAAACCAACTGAATTTATTACTAACCAAAGACTTACCTACTTGAAGAAAAAAACAAAACAAAACAGTAAATTTGGTTCTGTCATTTGTGTCTTTGACTGTGAGCAGTTGAAGTGCATGCTGTATGTACTAACCAGGCCTGTGCTGTGGCATTGAACAAGTTATTCAGGGCTGCAGCACTAGTATAACACATTCAGAGTTCAGTATTAATCCCTCCATGGGACCATGAGTCTATGTAAAAACTTGATGTGCCATATGTGTAGGCCATGGGAAAATTGTGTGTGCAGTGAACTATATACGGTCTTAAAAGCTTTAACATTTGTACTGCTCTTCCTATAACAGAATGTATGTCTTGGTAGCTGTTGATCCTATGAGCTTCTGAAAAAAAATGTAATCTAAAGTTTATTCTTCTTGTCTTAAAATTACTGTTTTGTGTCTAACTGTTTACACAGACCTGCATACAGCAAAGGGTCTTTTGCTGTATGCTGCTGGGAAATGGAAAAGCAGATGCTATTTGTAAATCTTGCAGGCTTAGAGAGATCAGTGAATGCCTTTCCTGAATCTCCTCCTGATAAGCCACTTCTATTTACTAGCAAATGCAAACAGTGCCAATAGCCTGGGCCTTCTTTAGAGGAAACAAAACAGCCTTGTTCTGTTCCACTTCTACTGATACTTCTTAGTTTAATCTTTTTGCCTCCTTTTGAGTAGGCTTTGGTGATACAATTATTCCGAAGTGTAACTGAGTACAGTTTGCCTTTTTTACCCCTCTTTTTTCAAAGCCACTGAAGGCCTCAAACAAGAAGAAGAAACTTTACAAAACTCATGCAGGTATGTTGTTAACAGATAGCAGAAGGATAAAACTGCCTTCTCAGAGTAGCCCAGACTATCTTTTAACAGCATGCCTGCACTGTGTTGTGACTTGACATCTTGCTTTCATAGTGTGACCTGCTATTAATGGTGTTTGTTGCAATGAGGTCCTTTTAGTTTATCCTGAAAGATTTTACTTGTTTGTCACCATATTAGAAACATAATATACACTCTATAAGAAAAGCAATATACACTATACTATACATCTTCTATTTCAATGCCTCCAGTTTTAGGCTAGTATTCATATCAATGTTTATAATCAAAATACAGGTTTTTCGCATTCTTCACAGGACCAAGCAAAGTTTTGCCTTGTCTAAATACTAACAGTAACATTTCTATTCAACTAATACTCTTTTCTCATGCTTCTAGTTTTCCTGTGATGGGCTCCATCCTACTGATTCCCCATTAATGCATTTGAAAGGGAAAAGCAATGAGCTATTTCCGTGCATGACCTTTGTACAGTACCTGATTCATAAAGATAAATAGATCCAAAATTTCATTTATGAGTTACTAGAGATCAGCAAAACAACAAAAATCCTGAGGAAATTCAGCTGAGGAAATTCTGAAGTTCTTGCATTGCTTATTGAGTTTTGCAGTTTCTTGAGTCATTGTAATGGATATATTTGATGAAGCCTTTGCCATAGACACTGGCATCTTCATAGAAGCTGTTCTAATTTCTGCTTCTAGTTATATGTGAAAGTGTACTGTAGAGAAATTATCTGGATTTAAAAAATCCTGCAAGTTTTATTCACATCAGTTCTTGCTTTATTTGTCCTCATCCTCTGGTAGGTAGCTCACTTTAATTAATTCTTGTCATAATACTAGTACAGTGTCCATAAAGGTGCTTTTCCAGTGAAACCTCACTCAAAAATATTTTGATCCTGATTGTGACCAGGATGCCTTTATTTCAGAGTTAAGTCACTGAAGAGGTGATCAAAGAAGACAGAATATTAGGACAAATCAAGAAATTTTTGTGTATATGGTTAAAAAAGTGATATGATGGGGAAGTAATTGAATTGGTTTTTTCCTTATTAAAATTTGCTTATACACATTACAGCTGCTCATAAAATATTTATTTCTTCCTTCACTGTCTTTCTTTTGAAATCAAAAGATCTCCAAAGCAAAAAAAGTTACCTGCTGACTTTGTACAAATTATGTAGCAAATGTAATCCAGACACCAAATCCATCCAGACTTTAGTAGTGCCAAAGGCAGCTAATTCACTGGAAGTCATTGACAGAGCTTGTTCTTCTGAACATTGTAATGACACAGTATGAAATGCACCAGTTCACTTACATTGTTGGCTGCTCAGGATGCCACCCAGACTGTATTTATTATTCTTCTCCCATTGCTTGGAAAGGATGAAAAAAACCAACAACTTAGGTCTGTGTCTCTGCATCACTAGAGTTCTCATATGTGCAGACTGCATCTGGTAGCATGTTATAGACTTGCTTTCCTATGACAGAGAAGATGGTTTATCTCTTTTGTGGTACCTTTTTTTCCCTGTCTGGAATTTTTTGACATCTCTTCAACCATGTCAGTAGCTTTTTTTGGGCTGCTCAATGCTTGGAAATCCTGGATGAAAGGCCACGCTAAACATGTGCAGAACAATTCTGTATCTCAGGTGGGAAGTTTTGTAAGGATATTTTAGGTTTATTGCTAGGGGCAGACCAACTTTCCAAGTTCAGTGTGCTCACCTTATGCTGTAAAGCTGATGTGTAAAGGCACAACACATGTTGACATGTTGCTCAGTTAGTGCAGACACATGGTCAATGCAGTTCAGCATGGCAAATCGTGAGAAAATGGAATTTGCAACAATTGGAATTTCAGATGTTGGCAGGAATACATGATTTGTACCACCTACTCTCTCTTGTGTCATGAAAACTGTCTAGAAAGATAGGAAAATAAGTAGGAAAGAAAAAAAGAAACAAATGAGGGCAATTGTGAGGCAGAGCTCATTTATCAAATTTCACATTTCAGAGGTGTAACTAAAACCATTCAAATTCAGTGGTCAACGCTGATCAGCCATCTCGTAGGAGCTTCATCTCAGTTTCCATATGTAAATTTTATACTGAGCAGCTCTAATACTGCCACGGTGCAGGAGGTGTTTTGACTATTTAATAGCCACTAAAAGATTGGTTAAAGATTGGTTGCTGGAGTGCTCAATCCCTAAATACCCTGCTGGGTCTTGGCAAGTATGGTTCAGTTTCCAGCAAGGTTTTGTGGCAGGAACTTTGAATGTTCTTGTGAATCAGGACTGACCAGGGGTGGTCCTAAGCCTTCACAAACAGACGTCCAGGACCAGTTTTACACCCATCCTACACACATGCCTACGGATTTTATGAATCAGGTCTGTGATCAATGTTTTGAACAGTTCGTTTGCTGCAGTTTCATGGGGTTATTCTCTCTTCGGTTTGCACTGTAAATAATACTGTACATCTGCTATTTTATGATACAAATGCCATGTGAGTTGCTTATTTTTAAAATGTTATATAGCTCTGTTATGATTTATTTGCAATGCCATATTACAGTATTGATTTAATATACAATGTATCTCAATGGCATGAGTGAAAATGCTTATATTTTGCAATGTCAAATATTTTATTTTTGTTTTTTAAAATGAACACATTTCATCCTATGCAGTTCCATAAATGTTTCTTAAGTGGCTCATTATGTCTGAAAAGATTGCTTCCTCTCCAGTAGTGCAAGCATAAGAACTAGTATTCCTGATCAAAATCATCAGATATATCATCTAGCAATTTCAGATTAGAAATGTATGTACAAATATGTAAGCATTTATAGTTAGTCAGAACATCTACTATATCTTCCTTGCTTTTCATGTAATGATACATTTTAATCATTTTGTATTCTTTTTATTTGTAATTATTTGTGACTCATACACAGTGTAAATAACATGTTTCATTATGCAAGTTTTCTAGGTATTCATGACTACAAAAAAGTTTGTATATGAAAAGAAATTGATAGTAGATTGGAATGACATAAAATAAAGTGGTGATGACTATGTTCTATTTATACTGTTCATTTCCAAGATGTCTGTTAAAGAAAAAACATTTTATTTGCCCTTTAATGTCCAACCAGTTATTTGAAGTATATTTACATCAATAAATCATGCAAAAGTCTATTAAAAATCATGAAGAATCATTGAAATTTTCTTTTTTTTCTGTTTATGGTTTACCTATGGAGAGCAGAATTTAAATATACTAAAATCCAAATCAGTGGGAACAGTCCAAGAAGTCAGTGAAGGTATTTGTGGAAAAGAACTTTTTTTCCTCAAACCTCACCTTTTTAGCCCAAATCCAAATTTATTTTCAAACAACAAACCTGTAAAATATGTTATAACAAAATGCTAAATTCTTGAATACATTTTGTTTGTTTTCCTTTATATGTAATCCTTGGTTTTCATGGACATGGCCATGCTAAAACCTTGCTAAAGCCTTTGTTCTCGACTGAACTTCTGGCATTTTGGGGCAGAGCTTCTCAAGAAATTTAACAGATTGTTGGGGAAAAAAAAACAAGTCTGGTGTGGGTGATACTACAACAGCTGATTTCAGTGATTGTTCAGTTCTTGGTTCTGTAGAGCAACAGAGCAGATCAGATTTCCTTCCTGGAGAACAGAGTGAGAGAACAGGTGACATGGCAGGGGAATGCCAGCACCAGCTCCTTGCTGCCAGTGCAGGAACAAAGGGAGCTGGCATGCTCTAGTGCCATGAGCTTGGCAAAAGCTGCTCTTGTTGCCCACTTTTTCATTCCTCCTTAATCTTTTCTATATCCCCAAGTGAGAAAATTACTCATTCTGCTCTGCTATTTCTTACAGAAGACCATTAACTAGAATTGGTTGCAATATTTTTCTTCAGAATGTGGTATTGGGAGAAAATGGAATTTCAATCAATTCTATGTGTTGTCGGGGAGTTGATTCTAACATTTTTGTTCTAAATGTGCTAAGCTCTTACATGGCTAAAGCTAAAGCTAAGGAAGGTCTAACCTGTCCTGAAATTTCAGGGATTTTTGCTGGCTTTAAGCCTAGTGAACATTTTCTAGGAAGGAGACTGATAATTTGCCTATTCTTGTCTTGAAAACTACTCCAGAAAATTATTCTGAAATTTTTAGATGGGAAGTTTAATAACTCCAGTATATGGAAGTCATTTCTTGTCCTCATATTCGAAAATCTTGTGTGTTAGCCAGGAAATTATGATAAGGACAATAATCAGAGACTCACTGGCTGTGAGGGTTACTCTTTTATGAATATAACACTACATTTTGAGATTTCACTTTCTCCAAAAAGTTTTTTTAAGTGACTGTATGAATGCAAGGAATGTAAGAAGTACCTTCAGTTTAACACCCATTTACATTAAAGATAATTCCAGGACAGAAGTATATAATAGGAATAAAAATTTGTGTAGACAAGGACAACAGCAGTTATGAAAGGTATTGTTTATATTCCAGAAATGATACAGGAAAGATTTGCTCAGGTTTAAAAAGATATGACTATGATAAAAATCTCTGAATACTCTGTTGAAAAGAGATAGAAAATGATTATTCTGTGTTTCTTATAATAGAAGAATTAGAGGGCATTTAATGAGGTTACAGGCAGCAGATTAAAAACAAGTAATGCAAGAGAAAGCACTTTTTTTTCCCTTAGAATGTGTAATCAAATTGTGGCTCTCAGTGCCAACAGAACATTTAAAAGACTAAAATAGAAGCAATTAGAAAAGCTGATGGAGGGTAGATTCATCAACTGATTTCAAACATGTTGAACTGCATGTTATTGTCAGCTCAGAAAGCCACTAATCCTTTGTTGCAGGAATCTGGGAGAGTGTCCCAGCCAGAGGTCTTGTAATACATTTTTATCTCCTCTTTGCATACCATTCCCCATGGATATCATTCCAGAAAATTTGCTGGGTAGATGGAGCTTTCCAGAAAAACCCTGGGTTTGTATTTTGGTATGGGAGACACTGGAAGAAGAGAGTCCAAGATGATCTGCAGGCTGGGGGAAGAACAGGGGGGAAGAGATTTTGAAAGCCATACCAGCATCTGGAGGTAGCATAATGCACTGGGAACTTGCTGCTAACGTGCAGTCTGACATCAAAGCTGGTCTGGAGGGAAAGAGGTGATTTTCACTGGGAGACAATCAGAAAAGAAGATTTTTGTGCTGAAATGACTCAGCACAAACAAGTTTCCTGTGATCTTTCACAGCACTTTCCCTATGCCTGGGAAAAAGCCCCAAAAGTATGGACCAAGGCAATAAAAAAAATAGCCAGCAATGGGCCAAGATCAGTTTTACAATAAAGACTTGGAGAGCTGTCATCCTCTTGATGGGAAAAACACTCTTGTGTGTTGACTCTACGTGAGTACCTGTGGCACAGACCTTGTAGGATGAAATCTGAGTAACAGATTTAAGTGGAAAGGGCTGTTTAAGTTTCCTCATATGTAATATTCCTCCTTAATTTCAGTACAGAGGGAGGGAAAATTGATAAATATACCAAATAAAGAAGCTATTCTTGTAGGTCTGCACACCCCTTATGTATGAGCAGATCACATACTTTAATTCTGTTTTGTGGGCATGGGTGAGATGCACTGGCTAAGTAGAACAGAAACTGAAGTTGAGGACCACTTTGATTCAGTATTTTCATTGAAGATATTAGCAGAGAGGAGAAGAAATTACATCTGTTATGGCACAAAACAGGGAGATGTTCTGTTACCAGCACAACAAGAGCCAAATGAAAGAAGGGAAGAATAGAGCAGCCTCCAGACCACATAAAATAGAGGTAGGCTGAAAGGATAAGTAATGTCTGCCAGGATTAATTGCAGGTATTTGTGTAATAACTGGAAACTCATAATTTAGAAGTGACAGTAGAAGAAAAAGAGATGGAAGGGTACTGAGGGAGAAGTGTATGATTATACCCACTAATGTCATGTGAAAAAGAGAGAGAACTGTTTCTGATAGATACAGGGAGATATCAGTGGCATTGCATAAGGTACTTATGTGATCGTATCTGGAATACTGTGTGTAACTCTGATTATTCAAATTCAGGGTATTTTTGTGACTGGCAGCAACATAAAGCTCAAGGGAAGTATAATTATTTAATTAGCTGGTTTCTTTTCAAGTAAACAATACGTCTTTTAAAGGGCATACACATAAAGTGTGCCTGATATATTTGTATGTCTTTAGGTAGAGAATATGGTACCAAAAATGTTGAAAATACTCACATTTCTTCCTGTTCAGTAGGCTAAGGAGGTACAACGTGATACAGCTTAATAAAATAGCCAAGAAATAGAGAAGGCTGAGTTACCATCTGGTGTATCTCTTGGCAGGTCCAGGCTGTGGTCTTTAAAACAGTTTTTCTTGTTTTATATGGGGCTAGAATGGACAGGTGAAGGGTTTTCAGCCATTGCCTGTGCTCCTGACTTTTCTTAAAAATGTGAGCAAGGAAGTTAAACAGCAATTTTTCTGCAAGGCATCTTGGTTCAGCTTCCTAAAAACAGATCTCTCCTGCACTTTAAATGCCCTGGTTCACCTTGTTTTCCCTGTAGCTTCTGCATGGCTGAAGGCTTTTTGAAGGTCCTGGGCCATACTCACCACTGCCACGTTAACATTTTAGATGCCATAAAATAGCAATGTATTCAGACAGCTAAATTAATTACATGGTGCTGAGTTTATAATTTATTTCCCAAATAAAAACATCACACTGCTTGAAGGAAAAATTAGCTGGCCAGATGAAGGTTACAGGTCATTCATATAATAGTGTATGTGATTACTTTTAGTGGACTACATTCACAAATGATGAAACAAAGCTTTGCATATGGGCCAGAATATATTAAAAGAAGGTTGAATAATACTTGTAACACGGTAATGTAATGATCTGAATACTTTAGCAAGCAAGTGAAACATAACTGTGATATGATTTATTTAATTTGTCCCTCAAGACATCTCTTTAAATCCATGGAAATAGACATAGTATTGTATAATTTGCATTTTTCCTCCCATTGTTATTTCTGCAAATAGACCTTCTTTGGTCTGGCTGCTGTATAATATGGTCTGTCTTGTATAATATGCCTTATTGTAATTGCTTTCAGAAAAATCAATATAATCCTACAGTGCACAGATCCAGCTAGACTGCTTGTCCTATGGTGGTGTGAAAGAACAAATACCACTTTTATTTCAGTTGTCTGTCTGGAGCTGACAGGTTATAATGCTGCACAAGAAAATGATGGTATTGAGAACTTTGCAGTGCTATGGGAAGCTGTGTGCAGTGCTCTTCACCCAAAAGGACTCCTGATTGTGTAACTGGCAATCCACAATTCCCTGTCACAAAGTCCCATGGCTGGCAGGATGGGGCCACTCAGCTCTGGGTTTATAGACCTCAGATGGTCCCTCCACAGTGACAGTGGCCTGGTGGTGAGTCAGGGAAGAGAGAGACCTGTGGTCCCACACCTGAGTCATTACAGCTCAGGTCATACAGCTTGTTACTGATAAAAATTCCTTGTTCAAATATACCTATGAAAACTTCCCAGTTTAAGAACTGAATGTTATGCATTCCTTTCTTTCTTCAATCTTGTTTTCCTTTCAAGTACCTGCCTTTGGAAATGCTGTCCTGGACAATGAAATATGACAAAATGCTTAGCTTCACTTTTCATCTCCCTTTATGTCCAGATGCACACACAGTGTCTGACCCTTCCAGTTCTTTCAGGTCTGAAGACATCTGAGTGCCAGAGAAGTTATTTTGATTTTTCATTTACATTTCAAAACACTTTGTTATCAGAATTCTAATAAGCCATCTTGTGCTAGATATCCAAGACCTTAATGGTTGCTTCCTCCAAATGGACTCAGAATTTCTCTTGCTCTCTCACTAACACACAGAAGCATTAAAAATGTTCAATGCATTGAGAAAATACTCTTCCTCACAAGAAGAAGCTGAGGGGCAAGCACTGATTTCTTCTTACTCTTGACCAGCAATAGGACCCAAGGAAATGGCCTGAAGCTGTTTATGGTTATGGCTGATTACTAGGGAAAGATTCTTTACCAGAGGGTGTTTGGGCACTGGAACAGGCTCCCAGGGAGTGGTCCCAGCACCAGCCTGACAGAATTCAAGGAGCATTTGGTCAGTGTGCTCAGGCCCATGGTGGGACTCTTGGGGATGTCCTGTGCAGGACTCAGTGATCCTTGTGAATATTCTATGATTCTTTGATTGTCCAACAGCAGAAACATAGACAAATGAGGCATTAGTGCCTACTTTGGAGTGAGAGCCTCATCTTCCCCTCATCTGTCTGCTGGAAATACAGCACAGCCAAGAGGAAGCTGACCAGGAGGTTCATGGAGTGTAAGAGAACTTCCTGACATGCATGAAATCAGAGTTAAATTAGAATCTAGAATTGAGTTCAAATATTGAAATGAGTACAGAACCATCTGAAATAGTCTAGGGAAAATGGAAGGTAGAAGAAGATGCATTATAAGCTGGGTAGGACTTTCTAAGGGCAAAAGAAGAAAAGAAATGATGCTGTCACCAGTGGAAAACTTCAGAAATCTATTACGACGGGATGCTGAGCTTCTGTTTAAGTCATGAAATAATGATTTTGCAGACCATTATATTATCTAAATCTGCTGCTGAAAACCCATCCATAACTGTAATACCAGTAATCTTGAATTTCACTATAAGTGTGAGTTTAAAATTAGCTTGAACATTGAAGAGTGTAGTTTATAAGGAGAAAAGAATTAATTCTTAATGTCTGTGCTGGCATCCAAGGGAGGAAGACAATTTTTTCTTCCAATAAGGAGAAGATTATTGCTAGAAAAAAGAAGGCTTATTCTTCACTTTAGGCTCAGATTTATTATGTATTAGAATCAAGCAAAATTCTTTTCTGTCTCAGAAAAAGCTATGAGTTTCTCAGATACTTTGGAAAATCAAGAGCTAATCAATTTTAATTGTGTATAGCAGATTATTACATCCAGGAAGTGTAATACAGATTCCAACTTGACTATTTGCCATGTGCTCCAGGTCAAAAGGAGCTTGTGTAAATGTCAGTGGCATAACTGATCTGTGACACTGGAAGAGTGTGGTAAATCAATATTGTCTTAATTGCATTTTCTTGAGGCAATTATATAGTAGTCAGAGAAGGATGGCGTACTTAGCTTTAGCATAATGTAAGTGCTTGACTGGTTAATCAGTAAATTCATTGTCTACAAGTCATGAAGAAACCCCAAAATCACCTGAGGTCTTCCCATAGTTCTCTTTACCTAGGGCATTCCTGGTGGAGGCTGTGTCATGGGTGCTGTTCAGACCCACGGGTCACTGTGCTGAAGTGCTGAGGTGGTGCCATGTTGCCTTTTCCAGCACAGGTGATGGATGCCAAGGCTGTTCTGCCTTTGCAGCACCTGGCAGCACCGATCTACATCTCCACCCCTGGGGACATCGCAACTTCCTTGCAGAACAGTGCCTGCAAGAGAAAATGCTTGCTGAATCTTAAAAATACCCAGTCACCAAGAGGAGCAATGCAGGAGGAGCAGAGGCAGCCTGGTGGCTCACCTGCTCCTAGGCAGCACTCTGCTGTGTGGCTCCTCCTGGCTACAAAAGCAGTCACTTACAATAAACACTGAGATAAAGCCAAAACTCTTCTTCATGAAAGCCACTTCTCATTCCACCGTCCTTCCTCTCTAATAAATGGCTAATGCTATAGAATTTGTTTGATTAAAGGAACTACTTCTCAGAGGCCAAAATACAGTGGCAGATTTCTCTACTTGTCATGCATGAAAAATGCAAGATATTCTTTATAACTCCTGTTGTTAGAGAGTACAAGCAGCTCAGCTTGCTGCCCAGGTCACTGCCCCATGAGAACTTCTCTGCCTGACTCATAGCAGTAACCTTGCTCATTTTCTTCCCTTATGTAAATAATTAATGCCATTAAAATGCAATTCTCCTTTAATCTGTGTGCAACAGTGTCACTCTGTACCTTTAGGAACTTAATTCCTTAATTAGGCTCCAATGTAGTCAATTTTGAAAATTGTGGCATCTCACTCAGAAATGAATAGTTGAGTGAAATGACTCACTTCAGGCATGCTTGTGAATTCCTGCTCCCTCCCCCACGCCCCAGTAGATGGTATGGTGGAAATGAAGAAATGGACCTAGAAGAAAATGGTCTTAGAAAAATAAATGTGATAGGAAGGAAATATTTATGCATAGGCTAGGAAAAAAAACCCCAGCTCTGAAAAAAGAGGAGAGAAGGCTCCAATTAATCAAAGTAAAAGTACACAGAACTGTTCAGAGCTATTTTAATAGCATCTGCTTCAGAGGTTAAGAAAGCAGGCAGGTGAAAAGGACAAGTACAGACAGTAAGTGAGGAAAAGCCTGTTCTGCAGAAAGACTTTTCCATAGTCTCATCAGACTGAGGAAATTAGTGGGGAGGATGACACAAAGATAGGGAATGCTGTCCTCTCGGTGAAACGTGCTTTTATCTTTTGTGCAGGTTCATTATTTTTTAATTCAGCTTCATTTGCCATTTCAAAAAGAAAACTGCTGTTCATAATTTAGCTTTGCTTTTCTCTATGTGGTCCTGATTTGGTTGAACTAAATTTTCTTCAGATTTCTTTGTAGCAACACCCATTGAATATATACATTCTTTTTATTTAAATGTTTTCTTCCTGATTATTTGCTGAACATGACTCATAACTGCATTTTTTTCAGTTTTGTACATTTGCTATGAAGAATGCTCCAGATAATTCACTTTCACTGTGGTGAAAATACAAATATTCATTTCTTGGCATCCCCAGGAACTGAGAAAAGTTATGGGGAATTACTTGGGTGGAGTGAAAAAAGAAGAAGTAGAGAATAAGATTCAAACAGATATGGCTTCAACCAGTGAACAATATAGCTGTAGTATGCCAAGAGCCCTCATGGATAATAAAGCACTGAGGAACAAACCACATCTGTATGTGAAGAGATAACAAAGACAAGAGAATTCCCATCTAAACTGGCTGCTTTCAAAAGTGGCATTGCAATTTGGGAAGTGCCAAGGAGGAAATCGGTTTAAAGGCTTTGCATGCAATTTGTAGTTTCATGCAGCATTTCATCAAGACTTGTCCGAAGAGTTGATTTGCCTAATGGCAAATTATCTTTAGCAAAATAAGGTCCAAAATTCAAATTGACTTTCTAAAATATAGCAAGAGGTGTCAGAAGCTTTAGTGCCTTGGGAACAGACTCATTTTCCCCTCTAGCTTTTCCTGTAGACCAGCAGGGAATCTGTCTGCTGTGGAGCCATATCTGGGCTCTTTGCAATTCCTTCTCCTGACTGTTCATTGCTTGCTCATCACCAGGAGGTAGAGAAGCAGCCCTGGCTGGGTGGGTGGCTGCAGCAGCAGGTGATTTGAACACAGCCCAAAGACAGCACATGCTTTGACATCCTCTTTGGTTCTTGTCCAAGAGAATCCATATCAATGAGTCTGGTCTTCCTTTTATATAAAAAAAAATATTTATATAGTAGTTTATCATCAGCACCTCATTTCTCTCTCAGTAGAAAAGGCCTTACACAAAACCCACAGGTTTCATTGAAAGCCACTAGCAAGGGCCTCTGCAGGTTCAAGATAATTTCTCTAGAAACTAGATGTATAAACACAAGACTGTAGTTCTGCTGGATATTTTCTGCATCAACTTTTCTGCAAGATGACACTGGATCTTTGAAAAAATTACCAAAACAACAAAACAAACACAAAAAATGTGGCAAGTCTGTGGTCTCAGGACAGGGTACAGAACTCAGGTTTGTCAGCTGTTAAAACTGGAACATTTAATTGTCCTTCCCTGTGGGACCAGAGTAAACCCAGGCACAGCCAGAAACCCTGGAACGGAAATGATATTTCAGGCTTTTTATTGCAAATAACTAAAATAATAAATAGTGGATATTAAAACCATGTACCAGGCACTGTTACATTAGCAGGTTTAATAACTTTCTGCAGATATTACCTTGTTGTCATTCGTAAAATGACCATGACTACATTAGCAGTGTGGGTGACTACTGTGCTGGTGAGATACAGCTACTGCTGGGCACATTTGCTGTCACCATGGGCTCACAGATAATAAACATAATTACCTCCACGGTACCAGCCAGTGCATCTGCTCACATAAATTATTTTGCAGCACTGTGACCCATGCCCATGTGGTGTGCTCTGCTGCTATGGTATGTCATGATCCCATTTCAGCAGCTTATTAGCTGCACTGTATCAAAGACGCGGAGCTGTTGAGCACAACTCCTAGAAGACTTTGGCCATTCACTTAATTCCAGAGAAGGAAAGATTAATTTATTACCAGTGCTTCAAGAGTGTCCTTGGGTTTTTATCTTGAGAATGTCGGGCAATTTTTTTCCCTACACCCTGTTGAAAAGGCATGCTTATAGAATCTGATTTACACTTCTAGGTTTGCACATATATCTGATTTGCACTTCCACCCCCTCTCCTGGGACAGTCTAGACAGCTTTACAAGATTGATAGACAGAGAAGTATCATGAAGGCTGCACTTTTCTGTCCAAAGCTGCTTGGATATGTAACACCTTTTGGCAGTAGCCCTGAATCTGGGGGAGTAAAAGCAGTTCTTTGAGATGGCACAAACCCTTGGAGAACCAGCACTGCATCAAACATACTCAGCTGGAAACTGTCTTGCATACAATGCATAATATCAACAAGCTGTTAGACAAAAGTCAGGTTAGCTAATCTCTGGAAGCATGACTGTTTTTGCATCATCCTTTCTTCCTGCTTCCTAGTGTAACTCTCCTTCTTCAGATCCCTTGTCACCGAGGACCAACAGCAACACCATCTTCCAGAGCTGAGACACACAGATGCACCCTGTATTCAGTCTGGAGCAAAGCCTGGTTCTGAGCAACATAATCTTTGTTTCTGATAAGACAGGTAACAGCACATATCTGTCTGCCTTTCTATCTCTATAGTATTAAGTCTTCAGAGAGATTTCAGGGCTGTCTTGATCATTCTCTGTTAGCGATCTGTCTCCTTTCAATCTCCACTCTGACAACTATCTATGTCCTACCAGCATCACTGAGTGCCTCCCAGGACTTACTTGCCAGTGGCATGAAACACAGGGAGAGCTTATCTTCCCATATCTTTGGGCTGCCTCCCTGAAGAACTTGGCAGGACTTGATCAGGAAGGTTTGGATGTAACCCATGCTATGCCTGACTGGGCTCCACCTCTGTAGAGTGCACAGACCTGGATAGAGAAGATGTGCCACTTGCCCTTGGAGGACTTCTAAGAAGAGCCATTTGCTTGAAACTGCCTGTTATTCATCACAGAACATGCTCACAGTGTGTGCTTCTGTAGCAAACTACAGTCTTTGTACTCTTCCTCTTAGCATGGGGTTTTAAACTTTTGATTTTTGCTTTGTGAGTCTTTTAACATTATATTAAGAGCACAAGGCTTCTCTGCTGGCTGCAAAAATTAAAATTTGCACTGGCATAAGCAGCCCAGGCACCTTCAGTTCAGCCTGTGAAATGGTTGTCTGCATGTTTCTCAGAGTGGTCTGCCTTTATTGTTTAAACTGATAAGCAAAATCCTAGCTCTTCAGAAATTTTGCAGGTGTGAAATTATGCATGAACTACATAACAAAAGAAACCAGGCAAATAAAATTGAAGGGGGAAGAAGCAGCACTTTACTATGCAGGGAAATAAATGGCACTTTACATTGTCATTAAAACAGTGAAATATTTATTTGATTTTCTTTTGCATCAGAAATTAAGTAGGCTCTGTCTGACAAAAGACTCAAAATACGAATCTCAGTCCTTATTCTGAAGTTCTGGTTACCAAATATATCTGCCCTGGCAAGAGTTTTGAGATTTAACTTGTAAGCTTGATTAAAAAAATAAAAGTGGATCTTGCACAGTAGTTGAGTGATGGCAGTGATGTGCCTGTGTGCACACCCAGTGAGCTTAGTCACTGTTCCCTGGGGACTCCAGGGACTCCCCAGCATCCGGGAGGCACAGGACTGGTTTGGTTCAGTGCACTCATGTGTGACACAGTCCTCAGCTGAGCCACTGGCTTCACTAGGAAGCATTTGACCAGTTTTGACAGCTGCTCTCCAGGGGAGTTTGAGCAGCCCTGCAGATTCTCCTGGGCAGCTGCTGCTGTGCACCGACAATGGACAGGCAGTGCTGCAGTCCCAAAGATGTCCTGAGGCCATTCCTGCAGAATTGACAAACTGAACACAAACAGGACACCTGTATGGTCAGGAGTAATTGCTTCTGCAGATGCAGGAATGGTCACATAAGAAAGTGCTTTGTACCTACCAGAGATAGGAAAAGCTTTTGCACAGTTGAAGAAAATCAGTGTCAGCAGGCCTTGCTTGTGTGGGACCATGGGTTCATCTGGATATGAAAAAAAATCCCCTAAGGAAGGTGCTGCTGCAATGATCCTCACAGGGTCCCATCACCAACCAGGCAGCAGCTGCTCAGCTGAGACATTCAATTTCCCTTCTGAGTATTATCCTATGTAGAGATCTCAATAAATCAGTCCATCTAAAAAAAATTCTCTGTCATTGTCTGCACCACTATGTCAGAAGCCTTATCTTCACATTTAGAAAACTAATGAAACCATTATAAATAAATATAAAAATAACTGGTATCTCTCAGAAATACAGTAATAACCTTAAAATAACTTATTTTAAAAGCCTTGGTAAACAGCAGTGGATGCTTTACTTCCCCACAGGCTTTTAAGCAATGATGAAGACAGTTCCTTCTAAAGTCTAACTTTTAATGATACTTTATATTTTCTTCTCTTATTAAATGTCACAGTATCTTCTCATAAATTTGGGGTGAAATTCATAAGCCCAGGTCCCACGAGACTGCTAGTACTTTAAAATTTATCACCCTTCCAGCTGAAGAAAGGGAGATTGACCATAATAGACAAAATAAGTATGTATGAAAATAGTACCAGAGATGTTAGCCATTGTGCCATGGATGTAAATTGGCTTAGTTTAGTTCTGTATTAGCAATAAAAGTTGGCATACTGCACCAGTGTCCTAAAATCTCACCAGATGGAACAATGCTAAAGGATTTAAAAATACACAATCATATAGGTTTTAATTTGTAAGAAGAAGGAAATGAAAGAGAGAGAATTGGCAGAGAATCAACGTGAAAATTTTCTTATCTGCATAATTTCAATGTATGGACAACATGATAGATTTGAAGAAGTTTTGCAGGCGTTTTCCGTGGAAAAGAGCCCACAATAGCCCACAGTGCTCTGCTGCCATTGCCTCTGCTGAGAGGGAGAACTGGAGCCAGCTCTCTGTGTTAGTCCAGGTTATCCACAGCTGCTGTGGAATTTGTTGGGAATTTCAATGAACTTTAATGTCTCCAAAAAAGGACTTTCAAAGCTTATGTAAGTTTTTCTTTAAAGTTATGGGTTTACTGCCAGCTTTCTTCTGTTTCTCTCACAGCTCCTTGTGGTTTGGTGAGAAACACAAAGTTGGTAACCAAGTCAGCCTTTTATTTACAGAGTCACCACTGATTTCAGAGGCCTATCCAATCAATAAGAAAATTCCTCTAATATCATTAAGACAAAATACTATTTAGCCAAACAGCATGCACTACTTCACCCCAATTCCCTGACCTAACCTGATCACCTCAAACAGTGTGGCTGATCCTGTAAGTGTGATTTTTGCCTGCATGGGTCAAATCTGTAGCCTGAGGAAAAGCATTACAGAAAGGTAGAGCCTTCCTATGTTGGCTAGGTAAAAAATACGTGATTTTTCTCAAATAGTCCAAGGCAAATGGTTGGATCCAGCTTTGAGCAAAATAGTCTAGAAGAAGGTGTCCCTGCTCACAGCAGCATGGAACTAGATGATGTTTAAGGTTCCTTCCAACACAAACCATTCTGTAACTTAATGATGCTTTGAAATCATCAATCTGTGAGCAAGCCTGAATCACTGGTGCTGACTGTTGGCAACACAGTCACTGAAAAGATTTTAATAATGGACACTGTTGGTTTTTTTTCTTCTGGCACTTTTTGGTGAGTTATACTGATATTTCAGGTGATGAGAGAAAATCTGAATTTTAGAATTTGGGATCTGAGTGTTTGACTTGCCCTTTTGTGCATGCACACAGGTTTTCTGTGTATTGCTCCCAGCCCAAGTGTTTTGATACAGCACTCCTCTTGTGGTCTAATAATCCAGTGCTTGATGCACCACCCAGGGAGAGGCTGTGTGTGCCACAGGTGCAGCAGCAGTGGGGAATGTGAGAGGTGTGTGAGGGACTGGTGACAGTGCCCTTCACCTACCCCCTCTTGCTGTTTGGGTGACATGCCAAATCCACCACTCTACTTCACACAAAGCACCATGTTGCAGCTTGTCTTGTCCTTTCTCTCATTCCATTCTCTGTACAATGTGGTTATTAAAAATCAATTCTACACACAAGCAGCGGGCACAGCCTTTTCAGTCTCTTCCACCTGCAGGTATGGCATAGATACAGCTTGATGGTGCAGCCTGGAGTGGGTAGACAGCCTGTGTGCTTGTCCTCATCTGAGCAAGACATGCACAGGAACACAGGTTTGGAAAAGCCACCCACAGAGGATGTACTTATGGGCAGTCAATGACCAGATTAACCAGCAGAGCCAGAGCTGGAAGTGCATCACAGGTTTCTGGCAGCTCGAACAACAGAAAGGGATATATGAGTTTTCCTATTTCTGGTTTTTGTCTTGACAGTCATCCTTGCTGCTGTGAAATCAAAACATTGTGGTACTAAGGATATTTGCTATCTAACGTATACCTCAACTTGACAGACATACCCACTGTTGGACAAACAAAATAAAGAGACCTCAGGGGCCAACAGAGCAGCACCATGCCAGAATTTGCTGTAAATGCAGAAGTATGGGGTTTAGCTATAGTAATGACTAACCATTTCTCTACAAGAAGAATAATTTTGTTCATTCAGGGTCTTTGCTACTTTCTATTGAATGAACGTAGATGGAGAGCCGTCTGTTTGCTAATTAGGATGAACTGACACCTCTGAAACTTGAAGATTCCTTACCTGAGTCTGAGAGCTCATGCTTTATGCAAAGTGGAGATACCCCTCATTCAGTAAGTGACAGATAACATGCTGCTACTAATCTGGAATCTGTGTCGTTATTTCCTTTAGATGGTGAAATCTCATCAAGTTTGCTGATATCCCCAAACTTGGGGACAAGACAGTTTACATGAGGTCAGGGCTTCTATTCAGAGGGTCATGGACAGCCTAGAGGAACAGGCCAGTGGGATTCCCATAAAATGCATTAAAGCCAAATGCCTGCCATGCCCCAGAGCAGGAAGAGTCTGCTGAAGTGATGCAGGACATGAGCCAGTAAAAAGCCACAGAAACACTGAATGGTTGAGGTCCTAGGGACCACTGGAGGTCATCTGGTCCAACCCCCATGAACAAGCAGGGCCACCTAGAGCCAGTGGCCCATGACCATATCCAGATGGCCTTTGAGTATCTCCAAGGCAGGTGACCCTGACACCTAACAGTGAGATCCTCCTGAGACTTCTCTTCTCCAGGCTGAACATTCCTGACTCTCTCAGACTTTCCCCATATTTCAGACACTCCACTTCATTAATCATCTTAGAGGCCCTTCATTGGACTCTCTCCAGTACATCCACACTCTCTTGTACTAAAATGACCATTTCTACAGATACAGCCTCACCTGTGCTGAATAAAAGGGAAGGATCCCCCATTTCTCCAGCCTGTTGAGGTCTCTCTCCAAGACAGCACAACCCTCTGCCATATCAGCAAATTCTCCCACCTTTGTGTCACCAGAAACTTGCTGGTGGCACATTTTGCCCCACCATTAGTGCAGTTATTGAATCATCTTGTGATTCTGTGGTCTTCTAAGAACTATGGCTGACCACTGCATTCCTGCTCTCTCCAAGGAACACTTTTCACACTCTTCCACTTAACAACCTGTACTTTTTACACTGCCTTTGCCACAGCCCAGTGTGTCACTGCTGTATCCATTTGGGTACTTTGAATTACATTTGCTTGAAGAGCGCTTGCTAAATTGGAGAGTGTTTAAGGGTGGGCTGAAACCTGCCTTTTGTCCATACAGAGAAGGACTCTGCTGTAAGTTTTTTCCTCACAGTAAGGATATACATACAAGTTTTTAGAGCTTGATGTTCATACAAATACATTTACCTGTGGGATGAGAATGACTCATCTCAGGATTTTGAAAATGGATGTGATGACTGAATTGTTTTCTGAAGACAGGCTTTTACACCATCTGCAGCGCTGTCATGTTACTGTGAACAGACCCAAAATGCAATTGGAACAACATTGTAAAATAGGCTGATGTGAGAAATTCCATTGGCCATACTGTGGGAATTTTACTAATAGCGGTGAGAAATTCAGTTTATATGAAACATAAAGAAGCATGCTACTGACAGCCTTCTACCTGTTCCTAGAAGTTAGACACTTGGTTAGGTCTGAAAACAGAGGCTTTGTCTTCTTTCTGATATTCTTTCTGGCATTATTTCATGTAATCATTCAGATTTCATTCAACCTTGCAGAATCCTTGACCTCAATTGCACCTCTATCAATGCATTCGCACCACGCTCAGGATTATCTCCTGTAGGGAATGGATTTTATCAGTTTTCATTCTGCCAGCTTTCAGGTTTGCTAGCATGTCTCCATATTCTTGCATCACAAGACAGAGGAAACAGAAATTCTCCATCTATCTTTTCCATCACATTCTTTTATTTAGTATAGTTATTTCTCATCTTCTCTTATTAATCTCATTTCTAAAGGAAACAATTACACTCTTTTCAATCTCCCCTTAAGTGTTTTTCTGTATCCTTAATAATTATGCCCTTCTCTCAAGCCCTCTATAATTCTGTCCAATTTATCTCAAGAAATGGTGGCTAGGGTTGTATAACTAGCAACACAATTGCATTAGTTTTGCACTATTCTCCTCAGCCCATGTTGTGTGCATTCTGACATATCATTTGCTCTTTTCTGTCACTGTGATGCATTAAGTAGGTGTTCCAGTGATTTACCTGTAATGGGATACATATTTATTTCCTCAAGTGGCAAAATCAACAGATGTATAATTCAACTGTTGAAGAACAAGTAGTTTAGGGGAATTTTTTTGTACTTACTGACTTCACATTTCACTTGCCTATATAATCTGTCTTGCATTCTAAAGTTCTTTGTCCTATTGTCATGTTCTTTATCAGGTTTCATATTTTGTGGACAGATTTAGTAGGTAGAGTTCTGACCATTCTTATTGTTCTGTCATTATGCTTTTTTCTTGTACATAGTCAAACTTCAATTTTTGGTTTTCTTTTGTTGGGGATATTCTATTTCTCCTTCACTAAGCAGACCTGCCAACTTCATCCATTTCCTATTTTCCACTGGGGTTCACCCCCAAGTAATACAACTCACAGATGGAGAAAGGAATAAAGGAAAAGGAGTTAAATGGGTTTCCAGCTCAGTCTCCTGCACTTTCAGATTATCGTGTAGAAAATATTAATTTAAGAGTTGTTTATAAAATCATCTGCTCTCCATTCCATCTCCATTACACAGAAGACCAGAAAAATATCATATTTAAGTTTGTAAAGCTTTTCAAAATTTGAAACTTCACCTTTAGGGTAAACAAAATTTATCAATCATCATATGAAGAGTTGTTCCATTCAAAGGGTCTTGCATTTAGTGCAGAAAATTTCTCAGGGATCATGTTCAATCATTTCTGGCTTGATCATCTGTGGCACATCATAAGCCTATAAATATGACCTTAAAAGAAGGAGGGAAAGAAAAAAAGAATAAAGTATCCCATAGAAAGAGTTATGAGGGTTTTGTAGTAGTACTATGTAGTATTTTAAGAAAATAAAGCTCTAGTTGTATATATTTTAGAAAAAATTATGTACAGGTTTTGAAATTAGCCCTTGAAGGTTAACTGTGGAGCACATATCCACCTTCCATATCCTCCCATAGAGGATGCAGGCTCCTGGCAGGAGCAGGCTCCTGGCAGGACGTGTGGTCCTGTGGAGAGAGGGAACCCATGCTAAAGCAGGTTTGCTAGCAGGAGTAATAACCTGTTATTAAATAGAAACAAATAATTTTCCTCAAATTGATTCTGTTTTGTAGATGAGTAATCAGTAAGGGAATTTCTTCTCTTTATATAATTTCTAATCATAAGCTTTTTTTCATCTATTTTCTCTTCATGTCCTGATGAGGAAGGGGAGAATCTGAGTGGAGCTCCGGTAGCCAAAAAATGTCAAGGCTACCACAGAGCCCTCTCTGTAACCTCAGTCAAACACATGTTTGCCAACAGAAAATATTTTTTCACACTAAATATGGTCACTTATTATATTCAAATGCAAAATCATCACTCTTCAACAACAAAAGGAATAATCTTCCCTGTATTTTACTTTGCGTCACCATGCCTATGCCTGGTTTTAGCTAGCACAGGTCTTTCTGTAGAGATATTCTAAAATGTTTCTATCATGGATACACTGCAGGAGGGAAAAGGACTTTGTCTTTTGACACCACTGGTGTGTCACATGCAGCTGTGCAGCCATTTCTATTTTGAAGTTGCATCTGTACCAGAAATTGCCAACCCAAATGACAGAAGCAGAGGGACTGGGTGATTGGGCCCATCAGTCACTCTGAAAGAAACTTAACTTCCAAGGCCCCTGGATGTGACTCTTTCAATACAAAAATGATGGAAGAAATTTTCTTTAGTTGTTTAGGCAGATGAAACACCGCTGAAACTGGCTGCTCCTAGACTCACTTGCAGCTACTCAGTTTAGGATTTTTAACACCTTCTGTAAGTACCCTTTTAAAACAGTTTTTTGTTTGTTTGTTTGTTCATTTGAGGTTTTGGGTTGGTTTAATGTATTTTTATGTTTGTTTGGGTTTTGTTTGGTTGGTTTTGGTTGGTTGGGTTTTGTTTTGTGTTTTTTGTGTGTTTGTTTTGGTTTTGGTTTTGTTTTTCTCACCATGTTCAAACTGTTTAGAAGCTTCAGGCACTGAACAGGTCAGGGAGCTGGAAATGCTGATCGAGTAATACAGCAGAGTGTCTTTGCTTTGCTCTCATTTATGTAGATAAGCTGACCAAGCTGAAAGCATACTTTCAGTAACAAATATTAAAACTGGAGCATGGAGTCTTGATTCTCCTATTAGAAGCAGAGGCTCCATTTCTTTTGCCTTAAAATGATATGAAACAACAATTTGAGATCCTAATATTTGGAGGTCCTGACTTTCCCTACTGCAATTTTTGCTCATATCAGTTTCCTCAAAACCTCTTGAAAGCAGCCTGACAGAATTTATTTAGCAGCAAGAGAACCTAGCATTAGATTAGACCAGTTACAAAGAAGAGGAGTAAAGCAGAGGAAATAAAATCACAGAGATCCTCTGAGGAAGAGACAATATGTGCTGTGAAGCACAGAGAGCTAACAGAACAAAAAGGGAATTCCAGCTGAACACAAAACAGGCATGTAAGATTGGGATTGTTTTTGAAGCAGCTATGTTATACTGGTACTGAGAGAAGGAGGTAAAAAAAAGCAACAAAACAGCTAAGGCTGATGGCAGTAAGCAATGATCAGGAAAATCACTTTCTCTGCTATGAGTTGCTGAGGAAAAACTGAAAGCAAGGCCAAGGAAAGAGGGAAAGAGTTTAGGTTAGTTTAGTTAGTTTAGTTTCCTAGAAAATATTTCTTTCTAAGTGAAATGTTAAACAATGAAACAGATATATGAATTGCCCTGCAATGGCTGTTTGTATTGAAAAAAACCTGGTCTGTAGATTTTATTGAGTTGTCTCTGGAAAATAACATTATTTTTTCTCTTTTGCGTGCATTGCATAAATTAGATTGCAGCTACTGAGCCATGAGAAGCAAAATCCTGTTTAATATCATATTCAATCTGAGAGGAGCAAGCCTCCTGCCATATTGTATAGCAAGAAGGAGACTTGTGGAATGTATAATAACAGCAGGGATGAAATCTGGGGATAACTGAGAAGTTTCCCACATGTGAAGAATATATCTTTTTATCCACTCTAGGTATACTTATCCTCTGGAGGGACTTTAAACCCATTCATTTTCAACTCAACACCCTACATTTTGCAGAGATCGATTTTGTTGCACAGAGACATCCCTCACAATCCCTTTCCTCACTCTCAGGCATAATTTATCTTTCTGTACTAGAGACCAAAAGCCCCTCTCACCATGCTGGAAAGTATCTGGGGGTACTAAAAGTAGAGACAACTTCAGGCAACAAAGCATGCAGAAGCTCTACACGTTTTTCCTATTTGGAGGAGAAATCTGGCTTTGGATCTGTACCTACCAGGTTTCCACCATGCCTGCACACATGTCCATCTGCTGGATGGCACTGTGCCTGTTCTCCACAATGCAGCAGAAGTTCCAAGGAGGAGCAGGCACCAGCCAAAGTGGAGCTGACAAGGATAGCCTTCACACCAGAAGCACAACCCTCACAACAAGCTGTGTCCATCAGCACTCTGCAAGGTGCTCCCTCTGTGATGCCTCAAGACTCTTTTCCCTGGCTCAGGGGTAGAGGCTGTCAGAAGTTACTGGAGGCACCAGTGGGCACCTCCCTCCAATGCCTTCTGATGATGCCTTCTGAACTAGTCTCTCTCTGGTGCCCCACTATGCCCTATTTTCTCTTGGAAACCTTGTAAACATCAGAGAATCAGTGACAACCCCCTTTACAGGTAACAAGGAAGTTGCAGCCCATTTTGCTGTAATTCTTTGCTCTTCAGATACTTCTGAGTTCTTCCTAAGACTCCCTACCAAACAAGTAACCTATGGAAATGTTCGCAGCGTGGATTGAAAGATATTAGTTTTTACATATGGAAAGGCAACCAAAAAAGTTGGAAATTCTTTTTCCCTAAAAATTGGAAAGAGGAACTAATGAGTCATACCTTTGGGATCTTTTGAGTTGGCTAAAAGACAGAGCTGCTTTCTCTGTACCTCATCTACTGGAGACATGAGCTGCACACTTGTGAGGCTGCTTGGCTGAGGGTTTACTGGGAGGGAAATTCCAGCTGACCAGATGCTGAGGTTACCCCAGAATAATGTGAATGGACTGTTTTGAAAATGGCAAACATTGTGTTGTGGAAAGGACACTGGGAGACAGAAGTCCACCCACACCAGCGGAGAAATCAGTTTTTCTTTATTAATAAAACGTTTTTAATTAATTTACCAGATTTTTCTCTGGAAGTGTTACTTTATGCTAAGTTGAGTGTTGACATTGGCCTTAGGCTGGATAAGGAGGCTATGAAGATGAAATAAATAAAGTATGCCAATGGGTCAGTTACATGGAGGTCAGGAACCTTACCCATTTGGTTTTGGATGTTGATGTCTTCTCAGTGATTACTCCAGTGGTTTGAAACTTATGGATCTGTTGAACTGGGAGGCCTTTTCCCCCTTTGTTTCCAAGTATATTCTTGTTCTGCCTTACTTGAAAATGATGTGAAAGCTTTTTCTTCATTTGTGAGAGTTCTTCCATAATTGAGAGAGCACAGAAGACAGACATATAAAGTAAAACAGTAAAATCCCCTTTGAGCTGAGTTTTCATGATGACAGTTATGCTTGCAATTCAATTCTTCTTAATGGGGATTTTCCTTGAAATATTTCTTTTGAATTTCAATGGCCTCCAGTTCTATCATGGAGGTTTTCATGAAATATTTGGTTTTGAATTTGATGTCTTCTCAGTGATTACTCCAGTGGTTTGAAACTTATCTATCTGAACTGGGAGGCCTTTTCCCCTTTTTTCCAAGTATATTCTTGTTCTGTCTTACTTGAAAACTATGAAAGAAACCCTTCATTTGTGAGATTTCTTCCATAATTGAGAGAGCACAGAAGACAGACATATAAAGTAAAACAGTAAAATCCCCTTTGAGCTGAGTTTTCATGATAACAGTTATGCTTGCAATTCAATTCTTCTTAATGGGGTTTTTCCTTGAAATATTTCTTTTGAATTTCAGTGTAGTGTATCCTTATATCCAGAAGTATCTATCTGATATTTCTGAAATTCTCCATGATTCTGGTTTGTGGCATGAAACCAGGAAAGAAACCCCTTTCAGGAACTAATTTATTGGTATTGGCTCTTATGGAATAAACCATAAAATAGAGCAGGCAGATTTATTTATGAGCACAGATACTTCTGCCACATTACTGACTTTCAAATCTTTGGTATGCAAGCTGGACCTTGACCTCACTGTCTTCTTATTAAAACAAATACCTTCAACAAATGAATAATTTGCTGAGTCACTACAGTTCTGTTGCAAGACTGAGTTTAAAATGCTTATTCAGGGTATAAAAGTATGTCTTTTGGGTTTTTTTACTGTCAATGAAAACTTGCTTCCATCTGAGTGGCTGCCTCATCTACCTACTCATTTCTAGTATCTCAAAAAATACTAGAAATAATCTTCTGAATCTTCTTAGGGTATGTATTGAACTGAAAAGAAGAAAAATATTCTGGTTAGTGAAAACAACATGACACAATTCAACTTGACATATCAGGAGGTCATTTCCCTCAAATAACATTTCCTCTGTCAGCATTCAGTTTGACATGACTAGAGTTGTGTCACAGCTGTGATGTACCGTGTGTCACCATGCTGTGGTATCCCATCATGGGATTTCATTCCCATGGCTGGTCACTTTTCTCTCTATGACAATGCCCTGACGACCAGCAGGTCTTCTGGTGAAGCTGGGCCTGGCTCAAACAGCACCCAGTTTGTGAAGGGCCAGGGAGGAGACTGACACTCACATCCTTGTGTTTCTACACCAGTCATAAACACTTGCAGCTCACCACACTCGTATATTCTCTTAATTGACAAATTATTATTCTCAATTGCTCACACCTAGTTAACATGCAGTGCCTACTGGAGCACTAACCCTTTCAGGGCCAAAAAAAATCACGAGCTGCCAGAACTAACAATGCACTTATGAGTATTTAATTTAAATTATGAAAGGCATCAAAAAAAAAAAAAAGAAATTCAATTATTTACTAATTGTTTCAGCTAGAAAAATAATTACAGTAATTTATTGAAGGTTCTTTAAAGCATAAATTACTTTCAAAAAGTCTTCCAGTTGACTCAGAATAACTTGAAAGAAATTCACTGCAGTCTTTGCATGACAATGAGGGAAGGAGGCACTACAGCAAGGTAAAAATGGACTGTTCTGATTTTCTTTATTAGCTCTTCTGAAGTGATCTGTGGCTGAGCTAGAAGAGTGTGTGGCTTTTGTGTGTAACTGAAGTATGATTTTATTGAGCACTATTCGAACTGTGTGTCAATCAAACCTGTGGCTAACCAACAAAATGGTGCCAGGTACTAGAATCTTGTAGTATTGACACCATCATATCAGGTAGTCAATTGAGACACATACAAAAATGGATGAAACTGGAGAACCAACACACCTTCCCACAAAATCCACACAGAAGAATGCTTTTGTCTTACCAGTACTGAAAATAACTTTGGATCTAGAAAGGCCTTTCTTTTTCACAGTTCATTTTCCCTTTCCCCTATTCCTTTCTCCAGAGGTCTATGCTGTTAGTCATGGTCATAATGAATTGGTGGTTTTGATTCATTTTTGAAATTCTTAAATAATTTTTTTTAATGGAGTACTGAGCATTCTGGATTTAAGGGTAGGATTTAGATAAAAGTTCAGACATCTACAGATACGTGACACAGTGCCAGACTATTTTAGAAAAGCTATCAAAGCAATTGAGGATTTTCCAGTTCTGCCTCATATGAGTGCTGCCCTCTAATTACAATGCAAAGACCTCATTAACACCTTTAACCTCTGAGCCAGGCATTTAAGCTGCCATTAAAATCAAGGGGGATTTAGTCAAGCCAGCCAATGGAGTGTAGAGAGCTATTTACCTGTCCAAATGTGGGTGTTTGCTTTTAGAGGAGACAAATGGCTCTTCAGAGTCCATAACTGCACCAGCCAGATCCCCATTGGCTGCTATCAAAGGTTAAATTTCCAGCTCGTAGAGACACCTACATTTAAGTGCCTAAATCTTTAGATACGCTGTCTGAATCTGGCAACCTGCAGTGTGTCTGACATTTATTTACACAATGCTGACATAAATCACTCTAAAAATCCCTTATCCTGCAGTGTACACCATTTTTTTCTGAGCAAAAGCTAAGGAGGTAGTAGCAGTGGAAAGTCCCAGGCAGAGAATGACTATTGTGCTCAGAAATGTCTGTAAACTTCAGAGAAGAATCCCAGGTTCAAGCAGCTATCACTTACATAAACCTGAGATGTAAGTAGACCTTTATATATGAAAAGACAAGGAAGGAACAAAAGCAAACCAAAAAAAAAGGGGGGGAAGAGGAAAAAATCTTAAATATTTTTTTCACACTTGCAAGTTTGTATTAACTATTCATACTTGCATTTATGTGAACAGTCTACTGTCTTGATACTTTTAAAAGCTGGGAAGATGTACATTTGTAGAAATACCCTGCTTTGCATCTGTTCTTCCCCTGGAATTCTTTTTCCACAGGTGAATAAATTATGTCTTTACTTGCTCCTTTTTTATTTTCATCCTTTCTCCCTTCCAGTTGTAGAACATTCAGTCACATTTTTTGCCTTCCTTTTTAATCTAATCCTTACAATCCTTACTGGTCTGTCCCTTGGTCTCTTTTTTTTCCCCATCTACCCACAAAACTCACTTTGAATCTCCAAAAAGCAGAAGCACATCAGTTTGAATACCAACTTTGCTTATCAATTTTACTGTCCTTTCAGATCTATGATCCAATTAAATTGGATGCAATTTAATTCTTTTTAAGAGAACAAGAAATTTTCATGGTGCTATCTGCATAAAGGCAATACAGGTTTTTTTTCCCTAGGCTGTCACCTTGTATTTTCAACTCCACATTGTAGCACTTCTTTTCTATTGGGTTGCAGTGTAATTGTTCCTCACTGGTACAGAGAAAAGTGAAAGCATAATCATCCTGCTGACATTTCTCTTTTGGCTTTTTATTAAGCATTAATGTGAAATGTTGCTAATAGGATACAACATGTCTATGATATTTAAGGATGCTTAAATACATGACAACAAAAAGAAAATTGCAACCTTTTAAAAATCTGAAGAACACTGTAAAGGATATTATTGCTCCAATGCCTGAAAAATACATACCCAGATTGTATTATACATCTGCAGAAATAACATTCTAAAATATGCTATTTGACTTACCCTGAAATACCAGAACATTTTCCTAGGTATTACACAAGTACATGGTGAGATTTATGTATTTGTTTTTTAAAGAGCTCAATAAACCTGATCATACATGACTGGATTGCAAAAAGCCTAGGAAATTATGGCTCCCTGCATTCAGGTTTTTGCTCAGCTGCATGTAACACAGGGAAGAATGGCTGTATCCCTGTGCCCTTCTCTAGCAGAAGAAATAGAGGTGGAAGGGAATGATGTTACAGTGAGCATCAAGCTAGACAATTCTAGCATGTCTTAGCAAACTTGGATGCAGTATCTCCATCCCAGTGTATACAAAGTCAAGGAAAGGCAGTAGCAGTTCTTCCCTCATGAGCAGGGGTCTCTTGGCAAAACTCAAACACAAAAAACAAAGTATAAAAGATTTGGAAGCAGGAAGAGTTGACCGAAAAGGGATATAGAGGCGCTGTTCAAGAGTGCACAGTTAGGAAAGCCCAAGCCCATCTGGAACTGAAACTGTAAAGGACAATAAAACTGTGAAGATAAATGAGAAAAGTTTCTACAGGTACCTCAGTAGCAAGAGGAAGATGAGGGAAAATGTGAGCCTGATGTTGAAAGGAGCAGAAGGCCTGATGCCACAGCACATGGAAAATGCCAAGACACTCAATGCCTTGTTTGCTTTGGCCTTTATTGGTAATATTTGCCTTCAGGAATCGTGCACCTCTGAAATTAGTGGGGAAGTCTGAAGCAAGAAATTGAGTTGGGGAAGATGTAAACCAAATCCAACATATGTGACTTATTGGGATCTGGTTGGATATACCCAAAAGTGCTGTGGGACCTGGCCAATGTGATCCTGCCCCAATTACCCTTGAAAGACTGTAGCAATTACAGGAGGGTTTTTGAATGGGCAGAAAGTAAATGCCATTCTGACATTCAAGAAAGACAAGAAAGACTATCCTGGGAACTGCAGACTGGCCAGCCTCTCCTCAATCCTGGACATTCCTGGAAACTGTTTCCAGACAGGAAAGACAGGAAGGAGTAGTCATCATGGATAGATTGGGACCTAGGAACACCACAACCATTCACAATGAAATTAATAACTTAGTGCTGGAGGGAAAAAAGTGGGCATTGCTTTGACATTAGCAAGGCTTTTGCTCTTTACCATAACATCCTCACAGACCAGCTGAGTCTGTGGTATATATGGAGCAGATTGTTTTTGGCATTTAAGGAACAGAATTTGCCTTATGTACTTCTTACTGGATGTGTTCCCACTTCCTTCACAGGATATAAGACTTTTCTCTCAACTGATGAAAAGCAAAGGGGTGACACCTGGGTTGAATGTGTCAACACCTGCCAAATTATCTCAAGAAAGGTTTCTGGTCCCAAATCAGATGGCTTAACTTGCATTAAGTTTGCAGACATGAGGATCTGGAGTAGTTTGGATTTGCCAGCTCTTTTGAAAACTGACTCATTTGAGAAAAAGATTAGTTAGACTTTTAAGTGCCTAAATGTAGGTTGTCATCATTTTAGCCTGGGCCATGGATTGGGCTTCTGCTTATGCTTAGTTCTCTTTACTCTCTTATAGTATTTTAAAGCATATGGCTGAAGTTATTTTGTGTCTTGGTAAATGTGTCATCCAAGAAACTCTGACACTTAAAACGTTAGTCAGATGGTAGTTTTCTATCTGACAAGTCAGGATATGACATTGTGAAGCTCTTGATTTCTTAGATGCTGCTAAGTATATGCAAAATATTGTCGTTTAATGGGAATTTCAATTTGCCATCACTATGCATTGCACCAGAAAATATAAACAGATGTGTCACCTTGTGATAACTAGGAATAAAATAAATGAGGGTGTTATCCTAGTTTTATAGTTCTATAACTGAGGGCAGAAACTGGCTGTTAGGGCATTTGCTGTCCAATTGCATTCCAGTTCCTGACTGTATGAGGTACTGTGTGGATTAAGAGCTACTGAAACTCACTTCTAATAGAATATGTTTTATATCCATCCCCCGCTTGCTTCCTCTGCAGCACCCCCAGGTCCTCTGTGTTCCCTGAATTCCCATGATATTATCTCATGCCAAATATCTCTCTTGCTTCCCCTACTCCCAAATCATTCCTTTGCTACTGTGTTCCCTGTATGTTTTCTGCTTTCAAGGCAATAAAAAAAACAGGTTCTGTAGGTAGGTTGGCATTACAAGTGTACTGACTGGCCATCTGGTACTCGTGTCAGGTCATATCAACTCTCAAAATAGATAATCACTCAATTTTACTTTCCTTTTCATAATTTTTAACCAATTGTTGATCATCACAAAGCTTGTTGGCTCGGGGCTCTCATGTGGTGCCTTTCCCAGTTTAGCAGTAGTTTAAATTAACTAACAGGTTTAGAGGTTACAAGTGGAGTGGGGTAAGGTATTGTATTCTTATATGGAATGGATCCCATAAATATATTTTTATCAGGAGACAGGATAAGCAAAGCATAGCAAAGCAAAGAAGAATACTAGAAATCATTATTTTCAAAGCAGAGAAGCCTGTTTTCTGTTTCATTTTTGACTTTGTCTGGTGCTATGGAAGAAAATTTACCATTGGTAGGATTAATATCTTATATGCTTAAACTTACCTGTCTATGTCATTCCATAATATGTGAAAAGGTGGATTTTGAAAGATTAATTTTATTCAATCATGGGTCAAATGAATCTTAATATTCACCTCTCATAGACTAAAACTAACTAACAGGAATCCCATCAAGTAAGACTAAAAATAGTTCAATCTCTTTTAATTTAAACATAAGAGAAACTCCTTGTTTTACTCTGACTGATCAAACAGTGGAACAGGCTTTCCAGAGAGGTCTGGAATCTCCATCTTTGGACACATTCAAAATGCAACTGGACACAGCCCTGAACATCCTAGTCTAAGTGACCTTAGTTTGAGCAGGGTGACTAGACGTTGTCATCTGCAGAGGGCCACCTCAATTTCCACCATTCTGTGATTTGCTGTTGCTGATTTGTTGTGCTACAAAATGTGCGCCTAAGAAAATAGATTATACGGACAGATGTGCCTGCACCTTGCAATGCTTCTTTTGAATTCATTATTTATTCTCCTGCCAGTTACTGCTTAGGCACTGAAAGATCTATTTGATTTGTATGCATGAACTAACATCATGCAAAGTTGATTGTCTTGAAAAGATGATGTTTACTGAAGATTTCCTGAGTGTTTTCACAACAATCAGGAGTGGAGCACATGACATCCTTACAGGAGATATTTAACCAACATTTTAAATCTGAAGCACTCATTGTTTTCTTTCCCTTAGCTTGTCCGAGTTCTCCTGTGAAGGAGTTCAGGGAGGAGGGGGATGATCAGCAGTAAATGAACACTGGGAATGCTTCCAAGGACTTGGTCTGCATGGGTTCATTTGACTCAGGCTGCATCCAAAGGTGCTGAGAGAGCTAATAAAGCCCTTGCAAGTCTCCTCTCTATCATTCCTAAAAATCATACCTGCAGGAGAAGGGTCTCCAATGACCAGAGGAAAGTGTGCATTGCACTCCTATTCAGAATGGGCCAACAGATCACCCTCAGGAACTGCAGGTTGTTCTGCCTTGCTTCAGTCCATGGGAAAATCAGAGTGAGACCTCCTGGAAGGCACTGCTGGGCACATGGAGGACAAGAAATACTGGGAACAGTTAGCATTGATTTGCCAAGGATAACCAGTCTGACTGTGAGGATGGCAAGACACTGGAACAGGTCTTGAACCAGATGTGGATGCTTCATCCCTGGAAGTGTCTAAGACCAGTTTGGACGGAGTCCTAAGCAGCCTGGTCTAGTGGAAGGCGCCCTTGCCCATGGCAGTGGGGATTGGAACTAAATGGGCTTGGAGATCCCTTCCAACCCAAACCATTCTAGGATTGCCACAATAAAAGGGTTCTGTGATCTGACAAGATGGCAGGAAAGCCTGCTCTGTCAGTGATAATAAAACTGAGGTTCTGATGATTTTTTTTGACAAATGGCAACTGAAATAAGGAGGAGACTAATGAAGAGCTTGTGTATTAGGAAACACTTGTTGGAGCACATCTATGTTTCATTATGGAACTAAATCTTCATATACCCATGAATTGAGGCACTCTGGAAAAGAAACACTATGGGGTTTTTTTGTTTGTATTTTGGTTTTTTGTTTTCATGGCTTTGTTTTGTTTTGCTTGTTTGGTTTTTTTGGGTTTTTTTTCCTTTGGTTGTTTTGGGTTCTTTTTTAATAATAGAAAGTGCTTGGGTTCTTTTGTGCTGAATTCTAAGTATGCTGGTATAGCTTGAATACCATTTTTTTTTTTGGTAGTAGAAAGCATTGAAAGCTGAGTCGATGATCAGTCAATGCTAGGAACAGCAGCTGAGGAGCAAATTGCCATTGTCTATGCCCAGTAGATCTGCTGCTCTTCATAGCTCCTCCTGACACACCCACAAGAGACTGAGCTCTCATCTGTCCAGCAAAGGCTTGGAAGCAGAACAAAACTGTTCTACTCATCTTCTCTTCTTCCACCTCATATAAACTAACATATCTAACTTAAACCCAGGTAAATTGCTTACCTTCATTTTCCATTCCTTGAGTCTTATGATTGAGATGTACACATACTCTAAACACTTTCCATTCCTTCGGGGAAATAGACATAATGGGATAACTTCTTTTTCCTATGAGCAGATTGGATTGACTTGTGTGTGAAGTAGCTTGAAGCCTTTCTCTAGTTCTCAAATGAAAGCACTGAATTAAGCCCCTGATCTTTGCTCATCGCATTAAGTCTGTGTGTTCATAAAAACTGGACCAACCAATTTGTCCTTAATTCAATTTTATTTTTCCCTTAGATCTTTCTGCAAGATCCATTACTCCATTTTTACTTTAAAATTGCTTTCAGTGGGACCTAATATGAAAGAAATTATTCTAAAATTTAAACCTCTGCAGAAGAATTCTTTCCCATTGCAACTCTTTCATTGGCAATAGATTAATTTGTTCCCACTTCAAAAACTTTTCCATTATTCAGGTATTCCTTTTATATCTGTACATATGTTCAATGCCATGAAAGTAAAAACCCCAAACAGTTGGACCAACAGAAGAAAACAGCTGAAGAATTAGCAGGTGAAATAAAGAACAGTGGAATTATCTGAAATGCAAAATGAATAAAGGCCCACCCTGAAGTCACAGCATAATTTTCTCATCTCTACTCCCATGGCTTACTAGTATAGTACTGCTATTACTAATAATAGGTAGGAGGGTGTGTACCGATTTGGCAAGGTTTGTTTAAATTTTTTTGGCCAGCCTGGGGCTTTGTTTTTATTTAATCAAAACTGCAGGTTTTCTACTAATCAGCAAAGCTTTTTTTTGCTTTGATTTCAGGAAAGGAGATCAGAAGCCTTGGGGGACGTTTCTGTATATACTTGCTCATTTGCATTTCTTTGTTTCTTTTGTCAGTTTTGCAGCAAAAATGGCCTTGGCAAAATGCTTGCATCGTTCCTTGCATGGAGTCAACTTTGTACTTTCACACTGCAGAAATCAAAACAATTTGTGTAGGAGAGTGGAATCGAAGTAGGGATGAAAGCCAGCATATTTCTAATGAATGAAGGCTCATCACAACTACGCATTTTGTGAAATAAGAAGCAGTTTCTTCTAGCATTTTCTTGATTCTACTGGCCAAATGGTACCACCAAAAGAGGGGACTCACCAGTGTGAAGGAGCAGGATTTCCTAGAGAAAAGCAGTGTGATATTTGTAGAGCATGTCTACTGTACTCTGTGTTGCAACTGATACATGCAAATCTTCCCACCTTCTGTCCAGCATTTATCTATTTCTTGCTGCTTTCTTCCTGACCTGCTAAGGTCAGGACCTTACCACCCTCCAGCAGCACAGATAGCAGGACTCACTGTGGCTTTTTCCCCTGGTGTCAGCGCAGTAGCTCTTGTTTGTCTAGTTCAGTAGCCGTGGTTAAAAATTCCTAGCTACCACTAAAAATAGAAAGAGTAATGCATTATTTATAAAAGGTTGGAATCTTGAAGAGTAATAGTATTTCATTTTGGCCAGTCATTGAACTAAACACTTCGTGCCCTGACAAGTTACAATGTGGAGATACAGGCATTCAAGTGTAAGGGGAAAAAAAGGCTCTGAATATTTGTTCGGCCAATACATAAAAAATAAGTCTAAATCTGCTGGGGCTTTTTCACTTCTGTTGAGATATAGAGACATGTTTTTCATAGGAAACATTCATCACATGAATTCTTCTTCCCTCCTGGATCGCAGTGCTATGAATGTGCCAGGCAGGTCTGCTAAAGAACTAACTACTATTTCCTTATGCTGATCAGTATTACCTGGGCAGAGGGGTCAGCATGTGAGGGCTAGGAGATGGCATGTGATACCTAGAAAGTGGGCATTGCAGGACCTATGCTTCTCTGAGGGTGCAGTGGAGCCCTAGGGCTCTGCTCAGAGCCATGCCTCTAGCTTTCTGTATCTCATTATAGGGTGAATTTTCTCCCATCTTTTATGGGTCATGATATTACTTCACTCATTCACTGGTATCAAGGTCAGACTTCCAGAAGAAATGTTTTTTTAACAGCAAGGAGGCCTTTGGCTTTGCATTCTCTTTTACTCCCATCTAAAAAGAAATCTGACTTTTCCAGTTCTCAGCTTTTCTGGTGAGTTCCTAAAAGCCTGATTTTTTCTAGCTAACATAGGTGTTTCTGAAAGGATCCAGCTCTTCAGCTAGAATAAGTCAGTAGCTTATTAGAAGAGCCTGAGATGACTCTCCTTTGATTGTCCTTTTCCATTTCCCTGCACTTGTCCTGTAGAAAAACTGAAGGGACTGTGGAAATTACCCTGTCATCTCCAGTTGCCGAATTCAGTAAGAAACTTGCAGAAGTGAAACTCTAAACCAATGAACATTTATTGGGTTTTGAAACAGAAAGCTCCTTGCTGGCCTGGAAGAGACTAAAAAGAAACCAAAGAACCTTCCAGGCTTCTAGCTCGCGAATATTCTTGGGTGAGCTGGAGCTAAAAACACGGGTAAAACAATAGATATGTGTCTAATCCAAGGGTAGAGCCTGGTGATTTACATCACAACTTAAACTCTTAAACTTTTAAGTCACCCAGGAACAGTTATCATTGATATGGTGGTGGTACTTAAACATTTTCTTCTTTCTCTTCTGTTCTTCTTGTGACACTGAGAAGTTTCTCATATAGACATCTGGCAACTAAAGCTGTATTTTAAAGCTACGCTGAACCAAGATGATAGGAGGCAGATGGTTTCCATGGCAACTTCAAAGCAAATTTTAGAGCAATTTCTCCCCACTCTGGTACATTGCAGTACAACACTCATCACCTGCTGGTTGGCAAAGCTCTATTTGTGGCCACTTGATCTGGCTAGGTGTGATGAGAAATAAAAATAAAGGTGATCCAATCTGACTGCAGTCCACAATCTCATGCACAGAAGTATCCCTGGCATAACCCCAAAGCTCATCTCATCTCCAGGTTTCTGGTGCTCCCTGATGAAGCAGTTGCCAGACTAAAGGAACGACAAACCCCTCTGCCGTGTCCTTGGTCTTGTCTGCCATGGAAGAAGTTTCTGACCAGGATTTTTGTTTGTTCATATAGTCCCTGAAAGTCAAAAGAAATTTAAAGGTAGCATAAGACTCATCCCCTTCTGATCCTATGTCATGGTTAAAACATTAAAGTAAGCTTATCTAACAGCATTATAGGAAAGATGTCAAGTCCAGAGACATGATCAAACCTTTATCTCGCCTTTATAGGTAAAATGAAAGAACCATCTTTAATGAAGCCTGGGATTCAAAAGTGCCTGTACAGTCTGGAGACAAAATATGCTTTGTCTTTTTTTGTTTGTTTGTAGGAAAAATTTGGAAGCATTACCACTACATGAGTTTAAATTGGCATGCCTGCAGGCATATTAGCAAACCCAACTTCTCAGACATGGATTAGTACAATAGCATAAATTTCTGCTTGTCATGATTCTTGATAAGGTCAATAAATTCTATATACATAAAAGGCACAAGCCACCATTGCCAATATAAATGAGATCAACAAAGAAATCTTTGTACGGAAATTCCCTGCACAGTGTTGCATTTGGTATTGATAAAATTGATAAAATGCCTTCTGAAACAAAGGAAATCCTTAGGAAAGATACTTGTAAAGGACTAACAACTTTTCTTCTTAAAAGTGTACAGCTAAACATAATCATAGACATCTATTTTAGTTTAAAAATGTTAATTAACAAGAATTAACTATGTATTATATAATTTATGCAACAAATGTAATAATATTTAAATAAGATTTATTCCTTCCATTTTTACTTGATTAAAAGCTGTAAACCTGTGTAGTGTCCAGCTTTCCTGTTTACATTGAAGAGAGAAATAGTCTGTATCATCTAGAATAGGAAATGAAAATCATAGATTAAGATCTGCTTTGTCTCTGTGCATAAAATAACCTTGTGATGAGCTCTCACTGCTGAAAATAATATTTATGAATTCTGTAAAATATTAACTCAGAGTTTTTTGGTGCTTTTTTGTCAGGATTTCACTTTTTCTACTAACCAGAATTTGACAGAATTACATTGGAGGAAACAAGCAAGCAGTGCTGCCAGGTCTGGGGTACTGAGCTAAGCTAAATATGTGTTATGAGGTGCTAAAGATAGGATTATTTTTTTCTCTTTCAAAGTACAAACAAACATTGCTGGGAACCCTGGGTACTGAGTGCCAACAGCTGAGTTTCTATGTGACACATCCAAATGTGCACACATGTGGCTCTGAAATTTTAATTAGTCCACTCAAAGTACGCTTGTTCTCGCTCAGAAGATTCAGAGAAAAGGCAAGGCTGTGATGAAGATTTGGATCTGACTCTTCAGTCTAATGTGACACCCCAAGCCCTCCTTTTCTTTTCTTTATTCTGTACAATGAGGAAGATACATACAAATAGCTCTCACAGTTTCTGTTAACTTGATGCTATTGATGGAGTGGGATAAATATTAGCTCTGAACAAACTATTCAGAGGAAAACCGCCTATACCAGATACTCCTGTTTTGATACATTTTGTAGAAAAATTAATTTTATTATTCTCTTCTGCAGAGGAAAATACTACATTGCAATGTAGACATGAGCCAGTATGTGTTTTATGAGGACATTAGAAAATTAATATTGAATAAAGAGAGGTCAGTTGAGGTAAAAGTAAGAATTTTATATGGAGTATATTAATTAGTTGAAAGTTGTTCCTTGAAGGAGAAAACGGAGAAAAGTTGGATGGGAGAAAGATCTAACTTAATAAAAATCACCTATTTTTTTTCAATAATCAAGTGATTGGATGGGACACATATAATTCACTGACTACATGTGATAGTCTTTATACCCTGATCTTCTCTAGGATAACAGTCCCCTTATCTTACTTGGCTCAATTCCTTTTCTTCAGTCCTGCCATTTTGCTTCTCTAACATGCAATTTCTATCAAAATACATCTGACACTCTTTTGGACTGATTTACAGCAGTATAATTTACAGCACTTATGAATATTGACCTTACAGTTGACAACGTAACAACCATTATTTTTGTTGCCAAGAAAGACTGAACAGGAATATCCAGAGAAGAGCAAAAACCTCTTCAAGGAGAAGATAATTCCCTAGGATAGGTGTGCAGCAGGTTGGTCCTGTCTGTGAAAGAGTCACACATCCCACAGCCATGGTTAGGTCACACTGGGCTGAAATTGCACTACACTACAAAAGCCTTCAAGGACTGCTTGGGGCTGCAATCCATTTAAGGGTGATCTGCCTATTCTCACTGACATCAGAGCAGCACCAATAACATTGACAGTGTTTGAGTCCCTTCAGTAGGCTGGCACAGAACTGCTGCTGGTACTTAACAAGAAGCCAAATGCCTGCTTGCAAAATGTGGTTAATTGGCACTGACAGCACATTCATACTTGGGTGTCCCATCAAGCTGACTGTAGTGAAATGTTAATATGCTGGTGTCAGTGGGAAATGTACACATGTCCTCAAGAGGCTGTGTCTTTCTGACAGTGTGTCTGAAGGCTATGTGTGTCCCACTGTGGTGGTGCACCCAGTCAAACAAACAGGGTGGCATGTACGAGTGCACTGCTGCTACCCTTCTGCCTGGCAGGGCACATCTAAGCCTCCCAGAGACAAGAGTGATGGCTGTCATCAAAGCACACAGTCACAGGGAGATGGGAATTGCTCCATGCCCTCTCAGACTTGAGTTAGCCATTAAAGAACTGAGCCTGACAATGCCTAAGAGACAAAACTAAAATAAGTCTCTCTCAGCAATCTCTTCCCCTTGGTTTTAAGCTTTTCTTCTCCTCCCTTCCAAGAAGAATATTCCTTCAAGCTTTTCAAGAATCTGGAAGTTGTCAAATGCCAAACTGAGGCTAGAAAGTAGTGCAGCATAATAGCAACCATTTGGAGAAGCAAACAGATTTGAGGACCCAAAGTCTCCGTTTCTAGGTGAAACTGAAGGCAGTTTCACCTAGACTAACTGGATTTTGTTAGTTAGAACCCTTTGAGTTCAGGGCACACTATGGGCAGGAGTATCACAGTGGGGTCCTCTCCAGGTTTAGCTTCATCTAGAACAACCCATTTATGTTCTGTGAGGTCACCACGTGAAGATACTTTCTTCCAGACCACACTCTTGATCCGAACTACAGTGCACCTAAAGTTAAATAGTATTTCAGAGTCCTACTTGGGGTAGCATAGAAGCAAACTAACTACCATTCTGAGACCATCAAATCACTTTGAAACAATTCTGGTGAGACAGTTGAATGTGAATAATATCTAAGATCATCAGACACATATGCCAGCTGTGACTGCAAGCTAAGAGAAATTTAGACAATGGTGAGAAACAGGCATTCCTGTTTTGCCCTTCTTTTTTCCCTTCTTTTCAAGAGAAATATTACTCACTGTCAATAATCTGTGCAGCTATCTAGTCAGAGTAATATTCTTCAAGAAAACAGAGTGTGCTTTCAATTTTATATTTTTTCAATTTTTCAACTTTTATTGCCAATGCATACTTGAGACATAAATGAAATCTTGTGAATAAACTCAAATGCTATAATAAGTCAGATGCCAGAAAGCTGAATGTTAATAAACTGCCTGAGGTTTAAGTAAACACCAGAAAAATACTGCAACTCCCTATAGTGAGGAAGAATTAATAAAATGGTCATTCCCTGCAGGGAAGTATTTACTAGGTCGAATAAACTACTGCACATTTCAGGAGGTTGGTAGGCTGCTCCTGATCCATGGGGCCTCAGATGTTCTTAAAAGGAATGTCCCTTTTGGTTTTGTGGTTATCAAGATAACTACCCCCACTTTTAGGGATATATTTGGTGTGCTTTTGAATGCTTGGGTCAGAAGAGTTGTTGGTTTGGTGGTGAGGAAGAAAGGGATCCAGTGACAGGAAGGGAAAATATATAAAGAAGAATTTCCCCTATTCTGCTTTACTGATCTTTTGGCTGTTGTGGTAGGTTGACCCAGGCTGGAGGATGCCAGGTACTCACCACACTGCTCCATCACTCACCTCCTCAGCTGGATGGTGAGGGAGAAAATAAAATGAAAAACCACTTCATGGGTCAAGATAAAGGCAATGTAATAAAGCAAAAGCTAAGGCTGTGTGTAGAAGAGGAGGAAAACAAAACGTTTATTCTCTACTCCCCATCAGCATGTGATGTCCACCCACTTCCCTGGAAGTGGGGCTGCAGTACACATAGGGCTTGCTCCAGGAGAGAAATCCCCCCATTATCCTTGCTTTTATTGCTGAACAGATGCCATATGATATAGAATATCCCTTCAATCCATTTTGGTCCCCAGTCATGTCCCCTCCTAAGATCTTGACTCTCCCAAGCATGCTGGTGAGGGGGGATGCTGTAGAGACAGCCCTGATGCTGCCCCAGCACTGCTCAGCAGCAGCCAGAACCTTGGTGTGTTATCAGCACCTTTCCAGCACCAGTGCACAGCACAGCACTATGGGGGGCTGCTTTGGAGAAAATATGGTCCATATCAGCCAGACCCAATACAACTGTAATAGGTACAGCAAGATTGATCGGTGTCCAACTTTTCTGAATTAGACTTTGTCACCTTTCCAGTTTCCATCTACTCTGAGGTTTCAAGAGCAGTTAATGTAAAATTGCCATTTCAGGTGGTCTCTTGTTTTCTATGGCCTTAAAAACTCATCATAATTTAATAGTTTCAGTTGACTTGACACAGTCCTTGCTGTGTAGTCCATTTTCATACAAGGGCTTGTGATAGTGCTTCCATTGCAGCTGAGCCATTAGCTGTGGGAGAAATTAAATCTTACTTATTTAATCCATTGCAATCATCTGATGTGGGCAATGCTGTTTCTTTCACATCCATGGCCACAAGTCTGAAATACTCTCTGATTCTTCTGCTAGCTGGAGCTACTGCCAAAGTAATGGATGTAATGAAAAAATGTGATAAGGTTTTCAATAAACTGCATCTTCTGTATGGGGAATATAAGGCATGGAACTACAGAGAATAAGTCTTGTTGAGCAAACTGTTTACCCGTTTTTTTTTCTGCATTTTCAGATTTAGTCAGTAAACCCTCAGCAAATATAGCAAACTCACTGGAAGTTGTGTTGACAGAATGCAAGATTCTAAAAATGCTTATTATCATTATCTAGGTATTAAATTTTCTGAAATATTAATTAAAAAGTTCCAAAAGATGGAAGTTTATGAAAAATGAAACAACAATCACAGTTACCAAAAGCATGACTTCATATGTTTTTTAAGAACAAATGACTTTCAGTTTGAGAAAGATATTTCTCTGTATCTCATTGGATAGGGACAAATGGGATTTTCTGTAGAAACTCAGCCCTTCTCCAGGTCACCAAAAGGAAAGGAGAAGAGATGCTTTTGTGAAGTTTAAGCATGGCTTTCTTAAGGACTGGAACAGCCCATTGGACAGCTGGAACCTAACAAAGTGTGAGATCTCTGACTTTCTCTAACATTAAATGGAATCAGTTGCCAGACTGGCAATTGAACCAATCAATTGCCAGAGTGAAATGCATCAATCCTACCCTGATTCGATCCTCATTACTCACGCTGAGCTGGAGTTTGCTGATGACAGGCTCCATGGGGTGAGTGCAGGGAAAGTTCCAACTCCCTGTAAATTCTGGGAGCTGTATCTGATCTGATTGTACGCTAAACAATAAATTAATATCAGTATAATTGTCAAATACTCTGTACTATGCTTCCACAGAGAAAGCAAAGTGTCTGTGTCTTTCTCTTTCAGAATTCAGTAAAACTATAAAATCAGATCCCACACTTAGACCATTTTTTTCATAACTATATTAAAAAAAGTTCTTCAGCCTTAGTGATAGAATCTTAGATTACATTCAACACAAGGGTGGAAGACTCTTAGATCTTTTGGGGATGGAGACAAGTCAGAATGGCTTCTAGAACAGAAGCTAATCCAAGAAACTACTCTGCCAATTTATTCTGCTCAATGTCTGGAGTGGACCATCATAAGTTGTTCAAGCTCACACTTTATTTAAACACAGAAAAGAGAAAAAATCAAAAGCCCTGAAAGTGACTCTTAAGGACATTGAATAGTCATGGGGTAGTAGTGTGCAGTCACAGATTGATTTCTGTCTATGGAGACAGGCAAAAATACAAAGAGAAGGGAAATCACCTAGACTGGTGACTGAGAACAGACAAAATTCAACCTTGGCAAAGGACACATCCTTGGATTGTGCAAACTGAAAAGTTCATGCACATTACAAGGCTCTGGATGAATTGATTAGTTGTAGCTATAAATATGTATGTATTTATATGCAAGAACATATATATGCATGCACACACTGGTATAAATTAACTTCCTATTCATCAGAGTTCTCTACAGTTTTCATGATGTGGTTGCCCTACCCAAAGATAAGTCTTAATTCTGATTTATCATCTTGTTACTGTCTCTCATTTCTATAAAATTCTTCATCCTTTTAGTAGGGAGAAGTCTTAGACTTAACTGTAAATAATTCTACCCTAAATACCAAATCATGAGGGGAACATGAAACTCTTCCAAAGCTGACACGCATACTTTTCTAATTTTCTACAGGTTTAATAAATAAGTACCATAGAAATATTGTGTAATTATTTTGTAATTTTCCAATTCCATTAACAGTAAACAAAAATATTTTTATAGATTTGCCTTTATCTTTCATAGAATTGCTGGGTCCATTGGCATGAAAATAAAATGAACTGCGTATTTTCTTTCTTCCTTGGTATATCTCTCATGAACTCACTGGAATTTCATGAGGAATCATTTTATCTTCTATCTTCTTCAAAATACATTTAAACTCTCCTCTCCTCTCCTCTCCTCTCCTCTCCTCTCCTCTCCTCTCCTCTCCTCTCCTCTCCTCTCCTCTCCTCTCCTCTCCTCTCCCTCTCCTCTCCTCTCCTCTCCTCTCCTCTCCTCTCCTCTCCCTCTCCTCTCCTCTCCTCTCCTCTCCTCTCCTCTCCTCTCCTCTCCTCTCCTCTCCTCTCCTCTCCTCTCCATAATCTTGGCACAAAAAAACCAGTCTATTCTATTCACAAGTGTGAAAACACCCATAGTTTGTACTGTGCAGGGAAACTGCAATATGACTGTGTCAGATGTTTGAGATCAGATCATTTCAAGAAGATGCTGAAGGATCCTTTTTTTCCCCTGATCTAACTAAGAGATTTAGGAGGAAAAGTGTTAAGTGGATTGTATAAAAGAAGTACTTCAGAAATTTCCCTTGGAAGACAGATGCTGTAACCCTAATATGGGACAATTTTGGTAATCCCTTCTCTTTTCCTATTTTCTGAGGTCACTCACCATCTGCTTGAACTATTTGTCTGTGTGGCTTTACAAGTCAGCTCATTTCTCAGCTCAGAAGGAAAAAGTATCTTTGGAAGTTACCAGAGCAACCAGCTCTGAATTACAGAACAATGTCTAGGCAAGAGAGATAGTCTTTATTTATATTCTTTCTATTTTTAGAAAACATTGTGTCTTGTAAACCATGGATCTATTTTCTCTCATTAATTATGTGAAATTATAAATTTATTTTAACTACCATAAAAAAAAATAAAGACAAGTGAGACCATTGGCACCAAAAAAAGCAGCATCCAGAATATCCAAACATACCCTGTGTGTAAGGGATAGGACTGCAATGTACAATAATTAAACAGATGTCTATGGCTGCCTTGATCCCCCCTCTTCTGGCTGACATTGGCAGTATATTGCTCTTCTCACCTCCATACCTCTTCCCAGCTCATCACTTTTGCTATGCAGCCCCCTACCATTGCATCCCTACCCTTTCCCCCTATCCAAGGTGTTTCCTGGTCCCTCCACCATCTCAGGATTCTTACTCAAGTTCCAACTACTTGCCTATTCCTTTTCTAGTTATCCTCCCCGTTTTCAACATGGTAAATCCTCTCCCTTGCCCTATTCCTTCCTTTCTTCCCATGGCAGAAAAATTCACTTTTACTCTTTTTCCATCTAACTTGAGTTGCCTTTGCCCCAAAGCCTATTTGTATCTGAACTGACAATTAAAATCCAATTTTCCAGACATTTTTTAAATTTCATTTCTTCCTAATCTCTCTTTCCTTTCACCATCCCAGCACCCCTTGTCCTCTACTTCGGTTTCCATTTTCCTTATCCTTACTCTGCCAGTGACAGTATAATCTCTTTCCTCCTTTCAGCCTTTTAAAAAAATTCCTAATGGTCTAGAAAAGGAGACATTTTTCCTTGGAGTAACATTCTCAGATAGTTTCACCAAGAGGGGACGGCTGAAGATGAGCAGTCCATCAAAATACAGTGGAAAGAAAAAGAGATAAAGGAAACAAACCAACAGGATTCTGGAAAGATGTTCAGTTTGTGTGTGTGTGTGTATATATACATATATATATATTTATACAGCTTTGAATATTTCTGTGAAAAAGAAAAATGTGTCATAAAAGAGAACAAAGTTTATAACTTAAGGATGTGAAAAAGTCTGGCAAACAACTAACCATGTCTATCTCAGGCCACTATGACTTGTCATCTTTTCCCAAAGCAGCAATTTGCAGTCTTGTGGTACTAAAGTCATAGGCAGTAAGTGGAAAAAGGCAGTTTAACCAAGCACTGTTTACTTTGTCTTAAATATGTGTGAAGTTTTATATTGTTTGTCATCTTACGTGTTCTTTCTTTTTCAGTGCATAAGTGTGAAAAACTGAAGCATATTATTGGTAGTGTAATAATAGAGTACTTTTGCCACCTGGCACCAAGCTGAACAGCAGCATTTTTCATGCATCTAAATAATTCCCCAGTTTAGGCAGTGAACACATTAAAATGTCCAGCCAAACTACAGAAGAATAGCATTAAATATTAGAAATGTGTAAACTTGAGCAGAAAATATCCTCAGTTTCAGTGCCTTCCACATTATTTTGCCATTTCTATTGGCTTGAATTTTTAAATGATAGGTGAGTTCTGAGCTTTCCCTCTGCACCCCATCCAGGCACAATAAAAGGTCATGAATGCAAATATATTGTGCATGTTTTTGAAAATCCAAGTGAAATATCTTGGAGGAGAAGAGGCTAAAATAGCAGAGAAATACACATGAAAATGATACTGAGGACTGCTAGGAAAACTGATCTTGACAGAATCATAGGAAAATCTGTGTTCAAAGGGACCTGGCTATTGTATGGTCTACCCCCCTGGTTAGGACTGTCCTTAGATCAAGATAATGTTGTTCAAAAACAATGTCCTTTAAAGGACATTGAAACATTTGGATCTTTCAGCAGGGTTTCAAAACAGGTGATATTTGTCAATGTTTCAAGAAGTCATTGATTTCATTGCTTCTGTGTGACAAGAAAAGCAAAATCCTGGAGCAAATGAGGGTGTTGGGTAGGATTTGAGAGATACAGCCTCAGTGTCTACAAACTGAGAGAAACCCAGAGTCAAATGCTGCCTTGTTATCTGTGTGAGGGCGTGCACAGACAGGGCTGGGGCAGGCTAGACAAAGACTGCCTTACATCATGAAGGAGCCAACTGAAGTTTCTAACAGACCATGCTTCCTCTGGACATCCATCTTTTGTTTTGAAGGCAGTCAGACTCAGTGTTTAAGCAATAGGAATGACTGATGTGTCTGTGCAAAACACAGTTTCAGCTCTGCTGTGGAGGACAATCAACTTGTTTATTCTAAAATTTGGTGGCTGGATGTGGCACAGGCTGGCAAAAGCAGAAGACAGGAAGAATCCCAATTTTAGATTCCTCAGAGAGAAACAATTTGTCTTCTGACCTCTCCCAAGAAGAATCTTGCTCTAGAAGCCAAACTGAGCATGCTGTAGATCTCTGAAGTTTTATATTGTTTGTCATCTTACGTGTTCTTTCTTTTCAGTGCATAAGTGTAAAAATCTGAAGCATATTATTGGTAGTGTAATAATAGAGTACTTTTGCCACCTGGCACCAAGCTGAACAGCAGCATTTTTCATGCATCTAAATAATTCCCCAGTTTAGGCAGTGAACACATTAAAATGTCCAGCCAAACTACAGAAGAATAGCATTAAATATTAGAAATGTGTAAACTTGAGCAGAAAATATCCTCAGTTTCAGTGCCTTCCACATTATTTTGCCATTTCTATTGGCTTGAATTTTTAAATGATAGGTGAGTTCTGAGCTTTCCCTCTGCACCCCATCCAGGCACAATAAAAGGTCATGAATGCAAATATATTGTGCATGTTTTTGAAAATCCAAGTGAAATATCTTGGAGGAGAAGAGGCTAAAATAGCAGAGAAATACACATGAAAATGATACTGAGGACTGCTAGGAAAACTGATCTTGACAGAATCATAGGAAAATCTGTGTTCAAAGGGACCTGGCTATTGTATGGTCTACCCCCCTGGTTAGGACTGTCCTTAGATCAAGATAATGTTGTTCAAAAACAATGTCCTTTAAAGGACATTGAAACATTTGGATCTTTCAGCAGGGTTTCAAAACAGGTGATATTTGTCAATGTTTCAAGAAGTCATTGATTTCATTGCTTCTGTGTGACAAGAAAAGCAAAATCCTGGAGCAAATGAGGGTGTTGGGTAGGATTTGAGAGATACAGCCTCAGTGTCTACAAAGTGGGAGAAACCCAGAGTCAAATGCTGCCTTGTTATCTGTGTGAGGGCGTGCACAGACGGGGCTGGGGCAGGCTAGACAAAGACTGCCTTACATCATGAAGGAGCCAACTGAAGTTTCTAACAGACCATGCTTCCTCTGGACATCCATCTTTTGTTTTGAAGGCAGTCAGACTCATTGTTTAAGCAATAGGAATGACTGATGTGTCTGTGCAAAACACAGTTTCAGCTCTGCTGTGGAGGACAATCAACTTGTTTATTCTAAAATTTGGTGGCTGCATGTGGCACAGGCTGGCAAAAGCAGAAGACAGGAAGAATCCCAATTTTATATTCCTCAGAGAGAAACAATTTGTCTTCTGACCTCTCCCAAGAAGAATCTTGCTCTAGAAGCCAAACTGAGCATGCTGTAGATCTCTGAATCCTGTTTAAAACCCCACATGTGGTGAATGAGCTTTCCATGCCTCTTCAGTCTTGGTTAGAGTGGTCTCTGAGATGATGGAACAGCCTGGTCCATGCATACCACAACACATGGCAGCATGTAATAAAAATGCAAGGATGCTTAGGCAGCAAAGTGTGCACAGGAGTTTGTCACAACAGTGTCTGCTATAAACATCAGGTGATATTTTTACAAAGAGACACAATGTGGTATGATCTGCCACAACATGAGGATAGGCTGGAATGCATGGGACAAATCCTACAGCAGTCAACCTGCTCTCACAGCAGAACTCACCACCCTGCTGAGCCTGGGTTTGCACCCCAGTGCTTTCTGCACTACAGTCTGATTTTACCCCCTTCTCACCTGCGGTACTTTTCTCTGAGGGAGGATCTGGTCATACTTTTATATTTGATTTTCTTATTCACAGATATATTTCCTTTAATTTTTTGTTTTTCCCACTTCTATAGGAATAGTGACTACTTCCTGTCTGCTCATTGTGTTTTGCTTTCTGAATTGCATGGAATGTCTGCTTATGATTGGTGACTTGCACTTTAAAAGATGAGACTAGTGCATGGAAAGCAGTGATTTACTTCCAACCCTATCTCAGTGTAAATAACTGTTAATATTAAACTCCATGAAATGTTTAGTAGTTATGCAAGCAATTATCAATGAATTCGTTGTCATCTGACCATGGAGAAAAAAAAGATATTATTACACCATGAAAAACTATGTATAGAACTCAATATGCTCAATTAAGAGGACATTAAAACAACTATATTTGTATTGTCTGATTTCATCTAAATATTTTTTTCCATAAATTTGAAGAGCACATTTCCAAAATTGTTTTCCATCATCATCTTTCTTTCATATATGTCCATAGAGTGGGTGTCCTTTTAATTTCAATATCATATTTTGACAAGCAATTTCAAGGAAGGCATGTTTGGTAAGTACTTTTTGCAAACAAGCAATATAAAACAATGTTCTATAGTTTGGCTGAGTGCTAGAAATGCTTTGTCAAAATACTCCTTCAGCCAAATCTAAGGTTTTATTTTAAGGTGACACTGAAATTTTTAAGCAAACAAGTAGGCCACTATTCCATAAGGAATGCATGTACTCATTGGCAGAGCATTACCAATTATCCCTGATATATTCATTGCACTTATTTACTAGCCAGCTCTATTGAATTTCCTAGCAGGATGACATTCTATTTTAAAGGCATATGTGAGTTATAGTGACCCTTGATTTATTAGTCTTACAATCCAAAAGTCCTATTTGTTTTGGGTGAAACAAAGCTGTAATCCTGCTAAACTTTGTCATTTTATTGGTTTTCATTGGATGCCTTGTGTCTCCATTGCAATGCTATCATTAACCTTATTCGTGAATCAGACCAGCCTATAGCTTGGAATAGCTAATTCAGATTTGAAGGCATGACCTTCTTATTTCACTTCTGCAAATAAAAATTACTATAACAGTAAACAGTACTGTTTGTTTTTTGCAGGTAAAATTGTTCTGCTGAAAAGTTTGTCAGTTGATGGGTATTCAGAAGTCCAAAACACTTTGTGTATTTGTGTGTGTGAGTGTGTGTGCATGCGTGCATGTGTGTGTGTGTGTGTGTGTGTGTTTTGAGAAAAAGTATCTATATCTGACTTTTATCCAAATATCTTAATTTATTACCACTTTCAATAAGCTACATCAAAAAAAAAACTTCTAATGAATAACTTAAGAAAATATGGTTCTCACTCAATCTCCTCTAAAATATCCTTGGGAATTCCAAGGGCCAGAAAAGCAGATTAAAAATTCCTTTACAGATCATATGAGCTATTGCTTATTAAAGTACAGATTAATTACTTCTCTGTTGATAAATTACTTCTGACACATGTAATTAAAGCAGAAGATTCAATCATTAACTTCAATCACTGTGAAAGTACACTTAAGAGGGGAAAATTGTGATGCACAAAGGGTAGTAGCCTAATGGTACACTGCTTTTAAATATATCTAGATATATCTCTAGATACAGATTTATAAAAATATCTTTTAGAGGAAAATGTCTATAAAATCTAATTGTATATATCCGATTTTTCATACTTCTAAAATCTTAAATCACTGAAACAACATGAAAGAAAAAATGCTTGAGAAGTTTTTTTTTAAAAAAGCTTTAGAGGGATAACTCTCTGACATGGTATGGTACATATATGTAGCACACATCTCTGATGTTCCTTAGGTGCAAACAAGCTGGTGCCTGACAATATTATTACCTGGCTAGTTATTGTACAATCAGCGAGGGAAAGGCAGTCTGCCTCAGAGAAATGTTTGTGACATTAATAACTGCACCCCTGCATGACTGCCTCATACAGCAAGGAGAAAAATACTGCACCTAACTCAGAGACAGGCCAGCGCCACTTAGCCTGGCTAAATGCCTGCTAATGGAAAAACATGCAGTGATTTCCAGTGACATGACTGCCTTGGAGTGTCTCATGCACTGACTGATCCTGGTAAAGTGGTTCCACTTTGAAGTGGCTGGTAGGAACCAACTCCGTGTCTTTTCCCCGACTTCAACTGTGTTAGTGCATCTCTCCAGTTCAGTTTCATGCTGTGCCATTGGCTACCACCAGGCCCAACAGCTATCCCTTGCCTAGGAGCAGAGGTCAGGCAGACCATTACCCTGACTGTTCCCTCTGGGATTTGCATAAGGAAAGAATAGAAGCCTCCTGTGCTGCTTGCATTTTCTGACTTGTAGATGTCCATGTTGTTGAACTCCACCCTGAGGAACAGAGCTTGGCCCTGGGAAACTTCTCCAAGTGATTCATGGATAAGCTTCATCCACTTCATTCTTTATATGAAGGACTCTGTAATAGACTCCCAACAGATTGTCCCCAGTGTTTCTTTGCCTTCTGTTGAGGACTGTCAGGTTCTCATCAGGCAAAGGAGGACATAAATGTTTCTTCTTTGTTAATGACGGATACAAAGGAAGGGAGAGAAATCTGAAGGATCAGTGGTCAGGCCTGATAAATATTTATTCTGTGAGAGTTTTGATGCACTTCAAAGAGACGTTTTCCCATTAAATTAGAGGTAGCGTATATATAAAGGGGACTTACAAGAAAGATGGGGACAGACCTTTTAGCAGGGCCTGTTGCTACATGACAAAGGGCAATGGTTTTAAACTGAAGGAGAGTTGATTTAGTTTGTATATGAGAAGAAGAGTTTTTACATTGAGGGTGGTGGAACCCTGGAACAGTTGCCAAGAGAGTAGCTAAGATGCCCATCCCTGGAAATAGTCAAGGTCGGGTTGGATAGGGCTCAGGATAGCCCGTTTTAGTTGAAGATGTTCTCATGGCGGGAAGGTTGAACTAGATGACCTTAAAGGTCCCTTCTAACCCTAACTATTTTTAAATTCTATGATTTTTTGCTGAAGTGAAAGGTTCTGATTGCCATGATGTTTTGAAGTTTAAACCTACATCTAAAAGATAATCCTTTTGGAAAGGAAAATCTGGAGTTTGGGCACTAAGAGCAGGAGAATCCATCTGGAAAGGTGATGGGAAATCTGTTGAAACATCCATGGGCTGAGAAACAGAAGAAGCTGGAAAAAATTTAATTTTATAGTGCTCAGCTTTCTTGATGAGAACTGGAAAATCAATGTAGGGAACAACTGACAGTGAGGCCAAGTCACCCAAGAGCTGTAGCGGGAGTGTCTGGTGGAAGGAGGTCAGACTGGAGGGTCCACAGCTGCTTGCTTGAGCCCTTGCAGCTCCCCAACAGTCCCACAATTACATTCCACTGCAGGAGGAAAAAAGCAATTGCTCAATTTATAATCTCTGTTGTCTATAAAATGAATGTATTTTATGACAGATGTCCAACTTCTAAAAGCCAAAATTAGGCTAAATGTGTGTCACCCATAAAAATGAAATATTTCTCAAAGACCATAGAGAAAACAGGAAATAAAAAGCACCACATTAATTTAACATAGGCTGTAATGCAGAGGGTGATTGGGAAGAGTACAGCTCTGGCTTCATTTATGGAAATGAAGTTGCATCCACTTACACAGAAATGATTATAGCTCCCACTGTCCTAGATTAAACAACCCCCAGGTCTCATTTACCTAATGTGCCCAAAGTTCAGATTCACCCAGCCTTTCTTGACATTTGAATAGCAATTTGAGGCTTCAATTCTTTCTGTCCTTCTTCATTCACAGTTGCTAAATTCTAATTATGCTTTTTAAAGCAAACAGCAGGCCAGTGACTCTCTTGCCTGAAGGATTTTTCCTTTCAGTTTTTCCTTTGTTTTGTTTTTTATGTTGTTGTTTTTTGGTGGGGTTTTTTGTTTGTTTGTTTGGTTTTTTTAAAGATGGAGTAAGGAGAGCTCAAAAAAAGCTTAAAACTTCTGAGTAAAAGTATCAGAAGAAGAGTGTATTGCTTGTATGTAATTCTCAGCCATTGGTACCATCAGACACTTTATTCTGCTAGGCCTTTTATGTGTACCTGTTGCTACTCAAAAAGTTTGGAAGTGATGCATGTAATCATTTTCTTGAGAGAAAGAAAAAATTCTCAATATTCTATAGGCATTCTTATTAACACAGTTTCTTAGGGTAAATAACAAACACCTGGCAGGATGTGTTCAGAAAATCACATTACAACAACTAACTTTTGCTTTGGGATTGCCTAGGAAAGTGATTAATGCAAAATACATTTCATTGCTATATTTTTCTGCATTTTGGTAGAATAATATGGAATAAGATAGGTGGATTGGAGAGCCAAGGAGGAGAAGTTATTCAAAAAAATACCTTTATCCTTATATTTCTTCATCATTTGTTAGTGAAGAATAGTGGAATGGTGATGCCACATGAGAGAAAAGGTCCTTTTAGCCTTGCTCTATATGTCAAACAGTGGAGGATGATGGGATCACTGGATAATTGCAGCAAGGAGGGACCTCAGGTGGTCCCTGGTCCAACCTCCTGCTTGCAGCAGGCTCAGCTCTGGGGCCAGTCCCAGCTGCTCAGAGCTTCTCCCAGCCAGTGCTTGCAAACCTCCCAGGACAAAGGCTGCAAAACCTGTGCCTTTGCCTGACTGTCCTCTCATGGGAAAAGTTTCTCCTTGTACTGAGGGTGAGTCTCCTCCTACTACTGCTGCTGTCCCTTTTCCTCCCACCCTGCATGGCTGGGATGAGCCCAGCTACATATCCTTCATGATCTCCACATTGGTACTGTGCCTGATGTTACATTCTCAACAGATCTTTAGCTCCAAGCTGTGGAAGTCCAGCTTCCCTGGCCTCTCCTCAGAGAAACACTGCTTCAGACCTACCTTCATGTCTCAGTAGAAAAAAAAAGGCCTGAAGAAAAATTATTTTTTAGAAAAAAACGCCCCTAGATTTCGTTGCAGTGCGTATTTAAGCTTCTTTTGATTAGTTCGCCTATCCAGTTTCTTACCCATATAGTTACCCACCTAGCTTGGCTGTGGTGTCCAAACACAAATGCTGGAACATTGTGGGAGATATTTCTGAAAGTCTTGCCAAGGTTGATGTGATTGGTATCCCTGCTCTCTCCTTGTTCACAAATGCAGCCACATTACTGCAGGAGACAATCAGGTTGGTCTGACATGATTTATCTTGGCAAACACATGCTCTCTCAGTCACTTGCCTTTCCTCTCTGTTGTCAGAAGTGTGCTTCAAGGGGATAGAAACCCGTCCTCAGGGAAACATACAGAGCTGGGAATGCAGGAAGTCACAACTATCCTTGTGTGCATTCCCTGTTTCCTTCAGAATAGAGGCTTACTGAATAAAAATTGATATCCTTGTAAAAATTAAGATCAAAGTACATTATCTCCCAATAATAACCCTTATTCCAACCTAATTAAACACGTAGCATCTCCAAGAACCTATGAAAGTGTCACACTTTAATTTTGTGCTCTGTGAAGATGCAGATGTCTCACTTTTGGGGTCCAGAGCCTTCCAATCATCAGTCTTCTCTTTACATAACGTGAAGAGAAGCAGGCTCCTAAGTAGGAGGAACAGACCAGTTTGCTTTGCTTTTGTTGGGGTTTTTTTCAAAAGACTTATTTATTTTAAAATGCTTTATTGGAACAGTAAATGAAACTCTTTTTTAGATAGAGGCCACATAGGATTAAAGACATGTATAGAATGAAAAAGTTGCTCCTTCTTCTGCCCAGTGACCTTTGTCAGGATTTGTCAACATGCTCAGAAATCATAATGATTTTTACTTTCATTTGGGTTCTTTTTCATTTAATTTTCAATTACTTCACTTATAGATACAGTTTGCCCAGGTGGAGGTCAAGGAGTTGGAAATGCAGATGGAATATCTGGTTAAGCATGACAAATGCAGTTACTGAGCAGGTTCCATGGGATCCCCAAACCACACTGTTAGATAATGACTCTCCTTCTCCTGACTGGGATACATCTGCTTTGCTGTAGGATATCTTCTTTTCCAAAGATTTTACAATACTATATGCAACCTGCTGAATTCAGCTCCTGCTATTCAAGATGAGATCCATAATTTGGTCATAACCACTTGATGACAATTATTAGTGTTGATACGCTAGGGTTGATACGCAGAATTTCACTTGACACCCCATCAGCTTTAGCCACATACCCTTAGACTTCAGAGCATTAACCACAACCAGTGTCTGTGTGTACTTTGCAATAACTTATTGAATAACCACTAATTTATACAGAGCTGTCAACTTCATTTTTCCAGCTTTAGGAAGGTACGAAATACTGATGTCTGAGTAATTTTTAATATCTTAAGGGGCATAGAAGAGCTTTAATGTGTTAATTTTTTTTATACTTATCTTTGATTTTATCTAGGCCCAGTGCTTTGAAATTTGCCTCTTCACAGTTAACCTTAGTCACTTCCTTAAATAGTTCTGTGAATAGTCAGCTCCTCTAGCTGTTAAGAATTCATGGCTGAAATTGTATTTGCGATTAAAAGTGTCTTGTTTCCTCAAAAAGCTGTCTCACAATGCAGGAAATGCCAAATATTTGTTCTTCATGGAAAAGTATAATGTACAGTTGTCAAAATAAAAATGTTTATATGGGCATCAAATTATCACATCTGTTCAGGCAGGGGTGTGTGTATGTACATCTGTAACATGGTTGTATTTCATACAAAAGGATATTGAAGCACTGCTTCATTTGTTTCAAAAAGAATCCTTCTTTGTATAGAAAGACCATACATGCATATGAATGAAAGTTTAAAAAAAATATATAAGTAGAAAACATCCTGCTGCTGTTTTATTAGGAAAATCTTGAAGTATCTTATCTGAAATATTTGAACAGGTTGCACTTGCAAGCACAAGGTTTTCATTTCTAATTTTAGAGTGCAGCCTGCAATAATAGGATTTAAGGAAAATATTTCAGTTTGTATAGACATTAGAGATAAATTTTTAAGGCAGCAGCTAGAAACTCCTATTACTATGTCATATGTAGTTGGTTTATTTGATATAAGAATAGGAAAGATAATATCCTTCAGGGAAACTGAATGTAATGCAAACCAACTATACCTATTCAAGAAACATTAATTAATCTGGTGGCTGATGTGACAAATAAGTAGCATCTTAAGGAGATCAGTGGCTGTAACTCAGTGCACTTCAAAATATTTGTACTTAAGCACTACGTTTTGCTGTGAATTTTAAGATATGATTAGCCTACAGGCAATGGCAAAAATGTTTGCGACAGGGATGCTATGTTTGAAGAGAACTTGCGAAAAATTCCAATGTGACAATGCTGTAGAATCTATAAACTCTTAACCACGGAGTAGTGAAAGAAGATTACATTATAATTCACCTTGGGTAGTAAGTTAAATGAAGATTCTATCCTGCTTTGAGTGAAGGGAATAATAAAATTGCAGTTGACTTCCCTGGGGACAGGATGGGGTCCTGCCAGGCTGGGGATGATAAATCAAAATAATATATCAGCAGCAGATGGTTGCAACAGATGATTGAATAAGCACTATGTTTAATTTTTATGAAATAACTCTTTTTAAACATACAACTTGTCAAGAAATTAAATCTGACTCAGATGAATTCTAAAATGTGCTCTATTTTCATCTTGGTATGTAGGGGACAATTTTATTTGCCAAAATAATCTCTATAGAAATAATATTATAAAACAGTAATGTAATGTATAAACTCATTCAAATTCACAAAAAATAATGTTGTCTAATGTAAGAAGAATGCAATAGAAGTAAGGAGAGAAAGAACAAAGTGAGAGGAGGAAGAGTTTTAAAATATTAGCCACTTTCTCTCCAGACCTTTTTATTCATACTACAAAGACATTTAGATATCTATTCTCTGTGAAACTGGGGGAGTCTGGCTTCTAAAAATGGTGAGGCACCAACATACCTCTGTGGATATGTCTCCTGCACACAGCTGATGGGGTGTTACATATAAAGCACAGCACTGAAACAGAATGGGTGTTTTGACTCATCCTGTCAACACGCATTATAGATGGCAGGAATCGCACGCGTCCCTGTGGCTGCTGCGTACACAGCTGGGATTCCCCAGCCACTGAAGACATGTGAAGCACTCTGAGCACACAGGGAGGGAGCTGGAGCTGTCCTCTAGGCATATGACAACTGCTCATTCAGTGGACAAATAATCTATGCATCTACAGCTTCGTCCCAGCCACCCAACAGCTCCAGTCACGTGTTCCCCAGCTCTCCTGGATGGGCTGCAGGTACTCAGCTCCTTGAGGATGTCAGGAGCTTCCCCTTCCTTCTGAACAAGTCTAATAGCTTTATTAATACACATCTGTCATCTGCCATAATCATAGAACTGTAGAAGGATTTGGGTTGGAAGCGACCCTAGCTGTCATTCCAGTTCAACCCTTCCCACCATGGGCATGGACAACTTCCACTCACCAGGCTGCTCAGAGCCCCACCAAACCTGCCTTGGACACTTCCAGGGATGGGCCATCTATGGCTTCTTGGACAACCTCCTCCAGTGCCTTCACAGTGAAGAATTTCTTCCAAATGACTTCTTCCATAATGCCTACTTAGGCTTCCATAGAAGCTGTGTTTGCACTCTGTGAATGAAATAACAAGGCACTGGCTGTCCTCACACAGCTGACACTGCACACCCAGCTAGGGAGGCCTCACTGAGTGCATCTCAGGCACTTTGAAAACAAATATGCACTGTGGGCATCCCACTCCAGCCCACCCTCAAATTTCTGAAATATCAATATTCCCTGATTGTTTTTTTTTTTTTTTGAGGGGCGGTGGCAGGGAATCAATTTGCTCGAGCCAAACTCATGCCATGGAGAGTGCTAAATATTTAACAGCACACATGGTCATGCAATGTGCTTGAGACCAAGGCCAGACTCTCATCAATTTACTTATAAAGACATAGCAAAGTTGCCATAAATCTGTTCAAATATGTTAGGAAAGGAAGGAGCTTTAGTCATGGACACAATCTAGAAAAATCAGATTAGGTAGGAAAATATTTTTTCAAAGTGTTAAATTCATTTAACACCAGGACTCCAAGAACACATTATAAATTAGAACAAAAAAGAACAGATTTGTAGTATCTTCCCTAGATAAAGCAAGCCAGATACAAAAAGTTTATTATTGGAGCAGATTTATGCACATAAATGCAGTGTCTCAGAATGCATACTCAGTGCACTCATGGCTGAAGGAAGACATTAACCAAATTTAGTGCAAGAATGAGCTGTGCCTTGTAAGAGGCAGTGCAATAAATTACTGGGACAATGCATCAGCTACGGTGGGATGGTTTTTGTTACTGGAACTCTTGAAAGCAACACAAGAGAGCTTTTGAAAAGCAAGACTCAACCAAGGACTCTAAGACAAATATAAGAGTTACTGGATAGAATCCTGAGTCATGTAAAAGATCAGAGTTTTAGTGGTGCATACAAGGCCACCCCAACAAGGAGAGGCAGGTCCATCTGGGTGCACACTCCAGGGATCAGTGCTTTCCCACTAGAATGTCACAGGTGAACAAAGTCATGACTTTGCTGCCTTATTTCAGGTTCTTGATAGACTTCAGTCATTCTTCTATGATTTATGAACACTTTGATTTTAAGAAATGCTTTTCCAGCTGAAGCATCTGATATATAGGATCCTGGAAAATATATTTGCAGATTTTTCAAAATGCATATGAGACAGCAGCAGGTTTGAGCATTAAAGATCCATCCTTTTCCCTGCCTCCAAGCACTAAGCAGTTGTCATGCCTCAGTTTGGTAGCAGCTGGATTAAAACAGTCACTGATCTAGGGATTGTTGTTCAGCCAGATGTTTGCAATGTCCTTTGGGACCTTCAGGGAGAAAAATGGAGTATAATCAACAGCTATTATAAATAGCAATGGACTCGAAGAGGCTCAGAGACTCTGCACAGTGTGTTCAGCATCTGCAGAAATCTGTCTCTGCATTTGCTATGAGAACAGGAGAAGACTGAAAGTGGTTGTCCTTGTCCTTACAGGTTTTTAAGAGCCCAGGTTCCCCGAGAAATGATGGGAATCTTTCCAGTCACTTCACAGAAATCTGGATAGGTTAGAAGAGGAATACCCTATCCAGATATGGTAGAAGAGGAATCAATCAGTTTTTACTATTTAGCATCATCCTGTGAAAGGTATTTGCCAGGAAGGGATAAACCATCTGAGCAATTTTCCTTATCAATTTCAAGTAAATAAAGATAACATGGTTACAGAGAAACTATGCAACGTGCAGCATTCCAAGAAAGAATGGAAAGTTTAAAAAAGTAAGTTAAAGAAAATACTCCTGAGACATATATGAAGACCAATTTTGTTTAAAAGGGCTGTGCACTTTGGATGGAAGAACAAAAGCCTAAACTCCATCCTCAATACCAGCTAATCACAGTACAAAGTCCTAAATGTTGACTGATAATCCCTTGGGAGCTGTTATGACTTCAATATTCCCTTGATGAACTAATTTCTCCAAGATGTTCCCAGGGCTTTTGTACATTCTGCTTGTGGCTGCACTGATAACGAAGCCGCATTCCTCAGCTCTAAAAATCCAAGAAATACGTTGCGTTGCTTTGTGAGATTTGTCTGGTGTGCATTGGAGAGCCAAGAAAGAGGGCATGACATGACCTTTAGCATATAGCCTTCTGATTCTGAGAACATCTTTTCATTTGTATGTTGGAGAAGCCCACAGCTCCTTCCAGGAAGTGTGGCTGCACAGCCCACTCCACAGGCATGACCACTGTGATGACACGTGGGAAAGAGGCATCTGAAGGACAGCATATCGTGACCTGTGCTGCTGGGTGTTTAAATGGATACTAGCTGCATGAAACTCACCTCAGCAAAACACAGATTCCTTATTCCAACAGGACAGTCTACAAACACAGCCCCTAGCCTGCTTAGGTGCCTAAGCAGTTTGTGCTGCCTGTTTCCTCTAAAATTCTTCTATGCAAACTCTTGCTCCTCTGCTGATCAGAGATTTTCTTGTGTTGGGTTGATCTATGATCACCCATATGTGGATGGTAGGTGAATGTTTCTGTCCTCAAAGGGAAATCTCCAACCACTCTCACCTGTTGCTTCTTCCCAATGCAAATGCTTGGTTCAGTCTGGCCAAATCTGAAGCCCCTCATGCTGAAGGGGCCCTCTGTCACTTCCCAGGGCACTGAACCTGTCCTTGCCAGTCTGCACACGGAGTGGGAGCCTTCCTCTCTTTCCAAGTCTCATATCTTCAACCTCCTTCATCTCTGACATCCACTCCTGAACCTTTACAGCTTCTGGCCATCCTTCCTTTGGTGTGATGCAGGTTCAGTCTCTTGCCTCTCTAGAGTCTGTGTACAGATCCTGTTAATCCTCCTGGATGCAGCTAAACCTGCTCATCTCCTCTGGCAGCTGCTGCAGGTGGCAAGCCAGCTCCTCAACCACAGTATGTTTCTAGCAGATAGGTAGCACCATTACTCCCAGTCTCTGAAGCACCAGACAATCCCTATGGCCCAAGTCTTGGGTGGCCATATCCTCCCTCTGAAGATCCCTGACTCTCCAGAGATAGTTTATCCAGTTTATGAACTGGACTATGTTCACTGCTGCTCAGCAGCCACTTTCTTTCCTAAGCAGTTTTTGGGATAATTCTATACCCCATTTTGCATAAGGTGTGGGACCTGTTGATTTGAAAGCATGTTCCTGAAGATGTAAGTCTTCAAGAAGTTCAACAAAGGGAAATGACAAGAACTGCACCTGAGGAGGAATAACATCAGGCATCAGGGTGGGTGGAAACACCTATACTTCTGAAGCTTATATTAGTTGAAGGAGTACTTTCTATTTAAAAGAAAAAAAACAAGGAAACTGGACAAAAAAACGAGGGGGAAAAATCCTGAATAAAGGCAGTGGCAAGACTATTAATCATAGTAGATTTGATGGTCTGAAAAAAACTCCAAATGTCACATAAACATTCCTGATATTAAGCCCCAAAAAGATGTTCTCATGATAGTTACTGCGCCACAGATAACAAAGTGAGTCATAAACTTGAAAGACATCCAGAAATGAACAGGGGGAGGCAGGAGAGTGCCCAATAAAAAATTTAGATAAGGGTTAGTTTTCTCCCATAAGCTCATTAAATTGGATTTTTTGGCTGCTGTTGTATGATAGCAACTTGACAAAGGGAAAGGGACAGTTTCAGTACATTTATCCTCAGTATTGGCCTTAGCTTGTTAGATTCCTGAAGAAAGTAAGACCAGGTCCCAGTTTTATAATGTATATCACCCCCTAATTTTACGTTTGAAAAATATTTCCCATTTCATTGTTCTGATCAATGAATGGGGTTTTTTGTTTGGTTTTTTTTTCCCCTAGGTTTGTTCTAAAGGATAGGAAGCATTGCTGAATTTGAAGTTATCTCCTGGAGAACCTTCTGCAAGCCTTCTCTGAATCTGAGTCTATCAACCCCAATACAATGGTTTTGTTTCTAACCCAGAGTGCAGGACTGAGCAGAAAAATAAATGGCTTTTACCCTCTCTCAGCTTAAATGGATACCTAGCAGTTTGCAGTGACTCTAAAAGGTGGCAATCAAATCTAAATATCCCCTTCTATTATTCTAACCAAAGCTGTGTTTCATCCTAATGGGGTCTAGAGTAATGAGACAAATTTATACAAAATTCACTTGTATTGCAGGAACAAAAAGGGCAATGATAAATATAGAGCACTGTGGAATTTGGCCCTTGGTTGCTATTACTGACCTTTTACATGTAATGGAAATTGTTGTTATGTCCCCATCACCAATTAGAATTTTTATCTGAATGATTATAGTAGTTTTGTATGGTTTTGTTTAACGACTAATGTTAAGTACTCAGGCTCTTTTCTCTTTTGTATCTGTCTATTAATTGCCTAATTAACTGGCCTATAGATCTTTGCATTTCCTCTCTTTCCACTTTTGGAAGAAACTGGTTATTCTCTTTGACCTTAAATCCTCTAGCATTTCATCAGTACCCCTCTTGTTCCCTGCCAAGTGATCATCTCCAATTACAGCCCTGATTGCAGATTTTCAAAGGTCACAATAAGAAGCATTCAAGGGTAGAAAGACTGGCTGGCCAGTTCACCAAAACAGGGGGATAATACCTTCCCAAAAACATACAAATATCACAAGGCAACCTAATAAATTAATAATATTTAAAATGTTATGGTGTAGTCTTATATGTCAACAGAACTATGCCTAAAATACACTAAATGACAGTCAGCTTAGTCTCTCTGTGAATCATTTCTGTTTGTGTACTTGAATGGTGTCAAACACAGTCCTGGATCTCCCATTAGATCCTGTCTGCCTACCATGATAAAAGAACCAAAACTTTTACAACGATGTTCTAATCTCATAGTAATGGAAAAAAAGCATAGTTCTTGCCCAGAAGTACTTGGAATCTCATCCACTACTTCTTCAAAGTTTGCTTTTATTTTAGAAAATGATAGTAATGCTAAGTGATTTCAGAAGCCTGATTACTCCACTCCTGTTATGCTAGTCATATATACCTGGTGACTTCCAAGACTACCATCAAATGTTTTTGAGATACCATCTTCAGGAAGACAGTGATGAATTATAAACACCATCTAATTCAACTTCACAGACAGGCATGTCTCAGGTGCTAGAATTAGTGTCAAATCTAGACAGCAGCAGATTTCATGGGAACCTCCAAAGAGGAAAAAAACAATTTAGTTGTTAGCATCTCATATGCTCAAGTTTCCCAGAAGTGAGATTAATTTTGAACATTGGCAGAATGCAGTGCATTTCCTGATGTTGGCATAAGGAAAATATTTTGAGATAAAATACCCGGGCCTCTGTTGACAACTACCAATAGCAGAGCCACAAATCATTCATACTTGGATTCAGCTCATTTAGCTGTGAGTGCCTGCAATGGACACGTTGGCACGTGTGACAACACTAAGCTTTTTGCACACTTTGTAGTGAGGAAGTTACACTTCAAGGACATGGGCTGTTTCCTACTCTCTTTCAGATATCTACTCAAAGAGGTAACAAATTAAGGTTGCTTTTTTCCCTGACCCTGATCACTGGCACTCTGGCAAGTGACACTGGCAACTGGGTAACATGTATTGGCACCCCTTGGCAGAAGAGAGTGGGCTATCTCCTCTAAAAGAGGCAACTCCAGTGAGATCTTGGGTCCAGCTGTTGTGAAAATTATTTTTGCAAAACAGCAGAGATGTGGCAGATAAGGCACTAAAATATGGATAAGAACTCAGGGAGCTAAGAGTAATTTTTTCTAATTAAAAGGCAAAACATGAAAAATACAAATTTTGTTTTCAGATTTTCTTCGAAGGACAGAACTCTGGTGCACTTTTATCAACTGTTAAAAACTACTGACAAATCTTCACAAAATACTCAAAGGACTATTCAGTGTAAATATCTGCGTATACAGGGAGATAGGTGGCATTTCTAACGCTTCTTCTAAAAATTATTTTATTGTCATATATTATTTAGGAGTGCTTAAGGCCTTTAGAGAAAAGAGGACCTTGTAGCTGTCCTTACACATTTAAAAAAGTCATGCATTGCCTTGTTGTCATATTTCATGCCTTCTCTCCCTATCAATTTCCTACCAGTCACTACTCCCTCTTCTTCCCATAAATGAAAAAAAGAATTTCAGATACTACAGTGGTAATTAAGATACATGGATGACAGCAGGTTAGTGTTCACACCCACATTCTACCCTTATTCACTTTACTGGTGCAGCTGCAACACCACCACCACAGCTGGAGAAAGAACAAGGAGTACAAGAGTACAGCTCATCTTATGCCTATTCACTTGTTCAGCCATCCTCCTGTAGGTACCTGTGTTTTTCCTAGAGCAACATTTTCTGACAAACATGTCCAACTTACAGATGCTGAAGCAGAAGCAGATGAAAAGCAGTCTCACTTTCCTGCTGCCCAGCCTGAACACAGCTGTCGGTACTAGGCAAGCGAACACAATGGGACCTACACCACAGACATTTAATTGCAAACAGTTCTAAATTAGGGACCCAAGACATAAAAGGCATTCTTGAAAATAATTTTCAGTGAGTTTCGATGCTAGAACTGTCATTAATCCAGACTGCAAGTAAAATTTTAGATAAACATAGTGTCATTGTTTCCTGGCAGACACATAGTGCCAGTAAGTACATAGTAGATAATGTCAAATAACAGAAAGTGATCAATACACAGATGCAAAAACCAGAGAATGTCATGGGGATTTTTTTACAATAGGCTGCAAGCAGGAACAATATGAAAAATCTAAGAACAAACACTGCTTTCACTGACTATGACATGTAGAGTAGTCTCAGCAAATGTAGTTTTAATACTTGATGGACATGTCACTTATTAACATTGTGTTGAAAGATGGTACTTTCCCTGCAAAACTTTGCAGGGGCTGCTCAATGTATGGATGAATTCATCAACTTCCATTAAATAAATTGGCTTTATTATGACAAGAAATGTTTGCTGACCCTTAAAAGCTACATATTTCATTAGCTTACCTTTCAGGCAAGCAGCCCAGGTGGCAGCAGAAGTCACGTAGTTGCAGATAATGGAAAGAGACTGGAGTAACTAGGCAGAGACATGGCTAAATAGCTTTTAAATGAGATTGGAAGAGTGGGTGGGAGGGAGTTTAATAGAGGTCATCTCAGGGAGAACGCACAGCAGAGTGAGGTGCAGGAATGAGCAGCTCTTGCAAGTCTAGATAAAGAGTTGGAAAGATGTTTCTCCTTCACTGGTTGACTGGAAAGTAACTCAGAGGGTGTTGTTGTTGCGTACACACCATCAATAAGTATTCTCTCATTTTCCTCTGTCTTCCCGCTTTTTTACTCTACATGAAGATATGTGGAATATAACTCAGAGAGTGTTGCTGTTGGGTATAAAAACGTGTAAGGACTGGTGAAATGATTAGCTATCTTACTGACATTGGTGTTTTGTGATGAGATGAGAGAGCTTTAGGAAAATTGCTGCTGAAGTTTGGGTTTGTGAGCAGCAACACAATTTAGTGATTAGTTCTTTATAACACCAAACTGGGAGCAGCTAGTCTTGCAGTGGAGCTGTCACCAAAGCTCAGGAAATTTTTTGCTGTAATTTGACTTGAAAGCAGAATTCTAGTTTTTAAATGTTCACAGAGTTTGGCAGGACTTCTTAAAACTTTAGTACTTGATATAAGAGTAAGAAATTGATACGGAAAATATTTTAATTGTTTATTTTAAGCCTAATCTTAGTTTTTAAACCTTGTACTGCAGACCCCAGAGATGTCCGCTATGGCTGTCTTTTTTTAGATCACAAAATGTGTAAGGCCTCATGTTTGGTCCGGAAGATGCATTTATTTATGCTTGTCTTGGAACATTTAGACAATAACCATGAGAGAATATTCCCATATTTAGTCCATGATTACGACCTCAAAAGAAAAAAATAGCCTCTGAATGCCTCAAAACACAGGCATCTGTGACAGCATGGCAGATGACACTCTTCCTCTTGGAATGTTTGATGATATGCAAATCCAGCCCCACACTGTATGTATTACACAGTAATGGAGGATTGTCATTGCTGGAAGAAAAATGTCACTGTGTCACTTTCAGGGTAATTGCTAGGAAGCAAGGATGATTTCCTTCAAATGGGGAGTCAGAGCTCTTTGATGAATGGATTGACGAGTTCATTTTTATCTACAGTACAGAGAATCTGTATGTTTACTCTTCATTTTCTGTGTGCCCTTTTTTTCCTCCAAAAGAACAATGATGACAGCAAAAATCCCTCTTCTGCCTGCATTGTTGGAAAGGATAAGAAGACTTTGTTAGCTTAAATAGCCCTACAAATTCCTCATTTCTCAAAGCACTACCCTCGGGGGATAAAAGAAAGCTGTTTCCAGAAAAGTAACAAAGTATTTTAAAGTAACTAAGTACTTATCCTTAACTGTTTCAAAGTCAACATTTTTATAAACCATGAAATGGACCCTGTGCAAGAATGAAATAATCCCCTAAAATTATTTCCAAAAGTGATGTGATTTTTGATACAGCATTCATAGCTTCATATAAAGAGGATGGAGCAAAAATGTTCAGGGAAAATAAAAAAGTTGGGCATAAACTGAAACTCATTGATGTAATCTTCCAGATTGATAAACCCAAAGAGCATATAAATAATTGACCATTGCATTCACATTTGGGCTACATTAGTTTTAAACTTACATCTGTTACTTTGAAAGGCTAAGACTTACTTTTTACCAGTGAAAAGAAAGCTGAGAAACTGTCACATAATATGGGTATGCCAGGAGCTGCTACTTGTGTGAAAACACAATCAGTTTTGAAACCAAAATAAACCCAAAAAGCTTCACAGATAGTGTTAGAGCTGGCTTTCAGATAAGAACTCAGGACTGAAGCTGTTGGCATCTTCTTGGACGAGGCTTATGAGGCCTGACACAAATACAGTCTGTACACTCAAGCTGCTGCCAGATTTGGAAAATCATACCATTTTTGGTGTCCTGTCAGACCTTATCTGCAAATCCTCTACAAGGTCCAAAATTGACTAAATTTTCTAAATTCCCAGTTCTTCTGTCCCATCAAGAAACTGGTTACTTGTCCTGTGCTATAAGTAACTTTGGTTGCTTGTCCACTGAATGCTGGGGATGCTGACTCAATATTCACTCTGCTTCCGTCTCTCCTGATGTGGAGACTGTAAGGGCAGGGAAGAGTCAATAACCAACACTTTCCACAGGAGATAAAGAGGGAGCAAAACTAACCAAATGTTCGAGGACAGCTGTACTGTACATTTTCTCCTCTTACCTGTAGACTGTCGCATTAGTCTGATCAGAAATGCAGAGAAATAGAGAAGACAAAACATGCTGCAGCAGTTAACCTAGACTGGGTTTTCCACTAATGAAGCCTTCCATGGGTTGAAAATGACACATTATAACCTATCTGAAAGCCAGCATTACATTGACCCAGGTGGTGCGGATGTGCAAAGTTTGAAAAGACAGACAAAGTACACAAATGAAAACCAGATCATATAAATAGGACATACATGAAATTTATGGGGATCAGACTGATGACCAAGGAGGTCACAGAGCTGAGCTATTTCCATGCAGAGTTGGAGCAAAAGACAGCTTCAGTTCTCCTTCACACCAGCCCCAAGACCTGGAGTGTCCCAGCCCAAAAAGCTGGAGCATGTGCCATGTTTAGGAAAAAACATCTTTGAAGAAAATTTGTTCACTTGAGAACTCCTTGGAGGGTTGATTATCCCAGTTCAAGAATTTATTATGAAAATAAGACTGAGATCTAGGGGAAGATTTTGAGTTTTTCTCATTGAAAGAAGACTTTGCAAGTCAGGGGTGGCTTCAATTCTTACTGACCAGCCAGGAGAAACTATTTACAAACTCCTGTGTAAATTTATTCATGTCCATGTCCCCAGGCCTCTACAGAGCTCCCCTTTAGCCTTGGGGCCACATGAGAGTCTGGGGGTGAGATGCTGCAAATGAGTGGGTTAGGTCACTTAAAAAATATCACTGGTGAGGTAACAGCAAAAGCAGGTTTCATACAAATTTGAGGAAGTTCAATGGCAAGGTTCACTCTATTGCTTACTGTGTAGACAAAGCACACAAAGAAAACCAGATTAAAAGCAGTCTACAAAGGTTTATGTGAAGACCAGACACAAAAAGGGTAAGGAAAGAAAAGAGTAAGGGAGGCTCTCCCATTGAGTCACAAGGTTTAAAATAGACCCCCCTGTCAAACTTAGTCTCAGACTGGATCAGCAGTTTAGGTCTAAAGGATTCAGCAACACTAAATCATAACAATATTCAATCCACACCATAATCGCAGCACTTAATCAACTAAATAATCTACCACTTGCAAAATGATTCAATAGATTTTTCTATAAGTGTAACAGTAATTTAACCATTAATCTAACTTAACCATAAGTTTAACACAGTTTTTAATATTTATTTATAAATTTAATTATGAATCTAAAAATGCAACATTCTTAATGTGCACACACACAGACATAAAGAAGTGCATGCAAAAGTATACGTATGAAAAATTCCCCTTGAACTCAGTGAAATTCTCATGTTGGAAGCCTTTGCATCTTCTCGATGGGCAGAGATGATCCTCAGGGAGTGGAGACTTGGGCCCAGGCTTCACCATCAGCTTTCAGCAGCAGTCATCTGCATATAGCAAACTGGGGATTGGTGGGCTCTGGGGAGCCCGCTCAGAGTTTGGTGCTCACGGGGTTCAGGTCAAAGGGCCTCAATTAGCACCACTCTTTGCAGGGTCTCAAGATGCTGGGCTTTAGTCATCAGTAAATTTCCATCCTGGCCACAATCTGGGTCAGTAATTACTGAGTTTTTCCTCAAAAAGCTCAATAATGAAGTTATCTTACTCAACCTGCTGTTCAGACAGAAAAATAAAAAGTCTCAAGGCGACTTATTAGAAAAGAAGTTTATTAGGCAAAAGAAGTTCTGGTAACAGTGTTTCTGCTCAAAGGGAGGTAGCTGCCCTGGTTTCATCAATTAATAAAAGCTGAGTCCTAACAAGCATTCCTGAGAACATAGTGTGGCTGGGAGAGGGGGAGGTGTGAGGTGTGGTGGTAAGGGATGTAACACACCATGAGGCTGTAGAAATTATATTATATTTCAGCTGCTGATCCAGGCAAAGTGAGATTTTTGACAGGAAAGAGTTTTGCCAAAATTCCTTATTAAAAACTTATAAAAACTTATATGGTGGGAAGCAAGTTGATATTGTCCAAACTCTATAAAAATGTAAAAGCAGAGCTGTGCTTTGTGCAGTTTGTACCAAAGTACAAACACTTGTGAAGAGCACATTATTAATAACAGAAAATCCTACCAAATCAGTGCCATCCCCAGTCACACTAGTGAATCTCAACCCCTCTTAGAGGCAGATTGCAGAAAATGCTGAAACCTAACGGGTTTTGGGGGTTCTCAGCATCTGAACCCATGAAGGACACTCATCATGGGCCTGAAAGCAATTTCACCCAAGTCTGCCATGGCATAGAGCGGATGTGGCTTTGCTGCACAAAGCAGGCCCACAGGGCTGTGGGAAGGTCTTCCTCTTCTGCTGCTGGTATGGCAGCTTGAGGGAATTATGAGAAGCCCATTCATATTTGGGGGTCATTTATATGCCTTTGGGAAAGGGCTCCTGGCTTTTGGTGCTCCTCACTCAGCACAATGGCAGTCAGATGTCATTCAGTCATAAGAGAATGAACCATTTCAAGTGAACTCAAACTAGCCAAATCATGAGACTGGACTTTTTATTTCCCTGGAAAAGGGTAACATAAGTGGCCAGAGGGAAGAAGGGGATAAGTGTCCTGTGTTTTCTAACCCTGGGTACTGTGGTTCTTCCTAAGATGTAGTACACCCAACAAAGCCCAAACAGGCAGCTGAGCAGACAATGGTAGAGTAACTCCATGGCTGGGCAGATAACTAGAAAGGGATAAGAAGCCATCAGCTCAGTTTTTATATTTACAGAATATTTTCTGACAAAAAAAAAAAAAGCAAGACAATTTATAAAACATCCTTAGCTTTAAGTCATTTGGGGTTTTTTGGAGGAGGTGGTATTTTGTTTTGGTTGTTTTTCTTTTTTCCTCACATATTTTGTTTGCAAAATGTAACTAAATCCTGAATTTTCTAAGCTTCCAACTACAGCTGTCTTGAAAAGAAACTCATTATCATTAAATAAAGAAAGTAAAAACAATGGATTTTAGAGTGGAAATTCAGAAGTCCCTTTTTATATATATATATATATATATATATATATATTCATGCACTCATAAACTCTGTGATGTTTCAATATACAGAGTAATAATAGACATTCCTGTTCTGTTGTTTTCATGGAAGTTTGGGAAGTATTTCAAGAATTCCAAAGAAATTGGTGCACCTCTCTATGTCCCCTACGCAATAGAAAGCAATGAGGAACAAACAGGGATAAAACTACTTATGCTGTGCTGGTGAAGGACTGCAAAAATTCCTTGATCACTTGTGGAAAACTGAGGAAGCATTCCTTTAACTCTGAACTGAGTTTCTAGTGAAAAAATTTCTGGAAAGGAAAAGTTTCCTTCAAAGGGTTGCATGAGGCAAGATCCTTTATTGGGACCATGGCTACACCCCTGGAGAGCAGCATTTCAGCTGTGATTTATTAGACAAGTTGTTTACAGACTTTTTCTGCCAGCATCTGAATTTTTTTCTTGCCACTGCAGATTCATTTGATACAAAACCTGTAAATGGTATCTACAGCTACATGTAGAAGAACATCAGCAGTATGACCACTTTTTTTCTGGGCCTTTCATTGCATGGGGAGGAAATATCTTCCACCTGGAGATGGTAAGACACAGTGACAACCATACCCATGAGTCTGTGACAGTTTTCTCTTTGAGTGTCTTTCCTGGGATTTGTCGTTCTCTGTTCATTCCCAATATCTGTACACTGCTTTTAGCATGCAGCAGATGCCTGCTCTCTGGGGGATCTAAAGAGTGTCCACTGAATAAATGATCTACTACAGCCATAAAAAAAAGCTTTTTCTGATGCCTCAGAAAGTGTTTTTGGAAGCAATTGCTAGCAATGCACATCAAGGAAAAGCATGACTGGCTATCTAGTGTGAAAAAGCATCCCTCGGGAGAAAGCAAAGTCAGCTTCAGAAAAGCAGTTTGGTGTGAGGTGAGCTCTAGGGACATTTTATTTTCTTTTCCTTAAAACCACTCACTCCAGTCCTTCTGCAAAAGCTTAAAACCTAAACATCTCCATTTTCTCACTCCTCCCCATTACCTGACACTCAGTTTTCTGAAGGGCAATAGGGGATGCAGAATACTAGTTGAAATGCCTTCTCCTGGTTGATGAGGAAAGACAACACAGACCACATCTGGAAAAGAGCTACACAGGCTGGATTCTCTCAGATCTGCCTTATGGACCCTGCATTAAGCATCAGGCTGACAAGAAGGACAAAGGCTGATCCAGGTTAGCAGGGCACTTGTTGAGGCAGACAGGAGAGGAGTGACAACAGAGCCATGAGCCTGTGAGCCAAGCCAGGCTGGGAACAGCAGGGCTTCATTTTGTTAGAGCCCCACTGAGGGGGAATGGTCTCATGAGGGATGTCTGTCTTGGATTTGGCCTTGGGACTCATGGTTATTTAGGAGGCAGCCAGTGGCTTCTAACAGCATTGTCCAAGGAGGATTGGAGTAACCACATAAAAAATATTTTTGTCTAATTGGCAGCCTAATGATATTTTGTCATGAGTCTGGAGCAATGTGGCTCATTGTGTGGGAGTCCAGACAGATATAATTCATGTTTTGTTCTGCCTGTGAGAGAAACCTTAAAAATTTGAGGAATTAATTCCCCTTTGAGCTGAAGGATAATTGGATAACAGAGCCTGTCATTAAGATAATCACTGCAGATCTGCTGCCTGTGGCATTTCTGGACAATACCTTACAGACCCTTCCTGCTTGGCAGCTCCTGAGAGCACCAATCTTCAGTTCCCAGTCCTTCCCATCCTCTGCACAGGGAGACAAAGAACTCAGGGGCCAACAGCACTCAGCCTTCACAGTGGATGATTATTGTGGAGTCCTTCAAAGCCAAAGAAATGCATTAATTTAGCTCATAGTTTGAAAGGTTAACAGATGGGCTGAAAGAGCTGATCTACAAAAATTACAGATGTAATAATCTTAGAATGTGAGTTTTGGTTTGACACCCAAGGAAAATGGTCTTTGATTAGTGAAGATGCTTGGAGCTGGCAGGTTCACATGTGCCTGGGGAAGTGGAGAAGAAGTGAAATCAGGCAAAATCCCTGATCTGGAAATGGAAGATGGGGCTCTTACTGAGCCAAAGTGGCTGCAAACAGAACTTTGAAAAGATGTTTGGCACCAAAAGAGCTCCACCACTGCCCTCTCCAGCTGCATCCACAGGCAATATGCTGACCCCTTGCCCTGCTTCCTGACTACCCTCACTGAGGGATGGGAAGGATGGGAAATGCTGGCCTTTAAACCAGTCCAGTTTTCAGGCTCTTTACCTCTTTCTCCTCAATGTTTTCATCTGCCTTAGAGTGATAAACTTATCCCTAAATAAAACTTACCAGCCCAGAAAGGATTGATTACTTGGAATCAATCAAAATTACATTCAACCTGAAATTGCCTTTGATGTTTTCAAGTAATGTCTATGTGTGACAGGTTAAATACAGAAAAAATACCAGAAAAACACAGTACAAAACAAAAGGTATTTGCCAGCATGCAATATCAGTAAACCAACAGGTCAATAAACATTTTCAGATTATGAAGAGGTGACCTTCCTCACATGTTAAAAGTTCTATTTATCATCTAATATTTTCTACCTTTTTTAAAAAACATAGTAAAAGCCAGAATTTTATCAACTAGCATGTGGCCTGACAGTTTCAATGCCTGCATTTTAGGAAAAACAGATTTGCCAGACTGGTTGGAATAGAAGTGACTTGCATGATGCTTTCTGTGACATTGCAAGATTTAGTGTAAAAAATTCCAGATGTCAAGAGAGGTGTTCGTATTTCCTGTCCTGTGAGATCAAGCAGCCTGGGATAGCAGCTCCTCTTCAGGGATGCCACTTCAAGGCTTGCAACTCTTCACTTCTTTGCTACGTTTTCTAGTACATAAAGATTTTCAACCCTTGAACTACTGGAGCTGAAATTTTGAGGGAAGCTTCTGCCTGTCATTGAAGCTTACCTGAAATCAACAGAAGTACATCAGATGAGCTTGACTTTGAAATTCTCTCAACTTGCGGTTTGAAGTGGAACGTGCCTTGTTCAGCTCAGTGCTTCACTTTGTGCTGCCAGTATCAACTCACATCTGGCCATACTCTGCACTTTTCAAAGCCTGCAAGATGCATCTACTCAGCTGATGCAACCTAGAGCTGGTTTCTAAACTCTTCAGACATTTTGTATAAATGGGATTATGCAGCAGAGACCTTATCAATATCTGTAGGAGAAGTGGTATAAGGTAAGAATTGTGGTGTTGGGGAGACTTAAATGGAGATTGCCCAGGCACTGGGGAAAGGGAGGAAGAAGTGGTATATAATGAAAAGAAGAGACAAACTGATAATTGGATTTTGGTTAAGAAACTTAGGTGTTGAAAAGAGGATATTAAAGGTGGACAAAGGCATCAGGAAACTGTGCTGCTGGAAGGAGGAACTGGTCACACAGCAGATCCGTGATAGCTAGAATGATTGGACTGAAAGCCAGAAATAGCTGAGGAAGGAAAGGTGAGGTCCTTTGGAGACTCAAGGAGAATCCAAAGACTGAGAGAGGAGACTAATGGAGACTGACAAGGATGATGCTTGAGGACAAGGCAAGTACTTGGGGATGAGTTTAGAACTAAAGAATTTTATTCTCAGCTGCTGACTGCTGCTTCCTCATCTTTTGGGACAGCTCTAGGAGAAGTTTATGACCTTATGACTGCTAGGAGAAAGACTGCTAGATCTCCACAGACTGACCTGTCCAGCGCCCAGCTTAGCGTCTCTGTGTGTGACAATGTTCCCATGTTCTCCAGCACTTCAGCAAACATATGAGGGGAAACAGATGCAGGATGGTTCCTATCCCCCATCCTTTCCTTTGACTGTAAGATTACCCAGAGAGAACCTGGCTAATATGGGATTTCTACAGAGGGAGGATTAGGCTACTTAAAGCAGTTATCCTTTCAGCCTGAGAGGAGGGGAAACTGCTGGAAAGGTGACTTACTAACAGCTCCCTCAACAGCACAACAAAGAAGCTACATTCAGGCCTTCTGGAAATCTCTCTAACCTTGCAATAGACCAAGTATTTCCCAGTTGTTTCCCATTTGTTTCATCCATGTGCTGCTAAACATTTCAGGACAGCAGACAAGTTATAAAAGAGGCAGAGTTTGGGGGGTTGGGGGTTTATTTTCTTACTCACCCACAACATTGATTTTTTAACTCACTCACAACATATATTTTCCCTTTCTGTATTACTCAGGTCTGTCAAAGAACAACTTATTTCTCTCAGATGCTTTATTCCCTTCATAACTCACTAAGCTTTCTTGTTGTCCCTGCACCATGCCTTTAGAAGACAGATTTCCTCTCTTCTAAAGTAAAATCCACTAGAGGGGGCATCTATCCTACCCGATCTTGTCGATACTGAAAGTCCCTGGAGTTTCCTTTGGCTTTTCAGACTCCTCCTTTCCTCCCTCTCGACTACCCACCCCACTCCACAGCTGGGTAAGGTCCTAATGGGGCCCTTTCACTGAAGCCTTACCCTAAGTAAAAGCTTCTGTGTGAGCAAGTATTTAAAAAGCCAATATCTATATAGTGTTTACCATAATTGCTTTTAACCTCTGTGGGAAAAGCCATCTTTCATCCAGATGTTTCCCTACCCCTTTAACAAGACTGATATTGTGGAGGAAAGATATGACCTTCCTGCAAGGATTTTGTTGTCACATATTGACTCCACTGGTCTTTCAATATCAAGTTAAAAAAACAAGAACCCCAACTAAATTATATATGAGATGACAAAGTAGAGAAGTGAGTTGCAGAATGGAGAAATGGATTAGCATGTACCACAGTAATGTGTCTGTCTTAAAGACTGAAGACATTCAAACATGAGTGTCCTTTTAAACTTTGAGGGGATTGTACCTGGCCACAAGACTGCCACAGTAGCTTTGAACTGTCCTTCTGTCACAGGCTGCAGCAACTTTCTATCTCCTATTGCTGTGCAGAATATTAGAGGAAAGCTGTTGCATGTGGCTTCCCACATCAGTGCTCAATCTATTGCATCTTGTTGAGATGGAATTGCGGTGCGTGGCTACTCAAAGCTTGAAACATTCTTCAGTTTAGAAAATATTGTGACAATGTAAAATAACGTTATTGTTTCCTACCTCAATGTAAACTGTTCACAAAATGAAAGAGTTTGAGAGAAATACCAAACAGCAAAAGAATCCATCTCTCCCCACATTCCTCATGTTAACTTAGAAACCCAGGAAGGCAATAAAAGAGAATTGAAAGCAGAACTTACCCGTGGTCTGAGGTTTACCACATCTCACAAGGCCAGAAAAGGATTGATCTACACAGTGTGATTCTAATGATTATTTGTCAAATTTAATTTCCATAATGGATGTACCAGGACTAATGTTTTCCTGACAGATTGTTCCACACTCTTGATAGATCATATTTTTCTATTGTTCAGACTCATTTTTCCTCTTCTCAATTCTGCTTCTTCATTGTGTCTCAGGTCAAATTTCACCATAATTCAAGAAATTTTTTGTTCCAGCTCTTTTACCTGAAAATATCATGGAAATTTTCCTTTAGCAAATTTTTCCCTATAAACCTAACTTTGGAAAAAAACTAATTCTGTGCAGCACATATCCTAAACTAGGTTCTTCTACCGAGAATAACAGATGTCCAAAGTTTCTAGGAAAAGCACTTTAGTATACATTGCAAGTTGAACATATTTGGAGTCCTCCAGTGCTAGACTTACTTGAATAAGTGTAAGCTGCCCACACTGAGTCCTTTCCAACGCCTGGCAGCAAGGACTGGCCTCAGGGGTGCATGGCAGAGCAGAGGGAGACCCGAATGACTTCAGCTGATAGCTCCAGCCGTCCAAGAAACCACAACTCTTACTATGGTTTTCTGTGAAAAGAAAGACCAAAATTACTTCAGATTAACCAAAGTTGAACCCGAGCTCATATAGCAGAAGAAATAATAAGAAGAATAATTTATCTCATGTGTTGAGGTCCTGGCAGCAAACTACAGATTGGACCAGAAAATTTTGTTTTTTCTTTCCTGTACTGCTCACAGGTGAGAAGACTCTGAACACAATGGTGTGAACAGAAGCCAACAAGAGCAGTAAATATTCCCTTACTACTGGTCACCAGGTCTCATTATGTTCCCAGTAGTGTTATCCCCCCTAAACACAGTCAGAGACACTGGATTGTACTCTCCTCCTCTGCTTCTTACTAAAACACAATAGGAAAATATCTGGTGTTAGAATATGAGATTGTTTTTTTAGCTCATACTGCATATTCAATTTCAAAAGGCAACGGCACTGAGACACAGCTGAAGAGAACTCGAGAGACTGGCTTTTAAAACACATTGCCTTATATTGAATTTTCTGTAAAAATATGAAAGTACTACAGGCAAGACATATTGTATAGCACACAATGTTTTGAAACAAAATATATTCAAAATTTGTTTTTGAACAGCAGACAAAAAAAAATCAGAATGTATTAGACTGGAGCACAAAATGTGATTAAAATCAAATGGCATTTGATAAATTGAATATACAAGATTAAATGAGATGTCATGGTCAAATGGGAGCAGTCATACTGTATGGAAGGAGGGAATACCAAATTGGAGATGACAAATACTGCTCTGATTATGTGGCACTGAAACACTGACATCATTCAGCAGGTGAAGAGAGTGGCATGAGCTAAGGCGAAGGACAGAAGGGAAGAAAATACCCTCTGATGGATACAAAGGAACAAGTTTAACAGGAAGGCCTATCAGATATGCCATATCTATAAACTATTAAGACACTTATGGGAAAAAATCCTCCTTAGAAAAATCCTCCTTTTCCTCCTCCTTAGTGGAAAAGTCTCAGAGAATGCATGCAAATGAAGCCTAAATGTGATGAAATAAGACTATGATTTGCTACAAAAATTTGATCCAATCACAATGCACCAAATAACAATGAGCAATATGGTGACAAGATATTACCTCATTCACTTGATTCTGATCAAAAAGCCTTTTGAAAATATTTTTTAACATTGCAAAGCATATATGAGAGTTTACCTGAGAAAAAGGAACTCTATTAGCAGCTACAAAAAATGCAGAAACAAAAGAAAAAAACCCTCTTGTGATTGCTTTGAGAAATTACAATCTTGCAGTCATGAATGCAGCAATTTTATTTCTAAATAAAAAAGGAGATGAAGAAAGTTTGGCACACTGTTAGCACAGCAATCAGTGCAGCCTGTTCATATTCATGTGCATTCTTTTTGCACTCACAGAGGATATTTTCCTGTTCATAAATTTTACCAAACCTCCCCTCCTCTGAGCTGCATTACAGGCTGCAGTGCAGCTCCACACACATAAGGCCATTGCAGACAGACCTGAGATCCCTTTCCCTGCAGCCTGGGAAGGTCAGCATCCCACTGAATATGCCTGGGCTGTAGCTAGGAAATCCCCAAATCTCTTGGTTTGAACATTTGCAGATCATCAATGGGGGACAAAAAGAGACAGGATTTGAAGATAAAACTTGTCACAACTGACTATTGAGAGAGTTATTCTAAGTATTAAACACATTCACTGAAGGTTGTTTTGGTGTTTGGCTTTCATTGCTTTGGAATTGATGGAATAAGGGGGCACATGATGTGACTGTGGGGCAGGTTCTCCTTGCAGTAAAAGCATGTTTTATCTGGAGGGTCTCAGGTGCTATGACTATCAGTGGAGAGTCAGCCCCGCTGATTTTTTAACTCTCAGGCAGAAATATTTCAAATCCCCTCCTCTCAGGATGGTAGCCTGAGACTTAACAAATTTTGCTTGTACTTAGATAGCCCTCTCCTGAGTGATGTCTCCTTTTCCCAACAAGCCTTACCCCAGCTTTTGGTAACAACACAGATTAATCTGCAAATAGAAGGAAAAGTTGCCGACCCCTGCTTCCCTTGCTGGTGGAGCTGTGGCCACCATGGGAGGTCGGCACAATGAGCCCATTAAAATGGACAAGGCCAAGCCAATCTGCAGTGCATGGGAGAGGTGTAATCAGCTTTACCTTCTCATTGTAATGCTTAATACAAATGGATAATAAAGCATTTGGAGTACTGTTGAAGCAAAATGCTTTTTAAAATGAACCTGATAGTAAAAGGCCCAGTGGGCTTCCTTGAATCAAGTGGCAGCCTCAAGCAATCAAAAAGAATTTCCCAAGAGCTTGCTTAATAAAGGAATAAATGGAAACATTTATTGTACTTCACACAGCTCATTCTCCTTATCTTCTGTGGTTCACTGTGTTTGTGCTTGGGACCCATAGTGATACCTTCCAGTCCCCCAATGGAGTGATAGTGTCCAGCACCCCTTTGTCCGGGCAGGCTGCTCACTGACACACAAGCTGTTTGGGCTGCAAGTGCAGAAAGCACCTCTGTTCATCAGATGTCCAGGAGAAGCTTCAGAAACCTTCTAGTCAAGCAAGAAGAGACAGATAATGATCAAGCCTTGTTTCTGTCCGTTCAAAGTGCCAGGAATTTCATCTGCAGAGGGAATTGGGCAATAATTGCAAATGCAGGGCAATGTGCAATTGGATGTGCAATGTGAGTGATGTGCATCCAAAGGACATAGGGCTATGAGAAATTTAGGCTATGAAAAAAAGTATTCAAAAGGCATAAGCACTGTCTTTATTTTACAGATCCTTCAAGCCATCTCTTGGGCCACAAAATTTGGAGGCCTACTGAACAATGCAAGCAAGATATTTTTCTTATTATTTTATTATACTCAACTGTTCTTTGTTTAAAATTGTGTCCTTTAAGTGCTGCCCTTTTCCCAGTGCCACCAAACCAGGAGTTGATAGTGGGTCCTGCCTGTAAACTGGGAGGTGGAACACATCACCCACCCAGGCTCACCAGCAAAGAGCTACCCTTCAGTCAAGTACTATGCTTTGTCAGACATTGAATCCCTTCCAGCAGACACAGACTTTGGCATTAATCACAATAGATACGGTAATTTTGACTTGCAATGAGAGGAAAACTCTTTTAGTTAAAAAAAAAAAAAAAAAGCCTGATCAATATTGTCTTAAAAATAAATGGAAGTGCTTCCCTTAACTTAAAAATAGAAGATGACCAGGCTTTTATTTCATTACCTCATTTCATATGTAAAATAAGTCTGGCAAAACTTCTGTCTACCTGCAGTACTGAAACTTGTCAGGGCATGTTGTGTACTGCAGGGGAAAGTGTCACAGTGCAAGAGGGTATATTGAACGTCTCACAGGAAGAAGAGAAACCTTATGCATGATGATTCAGAGAAACTCTTGCAAACCTCTGACACTACTACAGTTGTGGTGAACTGCCACTGTGGTTTGCTTTGCCCCTGCCCCCCAGATGCAATATTTACACACATTCAAGCTCTTGCTTTAAAAGAATTAATTTTCTATTTTTCTGATTGTCTTACATCTCTGCCAACCATCAGTAACAAATGGATGAAATCCATCTTTTTCTTGAGGAGTATCAAAACAGGTCTGGAAGAGACAGTCAGGAAGAAAGGAAGAGGCATCTGTTTATTCATTCCAGTCTTGTGACAAAGTAGAATATTTAGCAGTTTGCTAATGAAGGTAGAAAATGGAATGTGTTTCACAGAACAAAGCAATCCTTTGAGAACCTGCTTAATGAGATGAAGGTTAGTTGATGACACAGTCTGTGGTTTAAAGTCCCAAACTACCTGTGTGGAGGAAAAGATACAAATAAGAAAGAAATTAAACTCCTTTTTTTTTTTCAATCAGGACAGGGGATAAGCATCAGGTACAAAAATAGCAGAAACACGAGATTCACACCTACATAAAGAAAGAAGGTATTCTCATTTAATACAATGTAGAAAAAAAATTGTACACAATTTACAATGGTAAGCTTCAAATCTGTTTGCTGCAGTTGTTCAGTAATCTAATACATTATATTTAATAGCCTTACAGTATGAGCCCATATAACCACATAATATGCAGCATTATTTAGTTTGATCAAATTTAAATAGAAGGGCTAAATATAGAGAACATTTTCTCCTGTGGGATTAACTGAATAAATGTAAATATGACAAATATGGATACAACTCACTGCCCTGAACTGCCTTCTAGATTGAATCAAGGACAAAACCAGCCTATGCATATGTTCTACTGAGTCGAATACTTACAAGCAGAGCAAAATTTAGAAGCATTACATTTACTTAGACTAAAAGGGTACAGGAGCCTAAGCTATACATTCTCCAAAGGCATATTGTCTTCTTTTTAGTGAGTGATAGATTTTGAAGCCAGGAATTATTAGATTGCAAAAGTTGGTAAATCCACTATTTCTATAAAGTTCCTAAAAGACAATCTTGCACATATTGCTCTTAAAGTGCAATTTTGTATAAACAACCCCCCTGCAGAAAAATGTTACTATCCAGTTCTAGATTTCATAGATCCTATAGGCCAACCAGACCCTTTTATGCCATCTCATAGTGTCTGTCTGTTCAGGCTTGCAGAAAACACCAATATTTTCCTCATTAGGAAGGTTTGTTAAATGGCCTTTGAAAGCTGAGTGAAATTATTGTGACATGATGCATGTGGAAGGGCTTTTATGACTTTAAACTCCTCATGCCTGGTACTTTCATGACTGGGAGATGGCAATGGGTCAGCTCTGGACTTCCCAATTATTTATTGTGTTGTGCCCTTGAAGGGTGAATGGAACTAATAGTCCTCTGTGTATGTGGCATTGAATAAGCTAATAATCTTAAATACTCTATCACAGTAAATATCACAAAGTGAATGTTGATTTTCAGTGTATGGTGCAGCTCACGATAAACTGACTCTTAGTAAGTACTGCTGGTTTATGGCCCTGACACAGCTTTGTTTCCTTCTGTCCAGGTTTTCTTCTGTCCATGTGTTCCTGGAGGACTTCTTTGTTAGGAGAGAACAGGCACAAAGCTCACAGAGCAGGAAAGCTGAAACATGCAAAACCTTCGCTGCTTTTTGTCTGATTAGGGTGTGTCAGAGGGAGTGGATGCAGCACACAGAGCAAGAGATTCTGTTTTAAGGATGGTTTTTAATAACTTCTATGTGTTTTGTTTATTAGAAGTAATTCATATGAATTATCCACATTCAGAGCCACTGACTGCTACTTAATTATGATGCTATCAGTGCTGAAGGAAGAATGACTTGATGGAAAACAAAATCCTTCATACAATTTATCAGCCTGAATAACAACCCCAAATAATTAGAACCATACACTGCCACAGCATGCAGATGAAAAGCCAGCTATCTGCAATCAGTCCAATCAATATGGGTTTATCTTGGCAAGGGTGTTATTCAGAGCCATAGAGAAAGGATGTCATGCTTCCCTATTTTATGGGCTTCTCTACCCTTAAATGACTGTTGAGAGGTCTTTTTGCTTTAACCTTATCATTTTCCCTGTACGTGGCAAAAATGATGTTCAGAAAAGTGTGCTCACATTCTATTGTATCATATGACAAATGAACAGAGACAAAGAAAGAAGAAGAGAAAACCCACAGACTAATTGGTAGGACTCAAAATTCCCATTGATTTTGACACAATGAGGAGATTAAGTTCATAATAAAAAAAAACAAAAAAAAAAAAGGGAAAATCAATGTTAAGATTTCCTTCACAACCTTACTTTGACTCTTTCCATGACTTAAAAGATGGTTTTACATTCTTTTGTTCGGGCAATTCTTATCTGACATTTGATTTTTCCTCCCATTTTTGTGAAGTTACCATCCCCCACTTGCTGTTTAGCCACTCTATTGAGGCAAATAAAGCTGGCTTTTACAAAATCAGAGTGAGGAAAAGGTCAATGTTTTAATTTTCACAAATCAATAAAAGCAACTTTTTTATAATATTTTGACTGCATCATTATTATTATTAACTGCTATTATTTATTATCACTATAATAATCATAATAATGAAATATATGTTTTTCTCTGAAAGGTCTGCAAGACTGCTGGATAGCCCCCAGAAACCTACACCAAGATTAAAACTTTTGCTTCATCCAGTATTGCAGAAAAGCCCTTCTCACAGCTGGTCCTGCAAGGAGTTGAATGGCGATACCATTTCATTTTCTAGAGTGCTCTGAAGAGCATTGATGGTCAATAGCATCTCATCTAATCAGCACAAAGAGGCAGGGAAGGTCTGTCAGTCTCAATGTTTACAGCGGAGAATTGTGGACATCTCTGGGGACAGAAGCAGCTCCTTGGTGGTGGAGAGGAGAAAGACATGAACAAAAGGTGAAAGGGGGCTCCTTCTCATCTCCTTGTGACAGCTCCTGAATCTCTGCAGAGCCAAAAGTGCTGAGTTCAAACCTTTTCTTTCTGTACCTCTTCCTGACCAAGGGCACTGCAGCAAGGGCACTTGGTCAAGTCTGGCTGCAGGAGACAAACGGAGCAAATTTGATTGCTCAGTGTAAAGGAAAAATTATGCTCCCCATGAGTGAAATCCAGACCTGCTTTAATACAGCTGACATCAGCCAAGCTTTTTTCCAGGACTACAGCTAAATCAAACAAGAAAGGCTGAAAAAAAAAAAAAAAATAATTTTTTTTTTTCCCTTTATTGCAACTTTGGGAAAAAATGCCCTGAGATTTGTACAAATGTTCTGTTGTGTGTATGGCATTAACAGTGCTCTTTAGACCTGTTCTTGATAAATTTTTTTCTCTTCTTTATTCATTAATAAAGAATTAGCTTAAACATGCATATATATTGACATAATTTGGGGTTGTCATGGCAATGATGCTATACCAGAAAAAATGCAGTGTGAAAGTATAGTGTAATTATAATCAGGACTCAGATTCAAAAGGAAATATTTCTGAGACAGCTTTAAGTCAATACAATGCATTTGCAGAGATCTTATTTTTATAACAGATCCTTAAGCAGAAAGGGCATTACTGAGGGCTCACTGAAGACAATCAGATTCTTCCTGTTGATTTTAGCAATTGTTCTTTCACGAGTGTACATTCATTTTGCTTTGAGCCTGTGTCTGGCAAAACACAAAAAGCAAATTTATTCTTTTCAGCATTTTCATTTTCAATGCTCTTTTAAATTCAGGCTTTGGCCAATGAATATCAGGGTAGATGCAGGTGAAGGGTGGCATTCTTACAGCCAGTCTGTAAATTCCTGCCTGACTTTCACCTGCACACCAGGGCATGTAAAGGAAGATGTACAGAGAGGAGGAGGAGAGGGATGAAGATTAAATGATTTACAGTCTCCTCCATGCTGTCCTTGAAAGAACAAGAAACACAGAAGAAGGGATGTGGGGAAATTGTGGCAGACCATGCACAAAGCATCACTGGGCAGGGGAGGAGGATGTATAGTTCATATGCCCTAAGGCAGAAGCAGGTCTCACATCATGGAATTTCTCTTAATTACTGTCATGATTTAGAATGTGGGAGTGATGTCATCAAAGTGCTTGGATTTTCTGAGCAGTAAAAAAATTTGAGCTTGATAACACAAGTTCAGGATAGAGGATTGTCTCGCTTGTTACAGTAAGTCAGTGCCTTGCAAATATTGCTGCTGAACAGTCTGCCTGAAAGTGAGTGATGCTTCTGTCACACCCTTGTCTCCTCCTATGGCAGGTTTGCCTCAAGTGAGTGTGGCACAGTGTCCCACAGAAAAGTCACAGAGAGAAAAATGTGTCCATAGGGACAGTGCAGGATGCAGAACTCACACTGGTTACATAACATGGAGAGGAGAGGAGAGGAGAGGAGAGGAGAGGAGAGGAGAGGAGAGGAGAGGAGAGGAGAGGAGAGGAGAGGAGAGGAGAGGAGAGGAGAGGAGGGAGAGGAGAGGAGAGGAGAGGAGAGGAGAGGAGAGGAGAGGAGAGGAGAGGAGAGGAGAGGAGGAGAGGAGAGGAGAGGAGAGGAGAGGAGGGAGAGGAGAGGAGAGGAGAGGAGAGGAGAGGAGGAGAGGAGGAGAGGAGAGGAGAGGAGAGGAGAGGAGAGGAGAGGAGAGGAGAGGAGAGGAGATTTCAATTGGTAGTGGCCTACAACTTCTAATCCAACTGCCTGAACACTTCAGGACTGACCAAACAATAAAGCATTAAGGCATAGAGGGCATTGTCCAAATACCTTTTAAACACTGGCAGGTTTAGGGGCTCAGAGTCCAGAAAACCTGTTCTGGTATTTGACCATCCTCTTGGTACAGAAATTCTCCCTAACATGTGTCCTGAATCTCCCTTACTCCAGCTTTGAACCATTCCCACACATCCTTCCACTGTATACCAGGGGGAAGAACTCAGCACCTCCCTCTCCAAGTCCCCTCCTCAGGAAGCTGTGGAGAGCAATGGGGTTTCCTCTCAGTCCCCTTTTCTCCAACTAGACAAGCCCCAAGTCCTGAGCTGTTCCTCACAGGCCATTCCTTTCAGCCCTTTCCCTGCTTTGTTGCCCTCCTTCAGAGGCATTCAGGTGTTTTCCCATCCTGAAATTGTGGGCACAGAGCTGCACATGGTCCTGGAGGTGAGGCCGCAGCAGTGCTGAGCACAGGGGGACAATCCCATGGTCTGGGACTGTCCCATGGCTGGACATGCTGTGCCTGATGCAGCCCAGGCTGGGCTGTGCCCTCCTGGCTGCCAGGGCTCCCACTGCTGCTGGCCCACACTGAGCTGCTGCCCTCCAGCACCCCCAGGCCCCTCGCCAAAGGGCTCTCCAGCCACTCCTCTCCCAGCTCCACATGAACCCAGTGTTACTCTGCTCTACGTGCAGGATCTGACAATTCAGAGTGCCAGATTTCAGTGCTGGCACAGCAGGCACTAAACACCCAGGTTTCTCCAAACACCTGTTGCACTGAACACTCAAAGCCCTTAAGCAGTCACAGGCCAGGAGAGTTAGCCTTTTGGTTTTTAAGTCAGGTCACATTTTGGCATACATATATCTGAGTGTGTGTGTGTGTGTGAGTTTTACCACCATATATTTTTAATTTATTTATAAAGCATAATAAAAGAATATCAAATATTAGCAGCAGTCTTAAAAAGCATAGCTGAAACAAAGTAAGAAACACTTTCTGTTGACAGAAAGGAGACAGGAAAATAATACATTCAGTGAGTGCATTATCATTTACAGGTGATTCTGATGCATCGAATAGCAGAATTAGAGTAGCAGGTTGGTGTATCAGAATAATCACTCAAGGAGATAGGTTTCCTGACAATAAGAGCATGGTTTTGGTTCAGGAATTGATTTTAATGGATATGCTATGCCTAAAAGACTGTATAGTATTTTGAAAATTGAGGGCTTGCTGAAGATGTTTTACCCTGCAGACAGATGATTGTACCAAAGACTGGATGTCTGGTTTTCAAGAGGCAAAAGAAACTTTGAGGGATTTGAATCTTCAACTTGTAGATCAGGCAAAGGCCACAGTACACTTCTGAGAAAAGAGGGGAAAAAGAGAGAAATTAAAAAGCTTTACACGAAATTTAGGGAACTGAGACACAGATTTATTTTTTCTTACACAGAACATTGTTATTTAGGGGTCACTGAGAATCAAGAAGGGCTTCCATGCCTCTGACATTAGCTGAGGAGGAAAATGGATTTGTAAAAGAGAAATTGCATTTCAGTAGGACTTGGGCAAACTAGCTGACTACTAATTAGGCCCTGGAATTAGACTCCTGAAACAGGGTAACTGTTCTGTTTTCTTCTTAAATAGCAATTAAAATTTGACTGCACTGCCTTCATGGATCAGTTCTGAATACCAAGAACTGCACCACTACAATGTTTATTCTATATTTTACTTATTTGAAAGGAAAACTACTAGATCAGATACAGAAATTTTCACAGCCTACTCTTACTGTGCACCTGCCATAAGATGTAACTGACAAAAAGAAACCAGTGCAGGAAAAAAACACTAAGAGGTTGAGAATATGTACCAGTAATGTCAGGTACATGTCAGGAGTCAAGAATACAGTAATTTTCCTAAGCAGTCATTATTTTTTAATGTAAAATTTAGCATAATAATGTGTATGAATTTGTAACTGAGCAATTAAAGGGATTTAAGTATATAATCTAAAGTAATTACAAGGAAAATGAATTGTAAATAATAATTATGGTATTTTTCTTTAAAAAGTAGTTGAGTCTATTATGGTATCACAAGCACTAAAGTCAAAACAAATTTTTCTTATACAGCTATCTCCAACATCACTGAAATCTGAATTAAGAATAAATAAAGACAGCTTAACAGCTCCAAGCATTGCTTCCTCCACACTGCTGGACTGTCTCTTGGATGCTGCTCGTGGTACCACAACCTTTACCGTGCTCCTGACTTCTTAAAAAATTGTAAATGCAGTGGAATGACTTATTTCTACTTCTTGATTCTGACACCAAGTTGTTCCAAATATCTTATCTCGTTTCCTCTACATGTAATCTGTGTATGTATTTTTTTCACAGAAGCCAAATTAAAGAATTCTGTGTTCTTTTCAAGACACCTAATCTCATTTTGAAGACTCCAGTGCAATGGAAAACATTTCCCTTTTCTACGTAATCTCTGCAATTGGAACTTTACTGATAGAAAATTACAGCTAATTTCAAGGTTGAGTGTGATGATCTCAGTCCCAAGATGGTGCTTCTTGTTATTCCTTTTCACATCAGGGAAAAGGGAAAGTTAATACTACTGTCAGTTAACTTTTTCCTTAATACTGCTAATACTATGCCAGAATAAAATAATTTCTTGCCCTTCTTATCATTTGCTGTCATAATAGTAAAAACTCAATAGCACCACTGTGACTTTAGAATCCCAAGTGTTTGCTTTGTGATCTATTCCATCCTCTTCCGAACTGAGGGCAGCACTGCAATGGTGATCTTCCCTGTGAAATGGGTAGACCTGCACAGCCATTAGGCAAAATGAGATGGACCTGCTCCCTTCCTTGGCCTGAGGGGAAAATGACTCCCTGCAGCGTTAGAGCCCTTCCTGCTGCCTCAACTTTTTGACCTTAAGCTGCATTAGAATGTAAATTACGAACCTTGGTTATCAAGCAGGGAAAAGAAACTGCGACTAAGCCTTATCTCTAAATACCTTAGTGGGCAAAAGGGAGAAAAGGGTTGTGAGGGTTCCAGTCTTGCCCTTATAAAACATACTGAAATTAAATAGCTAGGTGCTGTAGCAAATGCCTTTGGAGTAAAAACAAGATAAACATCTTTAACGGGGAGGATTACTAATGACTGGAGCCACTGTGTAGAAGTGCAGTGGATTGGCCCGTTGTTTTTTAACTTCCATTAATTACTTGAAGTCATTTAAAAGAGTAGTGACTCCATCTTTCTCAAGATTACCTGTCCTAATTAATATGTAAAATGTTTGGAACACCTTTATGGAAAAGCACCAAAATCAATCATATCTGACATTCAAAATCACAAATTGTAGGAAAGGATGACTGATAAACCCTATCCACTACTGGATAGGCATTAATTTACTGATGAGATAGCACGTAACAAGGTGGAGTTTATCTAATGTTTAACTTGTGGGGAACACTGTTTCAAATATTACTCATAAAATATCTTCACATGCATGCAAAACCCTCCTGTCTGTAACAGGCAGTCAACATGAATTCAGATCATTAAGGGATCACAGATGACAATCACTGCTGCCGTCCATCATGAGATAGGAAAAGAAAACAGACTCTACGGAACACATGAGAAAGGTTCATGGGACCGAGGAGAAATATCAAGAGGCTTTATCCCTGTAATGTGCCCTGTTGGATCTGCTGCCAGCAGTGAGTGACAGCTCCAGAAGCCTGTGGGACTGAAGCATGGAGGCTTGGACAGCTTTCAGGTGTGAAGAGAAGCTCTGCTAAAGCATCCTGCTTAATGGGACAGAGTAGCTCCCAAAAGTCTCTCTGGGTACAACTGGTGGGTTTTAGCTCTGAATTTCACTACTGGTCAGAGACAACGAGACTGCATAATATCCTGGCTGTAAAACTGAAGGAATGGAGTAAAGCAAGAGGGGTTTTATTCTGTTTCTTTCTGCTTGCTAAGTGAAGTGAGTGTACACCTGCTTCCTGGAAGTTCACACAAATACTGTTAAATAGTAACAAAACAAAAGAAGGTGTGAATTTACTAAGAAGGTGAAATGGGTTAGGATTTCTTACCTTTCAAGTTAGGATAAATATTTGGAATTTGTCTCTAAAATTTCTTTAGAAATTTAAAACCAGAATCTTGCAAAAACATGGATTTTTAAAACTTCCTCATGGTTTGAGACTTTTTTTTTTGGCGCTCAGATTTTCAACTGTTCAGGGATAGGATTTTTTCCTTCTAAATTGATGAAAACACACATAGGTTTCATTCCCTTTCTGAAAAATCACCAGGTGCTTGATGAATCCTCTAGGCATGAAACATGGTAGCTCAGTGGGTGGCTAGAACTGATGCACTTTTCCCTTTAAAAATACATAAACTTGATTCCAGTATGAATAGCATCCAGCTAAAATAGCGATTCACTTTTGTAAAGAGCAAGTTAGAATGAGATGATTCTTATCCTGCTAATGAGGACATTTGGAAGATGAACCAGAAATAAAAGTACAGTTTGTACACAGAGCTAAGCCTACCGTGGACTTAGGGAGGAAGCAGCAGAGGTTGGAAAGCTGCGAGTGGAGAGCACAGATGGAAAGTACAGCAAAGCCTGGATGAGTCTCCTCTGTGGCCGTGGGTGGGAGTGGGATCCTTGACTGCTGAAGGTGAGGGTATTTCTGAATGGCTTTCCCCACCTCTTTCAGCTTTCCTGAGTCCAGGAAGGTGACAGAGGAGTCCTGCTTGCCATGTACTGTGTACACAGGCCACTGTCTCCAATGAGACAGTCCAAGTAGTTCTAGTTCTCTACTGCTCTCTTTCTCCACTACCTTCCAGCATGGAGACATTAGAAGAGTGAAACAGGAGCTTTGTTTGCAGGTGGTGTACCCAGCTGGGGTCACTGCCTGGGGAGCAATCTAATCTCCATTTGACACTATCCTGGATTGCCAAGCAAATGGAATTCTATTTGCCATCTCTATGGCAGTTGTCTTCTGTTAAATGGGCAGTTTTCCTTATCTCTTCCACAACCACTTCTCCCTCTGGGGAGACATCTGCTGATAACAGGCTATTGAATGTTGCTGCATGACTGATCTGAACTACAGCATCCCATTGTGAGATGCTCTGCCTGGAGGGAGGAGCCAAGCATTCCTACCCAGATATAATCTTGAGTTTCTGGAACACCAGTATGACTTCTCTGGATTTCCCAGAGGAACAGCTGCTCTCTTCCACTGGATCTTCAGAGGAAGACTACACCCTTCTACAGGATCCCTGCTCCAACAGAACCACACCTGACACTTCAGGAGGACTGTAGCCACAGTTCCAATTGGACTGCTACCAGCACCCTGACCAACAGGGTGTCACGTTGTGTTCTGACTCTGTCAGTGCTGTTTTGGTTTACTGCATTGTTTATTTTATCTTTTTATTTTCTTCCCTAATAAAGAACTGTTATTCCTGCTCCCATATTTTTTGCCTGAAGTCCCTTAATTTAAAATTTATAGCAATTCAGAGGGAGGGGGTTTACATTTCCATTTCAGGGAGGCTCCTGCCTCCCTTAGCAGACACTTGTCTTTCCAAACCAAGACAGACACACAGAAAGCTCACTGGAGGGGAGATGTAAATCTCCTCACAAGCCACTCGAAAAGAAAGTGGGCAAGGACAGGAGCAATCCCTGAGCCCAGTGAAGGCTTTGCCCCATCAACTCTTCTTTCTCACCTCCTGTGGTTTTGACTGTTCTATCACCTGTTCCCTCTTCTGTTCCACTGGGTTTTTAGTTTTCAGCTCTCTCAAGCATATTTTAATAGTGCATTAAGTAACTCTTTATTAGAGACACATCTTTGTTCCTGATTCCCAGGCTGGAAACTGTCACGCCAAATTATTTTGGAGCCCACATGTCACAGAATATAGACTAAAACATGCAAGGCTTTGAAAGGCCTTCAGACCTCTAAATATACACAGTTGTAATACCAAAGAAAAGGCATTTACTTTGATTTTTTTCTAATCTTGAGTAATAGAACACTGCTAATGGAAAGTAATTGGAATTTTTGTCAGGAATTTAAAATATGAAAATATAAAGTGAAATCCCTAACCCCTAATTTAGAGAAAATGAGAACTTTAATCTTCACATTTTGGAGGGCTTTTTTGTAAACACTGGTAAAAATGCCTCATTATCTTCTCTAAGCCTCCTCTTAAAACATTTCTTGCCCTAATGCCAGGAACAAACTTACAGTGGCAAAACTGCTGCTGCAATGATCTAATGACACTCATCTTGACTGATGTTGTGCTACTGATTCCTTTTTGTTTCCATCTGCCTCTTTCCATCTGCCCTTTGTCTTGGATAGTAATGTCTTGAAAAACAGAACTTTACTTTTATTCTTTGATTAACTTTCTGTATATTTCTGTACATTCCGCATTTCTGTATATTCTGCATATACACATTCTATGAAGAAGAAAAGAATAAAATGTAAATACATGAGGACATTTGTATTGGCTCAAACCAAAGATATGTCTCAGCAAGTCTCCTGCCCCAAGAACAGCTATCAGCACAGATAACAGCTATCAGCACAGCTAACAGCTACCAGGACTAGTGAAAGCATCCAGTTTTCAGCAATCTGAAGCTTTGGGACTTCCTAAACTAGAGGTGTTATTTTTTGCTTTTAATAATCCTGGATTATGACATTTCCCAACTAAACTTACAATGTTCCTGTTTTCCTGTGAAAATATGTCTCATATCTTAATTAGGCTTTATTTTGTTCATTTTTGAACCCTGCTGAACAGTTTAATTCATCACCTGCTATGAAAACCTGTGGTAGCATGGACAAATCCATGGTAATATTGCCTAAGCAAGGTGCTGAACCTGCAGTTTATATTGCTGGCCCAGATCACTGCACTAACTAGAGCCCCGCTGATTTTGGCAAAATGCTTTGCATCTGTACAGCCTTCACTGCTTGTCTTTCATGGTGTCTGAGGTATTTGGTGAAGTTCATACGGGTGTTTTGACTTCTCTTATTGAGGAAGTGCCTACCCGTTTTTCGTTTCCCTGCACAGGAAGAGGAACAGGAGCAGGGCATGTGAGGCAGAGTTTGAGGAGCCACAGCTCAGTACTCCCATTGTTACGCAAAGTGTCTCACAGTAGAGAGCATCAGCCAGGGTATGTGCCATCACCTCAGACCCGTCACCCTCATGAATGCTTGGGTACTGATAACCTCTCACACACGGGCATATACCCAGCCTGACATGTCTGGGAAGGCAGACAATTAAAAAAAATCTTGGGTAATCTCATTATTTGCTGAGCTTTGGAGCTCTCAAAGCATTGTAGTTGTTCAGGGATGTGGGGAAAAGCCCCTTCAAGGACGAGGTAAAATACATCTGGATGCGCCAATAGTGTTATGATGTTCCATATCTAAGCACACATGGGAATGACTGCATCAGGAGTAGTGGCTAAATGTTTTAAATATGCACTATCTGGGTTTTCATGCATTCTTTTTTGTGTTATTGAGATACTGAGATCTCCTGTTTCTGTTATTGACATCAGATACTGAGAGCAGGCAGTGCAGGAGAGACACATTATGCTCTCAAATATTGTCCTAAGAAGCATCTGGGGCCTTGTGTTCTTTTCCTTGATGAGCACATTCAAAATCACTTTTGGTGGTGAGAATACCTAAAACTATATTCTTCTAAAAAACGCCAGAACTAAAGTCAGAATTGCCAGCCTGCCCTTTGGAATACCAGAGGCAGCTTCACTGTCGAGAACTTGAGTTGCAGAAACTGATTACAGCCTGTAGTTTTATGTGACTCTTCTGCCCAGAACAGCAGAAATTTGAGATGCATCAGCATTATCATGGAGTCATGGAATGGCTTGGGTTGGAAGGGACCATTAAAGATCATCCAGCCCAACCCCCCTTGTGGTGAGGGTACCCAAACCCACCGCAACACAAGCTCTGTAAATGTGGGGTCTAGCAGCAATTGCTCTGTCGAAAGTTATGCCCTGAGAACTGACACTGTAGTCAGCTTCTAGACCAGTTAATATTGAGTCATTTATGAATTATGAAACAGTTCCAGTTACAGTGCAAGTGAGAGAGCATAGCTAAGGGGATGTTAATTCCCTCAAGGAAGATGTAGGTGAATTCATTCTGCTAAAGCTCTGAAATAGCAAGTTGTGAGCAAATGGATCCAAATATTTTCTGCTCATCCTGCACTTACCTGCTCAGAACTAAGACAAAGAACTGATTAGGGAAATGAAAAACAAAAAGACCAAAATAAAAGTGTTAATGGGTTTCATTGAGAAAAATAATTCCAATATAGCTGTGTAGAAGGAATCAGAGACTGCAGAAGAAAAAGAGAAATTTGCAGAAAGCTGTTGAGAAACCAAAGTCTAAATGCATACAGTCAAATTGAAAGTTGTGGGAAACATTGTTTGACAAAGTTGCTCAGGAGAATACCTTGAAAGGTAACTAGATGTGATAGAAAAAATGGTGGAATCAAGCAAGCTGGCTTTCAGGAAAACAATACTTGACTGCAATATGGTCTCAAAAAGTAAAAAACCCAACCATCCTTTGCACATTCAGTTTTACGTTAAACAAATAACAGATTTTTTTTTATTATTATATTAATCAAAGTATAACAAGTTTAAGTTCAAATATGATGAAAATAATAGAATTTCTGTTTGCTCATTTAAAAGTTTCCCATTATTTTAATGAAAATTTACAATTTCCCATCAAGTAAGTTTAGGTGAATATATAAATTAAATATAACTTACTTGAAAAAAAAAACGTTTAAAATACTTTTTTAAGAGTAAGTCTTAAAAAATACAAGTTCTAGAGTGCAAAATACATAGCAGTGCTCTTTGTGTGCAGAAATGAGATTTTGTATTTATGCTTTCTATTTATCCTCTTGCTGAAAACTATTTCAACTCTTAATTTCACAGATTGTCTTTAGACATCTAGGCAAAGCTCTAGAATAGAGGCAATTTTCAGTGACAGGAAAATCAATAGTTGGCCCTTAGTGGTCTTCTTTACCTCATTTTGGAGGTGAATAGCAGGAGAGAACAGTGACTTTTATAGGCTACAAAACAAACACAATATTCCAGCAGTGGCTCTGGCAGAATGTGCCTGACCCAACCCTCACCCCTCACCCCAGTTGCACCCCTTGCTGGTGTCTGTGTCTCAGTCTTCTCCTGGAGTCCTCTCAGCATTTTGCCCCAGTCTCGGCCCAGAGGTGCAGTGTGGCGATTTCTGTCCTCACAACAGGCACAACCAGTCCAGACACAAGTGTTGTTACCTCTTTCCTCAGATTTCCTCAAATGTGTCAGAGCATGTTAAATTATATTGACCATTTCGATGAGCAAAAATGTCAAATTTAAATGTCTCATTTCATACACCTGAGCCTCTGTCATGGAGATGAGACATTTACTGACTGCCATCCATGCTTTTCTCAGATGGGTGGTCCCTACCAAGGGTGGTTTTGCTTCTCATTCCCTGCCTGGGTGTCAGTACTGCTCACAGTCCCCTGGAAATAATTCCTGGCAGAGACCACACGTCTCGTTTCATCTGCTGGAGTAAACTGCCCTTGGTACCATTTTTTCCAGATACCTTCATTTGCTGTTGTCACTGTGCTGTGAAGTTTTTCTGGAATGATTGTTTGTGAAGAGTTGTTTAGTCACACAAGATCTCTGGGAGTTGACTAACCTGCTTAGCTACTCGATTACACCGGTTTTATGAGATATGAGCCACTTTAGTTCAGTTTCTCTCACAGACAAGGAACAAGACAAACCTGTATGAGCCCGTGATGATATGGGAATTACTTGGCAACGCAGCAGAGCACAGGACAGCCAGACCTGCTGATCAGACTCCAACACACCCTTCTTGAAGAACTGAGGGCAGAGCCACATCTTGGTGGCTGATGAATCAGCCATCACCCATGACCAGGGGGTGGAGGTGAGGATGAGAACAGGCACTTCCGTATGATCCCACTGATGCACAGAGATGACTTTATTGTGGTCATGAACAACAGACTGCTGGGGAAAACACACTTTTTTACTGCTTACAGAAGAGCTGTCTTTTCTGAGACAGCATGACAAAGCCCAGGGTCTTACAGGCAAGTAAACAGCCTAAAACACCCTTTATCTTCATGTAAAAGGAGTACAAGAGCTGTCTCAAACACAGAGGAAGACTGTTCAGCTGTAATTCTGGATTTCAAACAATCTAGCCAAAATATGATAGACATAGATATTCAATAAGTCACTCATAATCTTACCAATACATTTATTACTAAACAGAGCACTTAGGAATGAAGAAAAAAATTTCTCTCTCTTGCTGGGTTTGGGTAGATTTGGACTTAGAGCTGTTTATATAAATATGAAATAATAATCTAACCACCAATAAACTATGGTGTTTATTTTTGTGATTCCCCTTATATTAGGGTCCTCCTATGTCCTATTTGTGAGTTTTGGTGGGTCTGTGACACCAAGTGAAAGGCTACAAATTTTTGCTGTCAAAGAAATAAGAAGGCTCATTCTCTGCTTGAAGGTACCTGGTAAAAATGCATAAAAATCTACTTTTCAAGAAAAATCCTTTGTCAAAATTATGGATTCTTTAAAGAAGCTCCATTTATTTATTCACAGACTTGAAGTTTTTTAGGCAGAGTTATAAATTCATAACAGTTTTCCTGAGTGCCAAGATTTTGCATTTGGGAATACCAGTGAAATGCAAGATGTTCACTGTCACAATTATAATTGTATATTTATAAGAAAGGCTCAGAGTTGTGACATCATTTGCATACAAAATCCAAGATATTTGTGTATTCCTTAAGAACATAATTGACTGCATGTCCCTATTCTTTATTCAAATGCATTTTAATCTTGGCTGACAATTTCTACTACAAATTATCCTCTATGCAATTTTCAGTTTCTGATCAAATTTTGAAAACAAAATTAATGACTTTGTGCTGTGCATTAATACTAGGTATGATGCAATTTAGATGCCATCAAACATTTAAGCTAATATTAAAAGAAAGCAAGGGAAAAAACTGGATGTAAGATCTGGATGATAACCCATAAAAGTGCAATACATTTAAGTTCATAGGGAGGGTAAAGGGCTGTGAGAACAGTGGATTAAAGACATTATTCAGATTTTCAAGGAACTGCTCTTTTTAACTGCTATTCCATGGTGTTTTACAACAGCCTCAGCTCTTTCCAGTCAATGAGGGATGGGATAGGCAATGCACTAACTCCCTAGAAGAGATTTCTCAGCCATAACACTGCCTGACACTACTCCTATATGCTCTGAAACCAGAGGACCGTGGGCCTTGGAAAAGATCACATAACAGTGAAAGAGAGAGAGAATGACTCAGGCTGTTTTCTCTCAGTGAGTCATTCTGAGTCCCACAGTCTGACACTTGCCTGGACCTTCCATAACCCTTACACAGGATGAATAAATTCCTGGTGTGAGTGCCATGGTATGGAGTGCCTCTTCAATGCTGTCACAAATCCAAAAAATGGATAATTAATGCAACTGGAAATCCAGGAATTGTACAGGTAAGACTGTTGAAGGATAAAGCAACAACATTATTGAAATTGCTTTGTTAGTAGTTTGCATGGTTTGTTCATATAAAAGAATTAATGTAGTTAAAAATGCAGGATTTTTCATTATCTAATCCAACCTTCCTGTGTCAATAATATACATACTATATATTTCATGTCCCAGAACTGTAAAGATAATTTAAAATTGTTGTATTTGTAAATATTTTTCTTTTATTCAGTAAAAGGCATTATTTCCTAAATCTGTAAATCTATCAATTGTGAGAGCCAATGAGCACTATCTAATACATACATACCCTACTGAATAATTCTCTGGCATCTTCTTTCTAAAAATGTATTAAAGTAATTTATTACAAAGTTCTGTTTGTTTGGTAAACAGAACTAGTTTTATATAAGTCTGTCACTGAAAATGAAAGAAAGGTCTATTGGAATAAACACCACTTTGAAAACAGAGATGAAATGGAATTACCTCTAATTACATTTCAGCTAATCTGAATAGACAGCACATCTACACAACAAATTCAGAGTAAATAACTTCTGTTCATCTTGTGACTGGTATTTCCTTCCTTCACTGTCAGCCTAGCATGCTAAAGCAAACTTTTGAAAAATTACAACAGATTGTTTGAATTATCCAAATTCATCTTGCAAAAAGTGTCAAAGTCAGGTTGATAAAGTAAGTGTCATTGTGGTCTCAGCTTATCTTAAGGTTGTTTTTACATATAGCACCACCCATGCCATCTGCAGACCTGCACATCTGGGGGTTCCCAGGGCAGACCTACCAGGGTAGGTACCAGACCTGTCCCCTGGTACCAGAACTACCAAGACACAAAGTTCCTTGGTTTGTGCACGGGCAGGACCACAGTAAACACAGCCCAAGTCTGAAAGTGAGCAAGACTACACTTTCCCATGGGAATTGAGGAGCTTAGAGTTCTTTAATTTATTAATCTCCAAACAAAACACCTGGAGCCATACCCAAATGCAAAAATGCACTGTTTCCTAGGAAAGAGCCCTGCTCTTTTATAACCATCACCAAATGGAAAATTGCTATGGTGTGTATTTGTTTCTAATTATAAGCTTGTTGCTTACAAATATATATTTTTAACAGGAAAAAAACCCCTCCTTTCACCCTCATTTTCAGAAATAGGAAGTTACATGGGAATTAAAGAATCTTATTCTATCTTCCACAAACCTGGTGTGTAACTAAGGAAAGACCCTTTACCTTCATATGCCTCATTTTAGTCCTACACAAATGGAAATGAAGACACTCTTCCTTGTATAGTCCTTTAAAATCTTGTAACATAATGTTCTAGAAAAGAGCCTGTTACTCCTGAACTGGTTGTTCTGCCCTGTTTTCTGTCAGTACTCCACATGTTTGTGACAGAAAACTGGAAGGAAGCTCTTAAATTAGAATCCAGTTCCCTGCTTGAATTTCATCATTACTGAATGACTTTTTCCAGAAGACAATTGAATTCCATCTTGAAACTACTTAGATGTCTTCCATCTAAAGTCTCATTAATGGCATGCAATGATGATAAGGAAATATTTTATTTTTATTATTTTGAGCCTTATTGCATTCTGCTCAGTATATATCGGTTTTGAAGTTTATTAAGGGCTGTTTTTAAGGATTGTTTTTTGGCTTTCTCCCTCCCACTGTAATACTGTACTTTGGTTTAAATATCTGGTCATGTAATGTGTTTATCCTGTATTATATGCCACATTTTCCTTTGGAACTGCAAAGGAGTGCACAGAGGGGTGAACATAGATTTGCAGAACCGCAGAGGAAGTCTCACACAAAACATTAATACTTCTTTTGTATTTTTTTCCCTGCACTGAACCTCAGTCTGCCATGCAGGTAAAACAGACAAGTAGCCTCTGCTGGAAGTACCTCTCTCAAAAACGTTTCTCTGAGGAACGCTCTTACTTTTTATGTCCACGTCCCCCTGGTGACTCAGAAATACCTGTGCTCACATAACACCATTTCTCTGCCTCATTCAGCTGATGAATTCCTTATTACTGCAGAAATTCTTAAGCACAAGGTCTTTCATTTGATACACCATGAAGTTTAACTCCACTTCCATCACTGCAATCTCCAACATCATGCTCTTCCTGGCCTGCCTGTCTGCTGGGAAAGTCACGATAGCAGAGAGTTTTATCATAACATACTTTTTTTCGAGATATGATAATGAAAAAATATTAGTAAATTGATCTTACAAGCAATTTTTGAGGATCTTCACTGTTACCTTTCCCTGGTGACTTACCCTCTGGAGAACACCATTTTCATTTGGTCCTCGTGCACTTCCCTACCCACCTTAAAGTAGTTACACTAATACATTACCCACATTACAATTAACTCTCTTGTTCTTCGGTCTCATTATGATTTTCTTAATGTAAAATGCCTACTGTATCTGATTTAAAAAATAATTTTAGCTTTTAAAGAAAATTAACAGTATTTTGACAGAACTTTGACAAAACAATATTGCATTTATTTATTTTTTATTTATCCCTGTGCCTTTTGTAATTTTTTTTCTATCAAAATTTGTTTCAAAGCTGTGCAATCAAATTCATTCTTCAAATTTAAACACCTGAGTTGGGCTTCCAAATTTTAATTAATTAGTTCTCCTAAAAATGGGTAAATTCCCCACATGCAGAGGAAAAAAGCAGACATTTTAGAAATTCCTCAGATGACAAGCTTGTCTGCATTACTAGGGTATTAATTAAAACACAGGCTAAAAATATTCAAATACTATTTTAAAATTGTAAGAAAATATTTTATGTAATTTTATATCTTAGACTTGTTTTCCTTCTTTTCATCATTCTTAAATCTGCATTGGCTTTTTTTCCCGACACCTTTTCCCCATGTAAGAGTGAAATTCATCTCAACTAATTTTGCTTACTGGATTAATTAGTTAGTTATCCAGTATATAGTTCCAAAGGCAGTGGTTCCAAATTCCCTCACAGTTAAAAGAGAGCCCAGATCTTCTCAAGGTAGCCACCCTAAAGCATTGTTCAAAATAGGTGAGATGAATTAAATTTGGCTGTAACATATTTCTTTCCAGTGACTACACAAGAAACTAGACAATTATAATGAAATGAGATGCTTAAACAGTTAACATTTCAAATGTTTCAAATTAGGCAAGATTATTCCCAACCTAAAAGACTGATTTTCTTTTTTATATTACCTAGTTTTTCATCAGATTAACTTTTAAAATTTTATTTTTACTATCTTGGCTGTCTGTTAAGTTCCTTTGTATTAGGTGTCTTTTCTACCTATCATATAATTCTTCTATTTATTGCTATTCAAGTAGTTGTTATTCACCCATGTTCATCATAAAAATAAAATAGAACAATTTCTAATATTAATGCATGTATTAAAGTATCTGTGTTCCTACTAGCTTTTCCCTTTTTCTCTGCTTTGACTAATTTTCATTTTTGTTCATCCATGTTTTAATTGTTTGTGTGCAAATAGACTTGAGTGGTTTAGTACATTTCTGCTGCAGTCCAGCATTCTATAGTTTCTGTCAAAATTACAAAAAATCCATAAAAATTATTGTAAATACTTAAAAATCATTATCCTGGCTCAAAAAATCAACCAGCTTCTATTTAAATTGAAAGGATTAAGCAAAAAAAAAAAAAGATCTATTTGCCTTGTGCTTTTTAAGTCTTAGAGAATTACAATCCAATGATTTTTCTCCCCAGCCATACGGAAAATGTGAAATATTCATAAATGCCAAAAAGAAAAAGAGGGAGAGATAAAGCAGTGGAGGTGCTGCAGAGCAGCATGAGCACCAAAGCTAAAGAATTAAATTTCTTGTTTCGTGTTAAAATACTGAGTGATGGTAACAATGTTTGAGAATATTGTTACTTAGTTTTCCCTATCTCTTTCTGTGGATGATAATTCTGTCAAATAATCCTCTATATATTTCTGTGAGTTCTTAAATTCTCCACTCATCTCATTTTGATTGGTTTAAGGCATACTACATTTCAGAGCACCTTGGTCCAGCCGCTAGATATTTCCCCACACATAAACCTGTTTTCAGTTTTATTCCAAAGTAAATCTATTCTGTCAAGCTCCAGGTCCACTTGTCTGCCAGAGAGTTTGACACATTGACATCCCCTCTGAAAAATCCCATTGAAGTTTAGGGCTTCATGCAGTTTTCATACACGCCTCAATCTCTTAAACCTTTTCAGAATGCTGGAAGCATGAGTGTACCCAGGCTGGGTAATGAAGCAAGCCTTACTAAATTCCCTTTAAGTGTCTGTCTTAATCCAGGTGATTGCAAAGAAAAGAACAGCAAATAATTGTTTGAAAAATGAGATATGACCGTGGATTCTCTAGGAGTGCAAGAAAAAGATAACCTGACAGGTGGGTTGAGAGGCACACATTTGTTCAGACAGGCACACAGGGGTGGGTGAGCCTGGCATTCTCCCTGTGCCTTCAAAGAGATCTCTCATTAGGCATGTTAGTTGCATTATTATCTATTTCTGCTACATAGCACCTGGAGCCTCAGCAAGAGAATACTGGTGGCCTCACCACATGTCCAGCCTCAGTGGTCAGAAGAGCACAAATAATTACATTATTTGTGGGCAGGCACCCTAAGATGGAACGACTGACTCTGCAATTTGTCCATGTGCTCAGGGGGGAGTCCTGCTAAGGCAGCTGTATGGCTTCTGATAGCCAGGCCAGTCTGGGCGTTCTGTCACAACGTTTGCAGTTGTGCTGTATTCTTGTTGTGTTGTAGCTCTGTTGGATTCTCAAAGACTCTCCAATAAGTGGGAGAATTTCCATGGCCTTTCTTTAAATTCTGAGCTGAGTATCAGAGATATGTGGTGTACACACCAAATGTGCCTAGAATAGATATCTCAAATTTTCAGCTAATGAAGAGACTTAACTGTCTTTCCTACTGGCATTTTCACTTATATTTGTGTCTCCTTTTAGCCTGCTTTTTGGAGACTTATGGAGAAAAGGAATGCTTCCCAAAGAAAGACAAATGAGATAAGCTATCAAATTAGTTCATTTCAACTGCTTTGTTCAAGTGACAGCTCAAAAGGACAGCAGGCTAAATGACTCAGAATCGTGAGACGAATTTGAGTACAATTTATTATCTTGACACCCATTATATAATCTCTGTTTTGTGCAGTACATCAGAAACTGTCTCATTAAATAAATTTCCAAGGATTTTATTATTTTCTTTACTTAAATCTATTTTTAAGCAATTCTTTTTCAACACGTAAAGATTAGTTTTTTGATGGATGTCTGGGGACAATTCACAGGATTTTTATATACCTCTACATCACATGCTGCATACAGAGCAGAGGCACATGTTTTAGAATTGCTGTCTTAATGGTTTTTGTCAACTTTTGGTCCCTACTCTTTTTTAGATTTGAACTCTGCTGGCAAGTCCATATGCATTGTACTCTCTCATGTCTTTTTCTTTTGCCTCAATTTATCTCAGTATTGGTGACTGGGAAATTTTGGTGTAATTTTTAGATCAGATTGGGCATCAACTTTATCCACAATTAAACAAGAAGATGAGTTTAATAAGAGCACAGATGGAGACTGCAGTCTGACCTAAGATGGTGCAGAACAAGCCACTGCAAATCTTGATGAGGCATAGAGATCAAAAACTTAAATATCCTAGTGGTCTACACCACCTATTCTATAAATGTTGTATAAATGCTTCCTTTTCAGTCAAATTTATTACAATATTGTTAAAAAGTTCATGGGCAAAAGGACAGATCCTTTAGTGTGACACCCAGTAGAAGACAGATCTGCTCTGAATTCACTTCACAGCTTCCCAGCAGACCATTATACTGGTGATGGAGACTGCATCAGGCACACTGGTGAGCTGCCTGGCTGGTGGCTACCCTCCCTCTGGAGAGCAGAGCTTTATTTTTAACCTGAATTTATCTAATTCCAGGTTTCCAATCACTAGGGTTTGTAGTGCTCCATTTGCTAGATTCAAGAGCTCTTGTCACAAGCCAAGTTGAAGTTGAAATGGAAATGGCAACCTCTCCCTTTAAATCTTTCTGAAAGCCACTCAGTACAAGTGTTGCTCCTCCAGCTCTGACCCCTCTGGGATGGATCCTATGCCTTTCTCCTCATCCCAGGCACTTTTTCTTCCTCCTGTCCCTTACTGTGATCCCCCAGTAGGTGTGGTGTGGGTGCTGGTCCTCTGCTCCCACAGAGCTGGTGAACAAGACACCCAAGGCAAAGAACTTGTATTTAGGTCAAAAGCTTTCAACACAAAGAGTAAACACTTCTGTTCTGTTAATCCTCAGTTTCAGAGCTATTTACTATCCCCTAATGCAGTCTGGTCCCTCACTGCCATCCTCAGGGCTTTGAAAGGAAATTTTCATCAGCCCATACAAATTAGCCAAGGCAAACATGGAACTGTGGTTCCTTCCAGGTATTTTAAATTTTTGCTACCTTTTTGCATTTCATCTAAGTCAGTTTATTTCATGCAGAAAACTTCTTTAAGTCTGGAGAGAGAGTCACTCTGTTCCATTTGGCAATCATTATCAGGATACTAAGGGACAAGACAATGCATTTATGAATGTTTCATAGTGAAAGTCTGGCATCTCTTATTCTGTTGTCGTTGGCTTTACTGGTCCAGGAGGGCAATTTCGGCATGCTGTTGTCTTTTTATAGCGTGGTCCTAATTCAGGAAAGTATTGAGCTGTTTTTTAGCATTCTATTCAACAGTTTGGATGCAAAAACATGACTAAACTGAGTCCTGTATTGGGACCTTTTTGGCATTAAGTTAAATGGAAAATCTGCACTATGCAAATGTAATTTGCATCAAAAATAAGAAAGTATATTTTCCTTTTGCACTTTTCTTCTACAAAGTGTTTTCAATATACTAATTAATTAATCCCACAGTGATTTTGGCATTCAAACTTCGATTAAAACTTTCTGTAAATGTTAATGTGCCACTGAACTTTGAAAATGTAGACACTGTAGACTGGATTGAAAATTCATTCTGTCAAAAATGCTCTTCTGAAGCATAAAAGGTAAAGAATGACAAATTATTCTTAATAATATTGTTCAAAGATGCTTAAAGGTCAGCATTTTAAAAGTGTGAATTTTAAAGCTTTCCCCTCCTGAAGAGAAAACTCTTACCCCCTTGAAGTGTTGTTACCAAGCCCTTGTTTGGACTTTCTGTGACCCAGCCCTTCCATTTCATCTCACCCGCCTCTAAACACGAGTGTTTGTTCTGTTGACTCAGTACTAGTGAAATCCTCCTGTGGCAACCAAACACAAAGCAAAATAAGAACTTCTTCATTTGCAGAACAACTTTTGTGTAATGAAAATGATGATATGCTCAGAGAAAACACCTAGAAGTTGTACCAAAGCAACCAGCCAAAAATGAAACCAATGTAAAACAATGACTCTTCTCCAAGTAAGCTGAGCATCCTGGGAAGCAAGAAGGGCTTCAGAAATTCCTCAAGGGCTTTGTTTATGGAAGTATCTTGGGCCTATGTCAGTCCCTGCAAAGATTTCTGAGCTTTAAGTAGTATTAAAAAATTACAATTAAAGTACATGATAATAAGCAGTCAGTGAGCTTGCTCTGACATCCTCTGACATCTTGATTTCATCCTGTAATATTCCCAGTGGAGTTATAAACAGAGTGATACTATAAATGGTGTAAAACTAGAGCTAGAACCTGAAACAAGACCTTGTTGAATGTATGCCAAGGTGGCTTCTTGTTCTATGAGATTACCTTCCCTCGTACACAGACAAAATGAACATAGGTAAAAAAAGCCAAAAAAGATCTCTGAGTTTTATGGCTCCTCACACAGAATTTTGTAATGAGGACCCTGTCTGAGAAATACTTTCCAGATGTTATCTTCCCTCACTGTCAAGCTTTTCCAGCTGGCTATGTAAGAGCATGCACTTTTCTGTCGGGCTCACACAAACCTGAAAGAGTTCCATTTAAATATTCACATTTTGTTCAGCATGCTTAATGACCGTTGCAATTATTTACAACTCACACACTAAACTTCATACGCTCTTTTGTTGTCTTCATTGGCTCTAATGAAGACAGAAACAGGCAGTAAGGTTAAAAGGGTCAGATCTGCAAAGGGATTTGGAGACTAAATTTATCTTTCCCATACAGTACAGGGGCATCTGCTCCATGTTCAGGCATATTCTTGCAAATTCAAAGATGAATTGATGCTTCTGTTTTGAGAAGTGGAGTAGGAGCAGCAATTGCTTAGGATTGTTCTGTCCTGGTGGGCCCACAGTCCTGCAATGTATCAGGAGGAGTCTGAGCACAACCGAGACACGTGAATTCTTAAAAATGACTCAATTTGTTCCAGAAACAAAATTGCCCCCACGTGCCCAGACAAGGGAGGAAGAGCCCATTTGCCCTGACTAACACCAGTCTCAGTCTGATCCTCAGACCATATCCTCAGCTGATAAATTTGCCCTACAGAAAGCTCTGAGTGTTTTTCAGCTGATGAGAAGTGAACTGACAGCTGGTGTATGGTCTCTGTACCTTAGGGGTGGCTTTCCCAGAAGAAAAGCTAGGCAACTTCCAGTATTAAGGTAATCTAAAAGAAAGAGGAAAAAAGAAAAAAATTCCTTCCCTGCCACAAGTTAAAAAGCATAACCAGGGCACCAGGGTGCGTTTCTTATGCAGGTGAGAAATAATCTCCTTCTGCTGTTGACATCACTTAATGAAGAAAATTTTGCAGCTGGTGAACAACAGAAGATATTTTCTTAGGGATAAAAAATGGATCTTCTCTAACTAATCTGACAGAAATCCTGCTGTGGCAAATTCCTGGAGACACTGGGACAAGGCAGCACAACTCACTCTAGAAGAAAGGCTGACAGACCAACCCATGAGTTAGATCAGAAAGCAGAGCAAATGATGCAGTGCTCTCCCTTTCAGAGCTATATGAATTATTTGCTGTGATTATTTTTGTTGACTTTAGATGTTTTATGTCCTTGCTGAATAGTTCAGAGAAGATAGGGTCTTCTAATTTTTGTCAGGTTTCTTTATTTCTATGCAATGCATGTACTAGATGGGTGTGAGTTGTAAAACCCTGCTACAATCTGGTTGCAGGACAGAAAAAATCCTAAACAAAGCCAACAGCAAAAACAACAACAACAACAACAAAAACAAAAACAAACAAAAAAAACCCCCAAAAAACCAAACAAAAAACCTGCAAACAGACAAACAAAAACACCACCCAAAACAAACAAAATACCCCAAACCAAAAAGCTCCACCCCAAACAAAACCAACACAAATTGATATTTTTAGCATCTTTGGAGAACTGGCAGTTTCTAATAATAAGTGGTGAATACTGGATTTGATTCCTAGGAAAGAAGTGTCATTATACAGATGGCTTTATTACAGTAATTTTTGTTGGGGGAAAGAGGCAAGGTCACAACTGTCCCATCCAGAAGTAAGGAAAAGGACTTAGCTAAGGTGCACAGGGCAGGAGAAAGACTGCTAAGGTACATGCAGTCCTTCGCCTATAACACACACTACTCCTCCAAAAGGGCACCAAAAATATGGCCTGGAAGAGATGGAGTGTGCTTGGAATGACCACTGCAGCTGCCAAAGGCATCCTAAGGGGAATGCAAAACTGCCACAACATGGCTGCCTCCACAGCTTTTTCCTTGGCACCAGCCTTAGACCAGGGCTGCTTTTACCACCTAGGGTTAGGGTAACGCCTAGGGTTAGCATCTCAAAACCCACAGAGCCCAGAGCTCCAGGCACACTGCAGCTGCCAAAGGCATCCCAAGGGGAACGCATAACTGTCACAACATGGCTGCCTCCACAGCTTTTTCCTTGGGACCACCCTGAGGCCAAGGATGCTTTTACTGACCAGAATTAGGGTCACACCTAGAGTTAGCATCTCAAAAAACACAGAGCCCAGAGCTCCAGGCATACCACAGCTGCCAAATGCATCCCAAGGAGAACGCAAAACTGCCACAATATGCTTGCCTCCACGGCTTTTTCCTTGGGACTGCCCTGAGGCCAAGGTTGCATTATCTGCCTAGCGTTAGGGTTACACCTAGGGTTAGCATCTCAAAAACTGCAGAGCCCAGAGCTCCATTCACACCACACCTGCCAAAGGCATCCCACGGGGAACACAAAACTGCCAACTGACAATATGGTGCCTCCACGGGTTTTCCCTTGGGACCACTATGTGGGCTATGTTGCATTATTTGCCTAGGGTTAGGGTTAGGGTTACACCTAGGGCTAGCATCTCAAAATCCCACAGAGCCCAGAGCTGCAGGCACAATACAGCTGCCAAATGCATCCCAAGGGGAATGCAAAACTGCCATAACATGACTGCCTCCATGGCATTTTCCTTGGCACCAGCCTTAGACCTAGGCTGCTTTTACATCCTAGGGTTAGGGTTACACCTAGGGTTAGCATCTCAAAAACCAGAGAGCCCAGAGCTCCAGGGCTCTGTCAAGACTGGTGCCAAGACCATGCGGTCCCACGTGGTTTCTGCCTGAGAGGGAAGGGCTGGAGGAGAAGGTCATAGATCCTGCAGGTCCACATCCAGCTCCATAGCCAGCATTGTCAATAAGGAGTGTTTGGTTGACAGAGCCCTTAAAACCCCAAGACCCTGTTTGAGGCTATAGGGTAAGTGTGGAGAGACAGGACACACCTGACTCTGTGGCCTTCTCTAACAAAATGATTGTGTTTCTGGATGAAAGGAGAGCAGTGTCTCCCACAATATCTTTGCATGCATGTGAAGACATGATGGTCTGGAAGGTGGACAATCAGATGCTTTTGATAGGTGGAGTGTAGTGTTTAATGGGCTGTACTCCTTCTGGAGGCCAAGAACAAGGGGAATAACATGTCTGTCAATTATCTAAAGGAGGAGACAGAATTCCCCCCTCAGCAAGACTGCAGATAACACCAAACCAGGGATGCAACTGGGATCCAGGATCATGTGGCAGGGAAGGCTTTCCCTGTGCACACTCTGCTCTGCTTGCCCATTGTTGCCCATTGTTGATGTTGCTAGAAGACTCCTCTTGCTTCTTTAGCCTGGAGGTTTCAGGAACAAAGGGACATCATGATAATATAAGTTTTAAAACCTTTATTTGTGTTAGCTAACTTTCCTGCTGTTTCTTCTTCTCTTCCTCCTCCTGGTAGCTTTGGGTGTTGCTCATGGGGAAGATGAAGGTACAACAACTCTGCCCACATTTGGAAACCAAAGAGACAGATGATGAATTTGTCATCTACAAAAAACTTTTACTTCTGTTCTTGGTGCAGTGAAAAAAGTGCCTCCTCTTGAAACCAGCAGGTGTGCTTTCTAAGATTTCCCATACAGCCCTTCAAATCTCTAGGACTCACTTGGGCTTCTTTTGCCCTGAGGTCTTTTTTGTTCTTTGAAGTTGGGGGTTAGAGAAAAGGAAGTTGATTTTGAGGTTTGCCTCTCACCTGCTCCCTCTTCTCTTGTTTTTCTTGCTTTCTTTCCTTCTCATTGTGTGTTTTGATGACTTATGCTTTCAGAGAAGCAAGGTGCTTCTGAGAATCTGTTGCTATTCAGATGCCTGGAGGAAAGAAAACTTTTGTAGGAAGTTGCTGAAGTTACTACTAAAATCATGTTAATTTTATGTTCTTCTGCTTTCCACCATGTTATCATCTCTGATACACATAAGGGCATTATCCTGATCAAGAAGTCATGTCTATTTCTTGGCCTACATTTCAGTGGAATATTCACTGAATACGTTTTTCCTTCTTGGAGATTCAGGGACTCAAGAGATGTGGGAAGAGCAATTACCAGTGAAAACTGATGCCAAAAAGTTGTTGAAAACATCAGTCCTCTCCATAACATGTCTTATTCATCTTCTCCATGTCTTATTCATCACTAGGGGTGTTTCAAAGTCAGCAGAGCCATGCAGAAGTCCTTGGAGGTCTGCCACATGATGATACCAGAAGATACAGCACAGAGCAGTCTCATTTTCTGTCACACACATGTCCTGATGCAGAGAGGAATGCAATGCAGAGTTGGAGGCAGTGCAGTGATTGCTTTTGAAATTAGGATCTGTAGGAACTTACTCTCATATTTTCCTAAGTCATGATCAAAATGCTTGCATTGTTCAATACATGAAGGAAGGAAATTTCCTTGTGTTATTGTTTGGGAAAAATATGCTTAAATCTCATTATATTCAGCTTTTTCAGTGCTGAATCCCATATTATTACGTGGCTCCCAGAGAGGATGCTCCTGGGAAAATTTGAAATTTTGAGTTACAAATCCAAATGGCAACAACTGTGGACAGTATAGTCACATCTTCTCAAGCCAGCCCTCCTCAGCCTTGCAGGGGCCTGCAAGCCTCTACAAGGAGGTTTAAAGCTGCACATCTGGCACTGTGCAGGTGGCAGAGCAGGTTGCACTGTGCTGCTCCCAGGGGAAGCCAAGGGGCCTATGTGAGCCCAAGGCAGTGACCCCCACCATGGCCATGTTGGACAAGCATTGCAGCCTACTCTGGCAGGTCAGAATTTTCTCTCAAGCTGTGCCAGCAGATTAGAGCAGACATTATCCAAATTTACCTCAGGAGGCCATATTTACAACCCAGCAGTCTGTGCTGAGCTCTTTGCAAATGGGGAATCTGGCTTTGATTACTGCTTTGATGTAACTACTTGTTAAAACTGGAAGCTTAACATTTAGACTTCCAAAAAATAATTCAGGGCTGTAGTTCCATACATTCTTCATCAATCTTGCAATATTTGTTGATTTTAAGGCTGCACAGATGTAGGAACATGATTAACCCATGTGCTTTTGGCTTGATCTGTAACCACATCCAGGTGGGTGAAGGTGCCCTTTGTCCATCAGTGCCAAGACACTGTCTGTGTGCTTGTACTTCACCCTCTTACATTCTGGCATGGAGCAGAACAAGCCAGAGCCTTTGATGTTTTCACTGATTATGACAGTTGTCCTTGTCATGGTCACCAGAAAGTAGGGAAATATTCATTCCCATGCAATTAAAAGTAGTACATTTTAACACACTCAGGAGGAGGGAACTGGGCACGAAAAACAATTAATTCAATTGCCTGACTGAACTTCTGAAACTATGTAGAGTCTGATTTGATAGTGCTGGATTTTTTCCCCATCATTTGATTTTTGTGGCCATGCATTACCTCACTGGCATGCTCAGTGGAGTAAAAGAATAACAGTTCCAGCCATTAACTCTGACAGTGTTATGTGACATGCTGCTATTAGGCTTCTAAAGGAGTGAGAAGGGATTTTTTAATATAGGGATTGACTCTCAGTGCTACAAGTCTTCACAGGCTGCCCCGAAGCATTATTTGTAAGCAGCTATCTTTTCTGCATAAGAAAGTTCTTACAGTACAGCCTAGAGGGTTTTTTGTTCTTGGAAGCAAACATACAGATGCTCCTTGCAAAATATAGCCATAGGACTTCTGATCTTGAGTTTATTCTAAATAAGAAATCCTTTCCCATAATGGAAAATCCCGATCAAATTTAATTCTGAGAGAGGAAAATCAACAGTGATTAAAACTTCAGTGTCTAGACCAAAGCAATATACGTTTTCATGATAAATCCAAATGGTGGAATTAAGCAGCTATATCTGTCTAATCTTCTTTGATCTTCAAATTGGTTCTCCAGCTCCTTTTCTAGTACAGTACACAAATACATTAGTGGACTCTAATCTGGCAGTTAAGAACATAACAATGTAAAATGGCTTGAATTTGAAGTAAATCAAATTCAGACTGGAATACAGTGAACAGTTTTAATAGTGAATGTTGTACCTTTTGATCAGATTATTATTCATAAACTATATAAGATTATTAAATTATAGAGGCACAATGATCCAATTTAATTTTTAAAATGCAAATTCCCTGATAGCCTTTTGTTACTGGACCATATCACATTCCTAAAAAATATTTTAAATGCATTAAATCAGTGGCCACCTGAGAAAATAGTAGATCCGTCACTACCAGGCAGCAATGAAGTTATTGCTCATGCCCTACACAATACATCTGTGCAAGCACGTCTCTGTTACTGAGTTGCCCCTAAAACAAACTTGTCACTGCTGGAAAAGTTCCAGCCCAATTGCATTAAGGGCATTGTCCAAATGTCTCTTAAACACTGCGAGGCTTGGGCACTGACCACCTTTCCAGGAAGCCTGCTCCAGTGTCTGACCACTGGTAAAGAAATATTCCATCTAGGTAAACAAATATTTCTTAATTTCCTGCCTGAACCTCCTGTACTACAGAGCTGAACCATTCCAACACAGCCTGACACTGGATACCAGGGAGAAGAGCTCAGCACCTTCCTCTTTACTTCCTCTCCTCAGGAAGATGTGGAGTGAGATGAAGTTGCCACTCAGCCTCCCTTTCTCCAAACTGGAAAATCCCCAAAGTCAGCTCAGGTGTATTAACTTCAAAAAATGGTGAAGCTTCAGAAGTTTGGAACTTTTTTAACTGGCAGTGTTTACCAACAAGTAGGCCTTGGGTCTGTACATGCAAGTAAGTCCTGATCCCATTAGGGTCCATCCAAGGCAGAAGGCATGTTAGTAACCCTCGTGTTATGGTCACAGAGGTAATAACGATGGAGGCAGAACTGTCCATCATGGTGGCAACTTCAAAAGCTTTGCCAGAATGAACAGTTACAAAGAATTGCAAAACTGTGTCTTCTAGGGAGCCTCACCATTCAACAAATACATTCCCCTTGTCAAGTCCATCATCAGCTCCCTGTGTGCTTAGTCATGTTGAAGAATGACACCACTCCTAAGAGAAGTCTGCTTTCTGTGTTCTTTATTCACCGCTCTTTATTTATTTCTGCAAATAAAGTGGCCACTCCTGGGTTATAAACTGATTGCAAGCTGGCCAGTTTGTAAACTATTCAGCTGGTGCCACTGCAGAATCTTCATTCCAGACTGTAGGACTGCTAAATCTTTCTCTTGATCCTGATGAGGAGCATATGACTCACTGAACTGACTCCAGATTATCTGTATTCAGTCCTACACCATGGGGATTATTTCAAAGACTACAAACGGAAGACAAATGATAGCTTGGAACTTCCTTAGTAGTTAATGAGTTGCATCCCTGTGATGAACACATATGCTTAACACCAGCAACTGTGAAGACAGAAACATTTTCATGTGTTAAACAGAATGAAACAGGACCACGCATCAATCAGCTCTCTGTGACAAGAGAGATGAACAGAGTTCTGAAGATGAGTTGCAGATTGGGGAAGCATATGAGCATGTGCAACCAGGCTGAGCCAGCTAGTTAGTACCAAAGCGCATTACAGGATTATTTTTGACATACATTCCTAAAAGTCTAACACTTGAGCTAGCTTCACACCAAAGAAGACCAGATGCAAGCCACATTTTGCAATGGTATTTAAATATTTGCAATCACCACAAGCAGAAAGTTACTGACAGTCATTTTGTTGGACTCCTTAGAACAGAATCTGTTTTCTGAAACATTCAACCATCCTTCTCCTGTCAGAATTGAAAGTAGACCATGCTGGCAGACTAAGGTATGTCTTCACTGTTTTGATGATCTACGAGTAAAAAGGCAGTGGCTAATCAAGGTGCAGAAGATTAATGTTAATGAAAGCACAGAGTGCCCTAAGGTGTTGTTGACTTTCCATTTTTTTGCAGCTATTTGTTGGGTATTGCCAAAACTGCTTGTTTTGAATAAACAGCTCTGCAGAACTTTTTCTTTTGTAAAATTCTGCTTTTGTTTCTCTGAAGCATCAGTGAGAAAAATCAGGTCTGTGGATTCTGCACAGCTCAGACATCTCTTAGATTTGCTAAATAACACATTATAACTTGTTTGTAGTTGTTATTTCTTCACTAAAACCTAGATGGACTGGTTATTCAAATTTTTCCACTTCTGTCATATCTGCTGGAGTATGACTTGCTCCAGTAGAATATTCCAATGTTCAAAACCTACCAACAGAGGGGTACCAGAAAATAATTTGACTCATAGCATTTTCTTGATAGGGCAGTAACCACAGGGCAGCAAGGATCTTTGAAAGTTTCCAGGTATCTGAAAGTTTGTAAATTCTGTTAGCCCAAACACTTCAACTGTGTTACCCAAAGGTGAGCATTGTCAGGGCTCTGACTGCACAGAGAGGCTCTGCAAGTCCTTCCCCTCTCCCATGGATTTGGCTGCCTGTGTTCCAAGCCTGCCCTGATACAGCATGGCTGGGTAACCTTGGCTCAGACATGCAGCACAAGAGCTGGAAGACTTTGGGGCCTCACTTCTTCACTGAGGAGCTGTGTCAATGAGCTCAGCCCTTGCCTGAGCTTCATTGCAGAGTTTCCTGCACCCAGCGCTGTCCCACACTTCCCCCTGCCCCAGCCTGGTGACCTGAATTCCTGGTTTGGCTGTGGTCCTGCCTTGCCACTGCAGACCTGTCTGGCAATCACTGGCTGTGGTTGTGGACACAGCACCTGCTCCGTCCTTGCTGTCTGAGTGCCATGGGGCACGGCACCTTGGCGGAACAGGGATAGCCGTGCCACTGTGGCTGTCACCCTTGGCTCCCAAACCGCCTTCTTCCATGAAGCAGCCTGCAGCTGCTGCTCTCTGACAAGCAGATGGTCCAAACAAATTCAAGGTCTGTAGAGGATTTTTAACTTCAAGTACATAAAGCATTCAGAAATTAGTATGTTTATTGTTCCTGCATTTTCTTTCTAAAACTGAAAAATGAGCATTACTCCATGGGCTGCGAGTAGCATATTTGCCTTTCAAGTCTGTTTATCAGTTTGATGCAAAGCTTTGCATCAAATCCATTTTTATCTGAATTAGGTGTAATAAGCAGACACACATTTTCTTCATGACTGTTATCCATGCCAAAACTGCTCAAGCTTAAAATCAAGATTGCATTATTGTGCACCTGTGACAATATGGCTAGTAGCTTGTTTCCCAGCTTTTTTACCTGTTGGCTGCACATGAAATCCTTTTCAATCCAACACCTCTCCAGTTGGAATTTAAGCTTGCTATTTTGGGACCTGTCAATTTAAAACATATCCATATCACTCTGTCCAAAGGTTGCTTGGCACCCAAATGACACTATGACACCAAAGGCTGCTCATGTGTGGGAGTATCTTCCTCAGAGAAATGGCAATTCTGAGCAGTTTTGACAAACTGGAACCAAGCATTGAAATCCAGCTGTTGAAGAGCAAAATTCAACATCGGGAGATCGTATTTTTTAGCATTTTCAAAACTTACTGTGAGTAACGTTAGACATTTTGTGATACTTTTCTGAACTGGAGCTGGTACAAAGGTCTGCTGACACTTTGTGGATGTGTTTAATCCATATTTGGGAAGTCTTAGAACAGGTTCATAGACCTCTTGCTCTCAAAATTATAAACAAGCCCAGTCTTTTTTTTTCTGTTAATACTAGTTTTACATGCCTATAGTAAGAGGGCAACTCTAATGTAAACACCAATTACAAAATTTTTAATGAACGTCTATGTCAAACAGTATGTCTTTATATGAATGTTGAAAACCACCTTGAACTGATGGAGCAAAAAGAATGTACTTTGCTTTTCCAAGACAGCATCACAACAAAATTTGAAACCAGAAAATTGTTGTTTGAATGAAAGAATATGATGAGCAAGATCACCTTGTGGTGACTTCATGCCTAAACTGCTTGTGGTGTCTAAGCATGCCTGTTAGACACTCACAGGAATCAAAACAAAGTCCATCAGTTTTGAATGTTTTTAATCCATGATCTCAAAGTAGATGTCAGATGTCCAGCAGGGAAAACATGCAGATGAGGAATGGTGAAGCCTGATGTGAGCAATGATGTGAGCAATAATGAAATCATACATACCACGAAAAATGTGACGTGAACAATGGCTATTAAGAAGGCACCTGAGAAGGTGGAGGGGGTTTTCACCCTTTGGTGTCCCTAGCTAAAGATTTCTATTGCCTTCAGGTGAAGATATCAATGTTTTTTGGGCAAATATGCTATAGCCAAGCAAATTATGTTTTACTCAAATATACAGTTATATGATGCAAACAAGTACATTTTTTTCTGAAATTTTGATACAAACCAGAGAAAATCAGACACTCAAATAGATTATAATTGGAAAATGGATGGCTATCTGTCCAACTCCTTTGTAAAAAGCTCTTTCTAAATCTGTCTGACTGGTGTTGTCATACTTGATTTTTTTCTGTAAGGAAAACAGATTGCTTGCTTCTTTATGGTAAATTACTGTACCAATGTACTCAGAACATCCTTTAATGGTGGTATAACCTAGTTAGATGCACTGTGTTATCAAAATTTTCATTTCTGCATAAATTTATTGGGAGACTGGGCAGCTGTAATTTTAGAGTACTTGCCCATCTTATGTCTACTTATTATATTACAGATGCTGCTTCTTTAATTTTCTTATGTGCTTCTCTGGAGTTCATAGTGTTCCAATGAATTTGTAGTTGATATTTGTAAGAGTGCAGTTTGTATTACCTGAGCAGAATGCTTGTGCATCCCATTTTTCATTTTTCAATGAAAAATGCACATCCAAGCACTGTTTTCCAGAGAACTCAGCAGTGACTGTACAGATGTGTAATGGTGCTGTACTAAGAGAGGATTCCTATTCCAACCACTGGAGTTAAAACTGAAATGTACAGAAGAAAATCTGAAGCATATCATGCTGAAATTTGGCTCTAGATGATTACAATGGTTTCTCCTTAAAACTAAGGGCAAATTTGTGAAAGTTCCTGTTAAATATTATTTTTAAATGATCACTGACTGTATTTCATGTCTGATTTAGTTTAGTTATACATACAACTCTCAGACAACAAATTGGAAGCCAGAAAGCACTATAAAAATAAAAATAATTCAGAACTGGTAAAGCAAAGCATCACTGAAGAAATGTTTTATTTGTCACCTTCAAAACCAGCAGGTTTCTTTTCAAAGTAAGACCAAAGCTTGTTTCAAGTCTGAATTGTGTCACAATTGACTACACATTTCAGCCTCACTGAGGCAGCCCTTTCCAACAGAGAACTGTTTAACCAGAAAACCCTTGAGGGTCTCTGACATTGGGAGAGTGAATCAACCTGCCCAGAGATGCTGACGTGCTTGGGCAGGACAGCAGGGTGTTTGTGGCTGGGATTTATCAGGACCCCACACCTCACTGTGGCGTGTTTGAAGAAGCTCTGCTCAGCTTCTGTGTCAGCTGTGCCTTTAATGCAACACTCTCCTTTATTTTTGTGGTCTGCTTCTCCTAACTCGATGTTCCCACAGTCCCTTAACACATAATTGTGTTCAGGGAACTGAGGCAACCTCCTCTTTCTGAGGCCATTTTCCATGATAAACAAAATAGCAATGTAAAAGCTGCTAATAAATAGCACATCCCTCAGGAGAGAAGGGTATTACCTCAGTATTATCCCATTTTCTGCTCATTCAAAGACTCTCAAGGTCAGAGAGACCGAGGCCTCCCTCGAGGCAATGCTAATGCCAGACTGGCTGTGCATGCCAAGCTGCCAGCCCAAAGGTTATGTGGTACAGGCTTTGACTGTCAATAGTACTATACTGCTGCTTTTCTTTCCTGTTTACCATTCCCCTGCACTGCACCAATTTTATGTCAGGCTTTTAAAAAGTCTCTTCTTATCACCTGAAATTTTCGAAACAGTAGGTGAAGAGGCAGGCTGTATATAAATACTTACATACATTATGCACAAAAAAAGATAGGTTGAAGGAACTATCTCAGGAGGATAAAGCACTTGAATTCAAGAATTAAGAAGAGTAGGACTATCTGTATAGTTTTAATTTATTCTCCTGCCCTCCTTATACAAAATTAAAGTGCTGAACTGAGTTATCATATCTCAAAAGACTTGTAATTCATTCTCTTTCTTTTTTAATCTCAGACTGAACCACATTTCTGATAACCTAATGCAAACAAATACTCTGTGCTGCAGTGTTCCTTCCAAGAATGGATGTGATCACACAGAAACTGATAAGCAAGCAAAAATATTACAAAGAAATCAAACCTCCATGCTTTATATGATGCACTAAAAAAAAAAAAATCTCTAATTAAAACATGGTCCTAAACCTGTCATCCAGGCTGCTATGCAACACACTGTCAAAAGCAAATTCAGGTTGGTAATTCCATTCCAATTTAATTTTTAAATTTTTAATCTATTATATTTAAGAGGACCAGTGAATGTATTTGCATTAGGAAAGGGGTTTAAAAGCTGTCTGTGCTCATAAGGGGGGAGAGAACACTTGGGACTCAGACTTCCTTTCTTATCTGTCTACCCTGCATGTAAGGACAGCATCAGGTTGCTCAGGGCAGAGAAAGAAGGTGTGCTACATTCCCTGGCTGCCTGCTGGGAATGAGCAGGGGAGCTGGGAGAGAAATGAAGTGAGAATTCCTGTACCTCATGACTGGCACATGAATTCTGCTGTTACTGAAATCAAAAAGTGCAACATTTTGCAGTGTTGCCATTATGCTCCCTTATGGGCTGTGCCACAGCAGACAGGCCTGAGGGTGAAGATCTCTTCTAGGGTGGAAAGAAGATGACAATTGAGACCAAACATGGGGATTTTTTAACACCTACTGTACACAGTAACAGTCTCCACCCCAGCTTAAAAGAAAAATTCGAGTTTCAGAGAAAATATTGATGGGAGAAGGGACTGGATTATCATTCCTCCCTTGTGAGACAAAACTAAAAGGCTTTGCATGAGGCCATAGAACTGAGACACCGCCATTAAACCTGTGTCAGGTACTGGAGAGGTTGTGCTCCTGAGGCTGTAAAGCAGTTTGCATCACTGTATTTCCCAGAGGGAACTGTAAAAAACTGTAGAAAACCTTTCACTGACCCAGCGTCTTCAAATGCATCTTCACAGAGTTCAACTCTGTTGCAATTATATTTTTTATTCTCCCTCTGTTCAAACATTGCATATTCTGGTCACAGGGTCAGATCACTTTAAAAAACATGAGTTTCAGTCAGTGCCCAGTCCATTCAAAGAATTTCAGATACAAAGTTTGCACAGCTGCCTCTGCTCTTATTCTCTGAACAAGTGTTGGAGGCTGCAAATGTCTGTGTTTGTGTCAGAGATGTTTACAACTCTGTACATGGAAAGAACTTTCCCAACAGGGAAGTGATGACTGCTTTCAAGTCTAAGAAATATCTATGTCCAGTCTTTCTAGAAAATCCACAGCAAAATCTGCCCAAGTTCTTCTGTTCTGAAAGGTAAAACTAAGCATTGTGGAAAACTTAAAGAAAATGTTAAGATATGCACTGAACATTAACTTGTGATTAGCACATGATTTCACAAAATAAATTTTAAAATATTTAAACTATGTTTGGTAAATTTCTTCTTTATCCCTTCTGCTGATTTTGCATGAAAATCAGCTATTTCTATAATTATATTTTGTAGTGACATTTCAAATATTGTTTAATTACTGTTCATAGCAGCCTTGAGAGTAAACGGAAGTTAGAATATACAGTAGATTTAAAAATCTTTCAATATAAATAGTCACTATTTGTTCAGATTTTAATCTTGAAAAAACAGCAATTAAGGATAAGGGGATGAGACAGCACATCACATCCCAAAAAGTGGACTGAAAAGCCAATTCTGCAGATAAAGATCTCTGTCACCCTGTTTTTTAAGATTTTCTAAGCCTTCTGATGTTGACATTCTTGTAGTGAACTTTCTCACACACTTTCTGTAAATAACTCATTGTTTTGCATTCCTTTATGGAGGAGGAGAGAGTTGATAGACTGTTGGTTAAACCAGTGTCATTGGAGAGGTGTCACTGTCACCCTCCAATCCACTGTCACCTTTGTAAAACTATAAATGTTGGAGTCAGAAAATAAACTGCCCTTTTCTTCTTCACCTTGAGAGCAGTAGTGTGTGTGTGTTCTTTTGTGTCCTACAGCAACAGATCTCCTCAGGACTCCAGCAGAAAAATATTGCCTTTCCCAAAGGATACATGGTTGGAAAGTTCACCACACGGCTGGGTGACTGTCATTAGTGTGACCTTAGTACAAACCAGAGACATTCCAAAAAGGGGAAACTCCATGCATGGTCCCCACACCTGCAAATGCTTTTAAAACTTTTATCTGCAAACTGTTGCTAGAGGGAATTGTTTGCTTTTATGTAGTTTCTGGAAGGTTTAGTTCCTGCTTTAACCAAATGGATTCCCTTGGAAATGTTAGTTGTGAGAAGAACATATAAGAGAATGTATAGACACCTGAATTAAAGATAATTCACAAACTATCTACATTAACAAACAGAGTTCACACCATCTATGCTATTTACTGTTATGCTAAGATATGAAATTATTTCCCTAGTGTCTTAGGAGAAAAAAAAAGGTTTAGAGTATTTCCTAATAACACTAATGCCAGAATACAAACTCTACCTGAATGTCTTAGGCACAATGTATTTGATAAAGGGCCATACCTTTCAGTAGCATATGGGCAAAACCCAACAAATGCTAATCCTTCATTCAGGCTTAAAGTCTTTGGGATTTGCTGCAGTTGCCACCAATTAGAAATCACATATTCTGCTGTTAAAAAGGAGAATAAAAATTAAAAGGATACAATGGTTTTAGTTTACTCAACTTATTCAACCTCTTTTACTTATTTCATTCTGCAGTGCTCTTCCCAGGAAGTGACTGGGGCCCCTCTCAGCAGCCAAGGGATGAGCTGGTCAGTACTGTGGAGCGGGAGCCTGGACACTAGCCCTGGGTGAAGAACCATAAACACACAAAGGGTTCATCTTTCCTAGTTTTTCCCCTTGGAAACTTTCTGTCAGAAACTGATGAATTAATTAGAAGAAAATCTTCGTTTTCATCCCTTTGCCCTTTTCCATTTTCTGTTCAATGCTGGATCATAAGTGTTTCTGCAGAGAGGTGGTCTTTTTTTCTCTACATGTTTATGGTGTTTATTTTAATATTTACATTAGTTAGTATAAACAGTCTTTTTCATGAAAAGTTGCAAAAGCTTTGTAACCTGGATGCTGCCCTTGGGTCACTTGTTCACTTTAAGATGGCCCCTGAACTCAAAGGATCAGAAAGATTGGATCCTCTGGCATGTCTTTTAAGCATCATCTCACCATCAACAGTCCTTTTTCTCCAGACAGGAAAATTCACATCCAAGTGCAAAACATTTTTGTATTGGGGATTTATTTTGGATAGGTAATTTCTTTTCTTTTCTACAGTTTTGAAATGCTGCAGAGGTAAGGAGCAGTCTGCCCCATTTCAGATCTGGCATGAAGTGCTGCAGGATTTCCATGCTGATTCAAGCGGCACAGCCATTCATTTGTCATACAGCCAGCTGGAGAAGTTGTTTATAACTCAGCAAATTCAGTTGGTTTCCATCCTGTATTATTTTCCAAAATATTTCACACCTGTTTTTAATTTCTTTTAAAATTCTCTTTCTGCAATATCTCATACTTTTTGAAGAGACCTTTGCTTGCAAAGAGGAGAGCAATTATCTCTGAGAAACATGTAAATCTCTGGACTGTCTTCATCCTTCGTTTTTGGCTTCTACTGCTGACTCTCTCAAAATTTTCTTTTTTGGACTGCTTTTTAGAAGTTGTCAATAATGTTCAAGAAATGGAAAACTCATACTGCAAACAGTAACCGTTATATTTTTGATGGTTCAGATTGTAGCTAATAGCTTCCATATAACTACCAAGAAACAATTTTTTCAGAAGCTCTATCTTAGCAGCACATATTAACCTCTGCAATTTCACCTACAAATGCTGAATTGAAGTGGTTTACTAAAAATTCCTCTACTTCTATCAGAGAGAAAATATCACCCCTTATCTACTTTGTACATTCTTATTTGGTTTTATTCTAACAGGTTTAGCTAAATAAGGTTTGAACAGCAAAAAGCAATGAGTTTCAGAGCTCCCTCTGTACATTGCATCTTGAAAATTGAAGTATCACAGATGATTGTTTAAACATGAATAGAAAACAGCTAAGCAAGATTTTTAAGAAATGCTTTTTCCTCAGCAACACTCGGTCATGGGGCTTAATAGTGACTTACAATGGCTCCAGCTTTTTAATCAAGCAGTTTTGCAGGAAAAATTAGTAATTATTAGTCTCGTGTTTCTCTTCTCCTGGAGAGTGCCAGTCTAAGACAAGTCAAGTTACTGTTCTGCTTTCTGCCATTTTTAGATAGACTTCTGAAATAGGTTACAGAAATAAAGAAAGAAAATACTATATATTCTCTGAGGAAGACTCCTCAGTTGCAGACACCTCAGACCAACAGTGCAGGAGGCATTCCTGCCTCCTAAAGCTATCTGCACTGGGGACAGACTGCAAAATAAACATCTGTTCCCTACACCAGCACCAGTGCTGACTCCACCTTATGCTGGATTTAAGTTGCCATGCTCACTGAAGTCAGTACACCCTCACCAAAACAATTGTCTGACACAAATGAAATTGCATTCTTGAAGTAATTCTCTGAGCTGTCACCAATGCAGCATTGTGCAAAACACAAAGCATAATAATGCTTCTTAAAATTGAAGTGATGATACAGTAACCTTACATCTGTTGTGTTTCTTAGGGGGGGTTTTAATCATGTATAATACATATGATAGATTTTAATGTACTGCAAGTCACTTAAATACTTTAAAAAAATAATGTTGAAATTACTGTTTTCCCATTTTGTTGTTGATGTTAAGGGTTTTACACATTCCACATCTTGTGCAAGCTCTTAATCATTAATTGCTCAGAAGGCACCACTTTGTTTAGGTAAGTCACTATTAAATTTTTTAACCAGGAGGGTGAATGAAGACTCCCAAAGCCAAGAATATCAGCATTCACCTTTCACTCAGAATAAAACTGAAAAGCAGCTGAGTGCCTCCAAGAAATGAGAAAGGCCTTTGCCCAAAAAGTACATTGCACATTAATGGAGTTAGAAACTGAGCTGCATGAAAGGCAGAGTAACCTGGGAGGTGGTGCTGCTCCCAGGCTGATCAACAACTGAGCGCTAAGAGTTAGTGATTTTGGGGTGAGGAGTGGTAGATGGAGAATGGGACATACTCAGAAGGAGCTCCCACAAATTGTTTGTCCCCTGAGGAAACATAACTTGGAGCATCTCTTTGGGAAACTAATCAAGTCGTATAATAAATTCATAGCCCCAAGTACCAATAAATCTGGCCAAATAATTAGCCTTCTTTCACCATCTATGAGGAAAGCAGGCAGCAAATTACAGTCATTCTTTTCATGTTGAACAGCACAAATTACAGCATTCAAAGCCCAACAGAACACTTAGGTCCCCCAGTGCTGGGCACCAACAGACTCCATTTAATGATGTATGCCTTTCCCCAAAGACACCCATGTGCTCAGCACTGCTGAATGTAAGGCACGCTCACTGACATTTCAAACTTTCCTCCTCCCTGGAGTCTGTGCCCCAGCACCAAGAAATGCCAAATCCACTGCTAGAAAAGTACCTTGTAAAAGGTGAAGCATGGGTTTAATCCCTCAGCTTCAGCTGTAGTTGGCTATTTCCTACAAACCACAGAGCAGGCTGAGGGCACTGCAGTCACCACCCACTCCTGGGCTGAGCAGGTATGCAGACTCTGCTCCCTGTAAGGAGCATCCCCCACACCAGAATTCAGGCAAAATTTTTGTGATACATGTGGAGAGCAAGACATCAACTCCAGCCCTCCAATAACTGTGGCGCTTCAACATGAACCCTTAGTCTCCACCAGTATTCTTTTTGCAACATGAAAAGATGTAAGTCATGATGTAAGAGGCAGGGATATCTCACCACCGTTTCGTGCTGAAATAAATGCTGACCTTTAAAAATGGGCCTTCACGTCATGGAAACCTGCACAAGATAAATGAAGAAGCAGTTAGAGGCTGTGATTGAGTTTGCTCCATGTGCCCTGTCCTCTCACACTCAACCTCCCCTCCCAGGTACCAGTGCTGAAGCCATGGTGAAGGGAACTGAGCCAGCTGAAAACTGCCCTCAGAAGTCCACAGGCTTCTCTAGAGGACACCTACACAACATATGCTTTGTGTTTGACTTGTAATGTCAAGCAGTACCTTTTAAAGGTAGCATCTCATTGCACTTCAGTTCTTCAGCACTGTGACAAATTCAACCTTTTGCTTGATGGATTGCAGTAGTGAAAAGGGGGCAGTAGCCTTTTCATTGAATAGGATGAAGGAGGTCTTTTACAGCAACGGAGGACAAACTGGATGAACATCTATTGATTTAGTTTTATTTATTATATTGCAATATACCAAGGTACAGGACCTGTTCTAAACACCTAATACAGAAAACATTTACTTAAAACTTCAGCAGTTTTTTAGGCAAAGAGTCATAATTTAAAAAAACCCTCCACATTTGTTTCTTACACTGATCAAAGTTTTATTTTAGAAAGTTGTAAGAATTCTTTTCAGAAAGTTTATCAAAGTTCTTTTCCTGTGAAACGGAGACAAAATGACAAACATAAATATGAACAGCAGTGTTCTCATTTGCATTTAGATAAACATTATAAACACAGCTTAAATAGTAGTGATTCTGAGAATACTTAAATGGCTTCTAGTTGTAAATGCTACGCTCCACTTAGCTGAAATAGTTACTTTCTATGCATCATTAGATTTGCATTAGACACCCTGTACTTCTACATTCAAACCAAGGCCAGCCTTGAAAATATCAGGCAGGGTGTGGATTTTGAATAGGATCCTTATTTCCAGAATATTGGGCCAAACTATAATCTGGTGGAAATAGGCTGGAGGATTTTGAGACAATTGTACAAAAGATGCGACTTGAAAATAAATTTGAGACAAAAAATTAAATACAGCACACACCTAACTAGACTGAGTGGATACAGCCCCTGCTCCTCCTAGGCACAGCTCCAGATCCTTTGGAAATTCAAACACAGTGTTTCCACTGGAAGCCTCTAAGCCTGACACACCTCAGTGGCAGAGAGTTCTGCCCACATATCTGCCTTTGCTGATTCAGGGTAAACTCATCCTCATTAAAATCCATCAAAAGCTGTCTGGCAATAGCACCAGAAATGTGTTCTCTTGCAATAATTTAAATAATAATTATGCTATAGAAATAATTTAATGGTAAATTTATATTGGCCATTCAGCAAAGGCTGATTTATATGAACAGTTCCTCTTTGTTGGAATATTCATCATATTCTTTAAGATGTTTCAAGAATAAAATATTTGGTATTGAAATAGGGAAAGTTAGAGAAGAGACTTGGTCTAGTCAAACTTAAAGGACACAATTTTTATAAACAAAAAATCATGGAAAAAACAAATTTAAAAGTAATCAGAAGCCTAGTATATGGAATAGAGAAGAGAAACTAGGAAAGGCTTTACTTCTCTACATTTTTATGATTACTTCTGACTTGAGGGAGAGGATAAACCTGTGAGTACTAACCAAAAACTAGAGCAGAAGCCTAAGTAAAATTTTGAAATGTTTTCTTCTTTTTGCAACTGCTGAGACAAGTCACACAGAAGGTAAAGAAAGAAGCTGATGAGCGAACTTTGCTTTCTGATTCTTTCTGGAGATTTCCAGTGCCTGGAATCAAGGAGGAGAAAGTCTCATTTGCTCCCATATGGCAGTGCAGCTCATACACAAGGGTCTGACTCTCTCCTGGCCCATCTGGCAGTCAGTGCCTGCAGGACAATCACCCATAGGCACCAGTGTAAATACTCCTCTTGTTTCCCATCACCCTGCTGCCTCTAACACTCTCCTTTGCTGCATCCAGGTAGGACAAACTATAGGCTAAGCTGTAAATGTGGGACAGTAAGGAACTTGCAAAAAGGTCCAGCATCAATAGCCAGCACAAGCTTTTGATCTCATGGGCATATCAAGTTTTCCTGGCTGCAGCACTGCTCAGCGATCACACAAGTCCCAGCTGCCTTCAGGCAGAGGCAGGAATTCAGCTGCCATTGCCAACAAAGAGGCAGGGGTAGGCACCACTTCAGTGTGACTCCATCTAAGGACCTCCCCAGTCCCAGTGACAGCTGGGCCACCCTGCTGCATATCCAGCTCAGTCCTCACCCAGTGACTGTCCATGGGCCACCCCTGAAACAGAGGGAGAATGTGGTATTTTCAGGGTCCCCCGTGGCAGGAAGGAAATGATGAATCTGACTCCATGTTCTTAGAAGGCTAATTTATTATTATATTTTGCTATACTAAAACTAAATTAAAAATTAGAGAAAGGATACTTACAGAAGGCTTAACAAGATACTAATGAAAAACTCATGACTCGCCAGAGTCCCAACAAAGCTGGACAGTGATTGGCCATTAAGTCAAAACAACTCACATGAAACCAATCAAACAATGACCTGTTGGATAAACAATCTCCAAACCACATTCTAAAGCAGCAAAACACAGGAGAAGCAAATGAGATAATACTGTTTTCCTTTTTCCTTGAGGCTTCTCAGCTTCCCAGGAGATGAATCCTGGGCAAGGGGATTTTTGCAGAAAATATGACAGTGACAGGAGAAGGTCAAAATAGAGGAATGTCTTTACATTAGACATAGAGCAGAATAAAGGGAGGGAAGCACAGGGTAACCATGTTCTCTTTATCTCACCTTCTCTGCATGGCAATGATACATTTTCTAGCCCAGCCAGTGCATTCTCATTATTTTGCTTTCATCCTCTTTGTGGCAAAATTTGATTTTGCCTCCATTGCTGTACAGGGCTCTCTACCTTTTGAGGAGTCTGAGGTCTGCTTCTTATGAGCTACCACTGTATGGCAACATCCAGCTCTTAGCAGAGTTCTGTAAGTCAGAGCTTATTACATCTTCCTGCCCTAGTCAGACATAATATTAAGAACTAAAAAATTAACATAATACTAAATTAACATAATACAGAATTTCAAACCCATCATCCTGTAACCTGTAACAGTTTATGAAATTCAGTGGGTGCCCAGAGGGGCATGGGATATTCTGTCTTGCCTCTACTGCTCTTATTTCTCAAATGGTTGTGGGCATAAAATGTCTGGGGTCTCTGCCTCTTGGGCTTTGTTAGCTACAATGATGGAATTCCATCTCATACATTGACCTGTTGTCCATCCTCCAGGAATCAGAAGATATTGCATCCTCTTTCACAGTTTATATACATCTGGGCCCAAAATCTCTTCTATTGAGAATGCTATTTAAAGGCTTCTAGGTTGTAGATTCCCTTCACCGGGTCATACATACCTTTTGGACATGGCTGCTCCTGAGATCTTCATTTGAAGTTGCCCCAGGATGTTTAAAACCTACCAAAACAGCTGGTATTTTAAAACATCAAAGGTATTTTTTCTAGATTGCTTCATGCTACTCCCACAACGACAATCTTCATTTCTTATGACTTATCCAGTGAAAGAGAAGCAGCAAACTAGTTATATGTCAAGTTTAAATGCTGCTTTGATTACAGCTTTGTTCACTGTCCAATACAAGTCAGCAGCCAGAAGGTCAATGCCCAGATACAGATTCTCTATCACAGATGATATAATGAGTGATTTGGACCTCATAAGTCTGTTGGACAAAGATTGAAGAGAAGCAATGGCTCTGTTTATATTTATTGGATAATATATTCAAATATACTGAAATATTTATATTTCTCTCATGGGGAAACAATAGAAAACTTATTATGTACTGCAGAAAATAATAAACTCATAAGCATTTTACTTTTTATGCATAACTAAGCTAGTCACTGTTTCTGTTCCTGTGGTGTGCAACATAAATCATTGATAAGCAATTAAAATAAAAACCAAGCTTTTGAAAACATTAAGCTAACATAAAATTATTCACTTGTCACATTAAATGAACATTTATCCAATTCCTACAGCTTAGCTGTGTGACCTCCAGCTATCTACTACATTTTGATACCTCTGAGAAATAATTTTATCCTTATAAACTTCTAAATACCTTAAGACTTAAAATGAAACTTTATATGCCCTTTATGCAAATGATCTCATAAAAAATTCCAGTTGCACTCAGACTGCTCACACAAACCACAGGAAACCAGTGTTCTTTTTTGACTTGCTGCACTGTTGGGGTACCTCTTTTTTGAAGTTTTTTGGTGAGGTTATCTGCTTTTTGCAGTCTTTTGGCTAGCATCAGCCACCTCAGTGAGGAGACTTAACTATTTTGTGTGTGATTTCATCCTTTCCATCAAACTGATAATTTGAACATTTTTGGTTTAATTGACTAGATGCCAGACTGGACCAGCCTGGGAGGTGCAAGGAAGCAGCAGTGGCTCAGTGCATCCCAGAGGGCTCACAGTGGCTTTTTTGGCTCTGCCTGCACTGCTAGAGGTAAAGAAAGCAGTAGGCTGCCACCTAAATCCATTCAGGTATAGTCTAAAACTTGACTCTATTCTGCTGGTAGTGTGTGTGGATGCACTCAGAAACCTTCACAGTGGATTATGCTGATTTCTGCTTGAGCACAGCTACCAAAGCCTCTGAAATCCATTGATGTCTTTCCAAAACCCATAGACCCAACCAGAATAACAATTTTTAGGACATTTTCATCTCTTTAAAAGAGTGAATCCAAGGGCTCTGAGGCACTAAACAAATCAAACCACCAGATAATAGAAATGTCTCAGCCCATTTTACACATGAGGAAGCAAATGCATTGATAACTTGATGCAGGTCCCATGTAACGAGGAAAACAATGCCAGCGAGACCCATGTGGCACAAACCCATACACCTTCCTTGCCTCATTATAGATTCAGGTCCTGCCCCAAAAAGATAAAATAAAAAGTATTTATTAAATCAACATAACCCTAGTATGACGGCAGTTCAAAAAGTGCGAATATCATCTATGCCAGAACCTGGAAGACTCTACTCCTGCCTGAAAACAGTTTCACAGGGCAGATTGAGTCAGTCTAACTCGATGCACCTTCCCCACCTCTGTAGCCAGAACACAGCAGTGTGAGAGCTTCATCTGTGAAGAGGGAGTAAACTGGGAAGTAAAATGTAGATTTGTTTTATGAGGAAAAAATAGAAGAGGCTTTAGATTGAAGAAGAGGAAAACATATTCAGAAACAAAAAAGGAACTGAGAAAGAAAAAAGGGAAATTATAAAAGTGGGAGAGAAAATATCCAGACTCACACTGCAGGTATTCAATTTCACTTGTACAAAATGGGAGTCTATTGCTCAGAACACCTTTGCAGTGAAGGGAATGAAAATCTCCACTTCAAGAGGGACTCAGACTCAGTCTCCCATAGAGGGAAATTAAACTGAAATGGGTAAAAGAATAGGAGCAGGAGGAAGAGAGTGCTGGTAATGTGATGTGATTACAAAGTGTTTGTGAACTGACTTGGGATGCAAGCAACATCACAAAAGAGACCTTGGCCTGCAGAAGATAAAAATATCCTGTCCAAGAAGTTGTAGGTTAAGCAGGAAAGCCTGACAAGCAGAGGCTATATACCCTAAGCACAACTGAATTATCTTTTTGTTCATACATACACTCACATTTAATTAAGTTATGATATTGTCAAGCCTTTGGCATACTGCCGGCTGTATAAACATTACTGGCACAGATATTCTATAATTCCATTACAGACTTACTAATTCAAATGGAGGAGCAGGCAGGCATGAAACCAGCTGGAAATTTCATCTGAAACCCACCTCTGGTTCAGACAGAGAAATGCAATGTGCCAGGGTGGCAGCAATGTCTTCACTCACAGGAGCCACCCAAGGTCTCTGCTCTTCTCTTTAGTGTATTAGCAGACAAACATCAAGTCATTCTTGTATCAGCACAGCAGCTCAGGATGGTCGCCATGCACAACAACACCATCAGAGCTCGAAGGAGCTGCTGCTGGATTATTAGGTTTGCTATTGGTGGGATTCAATTATTCCTGCAGTACTTATGTAAGAGTAATGCAAAGGGGCTCCAGCTGGGACCAAGCCTCCATTTTACTGGGAGACAGATTTTTTTCTCAAAAGGGGCTTGCAGGTTCAGCTGATGATACTCAGACAGAGGGAAAACAGAGGCAAGAAGAGATTTTATTATGGTTGCACAGAAATACAGGCAGCAGGCAGACACTAATTCTAAAATGACACTTTTGTATTAGCAGACATCCAGTTAAAACATAACCACATGCCCTTCAATAGTTAAAATAGAAGAAAGGCAATTTTAGACCAATAAAATAAACAAAAACTCATATATCATAATAACAAGAAAATGTATGTTAGACATGCATGAATATTAAACTTTGGAAACTAAAGGAATGGAAGACTCCTTAAAAAATACTTTATCACCAGAATTGGAAGCTCCTTAATTCTTATCTCCCCACTGTGCTCTTGTCCTGTACTATTTGTAATTGAAAGTGCATGCTTTGACGTACATAAATGAAAAACTGACAGTCTGGGGCTCTTATCTTAGATTCTATAAATTCTGGAACAGTAGTTTTCACCACAAATAGCACACTAGAGATTCCAGTTTTAGCTGCTTTTGTACTTATCTTAAGAATTAAAGCTGCTTCTTCCAAAGTCTTGTTTGATGTCAGCTCAGGTGCTAGACTGGTTTGCAGTGTTTGGCCTGATTCACTTTTCTCACCAAATTTCCCCAGCCTATGTGAATTCTCAGAGACCCTCATGGATCCAGGAGGGAAGCCCTGCATGCTGTAATGGACAAACATCTGACTCAGTGTCCTATGGTAGAAATGGGATACTTTAGAGCTGGGGAATCATCATGCATAACAGATAACAGGTGTCCATTCTCAGAAGCTCAGGATTGAAGAATTCACAAGAGTTGAGATTCAGATTTCCATTAACACTTATGCTCTTGATTACTCTTTTATCAATAATTTTACAGACACCAAGAGCAGGTTTGTCTAAGTCCTAAGGACCTGTACTGCACAAAGAACATGTAGGCAGCATTTCTGATACCCTGCATAAACCAGCACCATGATACCACCCTTTCAAAGCAGGACACTGTAGTTATTGGACTGTGATGTGCCCACTTGTTTTTCTAATTAAGGTGTTGGCAGGTGTTTTTCTACCTGCCAAGCCACCATGAGCTTCTCTTTCTCAGAAGCATTTGTTTTCTGAAACAGTTGCATTTGGTCTCTCCTTAAAAAAAAAAAAGCAAGCATGTACTGTGAAGGTACCATGGATTTTTCCTATGTCCCACTGAATGTTGAACTAGGAAAGCCCTTAAGAGCAATGGACTAAAGCAAAATAAATTCAGTGCAGTTTCTTCAGTTCCTGTTGACTTCCTTCATACAAAGCGCCCATCATTAAATTATAAAGAAAATAGACATTTACCTACTATATTCACTTGTTTTCACAGTATTTTAACTCATGTATTTTTAACAAAAGTTTCCAACAGATAAAAAAATTATATCTTAATCTGCTCCGTCTCCTATTTGTTCAAGGCATCGTTTTTTTATTTCTCAGCTGCTGGATCTTAAATTTTCTCTTGCATCAGCCCAAGTTATTTGTACCATTTGTATTACCAACCCTTGAAGCACTTCTCTGACACTTCTTGGTTACAGAGTTAATAAAGACGGGGTTGATTTCTAGTTCTTGTAAGGCTGATTATGTCTATGTATATATATATGCATACGTATATGTGTGCACTCTACATATCTGTATCAACATAGCAAACAGATACTTGCATGAACACATTTAAATTCTAATGCAATTGAATTTTCATTTGCCTTTTAAAAGCCTGTATATACAACTCAATCCAATCAATGCTGCACTCCAACTGCAGTCGCTCAAAGAAAAAACCAACAAAACCAAAACCATAATCATTCTATTAGAAGACTTAAGTCCCCAAATTGGCATCTATAAATAAATCATATGTGTTTTAGAATTCCTACCACATTCAGGAGATCTTCACTCTTTCAGCAGTCTTTTCGGAGAAATTATTGCCTTCATCTGAACTTCCTTCTTTCCTTCCTTCCTTTTCTTCCTTTCCTTTCCTTCCTTTCCTTCTGCCACTTTCTTCCTTCCTTCCGCCACTTCCTTCCCTCTGCCACTTCCTTCTTTTAGCTGTAGGTTCGCCTCAGAGAATAAAAGTATCTTCTGATTTCTTAAATGCATTTACACAATCAGTGCTATATAGTCCTATGGCACATCTGACTCTATCCAATCCAACAGAAATGAATGTGCTTCCACTGCAATCAGCAATTTCTTATCTTCTGGTTTTTTAAAAGGTGACCAAGAGATAAAAATGATTTCTGCAAACAGGAGAAGTCTGACTGCTAGAGTTGAAATGCAAATAAATATCCTACTGCACTCTAGGGAAAACATTCTAAATTAACAAAGCAAATATTCTAAAGATCTTAACAAGCAATTAGGCAGAAACAATGATATCAGAAAGATCAGTCTCTTTGTAATACACTGTTTTCATTCACATGAGAACAGTAATTGTGGTATGTGGAAATACAAAACCAGAGTACAACCTCTACCCACACAGTTTTACTATACAAAATTAATCTAATACGTTTTCCTAATGTTATACAGGCAGCTAATTAATTGTAGACCACAGAACTGTCACAAGATTAACAAAATGCTTTTATGCAGGTAGTAAACACTGCTTGCTGAGAATATTATTCTATTTAGTAAATAGTGTTTGAACTTAATAACTGCAGGAAAATTCCATTTCCTTAACAAAGAGACCAGTGACCTCACTGAATAAGCATTTCACTGTGCCTTTCACAAAAGCTGTCAATTAGGATGAGGAGCACATTGTACAACAGATACAAGGATTGAGAATCCAGTCACCTGATGGCAGCTGTGATAAATTACTGTAAACTTTGCTGCTGAAGCTGAGAAAACATAGAGTACTCATTTTAAAGAGAAAATATTTTCAAGGCAGTATTTTTTGATTTTTGCCTGTGTGCTGTTTTAAATGCAAACCCCAAGTAATTTCAATAGGGAATCATTTAAATATATCAAAACACACCTATGATGAAAAATAACAAATGAGTATTTCTATATGTATAGATAATTGTGTACTTATTTGCAGAGGAAAACACAGACCTGTGCTTAATTGAAAGATAAGCAGTGTGTGTATATATATAGAAGTCCACATTTATAAACATATAATACATTTATTAAATTATTATTGTAAAATATTACATATACAGCTTACTGTATATATATTACATGTAACATGCAATAATACATATAAAATCTGTAATAATTTTTATTAAGATTATTAATATTTTTGCTAGTCTTATTGCATTCCCCTTCTGCACTAGTTACTGAGATTGCTCTCTATGATGCCTTAGAGCCAAAACCAGCGGTATATTCATACAAAGGCAAAAAACTGAGAACAGTGGTGAAAACAGGTGGTACAAAATTCATGGGGCAGAGTATCTAACTCCAACACTGCAAAACAAAAAATCAAAACAGTCACGCCATGGAGAGTTTGATAGTCAGTGACATCACGCAGCAATATCACTCAGCTGAGCGAGGTAATTAATTCCAGAAACCAGGAGGCATCTTTAGAGCCCCTGCAGCAGGAGCACATCCTCTCCTCCTGTGAGCAAACCAGTGTCACACCAACAGCTGAGACATCATTGCCTGCTCAAGCAGCACCAGGCTGCTGAAGCAGGGCACACCAAGCTCCTGATTTCTGTCTCTGGATGAAGATTCCCAGGGATTAAGTGGATGTGACTGGCTACTTGGGTGAACTTCAGCCTATTTCATGATTAAAGGAAAGCAATTTTTTAGAACACTGAACCATGTCTGGAAACATTAAGCTACAGGGACAAGAGAAACTCACAGTTGGGAAATCTTAACCGGGACTTTGAAGTTGTAACACAGATCCTATTATTTTACCTTGAGGGGAAAAAACCCCAGAAACCCAATTAATAGGACTGAAGCAAGTTCAGCTGCTTTGAGAACTTGGAACAAAGCAAAACTAAGAACTTCTGTGAGTTAAAAGCTAGCATTAGTATACCTTTTCTTTTACATTTACTTTTGATCATTTGCATTACATCATTAAAGTCTTTACAGGGATTTTCTTTACTCATATTTTCCATTAATCTACTAGAGTTTGGTACCAATACATTTTTTTCTCAGCTCAAAGACAACTTTGCCAGCAGGAATTGTTGGCATGCTGGACTAGCCCCACTGAAAGTTGTTGCAGCAAAAGTACCTTAGATGGGTGTGTTAAAGGTCCTATGGTACCAAGGGCACAGCACGAGGCACACCAAAACACACAGAAACAGGACAGAAATGAGGCACCTGTCTACTCAGGTGTTTTAACAAAAAAAGGGGAAAGTTTGCAATGAAAATCTCAGTGCTCTTGTGGAATATCTGACTAGACTTAAATGCCTGTTGTTTATGAGGTAATTACCAAGTCCAAAGTGAGACATTTATACAACTTTAAAAGTATGAACCTAAAGACAACTCTTATACAACCCCTTCAGAGCTTTACCATTTATAACTGTAGTGTTACCATTTATCAAAGCTCTTGAAATCCTTCCAAGTCCTGGCATTGCCTATTGGTCTGGCATTGCATCTTGGTTATGCTGGGAACCTTGGTGCTCCTGCTCCAAATGTCAAAAGGCATCACTAAATCCTTAGGACATACCTGGCAAGCATCCTGGCAAACCTTTGAAGTACTCTAAGAGGTGTTGGAAAACAGAAGATGTGTTTAAATTAAAATACCATTTCCTTACTGTTTAAATCACTTACAAATACAAAACAGGTTTTCACATGTCTTAAAGAAAAGTCTTGTGCAAGTAAAAGAGCTTTTTCTATGTGAAGAAGCTCCTACTAGAGTCTAAAAAAAAAAATTGTGTTCTATGTCCTAATTAAAAAACAAATCTTCAGAAATTTCAATTTAAGCAACACTGGGCAGCAATTTAGTATTGTATTAAAAAATGTGCATCTTCCTGAGTGTTAAACTTCACACAATGCCAATTTCGACCACAAGATGAGAAACACTCCAGCACAGAATGCACCAATATGACGTCCTATTTGTCAGAAACTGGGTTGCATGTTATAAAATTAAAATTGGAAGCTAAGTAGTGGAGAACTGGTCCAGACCTTGGCTTCATGATTCATCCAAAGGATGTCATTAAGAGTGTACAGTTTCATGGTCCCATAATTTGTTTCCAAAATAGCAAAGGAGTGCCAGACAAGTGTTTCAATAATCTTACCTCTGTCTCGATCTAAGTAATAGCAAGATAAAATACTAGCTACAAATAGACAACACAAACACAAAACAGTTCACATATTATTGCAGTAAAGAAATTATACCCAATCTTAGAAGAAACAGGACTCAAAATAATAATTTGCCTGTGCAGAGCAAGAAAATAACATATTGCAAAAAGTGACTTTTTGTAAAAACAAATCTTATTTCAAATGCTGTCTCCCTTGAAAATTCAGAATTTATTTTCATGCTTACATTTTCTACGAAGAGCGAATTAATCAAAACTAACTGAATTCTGGAGGATAATGAAGCACACCTGCAGAATCAGGCAGCATTTAAGGCTGACAGTCTCAATTGCTGTTTTAGACATGGTTTCAATTTTGCCAAGAACTACTTATCTTTGTAAAATGTAGCACTATAATCCTGTAAAGCTCCAACAAAGGGAACTCTATGCTGACTTGCATAACCACCTTTTCAACTTTTTCACAAATCATCTCCTTATTGCAGTGTCTTGGGTAAAGATGGTTGTTTGAATTTGAGCTGTTCCCTGGATATATGTTTCCCAGAGCACACATATAACAACCACATAGACACACTTCTGTTGATGCATCTCTGATTTCTTGTCTAAGATGAGTATACTTGATTAACATCAGTGGACTTGATCCCATAAGATAGTAACAATTTACATCTTGTGTAAGTTTACAGACTCTGTAAAAGGCTAAGTGAACTCACATGATCCATTTTTCAGTTACAGATTTTCACATCAAATGGCATCCGTCTCTTGTCACACAGTTGATAACTGCCTTGAACCCAGTTTTACCCCCTGAAGTTCCTAATCCACTCGACCATTTTTGATGAAAGACACAAAAAGTTTTGAACAAGTCCAAACTAAAACACATCTATTCATGTTTAACAATCTTTTCACTGAAGACCAAAACTTTTAAAATTTATTTTTTGGTCAGAGACTATTAAGAAATAATTCTCAGAAACACTGTGTTGATATGCCATCTAGGATAACCTAGGATCTAATCTAAGACTGAAATCTGAGAATTTGAGAAACGGGAGGATGGGTCAATGCTGTTCCATAGCAAAAATGTCTACCCAGCAGCAGCCACTGCTGGGAAAGGCTCATGTGGAACAGAGCTTGTGTTTTTATACCTTCTTACCCTCACAGTCATGTGGTACAGTTGTGCCAAGGACACTATGTAGAAAACAAAACAGATGAAGGACTGGAGCTCTGGAGAAGGAAACGGAAGGCCCTGAGGCTTTTAGATGTAAATGGGACAGAAGAATGATGGGAGACAGCAAAGGTCAGCTCACCTACCCTGGACTGGGCTGACAACTTGACCTAGCAAGGGAAGCTGGAGCTGATCTCAAATGGCAGAGGGGCTCTGTGGCCATTAGGACTGTATTCTGTGGAAATGCAAGTAAGTCAGTGTTGTGGCCTTGTGTGGAGAAAAGGCTCAATTATCTTTTTATCAGCAAAAAGTGTGATGGTGAATTAAAAATGAAATTTATCTTAGAACTGTGAAATTACATTAATTTATTTGTACATACTGACAACACTTATTTCAGTATGTGCCTCCACAGCACAGATATCCAGAAAAACTTACTTCTGAGTTTAAGAAGGATCATTCACATTCCTAAGGAGTCAGAATGTCCTGCTGGCCTTTTAGCAGCATGCTTTTAGTCAAAAATTCCATAATGATCTAGCTGCTCTTTCCCACTGAGGTAAAAGCAAGTATAACAATTGTGTCCATTTGCAATGACATGAAACAACCTGACTCAAGTGGCTCTTCAAAAGGCATTACCATCACTTAACCTTATTGTTATTAAAATTAAAAACAACATTAACCTTATTTTTCAAACAGTTCAGTGTAAATTAAAAGACACAGAAAAAAATCACACAGTGAGAAACTGTAGTCTGCTAGAAAATTCTTTATGAACCACTCTAAACTAAGATTTTACTTCATGGAAAACTAACCAAAACAAACTCTTTCTAATTAGATACAGTCTTGAAAACTATAATGTATCTTGCAAGAAAACCAAGCACAATTTTCTAATTTAAGAAAATTAGCTTGTTCTCTACTTACATGCAAGCACAATATTATAAATAATTTCATTAATACTTTTAAAACTCTTTCCAATGAAAGAAAATTTCTGGTTTGAGACACTGCTTCCATGCAAAAATAACTAATCTCTAATATGAAATTAATTCTCTTATCCCCAGAAATCTAGATTAGAAATTTTCCTAGTCAGCTCATCCCATATTTGCAGTTTGATTCATTGGCCTAGCAAAAACGTTGGCAACTTCAAACTGTCTGGCAAAGCTGAAACTGATGGGTCCAGTGACTGATTGGCATATACTGGACCTCTGTGGATTGCAAATTATCTTTTGCAGGTTGAATTTCATTTTTCTAAAAGAAAAACAATTTGGAATACATGACTTAGAATTTGTATATAAAGTATTCTGTATTTTTTTAAACTTCGGATTTGAAGTTACTGAACATCTAATTTTGCCCCTGTGGAGACTGAAGGGAAAATTCATTGCCTCACTGATTTGCAGTTTTGGAGGGGAAAAAAAGCAAAACATTAAAAGCTATCATTAGCAGGCAAGATGAGAGACTCATAGAAATGGAAAAAAAAATTAATCAGCACTGGAAGCAGGAGAGTTTAGCAGCATGTTTGAATTCAGAATTATTCAATGGAGTTCACAATCATCCTCTCTCACAAAATTTTCTTCATCTTTGTAATAAGGGAAAGATTCAGTGGTTGCACTACAAGTAGATTCTCATTTTCATGTTGTACACCAGCATACAGGGTGCAGCCTAGTTTTACACAACCCCAAATTCAATGAAGATCTATGTTTAACGGTAGGATAGAAGGTAATTATTTTTGTGCAAAGATCATTCTGTTCAGTATATTTTCTCAAATTTAGATGGACCACATTGTATCTATGATTTCTAGAAAGAAGAGTGAGAAGTCACGGCACAAAACAGGATTTATTTTGAAAAAGAAGACAAAATATCCTAGATGTGTACTCAAAATCTCCAGAAATCTTCATTTGATGTTTGGACGGGAAAATGTTCTGTCATCACATGTTACAAGACTATTTGGAAAAAAGTAAATAGCTTTCTTTTTTCTTTGGGTTTCCTCCTATGACTGATGCAAATGCAAGCCTAGAAAAATTGAACTGCTGCTTGGCTTGCATCTATTGCTGAGGAAAAAAAAAAATACAAAAAAGAGCTGTTAAAAGACAAATACTAAGTCGTGTACAGGAAGCTTTAATAAACAAAGATAAGAAGTGATAAGATTATGAAATATTTTAAAGTTAATTCCCTGTCTCAAACTATTTTTGCACACATGTAGCTCCAAGACTACCACAGACCTTTATAGCCTAGAATTACACAAACACCAAGTGTTGTACAGCATAAGAATTTGTAGCACTTTTTTTATTCATCCATCTGAGAATAAATTAATAATTTTTGTAAGAGAAAAAGCAGTATTGTAATTTAAGCTTCAGCATAAATTAGTATGGAAACACATTTTTGTATACTAAACACTTGTTCACTAATAAACAACATTATTATACAGCTGCTTTCTGTTCCTAGCCTGGATAATGACTGAAGCGTAAGAACCACAGGCAAGGAGATGCAAAAAGGCATCTCCTTGGTTTAGGTTTCTCATTGGTTTAGGCTTCTCTGTTGGTTTAGGCTTCTCATTTAGATTCCTTCAGTAAGGAAACATGTCTTACAATTTCAATGCATGAAAATCAGGTTGTCAGCTTAAATAGAGAAAGATACATTTCATTTACATATGTGCACTTATTCCCATACTTCAAATTAAACACGGTAACAACATAAGAACTTTGTCAAGTTTCTTTTTCTTATACACAGTCTTATCTTGAATGTGAACTCTGTCTCACTGGACCCTCCTGCTTTGAACAGAAATTGTCCCAATATGCAGAATCCTCAGGTGCAACAGGAACACCAGATGAAACTAAGTCTTCAAAAGTCAATAATGTAAATTGTGATTGGTTAGGCTCCGTGGAATGGACCTAAAGAAAACACATATTAGCATAACATGAATCAATAAATATCAAATTTCTTCCTGTAAAATTCTCTGTCACATTTAAACTACACATTGCTGACTGAAGAAGAAAGAAGACTGTCTATATTGGAGACTAATGTCACTTCCCCTCATTTAGGCTATGCAGTCACTATTAGAAGCATGTAACAGGCCACACAGAAAAATGGAGCTTTTTGTTGAAACACAGTTCACAAAACTGATGGAATAAGGGCTACAGAATGCTGCAAGTATGACAGAATGACTATTTAAGTCCAGTAAAGAAGAGAAAGACCACCATCAAACAAATTGTACTTCATTCTTCAGCAGATAAGATTATTTGAGTCAATTGTGTGAGGATTTATTCCACTAGGTGTGCCTATTTGTACTCATTTTAATACCAGTAGTCACTGATGTTTTGCATGCTTCTCTCAGACTCAAGTGCTACTTAAAAACTAAAGTGGTCACAATCAGCCTGCAATTCCCCATGTTAAAACCAATGAAATGTGGACTGAGATATTAGAGATGATGCTGTCACAGTCTCCATGTTAGGTTCACCACTCCAAGAAAAAAGAAATCACATTTCAAAGAAGAAAAAGATTTGGGTTTTTTTTTTTTTTTGAGCACACTACTGTGCAGCCTGCTGCACATGCCATCTCCAAATGTAATTGTTTGCAGACAGCAGGGCAGATAGTACAGCCTGCACGAATCAAACATAAATATAGCTGATCCTTCTAAATAGGCATTTGCTGGAGCAACCTATTCCTAATGTTTAATATTTCATAAAATTCAGTAGGGGGCCTCTGCAGTGGTGTTACTCAGTACATCTGACCAACTATCTCATTTTTGATGACCTTGTCAGAGTCTCTCTCTGTGGCACTACAGCCCTCTGGTACATCAGCCATTCCTCCCAGTTTGGTGTCACCAGCAAACCTGCTGAGGGTGGGTGCACTGCACCATCATCCACTTCATTAGTGAAGATGTGACACAGGACTGGAGCCAGTACTGACCCCTGGGGCACAGCACTGGTAAGTGGCCTCCAGCCAGACTTTGTACCTCTGTCACCACACCCTGGGCCCAAACATTCAGCCAGTTTCCAATACACCTCACTGTTTGCTTACCCAGCTCTCAGCACTTTTCTAGGGGGATATTACAAGAGACAGTGCCAGAGACAGAAGGTACTGAAATACAGGTAGACAATTACCCACTGCTCTAAACTCATCTACCAGGCCATTTATTTGATGGCAGAAATTTACCAAGTTGCTAGAGCATGATTTTCTCTTGGCAAAGCTAGGTGACCAGTCCTGGTGATTTCTTCGTCATTGCTGTCCCTGGAAATGGCGCTCAGGACTAGCTGTTTTACCATCTTTCCAGCAGCCATGGTGAAGCTGTCAGACCTGTAATTGCCTGGGTCCTCCTTCTCCCATGCTTTCTTCCAGTCTTTGGGCACTTCTCCCAGACCCCGTGATATTTGGGGACTCAGTAATCTTTGGACAATTGACAGGGGCCTTGCAATCCCAGCTGTATCCCATAAATATTACTTACTTACACCCATCCAGTCTGCTCAAGCATTCCCTGGCCTAATCCTCTTCCTCCAAGGGTACATCTTCCTTGCTCCTTCCTCTTTCATCCCTGCAACCTGGGATTCCTGACGTCCAGTCTTGCTAACAAATACTGATGCAAAAGCAGCATTCAGCACCTCAGCCTCTTTCAAAACATTTGTCTTGTTGAGTAAAACCCTTCCCTTTGGCTTCTTTGCACTTACAGAAATGCTTCTTGTTACTTTGAAGATCCCTGGTCAGATTAAATTCTATTGGGGCTTTAGCTTTTTAAACTTCATCCTTGGATGCTCAGATATTTCTGTATTCTTCTCATGTTACCCATTCTTGCTCCCACCCTCTGTAAGCTTCCCTTTCTATGTCCAAATTTGGCTAGGAGCTCCCTGTTCATCCATACAGACCTCCTGGCCTTTTTGCCTGACTTCATATGCAATGAGATGGAACTCTCTTGAGAGTGGAGATGATCTTTGAATCAAAAGCAGCTTTCTTTGCCTCAGCTTTCCTCTGAGGCCTTATCCCACAGGACCTCTCTTTGTCCTTTGAGGAGGACAAAGTTTGCTCTCCTCATGTTAAGGGTTGTGAGTCTTCCTCACTGCCCTAGGATCCTGAACTCCAGCATCTCGTGCTGTTGGAACCCTGCAGCCACAGAGAGATCTGTGACTCATCATGCTTATTCCTCATGCTGAGTGCACTGGTGTACAGGCACTTCAGAGGCACTCCAGTACATTGAGTTTCAGAGAAGATTTGGAGATTTTGTTCATAATTGTGCCCTGTAGACCCTTCCTTCCTTACATCCAAGTGCTGGAGGTGACTTGGTCCAAGGTTAATTTTTAGGATTTTGTTATTCCTTTCTGTCACATCAGTGAAGGTAGGTCAGTAAATAGGCAAAAAGCAAAAGTTCTCCACGTCAGTATTTGAGCAATAGGCTAGTATTAAGAATAAATGCAAAGACAACAAAATGGTTTCTGCTTGTTGTAACAACATAGAAGAACTCTTAGCTGTCAATGCAGACTGAAAGTGAAAAAGATTGAGCTACCTCTCACTTTACATCCTTACACAAGTGACATGGTGTTGAGACATCTTTGCTCATCTGACATTCTGTAGATGAGGAAAAGCTGCAGGAATGGTGCCTAGAGCCATGCAGGTGACATTACAGATGCATACCAAATATGAACCAAGCCTCTGAGCTAAGTACTTGTTAACAGATGTAGTCTGAACTTCAGCAGGTGCTTGTCTGAAGAAAGTGTGTCCTGACAGAATGCATCACAACTCTTGTGAAATACAGCAAGAGACAGACAGAAGACACTTTATATCCTACACAGGATTTATAAAGAATTTTAAACTCAACCATCTTTTATTGAGACTAGCCTCAGATAAATGTCTAGATCTAGGTTAAGAGCACAGATTAACATTCTGTTTCCTCAAGCATATAGCAGTCACTAGCATTTTGATAAGACTCTTGACACTAAAGATTTTTAATTACAGTACATTGACATAACAATTGGTCTTTCCTGGGAATTATAGGTACATGCCATCATTTTGTGAAGAAAGCTGAAAATAGATGTTCTGCAAGCAGGCCGTAATGAAGTACTCCTGTGATTGCAGAGAGGGAACAGACACAAACACTTGACATCCTAACAAAACTGGGTAACATTTACACACACATGTTAAGCGAGAATGAACAACTTTTTCTTTCTACACATCTAGCAATAAATAAAATAATTTTTATAGTTCTTTTAAAAAGAGAGAAGGTAACGTTCATTTCCTCCACGTTCCTGTTAGAAGGAGGCCTAAAAAGGCACAATGCAACAGTACATAAATTTTCACTTAATTTCCTTACTGGAAAATGCGCTCTTGTTCTGCTTAAAATGACCTTTCTTCATCGAACTGAAATAATGAAATTTAGGCCATCAGAAATTTAGTCAGTGGACAAGTAAGCCTTTGAGACTCTTGATTCAAAGACTTTTCATCATAACCTTTGATATCATGACTATTTTTTCTATGGTACATTAAAGCTAAATGATCATGATGGTGAGGGTCAATACTTAAAAATCCTGGATTCCTGCAGAATACTTGAGTAATTAAGTATGTCCTGCCAAAAAAATGCACATAATTTTTAAAAAAATAATTGTCCACTGATTTAACACAGTAAATCCTCAAAGGTAGTTTAACACCTCAATCTAACCAATACTAGTTAAAAGGTCTGCATCCCTTTGCTATCCATGAACATAGACTTTGTTACCATGACAGATAGTCTGCATTACCACTTCCATGCTTTTATCCATTCCTATACTAATATTCTTTTTTTTTAATTAGTTCCTGGTAGAATCTTTGTATCTAAATAACAAAAAACAACTAACCAATTTTCTTGTGAGCAACTAGAACAGCAGAGAAAAATCTGGCAATTTGTCACACTCATTTGCTAACTGTCTGGCTGTTTTGGCTACAACTTGCCAATCTGCCTCTCCCTTAAATTTGACTTTTACTGCTATTTTCAGGACTGAGGTCTTTTTTAAATTACACAGAAAACCATGAAAAGCTTTTCAGTAGCTTTTCTCTTTCTCTCTGTAGAGGCACCACATGGAATGAAGACTAACACTGCTGTTCTTCCCATCTGTTGGTTGTTTCTGCGTGTCTCAAGGGTTATCTTGTCATAATGGTGTTTGAGCAATGGATCTGCTCTGGGATACACACACTGACAGTCCCCCACTACAATCAACTTGGTGAGGTGTCTAACAAGTTTAGCAGTCCAGATTGATTCACTGTTTCCATTTCCCTCTGTGAAAACCATCTTTGCCACATGAGTACTAGCAGGCCGTGACAAAAATCACTTAATCTTCTCTTGAATGAACACATTAAATACATGCATTACAGACTTGACATTATCTGTTGCTGTCCCCTGAAACTATTTCTCTTTCACAGACTTCTCCTGAAATAGGCACAACAGAACTAGAGGAAACACTCCAGTAACACTGCTTGGTTCTGATTAATACCATGCCTAAGATAAACCTTCTTCTTGGCCCTGTATATGAGATGACACATTTTTAGCTACAGCCTAAGTTTATATTCAAGTGATCACCAAGAGATGAAATTACTTCACAATTCCTTACATCAGAATCCTTCTGTACAAATCCCTCCTGTTTCCCAAGTGCCACTGCAACATGATGATTGTCATCCAAGCGGGTTTCCTAGTAAAGATGAAAAATGGCAATGTAAATGCATTTTCCTTACTCTGTTTCCAGAGTATAGACTTTATAAGTGTTTAGAGTATGGTTCAGACCAATAGCACAGGATAATTTAAAATATTTTAAAATAATGACATTCAAAAAGCAATAGTACTTTTTAGCAGCTTTGTTGGAGAGCTCAATGATGCAGACACATTAAAATGTTCACAGGGCTGAGGACAGATGACTATAGGTTACCAGCACCTTATCCATTTCTAGATATTTGCATTCAAGTTTGTGACCTGAGCATTGCTTTACCAGTCCCTTCTAAGTCCCAAACCATATAACCCATCTTAGCTATCCTTTTCCAGTGAGATGAACTGTGAACCTCAAGAAGGTATTCTGAAAAACAGTGATGTCAGTGTAAACTTAAACCAATGACTCTCTCCCTATTGGCTTCAGACAGCATGTCAGAGCACAACTCTGAATTCCTGACATAGTCTGAGTAGTGCTAGTGTAAATAAGAATCAACATTTTTAGATGTATAACTATATATTTAGTAATATAGTCTTTTACCTATTTAGTAGTTTGGTTTGAAATTGTTTTCTCCTAGAAAGACTAAAAATTTATCCTAAACAATTTCAGGAAAAAGAACCCCAAAGACATTTACTGTTTCTGAATAATGCTTATTCTATAGCCAAGCCATAATTCCATTGACTTTTAAATATATATATATCTAAGGGGACAAAATAAAAATTTCCCTGCTTTTTTATTCAAAAGTTTTCATGTGATTTCTGCACACTTTCTAAACTAGAAATCAAGGATTTTACCTAGGATGGTGATCCATTTTGATACTGCCATTGCTCTGAAAATTAGAAAGTCATTGGGATATTCTCCTGGGACTTAAGACTAAATCTTCAATTTTGGCTTCCTTGGGAAATATTTTAACTTCACTATATTATAATTCAAAGAAAGCACCATGATTTCTTCCTATTTCCTCTGACAGGTTGTTGGTTGCCTTATTTTTCTCCCCTTTTAATCTAAGCAAAATGTCTTTTAGAAGAATGGTGTCAGTGGCCATCAGGTTTTTCTACAGTTCATCTACTATACAGAATTTTCAAAGGCTTCAGTTGCCAGGATACCATTCCTGTGATTCCAAAACAGCCCTGTGCGTATACATATATATATAAATATATATATTAAAATACATAGTAAAAAAAAGCTGCTCTGTTCAAATCTACTCAGCCCAGCCAAGGCAGCAGCTGCTCCAGTCATGTGCAGCACCAGGACAACTGTAAGGTTGGGGGATGTGTCTAGCAAACACAATGCCTTGGCTCAGAGGTGCTGGTGAGGAAATAGAGCTATGCTTTTACTTTGATCTCTTCAGCACCAAAACTGTGCCCATTTGACAGCTTTAACAGTGAACTTTAGAAACCTTACCTACTTAAAAAAAAAAAAAACATCAAGCTTGTGTTGTCATACCTTTCTGCAAAGTGCTAGTAAGAAAATGAATATTTCAATTCTGTCTAGATTTAGAAAAATATTTAATATAAGAAAAACTAATAAACCTACAGAATAAGCAGTACTTTACAAGACCGCAAGAGCTATAAATGTACTTCCTATGGGGTATTTTAATGCATTTTCCACTCCTTTACTAGGATACAAAACTGGAAGTAAGTCAAGCATAAAGAATGTTATGTCAGAGGTAACCACCTGTAGTCAGTGCGCACATTTCTGTAACTTCCTCAAAAATAAGAAAGACTATGAATACTAGATGCTTGATCAGGTGTTGCTAAACCATTTCTATAGTTCTGGGGTGGTAGTGTTTTATGTTCTTTTAGATGGAAAAATTACTGTATCCCCTTTTTAATTGCTTCATTTTCCACTCTTCTTCATTTTTTTGCATGCCCAAGAGGTCAAAGACAGATCAGAACAGAGGGCACCGTACAGCACATTCAGCAGTGGCTTACACCTGTAATCAGAAATCTGCAAACAGCTTTGAGCACAGAATTTTCTTTTTGTGAGGTCAACTTATATTCCTTCTTGTTTGTTCAACTAAAAACATATTATAGATACTATTTCACATACTGTTAGCAAAATAATGATCTTTTCAGTTCAAAGCTGCATTTAACTGATTGTGATTGTTAAGATAGACCTTCCCTGCAGAGACCCTGCCCAATGAACAGTAAATGAAAAAGGTTCCATTTCATTTATTTCATGTCTCCTCTGTGGTCACAAGAGAGTTTTCAGCATCTTACAATAAAACATAAACTATGCCCTTCATCTATCTTTGCTGTTTCAGAGCAATGTAAATCCAGATGAAATACAGAAAGGAACATCCTTCCTGGCCTTTTCTAGTGGCCAGCAAAAACCTTAAGCAATGGAATTAATGAAACATACTGAAACTGTAAAAACCAGTGGATCAACCTGTTTCCCTGGAGATATACCAGCTTATAAAATTACTATCTTAAATGGAGATAGATAATTAACAAGAAGAGGACAATCCTATAGAATTCCTTCAGGGTAGAGAGATTGTTCTGTTAAGATTCCTCTCTATAAACCAGAAGTCATAATAGACCAAAATTTGTTTTTGTCTGCACAGAACAAAAGTGTTACTAGAGCATACAGAGATTTACAATGATCTCATTTCAAAGACTTGGCAGAATGATGTATCTGAAATTCAAATCATTATGAATTCACTCAGCAACAGACAGCATATGATGAATCTGTACCTTCCCAGCCAGCAGAACTGACTGATGAGTGAATCCAGTTGGATTAGCTAGTCTTAGAAATGAAAGTTTCTATTCTTATTTATTCCTGACAATGCAACAGGATTAACTTCTCTTACTGAGGGTGAAAGATGCCAATTACAGTTGCACACCAGCAATTACTAAATATGTTTCAAATTGACCCTGGTAATCTCTCTTTGAAATTCATATTCTGGAAGTAATTTATTTGCATATAAACAAATCAAGCAAATATTTGTTGTGAAAAAATGCAAAATGTTATCTGTACAACACCAGTCCTGCCAGGTGATTCTTAATCCCAGAGTAGTTTAGGATAAATCATGTGCTTGTGTATAAAATAATTGTATTGAAAGTTGAGGTAGGTACAAAAACAAATGTGTTACATCTCATTTAAGATTCTTCTTTAGTATTGATTCCAGTAAGTACTATCCAGTTATTCTTCCTGATAAATTATACACAACTGGGACTAATAAGGAAAGGGTCACAAATATATTTAAAATTTTGCAATCACTAACTAGGAATTTATTTTTCATAATCTCACCGAATGGCTTACACTGGAAGGGACCTCAAAGATAATCTCATTCCAACACCCCTGCCTTGGACAGGGATACTTTCCACTAGACCAGGTTACTCAGGGCTCCATCCAATCTAGCCTTACACACTTCCAGGGATGGGACATCCATAAGTTCTCTGGGAAACCTTTTCCTGTGCCAATAGATTTTTCCATATTTAAGATCTGTTACAAATCTGTCTATCTTATAAACTTGCATTGATCTCTTTAAATTATAGAACTTGTCATAACTGTTTTCAACCAACTTCTTTTGTTTTTACTAGAATTAACTATGACTTCATTCTTGTCATAGTAGTAGGCAGCTCATACCCCATGGCAGGGCACTATGAGAAATTGGAGTCTTTGACTTTGTTTCAAAGTGTTAAGAGCACTACTCTCATCCTGAATTCAAAACACAGCACTATGCCAGCTACTAAGAAGAAAATTAACTGTACCAGAGATAACTAGGACAATTTTCTAAGTTCATTTTCTTCCAAGAAGTAAACGAAGCATATAGAATTACCCATAATAATAATAATCATCACCATCATCATCATGACTCCATCCTAAATCAACAAAATACTTTTATCACTCTTCACAGGGCTATCTGTCCTTTAGTTATTTCTAAACAAAGTCACCTTTTTAAAATGAGGAAAGCATGTACTGTCTATATGAATAAAGCATATTCAACACGTATAGCAGACATATCTTAAAATGAAATTGATGCTTTTAAACAAAGCTTTTTTTACTCCAACTCCTTCCAAAACAGCTGAAGGGACTCTGCGTAGCAATCTCTAGAGTAATATACAAAAAACAACACCCTAAAGCTAAATCCTTCCATCAAGACCAAACAAGAAGAGCCTGTTTCTGATCAATGGTCTTCCAATGAAGCCAAAAAATGCAGGGTGTGAATGAAGGCAAAGATACTTTGAGCAAAACTAAGCCCTCGGTGTAAAAGGACCACACACAGTCAACTACATAACATAGTAGTTAATTTGGTATTTACCATGAAATAAGAGAAACCTTTCTGCATTGTTCACAGAAAACTCTATCTCCAATTTGAATTGGCTTTGGTCTGACTGCGAACAGTTAGAGGGTGTCTAAATAGAGTCAACTTTGATTTGTTCTGATTCATTAGTATTTCTCTTGACCTTTTAGTCATGACAAGCATAAGGTGGAGGATCTTTTCTTGGTCTTTATGAATTTTAAGTTATCTTTTTCATATTACATGGTACTTTCTGAACGAGATTTCAGAATATTTTGTGTCATTTAAATGGATAAAATCGCCTTTATTTCTCCCTTCCATTTTTAGTAAATTAGCTTCTCTTTAAAGAGAAGCTTTAAAATCTTTCTCTTAAAAACTGAAATGAATCAATCAAAAATATGTGATAACTGAATTTTAAACAGTCTTGCTCTCTTTGATTATTTCCTTTCACTAAGAAATAGGCAGTTCTAAAATGCAGAAGTGAGGTCATTATATTTTTTAATTTGATAGAAAAAGCTCCCTAAAGTAAAATTGGTACAACAGGGAACCTAAGGAAAATACTGTATCAGTAATATGTAGTCTTACAAGTGACACTTTCAGATTTCTCAAAATGAGTGTTTTCAACTAAAAAGTTATTTCAAAAATCTGATTAGACAAAAAAAATTTCTAAGTAAGAAAATGGACAAAAAAAAAAAAAAAAAACTTGGGAAGAGACAAAAAAGTAAAGCAATGCTTAATTTTTGACTCTCCAGAGATTGGTAACTGAAAAACATTTTATTTATTTAACTTTAATGAATGTTGATATTTAAATGAAATTATATCCCAATTGAACTTGTATTTAAAGGATACTTGGTATTAAGCCCTTTCTTTGAAATACAAGACTCTGCCTCATTATTGTGGTGCACTTTTGGGAAGCAGGTAGGCAAGCGTGGAAGTGGAGACATTCCTCAGACAAAAACTGCATGAGTGTTCTAGTAGTAATTACTAAGTAGTAAGGAAAATCCAAACAATTAGAAAGCATTTAAGTATTACAGGGAGCTATCTGCATCATCATCTTCAGGCTATATCTGTCAATCAACCACAGGTGCATCAAAGACCAAAACTAGGAGTTCCAGAATTCCATGAAGACAGGCAGTTGTTCCCCAGGCCAAGTGACACTGCAGTAACACAAAGCATTCTGGCACAAGACCTACCTCAGGCTTTCCCAATAACTTCCTTTGCCAGTGTACTTCCAACTAGTGAATTTCATGACATACTAATATTGTTATACTATATAGGAATTGAGTAAGGGGACTGATTTAGAATGCATAGACTTGTAACACAAAACCAAAAATGGACAGGAATGATGAATAAAGGAATGAACTGTGAAGAAAAAACTTATACACTGAAATTAAACATTACTGGTACATTCATTCGTTCAGACCACATGCACAGAGTACATGTACTTTGCATACTAAAGAAAATAAATATACAGCAGAAATTTGTCATTCAGACAGCTCTACTGGAACAGCTGTCTCCAAAAATATAGGTATTTTCAAAATGCAAGTATGTATTTGAAACTGAATAATCTTACTGAAAAGTGCACTTGACAGTTTGTGCCATTTTTTGCTTTGTTTAAAGGGGTTGAACATACATGCCTCTGGGGTGTAGAGATATGGGATTGTAATTTATTTTGTTTTTAAAGCTTGTTTTTAGGTAATTAAATAATTTGAGAACATTATGAATCAGAATCATCTCAGCTGGAAAACACCTTCAATGCCAGCAAGTCCAACTGTTAACCCAACACTGCCAGGTCCATCAGTAAACATGTCCCTATCGTTTTTCCCCTACTTATCCTTTAAGCTGCTGGAGATGATACTGATAATTTGTTACCAAATATGAAAGGACAGATGTGATAAGCCCCAGTAACTTTGAAGGAGGAAAACAAAAACCTAAACCCTAAGACTCAGTTAGACTATTGAGACCAACAATTCTACACCTTCTGATGAAGAACTTTAGAATCTTAGACCTGTTCAAGAAAAGGCGTGAATATATTTCTGTGAACTTCCTGCATAGGAATGTCCTTCCCAGAGTGCAGGAAGTATACTCCAGACACAGAAAAAACCAAAAAGACATTATGACTAATCCATCTATGGGGTGTCTTTGCAATCTTAAGAAAATCTTTAAAATTCTGCAGATTTATATTCTAAGTTTTGATTAATATAAGCTCAAGGGGATTCTACAGAGGAAAGATGATAAGCTGCAATTAAAAAAAAAATCAAACATGCAATGCAACCATAAAGAGTTGAGACTGCTTATCACTAATAAAAACATTTTCTTTACCTCAAATGTCCACTCCTCTTCTTTTTCTCCATCCAGAAACATCTTTGTCTCCTTATACACCTTTCCTATTTCCAGTTGCAATGGAGACACATTAAATTCAATTCTTTGCAAGTTAAAGCCAATTCCAACTCCAATGGCCTTTAAGAAGCTTTCTTTTAACGCCTAAAAGAAACAAAAATGTATTTTATTTATACTGCCTACAAGCTATTTTTTAAACTGCTATTTACTGCTCTATAAACATTACTTCTGAGCACACACTGCAGATAAAATAAATTTAAGACTTACACTACTGTAAATGTGAGGGTAGACTGATGAAATTATCAAGAGAAAAAGTTATCAGCATAGTTTATACCCAGCCTAACCTGCTGCATTAAAATAAATATGTAACTGAAATTATTCAGTGGTGCATAGAGATATGAGTGCTTTATCTTGTTCTGGCTATGTGTTTAAAACTACTAATAAATCCCATTGGAAATGTCAGCTGTACCATGGTTCTCAAAGTTATTCTGATATTAAAATAATCACTGAAATATAAAGTCCACAAATATCTTCACATGAAATGGTATCAGGTAGCACCACGGGAGTTTAGATTGGATAAGAGGAGAAACTTCATCAAATGGCATTTCAAGCACTGGAACAAGCTGCCCAGGACAGTAATTGAATGACCCTGAAATTCTTTAAAATATGGGTAGAGGTGGTGCTTAGGACATAGTTTAGTGGTGGCTTTGATGATCTTAGATGTCTTTTTCAACCTAAACCATTCTATGATTTTATGCAACTACAAAAAGATTACATTTTTACTATAATAAAATTAAAAATTTCTATCAGAAAAGAATGTGAACATTTGCAGACTTAAAATAGGAAAAGAAGTATTACCCAGTGCCGATAAAACATATCCAGCTGCGTCCATTCATTACTCATGGACTTGATTACATCCCACTCTGTTTCAGTAAACTGTCGCTTCATTAGGTGAAAGAAATTTGGAATTGAGCTACTACCTATAAATCAGAGAGAGATATTTACAGAAATTTTAACAGAGTAGCAATAATAAGCAAATTAATTACCTCACATTATTGGTCTAGAAAAAATTTGTAAAAAAAAATGAAATTATGAACCAACTCTGCTCTACAATTTGAATTTATACAGCCTCCAAGTAGTGAGCTGATGGTTGTTCAGGATGTAGTATTTCCAGCATTCTCTAAAAGACAAAGTATTTAACCAATGATAATTTCATATAAACATAAAAAATTTATATTCCACTAAAAAAGTAGGATATACAGTCTCTGGCATCTGACAGCTTGATCTAGTAACATTTTATAAAATAGCATGCTGTTTGTCAAAATTTATCAAGCTATTCTGCCTCCCACCCTTGGATGCTGGGATACAGAAGAAACACTTTTTTAAGCACTTGTAAAAGCACAGTCTTCCAAATTTATCACACACACTAAGGTATTTGGATTGGATTTGTTCTGGAAGAAAATAGGAATAGAGAGGTGCCCATAATAACAGTAAGAAATACACCAGTGGAAAAAAAATCCTCCAAAAAACCCAGCCTCAAACTACCAAACCTTCAAATCCATAGATTAAATTTAAGCTACCTCTAAAAATAATCACAGATGTGTGGCACTGCAGCAGCTCTTTGGGGGCTACACCACTTTTCCCCACTAGTCTCAATTTACCTTACAGAAGACAATTCAGTGTGTAGTTATAATTGATCAATGCCTTTCTATAGTACATTGAAATCCATGTTACAAGCTTGGCTACCCACAGCCTATGTTAATCAGTATCTCATGCAAGCATCCAAGTCCAACTGGACTTACAGGTGGCTAAAGAGGCAATGGCAGAAACAACCTCTTTTCTCTAGTAGGGATAATAAAAATCTGGATAGAGACAATTCCACATATTGAGACAACTTCTTTGTTAGGTTACTCAATGTTCTTACTAAAAATATAACATTAGTCATATTTAATCCAAAACATTTTCCCCCTCCCAATACCACACTACTTTGAAGAACCCACTCACTAAATAATTGCTTGAGATGCAGATTCTAACTAGTTGTGCCAGTAATTTTTTGAGTTGACTCAAGGCAAAGAACTTTCCTTTTCTATGCTCATGTTCCCCATCCTAAACCGGGATAAAGGCATCAAGCCTTCTCTATAAAGTGGTTGTCTTCTACAGCTATCTAAGCAGTAAATAAAAACAGGTACTGGCAGCAGTAATAAGTGATCTGAACAAACCAATTTTACACTAAAGCACACATTCAGGTTTTCTCACAATTTCCAAACCATACTGCAAAGTCTGACATACACATCCCACAAGACATGGCAGTGACATTTCAGAGATGCCCTCAAAAGCAAACACCTTAAGACAGAATTTTGTTGACAGTTGAAGCACTAAGCTATGAATGGAATGATCCAGAATAGTCTAAGGATAGGACTAACTTCCCTCTGGAGAAAATAACAGTAGAAGAAAAAAGCAACCACAATGTTAAGCATGCCTTGATGAATTACCGAGGCAAATTCCATATCCATCTACTTATACAATCCAACTTCCCTGAAGCGAAAGAAAAAAAATTGTTGAACTTGGAGAAAGGTATTTTCTTTCGCTTCTGTGTTTGTATGGCCCATTTTACAATCAAATAACGACATTAACACCTGCTCTAATCCACTTTTTCCCCCTTCTCTCTTTTCTTGAATATTTAAGACAACAGTGGTGAGGCTCTAGCCTGCTCTTGTGCTTCAAACTACAAAACATTCCAGAATGTCCTGGTGTACCCTTCCTCCTCTCTTACTTTCAGAGAGTTCTCCTCCTTTCAAAATCCCAGGACTACCAGAGAAAACCACCCAAGACTCTTCACAATACACTACTACCTTCAGCATGCAGATGTATATAAAGGCTCCTGCTTTGTCAGTCCTGCCACCCCAGCTTTATCACATGTGGTGAATATACTTGATGCTTAAACCATTTAGTACACCAAGTGCATATCAAACCCATATCCTACTGCTTTCTTCCTCATTGTTGACCCCTTTTCTAGTCCTAGGTTTTTTCAACTGTTCAGCTACCCTTCTCAACACTCAAGTTCAAATTCACATGGTACTTTCCCCTCCACTCCCACTGTCTGTCATGTTCCTCCTTTGAAAAGCAGGGGCACCCCTTTGTCCTTAAGTGCACTCACTCCCTGCTTCCTAAGGCAGTACAGCTGCTTTGCTCTGAGGAGTGGATCAGAGGATTTAAGATTCCTATTCTTCACAAGTTCCCTGCAGTACCACAGCCTGCCTAGTCCTTTCTCCATATTTGCTTCAGTATCAGAGAAAGACAGATTCACAGAACCATGGGGAATATATAAGTTGAAAAGGACCTTTGGAGACCACCTGGTCTAACCTTTCTGTTAAAAAACAGAGCCTCATACTGGGTTACCCAGGGCTCTGTCACGCAAAGTATTTCACCCCTTCTCTGGGGAACCTAGTCCAGTATTCTGCTGTTCTCATGGTGCAGACTTGTTCTACAGAGACAGAACTCCCCTTGAAGCAACCTGAGCCTGCTGCTTTTTGCCCTGTTCCAATGCACCCTCATGACGACAACTATGAACATCCTCTCTGCAGCTACATTTCAGGGAGACTGTGATTAGGTTCCCCTCTTCAGAACTTTCACCTTTTCAGGTCCAACAAACACAGCACCATCAGCATTTCTACATCAGTCAAGTTCCCCAACCCTCTAACCACCTCAGTGGTCCTTTGCTAAACCCCCTTCGATTTTCCCATTGTCCCTCATGACATAGGAGATATGAAGGGGACAAAACTAGAAGCAGCAGAAAGTTTATGTTTAAATGCTATGTTTTTTGCTTTTAGTTTGATTTAAAAAACAGCCTCAAGTTGTGGCTAACTACTTGCCACAATTTATAAAAAACTTCATTTGAAAGAACTGGAACAAGTCCATATAGCAATTAATTATTTGGTTTTAAATTTGCATTTCTAAAGTAGCTTCCCCTTGTCAACTTGTTTCAGAAATAAACTGACTTCTTAAATATGTACTTCTTACTTGCCCTGTGTCAGGTAATAGAGTTCTTCAAAATAACCAACTAACTCCTTCTAATGCTGAGCATTAATCATATTGCTGTCTCTGATTTTAAAATACATGCCTTGTTAATCGACTTTTAAGTACATCAGCTCCTTAAGAATATAAACTGAGTAATCTTTCAAAAATTGCATTCTAGTCATCATAAATAAGCCCTAAACCCAAAGTTAAGTTTCTGCATTAAATTAAAAGCACACAACACCCTGGAAATTTCAGGAAGAGTGATGAGAGGAAACAGTGAGTGATACTGGAAAAAAGACTCCAATATTAAGCCTGTTAAGTAAACATGCTATATACAGGTAAGTGTGTGTGCTCCTATGTGTGCGTATGTGTCTGCATTTTGGATTTTTTGCATGAGCTATTTACATTAATGTGTAATGCCATGTTTTCCGCTGCAATGGCAACTGAGCTTTTGTTACACTTTTTTAAGGACTAGACAAAAATATGCTTTGCATTTTCCCTGTTGAACAGAAATGCCACAGACCAGATATAAAAGACTGATTTTAAAAAGAGGCAGGAGTGAAAAATAAGAAAACACGCTATATTCTCTTGTCCTGTTTGCAAATGCACTGTAGAAATAGCACATAAATACACTGTAATTTCCCCCCATTTTTCTGCCTGCTAAAGAATCCCAACATGCTACATTTGTAGGAAGATAAAGGCTATCAGAATTAAGATCCATATAAACTCTGATGCTATTAACAGTGAAAATTACAATCTATAAGGCTAATACAGAATTCTTTTACATTTTCACAAACATCAGGTTAAACTTAAGTCAGCTTTGGTAATACAGTGTATACTTCACAAAGGCAGGGTACAAACTTGTACCAAAAATTATTAAAACCATGCCATGCATTCTCAAAAACAATGAGAAAGACCATCTTCACTTCAGGGTTAGGGCTAGGTTTTATGAGTTTACAGTCCTCAACTTGGTTTGGTCAGATCCAAACAAACTAGCTTATAAAGCTACTACTGCCAGCTCATTGATCAACTAATCTCCTAAAAACAAAACAAACAAAACCAAACACAAACACCCAAAACAAAAATATGCCACAAATCCCAGAATGCAAACAGCCTCCTCACCAACTTGAACTGCATAAAAGAAAGAGGTCAGTGATTAAGAACTAATATCTAATCAATACAATCAGTTCACTTTCAGATGGAAAACATGTGAAGTTGCAGTATGACCAGTGTTATACCTCACACCTAGCAAAACAAACAACTGAAGCATCAACAGCTCAATCAACCTAATAATTGAAACACAAGATAGCTATGAAGCTTTTAAACTAACCAGCTGTATTGGATGAATGGTTCAAGTCCTGGACTCTTGGGCTGAAATTCCTTTTGGTGTAGGACCATATCTGATCACATTTTACCATCTCTAAAGAAACCTGATACAGAGAAAACATTTCTGCTGCAACAGATGCCCAAGTCCTAATTGTTTATTAATACCAACTAACCCTTGTACAGACGTTTAGAAACAACACAAGGCAAATAATCAGTGAGATAAATGAGTAACTTACAAGAACCAGATAGAACATTAACAATGTATGTTTTCTCAATCTACCAGCTCACACAGCTTTCGTGTGAATTGAAAATTGGATTTAGATTCTCTGACCTCCACACACTTCCTGTCGGTATCCCACAATTCTCCCAATTATATGTATGTTAAACATCTATTCTTGTCATGTCAGCGTCTATGTGTTTTATCTTGGCATACCCCAGAGAAGCACTAACTCTAAAATGCCTGAAAATCTGACATTGCCTCCTATGAATTACTCAACATTTTGCAGATTATAAAAACGTCAATTTGGAAAATTCAGCCATAAAGAGACTGAAATAATTTGATAATGTTTGATATTTTCTCTGCAGATAGCATCATTAAGTCTGCAATATTAGAGAAACTGCTAAGGTTTCAACTGCATTAATGTGGTTGGGTCTAACAGCAGTGGTGAAAATTTAAGCAAGCTGCCTTGCCAGTCAATGTAAAACAAAAGGACATAAAGAGTCATAATGGCTTAGATAGCTCTAACTCTAAAACTGCTGGAAAAATAGCAGATATGACTTGGTTAAAAAAAACCTGAAATAAAATTAAAAGCTGTTAACAGCATATTGCATAGCTGATCAATTTAAAGACAAGTAGCACACTCTCTGCAACAGATTTATGCTTTTTGTCATTTATTCTTAAAATTTAAAAAAAAATTCCAGATCCTCTCAAATTTTTTTCAGACTACAGAATATTTTTACATGTTCTTACCATGCAAAACATTCAGCTGGAATACTTGCTATTGAAGAGCTTGCAGTCAAACACACCTGGATGCAAGCTCATGGTTTTAGCTTACTTCTGAGTGGAGAAAATAAAAGTATTTAAAATACAAAACGTATTAATCACTAAGAGGACTCAGGGACCTCAAATTTTTTTAAGAAAAATGCACTTACAACTAAATAAATGATAGCAAATAAGAAAACTAACAGTATAAAGGAAGAAGTTTCTTAACTTGTGTTTGTCAACTCTTATACCTTTTACTTGCTTAAGCTCTTTACAAGAAGTTGCATGACCACAGCTAGCAGAGCTCTAGGTAGCCATAATACTTCAGCAAAAACAAAAATTACCCCACAAAAAAGAGCATTTTAATCAGTTTTTCATTATAGAACATATATCAAACAGTTAGAGCAATCACTGCATTGCTCGAACAGCAGGAACTCTACTTCTTTCAACAGTTAGGAAGTTATGCTGCATCACACTAAAACACAACCCCCAAAATCTAAATAAACAAAAATACATTCTCCTTTATAAAGCAAGTCATGAGGACACAACTACAAATGTAAAAAAAAAGTCCAGATGGTGTCTGACCACCTACAGCCTTACACTACCTAGTACTACCAAGCTACCAGCTCTCTGAAAAGTTTAATTACATTTTATGAAGTAATATACTAGAAGGTCTTTCTACACATTCAGAGATATTGACTGAAATCTTTGGCAATTTAAAAAATTAACGTTTTAAAGAAAACCTATAACTTAGTATCATTTACTAGTCCATGAAAACAGACAAAAAAAAAAAAAAAAAAAAGGAGATTTAATCACAATAGCAGATCTCCCTTTCTCCCTTTCACAGTTTATCAAGCAGGAAAATTTAGGTATTTAGCAACAGTGTAATTATAGAGAAAGCAGGCCCATCTTTAAGAAGATAACATCACTACAGAACCTTGGGTTGCACTGGAATCCAGTTGGTACTTGGTATATAAAATACTATACTATATAAAAGGGGTGGGGAGGAGCAAATTCTCACTACCTAAGTCATCATCATCTTCCACATGAATTTCACTACATGATTCATACTTTCTAACACCTCCTTCATCTGATTAAGGCAAATTTTTCCTGGGAAGCTCTGTGACCTTAAAAAGCAGAAGCTGATTCAAACTGAGCTGGTTTCCCTGAAAGGGTTTAATGAGAGTTGCTCTTTAATGGCAGAAGTCAGGATACTGCACAGAAGCTGTCCCAGAACATGAATTGCACAGCTGAATGCAGTAAAAACATCCCTTATTTTCACACTTAAAACTTTCCCACTTCTGTCTGTACTCCATCCTTCCCTCCTTCATAATGAAGTCCTAAAAACCCCACATGATGACAGGAGTAGTATTAGTGTTTTAAATTTGGGAATCAGTCTCTCCTGCATAAGGACACTCTTTAAAAACAAATGAACAAAAATCCAAAAAAATCAAAACCTTATAAAGCCATTTGTTTGGCTTGCCAGCAGATGGAAGACTGTTTGTCCCACCTGACAGCTAAAATCCAGCATGTTTTTCTTTGGTCTTCTCAGAGAGAAGAGGCAGCAGTCAGCTAGTCATTGGCATGTTGCCCCCCCACATCCTTCCCCTTAACATCGCACAAATTAAATTTTGCCACTACAGAAGCTGTCTTTTATCCAGCCAAAATATACAAGGACAGATGCAAAGTGTAAGATAAATGTGCTGCAACATGGCAAAGGCAGATGAAAAAGCAGAGGCCCACAGATGAAAAACTGATGAACTTCAATTGTCTATTCACCTGTATCAGCTGTATCTACTCTTGTAGATATCATCTCCAAGTGTTTGCTTTGCTTTTATTAAATTTGTTTTTACTAAGATAGAAAAAGGAAGATATATATATGCTTAACATAGAACCCAACAAGTCTGATGAACAAACCGGAAAACTGTGCAGGGCAAGTAATAACTTTTTAATACACTACAAAATTGGATTTTTAATCAAAATACAACACAGCACATAATAGCTATGAATGCTTAGAATTCCCAGCACCAACCCAATAAATGGCAAGAAAATATCTACCTATGGAACTAGCAAATGTCTCCCAATCCTAGATGTTCCTGAAAACCTGACATAACATAAGCAACCTGTTACCTTTTATTTAGGAAATATAAAAATATTTGCCTAGTTAAAAACAAGAATTTCTTTTAGAAAGGAAATAGATCAGGCAAATATATCTGAGGCTATTTTTTCTTATATTAATGAGAAAAGTTGTGAAATATTTAAGGTAAGTTTCTAGCATTTCATAAGTCAGTATTAAAAAAATCTGCAAGTCTGTCTCTAAAAGACTGCCTCACAACCTTGAAACCAGTAAGGGCTCCAAACTGTAATACCTGCACAGTTAACATCCAAATAAGCTTGTGATAACACAAAGTAAAGTCAGCTTCTGTGTTGCAGTCTTGCAACAAATACATGTATCTGTAGAGCTGAAGCTAATGGAACTGGGCAGTACTAGCAAGAAACTCCTCAAAAGGCAATTTTTTTAACACCTACATAGTAATTACATAACCTTAGTCCTTGGATCAGATTTTTCTGCTACACTTTCTTAATTTGGAAAGCCAAAGCTAACTATCAAAGGCTGAGAAGCACTTTTAGTTTTGTTAAAAAAAAAAATCAGTTCTATTTAGCTGCTCATTGTGACTGTACAACTTAATTTCCCAAAATGCCAATTTAGTAATAAATTGTGATTATTGTGCAGAATTAAAAAAACCCACAACACCAAAACAATCTGACAAGCATTTTTATAGTTACTCTTTATTCCAACTCTTATTTTTAATAAAAGCTCCTAGTTTAGGATTTCTCTTTTCCTAATCACTAGTTTATTCCTCATTTTAAATATATATTCTTCACAGCCTAATTTTATAGTTTTTCATTTTGCCATCAGTTTATATTTTAATCCAAATGGTTTTACATTTTTCTATTAAAGAAATAGTCATAAAGGATTAGGAGTGTTTCTTTGGAAAATAAAGAAATTTTCCTTTAAAGAGGAGATTTAATCACAATACCAACTCTCTTTAACAGTTTATCAAGCATTGGTGCTTTATCAATTACAGAATTGTGTGATTCCCGGTTAAAACTGTGCTAGAAACATGAATAAAGCAGTGCAATGAACTTGCTACATATTATACATTCTTTAAGAATACATTTAAGATGGCTGTTTCTTCCCAGTTGCAAACAGAACAAGAACAAAGAAATGCCTCCCTGTTTACTCAGTGTGTGCATAACATCACTGATTCTTTAGCTCAGCAAGGATATCAGCTGCTTTAACATCCTTCACATCTAAAAATGATGTGCTTACAGAAGTATTGATAAATTATGACTTCTTTGATCTGTAAGAAGTAACATTTAAATCAAACCCTTTGTTAATTTCTTCATTCCAAGCAGTGCACCTACACAACTAAAGCTGTAACATTAGATAAAAATTTGGTGTTTATCTCTAGCAGTAAAAGATTAGATACAGATTGCTGCTGTAAGATTTACTGATACACAACAACAAAATCAGGAACAGTTAAAACTTATAAGCTTGTGATAACACAAAGTAAAGTCAGCTTCTGTGTTGCAGTCTTGCAACAAATACATGTATCTGTAGAGCTGAAGCTAATGGAACTGGGCAGTATTAGCAAGAAACTCCTCAAAAGGCAATTTTTTTAACACCTACATAGTAATTACATAACCTTAGTCCTTGGATCAGATTTTTCTGCTACACTTTCTTAATTTGGAAAGCCAAAGCTAACTATCAAAGGCTGAGAAGCACTTTTAGTTTTGTTAAAAAAAAAATCAGTTCTATTTAGCTGCTCATTGTGACTGTACAACTTAATTTCCCAAAATGCCGATTTAGTAATAAATTGTGATTATTGTGCAGAATTAAAAAAACCACAACACCAAAACAATCTGACAAGCATTTTATAGTTACTCTTTATTCCAACTCTTATTTTTAATAAAAGCTCCTAGTTTAGGATTTCTCTTTTCCTAATCACTAGTTTATTCCTCATTTTAAATATATATATTCTTCACAGCCTAATTTTATAGTTTTTCATTTTGCCATCAGTTTATATTTTAATCCAAATGGTTTTACATTTTTCTATTAAAGAAATAGTCATAAAGGATTAGGAGTGTTTCTTTGGAAAATAAAGAAATTTTCCTTTAAAGAGGAGATTTAATCACAATACCAACTCTCTTTCACAGTTTATCAAGCATTGGTGCTTTATCAATTACAGAATTGTGTGATTCCTGGTTAAAACTGTGCTAGAAACATGAATAAAGCAGAGCAATGAACTTGCTACATATTATACATTCTTTAAGAATACATTTAAGATGGCTGTTTCTTCCCAGTTGCAAAGAGAACAAGAACAAAGAAATGCCTCCCTGTTTACTCAGTGTAAGTGCATAACATCGCTGATTCTTTAGCTCAGCAAGGATATCAGCTGCCTTAACATCCTTCACATCTAAAAATGATGTGCTTACAGAAGTATTGATAAATTATGACTTCTTTGATCTGTAAGAAGTAACATTTAAATCAAACCCTTTGTTAATTTCTTCATTCCAAGCAGTGCACCTACACAACTAAAGCTGTAACATTAGATAAAAATTTGGTGTTTATCTCTAGCAGTAAAAGATTAGATACAGATTGCTGCTGTAAGATTTACTGATATACAACAACAAAATCAGGAACAGTTAAAACTTTGTTCTTTAGAGTGCTTTTGTCCTTAAGGTGATTTACCTTTACCTTAAACAATCTGATTTGAAATTTGTTTCTAGGTCAGGAAATTCTTATTGAAAAGCTGAAATGCAGCAATTAAAGAAGCACTGCAATTAAAAAAAACTGAACATGGCTGCTAGATAAAAGACATGCCAAATATCTGAACTATGATGTAGGTGAGCCTAACTCAATTAGGCTTAGGAATACACCAAAATTAACAGCACAAAGTTTAAACTGTCTGGAGAGAGAGCTTTCCTCCACTAGCTAGACTGAAGTACGGTATTTAGTTTCTTCATGTGGGACTAATATACACGTTAACCTGTCTCTGATTTGAAGAACTCTATCATATCTCGCATTACCTCACCTCAATAATGTGATAATGAGAATAAAAAGAGAAAAAGTCAAGTTCATTTTTTATATTTCCTTGCCTCACAGAAAACCAGTTTCAAATAATTAGGTGTTTGCACATAATAGCCTACTTTCTTAAAAAAGCATTTATTTGAGTATTTTTAGATCAAATTAATTTTTCTGTGAAATTCACATGCAGATAATTTACCCTTTTATGTCTTTTAACAAGAAAGCCTAGCATAAAATCAAAATATTAATGAGAAAAGCTAATTCTACTGCATGTCAAATATTTAATTCTGGAGTAAAACTGATATTGGAGGCATCTGGATCAAAGTAAATATAGTGGGATACATAATAAAGATTGCAGGCTGATTTTCAAAGATATGGAATGACCTGTTAATTTATTTATCTTTGCTAATCCATCTAAGCTAAAAATTTGCATTAGTGAAAAGAAATCCACTTGCACAGCAGGAAAGCTCTTGAGCCTAAGATCTAAACTTTTTTCAAATGCTCAAGGCAATCTTTATTAAGCTGTAATTATTTCCTGCATCTCTGAAAACATTCTGCTTTACAGAGCTTAAGTGACTGGTCAATCAGCATCCCACACACCACTCAAACCAAGTTGACACTTATTGCAGAATTTCTTTTCCATAAGCAAAAAAATCAAACACAAGCTCAGTTTTTTCCACAGGAGTTAACAGTACTGTGAGAATCCTTCTCATTTGTTTTTTAAAAGGCTTAAAATAAACTCATATGCATTACTTGGCCAAATAATGTCCACAGACACTTCTACAAACAAATTTACAGGACAGTGTGCATTTTTCCAAATGACTCAAGAGTTCATCTTAAACTGATCTAAAGAGAAGAAAAATAATCATTGATCTCAGTAATTCTTCAAAAACAATTAAATTGAAAGACTTATTTAAATCTATAATAACCTGCCAGAAAACCAAAAGGTAGCAACACACAATACCTGAAGAGGATATTTTCCTTTCTTACCATCACTACAGTATTTACTTCAATATCTGAATAGAGGAAAAAAGGTGACAAACCATTGCACACCTGTGGAACTTTTGTAGAACTGCTGCTTCTTGCAGTGGTAAGAATAGCTCTAGTGCGGCCAGCCTTCACCTTGGAAGAAGGCTATGTCCTGTAGTAGTTTCATTTCTCAGATTTTAATAAGGAAGCACAAGTAATATGGAAAGAAGCAGCTTCCTACAAACAATAAGTAAAACAAAAATACATAGGATGGATTAAGAAGTGACATAAAACGTTTATGTGCACCAGGGCTCCTTGTTACATAGCAGCACACAAACAGCAGACTTCTCAAAACTTTCAGCTGCAGGATACTCTTGTATAACTGCACTGCAGATTTTGTGTGCTTGCTGGTTGAACAATAAGGGAATATAAGAGCTACAATACTACAGACGTCAATCAAGATGCTGTTGGATAACACCGTAAGATGAACTTTGTATTTAAACAAGTGTTGGAAGAAAACAAACAAACCTACTGAAATGTACTTTGTTCATAGGGAACTCTCTGTCCTTGTAGCTGTTCCAAGGAAAGAGATTTATAGTGGATGCACCTTCAGAAATAGAACGTACTTAGCAAGTGCAGAACAAGAGCACCACTCAGTGGAACTATCAGAGAAAATAATACTGGTAAAGTCAATACCTATTCATATCCAGCAACAAAAAAGAGTTGAAGGTGATTCTACTAAGACAAAAATCTTCCTCAGAATAATTTCAGGTGAAAAGATGGCCAGCTTTAAATTATAGTCTCTATAATATGAAGTTCTAACCTTAATATTACTTATTTGCTAGCTCTCTTTTCAACATACAATTATTACATTTCCATTAGTATCTTTTTTTCAGAAATAGAAATTATAATTACAAAAAGGAAGACATATGAGTCATCTTTCACTGTTCAGTTTTTGAAACCACCAGCATCTCCCAAAAACACTAAAGCCTGTCTGTATCAGATCTCAAAGTTTTACTTAGTCTTTAGACTTCACAAATAAAGTTTAGCACCCTTCATAAAACTTGTCAGCTGGACATTGACAACATGCCTTTAAAATGCCAGCTACATTTACCCCTGCATAAAATACCAGCAGAGGATTTTAAGATATCTCTACTTCCACACATAAATTTTTTTTATTTTTCTGTATAAATTTGAATTTTGCAGTTCCCAAGAAAAGCTTCAAATACAAGTGCTTGAATGTTTTGATTTTCACTATTTACCTGCTGAAACTAGGAACTTTTTGGAATGAGTAATAAAATCAGTGAGTCTTGTGGTAAGGCCAGTGGCAGCCCAACCAGAGTGTTTCCAAGGATACTGGGTCCAGGTGTTACCTTTGCCATGGCAGCCTGGGGGGTGCTGTGTTTTAGCTCTATGCCTAACCCAGTGTTGATACCACACCAGTGTCAGCAGTGTTTGAAGGCATGAAGGCCTTCTCTGTCACTCTGCTCCCGCAGTGAAGAGGCTGAGGCTGCGCAAGATGCTGTGAGGAGACAAAGCTGGGACATCAGCTTGCTTGCTTTGCCTGAGAGAGCTATGATAAAAGCACCAGCTTGAAGAGTAATCTCGTTATTTGGGCCCCGTGTTCCTGCAGTCCTGTCAAATGTGGCCCTGTACCAAAGCAGTCTTACCCATTGGACACAGCTCCTGTCACCAAACACACAACAGCTCTGGTGGAGGACCCTCCAAAGGCTGTCCCGTGGCCTCACATGCTGACCCTGTGTTCAGAGTGAGGGTCTACAGCAGGTGTGAGTCACAGGAATGAAATTCAGATTGCAGCAAAGCTTCTGTGCATCCTAGCTGAACATGACAGTGCAAAACTATACACTTGTAGTTGTCATCAAAAAGGTGTAAAGTGATCAGACAGAAAGTCATCCAGTCAGGTTTATGTGAATCTCTCCCTTACAACACAACATATTTTGCAGCATAAAATGCCAGGCAACTCCAAAAAATTAGAAGAAAGATCCTCTAAGAACACAACTACTACTGTCACATCTGGTTAAATGTTTAAGGAAGATTCTAAAAAAAAAAAGAATACCAGTGAATCATAAATCCCAGGATGGTTCTCCTTTAACCCATGACTATGCACTGATGAACATTTGCAAACTAAATCATCTCCATAAAACTGTATTTAAAAATACACTTTGCTACAATCCTAATTTTGATCCTGAAGCTCACTAACCTATACAGTAATTTCATAGTAATAAATAGGCAAACAGCTAAAATTTGTAAAGTCTAGTCTTTTCCCAAGACCATCTCATGTGTTCCCCCCTCATGATCCCTTGTCACTGAGGATTACTGCACATTCACAGCAAATATGTGCTGCTGACACACAAAATGTCCATACATATGGGACAACTGAGTAACACAGTCTATCAAGTTCTCATGGGGATGGATCCCGTTGTCCCTGCTTAGAAAGATGTTCCTCCTTCTGCCTCACACACAGCAAATCCATAATTAAAGTATCTGCAGATGCTGCCCATATGATAGAAGGATTCATGATCTTATTTCCCCAGAGCTCTGCTTCTCTAAAAGAGACATATATCTGTATCTGTCCTACAATGCACCCCAAAATAAACAATGAGGAATGCATTTAACAGCTAGAAATCCCAAATACACCATACATTCACACACTCTCTGCTAATTACCCTACATTTCTAGGACACAGATTGGTTCTTTGGGAAATGTGAAAATGTTCAGTACTCAAACAATGCAGAATCTGCTTCAGTCACCATAATGAATTACCTGGTGAATCAGTCTTCATAATATCAACGCCAACCTGAAGCTCAGGCTCAGCTGCAAGGACTGCATAATCTCCTTGATGAGAGACATTGAAGTTGTAATTTGAGTTGATACCAACTAAGTTACTGGCCAGGAAAGGTTTTCCTTTTGGTGTCCTTTGCAAGTGGACTTCATTCCAAGGTATGCACAGCTCCTCTGCAATTAACTTCCGCATCAGCAGGCGACCAGCCTGTGAAATAAAACGGAAGTAATTCATACAGAACTATTGTGCTACGTGGTTGCTAGAAAACCACCCACCTAAAAAGTGTTGGTTTATTACTGTTGATATCAATTAGTGTACTTTAGCCAAATGATTTAAGTTTCTCCCTTTTATAAAAGCTGTGTCAAGTAAGCTTAAGCAGAAGAGTCCATCAGAGCATCAAACACATGGTCACTATTAGCACAATTAATACAAGTCCCAGCCCAGACAAATTGCAGTAGTTCCTTTCTCTACCTTAGTAATTTATTTACGATACTTTATCGCACAAATAAATACTTTTTACACCACCCTGAGCAGTAAAATTATCTCAATAGCCTTCCTTTCAGTAGATCCATTCCCTACCTAGGTGGTAAATGAAATTCTCAACAGCTAAAAGTGGTAAGTAACTCCTTTCAGACTAATTAACAGGCATGTATTAGGCGTTATTAGGCCAGATTTAAACCCTGGAGCTTATAGAACAGCCTTATTTTCCCAGTAGTTACCCCGATGTCCTATGTAGAGTCCTTCAGGGTACGCTGATTTTGTCTCCTGACTTGGCATAGCGACTTAGAAGTTGAGAGGTCTTTCAGAGTAATACTGACAGCAACCTGCCGTCCCTCCTGGCTTCATACTTTTATACAAGCCTTATCCTTTAGCTCTACATCCCTGACATGCCCTCACACGGCACGGCATGTTTTCCTACGACAAATCAGGAACTTGGGCAACGCTGACTGTGCAGAGAGACAACCGCGCCCCGGCTCCCCATGTACCAAGGCGGCTTTGGCATCGCGGGCAAACACAAACTGGCCGATGCGCTCCTTCTCCTCGGGCTGCACCAGCTGCGCGGCCAGCAGCCACTCGCGGCGGCAGGGCCGCCATGCGCCGCACGGGAAGGCCCAGCGCACGCTGCCCATAGCCGGCCCCGCCGCCCCGGCCCGGCCGCGCTCCCTGCGCCCGCCCCCCGGGCCTGGCGGGAGCCTATCGGCATGCCGAAAGCACGCAGGGCCCCGCCCCAAGAGAAATAACCAACCCGATGCCAGAGCGCACTGTGAGTGACAGCGGAATGCGCCAGGTAGCGACCTATCAGGGGAAAGGAGGTGCCTGCGGCGGAGCGGCACCCGCCGTGTCGTCAGCGAGGCCAGGTGGGCGGGCCCTCACCTGGAGTGGCGGCCGGCGGAGCCATTCCGAGTGCAAGGAGCAGGAGAATGGCGCCGGAAGGAGCCAATCTGCCGGCGTGGCTGCTGCGGAGGGTGGGCCAGACCGGTCGGTGAGCTGCGGGTGTTGGCTGCAGGTGGGTGTGCGCTGCGGAGGGAGCGCTCAGGGGGGACTGGCGCGTCGCCGCCTGAGGAGAGGCGGCAGTGGCGGGGAGCGCCGCATTCCGCGGCCGGGTCGCGCTGTGAGGGAAGGGGATCCCTTTGCCCCATCCCGCCCGTCCTGTCAGAATTAGTGCTCCCTTAGAATGAACGGAGCCGCCGCGGGGCGCAGGCGCGGGCGGCTGAGCATGCGCAGTAGGGGCGCTGCCGGCGCTGCCCTCCCGCGGCGGGCGGGGCGGGGACGATGGCGGCTGCCGCTGCTGCGGGGCCGGGGATGGCAGATAACCCTGGCCGTGGCACAAGGAACGTAGCTGCCTGCTAAATTCCGCTTCCCTCGGCCCTGTGCGGCACTGGGAGGCGGTTATGCCCTCGAAGGGGTCCGGGGCAGGTGGTTCTTCGTGGCAGCGCGCCCTGTTGCGGACAAGTGATGCGCGGCCCTTCTCTGCCAGCAGTGCATCCTGCTGAGGTGTCGCCGTCAGCGCATCCATCCTGCTGGAGAGCCCTCCGGGCCCCTGGCAGAGCTGTCGCAGCGGGCTGGGCTCTGTGTACCTTTTATTGATTATAAAGAGGAGCTGATTGTCCCGAGAGCTGATGCAGCGCGCTGCATCACCCTAGCGGGGTCCTGGCTCCTAAGGATCTGTGCAAACAAAAGGCTCTTGTGTCCCGTGCTCGTTGTTCTGTTAAGAATTCTAATGGGTGTTAACTGGATTCCCATTTTTCCTCAATTATAGTGTGTAAATTATCTGTAAATCCTCAAAAAGTAATAAATTTGTATGCCCTTTGGTTCTGGAGTTGAGCCATAGCTAAAAAACTGGGGCCTGTTTGAAAATTTACAACCCGTCTTTTTTGTTGCTTGCCTTTAGAAATACTTAAATGTCATCCATCCTTTACTGGCCATGTACAAATGGTGCAAACATGCTGAAAATTGTTTTATTGCAGGTATTTGTTACAATGCTCCTTTTTTGTTTTTGTTCACTGTTGCTAGCTCACTGTTAGTATGGAAAACTGCTGTTTCTGCACAGGCCAGAAGGTCTTTTTGTCCAGAATAAGTCTCAGTTATAGCTGAGTATAGATTGGTCTTCACAAAATATTTTAAACACAGAAGTAATATTGAATAAAAAAATGTTTAATCAAGGAATCAGTTGGGTATTTGACTTATTTCAAAATATTATTCCTATTTTTCTCCATGATTTAACAAAGCAAGGAATGGCATAATCTGATGCATTATCCAAACCCATAGACGAAGTTAACTGACAGCAGAGGAGGATTTTACACAGTCAAAACAAAATCCCAGGAAAATCCTCTTCACTGATATCAAACTGTAGCTGAGGCTTACATTTCAAACATTGTATTCTGTGCACTTTGAAGAGAAAATTGTGGCAGTTTGTATGTTTAGTTACTGATAGATTATAATACTAATGAATTGTGGTTCTTTCCTAGTTCCAAAAAATAACCCCCTCTGGTTTGATTGACAGGTTTGGCTAGTCCACGCTCTCTACTTAAGAGATTTAAACATGTAGCACTTTTTTCACTAGTGGATGAATGTTTTTTTTTAAAACAAGCTTCATGTGTAAGTGCAATCTGAAGCTCAAGATGCATTTTATAATATGCAATATAATTATGAATGTATTCAATATAAACCCACATTATTAAGTAAAACATGCTATTATAATAAGGTATGCTAAATTAATCTCTAAAGATGCTCAATATTGCATGCGTGTTTTGAAAAAAACCCACATTTTAATCACATGCAAAAGTGACAGACTACAGAAGCCATTAAAAGCTGTCATTTTCTTTTACAGCATTTGCAGTTATTTTCAGAAGAATTTGAAGTACAATGTGTCATTTTTAATTCCTTTTTTTCCTGAAAATTAAAATTAACAGTTCCTGATCTTTTTTGGCTAAGAAAATAATTTTGCAAAGTAACTTGTTGAATTGGAGAAATTTAATTTTATGAGAAAATTCAGCCAGTTTTACTTCTTTAAAATGATTGCTGCTTAGTCTTAATGGGTTCATGTGTTTATCAGGGAACATGCACTTAATAATCACTGCTTGTAGAGTGGGAATCTTCCACTTTGGGAATGCCTCCAGGAATTACTGTGATTTCCTTACTGCCTGCTGATACCATGCTATTTTTTTTTCCATGTTGATTTTTTTAATCACTTCTAAAGAACACAAAGCTTTAAAGTCTCTGTGTCACCTTTCCATCTGAGAATATTATCCCAACATTTATTATTGATAAATGTCATTTTTGTGGATTAAATGTCTTAGCAGGTCCTGTCCTTTTTTTTTTTTTTTTGCTTTATAAAATGATTGACTGAATATTATTTTCCTTTGAAGTTCAGATATTTATGAAAAACCTGTGAACTCAGTTGCATTGAAATTTCCAGGCAGGAGTTTGGAATTCTCGTAGTGTAGTGTTTTCAATCTTAGGCAATCAGTGACAATCAACACATTAATGGAATATAAAAGCACAGAACTTGTACTCAGTATTTACAGTTTAGTTACATTTTAAACCACTCTTGTCTTTTTAGTCCATCTTTTTTTGTTCATTAGCAGTGTCACCAAATCCTACAGAAATATGTTCCACTCATACTCATCTTAGTGAATATTAAATTAGATGCATAGTGTAGAGTGGTGTCTTTAAAACTTATTAACAAGTTATTCATTGCTCTCCTTTTGAATGGACAAGGAATGAAAATAGCAAATCACCTTGATGGGTATACAGTACACTCAGTAATATAATATTTTAATGTTAGATCTTAGAATGCTGATCTTGACCTTTTTAAAATATATATTAATGCACCGTTAAATTTTATATGGAAAACACCCACTGAAATTTCTCCAGAGAAATCTATACAATTTCTTCATCTTCACTGTGCTTAATTCTTACATCCTAGGTACATAAAGTGTTCTGTAAAATATCAGCTCTTAGATTTCCCTTTTTAAAAATCCTGGCCCCTTATAAAGACATACTGTCCAAGCTGGGAGAAGGCCATGTAATAAACATCATGTTCCATTCAAGAACAATTTATTTCTCGTAAGTTACCTGCTATGAAATACAAAGATTTAATTTTTTTTTAATTGGTGATTGCTGTAGCACAGCTGTATTGTGCTTTTAGATAAAAGCAGATAGAATGTTTTACAACTGGTTGTAATTAATAAAGTACCAAATCAAGGTTGAGTTTTGACTGGCTTTGCCAGCTGTGTTGGAAGAGGAGAGAGCTCTTCCATGCATGTATGTCTATCTGCAGAGTGTTACTTGTAATTTCTGAATGGCCACTCTCTTGTGCTGGGTAGAGTCTGGAGCCTCTGTCCCATTCCAAGGGTTTGGTCCTGTTAATTGTCAGGCAGACACAGCCCTAAGGGGCTTTTCCTGGCAAAGTACAAGCTGAGCTATGTGTGATACTTGGGTGTGCTCAGTGCTTCCACAAAAGAATTCCCTAGGCTATTTCAAAGTCACACATTTTTGTATGGATATTTTTATCTCACAATTATAAAGTGATCAAACAGTTTGGTGTCTTTGCCACTGTCTCTCTGGACCCTCATTTGGGTGTTCATGCTTCACTGTTATTACACATCCTCTCCCTAGTTTGACATCTTTACCTTGGTTTTTCACCAATAAATAATTGCACATCTTCCACCATTCTCAACTTCATTAGCATATTTAAACATCTTTAACCATTTTGTTTATCAGTTGTAGCAGCTAAGGCTATTTGGACCATTGGTTTAGCAAAATCTTTTCAGCAAAAGTGTTTATCAATATACCTACATTATGTGAGTATGTTCCCATCAGTGCTTTGGTAGGAACTAAAACAGATTCTGCACAAACAAAAGTTCATCTCTGCTCAAAGGTCACTTCACAGTTCTGTTTCCTTTACTGTTTCTGATCTGGTGGAATGGATGTGAAGGTCATTTCTAGGATGTCTGTTGCAGTGGTTATGATTTTAGTGTATGCCTGAATGTTCTGAAAATGTCTGTCCTGATGTTTTTGGTCTCCTTTATGAGTTTAACAGTATGCTGTGTTTATAGTCTCCTAGTACAATATCTAGGATTCAACATATATCCAGGTTATTAAATTCATGTCTAAAGGTCATTTGAACTTCCCAAAGGAAAAGTATAAAAAAATAACGCATTTCAGTGTCTTCTAGGTACAGAATTATAAGAACACTTAAGAAGGATTGTTGATGTTGCTAACTAAAAGACAATCATAAATATGTTACATCCTCCATTTATCTTTGGAAAGGGAGCATTAGCATTGGTGAAGTGAAAAGTTCCACTAGAAATTCAGTGAGGTTTTGGCAGCTGTTTGCATGGAATCAAGGTCAGTTAAACACTTTCTTGTAGCTTTTTACAAATGCTTAGATACTATGAGGAATGTGTGTATATCTCATATTTTGGCTATGGTCTTATCAGAGTTCTCAGTGTGGCTACCTGGCATCTGGGTCAGTGAGCTCGTTACGTTCTAGACTACTTTGTCCCTTAGTGTCCTGGGACAAGGACAGTGTTAAAACTGGCAAAGGCTTGTAACTAGGTGATCCCTAATGGCTCTTCCAACCCAAACCACTCTATGCTTCTACAACAGAGGGGTCTTATAAACAGCACAGCTAATGAGGTCTGGGCCCTTATTACTGGATTCTGTGACAGATCATAAGAATGCTCTTACCCTCTGAGCTCTCAGGCTGTCCCTTGTTTCATCCAGCAAAATGACCAAAAGTAGCTTACTATCCCCAGCCTGCTGTTCACTGCTGGCTGCTCTGTGGCCCTACACAGACTGGCCATGCTTGCCACTTGACTGTCAGGCGTGCAGAATGTCTGCCCCCTCAACTAGACTCCTGTACAGATAGTTTTGAGAGGTACATGTATGTACCTCACACATGTGTTATAAGGGGTTGCCTTTAATAACTGTGATGTTTGTATCAGTTTTCACTGTAGCAGCCAGCCAGCCTTGTGTTTGAGGTGTTATCCAATAAAAATAAGCCAGGGCAAATGTTTTTTAAAAATTTTTAACTTTAGAGGAGTTTAGTTTTGGAATAGTTTTCATTTGCCTTTGGCAACCAATTGTTGGTTTGTTGGGTTTTGAGTTTTTTTTCAGAAAAGCAGGCTAATAGCTGAGGGGGCATCTGCCAATGTAGGACTGTAAAGGTCCGGTACACAAGCAGGTAGGTTTTGTCAAGTGGTGAGAGATTGGATCATGTACTTGTGGCGTGTTCCAGGAGAGGCTGCAAGGCCCATTGCTGAACAGCGTACAGAAGTGTCTTAAAAAGCAAAAGTAAGAGATCCCAGATCTAATGAACCATTTACTGGAGCTTGGTTCTTGGTAATCCACATGAAGACAGGCTTTTTAATTGGAATCCTGTGGGAGTTTATGGGGCAAATAAAAGGCGGGGTGTTCCCCACCATTCCTGAGCTTCACACCTCTTCAACATATATCTGCACCCCCTACGTTTCTTACCCTTTTATCAGAGATGATCAAATATTTATAAAAACCCCTAGTGATAATTAATATGGCTTTGTAGAAGAATGCATGAAATAATTATAAATGCCTTGTTTAACATACCCAGTTTTAGCTGAATTCTTAAGAGAGTTTGGAGGGCTCTAAAATCATTAACAGATTCAGTGAAGTGGTACCTTAATACCAAAATTATAAAGTAAGTCAGGAATTGGCAAAAGTCAGGTGGAAATTGAATTTATTAATATGTATTTTTTTAATGGAGAGAAGGGTGAATTAGGCTAAGTCATTGCACAGTGTTCATTACTACATTCCTTAATTGTGGACAAAAACATTAAAGATACACTGCTGAATTTTGCTTTTTAGAAAATAATGAGATACTGCTATTAGAGATTAGGATTAGGATGGACTAGATGACTTGGAAATCTAGTGAGACAGTGATGAGGTCTGAACCATAACGTTGTACAACAAATCTTGTATCAGTGAAAGAAATTTAGGATCAAACCAGAGTAAAGAGAAAACTGCAAGCAATAATAAGGAAAACCAGGAACTCAGCCTTATCAGTGGACCTTGCAAAGTTTGACATTCATTCTAATGAAAGTTGAGAGAGTATATCAACAGTCTTGATAATTGTAAGAATGAAAAAATATGCAAAGGAAAATTATGTCAAATAACAAATTTAACAGAAGAACAAATATATGTAAGCATTAATAAACTGATGTGTAATTAAGAGATTTACAGTCTCTAGACCAATGTACTGGAATAGAGTTTTTGTGGTAATAGTGTGGTAAAATAAAACTTTCTGAAACATTGATTGCTTGTATGCAAGTGATCATATGATGTCTTGCATGCAATAGCATAGTTCAACTTGATTACAGTAGATGTTTCCATCTTCATAATGCAAATACCAATATTACTGAAATTGGTAATTTTATCATCAGAAAGCACATTGTAGGTTGGAACTTGCTATAGATATTACATGTAAGTGGAGAAAGATGTCTAGTATCAATTGTCAGTTCTAGAATTTTGCAGAAAGGTTTATGTTTCTTTTAGAAAAAGTGTTATTTGATGTGATGCCAAATAAACTTTGAAATTCACTTACTTTTTAGAAAGCTTCATTAAAATGTGGGAAACTAATGTTATTGAAGCAACTCTGCTTTGAAGATTCAGCCTTTTTAGGAGCAGGCCTTTAAATTCATAAGGAAAGAGTATTCTAGAGAATTCTGACATACGAAAAAGTTTCATGATTTATGGAAGTTGGGGTTTATGAGGCCATACATTATCAGAATAAACGGTGGTCTTGTTCTTCTGTATTTTCCTAGTTCCTCAGGCTTAGAATGGAAAGAGTGAATACGTTGAGATTGTCTGGCCATGGGAAGGAGAAGATGCCTGCTCCAAGGGTGCCAGTGCTGGCAGCAAGATCACTGGATCTCTTCTCTTCCAGGAGACATGGAGGTCTATTTGTGGTTGGAGCTACCTGACTAGATAAAGTATAGATCAGTCTGCTCTGAAAGTACCTCACATGAAGAAGACTGCCTGATGGTTTAGTTTGCTCTGAATATATCATGTCATCAGATGAGCGTTTTCAGAAAATTAAAAACCAAAACCAGTAATTTTCTTGTTTCTGGGTTTTGTTTGGAATATTTTGTCCCCTGTCAATTCAGGTGGGCCATTATCTGTTGCTGATTTTAATTGAAATTGTGGAAGCAAAATCCTGGAATAAAAAAAAAATTGGAATGTTTCTTTAAGCTTTAAAGTAGGCAATCTTGACTCAGATTTGCAGTAAGGGCAATTTATGCATCTGCAATAAATAAATAGCTCTTTAAATAGGTATAAATAAAATATACTCATGTTTAAAGTTTCTTTATATTGACAAAGTGGTATAAAATATTTTCATTGTAAAAAACAGTTCAAACCAATTTACCATAGAAAAAACACACTTCAGTGTAGGGATTTTCAGCAGAAAAAAAAACCCTGGCTGCAGAAAGGGAGATGGTCTTAAATTTAAATGTGTTCTAAAGCCAGTTAATTTATGCCACTGTAAATGAAACTTAGAGTGGGCAAACACAAAGCTTCCTAACAAGACTAGAGGTACATGACAAAATCACTTTCAATTGACAAAGTGCTCAAAGATGTCCTGTCACCAAACTGTCTCTAAATGACCCTGTTTGGTAAGCCCCAGCAATCCTGTTATTCAGCCAGGCTCTTGGTGTTTTTGTATGCCATTATTGTAGTCCAGAGTGCCTCACGGGAATCCATTTAGGATGCAATCTAATAGCCTGTGTCTCCCTTCCACTACAAGATGTAGAGTGATCAGCCTTTTGGAATGTAGAATATGTAATGAAGTTTTCTTTCTTCATCTTAATTTTACATAAAGTTGTAAGAATTTTGGGGTTTTTGAGGGTAAGCCTAGGACTAGCCTTTCTCTTAAATGACAATTAAACATACTCCTTGATGTGTTTCCTGTGGACTTTATTAAAAAAATTCCTACAGGTGGGTATTATATGCAGAATTGTTCTCTTGTTATATGGCAGATAATCTATTTTACAAAATTTGCCATGTGAATATATTTTAAAAAGTAGAAGTATCATCAAATATCAAATTCAGTGTAAAAGTCACTTGTAACACAAATTTCTAACTGTGCATATGATATACAAACTAAATTCAATGCTGGGAACTTCTTTGTTTGTTTTATGGTGTATTGATTTTGTTTGTTTTTTTTAATAATAAGACTGTAGAATCAATTATTTATTTTTCCATTTCAGGAATAGATTGAAGAAAACATGGCCAATCAACAGGATTACATTAGCAGACCTATTTGCAATGGAATTTCTGTTCCTGAAAATAAAATCAATTCCTTAGTGGCTGAAGGTCATGGACAACAAATTCTAAAAGTACTACAAAAGTTCAGAGAACAAAATATATTTTTTGATTTTAAAATTCGTGTGAAAGATGAAATAATTCCCTGTCATCGTTGCGTACTGGCAGCATGCAGTGATTTTTTCAGGTAAACCTAATTTTGGTGTGAGTTTGCAGGAAATAGATTCTAAGTTCTCTGGGAGGGAGGGAATAGAATTTAAAAAAATAAAAAAGCAAAAGTTAAAAAAATTATCACAATTTACACATATCTGCAGAGTTTTAAACACAGCATTCAAACATCATTTTAGGGGTATGCGAGATACGGCTCTTTGTATTTTCAAAAGCCATGAGGACTTAAATCAGATTCTTTGTTCTCTGAGGACTGAATTTAAAAAAATTCTGGAAATAAATTTAAAAAAATAAAAAAGCAAAAGTTAAAAAAATTATCACAATTTACACATATCTGCAGAGTTTTAAACACAGCATTCAAACATCATTTTAGGGGTATGCGAGATACGGCTCTTTGTATTTTCAGAAAGCCATGAGGACTGTATGAATCAGATTCTGACAGCAGTTGAAACTCTGTAATACAAGTTTCAAATCATAAATGTGTGGTTCTGCTGTTAGGTTGACCTGACACAGGTTATGTATGTTTAAGAGTTATCAGTTGCCCGTATCAGTACTTGGAAGGTCTGCAAGGATCTTGTTTGACTTTTTATATGATAGTCTATGTACTTTGACACATTTATGTTGTGAAACGATTCATTACAAATACATCTTGTACTGAGCAATTGTGGATAAATTGTACATAACTTTGGAATGGAACTGGTTTTTGTTTGTCTAAGAAGAGTGGTCAGTATAGCAGAAATTCAGAGGTATTTAAACAGATATCCATACTTTTCCTAAACTACAGATTTCAGCCTTTCAGCATGAAATGGATCTTCCTTCCTGTGCTTAAAGCTATGTATTCTTGAGCAACAGCCTTCATTCACATACAGAGTATTAATTTATAAATCAGCCTTGCTAACCTTTTTATTAGAAAGTTTTAAACTTGAAGTTCCACACTGAAAGTGTTTCTGAATAGAGTTTACTAAAAACAAAGCTAAGACTCTGACAATGAAAAAATGGACTCTTGGGAATGAGTTAATAGCCTCAGTTTGGTTGCCCATACATAGGTGAGTGTTATTTTCAAATGTCCTGGAACATCCCATGGTCTAAATGAGTCTGCCATGTATGACAGAAGATAGCTAGATGTGTTCTAAGAATTACTGAAAAAAAGAATAAATGCGGATGAAATGGGCACTTTCGCCACTGTAGCAGCAGATTTGGTTTTTTCTCTGACACACAGGACTACTTGCATTTGTCTTTAACTGCTTGACAGCACCAAGATGATCTGGTAGAAAAAAATACTAGGATGAAATAGCTTCCAGTGGTAATTTTTAGAACTGAAGTTAAGCACATGGAAACACATGTGTCCTTTTCATTACCTACAGACTTTTCAGATGAAAATCTGCCAGGCGAGATCTCTCCCTGCTCCTAATGGTTGATATGGTAGATAATAGCAGCCATCAGGTTCAAAAGTCATCCTGCAATGCAAGGCCCATTTTTTACCTTCAAGGAATAAAAAGTACCTAGGTCTACTACAAACATTTTGAAATGGAACACCTTTTGTCTTCCTTGGCCTTTGGACTTCTCTTAGTTTTGTCTTCATTGTGTAAACGGAATAATCAGCAACATTTTGATCCTCACTTGTTAGCTTTAAGAGTCAAAGCCTTTGCCTACATTGCTCTTCTACTAATATTGTTCAGTTGCTGTTTTACTCCCTAATTAGAGATTTCATAGCTCATGGGTTAGTGAGCAAAGGATTATAAGGGTCATCACTTAGTATGCAAAGAGGTCTTCGGGACACAGTTGTCTTACTGTAATTTTGTGTTCTTGTTTGGGAAGTCAGACAAGTTCCTGCCTTACCAGATGTTCACTTCCCAAAGAGTATGTGCTATACACAGGGATGTTTTTTTTTTTTCCTCTTTGGCTTCAGAAAAGGATGAGATTTTAAAAATCCCATACAACAGAGATACTAAGTGTGTAACTGAACTATGATATAACACTTTTTTTTCAGTATGAATTAACTATGATTAATATTAACTAGTATCAATATCCAGATTCTCTACTTTGCATTTGATGATTTATCAGACTCTTCCTCCACTATTATCTTGTGTCATATTCAGAAGCCACTGCTATTCTAATTTGAGGCTTAGTCTCTGGGAGGGTAGGGCAAAGGATATTGCAGCACTGTTCTGTTGCTAGCACTTACCCACTTGTAAAACTTTATTTATTCTTTCTTGCCATGTTAGATTGTGTGAAAGAGTTAAATGTTATTACATAGTTAGAATAAAGCAGTTAAAGTTGTAACAAAATTTCTACAAATCTCCTTGTCAATAGTTCATTCCACAATTTCAACCATCATCTTTGTATTGAGTCATGATCTACTTTCTGCACAGTTTCATTGTGCCATCCAATCATATCAAAATCTCATTTTTTCTCTGACATTGACCTGTGCTCATACATCTCTCTGTCAACTCTAAAGCAAGAATTAAGTTTCCTTGTGTTTTTTCTCCTCATTTACCCCTTACCTACTTTTATCTCTGAGGACTACGCCCATCATCTGTCTGGCCATTTGCTCAGTCTGCAATTTGGAAGGGTTTTTTTTCCACATAATTTTATGTACTCATCCACATTGCATGACCTAACTCATGGGGCATTTTTACTATGCATTTTTTTAAACCAGGCTTTCTTTCCCAAAGTTGAAACTATATTTCACATTTTCTCTCACGGTGAGAGCTGCAGACTTCATCACCATTTATAAAAATTCATACAAAACAGGTGCTGCTATGATTTTGTTAAGCCATCACTTTGAATATGTTCTTGTCACCAATATTTTTTTTCTTCAAACATACCAAGTAAATTCATTGTTCATATAACAACTTCCACATTTTAGACCTATTTTAGACCAGCCCATATTATTATGTGCCCCTAATTGTCTCCTTCCACATCAGTGTTCTCATCTGTTTGCTGAATCTTTAATTTGTGTGTATATCTTCTGTATTCTATTCACAGAGCCATGTTTGAAGTTAATATGAAAGAACGGGATGATGGCAATGTTACTATTAGTAACCTATCACCCAAGGCGGTGAAAGCTTTTCTTGATTATGCTTATACAGGAAAAACAGAGATAACCAATGATAATGTGGAAATGCTCTTCCAACTGTCATCATTTCTTCAAGTTTCACTCCTTTCCAAAGCTTGCAGTGACTTCCTAATAAAAAGTATTGATCTTGTGAATTGCTTACAGTTGCTTTCTCTATCAGAAAGTTATGGGTCTGTCCGTTTGTTTGATCATGCACTAGATTTTGTACAACACCACTTTTCATTGCTGCTCAGATCAAGTGACTTCTTGGAGATGAATTTTGAGATATTACAAAAATGCCTCGAGGCTGATGAACTAGATGTCCCTGAGGAAGAATCAGTGTTGAAAGCTGTCCTCCAATGGACCAAACACAACTTAGAAACACGGCAGAAATACCTGCCTAATTTGATTAAAAAAGTGAGATTACACCAGTTACCTGAAAAGACTTTGCAGGACTTTCTGCATTCTGAAGAACACTTACTTAAGAGTGCTAATTGCTCAGTAATAATCAATGATGCAGTTAAAAGTGTGCAGAACTTCAGTGGATTGTTTCCAGATGCACGTCCTTCTACCACAGAAAAATATATATTTGTGCATAAAACTGATGAAGATGGAGAAAACAGACATACATTCTGCTACAACATCAAAACAGATAAATGGAAAGAACTGCCACATACGCACATGATTGATCTGCCAGGGTCAAGTTTGTCTAGCTATGGAGAAAAAATATTTATAACTGGAGGATGCAAGGGTAATTGTTATAGGACTGTCAGGCTTCATATTGCTGAGCCGTTTCATGATGCCACTGACCAAACCTGGTGCTACTGCCCAGTCAGCAATGAATTCTCCATAGTGTCAGCTATGAAAAAACCGAGGACAATGCACACATCTGTTGTAACCTTAAATCAGCTCTTTGTGATAGGTGGGAAGACCAGAGGAGCTCAAGAAACTCGGAGTCTTTTGGATGTAGAATCCTATAACCCTCTTTCCAAAGACTGGAAATCTGTAAGCCAGTTACCAAGAGGTATCTACTATCCAGAAGCAAGTGCATGCCAGAATATAATTTATGTCCTTGGCTCAGAAGTAGAGATTACTGATGCCTTTAATCCATCCCTTGACTGTTTCTTTAAGTATAACGCTATGACTGATCAGTGGTCTGAGCTTGTAGCAGAATTTGGGCAATTTTTCCATGCAACTCTAATCAAAGCTGTTCCAGTGAACTGTACATTGTACATATGTGATCTCTCCACCTACAAGGTTTACAGTTTTTGCCCAGAAACCTGTGTTTGGAAAGGGGAAGGATCTTTTGAATGCGCTGGCTTTAATGCAGGGGCAGTTGGGACGGAAGACAAAATTTATATACTAGGTGGTGATTATGCTCCAGAAGAAATCACAGATGAAGTTCAAGTCTACCACAGTAGTAGGTCTGAGTGGGAAGAAGTTTCACCAATGCCAAGAGCCTTAACTGAGTTTTACTGTCAGGTAATTCAGTTCAATAAATATAGGGACCCTTGGTCACCCGTACTGGCGATTTGCTCTGGAGAATTTTGAAACTCCCAAGTTAAAAGAGTCTAAATGCACAAGTTGTAGAATAGTTTTTAAGTATTAGTTTACAGATGGAGAAATATGTACTCATTTGTTTAAATTTTCAGTTTCAATTAAATGCTGTAGGATTCCTTTTGGAAGACTCCATTAAAATCTCATTCATGCTAGTCGTTATACAGACAGTGTTATATATTTAATTTTATATACAACTCTTCTCTGTAATTATTGGAATAATTTTCAAAATTATAATAATTTTCCAAAAAGAATATTCATGAGGAATTAATTGTGTAATATGTGTCATCATTTCTGTAATATTCACAGTTGTCCCAATAGACAAATTGCTAAATGAGAAAACTGACTGTGATACTGTTTTCCCTATGTAACTGAAGTTTAAAAGACATTTTCATTAGTGTTATTCAGATTTTCTATATTCATAAACCTGTAAGAGGAATTCATTGTCAGCTTTATCTTATCACAATGACCTTAGCAAGGACAAGAGCCAAAGTGACCTTCACAGTATTAAAACCAGGTATCTAACTTGAAGAGACTGATAATTGCTGTCATCTTACTTCAGCTCTTCAGTTTTGCCAGTTTTTCTCCATCCTTGTGCCTTAGTAGTAGCTTTATTTTCTGTTTCCATGCCATTAACTTTGGCAAAGTAAACTTCAATAACATACTGCAGGGTAGGTAAGATTTCTACAGGACAGATGATTCATGTGGTATCTTTGCTTCAGTCGTGTTGCTAACTAAAGAAAAAACACTTCAGGATGTTTTCTATCAGAAGTCTTCTTCTCTGAAGTCTTCAGTGCTACCTACTAAGCAGTCACTAGGCTGCTTACAGCAGCAAGCTGTATGTAAACTGAACCATAGCTGTTGCTTCTGTTAACTATGGGAAAAGTTTGTGTCTTGTTGTACATGAAATACAAAGTTACAAAACTACACCCCCATATTAAAAGTCAATAGTAAATAGTATTTCTGAGGTGAGAAATAATCTCTTGTGGTTTAAATTAATTAAAACACTTTATCTTGAACTTCACTGTATTTTAGATGTTAAAATATTACACAGTTTACACAATATATTGCTTGATAAACTTTAAGTAGTCAGCTATGATAATGTTAAAATTGTAATGGACTTCTAGTGCTAATATTAGTCTAGCCATACGTTCTGAAGTAAATTTGATCTCATGCTTACAAAGTCAGTCTCCTTTCTGACATGAGGACACTGAAATTAGCTAGGTTTCATAAATTAATTTGGATTCTCCTACAGCCTGAGAATTTCCTTCTTACCAGGTATCCAGATAAGACACTGAGAGCCCTATGTTCCATATAAGTATTGTGAAAGCAGTAAGGTTGTCTTCTGCCAGATAGAAATAATGATTCTAAACATCTAATCACATCTTTTCAAGAAGTTTAAATAATGAATAAAATTTAGTGAGGCATCAGAGACATCTTTCATATGTCTTGAGACAACTGTGGTAAGTTCATTATCACATCGCTACTGCATGTACTTTTTGTAAAACCCAAGCTGAATATTAATGCTTAAAGCTTAATATTGCCTAGAACAGGTTTTTATTTAAAACAGTAAACAATGGAAGGTTCTGATTCTGTGACTGACTCTGTTATTTGTTATGAGATACTGTTACAAATTTAGATAACATTCATCATAACAATTTTCATAAGCATGTAAAATAAAATCATGTACATTTGGAATAGAGCAGGACCCTTCCACTCAGTAATTTCTGTATATTAATATGTGTGTCAGCTCTGTAGAAGTAAGTAGCTTGCTATGGTATTTCAGGCAACTTCCCCATTTATTTTGTTTTTTTTTTTTCATAATAAGTCTCCAAATCATATTTTAACTAAACGTAGCTAGGTAACCTCTACAATCACCTTGCAGAAATGCAAGTATTTTTATATTGGGACACAACTACTTTTTGTTAGTGCAAAGCAAATGTATTGTGTAGAGAGAGGAAGAATACTATTCCTACTTACTGAAACAATAGGAAAAAACCAAACACATAGGAAAATGGTAGTTTTAATTTTAATGAAGCTACTCAAGGTAGCATAGAGACTTAATTAGCCATTAATTATTGCAACTTGTCACATCATTGGAATCCAAGGCCCAATTCACCTTTGCTTATGTATTTGTGTTGTGTTTATACCTGAGTAATATGAGTATACAATTTATGCATTGAGAAAAGTAACATAATATGCCCGTAGTACATGGGTATAAATAGCTATGCAAACTGGAAGAGACTAGAGAATTGAAGGGTGTTTTAATTGCCACTGTCATGACCAGATTGCTGGGTCACATAAACAGCAAGTGAGTGAGTCATTCAGGTGATGCTCTTTCCTCTAAGTTTTTGCCTACAGCAGATCTTTTTGGCAGTCTTCCACCCAGCTACTTGCTGTAAGACTCTGGCATCTGACATCAGATGGAGCAATGACGTATGTGAGAAATTCCTCAGTACAGAGGAATTATAGACAGTGAAAACTGACTGAAGCTGAATTAGGAAAATAGACATGCTTCTTTAATATTCTACAGTACACTTGTGCAGGAGCTAATGTCAGTTCCCAGTCTGAAAAATCATTCATGGATTTCACAGTGAGTTGAGCTCTTACTCAGTGATCAGGAAATAATGTAGTAATGTCAGTTACTTTCTAGCATTGCTTACAGAAAAATTACTGTTAAATGGTACTGATTTTCTGCAGTTAGGCAGGTAAACCTGTACTACAGCTCCCACAGAAGGAAAAAGGATCATTTGCCACATTTCCACATACAAAGTATTAAATCTGGTAGCAGAACTGAATGCAGAAGAAGCAGAAGTGTTAGAAAGTCATGTTTAAAAACCAGGCTTTATCATAGAAGAAAGGACCTATGTTCCAAACCCTGTGATTAATTGCTAAAGATGTAAGAAATCTCAGTGAACCACACAAAAAAAAAAAAAAAAGAAATCATTTGCTTGAGTAACTGTTGTAGTCTGGATTAAACAGATTTTTCAATCTACAGAGCATTTATGCAATTAAAAACAAAAGTCAGAAAATTAATGCAAAGTGAGTTTTTAAAACTCTTTTATGACTTTTCAAAGCTCTTTGAATCAAAGCTTTATGAAAAAAATACCTTCCTCTAAAAATAGTAACTAGATTAACGACTACGTATGTTGTCACTGAAATAGTGATGTTTAAACATACAAAATGCATGTAAAATTATAATCTACTATTTGCACTTAAATGATGTAACCAAAACATTTCTAATAGTATTCTATTTTATGTCACAGAATACATTATAAGCATGACCAGTATAATATACACAAAGATAATATATATTGTATGTGGGATTTTAATATCCAGTTATGATTATATTGGATAATCTTAATTTTTAAAGAATGCTATCAAAATGTTATGGCACTTTGGTAATGTTATCATACTGGTTTAGTTGTTATAATAAATATCAATTATTCAGGTGTTTTATTGATTATGTTTGCACAGACCTGATGATTATTTAAGGACTAATTAATCTGTTTTCTGTATTCTAAATACATTTGTAGTAAGTCAGTTTACTGCTGTTAAAAATTCATTCTATTCACAAAATTGAGTAGATTTTCTGGGTCAAATTTATTTATGGTATTACTCTGTGAAGAAAATTGTTTACCTCCTCTGGTTAGTAAAGGGTAGTAGGTAAGGTGTAGGCTATAGAATGTGCTGACTGCAGTTCCTAATGTGGAGATTAATTTTAGATGTTTCTGTTTGTAGGTGACCAACAGGAGGCAGCATAAGATCTATTTTAATTAAAACAGACTGAAAACAGGGATATATTTGATGTTATATATATTTGAGCATTATGCTCAATTTACTTTTTTCCTTCTAACAGCCAGTAAAGCATAGAGAACAGTAACATTTTGCTGCTGCCTGGGCTCTGCTGATATGTGGAAAGTACGATACTACATATTTGCTGAGATGTTCATTCTTTTGTGAAATAAAGCACTGAGCAACTGAATCCTTCTTGGGTCTCTCTCTTTTTTTTTTTTCCAGTAAGTTTTAAACTGCACAGATTCTACAGTGTTTCTAATGCAGGTAATCTCTTTTGGGGTTTGTTGGTTTGTTTTTTTCCCTTCAATTGGAGTACATTTTGAATGCCATAACCAAGAATGCAGTTAGCATGGATGAAAACTGCAGTGGGGGGGGTTTATAATTATCTTTGGACCTTGTATTTGTATTTCTTTTGCATACTGAATTACTGTTCCTATGCTAATTTTAATTGTCTGCTGAAAAGTTCTTAAGTTTACTGTTGTAAGATACTAATTTAAATTGGCATCATGTTTTAAAATTAGATCAGATTGATATACAGTTTTTTTAACAGTTTAAGTATTGCAAATGATTGGGTGTTTACTGTTACTGAAATGGACCTTCTGTACTAGTAGAAGGAGCTTTATATAGAAGGACAAAAAAGCTACAGAGTCCAAAATTTGCATGCCAAGGCTTGCAGAAATGGCATCAATACAAAGTGATGGAGCCCAGTGTTGTCTTGTATCCTTCCAAAACTTAAAATTCTGTAACCCCAAGACTGCTCTATAGATAGATTAGAGTTACAGCAATACAAATTAACTTTCCAACACTCCAAGGCCTTTGCCCCAAAAGCCTTTCAGCTAGCAAAAGCCTTTTGGACACATGTACAAAGCATTCCAGCAGCATTCACAATATTAAAAGCTTATATTGAACAATGAAGGGATTCAAAGACCAAATCTGAGAGCTTAAGTTGCATAACCCTGTGGACAATCAAAAGGAAACTGTGTATGTATGTTCTACAGATCCAAGGAATTCACCATGGACTTAAACAGTTTGTGTCTGAGGTAGACCATATGGTAGGGATTTTCTTTCTGTCATCAAAAGCAAGGAAGAAAGTATCTGGATTTAATTATTAAAATACACATAAATTACACATAAAATCAAGACAGATCACATAAATGAAAGGGACCAAGGATTTTTGTTGGAGGAATCTGGTACACACCAGGATTTTTCACCAGTGATCAACAGCCTCCATAAAAGTAGAGTAACAATTCTGGGAGAAAGTAGAGCTATTTAGGTTTATGTGCATAGCTACCCTAGGAAATAATATGATTCCTAGTTTAAATTATTCTAGGGATACTAATATTTAGTGTGTTTGTCTTTCACGATAAAAAAAGGATATTCAATAAGGTATAATTAGGACTAATTATTTTTGCAGACTAGCAGAGGATCAGACTGTTAATGACCTCCCCTTTCCATCATTTGTCCACCTATTTGCACCTAAATCTAGTTTGAGCTAGCTTGCAAGACCTTTACGGAGTGCTTGAATTTGATTTCTGAGCACCAGAAAATTACCAGTTAAAATACTGGTGTCACTATTAGGTCAGATATGACATACACGTGATCAGGGTCCCAGAAGAAAAAGTTTTTATTCTGCGTATTCTCCAGCTTACATACTCTTAACAAATCATGATCTTAAGTCATTAACTACATCACAATAACTTATTATATTCGTTGGTGGAAAGCAATTAGCGTCAATATAATTGGCTAAAGTTTTACAGAAATTTAATAAGGCATGGATACACACTTATGCACATGGTCTAGTTTACAAAAATTTTTATGTATCTTTTCTAATCGGTTCTTCTCATGCTGATGTCTTCTTCCTTGCTATGGACACACTCGAAAATCATCAATTGTTATTTTTTCTACTAACTCAGCTTTGCTTGTAGGCCAGCTGTCAAGCCCCTCCATATACTGGTAATAATGTAAAGGGAAGCCGAGTTCATGGATGGGTCTCAGTAAGAAACACCCCAGTATTACACTTGTCAGCAATGTGGCACGGTCTTGCTCCACTACTCCTCACCATTTTCCTTTTTAACTGGATTTTCAGTACACAGGGGGCAAGTATGGCAGCAAAACTATCACTACCTGTTAGCAAACTGGTAAATGAATAGTTGGCTGAAACTGGAAAATACCATTTTAGGGAGATTTGTAGTTTCATCACAGTTATGATTGCTGAAAGTTGTATTAATCAAATAACTACCCATGCAGTGAAAGAACTTGGAAAGACTGAGCAAGTAACAGTTACCGAATATGTGAAGTACTGAATGTACACATCAGGTTCGGCAGACTAGAGGTACCAAACTTCGAAAAGTAGGGTTACATCATCAAGGTGCCAGGACCTAACACAGAAGACAAGGACCAGATACATCTTGTGTGGCGGAAGGGACGAGGAGCCCCAAGCCCGACAGCTCCAGGAAAGCGATTTATGTGCATATTGACCCACATCAATGGCGTGGTGCAGAGCTTCCCGAAAAATACTTTTATTTCCTTCATTACAGGATATGATAGACGTCATTTCTCAATTTTAATCACAAACCGCGCAGTTCAGGACGAACAGCCGGTTGCCGCGCGCTTGCTCTGGGCAGCAGCATCATAAACCCGGCGGCCATACCGGTGGCTTATGCACAGTTATCCTGCACGGCCGGGCTGTCCCTATTTCCCCCTCCCGCTCTCCTTTCCTCCCTCCTTTCCTCGCAGGCCGCCGCCCAGAGACGCTGGGCCCCACCCTGCGCCGCGCCCTCCGGTGAAGTGGCAGGCCCCCACCCATCTCGCGGAGGGTCTCTGGCTGAGGGGGGCGGGGCCGTCACAGCCCGCAGCCAATCACCGGCAGGTCTGGGGAAGACAAGCGGCGGCTGCAGCCAATGGCTGCCCGCCGCCTGCGCGCGGCGCGGCCCCGCCGGCAGAGGAGCGTTAAGGATTGCGGCCCGCCTGGCGCGGCAGGGCGGGGCGGGGGAAGCGGCGGACATGGAGCACCAATAGGCGTGCGGAGAAGAGTGACAGGCAGACAGCTTGCCCAATGGGAGGGCGGCGGCCGTTAAAGGGCCGGCGGCCCGGAGGGGAGCGCTGGGCGCAGGTGAGTCGCGCGCGCGGCCCCCGGGGACCGGGCGGGGCGGGCGGCGGGACTGGCCCGGGGATGGGGCGGCCGCTCCCCCCGCGGTGTGCGGCCAGCCCCCGCCGCCCTCGGGGGGTACAGCGGTGGGGCTCCGCCGCCCTCGGTCCCAGGAGGTGATGAGACGATTGCCCGCCGTCTTATGTCCCCACGGCGAGGTCCCGTTCCTATTTCTCCTTCTCCCGGGAGAGTCGCAGGGCCACGCCGGCCGGAGAGGCCCTGGCTTGCGTCAGGGCCCACGGGCCCATCTGCTCCCGGGGCCTCGGGCTGTGCTGACCGGGCAGCCCGCCGTGCCCCCGCCTCCCTTTGTTGCCGCCTTGCTTTCCCTGCAGCGCTCCGGGTGGGACCGCGCTGAGCCCGGAGCCGCGGCCGAGCCCGCCCTGACCCTCGCAGGGCGCCTCCCGCGCAGGGACCAGGCCTTCTGTTCCCCCGCGGGGCCGTGGCTCGTCCCGGGGAACGGAGCTCCGGCCTGATAAGTCTTGTGCCTTCAATTGCCTGAATCCTCAGCTGCTTCCCATCTTCCGCGCTTTCACCCTGCTTCCTTGAATTGGCCTTTTAGGTGCTGTTGGTTCCCTTCTGTGCCTGCTTTTTCGTTTGTGTAAACCGCGGGCTTCTTGGGAGGGCTGTGTTGGGTGATGTCTTGTGCAGGGCCCATATTCTCCTGTAGTAAAAACCTTTGTACAAAAGCATAAGTTGCTCCAAGCCAAGGTAGGCATCTCTTAGGAATCACAAAAAGTTTTCTAGAAAGCTTTAGGCAGAAGATACTCAAGACCCTAATTTTGTTGACAAAAACTTAAAGAGTGTAGGTCCTTGTAATTTGATTTTTTTTTTAATTCAAGCTAAAAAGTTTTTATTCAAGTCCTAAAAGTTTTTTTACAATAAAATCAAGACATCATCTTTTGTAAAAAAGTAATGATTTTAGTAAAATTCAAGCTTGATGCTAGCAACAGTCTTCCTGGTGAATGCATGGATCTTTTTCTTTGCTTCATTGTTTGTTTGGTGCCTTTGCTAATTTTTTTTTGTTGGTCCAACATGTGGTCAGGCAATGAAGTGTGAACAGAGGAGACAGAAAAGATAGAGGCAGAATGAGGATGCTTCTGTCTTTAAGTATGCCAAAGGTACTCGGTGCATGTGTATTCTAAATTTCCAGCTTAGTTTTACAGTACTTGTTTCTTTCCAACTCCAACAGTTTGTAATTCTTTTGTGCAGTGATGAGAACCTTCTTGATCACAGGTTGCTTTTGGCCTGACAGGCCCAAAGTCAAAGCTCCATGTTGCCACCTTTTCTGGAAAACCTTGAACTCTTTATGATGTCATCAGAATTGATTTTTTTTAGCCAGTACTTCTGGTTTATACCCAAACTGTCAAAGTATGCATTTTGCATTGCAGCTCTCCCCAGCTTCTTGTGCACTTCCTAACTGGCAGAGCACGGGAAACTGAAAAGTCCTTGGTTTAAAGTAAGCACCACTTAACCACAATGCTGGTGTGTTACCAGCATTATTGGCACACTAATCCAAAACACAGCATTGTCCCAGCTACTAGGATGAGCATTAACTCTATCCCAGCTGCTGAGGTTTGGAATATTAGGTTTTTTCCTGTCGCTGTCTAGAAGGTGTACAAGTCCTAGCTTATTTACATTCCCATCTCTTAGGTACTTTGAGTATGTAACAGCTCATTTTTCCTCATTAAAGAGAAATATCCTGGAGACCATCTGGCAATGGCTAAGAACTGAATATCTCAAACCTCAGCTTTTGTTAGATAATCATGTTTTTTAGTTACTATATCAGATAGATACACAGAGCCATCTTTGGGAGTAAATACACTGTTAAGACAATTTACTAACTCCATTTTTATCAATTAGAAAGGAATTGTCCTTAACAAAGCAATGTGCTTTCAAAAAGGAAAGAGTTAAAGAGGCAGGATGTCCTTACCAATTGGAGGTTAATAGTAATGAGTTTTAAAATATATAGGTTTTGCAGATGATTCACTGGGAAAGTCAGGGGCTTGTATCAGATATGTTCTAGCAAAAGTTTTATTTAAAAGTCTAAAAGAAAATTTCACCTAGTAAAGGAATTGGATGCCAGTAGTTTCCAAGTTAGTATTGTAGTTCTTAAAGGTCATGTCCTTGGCTTATGGCATAAAATCCAAAACAGAGTAGACATTTAACAAAACATGGCTGGGGAGATCAGTCAGGTGATGCAGGGCACTGGTGCAAGGAGCAGTGGGCTGGCCCACAGGGTCATTTAAAACATTTGCATGTTTTAACTCTCAGCCCTCTCTAGAGCTAAGGAGAAAGCTTAGCTGTCAGCATTTTCCATGTTGATGTAGAATTATATTTGGAAGATGATGAAAATTTGATTTGGAAATGCAAATCAAATTTTTGGTTTTTTCTGTGTTTGTTGGTTATGAAAGAAAACATGGATGTGAGCAAGTGAGCCACTTACAGTCAATAGTATATCGGAGATGAAGAACAATGTCTAAACTACTAGACCTTATTCCCCAAGTGGGGAGTTGTAGTGCAGTATGTATGCTTTAACCAAGTTTAGGGAGAACAATAGGAGGAAAAATACTTAGTAATTTTAAGAATCCTTGAAGCTTGTAACTGCCTGTAGTGTATAGTGAATTCCTGGCCCACTTGACTTCTAAAGCTAGCTGCAGTGGTAGGTAACATGGAACAAAAGATGGTTCAAAATAATCCTAAATGAACCTGTTGCCAAGCAGTCTGTGAGCAAGAGCCCTTTGGTTCTTAGTCTTTGCTTCCAGGATTTGGTGGGTTGTTTGGGGTTTTTTTTTTTGGTAATATGATTTGTTATTAATGCAGTAATAATATTCATTATTGTGTTAATAGTCCCCAGTTCCTCCCACTCACTCTCCACTTCTCTGCAGAGTTGCACACAGTCTGTCAGATGAATTAGGGTGGTTTGTGTTCTCCTCAGCATCAGGCACAGGCCCAGCTGGTGCTGAGGGTAGAGCACTGGCTGAGCTGTAAAGCTGCTGTGGTATCTGACAGGAGATGTTCAGCAGCATGAGAAGGACGTGGGAAGGTTTTACCATGGGCATATAGTGACTTAAATCTATTTCCTGTTAAAATGTCTCTAATGAATGACATTTGTTTTAACTAGTAGTTATTTTGTGACATTCAACAGGATTGCTCCAGTTCTTTTATTTATGATTATATTAAGTTAGAACAACCTCGAAAATGCCAACTTTTCATATTAATTTACTTTTTTTAAATGAAAATGTTTTCTTATTTAAAATGTATCTCAAAAAATTCAGTACCCTAAACATTTCATATTTTTGAAGTAATGATATAACAATTTCATCTTCTTTTGTAAGTAGTTGAGCATTCAAACTGAAATGTGTGTATCAAATTTCAGTCTTAAGGAAATCCTGACTGACAAAACTCTTAAGAGCTGAAGGAAAATGTCTGTAGTTTTGTAATGGAAATACCAAATCAACCTTAACAGTTTGTGACATGGATATATTAATATATCCATGGTTTTATGATTTATAGAAGATTAGAGAAAGTATCTATGACTAATTTGTATGGAAAGTTTAGCAAAATGGTTTTCCTTTATCAAATAAACAGTTAGTTCAAAATGCGCATTCCTTAAATGATGACTTAGGAGTCAGGTTGTTAAATGAAAATATCTGGTGTATACCTTGGAGATTTATCTTGTTTGCTCTTTTTCTCTTAGGAAGCCTGACAAATAGAAAAATACAACAAAGTGAAGAGAAAATTTACTTCATGAGAACTGAGCTCTGCTTTCATTTGGTTTTAAATTTATTTGTATTAGTATCTGATTAGTGTCAGATCATCTTGGTAGTCTCCTGTGGTGAAATTACTAGGTTAAGCCTGGAAAAAATGAAACAGTTAAAAAGAAAAAGAAAAAGCAATTTTAGTGTTCAGGAAACTCAAACTCTCCTTAAGGAAATCAGAAAAAGGAGAGAAGTACTCTTTTCGAAGCAACTTAATACAACAATTAATGAGATGAAACGGAAAGCTTGGGAGGAAATAGCAGAGTGTGTCAATGCTGTAGGTGAAGGAGAGCAGAGAACAGGGACAGAAGTGAAAAGGCGATACCTTGACTGGAGAGCACTCATGAAGAGAAAACGTCTGAATGCAAACATCAAAGTAGTAGGTGCTGGGTTTCACCTTCCTTCATCCAATTTAGATGACTCTCTCAATGAAGACATGGATGAGAAAATGGGATTTGCAATTGAATCTAGTTTTGAATGGCAAAATATCACTGACTTCAGAGAAGCCGGGGGATCATTAACAGAAATCAAAGTAGAAGAAGAAGAGGAAGACCCGCAGAATTTTGAAGTGAGTGACTGATATAACTGAGCTAAATGCAATATGGCCTTTGCTTCAATTCAGCATAAGGCTTTTTACTGTGTTTCTTCATAGCATCTGTTTCTGTTTTTTTCTGAATGTGTGAATTAAACTGTAGAAATAAATAAAATTCAGAGACATGGTATTCAAATCTAGCAACTTGGAATTGTCTGCAGGGTCTTGGATGTTGATTACTGATTTGAAATCCCTAAACTTTGGGTATGTCTTTGCATGTATATTTTCCATTTGTGTGTGTCACAGATAAGAAGTAGTTGAGTCAGTGCAAGGAAAATACTCTGGTGAAGGAAACTGGTCATTTTAGTATTCAGAGTGCCTCGATGGATGAACGGAGAAGTGCTCATCTTTAACAAATGAAAAAATGTTACCTGCAGGTACAGAAAGAAATAGAATACAGAAAGAAATAGGATAGTGCTTTTATTTCTTGAAATGAACCTACAGGAGATAAAAACATTACTTGAATTAGTCATTCAGCCTTTCCTCTCTGTCAGAATTTTAGTGTGAATTTGGCAAACAGTAGTGGATTCTATAGACAAGTTGATACTCCTAGTAGTACTGTGACCATCTTGGGATAGGCAACCAGCTGGAGTACAGTCAAATGTTGGGATAGTTTTGCTGTTCCTCTTTAAACACATAGTTGCCTTTTCCAAAAGGGGTACTCAAACAATTTTGTGTGGGGTATTTTATTGCTTTGGGTTTTTTGGGGGGAGACTTTTTTTGTTGGTTTTTTTTGAGTGGGAGGAGTGGGGAAGCAAATCCTGTCTTAACTCCGTTGATATGTGTGCTGGGAGAAAACCAGTGTAAGCTGTTAGATGGTAGTGAGAACTGCTGTCAGACAGTGCTGAAGGAACAATGTATGTCTTCTCTAATGCTAGAGGAGGCAGTGGCTCTCCTAGTCCTAACATTTTTCACTTGGCCTTCTTCAGTTTGCCTTTCTCTTGCAGCATACATATTGGGAGAGAATTTATCTCTTTTGTACTGTTTGAATTTGTTAGGGCTGTGGTACTACACAAAATGTTATAGTCTGAGTGGTCCTTACCATCTCATCATGTGCCACAAATAGCTTTATAGCAAATGTGATAATACAGAATGGTTAAACAAGACCTGCTTGTTGACCCACTTAATAGAGTTGGAAGAGTTAGGAGCATGTGAAAAATGTCAGTGTAAAATGTTTTTTGGGAATGGAATAGCCCAAGTTATTGAAGGTTAGGCTAGCTTACATAACACATAGCCTATGGATCCATCTGCTCTGATAAATAATTAGTCACAACAAATGCCTGGTGGCTTACATAAATGTCACTCAGCTCTATGAAAGGTAAGAACAACATATGGTCTTCTAGATCCAGTTTTTTATCAGTTGTTCTGAATTATCTGTAATAACTACTCTCCTGTATTTTCTGGATGTTTTTGTATGTTCACTGACAAGATTTTCCATTTTTCATTACCAGATATTAACTTGAAGATAAAGTCTGTTTCTCTTCCTGTAATGACGTAGCATTGTTATTTTACAACATATAAGTTAAACGCTTCTGAATCGCTTTAAAGATGATGAAAAAAATGCAGTAGGTTCTTTTCAGTCAAGCTGTATATAACAAATTTGTTCTGGCATAAAGACCGGAATGTAATTCTTGTCTGTCGCATTCCTCTCTGCAGTTTCCTATTGAGGAAGAAGAAGAAATATTGTCATCAGTTCTGCCAGATTCAAAAAAGGAAAATGACCTACCAGACTTCCCCCACATTGAAGAGTTTGGAAATCTGAGCTCTGCTCAAGCTAGGCTAGCCTATGAAGATTCTCACTTGCTTATAAATCTGGAGAAGCAAAAGGTGGAGCTGGAGAAGCAGCGACTGGACATCGAGGCTGAAAGGTTGCAAGTGGAGAAGGAGCGCCTGCAGATTGAGAAGGAGCGGTTGCGCCACGTTGACTTGGAGCGTGAACGCTTGCAGATTGAGAAGGAGCGACTTCAGATAGAGTGGGAAAAACTCAGGCTAGAGACTCTGCATGCTGAAAAACCTGCCCTGGAAAATGAGCTCACCCAAACTGAAAAGCCCATCCTGCAGCCGCTGGATCTAGAAACTGAAAAGTTAAAACTTGAAAAAGAACGTTTGCAGTTAGAGAAAGAGAGGCTGCAGTTCCTAAAATTTGAGTCAGAAAAGCTGCAGATTGAGAAGGAGCGCTTGCAAGTGGAGAAGGAGCGCCTTCGAATTCAGAGAGAGGGTCACTTGCAGTGAACACCTCAGCTAAGGTGTCAGCATTAGTGTTTTGATGTTTCTAAATTAGAAGTAGTTCTTTCCTTGATACTGAAAGTGTCCTAGAGGCTTAACATTCTTCTGTTCAGAGTTGAATGTTGATGTTAAATTGAAAAAAAAAATGGTGCTCAATATGTCAGTGTGCCTACATAAATGATCTTATGTGTGAAATTGCTTTTCAGTGTACCAGAACTTAAGTGTTATGTTCTCTTGTCTTCAGTATTGTGCTGTATTAGTTCGGTGTCCTCCTCTCACAGAGGCCTTGAGAAGAGTCTAGGCTGAACCTTGTACTTTTGTCGCTGTACTAACAGGAAGGATCAGAATAAATCAGCATTTGCTGTGAGGACATAGTGCTAACAATAGCCTATATGGTAAAAAAATATAATTTTGGCAGAACACAGGAATGCAGAGTCATTATGAAAGTGATTCGTTAAATTTTATTCCCTCTCCCCCTTTTGTTCCTCCACCCCCATAATTGGGAGAAACAGTTGAAGAGTTATCTAGAAGTTAAAGTGCAAGTTAAATTCGTTGCAGTTGTGTTTACTGTTGTTCCATGGCTTGAACTGAATGGGAGTGCAGAAGATAGGTTTGAGTTTTTATGGTGGTTTTTCTTTTGGGTGACATATTCATATTAGGCAAAGTTACATATCAGCCATACATACTATGAGCTGGCCTTTTGGTTTCACCAGCCATTAGTAATGCTGTATGGAGTAAAGCCCCTGTGTTAGGATAGCACAGGGATTTACTGATTGATCAGGCATGCTGTCTGATGAGTCTGTGATGACCCCCTGTAGGAAATTGCTAGACCTTGTTTGTTCTTGGAAGGCAGTAGCTGGTGATAGGAATCTCAGAAATGGAGACTGAGCTAAGCCTAAGAACCTTTGAGCTTGAACACTTCTGCACTCATTGCTGGTTCTGCCTGGCCAGTGCCAAAGTCACGTCTGCAAGGCAGCCAGAAGAGGCTTCTGTTGCTCTCTGTGTAATGTATTTTAACTAGACAAACAGAAATGGTCAGTGCTGAAGGCTGTTAGTATTTTTCATAGGCAATGTAGTCATATAACAAAAAAGAAAAAAAAAAGCCAAGGAAGGAAGCTTTCTATTATTTCATACATGTTTAAATGCCAACTGAGCCAGACTTCACCTTTCTCATCTTTCTGCAAGTAACTGTCTTGTTGACTTCATTGGAAATGTAGAACTGTGGGAATACTAAGTCTAAACATGTGTTGAGTGACTTAGGTGAATTCGTGTGCAAGTAAATAATATTTATACCACTACAGGTTTACTTTTATTCTGCAAAGATTATTTTTTTATTACTGAAACAAGTGTGATTCTACAGTGGAAATAAATTTGACTACTACACTCCAAAATGGCTCTTGAGGTTTTCTTCACAGAGAAACTAAGCTACATCTGAAGAGAAACCTGGATACTGAACACTGCAGCACCCCAGAGTTGCTGGTGCCTGTATTCCCTATGTAGTCAGTCAGAAAGATGAGGCACCTCAGAGCTGGACTTAAATCACCTGGGACTTACTTGAGAAAGGAAAAAGGAAGGAGATACCAACCAGTTAGATAAAAATGGCCTGGGGAAAGTTTCCCTGCGTTTTTTCTTCCTAAATCTAGTGGGCTGACCTCAAAGGGATGCCAGGTGCACCCCAATATTGCTCCATCACTCTTCAGCTGGACAGGGGAGAGACAACATAAAAGGTTCATGGGTGGAGGGAGATAAGAGCAGGGAGAGATCACTCAGCAATTAGTCATGGGCAAAACTGGCTCAACTTGGGGAAATTAGTTTGCTATCAATCAGTTAAGAGTAGAGTAATGAGAAATCAAACCTTTAACCACCTGTCCCACAGCGTTGCCTTCTTCTCAGGCTTAACTTCACTCCTGATTTTCTCTACCTCTCCCTGCAAAGGGTGCAGGAGGATGGGGGATGGGGGCTGCAGTCACTTCAGCACATGCTGTCTCTTCCCCTCCTTCCTCAAGGGGAGAAGTCCTCGCACTCTTCCCCTGCTCCCGAATGGGGTTCTTCACATGGGAGACAGTGATCCATGGATTTTTGTAACAGGAGTTCTTCCCACAGGCAGCAGTTCTTACTGAAGTGCTCTGGTGTGGTTCCAGCAGGGTGCAGTCCTTGAGGGACAGGCTGCTCCAATGTGGGTGCCCTGTGGAGTCTCAAGTCCTGCTAGCAAACCTGATCAAGTGTGAGCTCCTCTCTCCGCAGGTCCTGCCGGGAGCCTGCTCCTTCAGATGTTTCCATGTGCTTCAGCGTGGGCTCCTCCACGGGCTGTGGATCTCTGTTCCCCCATGGGCTGCAGGGGCACAGCTGCCTTGCCATGGGCTGCAGAGGAACCTCAGCTCCAGCACCTGAGGCACCTCCTGCCCCTCCTTGTGCATTGACCTTGGCATCTGGGGCTTTTTTGCTTGGATATTGTCATTCTTCTCTGGCTGCATTTGCTTCTGTGCATTTCCGTCTTGTTAAATGCATTATCCCAGTGTCACTAGCACTGTCACAGATGGACTTGGCCATGGGCAGGGGCAGGTCCATCTTGGAGCCCCCAGTGATTGGCTCTGTTGGACATGTGGACAACTTCTGGCAGCTTCTCTCAGAAATGACCCCTGTAGCCCCTCCTGCTACCAAGACAATACCTCACAAATCCAATACACCAAAACAAAGGGACAAATTGGCAGCTCCCTGGTATGCATCATGCAAATTGCTATTAAAAGTATCTTTCTGTGATTTGGAGAAAATATTTTCCTTTTAAAGCATGAAAGAGGCAGAATTGACAGAATTAGGTGTCTAGTGCATAAGACATTGACCAAGATAGTGGGATAGCATGGATTTTATGACTGTGTGCCCTGAGGTGACCAACCTTCTAGATAATTATTCTGACTGCCAAACAGGGTCAGACTAGGAGCAAGGAGCAACATAGCCAGCTCTGCAAGAGGTAGTGACCAGAAGGACCAAACCAGGAGAGAGAGAACATTCTTACGGTCTTATCTGGAAGATGTGTCTTGTCAGGGCAGAGCAGATGTGGATTCTGGCTCCTGTTTTGACAGGTAGTTGAGCTGCTGCTTGATCCCAGCACCTCTGTCTTCATGAATTACTCCATTTATATATTAGCAAAAAGATTTTTATTTTAGATTTAATGTCTTCAGAATTGTACCCCAAGAGCATTAAAAGTTTTAGGGAAAAATAGGTAGATAAATCTTACCATCCCTGAATTCGTAATTGTTTCAGAAATTTGATCACTTTTTCAAATGTTAATAGAGCTGTATGTAAGCAATTACTTTTCCTAACAACTGTTCAGCCTCCTAGGGAAATTATGCATCTTTTGGTTATAGAAAACGTCTTGGAAAATACTGAATTATGAAATTAAGTATTGAGATAAATAATTGAAAATAGAGTTTCAATGTAAAATTTAGAGAAAATTACAGAGTTTAAGACATCTATTTTATAGCTTGCTTTTTCATAATGAAAATGCAGTCATTTTGTGATAATTTGAATTAAAATGTCAACTATTTAAATACTAATCTGCAGTCCCTTAAACTTATTGCTTGATTTACCAACCTGTGATCCTGATGGTGAAGCCTAAGGTCAAGATTTCGACCCTGTAAATGTTACCCAGGTAAGGACTTGCATATGAACTCACTGTTCTACCAACATTGATCATGGGGTAAGGGCTGTAAATGCAGTCCCCAAGAAGAGGATGAGCAGTGTCCCAACAGGACACAGCTGACAAAGCACAGTAGGATTCCAATACAACTTCCTTTCCTTGAGTCAGTGGTCTTATGTTATTTCTAGGACATTTTGAGCAACTTTCATTGAGCATAAAGAGGTGCTGCAAGCAACACACGCAAGGTATAAAATATTAGTTTATTAAGATAAACAAGAGATGGTTAGGATTTCATAGGCATTTGTATCCTTATCACCTCAAGGTATTTTTACTAGCCAGGGAATTACCAGCCCTGGAGAGGAGGAGTTTCTAAAAGCCCCCTTGCAAGTGGGAACAGAAGCCCATAATTTATATTCACTTTTTTACAGAACTTGTTCATGCAGTTACCACAAAAGAGCATCAGTGATGAGTATCTCTGGCTCATTTGCCCCCAAAAGCTCCCTGCAGAAAGGCACGGAGTGCTCCAAGGAGATGGAGTCAGACCTAGGGTTGATATTTTACAAACACAAAAATACCCTCAAAAATCCTACTCTCTGTCAATCAGGAGCCTTGACAGAAGTGATAGGTGGGAGAAGAGGGAGGAGGAAAGACTAATTTTTCTCTGTTGTTGCTGAAATTAAGTAGTGAATTTAAGCCAGACTGTGTCAGAAAATGTCACCACATGCAATACTATTCACCTTTTTTCTCTTTTCCTTTATATTATTCCTTTTGCTTTTAATTTTTTTCTCTTTTCTTTCTCCTTTTCATTTTCTTTTTTGTGTATCACTATAAGTCTGAATACCTGCATCACTCAGACACTGTTGAAGTTTGCAGATAACATTAAGATGAAATATAAGTAGACTGGACTATTCTGTAGAATAATGGGTTTGTTTTGCATCAGGAGCTCACAATGTTTGTAGTTCATATTAAGACTATGGAAAGATTTTAATCCAAGTTAAAAAAAAAAAAAAAAAAAAGAGAAAAGAAAAATGATTGCATTTTTTAAATGAACTCCCACCTGGTTTTTGTTCCATATAATCAGCTTATTTGAAGATGCACGCTTCAAGCAAATCTGAGGAGCGAAGAACACCTTTAGTATGGGCTTGGGGCAACTTGTAGTACTTAATATTTTCCTTTTTTTTTTTTTTTTTTTTTGTTTGGGTTTTTTTGTTGTGGTTTTTTTTTTTTTTTGGTTTGGTTTGGTTTTTGTTTTTTTGTTAATTTGTACCAAACCTATGATCTCCAAAGCAGTAGCTATGCCACTTATGCTCTTGGCTTGGTGCCCCAGGTGATCCAGCAGTGACACAGTGATCAGCCTTTTGCCACTCAGATGGGAGCTGGGGAGGGAGCTCTGAGCAATGGGAGCTATTGGGTTTTTCTCTCTAGTCTCTTAAAGCAAAATCTCCTGATGCTAGGTCACATGATGCCAATGAATTCAGCCATCACAAAACGTACTAGGAAAAAAAAATAGGTCACCTGACAGAAGACCAGAAGAAGCCCTTTTCAGGTGCTGCATATAATCCTTCTAAACTTGACCTGCTTTAGAGGACACTTCCACCCTCTCCTTTTACAGGTTATTAAGAACACCATTGTTATTTTCTGTTCCAGTTTTATTGGTTTTAATTTCCCTGCTTCAACTCTATCAGTAGTTTTATTCTATACATTAGTAGACTGTGAAATGCCTTGTCTTGTTACTTCCATACTTTCTAATTGCAACACTCCATCATTAGTCAACGGGTTCATAATGTGGAAGGCAAAGTTGCTATTTCATTTCATGCTATATAATACAATGCTTTTGGTTCAGTAATTACATTGTGCCAGACTTGTGATCAATCCTGAGATAGCTCACTTGTGATGGATAGCCCCATCACAGAGCGTATAAGAGTTAAAGGAAGAAGCAAATTTTTAATTTTGCTCCTCTGTCAATTTAGCTACTTGAATACTTCTTTGCAGACCAATATTTATCTCACTGTAGAGATTACAGAAATGAGAACTTAAAAGAGAAAATTGAAGTTTGAAAAGCATTTTATAAAGTTTTGGTTTGCAAACCAGGAAAGATAAAAATTAAATGTTCTTCCACAGAAAGCTATTGTGTGTTATTCTGTTAATGGATTGCCAATCTTCTAGTCACCTGTTTAATGTACTGGAGAAAATCATTACCTGCTTCTTATAACTATTCCAAGGGTTATGTGAAATGAGCTCATCATCTTACTACTATTATTGCTCAGTGCTAGGCCTGTGAAAAAAAGATTTCCAAAGGTTTTTTACTACTATTATTGCTCAGTGCTGAGCCTGTGAAAAAAAGATTTCCAAAGGCTTTTTTTCCTCTGTCATAGAGGTGTTTGGGAGTCAAACAATTTTCTGAAGTGCCGGCAATGTTCGAAGAGTCATAGGATATAGGGAGTGCCTTTTCCTAACAAGGAAGGAGTTGCAAGACTGGGGTGCAAGAGTGTAGCATGGGTTGCAGGGACAGCCAGGACAGCCATACCAATGGAGTTCAGGTGGAGAGAGCTGTGGCCTTTAGGGACAAATGGCATCCTAGTGCCCTGAGGTTACAGCAGAGGAAAGCCTGATCCTAGTGGGGCATGTGAACACTTTTCTGAAAGGACCTGCTAGGAGACACAGACAGAATTTCTGTCCAGACAGACTATTGCTTTAGTTAAATAAAGCAAAGTTCATGTTCTTGCATATCTTTATAGATAAGAGGTCACAACCTATTCCTAGTTTTCAGCATAAATACAATTTTTTCCTGTTTATGTTATAAAATTCTCTGGTCTTCATTGTTCTTTGACTTTTGCTTGGGGCTGCATCTCGGGCTTTTCCATCTTACATCTATCTGCCATACTTTTTGTATATAATCCTTCTCCCAAGGAATACCAGTGAGATCCCACTAGTGAGAAATAGCAAACTTTAAAACCCCTCAGAAAGCCGAGGTCTGGCACCCTAATGGGGATTTTGTCATCTCACCAAAGCAAGGCAAGGTGGCTGTGTCTCAAATTATGTCAAGGTCATTTTGTATCCAAAACTTTGGGGAAGGTCTGAGGTTCAGAATTCAGTTAGAGGTAGCTCAAAGGAGAGAGGGCAGCAGGAGGACTATACTGGTGAAACAGGTGGTACACACTCTGCTCTGACAGTGGATGTTAAAACAGCTGCAAGGAGCTAACTGTGATACTCAGCAAGTAGAGAGACAAAGAGGTAGGGAAAGGAGACATCAGACAGAGCATTCTGGGTGGGCAGAGGCTGCTTCCACTGCCTCCTCCCCTTTCTCAAGAAGAAACAATACAGCATTGCTTTGGGTTTTCCATTAGAGCAGCTCCTTCCAGCATCCCCTACATGGCAGATGAGCAAAACCAACATGGCAAGGCCAGCTGTAATGACAAAAGAAGACTTGCATCAAAATAGCAATTAAGAAAGTAAAAACACAGCAGAGAAAGTGGGGAAATTGAATATGCAAAGGTAAAGAGATGAGTTACTAATTTTACCATGCCTGGGTTCAGATGTGCTGAGCAAGAGCAACACTAGTGCTTTGAGCTCTTGCAGAACTGAGGTCTGCTTGGTGATCCCTCCTTGGGGAATAAGCCTGGAGAGGACCTGAGAACTCAGGAGGTGAAACTAAGACGGTGGGCAGTTACCAGCGCAGACCCCTGGGCAGTGTGATTGTCCCTAAGCCTGGGATCCCAGGGGTCTGCCTGTGCCAACTCTGAGCAGCTGGGGGGCAGGGGAGGTTCAGCATCCTGCTGAACTGTGGTCGTCCTCTTCCCACTGTCCCAAAGCATAAGGAATTGCAAAAAAATACAGAGAGGAAAGGAAACATAGATAAGTGTTACTATTCTTTCATATTGGCTTTAATGCACAATAAAATCTCAGAGCTGAGGGCAGGAGACAAAAATGGACCAGTCTAATGAAAACATTTTTAAAAACAAGTTTTTGTTATGTGACTGTGTGGGTGCTACTTTTCCAGACCTGCAGAGGGCTTGGGCAAGCGTACAGCTGCTTTTAGATGTGTGCAGGTCTCCCTGCAGAGACCTCCCAGAGCGCTGGCATGTGGTCTGCTCCAGGGATGGTGCCTGGTGCACTAATGGTTCTCTAAATCACTCAGAGCAGACTACAGTTAAAAGAACTAACACTGTTTCTGTTACAGGTTGGACCTGGAGAGACCTTTTGTCTCAGAAATACAGAAGAAAAAGGGTGGGCTAATCCAGAATGGTTTGCAGGAGACCTCTTACTTCTAAAGGTCAAGCTAAGGGTTATTGCCAGCCTCTAACTGTCTCACACACAAGAAAAAGCATTTCTGTCATGTCAAATAGGCATTGTCACATAAAGTACTGATTTATAGTTGACCTCATATGTAGATAGTCTATTTTTTTTTGTCCTAGATCATTTTGATAACACAATATTTTCTGGTAGCAGCTCTTTCAGAGGCAGGAGTGAACACAAACACTTGAACTACTTCATTTTTATAACAAACGGACCCTTCCTGTGAATCGAAGTGCACGTGCCAGCTCCTCCTTCTTCCTGGAGCCTGCCAGCTTCCTTTCCTTCAGATTGTTTTTCAATCTGCAGTATTTATAATAGCTGCAATGTTTCTGCAAGATGGAGAAAGGGCTGTTTATTTAGAAGGCTGTACTCAGAAGCTTGTCAGTTTAGCTGGACTGTTTGCCAGAAAAGAAAATTCAGTCTATTAAAAGATGCCAGCTTTTATTCAGGATGAGCAAATCCATTCAGAAAATAAATCCCTTGTGCCCTCTTCATACTCTCCCTTTTGATACATGAGCATTTTTAAGTCTTAGTTCATATGTTTATTCTTTTTGTAGAAAAGAGTTATTTCCTGTAGAACAAAAGTCTTTTGGGAAAGAAATCAAGCTCTGTGAACTTCAATTCACAGCTTTTTATCCAAGAGTTCAGAAAGAGGTTAGGGGAAAAACAAAAACAGTGTAAGTGGAGCAGACTTTGAAAAGCTTCTCCTGAACCTGCTCTGTCAAAGGGAGGGAACAACCTCCAGACTTGATCTGCCAGCTTCCTTTGACGTCAGCAGAACCTTCTGCATGGCACAGATGGTATCAGGGCCATGGTCCTTCTCCTGGTGAGCACTGTGCTGGCATCCCCACCATTGCCTGCACCAAGGGAACCTTGGAAGGCTCAGCAGCATCTCTACTGCTCTTCAGTTGATGGAGACATGAACAGGAATGTGTAGGTCTATGTGTGCATATAAACTAAAGGAGGTTTAGGAGAATGTAGGTTCTGATGGAGATGGACCCCATGGGCTACAAGATAAGAGCTGCCCCTCAGCCCATGGGTGATGCAGCTGAACGCTCGTCCCTGGTGTTGGTGTACTCCTACCCAGGTGCACACTACAAATCTGACATGTGTGACATTTTTGTTGGGTGGTTTTCATGAGTGAGAGGTGTGGTGGTGCATCCCTCCTTTCCTCCCAGGCCACACTAGGCTCTGGGAAATGCTCGTGAGGCCTCAGCCTATGACGAGCAGTACTTGGAAAGAGCTCCTCTTGACCTTATCAGAAACACCATCTGTTCTCAGGAACTTCTGGTGCCTAACAACCTCCAGCCCTTGTTTTTTTTGTAATGGACAGCCTTAGAAACTTTTTTAGCCTGAGTAGCAACCCAAGTGGAATGATGTTTTTGTTCTCAAGCCTTCAAAGAAGGGGTGCTCACCTGAAGTGTGGCCAGGATAATCCATATGGCTAGAGCCCACTCTCTTGAGGCCCTACACACAGCAGTCCAAAATGAGACCCTTGGAACTCTCCTGGACCACAGTGTCTGTGTGCATACAAGTGCGTATGTGCTATAGCCAATGTGGGAAAATTGCTGCTCTCCTGGATTGTAAAGTACTTTAGATTTGTAAGTTAGCCTGTACCTAAGTTACTGTTGTGTTATTATAAATCCCATATGAATCCTTTACTCTCTTTCTGTACCTCCCCCCTTTCCCCCATCTCTGCAAAGATGGTTTTGGGTTTATTTTGGTTCATTTTGGTTTGGATTGATTGACCATGGATTTCTTCTTGCTGTTTTTTCTCACTGTGCTTAACCATCTAGTAAGCAGCAGAGTGAACCTTGCCAATGAACTTTGTCATGCTGTCACTTTTATAATTAACTTGTTTTTACTGATACTTTTGCTGGTGATTCTTTAAGCAATTTACAGCACTCATTCACAAAAGGAGGGGAGGCGGTTGTTGTTTTCCTTTATTAGTCTTGTCCAGCATGGCACAAGCATTCTGGATCCTGTGGCAGGTTTTCCATCTGCCCACCACTGCTGTGTTTCTATAACTGGAACCAGCAAAGTATAAAAGGATAGAGCCACAACAGTCAGAGAATTCAGAGATACTATCAGGAAGAGACCAAATTAACTCTAGTAATTCCTAAGGAAATGTAAAGCACTTTCCCTATCAAATGACCAGGAGAACATCATTGGCTCAGATACAAAGTCTACTAAGGAAGAAACAAAAGTGCCTCTTTGAGAATGAAAAAAGAAAGGAAGAAGTAAGTCCCATTGTTAAAAAGTTACTATACTGGTTATTCAAACTCATTCTATGATACTGAGAGAAATGGACTTTGGTCTGAAATCATTCCTCCAAAAGCAGAGGTGAACTTCTGTGGTGATAGCTTCAGAAATTTAGTGGTGCATCCAAGGAAAAGGAAATCATAAAACTTGAAGGGCAGAAGGGAGCCGCTCAGGTTAGTTGCATAGCAGATTTTCCTGATGGAATATTTCTTTTCAAAGGCCTGGGCTATGAAGTATCCTGGGATGAGTGTCTGAGAAGAGTGAGCACGTCCAGAGTTGTGACAGATACAGTTTATGGGGCACAATGGCATTGTTTAGACTTAATTTTAACTAAACAGCTAAAAATAAGTACCAGAAAATAAACAAACAGGGAGCTTTGAGACTATATTTTCTGGTGAAACAATATCTTCCCATGAAGCTGCTTTTCCGACAGTGTCTTTGTTTTTCCAATGTAAATTTCACATTGATCTTATTAATCCTGTATTTTTATTAGAGATATTTTTTCTAGACTTATCTCTGCTCCTTTATCGTATTCCACATGGAGTTGAAACTGAAATTTTAAATTATTTTTGAAACCAGCACAGTGAGGCGGGTAGTAAAACGGAAGTGTCCTGTTTAGATTTCCCAAACCCTGGGTACAATGGCTACCTGGAAAAGTTTTGCCCAGTATATTGCCCAGGTTTTTTTTATACTAGAGAAAGAAGGAAAATAATAGAGACTGAGCAAAGGTAGGAACTTGTTTTAAACAAGTACTAAAGGAAATTCTAACAAGGTATTTGTGAGAACAAAAACCAAATGCCTACAAAGTTTTTAAATTTACCATTTTTGTTCCTTATTGAAATTTGACCTCCAGTGTGACTACTATCAACCTCTGCAGCCCTGAGAGATGCTGTTTCTTCGGTGATGAGAATCTTCAGGGACAAACAGGTTTGCAAGAGCTGAGCATATTTATGCCAGCAGCAGAAAGAATGGCCCAAATCAATTCTCAGGTATTCCCCTACAGTGGTTTCCCATACCTCAGCACCCAAGTTTGACAACATCACCGAGTGACCCAAGAGGGTTACAGATGGACAGACAGCTTTGTCACCATAATACCGGGCAGTTCATCTCCAGAAGCAAAACACAGAGAAGGGTAACTGAGGTGTGGTTTTCCCTTTAAATAAAGGCTGATGTCAAGATTTATTGGTGTGGTCTGGAGGCAGCCAGCACTCTTAGTGCCTGTGGAATATTTTTCCCAGGGCTATACAAGAAATTTCAGTTTGAAATGGAGTCTGTTTGGTAAGGTTTAGCAGTTCCTATGTATTTTGCAAAAAAACCCTCCAACCCACCAACCATGCTACTAATATATATGAAATACAGCAGCCAAAAAACTTTTTGTCCTTTATTTTGTGTATGTGTGGGTACATAGAAAATCATCCAAAAAAAATCAAATTAAGAAATGTGTCACCAATTATCAAATATACATAAATTAATCTTTTCTGCCTGAAATACCAGTTGAGGGGACACGTTCACCTACTCATCACATTTCCCACTGAAATTAACAGAGCGAGGTTGTCGGCCTGCAAGGAGTAGGCAGGGAAAAAGCCACCACATGTTCACTGCAGCATGTGATAATAGCTCACTGCTGAGTGTGGTTGGGCTCCCATCCCACCTTGTCCTCCTTCCGACAGTCTGTGACTGCCTTGGGATTTGGCCAGTTGCTCCAGGATCAGCTCTGGAGGGGTAAACCTGTCCTAGGGGTCCTGGCTGGGAGCTTGGCTTCATTCTTCTCTTCCCTGAGTGTCCATGCAAGGCTGGTGGCTGTGGTGGGGTCTGGGCAGTGCCCTCTTGGACTGCTTTTGGAGGGAGGGGTGGCAGCAGGGAGGAGCATCTCTTCATTTGGGTCAGTGCTGGGACAGCAAACCTGCCATGTTTACTGAAGGGAGGTCAGGGAGATCCACAGGTAAAAGCAGGCAGGGCAGAGCTTTCTGCCTTCAACTGCACACGTCTGGATGGGTCTCTCACGGCTGCAGAGAGGTTTCCTTCCTCCTGCCAAAGTGGTCTCTGATTGACAAAGCTTTTAGGAGTATGAAATATGGCTGATTAAAGCATTGTGCTGACACAGCCCAAGGGTGCATGTATCAAGAGCTGCTCCAGGTTGAAAAAAAATGCTGTACAATCAGCTATTTAAATAATAGATCAATTTAATTTATCTGAGAGAATGTATCTTGACAACATAACATGATTAAGGTCTAAAAGTATCTACATGGGAGATTTCAGAAGGTAGGGTATTCTAGCACATAAAGGCAAAACAACACAATCAAATTCCTGGATACAGAAAGTAGCTCTATTTGACCTTGAAAAATGTTAGGGTTTAAGTCAGTTCTGGGTGGCATTTGGAAGCCCAGTACCAGCACAGGAGGTGCTGTGGGCTCTGACAAATGTGCCCTCCAGGTTATAATTTTCCCCTCCATTGTAGCCCTGTGAGTCTCTGAAAAGAGCAATTTGGGAATGCCCAAATTGTCCGTGCTAATAAATGATCAAGGTCTAAGTGCCTCAAGAAGATAAACACCCCAGGTGGTAGGTGGGTATCATGAGATGGAGTCAGCATGGACCACACAAAAAATTAGCTTGTGAAACCAAGTGACCAGCCTACACCCCAGTGTTTCTTCCCTGTTGTCTTTATATGGTATAAATTATATTGTGTGCTGGCAGATGCTGCTTATGTCCTTGCAATCCTGCCATTATGATGTCTTTTTCCAAAATAAACACCAGAAAACAGCAACATCTTGAGCTTTATATTTTAGTGGTGGACTTGTGTTAGGTGGAAGTGTTGGGTTTGCAGTTGGACTCACTGATCTTGAAGGTCTTTTCCAGCCTAAATGATTCTATGATTAATTTGCAACAGTTTGCATTTACTCTGCTACAACTGTTTGCTCCCTTCAGCAATGATAACCACCTGAGCACTGCATCTATCACACGTCTCCTTTTCTCTGCTGGGACTTTGCTATAGCTGACTCCCCATTCTTTTGTCTCTACGCTTTTCCTTAAATGTATTTTAGAAATTAAACTATTTCTTTTACCTATATGTAGGCAACTGTGTGCCTATGGACAGTAGAAGTTCAGGCAACTACATATGGATTTTGCGAAATTGGGGTTCTCTTAGTGAAAGAGATTTGGGAAATATATGCTCATGAAAGGAGCCAAGAGAGCAAAGGAGCTATGGGGAAGCTGGGCATTATAAGGAACAACTGTTTAATACATGGTCTCATCATTTAAAAAAGAATAATTTACTAGTTATGAATAATCCTTGGTGAAGAATGCCAATTCCCTACTGGGATGGACAAATCAAGATCTGTGGGTGTGCTGTTGGCTCCTAAATTTTGTGTATGATCAGCACATTAAATTGCACCCTCCGCATCATCTCCCAGCACACAGTGCTGTATCACATGCTAAGCATAAACCTCCTGCTCAGCAACCTGTTCCTTCTGTCCCAGGAAACTTGTTGCTTCCCTCATCTTTGTGACTCATTGCTGCCACATTGGCTGCAGAGGGTTTAAAAGTCAGAAAATCCCACTTATGGAATGTGCTTTTAAGAATGCCTCCAAAGTCTCATGTCAGCCAGTTCTGCTGTCTTTTTCTCTTTAGTTCACTACGTAGGATCTGCTTGGCCACAAAACAACTGTTTCTATCTCTCTCTAGATTGTCCATGCAAGAAACAATGCTGCTCCATGTTGGAGAGCCAGTGACAGGAAGGAAACAGTCCTCCACTGAAAAATGTTTAGAGAATATAATTTAACTTGCAAGAAGCTCAAGGCATTGCAAGTTTCTGTACCAACCCCCACTGAGAGCTAGGACATAGTGTTAGATCAGGTTGCTCAGAACCACATCCAGCAACTTTTAACTACCCCTGAGAATGGAGCCTCCACAGTCCCTCTGAGCAGCCTGTCTCCATGTTTGACCAACCTTTCTGTAAAAACTTTGTTTACAATTGTCTAACTTGAATTTCTGCTGTTGTTACTCCTCTCCACTGTGCCATGTCCTTTCGCTGCCTGTATGTCCCCTTCAAGCCTTTGTACACAACTCTTAACTTGGCATTTCCGGAGATGCTCTCTCTTTCCTTGGATCAATCTCCCACTGGATTTGTTCTAACAAGATGTTTGGATTTCTGCTTGACTACTAGGATCAGCTCAGTACAAAAGATTTAGCCTTTCTGTGACTCATTGCAAGGACTTTCTCCAAGTACTGTCCAGTTTTGAGAGTACTGCTAGAATTCTTCCTTTGTTTTTGTTTCAGTTGCACATTCTCTGTTTGACATTAATGGTAGCTGGAACTGTGGCTGATTCCCTATAAAAATTTCAATACCCCAGTTGGAATATGTACAAATCTTTTTCTTTCCTCTTCTTTCTTCTAACAAAGAACATAAGAAAGGATGTTCTAGAAAGGGACATTTCTTTGTCTTAACATCATTTCACTGAATAAATGGGGGTTTTGGCACTTATCAAAGAGAGCTAATTAAAAAACAGAAGATAAAGTTTTCTGATTGATGACTTTATACCATGAAAAGAAAAAAAATATTATTCTGCCTAGAAATTACTTCTGTTTTCTAACTACTGGGAAACCCTTCAGATATATCAAATTTACTAAAATGTGGTGTTTATCCCTTTGTACAAGCTTACTGTATGGGTATAAATCTTATTTTCCTAAGAGATATTAAAATAAATGGGCCTGAAGAAGTACTGTTGAAATATTTATCTTCTTTCAGCTGTAAATTTGGTCAGAGAGTAGTTAGGATATTTGGCATTTTATACACAGAGAAGCTTTAATTTTGCGAAGCTTCATCTCTCTTTCTTCTTCAAAGCCAAGCTCATAAACAAAGGAGCTGTTCCCAAATTGTCACCATAATGTCACTCAGTTCCACAAAGTCACCACATCACTTCTATCACTATAACAATTAATATCATCTGTTGCTAATGCCTCAAAACCATTTCATGACCATCATTTTGAAAATAACTCTGAAGTGACGACTTTAAATGCAGTCTTTCTGCGATGTTTTGCAGAAAATCACCATTTTAATGAGAAAACTTTAGAATGAAGACTTATTTTATTAAATATTAATAGCACTGGCAATTTGTGATAATAAAATCATGTTTCTCTCTATTAAAACATACTTTTCCATTTTGTTCTCCTTGTTATTTTCTATTTCATATGAAATGTTGAAAAGTTTTATATGAAGCTAAGGTTTTGGATAATTAGTTTAGAAAAACTGAATGCAATTTAAGATGGACAAATGTAAAACTGTACACTTAAGTAGGAGTAATCCACGTCAGAAATGCAGGATGAAGGCTGAGTGGCTTTGTAGCTTTACTGCAAAAAGTCAGGAAGAAAATGCACCAACACCCTCCTACTCCTGCAGATGAACAAAAAAAAAAATAAACTAGGAATTCTGTCTGCAATGAGCATGGAAAGGAATCCTTATGCTTTTATTGTGACCACTCATCAGGCTGGAATTGGAGGCTTTCGAATGGGACTTCATGATTGATTTGGTTCAGTTGGAAAGAATCCCAGGACACCAGTGTAACCACTCTGAGGTTTAGGAATTAGCCTAAGGTTAGCTGTCATGCAGAGCTGTAGGTATGATGTTGCCTTGCAAGGGGGGCCTGCATGGTGACATGATCCCAACCTTTATCATCCTGGCACAAAGAATAGCTGCAAGAGTGGAAGAAACTCCAGTGGGTGGGAGAAAGACTTGGGGCTTGAGGTAGGTGAACAAAGTGTAAAAGCTCAGGGCGTGAAAGAAATTCATGACCAAGTGGTGAGCCATGCTTTGGCAGAAGGAGCTCTGGCAGGAACATGCTGGAGACCAGAGCTCTTTAAGGAAAGAGATCTAGGAGAGTGTGGGAGAGAACAACGGAACTGTAAAGAGGAAAGGCAGCCAAAGAGGAACCAGTAGAGCCGGTTCGCAATTCACTCATTCAAATTTCCATCAATCCCTTTCCTCCTCACCAGCTATAGCCCACTAATGCCTGGCAGGGCAGAATTCTTGCCTAGAATCTCAGAAACAGGGAAAAGGGACAACGTGGCCCAGCAGGGAAGGAAGAGAAGAAAGGATGGGACCAGAAGCAGGACCTGAAACAAAGCACCTCAGAAGAGATCTTTCTGCTCTCTTGTTTGCTCATCCACAAGCGGCCAGATGAGCATCCCACAAAGTGATATGTCCCTGCACTGTGAATTGTGACTATTACTGAGACTCATAACAAGATGAGACAGTAGACTGATTTGGGTGAACTTCATGATGATGGAAAGTCAAAAGCCTGTGTTGCCCTGTGGGAATAAAATCTCCCGAGAGCTTTTTTCAGGTTGACCACAAATTGCTAGTACTCTGTGATCACACACAGTCCCCAAGAGCTTCACCAGCCTTCAGAAAATAGCACGGTTACAACAATGCTGAGTGAAAGCATCAGCCAATTTCCTCTTTGGGTCAGGACCCCTATGATTTATCTGAAGAAACATCCTACAGAATTTCCCAAAAGTAGGAAGAATGGATTCATGCTTGTCACTTCTTTTTTCCTAGGTAAATTTAATGTCACAGTGACTTCTGGTATTCAGTTCCTAACAGAGGATGTGATAATCAGGTGGACAGGTCTGAATGCATGGAAAGTATATCAGCATGATGGACCAAATCTTATCAGTTGTGGTTGCTAATGGCTTTGATGTCTTACAGCCTTCTCTCAGGATTTGCATGCCCCCGTGACCAAATAGAATGGGAGAAAAAGGATGCAGCAGCATTTCCACATCACCTTCTTGCCTCCCAAGCACTGAGGAACCTGTCTGAAAGCAGTGACCTTAACTGCACTCTCTCTCCTGAAACAGATTCTGTTTGATGGGGAGAAAGAGGAGACAGGTTAGAAGTTGTGCCCGCCTGCTTAAAAAGAAACCTCCCCTTCTGTTCAGGAACTCTGCAGGAATTTCAGACTCAATTGCATCACGCTTGCCACTTCAAAGCCTTCAGCGACTGATCACACACTTGGAAAATATCAAACCTAACTGAACCTGACATGGTTATCAGTGTAACTCAACCTGTTTGACAGCCTCCTTCCTCAGGGTTCCTCCCTGTACTCAGAAATGTCTCTGGGGAAAGAGCAGGCATTGCTTCCCAACATTATTCAGAGTGATAATTGTTTGTTTTAAAAGGAGGCACCTCTTTACATTTTCTGTGGGAATTATGCAATTCAGTATTTCATACAGCGACTTCATTTTTTTGCTTTGTGTTAGAATTAGTTTAAAATACCCCCTAAATGAAGAAGTGAAGTCTTAACGTCTAGTCCTGATATAAATTATGTCCTTTTCATGTATTTTCAATTTCTTTGTTATCATCCTAGATCTGATTAATGGAATAGTTCCTGTGGTGAGGATGAAAACCAGTCTGCCCCTCCTTGTGTTTCTTCTTGAAGGCTTTCCAGTTGGTGTGAAGAAATAAGTATTAATAGAGTAACATGAAAATGGAAATTTCTATATTGCCAGTAGTTAACTCACTTGAGCTGTAGGAAATACAGACTCATGTTCCAGCTGTAATGAAAATGTACCCAGTGAAATGCACAGGGAGAGTGCCTCAGGCTGCACTGACCTGCCTTCATCCCTCTTGATCCAAAATGTCATGTCTGAGGTTTGCTGAAGATACACTTGCCACTAGGGAATTATCTCCCCACCTCCTCTCACCTCTCCTTTGAGAATTAAGATTTTGGGGCATCCAGCTGCTGCTATAACCAGGGTTTTCACCAGCTCACCAGTGGCTTATATTAATTAAATGGCAATTTGAACACAATGGGTACCAAGCAACTTAATCTTTTGGACCTGGGGGAAAGCAGTCATTGCCAGAGGCTAGTGGTGTTCAGTAGCAGCAGTGAGAGCAGCAGGGAGTCCAAAGTTGTGTGTTTACACAGAGTGGCTAGCAAGCAACCCCTGGCATCCGGTACTGTGTAGCTGAAGGTAGTAAGCATTCAGTTTGGAAGTGATGGCAGCAACTCCATTCTTGTGTCCCTGTGTCAGTGGCACTGTGATCAGAGCTCATCTCACTGATGCTGCAAACGTGCCACCCCTCACCCCATTTCACAGTGTGCTGGCTGGCCTTGGGTCCCCATGAGGAGGAGACATCTGCCCAAGTGTGGGCACCTGCACCGTAAATGTCAACTACTGAGTGAGTCACTCCTGGTTGTCTTCACCAACGACACTCAGAAAAGATTGTTAGGGCAGAACTATCCCACCCACAAACCGTCTAAAATCAGTTTTTTATACTGCATCCTACAAGTTTCTAGACAGTAAAACTGGAGATGTTTCAAGTCATTGACTGTCACCTGGAATATCAGATGTTCTCAGAATGCCATTGCATTTTCTATAGGCTTTCCAGCAGTTATTTCTTAATCCTTGTGATGGAGCTTTTAACAGATTAATTTTTTTGTAGAATATTGATTCTGTCCTTTAGCCAAAAAGGCATTTTTTTCCTAAAGTTCTTTTAGAAATGTCAGGGAACTTCCAGCAATTGACAGTATTGCAGGTAGCCAGAATATAAAAAGGAAGAAGGGAAGACACCACCTCTGTTATGTATTTATGGACTTCATGACTACTGTAGTGTTCAGAAAGACTCTTTTAATAGAATTACTGGATTTAAACTGCTGCAGTCTCATGACTTCCAAATTCTCCACACCTTCTACACAGTTACACAAAAATACATATAAAAGTCCCACCAGATCAGATCTTTCCATCCACACTAGTGGTTACATTTTTACAGCATTATGCATGGATTTGAACAATTAGTATCAGGAAAATGGCTAGGTAGAATCAGGGCCTTAGCACTGGAATCCTTACAGGAGCAGCTAAAATACACAAAACCTTGAAAAGTAATATAATTGTTTTTTCCAGGACTTAGGAAAAAGTGTAATTTATCTTGCAGCACTTGAAAGTCCACTTCAACAGTTTAGCCTTGTTGAAGGTCTTTGAAGCTCTCAGAGATAGAACAATCTAAAAAGACAATCAGGGTCTGGCCTTCAGAACTTTATAGTATTTGGTGCTAATGGAAGACGATGGATTGGTGAGCTATGGGCATAAATCTTTGCTTTAGCCATGAGAAAAGACTGACAGCAGGGCACACTCCTCTGAAGTGTGATGATAACATGCCTCAGCCCCCTCAGCAACACAAATGATAATGCACATCTTCATTTAGGTAAGCAGCTTGGGATATGTGTTGCAGCTTTTGAATCTACTCTCAATGCAGAGTAACAGCAAAAATTTAAGAAAATTTTGCCCTCAGGAAAATATTGAGGGTGGTCAGAATTTTTGAAGAGGTTGCCCAGAGAGGTTATGCATTTTCAACACTGGAGATGCTAAAATTATGATAGAATAACATTGAGAAATATCCTAAGCTTTGAAATTGGATCTAACTTCAGAGCTGAACCTAGTTTAAATGGGTTTTTGAAGGAGCTGACCTCCAGAAATCCCTTCCAGTCTAAATTATTTCATGTTTCCTATTTACTTGTTTCAGCTTGCCTGACCTTACATTTAATGCAACCATTATGAAATCAGTAAGTTATTTGGAATCTGTGGCACTCCTCTCACTTGGAAAAGGAAGTGGCTCTAAATTTCTATTTATAATTCCACTGGTGACTTCTTACCCTTAGACATTTTAGCTGAAGCTAAACTTGCTGTTGCATACCAATTACACATTTTGTGGTAACAGTGTTAATTAATCCATGTCTACAACAAATCTCTGCAGCTCCTTGCAGGCTGCCTTTCTTTTCTTGCTTTCAGCATTAGTGTGGTACGTAAATTCTGCAGGTTGAGAGCTTTAGGAGGTCCCTTTTGCTGTAATTTTCTAATCATGGATAAAAGTATACTTACACTGAATATTAAAGAATATTTATTCTTCATTCTGACATCCTATCAGGGTTGTTATTACAGAATTATTAAGCAACAGAGGTGAAAAGTGCCACTGCCCTCCTTTACCATATGCAATGATTACAACCAGTTGTATAAAGCTATACTCCTTTCCCCAGGCTCTGTTCTCAATTGCCAAGGAAAATTCAATTCAGAACATGTACACTCAGTTCCCAGAATAGTCCCTAGGTGAAATTCAGCAATAACAAGTGGTTGCATAAAACTAATTCTGCATGTGAGGCTCTCAGACAACCCAGCAAGTCTGTACTGATTTTAAATTTAATAGGTGTTTAATAGAATACACAACCAGTGTGGGAGGGTTTAATGTGTAGGACAAGAAGGTACTAATATAACAGTGAATGTCAAAGCAGGCTGGTCCTACATTATGATTCACATCAGCTCAGAAAACTTATTTTGCAGATGAGTCTAATATTGTTGTGAGTGTTAATGTTAATAATTGCTCTTGATTACATTGAAACTGAAATTATTTTAGAAGCAGATAAATGCTGATATTATTCAGTTCATCATTAAGACAGCTAAATTTAGAAATCTGTAGGAAAATTACATGTCTACAGTCTTTTCATACTCCATGGAGATCTAGTCAGTGGAGGCTTGGAAAGAACTCATCTCTAGAGACTGGGACACAATTCATTTACTCTCCCACAGGTAGTATTTGAGATGCCTTGGGCCATCTGAGACATCTCCACTGAGGTCCTCTCTCTTCTCCAGACTGAACCCCAACCCTCTCAGTCTGTCTTCACAGGAGAGGTGTTTCAGATACACTTAGAAGCTCTCCTCTGTACCAACTCCAGCAGGCCCACATCTTTCCTGTGCTGGGAGCCCAGAGCTGGTGCAGCCCTGCAGGTGGGCTCTGAGCAGAGCAGAGGGGCAGAATCCCCTCCCTGGCCCTGCTGCCCACCACGGGATGCAGCCCAGGACACGTTTGGCTCTCTGGGCTGGGAGAGCACATTGCTGAGACATGTCAGGCTTGTCATCCACCAGCACCCTCCTGTCCTTTTTCCCAGAGCTGCTCTCTATGGTCACAGCAGACATGCAGCAGCTACCCTCTTAGAGTAAGACAAGAGTAAGCCATTGTGGAGATAGCAGACCAATACTGTGAGATTTTTTTTTCTCAACCACCTGAACTGTAGCACAACTGTCCCTGCTGTAGCATTTTCCTATCTAGATTTTTTTTCTTTTTTTTTCTTAAAATATTTTATCTGCCTATGACAGGCATCAGCAAAGTGAGAGTATCCTCTTTACCTCAGCTGACCAGGTTTTCTTTCAGCAAAGCATTCCCTTGGCAAGGACAAGGCTTGGAACTGGTAAGAGGATGTGGTGATCTCCCCGTGGCTGCTGGCCACATGCTGACCCTTGGTGGGTCACGGCACTCCAGGGCCACGCAGTTCAGTGGCTGCACTGCTCGTGCTGCTCGGTTCTGAATCCTTCTCAGTGCATGGTTACTGACACTGGCCTTCTCAAAGGACTTGGGTGCCTCACTGCCAAGTGGAAATCTGACTTAGGGAATTAACAATGAGCTCCATGGAGCAACACTCCTAACAGCAGCAATGGGCTGTTTACTGAAAGGGAAAAATAAATATAATGTGTTAAAGAGACGGGGGAATGTATAAGAGGAGTAACACTGGAAGACAGTAAATATCCCAAGACAGCCCTGGTACTGCTCACAGTAATGGACAAAGAAAGGATGAAGACAAGCTCCTGGAAAAACAGACACAGTAAAACAAAACAGACATCATTCTTCATACTCAGTCTCTCCATTTGTTCAGCCTCTAATATGTTAACATGTTACTTTTTGAAAAATGGAGGCAAACACTTTTTTCTTAAAAAAAAAAAACAAACTCAGAACCAACACACCCAGAAGTTTTTTTTTTTTTTATACAGCTGTAAAAAGAAGGGAGCTTCCAGGTTTACTCAAAAAGAAAAACCAGACAACTCAACCTAACCTAGCCAGAGAAACACAGAACAATTCACAGTAGATGATGAATGTGCTAAACATGCCAGTAAAACATGGATACAAAGTAACTTTAGTCACAGTGATTCATTTTAGTGTTATCAGTCTTTTTTCTCTAAGAACCCTGCACACACTGTAGTTTTTATGCTTGAGGGGCAAGCATCACCTTATTTTCATGTTTGCCTGCACTGTCAGGCTCTCTATAAGAACTAGTCTCCATCAGCCTGTGTTAAGGTTACTGGAAGGATTTAGGCTCTTGTTGCTGTGGTTCAGCTGTCTGATATTTTAAGGTCTACTTTCAGAGGAAGTCATTCACTCTCATCCTCTATTTCTCCCCAGTAGCTATCAAGGGACTCTATAGAGCATTTGGGGCAAGAAACTCATATTTATATTGTTGCTACCTGGAGTGAATCTGAGCCCTGCTTTGCAACTCTGGCTGTCTGTGCCGGACAGCAGGAGCATCATCTCAGCAGTGTCTGGTTGCTGGTTTTGGCAGCAGCTGGGGCTTGGTCCTTGCTGGGCAGCTTTGGGCTCCACCCGGGGCCCGCTCTCCTCTCCCTCAGAGTCCTGGGGGCTGAGAGAAGCACCAGCACCAGGCTCTGGGGAAAAGTAAGCCATTGGAACACGGCCCCTCATGGGCCTGTCAGACTCAGGAGCTGTGATTACTCCAAGTCTGAATTCACTTGCAGTCTGGGCTCTGGCATGTGGCTGTTGCACTGCTGGCCATACTCTGGATTTGGACACCACTGCCAGGCCTTGTGAGGCCAAGGAGAATGACCATCACAGAACAGTTTGCTGCAACTCTGCACCTACAGACATGCCTGCTCCTGTTCACATCTGGCTTTTATTCAAATGGTGGCTGCTAGTCTTTCCCAGGCATGCCACTGACAGGCTGGGGGATGAAAACTGAGGCTCCTGGACACCAAGCAGGCTGCAGCTATCATCTACCACATCAGTCTCAAGGACTGTCATTTGTACTTCCTTGCTCCCTGGCATCTCGTTCCTTGACCTACCCAGAGGACAAACACTATCACTAAATGGTTCCCAAATACTTCAGGAGGGTGTTTAGTGAGTAGTACTAAAATACTTAGTGAATAATCATGACAATTCTTTAGCTGCTCAGAGTCCTTCCTCCCAATTTAAGTCCCTTAAAAGCACTTTAGAAATGTGCAGGGACTCAGACTGACTGACAAGATTCTGAATCCTGTTGTAAGAAATGAATGGCCCTTTTCTATTTTCCAGGTGGCATCCCTAATGATCAGAAAACAACTCAAGCTCTGTCAATATTATAAGAACAACTGTTGTTTTATTCTTTTTGGTGGGTACAAAAACCACAGTTTCTTACACAGAACAAGATTATAAATAATATCTGTAACATGAGTGACCCGTAGTCTCTTTTGATTCTACACTGCAGACTGATGAAGTACTCTAAACATTTTATCATTTTGTTTCTTGTATTAGACAGATGCAAATCTGTGGAACACGGAATGATGGAACAGAATGAAGGTAACAGCAAACAAGAGGATGACCAACAACTTTTATAAAAAAAAAATCTCTGAATTTTATTACAGTGATGGCATTTTATATCAATTATTGCAATGATTTTTCCCTAAGATGGTTAGAAAAAAGAATTGTGTTGTCCTCTACTGAATTTACATCAGTTAAAAAGCAAGCATGTTTCAATATTTCTCTTTTTCCAAAGAAAATGTAAATAATTTCTTTATTTTTTTTCACAGGATTTACATATTTATTATTTTTTTATCACAGTTTAGTGATTCATTTCTACAGCTGAACAGCTGAGTATTCTTCCATTGTATATATTGATGTTCTGGAGACACAGGTTAGCATGTTCATTGACTTCTATAGCTATTTTTCTCTCTTTGTCAAGACAAAGACCAAAATGGTGTCCTTTCTGAGCATGTTCTTCACAGTTTAATGCGCTAAATTGGCAAGTCTTATTAGTTTTAAGTCCACTCAAGTGAAATTTGTTGCTGTTAATACACCCTTCCCAGCCCCCTCCCCCCAACAAAACTAAATTATGAATTTTCCTGATATAAAATCTGAGTTTGGGTTTCCGAGCTGAGCTCATGCACACATTGTTGCTGATGATGTCTGGCGCATTTGGACGTACTTCCCTTTCTCAGCCAAATTATTAGTTCATCAATGACACTCCCATGTCGTTACAGTCTGTGCTGTGTTCCCATCAGTCACCAACACAGTTTGATTAAGGCACTCAATTAATTTTTTGGTTTTTATGGTAGGTCCGATGCAATTACAGCCAATCCTGAACTTTGTCTAATTGCAGTTCCGGTGTGCACAGCCTTCGGGCAGTCGGGAGTCAGCACGCGTCCGTTCTCTCCCACGCTCCCTGTGATGGATAATCTGGCTTTGTTTCTTATGGCTTCAGAAAAGGTAAGCTGGGTTTGAAGAAAAAGCAAAAGAGAGGAGAGTGTTATAATGTTTCTGTCCTTCAACCAACCAGGACACAGCAAACACCAAAATATTAAATTTTAGACATCTGCATTTTTTCATGTTAACGTTAAATATAGAAATAGTCATCGTCATAAATATAATACATAGCACTTAAGTCTACTGGGGAAAAAAGACTAGCAATCCTGAGGATAAATTTCATTACAATAAATTGTTACTGATTTAAATATAAAATCTGAATTTGGTAATGAAATTAACTGAAGAGGTAATACCTTCATCTAAACTGCTTCAAACTAAATTTAAATACAGTGTGAAGACCTTTTGGAACCTGAAAGCATTAACATCTGTGAATGAAGTCATACACAGGTGTTTATAGGCTTTGACCTTTAACTAGGAATGCCAGGATTAAATATGATGACTGAAAATTGTTTATAAATTGCAATAACTGTACCGGCTATCTGGCAATTCCGTCATCCAAATCTAAAGAAATTATTACTTATTTTCACAATGGAAATATTTAGTATCAGGAAATCTGAGAACTGTCCTCAAATCTCTTTCATATATATATTTTCCTAAAATTAGAGAAGGTGATAACTTTCAAAGAAAATTTAATATATTGAGAGAAAATGCAGTTTTATACAGTTTTCTACATTGTGTATAAATTTCCCATAGGAAGATTTACATTTTTGTTCTTTAAAAATCTTTCATTTCAGCTAAATGAGAACGAAATATCTTGTTTAGGGACTAAATTACTCAAGCAAAAAATCTGGATTTGTTAAAGGATTTATAGTTATGCCATCTAACTTTAGTCATCAAAAAATCAGTAGCTAAATATAAAAATCCAATAGGGCTCTCTCAAGTGATTATAAAAAAAAAAGCTAAGATGACTACTTTAAAGTAAATGATTTCCAGATTACTAAAATTAGAGTAAGTGTCTCAGGTAAAAAAATGCAACAAAGCATCCAAATTATAGTACATTAAAAGAGATTTCAGAGATAACCATGTTAAGATATTAATTAGTGGGAAAATCTGATTTCTAGTCAGGAGAAGCTATGTAAATGCAGGGATGCAGTCTGAAATACTAATTGGGAAGAAAGGGAGATAGGAGCATTCACATAGGAGCAAAAGGATAACAAACATAATAAAATAATTTTGTTTGCTTTTTTACTAATCTCTACATTTTGGACTTTATCCCTCTGAGCCCAGTTTCTCCTTCTGAGGCAACGCTGAAATCCTGAGGTGCTTTTGATATGTGGAGTTTATTTTATATATGACTGTATAGGGATGAGGAAGAGCCCTTAAAATTCCCAAACATTTCCACTGCTTCTGGTGCACTTCTGTGGAAATGCACCAGTCTAATACTGCATTGTTATCAGTAGCTGCTTCAAAAAGCTATCAAAAACACAGCAGCTGTTTGTGGCACAGTCAGAGCTTGGATTTAAAAGCAGCTTTCCAAACCAATTACCCTAAACACTTCAGCCCTCAAAAGCACCCAAATTCAGAAGGCCTCAGCTTTCAGAGGGCATTATGGCATTCCCCTTACGCTGGAAAACCTTGGCTTTGGTAAAGGACATCCTTTGAAATCTTTCCCTGCCACCACTGTACTTTGCGACAGGGACAAACAAACACATCTTGATCTAAACTAACCCCCAGATACAAAAAGTGTGGCAGAGGTGATGAGGAAGTGGGGAACTGAGCCTATACATTACCAAGAACTTCAGCTACTTCCCAGCAGCAAATAACAATCTCTGCATTTGCAAAACCCAGACACAATGCAGTGTGATACAGATCCACATGGTGCATGTCCTGAGTCCCACTGCAAATGGATACTGGTAACTACAGAAGGGCAGAGAACATGTTCTGGTCAATGGCAAGAAAAAAACTAAAGGTGCTTTAGTGTGGGAGAGGGATGAGAGTCCAAACCAGATTAGAAAGCAAACTTGGGTGGAAAAGGGACTTCTTGCCCCAGAGGGGTTAAATTTCCCAGAAAGCCATCATTGCCTACCAAAGTCTCTCCAGCACACCCATCAGCTACCTGTTCATGGCCATTCAGAGCTTCCCACTGGGAAATCTGAGTCAGAGTACTCAGATTTGTATGGGATATACAAGTTCTATGTAACTGTGCTAACTCAGTCTAGGTAACTTTCTGGCCATTGACAACACACTCAGGACAAGAAGACAATAAAAGGGATCCAGGATAAATAAAAAAGATAAAAAAAAGAGAACAACACTTTCTCAGCAGCCTTCCACAGAAGAACAGGAAAGCTGCAAGGAAATAACTCTTGCCCTCAGTGCAAGACTAACAACAGCTGAGCAACACACCACAGGACAACTCAGACACTTACAAAGCCAGGAGGAGCAGGTCAAACTTCTAACTTGGGACAGTGCCATAAAGCCAAGTAATCAGGTAGGTGTCTGCTCTGTGTTTTAAACTATGCTACAGGTAACAAGCCAGGATAGTACTCTGCTTGACTGTGCTGCTACAACTTCAGATTTGTGGCCTGGATGCAGAAACAGTTTCAGGAATGGCTGGGATAAGAGGGAAAAGCCTTGGTATTTACTGTGAATATTACACAAACTGTGAAAGTCTCCTTTCAGTAATTGTATAAGGTTTATAGTGATAATGTATTTTTAAATTTGTCATTAGTTTTGATTAGATTAGTTGTGAAATTAATCATGTGAAAACACTGACTTCTCTGTTCCTAGAGGGGAAATGGGAATTTTGGAAAATGATATCCTCAGTCTGTGTAATACAAATATCCTAACCTGTGTGGATTCTTTTGTTGTTCAGACTCCTCCAGTACTTGGGTCACATGGAGGTGGCTTTGGCACAAATACCTAAGATGAACTTTTAATGTATCTTTCTCTCTTGACTATGAAATTGGAAGTATACAAATCAAAATAGGTACATTATGCACTTACTGAGCCATCCTGTAGCATTTCACCTTTTTTTGTAGTTAATTGTAATAATGATGTTTTCCATTGCTTTTTGTAGTTTTGCAATTAGTTTCATTCATTAGTTATAAACAACAGCATGGGATGGGAGAGCAAGAGAAGGCAGCTGAGCTGGAAGCTGGTTCCTGAGCTCCATGGCCCACTGAGGAAGCCATGGAGAGGTGGTGGTGGAGGCTGGCTGGATACTGGAACAACCCCTTCAAAAGCCTGTGGGTTTGGGGTCAGGAATTCAGCAGGGCTTTGCCTTAGAGCAGATGGACAGAAGGATGTTAAGCTCCTCTCTGCTCTTGCTATCAGCTCTACTTGTACACTAAGGGCTTAATATTAATGGAAAAACTGCTGCCCGGAGGAGGAAAGGATTGTTCCCTCCTTAAAGCAAACTTTTTTTCCTCCTTTCAGCAGATGCAACTGCCTGCCAGTGCTTCTGAATGTCTTTATCCCACACATATAGACTAATCCATTACTATATAGGCCAGTCCACACATACAGACTAGTCCTTCATTTTCATTTTCAGCTGTCTTGAGGAAGGGTGAATTTCCCTCAGATAACTCATGTTTAATTGTATGAAACTACAATAAAAATCAGGATAATGAGTGTTAATTTTCAGGAGGGTTATTTAAGCTATTTTATATTAGTTTAAAACATATACTGTTAAAACTATTTGATGTTAGCTTAAAAAGTCAGATGTGTTGGTTACTCATGCAGGTTAGAACCACCAGGCATCTTTCCATATTAGTGAGTTTTAGTTCCAATATGATCTCTTTACTCCTTGGATAAAAAAACCCAAAAAAACCATATTGAAGTTTTCAAAATGTGTAAGACAGACATATTTCTACAGAAATATGTGCAGCCATCATCGTGGGCTCTGTAATGCTGCCAGCTAAACAGGGTTTGTGACTAGCATGTGCATGGACAGATGGCATAGTCCCCCTGCGCAGTGTGGCACACAGGCACCTCTCATGCCAGTGTGGCCAGAAGAGGATGACTGGGCCTTGGCAGTCTCCCACATTTCACTATAAACATTTTTATAAGAACTTCACTTGAAATTTCTCAATTTCATGTAAATATTATGCCAAATAAGCAGAAAGAATAATTTTAGAAGTCTCTAAATATTTGTTCAAAATCCTAGTGATTTTTTGGTGAATTTTAAAAGTCTGTGCCCTAAAATGTTAATTATCAGAGGTTTTGACTGACCCAAAAATGAACTTTCACTAAAATAAAATGCAACATTTTTTATCTTTTTTGTACTGTTTGAAGTATATTTTACCCAATAGGAATTAATCTTTGTGATACAACAAGTCCCACAAAAATCCAGATTTTATGGTAAGGTACTTAGGATCTTTTCTTTAAATACAAAACTCAGTTAGCTCTATTTTTTTATTAAAAGAAAACACTAAGACTAAAAAAATTCTTCAAGTATAATCAGTGTCTGTTGCAATGAAATAACAGAACTGGGTGGCAACTGTGGGGATTTTCAAATCATGCCATGTTTAGCATGCTCAGCCAATTGGGGTCAGGTCAGTATTTGAAAGAAAGCTTAATTTTTTTGTTTGCCTTTTTTAAGACTGTATTTTGACTGTATTGCACTCTGTAAACTTGATAAGGAATATGTTTTCTGCGATTCTTACTTTTATACCAGCCTGGGGACACTTTCAGTGAGCACAACACTGAAGAATTTAAAGGAAAAAAACACCCTTCACTTGCTTTTGGCACAATGACGTGCACAGGATTATTTCTTTTCAAGACCCTTATTACTGCCAGAAGGGAGTGGACTTGGGAGATTAATATTAGCACCTGGAAGTCCTGTGTTGCAGTTCACAGTAATGAACAATGGTCTATACTCTTGGAGTCCCCTTGGCACATAGTGTGTCTCACATTTTCTCTAGTGAACAAAGTGCATAGCTAACACTTTTTTTTTCTTTAACACAGGGAAACTGGCAGCTCTGTTGCAATATATACCCAGGGTCATGACTCTTTCTAGAACAAGGAAGAAAAGAAAAGCCCAGAGAAGAGTGTGTAGGGGACAGTTTCCCAGCCAGCCCCCTCCCTCGCGGCCCGAGAACCCACCTATTCCTCGCAGCGCTCCAGCTACCATGCTCACACAGCATTCTCTGCTCACTCTGTGTTTGCTCTGTACTGAATGGTGCGGTACTGAACGGGCTGTGCCTTTAGGCTGTAAGCTCCTCGGGACAGGGACCTGTTGTGTGTCTGGCACACTTCACCTACTGTACAGCGCCGCCTACTCCAGCGCTATACAAATAATAAATAAAAAATAATAAGTGCATCTCCAGTTGTTTCCTACAAGATTTTTTTTTTCCTAGGTGGCAACATAAGTATTATATTATTCATCTTGTTTCCCTAAAATTGTGGTTTTTACTTCCACTATATAGGGATGGCTCAGGAAAATGTAGCTGAAGATAGCTGTTAACAGAAAAGATGTGGCTTGCTGTTTGCAAGGGCAAGGGAGCTCTAGCACGACAGGATAGGGTGCTAGCTGCACGTCACTTATACAGGCTGCTAGCATAGCTTGGGAGCTATGTAAAAGTTATATTTAGAAGCTCAATTTGCTGCTGTGTGCCATTTCCAAAGGTCATGGAGTTGATTTGTCTAATGATTAGTTGGCAAGATACTCACTGTATGGATGAGAGCAAGTACATTAGTAAACCATCCCTGCACACCTACTCAGGGGAGCTGTGCAGGATGCAGCTCAGTAGCATCAGCGCTTCAGCCTCCAAAATCACTGCATGAATGTCTAAAATACACTAGTCTTGACCTACATAAGAGGGTTTGTTACTGAAAGCTGAGGATGATAATCAAGGTCTATCCCCTGATTAGTGACTCTTTGTGACTATTACAGTGGGCAAAAGTTGACCTGAAGCAGGATATTGTGGGGAGAAAAAAAAGAAAGAAAAAAAAAAGCCACACAATTAGCATAAAACATGTATCAAAGGGAGGGTGAAGGCACAGGGAGGGGAGGAGGGAGAGAAGGTAAAACAACATTTACACTTCTTGTAACAGTGCCTTTTTCTTCCATTAGGTTAACTATGGTTCAGTGATGTTGCCTATTCTAAATCTTGGTTACAGACAGGGCCAACATTGAACAATACAGGCTTGCAGCAATTTGTCACTAGTAGAGTGCAAACCTTTAGGAAAACAGACTTTCCAATCAAGTACTTAAAAACTGGCCCTCTGGATATATAGTTTCTTATTTAAAATAGTTGTCATTTCTCAACTGATTTGACAACTTTGAATTGTTCAAAATGTATTTTTCATGTTAAAAGTTCCTTGCAATGCAGATGTCTATTAGCAACATAGAATAATGTAATGTACATCTGCAGCCAAAAGAACTGAACCACTTAGCACTGAAGTTTTCCAAAATATAAAGCTCTGTTCAGAAGCAAGCACCACTAGACAGACATGTCACAACACTGCGTTACAAGATGCATCACCCACTCGCTGTAGTAGGCCCTAAGTCCTACCCCTAAATTTTAATACTTTCGGTTCCATATACGTTGTAACCTTCTCTATAAGTTGCTAAATTCTGGGTATTCTGCGAGGAAGTTGGGTTAAAAGTCTGTGCACTCTTTGCCACCTTCATTCGTTTCGCCTCTGCCCTGGACTTGTAACAGAACTCTATCAAAGCCACCAGCATTGCCAAGCCCAAGCCTCCAACCAGAATGTAGAAGACTCCAGCAACGTTGCTGAGACTCAAGGCACTCGTCTTGTCCTGGGAAAACAGAAGTGACACAGTTAACCCTGGAAAATGGATCCCAAGAAGCACAAAACACACATTAAAACATTAAAAATAGACAAACAACAATGTTTAGCTGAAATTTAATGACAGTTGTTTACATACTTTAGCAAAATTTGACCTATCTGGATCTATAAAATATATTTTAAGCAACTAGTTTCCCTGGTTGGCATTAAAAATTATCTAATTATATTGCCAACATATCAGGATGCTTTTGCTTGCTTACTTCAAAGCATTACCTCCATTACATGGAGAATTAAACAATGACACGTCTAGCTCTGTTTAGGGGACATTTCAGCACTGATACGAAACTGCATTTATGTAAAGCTCTTCAGAAGCCTGGGAATCCAGAAATCCATTTTATATCAGACAAGACTCTGCTTGATCTTTACAGAAACCAGTAATTGTACTTGTGATAGGCATTGCTGTTAATTTAAAAGATCCAGACTGAGCTTCTGATACTTAAACGACAGGCAAAAATAACATGCGAGGCTTATGTTCTTTCTTTGGACAAACAGTAATTTACTTCAAAGCATTACCTCCATTACATGGAGAATTAAACAATGACACGTCTAGCTCTGTTTAGGGGATTTCAGCACTGATACCTGCATTTAAAGCTTTCAGAAGCCTGGGAATCCAGAAATCCATTTTATATCAGACAAACACTCTGCTTGATCTTTACAGAAACCAGTAATTGTACTTGTGATAGGCATTGCTGTTAATTTAAAAGATCCAGACTGAGCTTCTGATACTTAAACGACAGGCAAAAATAACATGTGAGGCTTATGTTCTTTCTTTGGACAAACACTTCCTTTGAAAGTGCACACTGTACCACACACATTGTGATATATTTGCCTCTTACCTATTATTGTATTTTGTTTTTATTTTACTATGGATACAGTTCTGGAACAAGCCCATGGACAACTAAGCTCAGTAACAGTATACTTCTAAATATCAATTTATAAAATTTAACTCATTTTTCATAATTTAGATAAAAGTGAGGATTTTCTTTAGCAAAGTAATAAATATTCATCATTTTACAATCACCTTCTTGGGTGTATTGTAGTAAATAACTATTCTACATTTCTCTATACTTCACTGCTTAGTTATGAATCACATTTTTTGGACTTGAAATCCATGTGCTTTTTCAGCATAGTTCTCAAGGAACTCTCTCAGGATTGACTTCATATGCTACATCGTGCGCCTTAAAATACTTATAAAGCTTTATTCTTATGCAGACTATATAATCTTTATCTATAGTAAGGAGAGTATTTAACTTCTGATTTTAATTCTCTATGAAATTTTAACTTATGTAGACTTAAAAAAATTTGGATGTTTAATTTAAAGAGGCACTATTAATTGTGTAATCAGTAGATTAGCACAGTTAAGGTTCCCATGGATGTACAGAGATGATTGGGGCTTATAGCTGGGTTCTGCTTTGTCTTTGCCTTTTTAGCTGGCTATGAAGAGCCTAAGCATCTTGGAGACGACTGTCCCTCTGGTGGCAATTGCTAACGTGGTACTTGCAAACAAGGAGGAGGCAGGACTGAGAAAGATCTGCCCTAATGTAGGTGGTGGCTTGAGGCTTTCTCAGCTGTTATTTACAGATACTTTGTCATCCTCTTAAATGGTTTTTACTCTTTTTTTTCAAAGCACTTGCCAGAAAAAGTGAAATGTGTTGAAAGTTGCTTTCCCACACTAATTTTATCAAGGTAAGTCTCGAGACATGCAGGCATCAAGTAGTCAGTGCCTGTCATTCTTTCATTTTAGCTGTGGCTGCAGAGGCTGGCACGGAGTCAGGTACTTTGAAGTAATGTCAGACTCCTCAAATACAGGGCTGGCACTGACTGTGGTGTTTCCCAGCCATCAGAAAATACCTGGTTCTGGGTCTGTCCCCATAAAGAGAAGGAGCTGTGAGCTCTCTGGAGCTGCCAGGATTCCTGTTTGGGTATATGGACTAGGATAAACACTGGAAACTAGAAACTACTAATTGCTGAAGCCTTTCACTTCAAAGCTCAAGTTAAGTTTTCCTTGGCCCTTGAGGAGCCAGGGACATCCCCAAATGACACAAGACATGACCATCCTAGCCAGCAATGGAAGGCAATCCGTCCTGCTAGCATTTCTTCCTCTCGGAAAACTGCTGAGGTAGGCCAGCTCCTAAAGAAGGCGTGAAGAGCATTTCCTAAGCAGTCAATGGGAAAAGTCCATACTCTCCAGGCAGGAAGGAAACAACTAATCCAGGCTGCCTCTTCCAAACCCAAAAATCTGCTTTGTATTTCTTCAAGAGATGCTCTGAATATGTGGGATGATGTTTGGTGATTTATATTACTCAAGACTTTAAAATGCAATAGTGCTTCCTTAAATTAAAGCGTGACCGCCATCAAGATGGGCCAAAGTTGATTCATTCTGTGTCTACAGCTGCTTATTTTATTTCTGTGTCATTTTGTTTATTACTTCCTCTACTGCTTTGTGAACACGATAGTTAGGTCCCGAACTGTAGCGACTGACCTTACTTCCAGAGTCCTTGGGTCCACATTCACCTTTATCGTACCACCATTTGTTTTTCAGCTTGTCTAAGACGCCTGCCTCACTGAGTTTCAAAACGGCAAGGTTTACAGGAGTTCTTCACGTGGAAAATAACATAAATAACATTATATATGTTATTTTATGTTATTCAAGTAAAACTACATAGAATCGCATTGCAAAGTGACAGAGCAGAGGCCACAGTGGGTGCTATGTCATGTACTGTTGGCCCAGGTTTAGAGACAGACATAAGACCGGGACCTGCTCCATCGCTTTAGGTAACAGGCACATACTGCTGGGGAAGATTTGTAAATAAATAGTATGCAATTACTGTGAACCCAAAATTATTGGCTTACACATATTAACAACATACCCTTCAGAGATATATGTAAGACAACTGCATATGAGACTTAAGAAATGTTAATTTGTGTTTCTTGCTTTCAATCTATTTTTAGTTTGGATGCATACAAACTAATAATATGATTTGGCCATAGGTATTTCATTTACTGCCCTCAAAATTATCCTGGCAAGAAAATAAGATGCTTCCTGCAGTGTGCTGCCCATAAACATTTGGCACAGCCCTGTAATAGGAGTTCTGCATGCAAATAACTTGGGGGGAGAGCTGAAAAGATCCCCTTATCCTCAGCTAAGAAGGACAGTAAGTTTTCCATTTTAATTTCCCATTTCAACATTATTTTAAAATTCAAAGTTTTTCCTTAAATCTCACATATTCATGTCAATATTTCAAGGGTCCCAGGCTGGTGATAAATTTCCACTTGGAATAGCTATTTTTACTGGTGGTATTTGCTGTGGGTGATGTAACAGAGTTTAATATTGAAATGAAACCTAATCCAACGCCTCAGAATCGTGAAATGCTATAGGTTTACAGTGAAGTTGCTTAAACTCATTGAATAATTTTAGGTTATTATGGTAATGCCCCATTTCATGCAGATCTATCACTATATGTTTTAAAAATGTATTAAATTATTAACAGACCTATTTTATGTAACTTTCCACATCAAATCATTGCCCAGTTCTTAATGGAATTATGTGGTAGGCATATGGATATCTATTTATGTGCAGGTGTGCATGCAAATACAATATATATCAGAGAAGCAGGGAGATAAAGAGAAATGGCATGTGATAGATAGCCTTCTGGTGATGTTAAATAACATGATCCTGTGTGTGCCAGCAGATTTCTATGGGAAAATTTATGTCCCATAATATGCCATAATTCATTCATTACTTAAACAGTAACTTATAGATTTGAGGCTTAACAAATAATTAACCAGTGCAAATATTAATTAGTCTAGTGTAACTGAACCTACTAAAATAGTTTGCATTGAAGAGGAAAGGGACTTATTGCACTCTCTAACTCGTTTAACTGGAAATTCCCAAATGCTTATGTATTAATATATTTGTGCAGGTTTGTATACAGCTATTTAATACACAAGTAACAGCTTCTGAGCCTTGTATACTATTCTTAGCACTAGGGACCCTGCCTCTTTAAACATTCTAATTACTCTTTCTATGTGTATCTAAAATGGGGGACTTCACCTCACCTCAATATTTGCACCCCTAAATTATGCCCCAAGCCTTGTCTGTCTGTCCAGACCTCCGTGCAGTTAATGGGAAAAGGTAGGTACCTCCAAATGGTAGGCCTTGCTACCAGTATTAACAAAGAATGATGTTGAGATGCCTGTGTCTTCATTTACTACTGAGGAAGCCTTGGTGCCTTGGAGAAATTTTTGACAGCCACAGTTGGGTGAGAGGATTTCCCAGGAAATCTCAAGTGATTACGCTAAGTAAAGGAAAAGCTTCATCCACTTTCCAAATCCCACACATTTAATTCATATGCAATACTCTGCTTCTAGAAACAAAAATGCCCATTTTTTGCTCTTTTCCAGTATTCAAACTTGAATTTTGCCTTAGGGCTTCTGGCAGCAGGCTGTGCAGGTTGACAGTGGAACATGAGAGTCCCACAGCTGTGAAATGAGTGGGCTTGGGGTGCTGGCAAGTTGCCTGTCAACATGATCCTCTGCTGGCTTCTAGTACAACCACAAAATAATTAATATTATTTGAATAGCCATCATCTGTAACATGTCATGCACTGGCACTGAGCCACATTCCCATGCTCCTGAATTTTGTCAGGGGAACAGGGATGGTTATGACAAAGGTAAGGGGACATACAGGTACTGTTGTCCATTGGAAAATCAGAAGCCTATGGAGTTGTTGCAGATTAAACTGATCAAACTGATAACTAGGAATAGGTAAGAACTATCAAGGCCGCCAGCAAGGTGGGAACAAGTTAGAAAGCAGATGCCTCCATGTCCTATGCTTCTTTTTTTTTTTTTTTTTCAGCACTAACACTTTAGGCATTTAAAGCCTGAAACAGGCTGGGGATTTTTTCTTTTTTCCAACTGTAGTTCCTTTATTGTCATCCCTTCTGCATTGTCTCTGCAAGGAAGCTCTCAGATTTTCCTTTGGGAAAAACGATCAATTTCACACTTTAAATTGCCATGCTGTCCTCAGTTTCTAAGTGACCTCAATGGCAATGGTCAGCAGAGGAAGTTCCCATTTTCACTGGGATGCAGCAGCGATGCGACTGATGCCAGGCCCTTGTTTCTCCTCTCCACGAATTTTGGTGGAAAACTTTCTGAATGCAGGCCCTGCTGAAGCTCAAGAAAGCCTGTCCTTGGCCCCTCTCCTTCTTGCCTGCCTTAACAAGGCTCTGTGACATTTCCTTCACATCTGCCCTCAGACAGTCCCAGCTGTGATGAGGGAGAAGCATTCAGAGAAAAAACTTAAAATTATATATTACAATATTTTAAAATATTTTATGCCTTCAAAACAGGATTTCTGTCCTAATTTAAATCAGTCAGCTGTGATGGGATAATGCACATGGTCCAATATAAGAAGCCCAGACTAAGGGGCTGCAGAGTGGAAAAGGAAGATGTTTTGCTTACGTTTTTCAGAGTCACAGCATATATGCACCTCTTTGCAATTACAGTAAGTGATTGCAGGTGTTGTGAATTTTAATGTATTTTAGGCTTTTATTTTGTTTCTTTGTTTCATTTTCAGGAGGAGATTTTCAACAGCTCTTAAGGGAGATGCGTGTCCAGATCACCTTGGCGTTTGGGGCAAGTAACTTATTTTGACAGTGTCTGTCACAAACTCAGAGACTACAACTTGTTACGAGATTGCTTATACAATCAGTTGGTGAATAGTCCCACTGATATTAAAGAGGACAGAAACAAAAAAAAAAAAAAGGTATGGTTTGCTGTATGTGAACAAGAGGAATGTACTGAAGTCACATACAGGGGATAAATTCAGCATTTAAAATTAAATCTCCCATTAAATCCAGTATTGTATTCTTAATATGCCAGTGGAAAATTACTATAAATTTGGGTCTTTTTCAGTTGCTTAGTGATTCCTGAATTACTAATGTTGGGCTAAATCTTCAGCTAGAGTAAACTGGCACAATTTGTGAAAATCACTGTAGTTTTTTTCCAGTGTACAATTGTGGGGAATCTCTGTTGTTGTATATAAAGAGGATCCAACTGCCTTAAACTCATGTAATGATAATATATGAGAAATAATAACTAAAATTACCCTTTATCTATGGAGAAGAATTTGCCCCATGTAGCCATAGTGAAAAACTGCTGTGTGACAACACAGGAGACCCTGCTCTTCACCCATGTGCTGAAGTCAGTGTTGGCACAGCCTGACCTGGGCACAGGGACACTGGTGTTCTGACTTGTCATCATGTTCTCAGCCCTTCTACCTCCTCTCTTGGCTTCTTACTCATTTCCTCCAATCCTGTCATCAATCACTTGCTGTTGGAAGGGCCATTTTTCAAGAGCCTCAGGCTGGATCTTCAGCCAGCAACATCAGCAAAATCAGTGTTTTAAAATGGTATTAATGAAGTTCTGAGCTAGCTGTGTTCAGGACAGCAAATGGGCAATTGTAACATTTAAATCACAATACTACGTGATTCTGAAACAAATACAGAATTCTGTCAGACAAGGATTTTAAAAATGCAATCATGGGTATATTTTAGGAGCATTTTCATTACCCACTCATGGCTGAGCCATTAAGTGTAAGGTCAGACTCATAGCTGACTGAAAAAAACATGGGGCCACCATGTTCTCCTGCAGGCTGCCAGCAGAGACTGGAAAGAATCTCCATCAGCACAGCTTCTGTCCACTCACACTTTATACAAACAAAGGAGCAAAGTGGCAGAAACTGTGTTTCAGTACCTTCCTGTGCACCACATGAGATGATGGCATACAGTTAGGATCTGAGGTAATACTTTCATAAACACTCAAATGACTTCAGGAACTCACTTTTATCTTCAATCATGAACTAATTAATCAGGTCACTAAACCACAGGTGGCTCACACAGGGCAGCTTTCTGACTGCCTTTCTGAATTTTGGAAGATTGTCCCTTAAAGGGAACAATAAGTGGGGAGGCTAGATGTGACCTTTTAACAGCAGAGAATGGAGGTAGGAGACATCCTCTTTTACAGAGCAATACAAACCTGTGGAGAACAGCTGAACTCTGGAAGCTCCCTCATTTCTGTGGCCCTCTGTACTATCATGAAGGGCTATTGTGGGTCTACACTTTCATATTCTGAATAATGAATCTCAAAAAGTTACAGCACAGTTATCAGTTAAGCTTCAGGTGCTGTATTTCTTTCAAGAGAAGAGGAGTTTCTTACTCTCATTTATGAGGGGACAAAGCCCTGCAATTTAAACTGGAGCTGCTAAAAAAAGCTTCGTTTTAAATTTGTACAATAAAAGAAGTATTCCTAACCTTCTTAAGAAGGTAAGAACTTAGTTCAGGACTTGTTGGTAGTTATCAGGTTTACAAAGGTAATGCATAGTGTCCTGGTTATTCCAGTAATGATAATTTGCTACCAGAAAAGAAATAAAATACATAAAGTTCCATTAATTCAGTAGAAAGGGTTTTGACTTCAATTGATCAAGAGTGTTTCTGAGCAAGGAAATGAATTGTACAGATGATAAATGGCTAAGTTACCCTTTGGGGAATCAGCCTGGCTGTAGTTTATAACCCAGGATCAGATGCTGCTGCAATGCAGACTTTGAGAGGCGTGGGATGCCTGCTCACCTGCACAATGTGATGTGCTTGGTTCCACCAAACGTGGGCAGTGTGGGCACATGATAGACCTGGAGCTTCCCAGGACCACTGGTACTGCCTACTCACCCAGCTGTGCCTGGGAAAAACCATGGCAAGAAACAGGTCCAAGGCCAGATAAATGCTCATGGCAGGCTGTGTATGGTCCCAGAACCATGGGTTGAGCTCCATCATGTTCTCCATCCTTTGCTAACACTGTCCTGCCCACCACACTGTCTACTGTATCCTGAACTGTCTGTGTCACCTACTGCTTATTTCCACTGGCAATGTGTTCCTTCCTTCCTCCTGCATTCACAGCTCCTCTGTTTCTCCATGAACCACATTCCTTGCCACTGTTTTCTACTTTTCCCCCCAACTCCTTTTTCTGTCACTTTCTACCACACCAAACTTGCTCCTTCAGCACCTCCAGACATTTTCCCTGGTGAAGCCCCTTTTCCCTGCTTCATGACTCCCAGCACCTGTGGCTGGTAATTAGGGAAAGTAAGTTAAAAAACATCCTTAGTTTGCAATCTAACTTTTATCTTGCTTTGCAACCACTGCAGGTTTATGAGGAGGATATTCTAAGAAAATTTAAGTATTTTATTGATTTTATCCTCTGCCTGTGATATTAAAAAATAATAAATAAATAAATACTCCTCCTCCAGTAATGCAAAAGCTCAGGCTTGAGTAGAGGTAAGTGCCATTGGGTCTAATATATCTGAACATTTTGGAAGAGAAAATAGAGACCATTTTTGAAACTGTGACTGCTGGCAAGCAGAGAGGTGTGGGGAAAAATAGGTAGAGCAGCAGGATTGCAGGTAAAGTGAAGAGGATTAGGAGACCAGTTCTGGGTGAGTGCAGAACAGCCCAAGGGACGGTCCCTGAGGCCAGGACACAGCACGAAAGAGCAGAAGGACTAAAGAGGGAGAGAAAATAGTAAGAAAAAAAATATATGTAGGCAACTGTAAAGAAAGCCACATAAGCTGTTTATGACAAATCAGTCAAATTTAATCATCTGTATCTGACTAGCTCTGTGCCTGCACAACTACCTGTGAAGCATTCTCTAATATATTGTTCACACACAAGCACATAAATAAATATTATTACATGCTGCCTGGAAGAGAAGGGGTATTTTTAATACCTCAATTTTCCCCCACTTCACTGTCTTCCACATTATTGCTTCTTTTCAGCACCAGGCAGTTTCTCAAACAAAGCTGTGAGGCAGCAAGGAAGAACTGGTACTGGCCATATGGAAGACAGGGTGATGCAGTAAGAATATGAAGCTGTTAACACCTCAGCCTAGCATGCAGCCTAAAATTCCTGCCTGATAAATTCTGGCAAATTATGCCTAGGGAACCACCATGGATTTCAGTTTGTTGGAAAGATATCAGAAAATGTCAGTATGAAGACATTTTATCTGAAATTTGTCTTCCTATTTTGGATACTTGTGAAAATTGTAATTTGTACCAGTATTGTTTGTGTCAACAATGGATCCCTGAGCCTGGACCATACATTAAATTACCCCTCAGAGATAGTCACACTGATTTTTTCCCCTTTTCCTCTCATGTCACTGAAAAATATTTTTAGTAGTACCATATAACAGGAAAAAAGTCTTAGCTGGTGAGCAGGTTTCTGAAGGAATTTAACAAGCTTGGAAAAGGCTCACCACAATTTCAGAAGATGCATGTTTCTGAAAACTGGTGACGGATCTCACCCCAGAGACCATTTATGAGTTCCCCTTGGGGTGCTTAAACAAATGCAAATATTTTTGCTTTGACAGTAATTGCATACACCTTGGTTTCAGCTGCAGAACCAGCAGTGCTGTGCTACTGGTGAAGCTGTTTGGTGGCAGGTGAGACCCCAGCAGATGCACCAATTACTTCACATACTGTTTACCCGCTTTTGGTGACATTGAGGCTAACCTTGGAGTCACCTCCCCCGCTGCCACATTCTCCTTTGTCGTACCACCATTTGTTTTTCAATTTGTCCAAGAGGCCTTGTTCATTCAGTTTTAAAACTGCGAGGTTAACAGCATTTCTTGAAACGATAAAACATATTTTGTAAGAAACTGCACAGCTGTTAAGATGTTAGAAGGAATGAGGACTTAAGCTGTTTATAAGCTTGATCCACACACTAAATAAACCTCTCATTTCCATATTTCAAAGCCCTTGGCAGCACAAATAATTGTGGTTACTTCCAAATGTGAAAAATGTGTTTCCAGTTCTAGAAACGATTTTCAGAACAGCTTGGATTTTAATGCAAAAATTCTATCAACCAACCCAAACTATTTTTGCAAAATGATGATAAAACTCTGCCTGGAATTAAAAATGATTTACACAGATTTATTTGAATCTATATTTAAAGTGTGGGCCCAGGCTGTTTTTTCAAGCAGATGAGAAAATGTATCCCCATGTACTAAAGAGGCAAGATCCAGACTGCCTGTGCTAGATGCTGCCAGTTGCTGTGCCACTTCAGTTCTGACATGTAGCACTTCTGACTGATCCTGCATGAGCTAAGGATTAGGGCTCCAGAAACAGGCTGCGGGAGGAAGAGCTGAGCAGGACTAACAGCTCACACACTGACAAGGATGCTGTCCAGAGCCAGTCAATAGAAAGCACTGTACAAAAGTGCTCAGAGGTCTGTCTGTCTGTCTGAAGCCCTGCTGCTGGCACATCTGTTCATATGGGATGCAGGCTCTAGAGTCCTGCTCCTTTTGCACATTAGAGGCTCAGCTGAAAGGCAGGACCTGGGATCCAGCTTAGGGCCATGACTCTAGGGACTGCCCTGCTCTTCTGGGAGAGCACCCTGTGTCCCAGCCCAAAGAGCAGCTGAGGAATGAGAAGGAAGGTGGTGATGAAGGGTGTCTGTGCTAGGGAAATGTGGGAACAGTGTGGCCAAACTGAAAGCACTGCTGGAAGAGAAAATCCAGCCAGTTAGTTAAGTGCTGAGAGACAAGAAGGCTTTTTTGGACATCCTGAGGACCCAAGATACAAAGAGATTTTTTTGGACATGCTGAGAACTTTTCTCTGGAGAATTTATACATTGTTATGCTACCACTGGATGAAAGACAAATCTTGCTTTCCTAGCAACACAGTGGCATGGGCACAACAGACTGAAAGGGGTTCTGTGAGCCTGGTGTCCACATATCATGTTTAAATGCTCTTTTTTCAGATGAGAGAGACTGCCAAAATGAAGGTTAAAGCACAGAACCACTGCTTCTGTAGGAATTCAAGGCTGCTGGAATTGTACTGGAATTCAGCCACAATGGTGGCTGGTCCTAGGATGCAGTTTCTTCTGTGCTCAGAGATTACTCTTTAGGTGTCCAGAGAGCATCAGGACTGGATGGCAGCAGTTAGACAGTATAGAGCACCATACAAACCTGAATGTAAGGTATTTAGATTTATGATAGTGACTATAGCCACTATATAACATTTTAAAATCAGTTGATAACTAACCTGCCAAGGTATTTATGCAGCCTTAATCAGTTCCAAAGGAAACTTTGCCCTTGTTTAAGTGTACAACTTCCCATCTGTATAACTAAGACCCTAAAGAGTCACAAACCCTAATGATACACAACTAGATCAATAACAGTAAAATTCTATCTTCCTATTTTTATGTCCAGAGGTCCCTAGTGCATCCATGCCTATGAGAAATGTACACTCCCTCTGATGGGTGTCTGCCCAGGCTCACCTGTGGCTCTGCAGAGGCACATGGAGCAGTGGCACAGTTCATCTCCAAAGTATTTGAGAGGTGTCAGTAGCTTACTTACTGCCCTTTGGGGATGATATGGGGTTGAGAAAGATGGAGTTTCTCTCTCTGAATTTGTTTAATGCTCTCAAGATCTGTCTGTCAGGACTGAGTGGGATATGACAAGAACTATGACTGCCAATAACATTCTCACTTCAACAACAAGAGGATGCAACACCTTCAAAGCACTCGGAGAAGGGCCAGGAAGAAATCTTCTAGCAGCAGGGCTCTATCCAATCATATGGCACTAGAAAACACTGGGGTTTGTGATTCAGCCTCTCTAGAAGTGGCTGATCTCTTGTCTCTGGGGGTCCTTTCTGGTCTTAGAATGTAAATTTTTCTCTTATTAAGAGAGGTATCTTTTAAAAAAGAGGTATTATTAAGAGCCAGGTACAGATAATGGTACTTCACAACTTATGAAGAGTCCTTTACTACTCTGGTCCATCTGTGGGACAAATGTCAGCTTCAGGACAAACCTTTCCTGTCTTCTGGTAACAGCTTTTCATAAAGCTCCTCCTGAATGAAAGACAGGTCCTTGCTGGCTGGTCATGTTTTGGAAACTACATGTGTGTAGATCTGATGTTCCTTAACCTCACTGCAGTTAGACTTATATGAGATTTTCAACAGAGATAAAGTAATTGCTCGTCTGTCCCTGAAAGTGAGAACTGCAGGCTGTAGTGGGAGTGATAACAGACAGCTCTTGGTGGATAAATCTTTAAGGGGAATTTAGCAGCCATGCTAACAAATGTGATTTTGTGTAAGTGCTCTAATTATGGATCACACTCCAGAGGGAGAGAAGCAATTGGAAAATTGGAATGAAATTGTTCATTTGTCCCTTTTGTTCTTGGAAGCAATTGCTTTTGAATCAGTCATATTTACTACAGATTTTTCATACTCAGCTTTTCATTACAAAGCCTGTACTTTCAGTCTGTTTGCCCCCTGCAGAAAGGTAGCTGTGTGGCCAGCCTTGCCACTTAGCAGAGAGATTTCCAGTACACTAAATATAAATGTTACCTTTTTAAGGACATGGGGACTGGGCCATAGATGAAAGATGATCCTGGAAACACATTTCTTTGATGCTGAACAACATTACTTATTCTGAAAATTGCTTAGATATATATCTGGAGCCTGCTGTCTACAAATTCAATGTCAAAACTCCTTCTTGCTTCAACAGGATCCAAACCAAGGTCTAATTTAATGTTGCTATGTTGAATTGTCACAGTGGGCAGCAATAACACAAGCAGCTGCTTTGACAGTTCTACAGATGCAGGCAGGATTGATCACTCCCATGAAAAATGAAACGTATCTCAAGGAATATCACTAAATCTCAGTTCAACAAGCCACTTAATCTCAGTCTGATTTTAAAGCAGATGGGAAGCCCTATCAATCTGTCTATCTGAAAAAAGCATCTTCAAACTATTTCATTTGAGCTGTAGTCTCTCAAGTGCGAACATTAAAGCTCACCAAATTAGACAAAGTCCTTATGCTAATATTCTTAGAAAAGGTTTTTCTTTTCAATCTTTATCTTATTTTGGGTGAAGATGTTACTTGGTAATTTACAACTTCTTTTTCAAGTTAGTCTACTTACACCTTTCACTTGGATATTCCAAGCTGAATTAAAAACACCTAGGTGATGTCTTTGACAACTAACAAAAGTTTTTCATGTTTAATTTTCATGTTGAGGGGAAAGAGCTTTCTCACTTGCCAAATGCTTAAATTTATCTTTCAAAGCATTAAAGATTATCAAGGAAAATTTTCCCACAGTCATTTAGAGAAGCTGCAGCTGGTTGATAGTAATCCTAGAGTAAGAAATAAATGAATGAAACCCATTCATGAGAGGGTTATTTAGCTGGGTTATTAGCCATATCCATAGACAGTTTCACAGCACAATAGAGAAATGAAAATAAAAAGGATGAAGAAGTAAATGTGGATTTAAGCTGCAATCATCACTCTGAAATTAAACTGTATTGTTTATAAATGTAACACAATATTGTCCTCATCATGTCTAGTAGGCCATGTAAAACCAGGTTAGTTTCACACTGCTTTCTCTGTTGCTTTGTTATCCAGGTCCACCTCAACATGTGGAAATAAATAATTTCCCTCTGGTCAGCAAAACACAGAGAATCTTTGCTCAACACTGCTGTACCTCCCAGGTAGGTTATAACTGAGAGTCTAAAACGTGCAATGGTGACTGCATTGAAAGTTATATACCCAGACCTCAGAGCCAGGCTAGATCACCCACACTCATCCTAGACAGTGCTTTGTTCTGCCACAGAGGAAGGCATTTGGAAACCTGAGTCTCCATGGCAGAAACTTTTCTTTCATCCTACAAAGTAGGACTGTATTCGCAATAGCACACTTAGTCCAACCTCCCACTAAAGACAATGTATTCCTCAATGAAGGAACTGACATCTTTGCAAGAGTCAGGGTTTAATAGTAGAAACCAGTCAAGGCCTTTAATATTTGATTTTTAATCCTTGGTGTCACTGCACAGTCCTGCCTCTTCCATTACTCTGAAGAAAACAGAGTCTTCGCATGCAATGGTCAAGCCAGATCAGACAAAACTGCAGCCCTCACTTCACAAGTACTTGGGTGCATGGAACAGTGATTTCAGTGCATCTATCACAGGTATTTTAAATGAGTCTTTAGAATTACTGTTTGAAAAATGTGATGAGAATTAAATAATTTTCACTCATTTAAAATCACTGTCCGTCTCCTTATAAATAAACAGCAGTAAGAAGTTTAATAAATTAATAAGTATCCCTTCTTTTTTTTCAGAAGAGCCCATCTGTGCTGTAGATACACCTTACACAGTCATCAAAAGATGAACCTGCACAGACAGATGACAATGGGACTACACAGTCCCTTGCAAAATAACATCAGTGATTCCAAACAGACACCTCCGTTGTTACACAGAAGAATTGCAGCAGGGCGTTTGCCCAAAGCCCAGGGAAGCCAGCAGAGAGGTTTGCTTTGACTGCCAGGGAGTTTGGATCACATCAATGGTTAGCAGTTGACGCATCTGTTGGACTTCAGTCTGTAAGAAGCAGTGAGGGAGGCATGCAACAAATGACCTGAACACCATGGTGCACCACACTGTTGTACCCAGCTCATGTCATGCTCAACCACAGGAGGGGCACTTCCACAGCTGATAAAGACACAAAAAGGTTCCTGCACCACAAGGGAATGAGATAGAGGTCCAGGCTAGGGACCACCATGGCCAACATCACAAGCACTGCTGGAAATATGAGACAGTCATACCAGCACATCATGAAAAGGGACACAAAATTTTGCCTATTGCAACACTTTCAACATCAATTTCAGCACAGGAACTCATCATTCCTTAGAAAACCGGAACTAAAACATGAAATGCATTCTGCTCAGTAAGATCAACTAATGCCCAGAGCTCGAATACACACAACACATAGAAAAGGCTCTCTCCAGCCTAGTTAGGCTGAATATGTATCCAGATGTATGTACATTTGTATACAAATATGTATACTCTCAGCCACAGCTGCTTTTCATTTAAGTAATTCAGTTCCCAAAATATCTGGAGGCACCATGGTTCACAGGATGGGTAGAAAGCACCACCCATCTGCACCATTCAGCATCATTCCCAAATGCAAATCCAAGAACTCAGCCTTGGCCTGGTTCATGGAGACTGCTTCCATGAAGTACAGTCTCAGAATATCCACTTTTGAATACTAAATACTGAATACTGGCATAAAGGCACAGACAGGTACCTAAGTACTCATTACAACCAAAGCAGAATCTCTGCTGTAGGCATTTAATAACAATATTTTAGGCAGCCAGTAGAGCTTTGCCAGGAAAACTTAAATGTCTTAGCTATTTAAACAGCTTTGACATTTTCCTGAATCCCTTTCCTGCACTTAGTCTCATAAATCCTGTGTAACTGGCGTGTTAGATAGCAAAAATACTTCCCTGCATCCTGGGCAGATCTTTAGCACAGTTCTGCAGTTATCATCACAGATGGCGGCACTGTTGTTTCACTGCTAGAGCTGGGAATGTTGTTCACTTGCAAAAATGAACGAGCAAGATGTGCAAAAATAACGTGACGCACTAGTGAGACTACATACACGAGAAAAGCTGTGCTTAAATTGCAGCCATACTGTACAGCCCATTGTCCCAGAAATGCTGGGGCCACCACTGCAGCTGAGGAGGCAAAAGCAGAGCAGAGACCCCAGCCCTCCAAAAGGCTTTTCACAAATCATTCCCACAAGGGATTTCAAAGTCTCAGGAACACTCAATGACTTAGAAGTCACATGGTGCAGAGAGATGGCATCTCTGGTTAACCTCAGGCTGTCTGCCCATATAACAAAGTTCAGCAAGGAATACTGAATGTTATATGAACAAAGCTCCAGAGGTGGGCCATATGTGAGGTATGGACCAACTGGCAAAGTACAGAGGCTTCCTTTCTACTAGGATAAAATATCTGACCACACTGTCCTATAAGATTGTTGCACATGTATTCCTATATGATGGCTGCCTTTAAAGAAGTGGGGATCAGCAAACATGGGAAGTAAAACCATAGATGTAGTGGTGCATCACCACTAAAGAGAAAAGCTTTCCTGGGGCTGCAGTATCACAGCCAGTGTTGGCAAGTGATGATGTGTCCCAAGCAACCCCAAACTCATTTTCTTCCTTGCACTGTGGATGTCTTTCCTGTGTACCCTGCAGCTGGTGCAGCCATCATACAGACCAGCACCTGGGCACTGCTGGAGCAGGCTGGAGGAGCATCCTCCCACAGGACAAGGCAGAGAGGGTGCTCAGTGAAGCCAAGGTCAGTGACATTACTTCAGTGATGTGAATTCAGTTATTCTCTCGTGATCTAATCTCGTGATCTGCATCCAGCCCAGGTGGCTTGGGAAGAGGAGGCCACAGCTGCCAGGAGCCTCTCCTCACCCCCAGCCTAGCACTTCCTGCATGCAGCTGAGGATCTGTCTTAAATGTGCTTAGCAAAACACAAGTGGGTGCATTTTTATAGCTTGTGTGTATCATCCATTAAAATAATTTTTAACAGGAAAAATTAAAATGCAACCTTACCAAGCAAAAAATTAAGATCCTGCACATCTTTTGAGCTATTTTATCCATGTTTTGAAAAGCACTGATGGCAGATTGTAACATGACACAAATGCAGTGTGGTTTAAGAGTGTTTGACGATTCATCAAGAGAAATTAAGTGTAAAGCTGCATGGCACTGCTGAATATATTTAATAAATTAGGAATGAAACAAGTACTCTGTTAATGAGGAAGATGTAGCCAAAGCTTACATCACTGTGTACTCAGAAGGCTTGAAAGATCAATAACATAAATATTAAAAAGAAGAGCTAATGCATCAATATTCTTACAAGAAAAATGATCTAAACTTTAAAGACAAAAGACCTGCCTGCTTTAAAAGCATGTCCTCTTAAACCCATTTAAGACCTTACAGGGGAAATATTTTTACTGGGATTTATAAAGGTCTGCATGCTGTCATGTTACTTGTATGAAAAAAACTGTATTCAAATACTGAAGCACAGGAGTCAGCAAAACATTTTCACATGTTAGTTCACACAAAATAGAGTCCTTGGCACTTGTTGTCACAACTTGGCCAGCATTTATGTTAAATAAAGAACTGCTAGTATTCTTGCTGTGAGTCTTCATAATATACTAGCTCTTCTCCAGTGGGTCTCTCAGGCTTTTCTGCTAAGCTCCTCCATTTTTATATTCATGTTTATCAAAGAAAGGACGTGATCAGCCGTCTCAGCAGAACGCTCAGGTCCAGCTCAGGACCCACCAGAACAGTGAATGCCTCCTGAACTCCATTTTGCAAAAAAGCTCTGGGCAGGTTCTGTGCTGCATTAGAAATTAAAGCCTTTTAAAAACATTATTTTAAAATCCCCTGTCCTAGTGCACATAAAACACCTCTTAAAGAAAAATATATCAAAATATTAGTCAAACAATAAGAATAAAGTATTTTTTACAAGAATGTATGTTTATTCCTACCTATTCAGAGATGGGAAATTTACAGCAGTGCTCAGACAATTTTCAATTGTGGCTAATTAAAAGAAGTTTAGCACTCTTCATTTAGCCATCCAAATAAGATGGTTAATTTCCCGGGGCAGTGAGTATTTACAGCTTCTATGGACATCCTAAGTGTAGTACACGTTTAGTTCCTTGAGCTGAGCTTTGTAAACAAATATGAGCCAAACTGACACCTTGAGGATCAGCAGGAGTTCCAATTAATGGGAGACCCACTGCTGCTAAAAATTGCCACAGCTACTTTGAATTCAAAGAGGTTCTGACAATTTACACCAGCTAGAAGTCTGATGACTGTAGTTTAAAATATTTATATAGATTGAAAGCTGTTTTGCAGTAGGATATTCCAATTACAGTATGTAAACACTTCTTGGCACAAGCAATTAAATATATATTTTGCCTGTGTAAAAACAACAGCAGTTGACCTGGGATTGCAACTCAGCTTGTTTCTCTGTTTTATACAAAGATTTGCTGTAAATAAAAAGCACATAAAATTGTCCCTAGAGAAACTGTTCATATTGGTTCAGTACACAGTCTTTAGCAGCAGCAGAAATGCTAGTTTCTCCCAACTCTGAGCTATTTTAATTTTTGCTAATGACTACCTAATCCTGTTATTGAGCAGTGCATTTTTTTAAAGCACATTTTTCTTGCTGGTTCCAGCAAAGGCAGGATTATGTGAATAGGCTACTGCAGTCCAACACACCTGCAAGTCAGAATACATGTTTTAAAGGCTGTGAGAGTCTGTCCAAAAATACCCTCCATTTCTGCCTCATGCTTGCCTTTGAAAGACCACCGAGACCGCTGAACCAGTGGGGGAGGAAAAAATCATGGGCTTCTCAGTCCACTGTTTTCACAGGTGCTGTTTGCATAGCACACCATGCTGAACTCGGAGGGGGCGTCCTGCCCTTTTCTGAACAATGGACTTGGACTTTCTCTCCACCTCTTCGCCTGGCTGGCTTGAGCTCTAGGAGGGTCTCTCCTCTAGAAGAAGACCCCTCTCGCCTGCTTCTCACCATCGTGACAGACCACCAGAAGTGCAAGCCTCTTCATCAAGGAATTGGGACAACACGATCCTGTGTGAAGGACCCCCCTCGCACCCCCTTTCCTAGAGACTGGGACTGAAACCCCCTCCCAACTCGGGGGAGGTGTGCATTGAGGGTGGGGTGGAGAAGGCTGCCCAGCGTGGGCACAGGCGCGACTGTTGGGCCATGAAAACAATGGTACCTGTTGCCTGGTTTGAATTTGCATATCCCCCTTCCCATTCTTTCTCCTTGAAGACCTTTGTTTTGGCTGTGAAATTTATTATCCCCTTCCCCCAACGAAAAAGAGTATAATTGGAGACCAGATAAGCCATATCTTTGAGATCTCCCCAGACGTGGCCTGGTGAGCTTTCGATGACGGCTGGACCCTCGATAAAGCAACACCACGTCTCGGTAGCTATGACCCCCAAACCTATATCCCCTTTTCCTCCGTTTTACCTTATCTTCTCCTTTCTTTCCCCAGATCCCTCCAACACCAACATCCTTTCTGTTGTGATTCAATAAAACAGAAGTGGTTGATTTTGAATACTGCAAATCCTCTGTGCCTGTAGTGGTTATTTTGCACCTTAAAATCACCGCGTAACCCGTTCACCTGGGACGGGTCGCGACAAAGGCATAGAATCATACAGACACAGAATAGTTTGGGTTGGAAGGGACCTTAAAGATCATCTAGTTCCAACTCCCCTGCCACAGGCAGGGAGGGATATCTTCCACTAGACCAGGCTGCTCAAAGCCCCATCCAATCCAGCCTTGAACACTTCCAGGCATGGGATATCCACAACAATGCTGGGTAACCTGTGCCAGTGTCTCACCACCCCCAGCAAGTCCCTCATGTGAGTGACATTTTTCAAAAGTGTCTGAGCACCAGTGTAGCACTGTCTCCATGCTGCAGGAACCACTCTCAGGATAAGCTTAGCCCACTGCCAAGAACCTCACAACTCTCTTTCATCTCAGAAACATTAGCAACCCTGAGTCATTTATGATCTTTATATAGTTGAAATTGTGTGCAAAGAATTCACAGTAAAATTTTTAAAATTGAAGTGTGTAAAGGGAGCATGTATAAGTACATCCCTCTCCCCCACCAATACATAATGCTTTCACCTCTGTCATGGCTGGCAGAAAGCTTTTTGCTTTTTATGCCTTAGGTGAAGCAGACATCAACTCACAGTTTTGTTGCAGCAAGATGTTTGGATAATATTTGACCTGCCTCTCCAGTAACTCCTAAGTTAAGGGTCCCCCAGATGAAAGAAAATGACAGCATTGGCACAGACAGGTTGGGGCTCCATGGCAAAGCACAGCATGTGGTTCAGTGCCAGGCACAGGTTCCATCTGTGTTGGATAGGCAATGCTGAAAGCAGGGAGTAGCAGCTTGAGGTGAGGGTCACAGCAGTGAAGATCTGTCATGCCTCATGCTGTCCTGCTCCTCTCCCACTTAGACTGCATTAGTGCAAGCCTCTTGCAATGACATTCTGTTTTGTTACCCAGGCATATGTTGAAACTCCTTATGTCTCTCCACCTCAAGAAAAAGCCAAATGCTGCACAACTGATCTTATTGTTTTGCCAATGGATGATTTAACAGGACTGAAAACATTATTCACGATTACTGATCTTGGCCAGAGGATTTAAATTTTTCTTTATACAATATCTTAATAATATTTGTAAGGACTTTAAAGTATATGTTTCTGAATGCCACAGAAGGACTATTTTCACCCAGAATGAGGCTAGGAAAACATATCTCTTTTGGATGCAATTCAATGCTTACTGGATAGAAATATGGTGTGGCTCCTTGTAACTTAGAAAGCTGTTCCTTCTTTACCTCCACCTCAATCCATTTGATATGGTTTACCAGAGACCCTATTAAGATCACTGACTCTAGCTATCTGACGCAGTGGAAGATTTTACTACATCAAAATCTTCCAGAGCAAAGCAGGTGGCAGCTGTTGCAGCAGCTTCTAATTTTTCACTCCATTCAACATGTCCCAGCAGTGGCAGAAATATTGTACCTTTGACTGAGCATTTCACAGCTTTCCTCTGCAGGAAGATGCAGTCCTAGGTTGAATCACCTACCCAGAAGAAATGTTACTGTGACATCCAAAAGGAGCCAGAACTTATTGCTAAATCTTGCTACAAATCATGGAAGATAAAATGTCCTGCTGGACTAACTGCAAATATTAGGTTTTCTGGTTCCAAACCAGCCCCGTATCTCAATGTGCTATATAAATGTATGTTCTATATGTTCTATTTAGTGGGCATAATAACAAACCCAAGATTTTAGTGCAGTATTGAGCATACCTGGTATTTCTGTGGATTTGGTTCAAATCTGGCAATATTTGAAAAGATTTCACTCTCAGACTTCTCCAATTTTTCATTACTGTAAGGGTAAATCTACCATTTATGAACATACAATAATGGCTGAGAGGAGCTACATCTGAAATGGTCTTTTCCTGTTTTCTACTCCTTATTATATGTTGATGTATTTTCCTTCTTGCAAGTGTCAGGATCTCACAAGAGCACCTGATTAGTGTAAGATGTCTTTAAGACTCAGATATGACAGAAAAACATCAGGAGTGCCTTCTACAAGTAAAAGTGCTCAACTGAGCATCTCTGCATGCCTTTTTCATCAACTACCTTATCATCAGCTTATGATTCTCCATAAAAAGTGATAAAAATCCTCTATCCTAGCTAATATTTCTGAGATGTCCTCAGAGAAGAGTCTTACAAAAGGAGTTGCATTTAACCACTTTCAGGGTGGAGCATGAATGAAGCATGCTATGTCTCTTGCCACTTTCAGATATAGGTACCTGTGGCAAGAACTACAGTGAAAGAAAAAACCCCAACTTCTGCCATCTTCCCAGAGCTGCATTTGGGAGAAAAAAAAGAAGTACTACTGCTGTTCTCATGAATTCATGGAGTAGCCACATTCAGTTGAATTCATAAAAAGAAGCACGGCCAATAAGTCGAAGCAGGTGATTCTACCCCTCTACTTCACTCCTGTGACTACCTCCATTCAGCTCTGGGAACCCCAGCACAGGAAGGACAGGGATCTGTTGGAATGGGTCCAGAGGGCAGCCAAAAAATGATCAGAGGCATGGAGCAGCCCTCCCATCAGAATAGGCTGAGAGAGTTGGAGTTGTTCAGCTTGAAGAAAACTAGGCTCCAGGGAGACCTTATTAAGGCCTTTCAATACTTCAAGGGGGATAATAAAGAGGGGAACAAAGCTTTTGAGTGGGCCTGCTAAAACAAAACAAGGAGCAGTGGTTTTCAGCTAAAGGAAGTCAGATTTAGACTAAAAGAAGGTAGACTTAGACTGCGTATAAGGAATAGGTTCTTAGAGTAAGGATGGTAAAACATTGGACTAGGTTGTCCAGAGAGGCGTCTCATTCCTGGAAACATTCCAGATCAGGCTGGACTGAGCTCTCAGCAATGTACTCAGTCCCTGAACAGTGCAGTTGGGTTGGACTAAATGACCCCTAAGTGTGTTTTCACACCCAAACTATTCTGTGACTCTATGATTCTGTGGTTCTATTTATGTCTATATCTTTATTTTAGGAACAAGCCCATGCTTGTTCTGTTCCTAAGGTATTGCTCCTAACCTTTTGCCTGTCTGGTTAGACCTTTCAGCTACCAAGCCCCAGTCTCACCTTAAAGAGAATGAAGCATGATATGACTGCAAAGCCAAGCACCATCAGTACAGTACTAAAAGGGCTGCAATACAAGCAAGCTCTTCAATGACTTTTACCTAGTAAGAAAACTTATTCCACATGGGAAAGCTGTAGGGCAAAACTGCAGTTTGCTTCTGAGGGAATTCATCCACTGACATCAATGTCCATGAAGTTATTAATGAAACATGGCCACTATGCCAAAAGCTATTGGCAGCACAGAAATCAGGATGGATTCTTGACTTTTACGGCCGCCAGAAACAGATCACTAATTCATGAGATTTATGCAGTTGATACAATTTTGGCAAATCTAAACTTAGACTGAGAAGAGGCATGAGGGATTTCTGTAACATTACGTTCATGCTTCTTTGTGCCTCCATACTGATTTTTTTCATAAACGCAATAAATGGAAAGATTCCAGCTAAGACATGTTTTCTTAAGCTTTAGTCCAATTATGGTGCAAGCACTTTGAAGTTCATTACTTTAATTAGAAGGAGAGACTGAAAGACAAAAACAGGGGAGCTATTTCCCAGGTGGGAACTGGAGCTGCAACTGCAATGCAAAGAATAAAGAACACTGCATAACTTGTGCCCCAGTGAAATGCTGGCTTGTGTTTTGCCTAATGGCAGATCAATACCATACAAATGAAGCAATTACAGTTGTGCCATATAAAGCCTTATTTGGTCAGCAGCCAAAATGGGGATTAGCTGGAAGAGTTCCTAGGACTTTCTGTCTGAATATTATTGCAGAAGTTAATGAGGAATATCTGATATGCTTAGACAAACATAATCAGTGCCAGCAACCAGATGAGATGGTTGGTCCAATAGCCAGTGTGCTGATAATTAAATTGCCCTGAGGCCAGCTGAACAGCAGCCCAAGATCAGGTGAAATGATCACAAGGGCAATCCAATCCCTCTGGCGACCAGCTATATGATGTCACCATCAATACATCCATGTACACAGCAGCAAACTCTCCACCTTCCCCCAGCATGGAAACAGATTCCACTTAAGCACGAAGCACCTTCACTTGTGCACAGCTCCGTGTCCCTGTACTGCCACTGGTGGTGAAAGAAAGGCCACAGTTAGCTCAATGATTCTGCCACGACTTTACTATGTCCCACTCATTCTCATCCACTAAACCACCTGCCCTAGTAGAAGATGTCCCTGCCCATGGCAGGGGCTTGGAAACAGATGATCTTTATGGTCCCTTCCAAACCAAACCACTCTCTGAAATGCAAATATAGCAGTTCTCAGACCACTTGGATCAAGCACAGTCACACTGATACGATAACACCTGCTTGTAATGTTTCAAATACAAGCAGCCAGGCTACAGAGAAAACACAGTACTAAAAGTTTTAATAGATCTCCACAGTGGATATGGAGATAGAAATAATGTAATTACTGTTGTCGTGAAGACATGCCCATGTGCCAATTTGAATTTAAAAAGCCATACAGAGTAGGGTCCACTGGTGATGGAGATTTCTGCCATTGCTTTCTAAATAGAACACAAAATGTGGTCATAAACCACAAACTGTTTCAGAAACCATTAGCTGAAGTTACAATTTCCTGGTCATTTTCTTTCCTGGTCAGTTTCTTTGACCAAAGACACTGAAATCTACCACCATGTTTATCCTGACACACACACCTCCATGGATTTGAAATAATCATACAAACATCTGGAGTGGGATTCCCACTTCAAATACGGGCTTCAAATATCCACAGCACAATAAACACTATGCTATTAATCTTCACTACTCCTCTGAGGCTGATGGGCAATTGTCATTACCCTCAATTTGCAAAGGTCAATCTGAAGTACAGATCTCTTCCAAGACTCCCAGGAAATCTGGGAAGGGTCATTAACTAAGATCACTGGTATGACGCGACTTCAGGCAATCAAACTTCATTGCTTCTCAGAAATCTGTGTCTTTTCAGGCAACCATTCATAGAGAATTTATCCTTCTGGTTTCCCAGAGATAGATTAAGCCGAAACTTCTGTGTGTATTTCCTTAACTCAGTCCTTAACCACAACATACTCCTAATTTTTTCTGCCAAAAGTTGGAGACAGCCAACCTGAGTGGCCTGACTCCCATAACAAACAAACTCTTCCACATTTTGACCCAGTCAGGAGCCCCAAAAAAACCCATGCTGTCAATCACTCAACAGCTAAATAAAGCTGCTTAGGAAGTTAACTGCTCCTTTTTCCTTGGCGAAGAAAAGGTATGAATCACTGTCACTTACTTCACTGACTTCAAATTCTCTCACTCTATTTTGCTTTACCAGCAAGAAAATTTTATTCAGATGGAAATGACCTGCTTGAAATTTAATTCACAGAAATTGTAACTAAAACCTAGTGGTCAGAAGACCTTTTACCACGCAGGAAACATAAACATCACTTTCCATAAGCAACTACAACTTTCCAAATACTCCTGTAGCTCCAGGAAATTCAATGTGATGGCTGAAGATATCATTATCATAACCATAATTTTCAAAAAAGGATCATTGTACAATGCAGTCTGGAAAATGCCTAAGGAGTTGTCTGGTCCAACCTCCTGCTCGTACAAAGTCCTGAGGTCAGACCAAACCACTCAGGGCTTCAACCAGTCACATTTTGTACAATTCCAAGGATGAAGCCTGCACAGCCTCTTTGAGCAGAGTGTCCCTATCAGACTTCCCTCAGGCAGTCAGGGGAAATAGCTCCCCCCCACATCCAGTCTGAACTTCTCCCCTTTCATTTTATGTGCGTTGTCACTGACCTTCCTGCCCTACGCTGCTGTGAAGAGTCTGTCTCCATCTCCTTGAAGACCCCCCCATTGACACTCTGGGGTGCTCCTAAGATGCCCCAAAACCATCTCTGCTCCAGGCTGAACAAGTCCAGCTCTCCCAGACTCTCCTCATCAGAGAAGGTCCAGATCCATATCCAGCTCTATCTTGATCATCTTCCATAAAATAGGTTCAATTTATTGATGTTTTTTCTTAAGTGAGGAGGCCAAAAAAAAAAAGGATGTTGTGTTCTAGATGCAGTCTGAATGTTTGCAATTATTTTATCTAATGCAACAGTATCTTCTCTTGTGGCCTACAAATTGGATAACTAAAAGCACTCTAATTGGAAACTGCTTTGGATAATTGCCCACTATCTAAAAGAGATGCCAAAAATAGCAGCCTGCTTATTTAACTGTGAGAGGAAAAAAATCCTAAATCCTCAAGAAACTGTGATGACTTTCTGTTCACTTTCAACTAGACTTTCATAGACTAAGCTTGCATTATTTAAACTGAAAAGTCAAAACTAATTGTCATGTGGTTTTAAACCAAAAAATATTATCAGGAGGTATAGAATATAACCAGAATATTATCATATACCAATTAAAACCTGAGGAGCTGGATCTTAGTAAATGCAGAGCATTTGAATGTGGGTGAGTCCCCTAGCTTTGGATAGAAGGCATTTTCTTTTTATTTAAAACCAATAAAGAAATGAGCATCCTCCTAAAACCTGTCTCTTCATATTTTGTGTTGCAAGCAGTAAAAGGCTCTTGTGGAAACCTTAAGCTTCAAAATTTTGGTTGAAAATGTAAAAATGGGAAGAATTGTCTAGTAATGTTTACATTAAGGCATATGAAATAGGGATAATTTGGGTTTTCTAGAAAAAGCCAAGATTTTCTGTAGGACATTACTAGATCCCATGAGTTTTTCCGTAGGCTTAAGAGTTTTAAGATCCAAAATAGACCTAAATCACACAAACGACATAGCATAAAATGTGTGAAATCAGGTGCCTGCATCCATACAAAAGAATCCAAACATTTAATTCTACATATAAAAGCCTCTTAAAGACATAGTTACAAATCCAGGGCACACTAAATGGAACCATATCAGCAACAGATTGGAAAGTGCCTGATGTGTAATTATGTTCAGAGAAAGCTGTACATATTCTGGAGGTAACAGATGGGCTGCCAGATGTTGGGGCTGCTCTCACCTGCAGACCTCATTCATTCCTGCTGCTAGTAATGGAAGATCTGGAAGCTAACAAGGGATCTGGATCTTCCTGCACAGAGATGCTATTCCTGAACAAGATGGGAGAAAAAAACCAACCTAGCACAGAGATGCTATTCCTGAACAAGATGGGAGAAAAAAAACAACTAAAAAAGTTCTATTTTCTTTGCATGCTGGAGGCAGATTATTATTTTCATGTGTTCTTTTAGAGTAGAAAGAAGTACCTGAAGTGTAAAAATAAAATGAGTGTCTGCATCAGGTCAGGCTTGTATCCCTTTTATCCAGTTGGCTTTTGGCTTTAAAAAACTGCAGGGAAAATTTTAGTCAAACTTTAACTATAGAAAACTGCCAATCCTGCCAAAAACTGTTAAAAGAGAGTCACAACAAAAGAACACACAATATTGCTAGCATAATGTGATTTGCTAAAATGTATAGTTAAATAGGAGCTAAATCCTTTTTCAGGCTTGATTTAAGCTTTCACTCGGTGACTAGGTTGGAATAGGAAGAAGAGGAAGGAAAGCAGAAAATGGGAGTAAGGCATAGAGTTACAGAAGTGCTGAGACTTGAGCTAAGGATAACTAGAGATAGTTGAGAAAAAGAGCTCTCGTTTTCATTCTACCTCCTACCATACACAAAGCAGACCAGTTAAGAGGAAAAATTATTGATCAACCACAAGTCATAATTTAATCAAACAATATTTTAAACTTGTACTGTTCACTGAGATGCACATATGGCCATTTTTATTTGGAACCTGAGCTCCTTGGGAACATTCTGATGATGAGAAAGAGTTGCATTTTAGAGCTGTTGTGTCAAGACACCCAGTAGCTTAAATTATACATTAAGACTTCTGAATCTTGCTTTGTGCTGTCAACACCTTTCTACCTTTCATGCTGGGATGTTCAGTCCATAATGCCTACTCTGTCACACATTGTGCCAGTCTGAGATTCTGTTCTCAGTTCAAAGCAACCACAAGAAAGAAAACAAACTTTTCTCCCTACTTTTGGTTGGAGATTTCTCACAAGAATCAAGGTTGCACAAAGACTAAATGGCCATTTGATGTCTTATGGAGTCCATCTTGTACTTACTGTCAATAGGAAGTGGGCAGTTTTGCAACTATCACACAGATTAATCACAAACTGTTTTTCAGATGCTATTTGTACCCCAAATGTCATTTCCACAGAGAGGTATTGTTACAAGCTGCTCAGATGCCTTTCAGCAGCCTGCTCCCTTGCTTCACTCTACCTACAATTTATGTGAACAATTATTATCTTAGTGGGATAGGCCTTTCAGTTGTTGGGAACTGTACCATCAACTTCAAAGGGCAGTTCCTGGGACTTGACACCTAAACAGCCAGAGAGTTGTAATAAAAAGAAAAGAGAGAAATAATAATGGGCAGCATTGTTAAAATATAAAGGACTGCATCTTGCCCTCTGCTGAGATGCTTTACAAGGGATTGGGGAAATGGCAGGGAAAAGGGCAGGAGAAAATTATTTCTGAAGTGGCAAGAGGCAGCATTTATTTCTCAGGGGATCTATAGACTGGAAACAACCATAACCTTTTGTATCCCACTGGCATACAGTGGGGATTAATGCTTATCAAAGGTTTGTAAAAGTCCAGAAAATCAGTAGGACATGTGCACAGCAATGGTATCAGTATTTTTGAGACATTATGGCCTTTGATGATAGTCTGAGGTAAGTTCATTGGTTATACTTGAATATAAGCCCCTCTTTACCTGTCAGAGAACTCAACAGTCTGACAAATTTCATTTGGATATATTTCTAATTGTGAAGCTCCTATCCTCTTTGCATTCAAACAATTCTGAAACAGACAAGCAAGAAAAGGACTCTGATCTTTTTGCTGCCTTGATTTCTTTCTGTCCGTAGAAAACAAGCCTGGGTTTGAACTTTTTCTGGTGCTTACTACCTCAGACTGGCCCAATGCTTCTGTATGACAGTAAAGAAATTTTAATAATCACTAAATATCAGAATGAGAAACCTCTTGTATAAATAGTTTGTAAAAATATTTTTTGAAAAAGTCTTGTGCTTTTAGGCAAATACAAAAGCGGAAGGTACAGAATGGTAGCTTCACCTTTTACACTGATCATACTGCTAATTTAAAAATACCTATTGCCACTTAAATGTTTAGATTAAAAAAAAACCAAACAAAAAACAAAACCAACCTTCTATGAAATAGTTTTACTGTTGTTTCCATGCCCTGTTCTTTCACTCCTGCTCAGAAACACTTCATTTCACAACTTTTCTCACTAAAATCCCAATACTTTCCTTGGAGTAAGGAGCAGGATGATACTAGCAGAGAGGCACCAGAACCTGACAGTGTGACCAACATGGGAGCTAAGCTTCTTGGAAGAGCTTTGCCTTCCATCAGTTGCTTCTACTGTTATTTGTAGTGTAGGAAAACAGAAATGGCAGCAGAACAAATTCCTGTGACTTTTGATTTCTCCTCCAAACCACAGAGAGCTTTGTTCAATTATGAATCATCCTTGAAGTCTGAGAGTGAAAACTTCCTGCTAAAGGCAATGAAGAAATAGGCTCTGAGAGGCAAGGCAGGTCAGAGATAGCTCTTTGAAGTACTTGAAAGATAGAGTGATTTTTTTCTCCCCCAGGTCAGAGAAAATTCAGCAAATGCAGCATCATGGACATTAATGAGTTGTTTTCTTTCAAAGAGAGAAGTATCAGAAATTATCTCAATAGCAATGCTCTTTACTGCCATTTGGTGACTTGAATCAGAATTATTACAATTTCCTTCCTCTATAAGTAAAAATCGCAAGAATGGGCAAAATTATTTCAAGTAGAAGATTTTGCCTCAATACATTTGCTTGTCCATCTTGCAGTGAATCTTATTAGTCATCATCAAATTTTCCCTTTTTTTTTACTGCACTATTTTTGCACAGGGAAGATCCTTATCTTGATTGAAAATTATGAAATTAATCCAACAGGTATCACTGGGGAACAGAGCAATTTGGGACTCAAATCTCTGTTCCCAAGGCTTTATATTTACTTTTCAAATAGGTACTCTGTTTTTTAGACAGAAATAACCCAGGTAACCAAAATTAAGTATGCCTCCCAGGCTCAGCTGAAAGAACAACTTGCTAACATTCATTTTCAGGTTCTCTTCACTGATCTTCTTTTGACCCCTGACTTTTATATTCCTTCCTAAACACTGGCCCATTCTCTGCCTTTTTACCTAGTAAGTGTTATTTTCAGTTGATAGAAAAGCCAACAAGCTCTGAAGGACCTGACCTGCTTGAGAAATATCTCAGCTATAAGCTTTGACACTGAATGGTAATGATGTGGTAATTCAAGCCTTGTTATGCCTACAGTGAAGGGAAGTTATGCCTATAGTGAAGGGAAAAATATTATGCAAAGTCATACAGTATGATCTACACCATCAGTCAAACAAGATAATGTTTATATATGTATAAAATGCTAAAGATCACCTTCTAGTTTTCATACAATTTTGTATCACACATAGAAATGATCCTGGAAAATTCTGCTAAGCTGACTAAAATCCTGTTCTTTCAAGTATCAACAGACCACCCCATAACTATGGAGGGATTTTTGCTTTCTCCAGTGGCCTTTGCTTCAAAAGTGTAGAGGTCAAACTCAGTATTTTCACATCACTCATTTTAATCATCAAACTTCAATTATTCACCAGTTCTTTCTGTATCTTCTCAACATTGTATATAAATGACATCAGTTTTGAGGTCCCACAGTGCTTTGCTGAAACTGTGAATAACACACTGATTAAGGGCAAGACCAGGCATTCTGCCAGGAGAAGGGAAATGTGAAAAAAATCAAACCTGCCTCCTCTGCATCTCTCCTCACTGTGACGGTTGCTTGTCTTCAGAATGATCTTGGGAGGCCTTTATGTGCCAGTGTTGCCAACCAGAAGACAGCTAACCAGCAAAAGAAATACCCATTCTTCTCTCTGAAGTGCCAGAATATGCTCAGGCACGTGGGCCGCTGTAATCATGACAGGATGACCCAACAACACATCACCTTTATCTATTTTGGTACCTTTCTAGAAACAGGAACATGCCATTGAGTGAACAATGGCAGCCCAGATGCACAGAAACACCAAGGTAGAATAGTTACATCAACACTATTGGTTAAAAATATCTATAAAAACCTTTGAAAACTGAACAATATAGGGTACGCTGAAGAGTGGTCTAGGGAAATGCTTCCTTTATGACACAACACTGTTTGTATAAGGAAGCTTCACTGATGGGAAGAGTCTATTTTTTTAAAGATTCATGGATTTCTGCAGTACAAAACCATTGAAAAACAACAGTGGAAATTGAAATTCTCTGTAGTAAACAAATGTTGACAGTATAAAAAATTTGGGTGGCCAGCTCAAACATTTTTTCTAGCTCTTCTCTTACTCAGAGGAATTCTATGAACCATCACACCTATCCTTTTGTACACACAAATCTGATCTTATAGAAAGCGTAAGAAACCAGAGAATGTAATATGTTTGGGGGAAAATGTTTTTACCTGTCCTTACAGTTCACTACTGCATAATGACTCTGATGGTCTTCCTACAGAGCCTGGTGTAAATTACCAGCTCACTGACCTACAAATCCAGGGTAAAATGAGAACTGGTGTATATCTCAGAATAATATATTAAGTTCACAATAAACAGCTTTGGCAGTGAATTATGAGCTGGGAATTCCTTCCACAATAAACTCCTTATAGTCTGGTCTACAAAAACATTGAGGACAACATTTGAAAAAACCTAAATATTCCCACTGGAAGAAACTACGCTATCAAAATGCTATTTTCAGGTCAATTAAAAAAATAAAAGAAAATATCACTTACCAGAAAAAAAAAGGGGGGGGGGAATATTCCATCCAATGTAAGGTCTGCCAAAATTTTTTATGAATGAGTATGAGTTACTGAAATATGTTTTCTTCCAACACTAGATTTCTAATGAACCATACTAGGTATACCTGTGCAAAGGTAACATTGCCAGCTGTAGTACCACATTGAAATGAAGCAGTGAAAGAATGGCAGTTTTAGAGATTCACCCCAGGAAAACAAGAAGATGAAGTCATTGACATCAAGATGGTAGATTACAGAGCCCATGCACACAAAGACTCCCCTCAAAACAGATCTTTATCTTATTCCCAAGATTCTTTTTTCTTCAAGAAAAACGTCCTTCCACCACAGATCTCTCACTTCTACGGTAAATCTCTTTCAGGTATTGCACATTACATTATATAAAACAGGACAATCCATACACTGTTGACAGGACAGTTTGGATGTCTTTTGCACCCCAAGCAACCTTTAGGGAGCTCCTCCCTTGCAGGGGATGGAAACTAAGTCCTCTACTTTCACTTACACTTTTCTCTCCACGTAAGTTGCTAAAATGATGGCAAGGTTACATCTGCAACACTAGCATCCCTGATGCACCTCCCACACTGCACACCTTATGTTAAACACACTAAAGAACAGGTAAAGCGCTAAGAGTCAGTTCATGTCACAAGATGTCAACTGCAAAAACCAGCAGATATCACCAGGTGGACCTTTTTGCCTTTGTCTCCAGAACATAAAGAATTCTTCCTAAAGTCAAACTGAGTTTATCCTTTACTACATAAAAAGAATAGAGGCTTGAATAATGGACTTTAGAATCCCAGGTTCATATAAACATTACCTGTAATTCCAATAGCAGGAACTTATTAGAGCTCTGGATTTCATGAGGTTGGTGAACAAATATCACCAATCTCTAAAACACATTGATGCATCTAATCAAAGTTTTTCTATTATTTGTCTAAATCTAATCCTGCCATTCTCATCTCCCTGGGCTCAAAGTGTCTCACCAGACACTTATGACCTTGCAGGTTTCACTCATCCATGCTGCATACTTTTGGCTACAGGACAGGATAAATGTCCTTAGTTGAAACAGTAAGAGAAGAAATGATAACAACTCATTTTTTAGCCTAACTTGTCATTCCCCTTTACATAAAACAGCTTTGAGGTACAAAAAGCTGAAAAAGCTTTTAGTGTACTTCTGAGAAAATATTTCCCTTAACTCCTTTATCATTACCTCTTAGGGTGGAGGACTCTTTCATGTTCTTCACTATTTAAACTTGTTTATAATGCCTACATATCTAAAACAGAAAAGCAGAGGCATGCAAGGCACAGGACTTGAGTAGTACAAGATCTCCAGGTGTTGCCCTCTGATAACACAGTTACTGCAAGTGGCAAGGCAGATGACCCGGGGGTGATCCACAACAGCCAGAAATCTGGCCACAACAACATCTTCTAATGACAACACTTTTACAGAGGTAGGTCTTGCTAAGCAGACAAGCAGCACTCTCTTAACCACCTTTGAAAGCACCACCTTTGAAGAAAAAAACTCATTAATTCACACTGAGTACCACACAGTGGCTTTGGAAGGATACCTACCGTTGTAGGAGGAGAAACAGTAAGAACAGTTGGGTAGTGCCATGAGAAAAATTCAGTCTTTGTTGTGATGAGAGCCTTTGCCCTCAATCCCACATTCCTTCTCAAACACATCAGTCTTTTACAACAACATATAGAAATGAATATCACTGAAAAGGAAGGAAGGAAGGAGACACACATGATATGTGACGTGGTACTGCCCATTGGGCATAAAAGAAACACACATCAGGTATTTCCCATTCTCCTCCATTCAGTGATATGCATTAATTGTAATACTGCACCAGCACTGAGAATAAATCATTCCAATTAGCCAATAGGTACTGGTTGAACACTGCAGGAGTGTAGCATGAAACCCAACAAGGAAGAGTTTTGAATTAAAATCCACTACCCTGCTCATGTGAATGGTCATGAGCAACAGAGAGGCCAGTCCTTGGATCTCTCTGACAGGTGGATTTCAACTGCATGAACCAAGTGATGGGCGTGTGCTCTGTAATGAACATGAGCCCGGTGATGTGATGGCAGGGAACCATCCCTAATCCTATGCTACAGGAAGAACCACTTTCTGTCAGTTAGATGTGTGAAAATATGTGATCTGGTTCTCCACAGACTCACATCAATTTTATTCAGATGCTATTATATTTTCAGGGAAAAAACTCCTGATTTATATCATTGTAAGTAGGAGGAGGATTAAGACTAAAATACTTCTAACGGAATAGGTGTTCAAACAGTTCAGTGATTAATTTGATATGAATAATTCATTTGGAAAAGTTGTTTTTTTTTCCCCTAGTCCTGAACAAACCAAAGATAGCATTTGAATGTTTAAATTTTATATGCTATTTGCAATTATTTTTGAAGTACATCAAGTAATTTGTGGTCTACATATAACTCAAATAGGAAATTAGGATTATTAAATAAAACAGAATTTGCAATTCCCATATCAAATTATGTCTTTTGACTAATTTATGTAATGAGCTCAGCAAGCCTGCCCTTCATGGATTTCAAGCTGCATGTTCAATATTTGCAATTATCTGTGCAGACAGGAGTTACATAAGTCATCTGATCAGTGACAGAAACACTACCATGTGGGATGCAGTCAAAATAGCAAAAGCAGCACAATCTAAGTCTTAAAAAATTCAGAAAATACTGAAACATGCAGATAAAATTTACAGCTGACTCTTTTCTGTTCAAAAACACAGGGGGAGGAAGATTTTCCCCTCTTCTGTAAGTGCTACTCTCCATAGATATACATGAAAGAGGTGGTACAAATGTGAGGTATTGCTTGTTCTTTATTTTTATCCAGAACATTAAGTGTGTTGCTTAATGTTTTTAGTAGGTAAGCAGCACTGACGGTGTGTCACTGGGGCTGGAGAGGGAATGGGTGCAGCAGGAGAACAAGCAGCTTAGCACATGTGAAAGAAAGGCTCAGGAAAGGCATGGACATGGACAGCCAGTCAAGACAGCTTGAAAGAAGATTTGGTCCAATTTTCAAGTCCGGTAGGATTTCCCCTATTCTGCTTTTTGAAACATGTTGGAAGGTAGGATGTAAAAAATGACATGGTTTTGATCACATCACCCTAATGACAGCTGCTGACCCCCAGTTAGATGAAACTATGGCCTCACTGAACTGTCTGGGAGCTTGGTCTTTAGCTGGGATATAACCAGGACTTCACAATGGATCCTTACAATCGTGGCTGTGCTTTTTCCCTCTGCTCTTATTAGTCTTACTAGGCCCTCTTACTTCTAACTGCTTTATGTTTCATCCCCATTACTCCTAGGTGTTTTTGTCTAGCCAACTGAACAAACCTGAACCCCCAAATTTGACACAGATCAACTTCCACAGGCTATCAGTGCTCATTATAACAGGCTGTCTCTTGTTGGTATTGAATAGTCTGCAGAAGAAAGGGAAAGGGACTAAAGAACACCATAAAGCACACTTAAAGCAAAGAGCCCACTGCTAGGACATATATGACAGCAGCCAAAGTACTCCTAAAATGTATGTCCTGGCTTTGACTCAGTAAAGCATGACTGTTGGCAGTGGGCATCTCCTAACTACCCGACACTGCAGTGCTGCCTACCACTCTTAGGTTGTCTGAAACACTGAAAAGGAGATATTAATTTATCATAAACATAAAATAAAAACCAAGTGTTTTGAAAATACGTCCAGATAATAGAGCAGCCTTTCCTATTAGCACTGCCTTCTACCTTTAACTACTCTATGAGTTCTGGACATGTTTTTCTATAGAATTAACATTTTAATTGTCATTTTCCCTCACTCACCTCCTTAATGTTCTCTGTATTTTGTCCAGCAGTGAAGGTGGCAATTTTTAAATCTGATAGGTACTGAATGTTAAGGACCAAAAATTCATATTCAGTCACTGAAACAGCTGTCCTGATTTTCCCCTGCACATACAAATCTTCTTTTGCTGTGGATGGAAATGGTTCTAAAGATATTCCTTTCACCATCCCTGTAATGCAGTTACAGCTACTGATGTTTATGGCATTGTGTGCAGGTTAAACTGATGAGTTGTGAGTGAGTCTAGTTATCTGCATAGTGGTAATGATGTCTCCCCTGCAGTCACAGATGTAGACAAATAGGTCTTTAGTTATCTCATCCACAGGCATACGGCTCCACCTGCACTTGCAACTCTTCCCTTACATCTACTTCCTCCCCTTTGTTTCACATTGTAATCCCTTCTCATGAGCACAAATGTGAGAAATGGGGTGCAGAGCACTCTGTGGAGCATCCATTTCCCCCACCCTTGTGCACCTTATCACTGTCAGACTCCCTTCAACTCCTAGTTGCTGTTTTGTTTTCAAGAAAATTGGCAAATCTACACTAGAAAATGAAAGTTTTGTTTGCATTACACATTAAAGAAACAGAATGGTGAACACCGCCAATTTTAACACACAGCTGACTTTTGTCCCCTGACAATTTGAATGAAATGCAAATGATGTTCTGCCTGAGTCAAAAACTCTCCTACTTTACTGAATGTATCTGATACCATGAAAAAGAAAATACTGGTGAGTTTGAAGGCAGTACTGAAATGCATAATGCTAGAAACACAAACATTTTTTTCTAAATAAGAAGGTGCTTTAGTAAAAAAGTACTTAAATGAAGGACTAATTACCTCCAAGGGATGAAATTTGAAAAAAGATGCTACAAGCAGCTTCTTACTCAGAAATTAGTAGCTGAGTTCAATAAACAAAACATAAAATGTAGGCATATTATTGATGCAGATACTGATGTAGATAATGTAAGCATAATATTGCTATAAAGAGTTGAATTCTGTGAAAAAAGCTGATGAAATAGAATAACCAGTGTTAATTCTATTGAGGCTGACTTCAAGTAGCTAGTGTTCAACCAGTTTGGTTTTTATATGGCCTTGAAACATATGCCAACTATAGCTGCTCAATCCATATTGCAATTAGAAATGGTTACCTTTGTTGATCAAAAAAAAATGAAATGGAAGAAAATAAAAATAACATACCATGTTCACACAAAAAACAAAAAGAGCTATATCAGGGACATCAGGGAAGGTGGAATACTATAACAACACATTTTATATTGTTATACTATTCCACCCACCTTAATGGAGAACCCTTCGGTGTGGCTACGCCATAGCCTTTGGAATCCAGATTTCCTCCCACTTTCATGGTGTCACATGGCTTTCGTTGCTCAATGTATTCATTCATGGTGGACTCCAGCAGGAAGGCAAACTTGCCCTTGGATTTGCGGACACGAGCTACTCCCTCTGCAGTAGTCCTAGTGAACACTGATGGCTCAGCTGATTTCATGTAGGTCCACATCTTTTCATACACTGCTATTTTTGATCTCTGGGGAAAATCAAAAACAAGTTAGAACAAACGAATGTTGCAACGTTTCAGAATGGCACTGCTCAAATAAAATCAACCATACTTAATTTTTCAGACATTTGAGGTTGGGAAAATGTTGGAGAAGAGTTTTATCTGAATTCCATTATTTTAAAAGAGACAAGAAAAAATTATCAATACTATAGCAGCAGATGCTACTTTTGAGTTTGGCTACCCTCTAGCAGTCAAAAAAGAAACCTGTAAAGCTGAATTTACTGTTAGATAGAGGAAGTTCACACAGTCAATGTGTTTTAGGAAATGATATCTGAAATAGATGTTCACAATAAGCCTGTACTCTTAAGAGAAACAGTAAAATAATCTTCCCGTAAATACTCAGCTGAATCTTAAAGCATTTCTCTAACACCCACTTCTTCTACCATCAAAACCACAATAGCTTAAGTAAGATTTCTGCATTCATGATTCAGAGTCCAGAACTGACCTGATCTATATTCAGAAATGCTATACAATATTTGAAGACATGGTTCACAGAAAAAGATGGAAACAGCAAGTTGGAGCAAATACTAAAGGAAGTAAAATGCCATAAGCATCTTTCTTAAAGAATTAGGTATGATTTTAGAACTGCAGTTATCAGTGGATTTATTTTAAAGACTCTCATCCTGTCAACAACTGAGTAAGAAATGTACTCTCTCAAAGAATGCACAAGAATTAATGGCTTAGAGTGCATTAGTTGGAAATTTTCCTGTCCGAGAATGCATGGAGTAACTGCAGGTAAATACTTTAACAAAAATAAAAGTTCTTCATAAAAAATTTAGCAAATAAAAAATTTCACTAAAAGAAAGGAAGGAAATGCTGTCAGGCTGAGAAGTTTCCCATGCTCATTAGATTCAGTCAACAACTCCTTGGCTTCCTCCAGCAATAGGAATACATATATGCAAACCAGCAGTGTGTCAGCTGAACACTACACACTGTTTTTATAATAACAGATGGCACTTGTCTTCCCCTATGTATGCTGCAAAAAGGACTTTTTAACCTAATGCTCAAGTCAGCTTTTATTTGAGTCAAGAGGAGTTTCTAGCTAAGCAAGATTTGGTTTATGAGCCTGTTCCTACACTGTGCTGAGCACTCCTGGAAAATATTCATTATTCTAAAGCCCCAAAACAAAGGGCCTTAGATTATTTAAGCAAATACTAAATCCTATAATCTTAGTATTCTATAAATTTAAAATGGCTTTAAGAAGCCTGAAACTGAGCCTTTTTTCATATCTGAGAGTAATTTCCCTGAAGCACTTCTTTTTACCAATTACTGAATGACTGTACTATTACTTAGAAAATAATTTGTTAGGGACCTAAGTCTATCCTGAAAATAAGTGGCATTTAACTAAAACTGTTCAATAAAAATGCCATATAGCAGAACACTATAAATTATGCTTTCCCTTTTTAGTTTATCAGTATGCATAATTTTATCTTTCTGTCAAAGATAATAACATTTGAATCAACAACAGCTGTGTATGTCCATAATCACATCCTGACTTGTCACCCTTTTTTTTCACTATAGTCACAGCTATTTTATATTTACATAATAGTGGCTGGGAGCAGAGCATAAACTAAGTCACCAATGCATTATTTTTGCTTTACACCGATGTAATTACTCAGATTTAAATTTACAGATAGAAAAAAATGGAAGAGAGTAGTAATAAATCAGTCATAATTTCAAGAGTATTTTCTTGCCTTTGCCTTCACTTCCAAACATTTCTCTCATCTTAACATGCATTACATCTTTTTGTTTATAAAGTAATCATATAAGAGGTCACTTTCATTTATAACTTTATGCAGCACATAAAACAGCTTGATTAGTAGCAGGAAACATTGCTCTACATCAATTGAAAAAGGCTGCATTTAATTTTTTTTTCTTTTAGCATCTAGTCTCCTTTGCCTATGAAAACAGAAAAATATGGAAAGTCTAGCAAGGTATCTAGTCTCCAACATTTTCTTCTCCCAAACTTTCATTTGCTTGCATTCAATTCCTACATGTCAACTCAGAGTGAAAACTGAAGAGTGAACTAACAAATATTTTTTATTATAATATGAGAAAACATTGCAGCTTTCCCTGCAGTCAGCCAAGCTGGGATAATTTTAATTTTGGGCTTTTCTGAGTAGAACTGCTAAAACGAACTACTTTCCCTCTTGAGCAGTCTGCCTGGAAAATACAACTCTCACTGCATGTAAACCAGAAAATAGGAGTATATAACAGCTAACAGTATCAAAGTTCCTCTTTTTCTTTATGTTGGCTTTAAAATGATTTTCCCTTTTCTGCTTTCAATCCAAATTTAAAATAGGCTGAAGAGGTGTTCAGAGTTTCTGACATTTTGATCAGAAATGACAAAATGATGAGAAAATGTCCTGAAGGCTCATCTTCAGCCAGATAATCACCACTGACAGAAAAGTTACACATGATTCTAATACCAAAAAGTGAATTGCTTCCAAACCCACAAAATGTTCGACTTGGCACACAAATCTTCTGGTACTATTGTTTCAGGCTAGGTCTTAATTTATGTATTATGAAAACAGCTTTTGTGTAAGTATTGTCTGTCGATATTTTATCTTTCTCCCAGTTTTCTGAAAAATATCTTTAGAAATAGCACATAAAGTATCATTAAGAATCACTATGTTGTGAGAGAGACTAAAAATCATTTGAAAGCAGGGTCTCAACTGCACCATTTTAAAGAAAGTGATCAACAGAGTTTAAATCTTCATTAAGCTTCACATTTTGCATATGCAATAGTATTTAGTATTTGTAGTTAATTTTAAAGTTTCCCTCTGTATTTTGATAGAAAAGAAAAAAATAAAAAGAGCAACATTGATTTTCCTTTTTCTTTCTCTTAGCCCTTTAAGACTGAAGTGAAAGAAGGGCTGTCATCTTAGACATTTTACTCCATTGTACTATCTTCTCTTTAAAATGAGAACTTGCATAAAATATTGAAAGGGGTTCTGTGTTTACAGGATGATTTGAAAGAACCCTGAAATTTTTGTGACCAATATTGTTTCTACATCAAAATATCTGATCTCATTACTTCAATACAATGGCTTGTACAATATTTTGAAACTCTTGAGAAAACAATTGCAGTCATTCATTTTCTACTATTTGAGAATTAATCTTTGCATACCATCACCTAACAAATTTGCAAGCACTAGATACTCTTGAAAATGCAACAAATTAATAAATACAAAGTTACATAAATCTGCCTGATCATCAGCATCATGTTTTTAATTATCATCACAGTTTCATTCTAGTAGAAAGAACTATTTGTACTCATATATTGTGGTTACCACCTCAACTTAGGATGGACTGAAACTCGAGTTCCAAGAATAAAATATCTAACTTTCCACAAAAAGAACTAAAAATGTGTTTATGGGTGAAACATAGGTGAATATAAATAATCGGTAGGAGGGACTGTACTCATTTAAAAATAGTAAGACAGGGGTAGTTAGAAACCTTTTAGTGAACAGTACTCATTAAAAATGAGGTACCAAACACCATAGGCATTTCAGCTGGATCCTTCTAGAGTTCAAGTAAAGAGGCAGATAATTAAATGTGTGCTTTATTTCATCATAACACACACATCTCACACAGGATGCACAGAATGGCTTTTCTTTCTCCAGTGTCTGCAGAAGAAATCTAGAAAACTTGGTTAAACTGAACTCCTTGAGCAGTTTCATGATGTAAAGGTCCAGTCACTGTGTTTGTTAAGTGAAATCTGTATCTTATAAATCATCTTTCTGCAGCTAACAGAAATTTGCAAGCTCTTCTATGGGGATAGTTGCAATAAAAAGGTTATTTCACTTGAGACACTGTCTTTGAATGGATATTGTCTACAGTTTCCAAACGGCACTGAAAATTTTCTTAATGGTTTACTGAGTTCAGTTTGGCCAAATTGAAAACAGTGAAGGTGGTTGTGATTACCTAACAGAACTCCTTTCAATTAGGCAATTAGAAGAAATTGTCATTCCATCTTCCTGACTTCTAAAAATCCCTTAATCTTCGCATTTCACCTAAATAATGACCTAATTAGCTGTGCAATTTTCAAGGAAGGGGTACTGGCTCACAGCATTTATTCAGCGCTGTGTTTAAACACTAAACTCACTTTGGTAAGCTGGGCTTAACTTTCATCGGCTGGAGTCATGAAATAAAGCAGGAAGGACTATTTATTATGTGCTGCCTGTGATGTGTCCAAGCCCCTGTTTTCCAGCTGGCAAATGATGAGGATTACATACCAACCACACTAATGCAGGAAAGCAAATGACAATGAAGTAATCAATAGAGACAGCACAGGCATATGAATGGCTATTTAGGCTGTTTCCTAATGCTCCAACCACATCCCCTCGAGTTAAATTTTCTCTTTATTATCCATCTGAAAGTCAGCAAATTAAAAAATGCATTTCCTGCCCACCACCCAAGACCCTAAAGCAAAATGCACACAGCCAAATCCATAAGCAGAAACAAAACCTGCAAGACTCCACTTTACCATCATAGGCTTTCAATGCTGCACATCACTTCAGTACTGTAGCATCACATGAATCAATAGTGCAATGCTGCTTTAATTATCACTTGCTTCAGTATCCCCTGGGCATCTCTTTTGCATCTCTTTTTTTTTTTTTTTTTGACAGGATCAATAAGCTTTCCACAGATTAAAAAACTGAAAACTCCAACAAATGCTCTTGTGGGGGTAAAGCATTTCAGGAGTTACAAAACTATACTGCATATAATTGCAAAATCACATTATTTCACATTTCCCAGCATCTTAGAAGAGTGGTTGGTAGGGATTGTTGCTCTAATGGACGTGCCAACTTACTCTGAAGAACTCTTTGGTTGACCCTGAGTCCAGTGTCCCGTAAGCAATTTCGGTTTGTTTGGCAAGGTCTTCTGCACTCTCTATGGGGGAGACCATTCTCTCAACAGTCAAGAAAGCAGCGAGGTTAGCAGTGTAGGATGAAATAATGATGAGCGTGAAGAACCACCAGACGCCTCCGACAATGCGACCTGAGAGGGATCTAAACATGAATAAGATAATGCACATTTTCCTGTCTCTTGAGCCACGAAAAGTGGGACAGAGAGAGAGACAGACAGACAGAGTGTGAAGGCACCATTATTGCTAAACATTTGTCATTAAGCAACAATCAATGGGAGGAAGATCATTTGCATTTTAAATATTAATAGATGCATCTACTCTCAAAACTTAATGTCTACAGTGTAGTCCACTGTACCAATGTGTATCACACATACACAGAAGCTTAAATCCTCTTGGACAGTAATCTGTGTTCCTATTATTTCCGGACATGTCTAAAAATAGGAAAAAAGTGTGAAAAAATACTGGGGTGGTAATCTCTTTTTGGAGACAAAAGGAAATCATGGTAGCTGAAAATCAGTAGCTTTCTCGGTTTCCTCTTAAAAAAATGCAAAAGGCTTTGCATATGGATTATGCTGGCTTTAGGATTAACATGTTCCTGTCGCCCAGACTTCTAAAAATTCCACAAGCTACTGCAATCATTCATTGAACATTCACATTTTTCTTCTTTAAGAAGCAAGAATTTTGTGACAGAAGAGACATTTCTGTTAACTAAAAATTGTATTTTCATTTTCAATACCTGCAATTTGATGAGAAGGTTGTTGAGGAGCAAGGCACATCCACTCTTAATCAGTACCAGTTTTATTGCTAACTCCAATAATAGAAGGATTAGGCCAATGATGAACACTCAAAATTTCACTGCAAACAGCTAAAATGAAGCCTTTAAGTTTGAAAGATTGGGTCATAATATTTAATTAAAAAGTTTTAGATACTGCCCACTAAAGTTCCAGAACTTCATAAAATGTTGAAAAATTCAGGAGTGCACGTGTTAGACTAATCATGTACTAGATTATCATATATTATTGGACTAATCATGTATTATAGAACCAAATGTAGTAGATCTGAGGCATGTGCTCTGTTGCTCTAAGAGCAACACAGCCTGGCTTCTCAGAAACAGTCAAATATTCTCTCTCACAGACAACAATATTTGTGAAGCAGCACTGTAGAACTTGAAACAGAAGTGGGACATTCCTTGATGCAAGGCAGATATTCAGCACAACTGTGTGCACTTCATGATTGTAGCACAATGGAACTAATCCAGCAACAACACAGTTCTTCAGAAGTCAACCCAGTGGAATTTCCCTGTGTGAATCTGCTGTTTCTGACAGCTGTTTGGGGTTTATGCACATTGACATTGGAAAAATAATAGTAATGACTGAAATTTTAAGTAGATTATCTTTTGCTCTTATCATGGCTATTAAAAAATAAAAAGAAGAAAAAAGAAAAAGAAAAGGTTGAAGAATGGACTTCAAAACACTGCCAGGAAAATTAATGAAAGAAGGTTTTATGCTTCAGTGTTGAAGACAGAACTCAAATGTAAAAAGATTTGACACAAACCTTGGGGAAATATCACATCCTTGTTGCATAAAGGCACCCAGGGAAAACCAGAGGCTGTTGAATATGCCAAACTCATTGGGAGGCTGGTCACTGGGTCCTTCTTTCCCATCCTCTGGTTCTTCTGTGTGCCACTCATATGGACTAAACCTGCTAACTAGGAACAGGACCACACTGACACCAATGTAGGCAAAGACTATGCACATCCAGATCTCATACGCCAAAGGGTCCAAGAAGGAAAACACTCCTGGTTTAGATTTCTGGGGCTTTTTGATCATAATGGATATCCCCAAACTCATAAAAGGCTTAGAAAAATCAATGACCTCTTCTCGTACCAAAGTGATGGTCAGAGGCGCAACAGCAATCTCTGCTTTCTATAAAGAAAAAAGAAATATAGATGTATAGATTAATTGATGTGTGCTTATACACTTGGTAAGCAGCTAATTCCAAAGGTATGTTATTTACATCAGGACACTGTGGCTTAAATGCTTTTTGTAGCACTTTTCTCTTTCTTTCTATCATGCTCTGCATTTACTCAATATGATTTCAGTAAAACATACACACTGCAGGTTTTTATTTTACAAAATTATACAAATAATTAATTTTTCTGCTAAATAATAGATTCTTAAATCTTACAGAGATGAGCAGCAGTATAGGAAGATCATTTTAGGCATTAATTTAGATTTAAATAAAGGAATTAATGAAAGAATGGAAAATGAGAATGACCTTATTGTCACTGAATGTATAGAGACCTTTTAATTGCTGTATTTTGGTAAGACACAATAATATTTTGAGATAAAGCAGTTCATAGACTCAAGAAAGCTCCAAATGGCATGAGGCTGCAAAAGTGATTAACTGTTGCAGTGATTTCACCAAACTTCACAGAGCTGTCTCAAGGGATATATAGCCTAATAAGATTGAATTAGGTTCTAAACAGCAAAAAATCGCAAGTATACAGGAAGTAGGTGTGCAAAATCATGTGTTAAAAGGATAAAATGTGTGCTGAATCCATTCCCACTAGTGTCAGGAATATTTTTAAAATGCATTTCTAACGTGTTTTTTGGATGATGATGCCAATCTTGAATGAATCATTATTGATGGAGGTGATTATGGCTGCTAACAATGATGTCTGTATGCACCATAAAATATTGCAGCTAAACTAATGCATTGCTTTTCTCCTTAGGGATGCTACACTACATTAGGGCTTGTTCCTTGTCTAGCCTTGCCTTTTACACTAAAGCTGTCATTGCAGCAGTGCTTCAGATGGGAATTGTGTGGGGACCTGGGTCAAAGGATGCACCTCTGAGAGGGGAACAGATGTAAGAGCAGCTGAAACCTGTGTCCTGCTCATCACCATGGTGCTGTGCCTAGGTACAGCCACAGAGCAGAGCCTGTGCTCTGTGACCAGCATGGACTTCTATACAGCTTATGGGCTCAGGAAGAGTAACTGTATTTTGTGAACACTTTGTGGTTTCAATGAGGTTAAAACATGCTGAAAAATAAGGATGTGCTCAAACAGTTTGATTCAGTGTTATGTAAATAGCTCATGTGCCAAAGAAATATTGAAAAGGAGCTTATTTGTTATCTTACAACTTTGAAACAGGTAAATGCATTTAAAATAATTGGTGGTGTTTATTTTATACTCTAATTCATATGGAGCCATATCTGTTTTATGGAATTTAATTTTCAACCAATATTAGGTAGTTAAAAATTAAACATATTTTGGCAGCTTTGCAATTGTAAATAATTCAAAAGAACTGACTCATTCAATGACCCTTCAATGCACATTTTATTACGATGGCTGTATATTAATCATCAGATTATATCTGTCATTCTGAAATAGTTGTGATGCAAACACTTACCAATTTTATATAAAGATATTACACTTTAAGCAATGCATCTGAAATCATAATTTTGCAAAGATTCCAGAAATTACCTCTGGTGCTAATGTCTCAGGTAAACATTATGATAACACTGGTAATTCTCTGAATTTTAATTTACATTTTGTTATACAAGGAATTTTTTGAAAATTTGGCTTCTTAATCCCTTTTGATTACCTATATCAGGGTGAAATAGATGTTTTATGAAAATAGCTATTCTATGAGAAGGGCAATATATCTAAAATATATTTTTGACTAGCCTGAAAATTATAAAGTAAATTTGGGTTTTGTAGTCTAAAGACTGTAGGATGGTTTGAGCTACTGGCTTTTCTGCATATTTTTTTTTCATCTTACTCATAAGTATCTTTTCTCCTGAAGAATGGTTTCCTTCTTTAGAGTCAACATCTTTTGTATTTCTAAATTTCAATTATTGAGAATGCCCTATGTGGAGTCCTTTAATTAAGCAAAAGACTCATGGCAACTGTGATCTCTTCCTGCCAGTCCTCTCTGTCACATTGTGGTATCTTCATTAATGCAGTGTAAATGACAGACCTAGTCACTGGTCTTCAAAGGTGTTGGCTGACAGGATTTTTTTTGTGTCTGCAGTTTTCTACTAGGGTTAATGCACAGATTCCTGGGGGTAGATGGTTTTCACAGAATGAGCTGGAAAAGTGACATTGCCATGTTAGTGTGAATTGAGGAGATTTTGAATACCTACTTAGCACATTGTATATTATATGTGAAATGCTGGAGAGGAATTATCTTACCAAATTTAAATGCTCAAATAGGATATGCAGAACTTTAACAACATCAGAACTGCTGCCTACAGTACTTGAAGGAGTAAAAGAGGAGAAATAGGAACTTAACCCATATTTTTACAATAGTGATCTAGTATCAGATAATTCATAATTTAGGTAAATCAATTTTATGCGAAGAAATCTAAAAGGAAAATATGTAGCTAGGTCATAATTAAATGCCAAAAAATTGGAGAAACTACAGCCCTCCAGACTGATCATACTATAATTTTTGTATGACTATTGTGTGCCATGTAAAGCCTACATAAACTCTTCATTGCAAAAGCTAAATAATGAAAATAGCTGTGCATGATAATTATGTGCTTTGCCCAGTTAACATACACCATATAATTACGGATTTAAATGATTAACAATATAACTATGGTGCAAAAACAATTAATAATTTTGTTACCATTGAAATCTGTTTTGACAAAGACTAATGATACTTCACAGTTAAATAACTGCGTCTGTAACAGCATTTCAATCATGGCTCCACCATTACCAAGTACAGATGCATTCTGGATCCTTCCATATTATAGAAAGAGACAAGATTGATTCTGATAGAAAGAGACATTTTCTGTTCCAGAATATATAATTATTATAATGTTGTGAATAAAATTTATGCTTGGTACAAGTATTGTGAAGGTAGTAAAGCTATCTGAGAAAAAATCATGCAGAAACAGATTTTAATCTCAAAATCTCATGGCTTCTGAGACTTCAAACAGAAATGAGTTGTGACCTTTTGTGTTAAGCAGTGAAAGAAAATCATTCTGTGTCAGGAGAATGAATATTTAATTGGAGCTGACTGCTAGTGAATTTGGAAACACCTGTTACATGTGCTTAATGGCATTTCATCCCCAGCCAGCATTTCTTCTGTGAGTTAGATATCAAGGCAAATAGAATCCCCATGGACCACTGCATGCATGTGGATTCATCGGGGACAAATGACCAAGATTGCTTCATAGTTTTTAACAATGTGCTAAAATCAAAACAGGAAAAGAACCAACCATCCCCACCGTGACATTCTGTACAATCTTAGCAAAACTGTACCCTACAGCATTTTATATGATGTTTTCTCTGGGACATGATGGAAAAATCAACCATGGGGTTCAGAAAACGACTACTCTGCTCTGTGCAGTGCCTGAGTGTCCAGGTAGCAGAACAACCTCTGGTGCGTACAGGTCTTAAAGGGACATGGGATAAAATTTTCACATGTCCATTCTCAGTAATAAGGATAAGGCCAAGGGGCTTTGGGGTGTGATGGTAAGAGCAAGAGAGCAGAGGAACCTTTTGTGTTGTACAGAAAGAGTCCAATCTCACCGGCCAGAGCAAAGCTGTCTGTTAATCCATTAACATGGTTGGGAATTAAAAGCTGTAAAATGTTTCCCAAACAGATCATCTCGCCAACTTGCTAATTCAGTTGCAAATATCTCTCCCACTCCTGGCTGCAAATAAAAAGTCTTGCTTGAAACACAGCCAACTACTCAGACTATTTGTGTTTATGATTAGGGGATCTATCAGAGAAGATGAACATACTCTTCTTTCTAGCAGAGCTTTGCAGCAAAGTCTCTGCCTGACTGATTTTTCTGTTTTCTCCAAGGCCTGGGAACCTGATGCTCTGTAAATTGTCTGGCAAGGACTCAAGGAATTTGCAGGGAGGATGCTCTTGATGGATTCTCAGTGGAAATCCTTGGCAGAAAACTTTGTAAGTAGCAGAAAGAGCAATTTCCTTTAAAGCTACACCTGTAGAAGTACATTAAGCATGCCTGGTGTAGCTCTCGGCCTTAAGGCCCAGCGCACTGGACAGGCCGCGTCACTGCCATCAAAGTCACCTTACCTCTGAACCTGCATGGCCGCATTCGAGCTGCTTGTAGGGAAAGGTCTCTGCTCTATCCCAGGGTCCAGCTGGGCTCAGGAATTGCTTTGGACAGTAATTATGGGCCAAAAATGTACTGGAGACCATTCTTGCAATTTAACAGATTCACCTTCAGGTGAATTCTGAAGGACAGGGACATTCCCTGGTGCCACGGATACACCAGGATTGATACATCCTCAAGGAGCCATATGACAGTGGGGCAAATGTCTGGGGCAGCAGCTGACTTCAGAAAAAAGCAGCTCCAAGAGCTTTGCTGCAGCTCATTCCCAGGGCCTAGTCCCAGAATTGCAAAGACTGCAGACACCCTAAACAGATAGCTGGAAAAAGCCTCCTCCTCACACTTTTCCATTACAAAAAATGAAGTGTTGGCCTTGTATTCTGAGCTGGCCTTCTTCATGCAGGTAATTTGCAACAGGTTATTCCTGCCTGTGAACTTTACTGCTTTCAAATCTTGTAAAAGCTGTAGGTGTTGACTTATCTGTGTCAGCTTCCTTACAACACTTTTTATTTCAGTCTAGACCTAGGGAAATTTGGGATTGATGAGATAAATATTTTTAAGATAAAAGAAGGAAAACACCCCATACAAACAGAAAATGAAAGTGTAATATCAAGTTTCCTCTATAATTTTCAACCAGATGATAGGCCACTGAAACTGTACATCTGAACAAAAGAGTTTTCTCATAAATAGTGACATTTCTTGGATAATTGAAAAAACATTCTAGTATAAAACAGTGCTTGGCCAATGATGTCCATGGGTTTGCTCTTGCAGTTAAAAGCCAGAAAAGGAATAACCTCCATACTTGATAAAATAATTCTGAAAAATCTTTATCTTTTACTATCTTAAGAATTGAGCTGTTCAAGATGCTGAAGTAGATATATATGCTTGGTGACATTCAGTGTTTCTATTCTTTAAAGAGAAAATTGAAGTTGGCTCCTTCACGAACTTCAAAGAACATGGAGAATTTTGGGAACCTGATATAACCTTTCAATTCCAATGGGGAAAGGAGATCACTGAAATTCTGGGGCAACATTTCCCACACTCCTACAGCACAGAGACTGTTTCATTCTGCAGAGTCCCTTGAACTGATGCTAATGGAGAATTTATCAGCTACGCTAAACTGGCAGAAGGGAAGTGAAATGGAACTGCTACAAAAGCCACAAGGCCTTTGCAATGTATGGCCTGAACTGCCAATGGAATTGTGAAAATGGGGATGGATCAACTGCTATGCAGGAGTTTTTTATGAGGAGGTTGAGGCATGTTATGAATTCATGGGTGGAAATATTCACATCTGAGTAGTTTGAGGAATTTTTTTATTATTCCATCACTGAAATAAAAAATTTCTCAAAGAATTCTGAACTGTTCTCAGTGCAGATACTAGCAACTGTAGTTGTCAGCAAGCTCAGGTCTGAGTTTTGCTACTTCTGGTAACACCAGATACTGAAAATATTTATTTAGGTCTGTTGGAGCTATTTTCTTTTAAATATTGGAACTTTATGTGTCAACAGAATTGCTAACTATTATGGTATTCTGAAGGATCCTTCTCCAGAGCACTCTATAACAAAATGTTCTCAGTTGTTAAACTTACCAGGTTTGATCTTAAATTTCATAATTGATGGTCACCTTAAAAGTCTGTCTTTATTGTGAATTGCCTAATTATGTACTTGTCTGTAGTGGTTTCTTACCTAAGTTTAATATATATGATGGTGGATTTTTCATTTCTCAAACTAGAACAAGAATCCCATCTGTCCACCATTCCATGAAAATGAATTAATGAGTGATGCTCTTCCCAACCAAGTTTTACAGTGTGTCAAGAATAGATGGTCTCTAACATTAATGAATTTTTAAGGAATATACAAACTATGTATGTTCTAATGTTTCCAGGTACTAATTGAATAAATCATAAAACTTGCACGAAACTACTAAATTTTATCTTGAAAATAAGTGAAAACTCACAGACCTGAAACAAGATTCTGTTTCTTTTCTGTGACCCTAAGATTAAATAAAATGCACAGATACTTCCTATTTTATGACTTATACTACGATAAATTAAATCCTGCTTCAAAAATTGGTATGCTTACCCCATAAACAAGTTCTCCCACCATCCCATTCCAGATTTTTGTCTCTGGGTCCCTTGCTCCATATTTTCCATCAGGAACAATGGCAATTTTGTACTTGATACCAATATGTTTTGCAATTTCTGATGCCAGATCTACACAGTATCCTTCAAACTTGTCATTCCCTTCAAACGTATCATGGTTTTTCTTGAACATAACATATGGGGCTTCCTATAATGAAAGAAGTAGAACTGTAAAGAAGAAGTGTACCGAATATAGTCTGAAAAAAACCAAACATGTCATGAGCTGACTGAACAACACACAATTTATAAAAAGTTCATGGACAGTATTAGCAGGTTTAAATTAAAATGGCAAGATATACTCTTCACACCAATTTGGGTTATACATTTCACAAGAATTATTGACCTTACTTTGTTTTAAAAGACAGACCTTACTGCAGTATATGCTAAATTTAAAGTCTGAATAGAGGTTGGGCCTATACAGTGAAAAGGACTGTGAGATCATGAAGGTACAATGTAGACCTCTGTCTTCAGTGAGTAAGCATATCCTCTAACATAGTGGAGTTACTGCCTATGTAATTTCAGATGCAAAGCCTGAGTGGCTTCATTTCTTGAGGTTTGGAATGTATAGTTCCTAAGAGGCTACATACATTTTAGTGAGAAAACAGAAATACACTCCCAAGGAAATATGCATCTTTCCTTTAAAATAAACTGCAGATTCTGCAAGGTTTTTTAGGATGAAGTTCAGTGATATGCATGGACAAGAATGGTATTAAGTTGATAGTGACTTTACATGTTGTATGAAAAAGAAGTACCAAATATTTTGGGACAGTGAGTGCCATTGAGAACGAGTAAAACCTATCTTGAAGAGTGGATCTTGCATTCCCTGCATAAACCATACTACCACAACAGTGAACATTATGCAACTGGGAAATCAAGGCAATTTTTTTACCTCTATGGGAATTCTGGAATTCAGACTTGAGAAATTATTAAGTAAAACTATACTTCCTGATGGTATTTTAAATTACTTCACATAATTTATATTCAGAGCCAGTTCCAGATGAAATATTTGTCTAATAGAAAGGGTAATTTAGGTCACCCTTTGCTTGAATTTACATCACAAAATACTTGCAACTTAAGTTTTCTCTGTGCTATCCCTGGAAAATGTTGGTCTTTTGACACTAACCTTGGTAGTATTCTGCCCCTTTCCCATCTTTCCTACAGATATAATTAGCACAAGAATAAAAATAAATTTAAACATGTAGTGCAGCAATGCCTGCTTCACTCAAACTACAAGAACATCATCTGTAAGCAACGACACTTTTGTAACCTCTCTTAGGTGTCTAACAAGGGAGGATAGGTGGTATTACATGAGTGCAGTGCAGTGAGTGACTTTGCCTGTATAGAGTTTGCATCTTCAAAGGAAAACTCCTGAGTATTACCAGCAGCCTGCACTTTTTCTTGTATTCCTATACCTACTTAAATCACCTTGATCTCAACCACTGTTCTTCTAGAGGGAGAGAGGGAGAAAAGCAGGGAGATCTTGATGTCTGCAGAAGTTCTTGATTTTTGGAAGTATTTTGGCCATGTGTATAAAATGTTCTTCCCTCACAAAGACTTTTTGTTCACATGAGAGGAAGAGCAAAAATCTGTGCCTTTCCACATATGTTATTGCACACAAAAAGGTTTAAAATAAACAGAGGTGAAAAAGACTCTGTCTTGTCTGTGATTTAGGCAACTGCTTGCTAGAAGCCTGTCCACTGTCCTGTTTGTCCTGTTTGTCCTACAGGCTTCAGCTGCATTGCTGACTGCACCTCAAAAGCAATTTTGCTTTCCAAAGGCCAGAATCAGAGATCTCCAGCTCTTCTGATTCAGCCATAAATCCCCAGCCAACGGCATGCAACTAGAGTCACACCAGGAGATAATTCTGGTGATGGACTCGAAGAAAACAGGCACAGTGACTGCCAGATCAGCTTGCTCCTTCCTCCAAAATGCAGACACTGTGCTTCTGCCCGCACCTCACCACTGCAGGGCTGCTGCAAAAAAAGCATTTTAACTGTTTCTGCACAGCAAAGCCAAGTGACAGATGCCTCAATTTTTCTGATAAATTAAGTGCACTTCAGCCCTCCTACGCAGGAGTTTTGTGAGGTAACACTGAGAAGGGAAGTGGAGTGGGCCAATACTGTCCTTGGTAGGCACAAGGAGAGGCCATCCCATGCAGTCGAGTGACCACTAAGATATGACAGGGATCTGTTTGGTACCTGGAGGAACAGCACTGGTTCTCTTCCCCATGCTACTACCATTTGCTTACTATGTTGATCTTTCCCTCCAAACCTATTTTATTTCTCTTGAATTGTTGTGCCTACTTTACTGGCCAAGTAATCAGATACCTATTTTCAAGGTAGAATGTGATGGGGGAATGCAGGTGGGACTGCATGTGAGTTTCTGACAAAGACTGGTTTTTTTAAAAAATCAAATAGTAGCCCTGGTTTTAAACCCTGTCCATTTCAGACTTTGAGGATGTCTCAAACTGATGAGGTGTTCAGTTGTTATAATAAAAAGACACTGAAAGGCAAGTTTTGCTAACAAGTAACTTACACTGATTAGCTTTCAAGGTCACACTGTGAAGTCATGAAATATCTGAATTGATCAATAGCATGTACTTAGCCATATCTTGGTTCTCTTTTCTATCTGTGGCACTGAAAAAAGACCTTTTTATTTTGTATGATCCATTGCAACAGCATTTTCAAAGTTAGTAGTATTGTTGGTGTAATCATGGTAGGCTAGAAATGCAATAGCTGCAAGTCATCTGTGGAGAGGTATCATCTTCTATTAAATCAGCTGAAATAGCTGAAAACATAGGCCTACTTTTTAATTGTTTCCAGTTTTAGCATCTTGTCTAATAGAAAGATTATCTCTGCCCACCATCTTTGTGTTACTATATTTTTGGATTTTTGGACTATGAGCTTTTAACCTACTGATATAAAACACACCTCTGACTTACTGATGAATGAGGTTTAATACTGCAATATTTGCAAGATTTCACTGCATAGGAATATTCTTTGGAGTACTGAATCAAGGAAAGGTCCACATTGAAATGACCAATGACTAGCACGGAACAGATATTTGAAATGGTGCAAGCTTTACTTATATAATTCACAATTTCATAACAATACTTAACATTTGCAAATACAAGTTGATGTCTGCAACAATTACCTTTATAGATGTAAACAGATCATTCCACCACATTGCCACAAATTCATGTGTACAGTTAAATGCTCACAACTGATGATTCATAATATAAGGGAAGTTGGACAAAGTAACTAACCCAAATAACAAACAGATTTAAACTTGGTTCTCCTATTCCAAAGTGGATTTCAAAATATTCACCATTGCAAAAATAATTTGTAAAAGTGACAAATATCTGTGCAAGGAAATTTCTAATTTTTAGAACAGGTGTGGGACACATTATCACACTTTATTCTGAAAGAAATTTCTGTAAATGTCAATGGAAGTTTTTTTTGGTGATTTTTTTTCTTTTTTTTTTCTTCTGAATAAAGTGTCCAGGATTCGGTTTGAAGTCTTTATTATTTTCATGCAACAAACTTCATTTTTTTTCTCCAGTCTACTGAAGAATTTAATTAATAAAGTTTCTAATGAAAAAATATCTTTCTGTTATGCGAAAAAAGCCTATAATTAGATTTTCTGAGGTAAGACTCTATCAAGAGTATCAGTCAAAACAGTGATGGTGATTCTCAATCACCTAATGAAAGTTGCCTATCATCTTAGATGCCCTAAGGTGACCTGCTTGACCCCAAGGTGCTGTTCTGCAGGTGCTTTGTGCTTGCCCTTTAACAGATAGGTCTGATACCCTCAGTATAAGGCATCCACCTATAGGCCACTGAATCAATTTCTAAATCTTTGTGGAATTACACTCTTGGGGCAAAACTTACCCCACATGCGTGGAAAAGTACATACTCCAGCTAAAACATCCAGGAGAGGTCACACATACAGCATGAGACAGGCAAGGGTGACCCTGCCAGTGTAAGAAATGGGGGACAGGCTGTGTATCCTAGAGCATCTTGAATGTCACTGAATGCAACTGAATCAATACCCTTTGTAAAGCCATCCACATCTAGGTGACTTGGTTGTGAACTGGATCCTGCCCTTGAAACTTAATCTGCCAACACCAAGGATATCTCATTCAGATATTGAACTGTAAGCACAATGCACATGCAGCTCACCATCAAGCTTTGGTTTAAAAGGAATTCTGTGATTTTAAGTTTTGCAGTCTCAGATTTAAGTGCAGAGTTGGCTCTATCATGAAATGTGTTGGAGAGTTTGGATTAGTCTTCCAAGCCTACTTCCCTAAATTCTTCCTCAACAACTTGGGACCATATTTCTGAACCTGCAGAATTAGAGATGATCATTCTCCCTAGCTAGACCAGTCCCTTGCTTTACCTTAGTGTTAGAGCAGGGCTGCAAAGAGCATCCCTTCTCCAGTCAGGCAATGAGTCAGCCTACTGTGCATGTGGAGGTGTTACCATCCTGCCCCAAAGGGAATGCCTCTGCACAGGTAGGAAATCTGTCCTTTCCAGAGTGCAGGAGTCTGTGCATTGCATGAGGTGAAGAACAGGAGCTATAAATGGCAGCTGGTAAAGAACATCAGTTGCCCCCTGCTGCCTCCTCTCTCTGGGCTGCTACTGCACCACATAGCTAACTGGGGATAGGCTGAGAGCCTAAACCAAATTTGAAAAATAACTTCTATGTTCTCTGTCTATGTTACAGATGAAGAAAACATTTTGCCAAGTAGAAAACACTGTACTAAGTTCTTTGGGTGCAGAGCTGATTCATTATAACGCAGTTTCTATGCAACAGGCATACAGCCACACTACAGCAAAGTAAGCATAGACACATAAAAGCTGAAGAAACAGAGGACAAATCAACTTGTGCTATTTGGCTTTAGGCAAAAATTAAAGCGACCCATGCTGAAAACCTGTAAGCTTTTTCTATGCTGCCATGACATCTGTCTTTGAAGACTGAAAAGTCTGACAGCACTGATTGCAGAAGCTTTTCAGTTTAATGTTGGAAACTATGCATGCAACCAAAATAAATGTTTCATCTACAATGGTTCAACTTCCCTTCAACATGAAGAGGGCAATGAAGAGGTGAAAAAGTCTCTGTGGCATTTGCAACATAACAAAGAAGAGAAAAATAACAGGAGTCTGAAAGTTACTCTAGTTAAATATTTCTTTTCTTTGTGTGTGTGATCATATGCTTGCAGATGCTTAAATACATTGTCCTAGCAAGCCAATATTAAGAATCATGGTTCTATTCTGCCTTAAGCATCTTGTGTGCAGCACTCAGAGGAGTACATGGGAGATAGGCATGATAAGGCAGAATTCACCATATATTCTTATTCAAACCAAATTCCAATATATTTCTCTTGCACTGTGATTTTGAAACATGGAAAGGGGACAGTTTTGGTCAAGAAACTGTGCTGCTTTCAATTAATTGCATTTATCCAAAATTGACATGCTGCATTAACACTGGGCATGCTTTGGAATACTAATTCAGCTTTTTGGTTTTGCAAACGATCCCATCAGTCCCTTCAATACAGGGACTGGAAAAGTTCTTTTGAAGATAACATTTATTATGCACATCAAAATGCTTCAATGCAAACAGGACAGGCAAGATAAAACATTTTAAAAGCTTTCTTGTTTTTCTTTTTTTTTTGCTTTCTGGTGAACAGAAACCTTTTCTATTACTTTTCATTATTATATTTTACTTGCTTCTCCTAAGCTTGGAGCTATTTATGGAAATTACAGTATTCATGTATGAGAGCTTCAGTCAAAGGTATCAGGATTGGTTTGAGAGGAAAATTTCGACTGAAAGCTTGTAATTCACATCGTTCTCTTCTCAGCTTGGCCAAGTTGAAGGTTAACATCATCTGTTCTAGACATTTCAGATTAGTCACAGAACTTTTCTTGGTGGTTCAGTGCCTGGTCATCCAGTCAGAGGAACAGTAATCCATATGGAAAAATTAGCTCAATGTTACTAGACTGGTGGTTAATACTTGAGCCTTAGTTAGGAATGTTCGCAGCATCTTGGGACTCTTTTCTTCCTTGATCAATTTCTTAAAATAGGATTCTTCATCAGAGGCTGAAAAGAGGAGGACTGTACTGAAGTATATTTTTTTCCATCACCGACTCTTTTTTTTTTTTTTTTTTTTAGGAAAAAGATACATATATTTAAAATTTCCCATGCAAAAATAAAATTAAAAGTTACACAATTTGGTTAGGAGTTACATTCTGAATTTCTGTATAGTAGTTTGGTTGTTTTGTATCCTGGAATGATAACCTTCAATGGGAGACTTATTACGACATAATTAATGCATAAATGCTGATACACACTGCTGAAAATCTGGTAATTAACTGTATTTTTAGATAGAAAAGGTCTTGATGCTTTCCTTTGGATTACTTTAAACTCTGTATTGAGTTAGAAAAATTATTTTTTAACACCTACAGAATATTTCTTCCATTTATTGGGTTAACATGTCTTGTCTAAATGAGGCAGGTGAAAAGGGCAGTGAACTGAGATGTAAAATCTTAAAAGCGGTCATGTAAAGGTCACCCTTTGCCAGTTGGCTTTGATAAACATCAGCTTTAAAGGGCATGTCTGACTTCAGAGGAAAAAAATGTTAAATATTTTGTTTAAAATACAGATTTGTAAGAAACAATTGTTTTGAAAAATTGTGAATTAAAAATGTAAATGAATGAAGCAACTCATTCTCCTTTGCAACCACTCTTTAAAAACACAATAATCCTGGAAAATCAAATTCCAAATCTATATAGATTTTATTAAAATGGAAATTTTACTGCAATGCTGAATGAACATTAAGAATGCATCTACTAAATTCATGTTTTCATTCACAATTAAGAATTGATAATCCAGTTTTGACTGGCTGACTGAACCATACTACTTAGAGCTTTAGCTCTTGCTAAAGTCAATTATTGAGTTTATAATTTACCAAGAAAAAGGGACACTGGCATTACAGTAATCTCATTTTATACCCTCTGTTCTATTCTGTCATTTAAAGTTTTTGGGTTTTTCTTTTCTTCCACTGTTCTGTGAGTCAAGATTTATCAATCAGAGGTTGTAAGAACTCATATCTCTGAGACTTATTTTAGCAAAAAATTGAAAAGACTGAATTAAAGAAAAAGTTACCACAACTCAATTTTTAAAACCTGATTTCAAGTGAATCATTATATTAAATGCATACAAAAAAAAAAAAAAAATCTGTGCAGACATGACAGTCAGTATAATTAAGATATATGGCTCTCATCCTCCCACCAACCTAGGAACTGGCAGACTAAATTAGATCCTAACTAGAAATGAGATTGTGTCACACACCAGTAAAAGCATTAAAAAAAGAAACACCTTACCAAAATTGTAGTGACAACTACTGTTCTATTCTCAATGGCTGCAGTGTCATTTCCAAGTGTAGGTTCATGCTGAATCAAAACTAATTTATCCATGTCATTCCAGTAACCAACCTGCAAAACAAAATGTATATTATTTGCAGTAAGGTCTACATTCTGCATAACTACAAATATAAACTCTTTTAAGAACAGGAGTGATCCAAAGATGGTTTTGTCCAAAGGAAGTCGTGTCAGGTTAGATATGTGAGTATGCACCTATCACTTTGGGTGTACCCCCTTGCATCCCTGCTGCACGGACCTGGTGTCACCTCCACTTCGCTACTCCTGAATGATCTGAGCTACTTAAACCAGAGACACAAGGTAAATCCCATTTTCATTACCTTGAAACCTTCTGGGGGAATAAATGAGATATAAGAATTTTTTCTACCCACAAGAATATTTTTGTTTGTTAGTCCTCCAGATCTTTTGGTTTTGGACAGAGGAATGAAAGACATCTGGATGACAGTTTCGCAATCCCATGGCTGATCTCAATTCCTTGCTCTATCATGGGCTTCCCAGGAGACCCCAGCTCCGGGATTTATACCAGGCTTGTTCCACTTAACTGCTAGCACTGACCTTTAATTACCTACATTAGAAAACTGTTATTTGTGCTTTTTTTACACTCACAGGACAGACAGTACCAGCAGGCAGTGACTCAGCTCATGCAGGATAAGCATCCCTCCTGAAAGGTTCTTGCTTTTCCCACTGACTGCAAAGCATGGTGAGACTGAATTTTTCCTAAATATATCTCTGGGAAGTGCCTACAGGGAGGTGGAACAAATCAGGTTTTTCTCTCCTTGGCTGCTTTTAGGCTGCATAACCCTTCCCTGAGCAGCTTTAAGGTAAAACAGCTGCCCTTGTTCGTTGCTGGCAATGAATTTCTCTAGAGTAAGATTTGAAGCAGTTGTCCTTGTAATCCTATGGAAGAAAATCCCCAAACCTATTCTTTCCCCCTTCTCACCCATTCCCTTTTCTACAGACAGATCATGGCTGTCTGTGCATCCACTGACAAGGCTGCTGGGGCTTTTTTCCTCTGATCCAGCACTGACAGCTCCATGTCAAATGGACAACATGAACACAAACCTGTCAGTAGCACAGTGTTCAAATCCCACCTCAAGGGGCTCCCCTGCTTGCTGAGAACCTAATGAATTGGGAGGCTGATCTTTCTTCCCAGCATGATTTAACAGACACATGACCTAAAAGGTTTCTTCCAAAGAGATGCAATTAAACCAGGCACAGCTCAGTTTCTGGGAGCACCTGGGGACAAGTCAGCAGCAACTGCCCCTTGCTCTCTTCCTTGATTAATTAGGAGTTCATGAGATGAAGGGTTTGAAGAAAGGAATGCCTTGTTTATTTTACTAGAAAAGGAACAGGGATTTTAATGGAAAGTGGGCTCCAGGCAGAACTTCAATGTGAAGCAAACATGCACAAACTGTATATACAAAAGTTCTGGTATGTTTAGTTGAAATATTCCTTTTCTTTTTGAGATTGCTCTTGAGCACTGGAGCCTTGATTTAGGTGTCTGCAGCTAACAGGAAGTGTCAGCAGTGCTGATATAGTGGAGAGGAAGGTTTTCTTCCTAGTGATATGCACTTCTAGCAAATATTCCTTTTCAGCCAGACAGCCAGAGAGCCATAGATAAAATTGATTATTGAAAATGTGGAGTTCTTGTCAAAAAAGTGTGACCAGCTAAAGGCAAAATATGTACACCAAAATCTGGCAGTTTGGGGAACTAATATGATAGATAATGATGATTTTTCATTGTGCAATTCTTCACTGCTATAAAGTTCAGAAGGAAAGCAGAAAATGAATGATACACTGTGCTACAGAAGTAAGTACCACATGAAAATTCAGACAGAGATAAAGGCATTATTTGAGAAATGACAGGCATCTTTTAAAAGAATTTTAGCTTTTGTGCATTGGTGTGAGCTTGTATGTATTCAGTGCTAACCTGCACTAAAGTAACTGGAACTAGATTACTGAATAAATATGAAAGATATGTCATGACATTTGTATAAAAGTATAGAGATACACAGTCACTTTGAGAGGACTAAATAACAGTATGCTTTCCCATAAATAGCTCAGCTCCACAAGGAAAAAAAATTCTCAAAGGATAGGATTGAATTTAGCTATAAAAAACCCCTCCAATTCCATTTGTGTTGCAATTGAACTTCATAGCAGTTGCATCCACTTATACAGAGGCTGACTTTATCTTTTGGGGGAAAAATACTGCAAAAATATTTGCCTCAAAGTAAATTTGCCATAACAGTTTGAATTTGAATGAACAGTGTCCTTTCTGAAGGCCTGTGCACCTTGTAGTAACCACTGAAGTGATCCTGTTGGAGCTCACAAGCCACTGAGGGCAAGCAAATACTGAAAGATTTTGATAACTAGTTTTCATGTTGCCAAGTTGGAATTCAGAATCCAAATCTTAGACTGTCTAATGCATGCAATGTAATGTATATACTTTGTCTACTTTTTCTTTTTTTTTTTTTTTCATTCTGGTGATAGGATACATGGTGAATGACACAATTATAGAATTATTGAGCTGAGAAGAGACCTCTGGAAGTCATTTGGTCAAACCCCTTGTTCAGCCTAAAGCCAGTTGCCCAGGACTGTGTCTGGATGGCTTCTGAATGTCTCCAAGGATAAAGACTTCACAAACCTCCCTGCACAACCTGCGGCAATGCTTGGTCTCTCTCAGAGTATGAAAAAGTATTTCCTAATGTTCAGAAGGAACCTCCTGTGTTTCAGTTTGTGCTCATCGGCTCTGGTCCAGTGCCTGAACACAGTGTAAAGCCTGTATCACTTGATCACAACCCTCCAGTCACAGGAGCCATTCCATTACATCTCTGTGATCCTTGTCCTCCTACCCTTTCCCCTCACCAGCAGGTTTTGTTACTGCTCTGCAGAGAAGAACCAAGTTAGAAGTGTTGCATAAATGAAACTAACGTGAGCATAGGCTAATATTTCCTGTTTTACTAAACCATGTGGAAGTCTGCCTCTGTCTAGCTGTGCCATTTTTAATGGTCTCTTCACATATTTAAAGCTGTGGGCAACAAAAATCACTTTTCTAAAGATTAGAGCCATGCATTACTTTGACTGGAAAGGCAGCTGGGTGACTCATAAGTCATGTTATGTTGGACATGAGAAGAAGACATTAATAGTGAAGGCCTCTTAGTTCAATTAAGTACAGTCATTTCTCACATATTATATAGGATTTGTCAGGCTGGACCACAGAACTGGTCCAATGACCACATATAAAGCACTATCTAATACATGAGAAATAAATTCCTGTGAGTAGCCAGACCTGTCAAAGCTGTTATGACTTATTATGTCAAATACAGGTAAAGACTTAGGAGTAGCAGAAAGGCATGACTGAAAGGTAAAAAGGGGACCTTGGGCCTCTAGCACAGCTCAGACATAGCTCCTCTGTTTGCAATCACCCTCCCCTTAAACTGCAGGCAAGAAGAGAGGATGGAGACATCCCTGCAGTGGTGCCAGACCGACACCTCTCCCACAACAGGTGACAAAGCTTGAAAAATCAACTCTTTTCAAAGGTTTGCTGACAAGCAAATTCCCTAATGAGTTCCTGAAGTTGTGACCTAATTAAACACATCTATTTGCACCTTGCCTTCCCTCCTGTAAAACGGGGATGCAAAAGGCATAATTCACTGTTTCCTCCAGTGTACCCCAGCCACCCATATATCCTCCTGGGTGGAAATGGTGTGGCATGGAGACTGGAAGGAAGCAGGGCTGGTAGCAAGAGAAAACACATTTTTTGGCACAAGACAGCAGACTTCCCAAGAGAGGAAAGACAAACTCACCTTTCCCAATTTATTCTTCAGCCATCTGTCACACTTTCAAAAGACAACTGCAGCAACAGACCTTATATGCAGGCACATGCTTTGCTTTGGTCTGCGGCTCTATACTGTGATATAGTGGCAATTTTTTCATCCAAGTGTGTAATTCTGCTCTGGGTCTGCAGTTTAGCACTCCTCCTCCTCAGCTCTGTGGCAGGTAACTGTCTCCAGGGATACACAGTTCACCTGGTAGTATTTACTGCACTTTTCACCTCTGGCCAACAGCAGAGGAATATTTAACTCAATTTTGATTGCTTTGACCCTACTCAAGCAGCCATGAGCACCCTATTAACCATCACCTGCCCCCTTTTCTAGTTCTGATGACCTCACAAGCAAAATAGCTCACAATGACTCAAAAAAATGAAAATCCTTGAGCTTGAGTACGTTTTCTGCTTTTATTTGTTTTATACTATGATAAACGGACAAATTTCAACATAGAAGAGAAAGGATCAACAAAGTACCCAAGCTTATATTTTCAAAGTGATTGGGCTGAGTGATAATGAGCATTCAGTCATGAAGGATATGCTTGGACATGTATTAATGTGCATTTGCTTGCAAGCAACCAAGCCAATCAAGCACACAGGATTAGATACTGCAATAAATTTCAGAAAATGCAAGTATTAACGTCATTCTCTCTTCCTCCTCTCTCCTCTTTTTTCCTTTCACCCTTAAAAGCCCAGTGGTTTTTAAGGGTTATGGTTCATGTTTGCACAGAATGTACAAATCAACTTGCTTAAAAATGCAAATAATTTTCAGGACAGAAATCTTGGGATAAGATACAAGAAATATCTACTATTCAGAATTCTGACCATTTTCCATCACCCAGCAGTCTAGCAACATGTCATCCAGCTGGTATTCATAAGTATGCTTGACTGACTGACATCCCACCACTCCAAGATGCACACTTGTTTTTGCGCTCCCTATTTGAGGCACTGAATCATAGCATCTAGTAGAAAATGCAGCTAAAAACTGCTTTCACCAGAAAAATCCATGTACTCAGTGTATTATACCTTTTCCAACTGCAGAGTCCACTTTATTATAAGTCTGCATAACCATTCCACCACACACAACTCATTTATATGGTATGAGGATAGCAATGTCAGCACATACCTTCCGAGGGCCAGTATTTTTCAGCTCAAAGACATCCATGGTGTAGTTGACCCTGCGACCGTAGTGGTCAAACTGCACATTTCCAGTCAAACCTTGTATTCGAACCTACAAATGGAAGAAAAACCACCATGAAGATCCAGTCTTATGCTTTTTATTTCAAATGTCACAGAGCAATACAAGTTGTCCTGGCTACATCCTTAGACTACCATAAGAACCCTACTGTAGAACAGTTCAGAGAAATAGAGTTGGCTTCTTTCTTTATATTCTTTTTTCCTGTCAAACCATGCTCAAAACAGTCTTAGATATGTCAGTATCTAACTGCTAACAAAGACACACAGTGGACCTTCTTTCATGCTGTGTAGATCAACTCCTTCCAGCTGAGGATTTTAAAGAGAAATAAATTTTTTACTATTCTCATCGTTCCTGGGGTCAGGTCATATGAAAAAAACCTAAAGAAAGTCTGGCCTGAGCCCACGGGTCTTTTTACCTCCCACTCCCACTTGACAACAACCTTAGCCCCAGCAAAGCAGCTTACTATCAGGAAAGATGACACAGGGCTGATATGGATAGGGCTTGAAAAGGGTGTTTTCAAAGCATTAGAATGAAGAAGGCCAGACCTGAAGCCTTACAATTGGCTGTGGCAGTTTCCCACCACTGGTGCCTCAGCTGAAACCAGAACACTTTTTCTGTCTTTCAGCACTTTATTGTGTCACTGAAGGATACCCAGGCTGTGGTCCTTGTCCCAAAGAAGTCATGGCCATATTGCTGATGGCTTTGATTTTACCAGGATCTGGCCATGAAAACCTCTTTGGCAGAATGTGAAGTCTCATGCTGTCTGCCTGAACACAGAAGCCTGACTTAATGTTTCTCTCAATTGTTACAGATCTGTGCATCTGCACAGAATATGTGAAGCATACAAAATGCTTTATTTCTCTCCCTAAGAGTCAGGATGTGGCTTGAAATCACTTACTCCTTCTTTCTATCCATTTCTATCTGCTGATTTTTCCCCAGGTCTGAAACCTTGGCTTCCAGGCACGGAGCTGCCAGCTCTGTCAGCAGTCACTTCTCCTCAGCAGTTTCTCCTGAGTAGAGTCTGCTCATTTGCAATGATTTAAATTCTACTGCAGGATTTTTATTTTTGTTACTGTTCCATTCAAAGGAAATGCTAAATCATCTTGACAGAGATCTGGAACTTTCTAGGCATCCATATTCATCAGGGATTCAAAATCCTGGAATAACCCATAGCTCTGGGTTATTTCTTTTTAAAGAAAAAACCCTGAAACTACCTATGTGATTTCCCTGGGAGAAGTCTACTTTTACTGACAATGACAGAAACATATTTGAAAGGTTATATTATGTGGTTATACCTTTTTTCTTAAATGACACTATCTGTACAGACAGGTTATTTGCAATAGTAACAAATGAACTCAGCAGTACAGTGGAGGAAGTTCCAACTATCCCAAAAGATCTAACAGTATCTTCATATAGTAGTAGTTCCTCTCTCCCTTCATTCCAAGTTACAAATCAGAACAATCTGAACAGCCCAAGGCGCTTGCAATTTCCAAGTAAAAAAATAATTTTCCCTCTCCTATTACTACCCTTGTGCATACTGTTTTGCAAGTCATTTAGCGTGCAACTGCTACCCAAAATTCTAAAAGATCCCTAGAACAAAGCCTCCCCTTACCTGTTTTAATGTCCTCTCCATATCAATTCCTTGACCCCATGGGGCTGCAGGGTTGGCAAGACAATCACCAGCATTTCCTCTCCTTGAAATATCAATTTTCTGTCTTCTAAGATTACGGAAAGTTTCAGCCATCACAAGTACTCCATCATATGTCAATGCAGATGTATACTAAATAGATGGACAAACACAGCCCTTCAGAGTTGACAAAAAAACCATCTGCTGTTTCAAGATAATTCTAGTTTGATTCATTATGCAGCTGTTTCTACACCTTTGCTTAGAAAACAGCTCTCCTCAAAATCAAAAGCAATTTTGTCTAAGGGACAAATGTAGGACATTCCAGTAGGTACAGCTTTAAATTGTATTTCCTAAGGGTAGAAAAATCTGCATCTTAAGAATTAATTAAAAAGAAAACAAAATAAACTTGAAATATTCAAGTATTTTTCCTTTTTTTTTTCCACTTGACTTATACAATAGGGAATAGCCCCATCCACCCAACTTACTCAAAAGAAAAGAAGGAAAGAGTAACTCACTGAGAAAAAAAAAAACAACCTGAAAAAATGCACAGCTAATGAGCAGACATCCAGGATACTGGAACTGTTAGGAATGATCAAGAGTAGATTCTTCCTATTGGAAAACCTGTGTTGGATCTTTGCCTGATAGGTACCCTGAGTAGTCTGTGTTTCTACACTAACTACAGCAACTGCTCTAGGTAGATAACACACCAAATGAAATGTTTAGAACAAGTCTTGGGCAGATGTTAGCCTGGAGCCACATAAACAAACGGGTGCTTTCTCAGTATGGTCCTCTGATAAAAACAATGCATCAGGAAAAGTTGTTCACATGCCCAGGGCTGCTACTGATATGCATGCTAACTTCCAAAATTCAAATTCCATTATTCAAATCTAATTTCCTTCCTTTCCTTTGTCTTGCAGATTATAAGGTCTTTGAGACATAATTTATCTTTATAGCCTCAAATTTTGGTTATCCCGAGATGAATTATGAGTGATTCCTATTAATCATGCTGACTTCTGAGAAGCAGACCGAATAATCCTGCTTTTGTCACAAAGTGCCCTATAGGTAGAATTTTTTCTGTCACCAGTAACTGGGGACATCTTTATTCCAAGCCCTTGGTTTTGGTTTCTTTCTTTTTGTTTTTTGGGGTTTTTAACATAAGTTTTTGGAGCCTCACTGAATGCTGTAGCTATATCTTGTAATATCCATGCTGATGCTCTCTCTAGACTTTACCAAGCTACCAATGTCTCAGCCAAGGGAGGGCTGGTTGCTTATCTTTGCATAGTGCCCAGCATAAAGGGGCCCATTTTCAAGCACGTCTGGTATGCATTAGTGCATACAATAACAGAACTACTTTGTTGAAGTCATATTTACAGCTGTGCTGTGATTTGCCTGCCAGGAAAATTGCATGTCAAAGAAATATTTTTTTTATCAATCTGTGAAGGATTGGGATAGAGGAACTCTGGGATAAGATTTAACTTTAAAATCATGCCTGAATGTGATTTCTACATGAGGTTTTGAGGTGGAAAATTTCCAGAGGAAACCCCATATGAAAATTTAAAGGTAGCAAATTTACAGTTAAAGTAGTATCTCATCCAGAAGAATTCATCTGTCAGGAAAGATCTGCATTCCAAAGAAACCTAGATAATTAGACTAATTAATGCAAATTTTATTGAAATTAAGTTGTCAGTTAAGCATTTGACCTTTATCTGCTGTCAGTAATGGGGTGAAGTTGGAGAAGCGACAACAAACATTTAAGTACATCAGCAAAATGTGTTGCAGTTTTCATTTCCACCATACAAATGTAAGGATAGGCATGATTAATGGCCAGATCAGCTGCCTTCTCCTCTGCCTAAATATTAAACTCCTCATTCATATATTCAACAATGTTAATCAGAAATTAGAACACTGCAGTGATATCTTTGGTAGTGCTTCAGACTGGGGAGTACCTTTGGTGGGGTCTCAGATCCTGGGTATTCTCTCTGGTCCAGTTTCTTCCAGCGCTGCATCAGCTTAGTTACCATTGGGGTACTGAAATCCACTAGCTGAAATCCAGTCACATTGGCTCCCCCATGCATAAATCTCTCCAGAGAAATATCTTTGAATCCCTAGAAAATCAATTTAAGATTTTGTTTTCCCTCCTACGCCACTGTGGGTCCAATCTGTTCTAGGTCAGCATGGCAGAATAAAGAATGCACAACAGCAGGATTCCATTAGAAGGCAAAATTTTAAACCAGGAAATAATGTTGAACCTTCATTCATAACTTCCATTTGTGTAATAAAAAAAACCCAAGAAATAGATTTGCCACATTATTGCTAGGGTGGTCTTGACAGCTAAGCAACATATTGTTGGGAATGGCAGACAGTTTTTGAAGAAGTGCCTTTGGCAAATAAACTGAAAAATGTCTGCAGAATATTAAAGGCTTAATCCAATTTCCATTAAAGTTGTCAGACTGGAATAAGCACTGTACTAATGCTTTAAAAAATGCATCCCCCTTTTTTTTTGCATGTTAAAAAATGAACAACCCTATTCTGGAAATACATTTACTCCAGTATTCATTGTTTAGACTGAAAATGAGATAATATATTAGACGTTAGAAGGCAGAGACACCAAATGAGGATCTCATTGTTAATGCAAGGAAAACAACATCAAAATAACACTTTAGTTAAATAGGATTGTGGTAGCTCTTAGATCTGTTACATATTGAAAACCTAGAGTGAATCCCAACACTGAAAGAGAAGATAAAGCACATGTATCTCCTGACCTATTGGTTTCTCTGGCTAATCTGTTCAGCACAATTCTTTACTACAATTTGCCTTTAGAGCCAGAACTGAACTTCAATGAACTGCATAACACACACTGCTAAAGCACCAAGAAGCAAGCATAAATCTTTTTCCTTTCCTAGCTGCTATGTCTAAGGTTACCTCAGAGGCATCTTATTTTAATTTTCTTAAATTCCTCCAATTGATATTTAACAGTGAAAATACAAATGAAAACACAAATCTAGAAATATTTAGGAAAAAAAATTGTGGGGTACTGGGGTAAGAGCCCAATATCCCAGGGGAAAAGCACTTGTTAAGGACAGAGATTTGATTCATGTCCTAAAGGTTACTGACAGTAGCTATAAAAGGTGACGCATCAGGACATTATATTACCCACATAATTGAACAGACAGTAGATAACACAGTGTGCCATTGCTGATGCAGATCAGATGTGCCTGTCTCCACTGCATACCTCACTAGCCAATTACTGCAACATCCAGTTCCTTGTTTACAGCAACTATTTTACATGAGAAAAATTACTTGGGGAACTATAAAATTGTAATGCTGAAAAATCTAATTTATAAGACCTGAGTACAGACGTCTCATTTGCAACACCTGAGGCTTTAAATATAATCTGAAGTGGTACTAAGTGAAGGTTCAAGTGCAGCAAAGCACAATAAAATATTTCACGTCAACTAAAACTCCTTGAGGGTGAGTAGAAAGCAAACAGTTTAAAGCATGCATTAGACTCTGTCCTACATTCACTGTGCTTTGCCAGGCAGGTGTTTTGGCTTAAAGAATGAGTCATTTAAATAACAAAATACTGCATTTGCTCTTTCTTTGCCCTCTTCTGAACATTAGCTGTGTGAATGTCCACTTTAGCCTTTAAGTAAAAATACTAAAGTAGTAATTTTACTGGCAATAGCTGATCTTACTGGAAAATACATGTTCCCTGGGGAATGCATAAAAGTTACCTCTAGAATTCTTGTGTTACTAATAATAAAAAGATGAGTCAAAAATCATTATAGTTCTGTAAATTTTAATTCAGCTTCAAGATACATGTATCAATTCTTTCTCCTACCTTAATTTTTATAACGTTTAGGAGTATTACTTACTATATTACTGTGCTCTTCACATTTAGATAGCTGCAATAAGAAATCCAAGTTCTTTTACACATCATAAAGAATGTATTATGTACAAGCACATATTAGAGACAAATGGGAAATACTGTGTGAAGTGCTATAACTTCAAAGTAAAACTGAGTGTTTCACTTACCAAGTAGGGGTATAATTCTAGAAAAGTATCTTACCAGGTTGGCAACAATATAATGGTATCCTTTAACATGCTTTCCCACGCTCACAATCTGTGGGAGAGAAATAAGACAAAAAAGGAAAAACAATGTCATACTGTTTTCTCTATAAAGGTGCTTTCATAGAAAGCTAGATATAAACTGAAATATATAGCACTGGTAATATAAGGCTGGGACTCTTTTTGCAATAACATAGTTAAAACTTTCCAGGGGCTTAATAATGGGAAAAGTTAAAATTACAGTGAGTAAGGTAATGAACTGGTAATCTGAGTGCCTTCTGTATTGAAAATGTTACTGCAGTATATACTATTTTACCAAATGGAGCAATTATCTATGTGATACAAATTCAAAAGGAAGAGATGTCGCACTAGCTAGAAAGCCTACCCACTGATTTACTTTTTGTTTAAAATAAGTGCAGAATTTATCAAAGAAAGTGGGGGCTCTGGTAAGAGACTGAGTGAGCTGAGCTGCAGCCCATGAAAAGGACTCTGAATTTGCCATCTCTTCAGAACAGAGAGAGATTCCATTGCCTAACAAAATTAATTTTCTCATGTTTGTGAATAATTTGCTTGTTAAATAAATGGTTTTCTTCCACATTTTTTGAAAGAGGTTTATGTCTCCCGAACAGGTGGGGAGGGGCTACTTGAATTTGCTTTCTAGAGGGACCCCATTGGAGATTTCCTTCCTAAATTTGCCCTAAACCAGGACAATAGCCTACAATTAAAGTGCTTGTATTTAAAAAACAAAATATAAACCTAAAAAATTGCAAAGACACTAAACACCCAAGCCATGACCAGATTGTTATCCTGTGTATAAATGAATTTTAGGCTTAATAAAACTCCCAGATCAGTGATTTATTACCACTGCTGCCATTTTATTGGGGATGGTAGAGACGGAGAAGTCACAACTTTCCCTATTACACAATCAACACATGGGAGGACGATACTCTCAAGTAATTAATTTTTCCATACAATAAAAATTTTCAGGCCCTGGCTTGAAACTGGCTTCAAAATAATTATGATCCCTGATCCCAGTAAGGATTATGATCTCTGATCCCAGTAAAGCTTATATGTCTGTACTCATTCAGCAGTGCACGGTAATACAATATTTGCCTCCTCATTACAGAGAAACTGATATAGGGTAAAAAAATTACATTTTAAAATAAATACCACACCACAACCTAAAAGTTATTAAGTGGACTGACATAAAATAAAATCATAAAATCACAGAATGGTTTGAATTGGAAAAGACCTTATAGATCATCTAGTTCCAACATCTCCCAATTCTTTCTGCTTGAATCTGTTCTTAATCTATTCACCCTCATCTTGGGCAAATCTCCTTTTGAGATTTATTTCTGTGCTTGTTCCTAGGAAATGCATATAGATACTACCTCAGAATTCTTGGATTTGATGTTAATAATACATAAAACATTTTTTAAAAACCTGAAATTTGCTGTTTTCATTTTATTCTCTGGAAATATGTTTCTTTGGGTGAGCCACACAAGTACACAGTTATGTATCACAGAGTTGTCTTAACTTCCCTTATAGGCAGTGAAAAGAGCAGTCACTTTGAGGAAAAGATTCAGCTTATTCTAAAGCACATGTGTAAAACTAATTAGACAGCTTGTGCCCTGAAAGTGTGTATTTTTCTGCATTGACTAGAAAGAGTTGATGGGGATTAGCTCTGATGTAGACACCTATATTTTATATCCCTAATGTTAACTGAGATGAATTTCACCCTAAAAATGTTGATTATGTAGCCAGAAAAGAGAAGCAATGGATTCTATTTTCAACCAAGATTGGGTACAATTTTGATTTTGAATTTGGAAAGTATTACACCTATTGATCACACAGACTTTGAAAACTGGCAATTGGTTATAGTCCGGGGAAAAAGTGCCTGTTTAGTGAAATAGCTTTCTGTGAACATGTCATAGTTTTGAATATCCAAAATACACATGCAGACACCTTTCTTTCTCAAATACTCAAAGCTGCAGATTATGATCTACAGAACAGGATATGAATTCTTGATACCTGAACCACCCCCTTTTGCTTCACTGCATTTCTGCCCCGAGAGACATTGAGGCAATGAACTCAAGTGTCTTTGTAAAGGGGAAAGACCTTGACAGCTATTCAGTCTGGAATGTGGTCTCTCCTTTCCTCTGTGCTTTAACTGGTTAAGAGTGGCTAAAGTTTTGAGATGGGACCTCAACATTCCATTAATGTAAGAGTAGATATTACCCAGAAGCCAAAGCAGGCCTGAGATTTTCTCAGATGACAGTGTTCCAGCAAGCCTTTGCTACAGAAGTTCATTGAGTCTGGGGGCACTTAAAAAACCCAGGTACTTCCTTGTGCACCCCTCAATTCAGACCAAAAGGCCAAGTTTAATCACAGCCCAGATGGAAGGTGAAGTGGCATTGTCTAACATCTACATTAGCAAACAGGGCAGCTGGTGGGATAAGATTGTGCAGCAAGTGTTGGTGCTAAGGAGCTGGCATCCCTTGCATACATTTCAGGAATTTACAATGGAGTCCCTCTAACCTGGTCACCAGACTGAACTCACACTACACTTCAGGGCACATCTTGTTTAGCATCATCCATATAAAAACCAGTTCATGTATTTTGAGTCCAAGTCCATCACCTTGATGTGAAACTCAAGAACCAGGAGAATGAGTGCAAAAAAAAGCATGTTCCAACTGAGATACTTTGTGCTCCTGTGGGCAGTGCTTTCTTAGAGAGGCCCTGAGCATCTGTGAGGCAGGTGACAGATTCATGCAGCACATGGCTGAGCAGTCAGAACTGCCTTAATTTCAAAACCAAGGACCTGGAAGAGAGGGCAGTGCTGTCATGGGGACCTGTAGTGGCTCTGTCAGGGAGCTTCACACAGCTTCACACTGTGGCCAGTTGTGAAACCTAGCAGGGCTGAGGCATCAAAGCTGGGCTGCGCCTGTCACACAAGCAGTGAAACACCAGGAAACTGCAGATACAGTAGGTCAGGGTCGTGGTAGGTCAGGAGGAACCCCCAGCACGTGTATCTGTGCTCTCCCCTGCCTCAGGATGCTCTGATTCACAGCTGTCCCAGTGCCAGCAATCCGGGGCAGTATGCAGCACTTACACATTATGCACACTAATACTTCGGGGCTATGCAGTACTTTCTCACTTTCACATTCTAAACATCTGGTTTTGCTCTGTACTCCCACTCTGGCTTCTTAAACACCACACAATCATAGTGCACTTGGCTTTCGCCACAGTGGGAGTTTAGGGTGACCTCAGCTTGCTCAGGGAGATTTTAGGAAGAAACTGCTGGGAAGGGTAAACCTTGCTTCTTTGGGAAAGGCTGAGAGCAGGTGTAAGCAGGATGCTGCAGTGGCTTTTGAACATTGATTTTCAGGTTCAATGACCAAGGTGACTAGTAACTAGAACTGGAGCTTTTTTATACTTTTATTTGTAAAATTGAAGAAATTATTAAATAATCATCAGCGTTAAGAAGAATGAGTAAGAAAATATACTCTGATTCCCAAATTGCTATTAACAGGGAAGAAGAATAATTCCATATATTACCATGTAGTCACACTACTCGTGAATATCTCATTTCTGTAAATGAAACAGAACAGAATAAAAAAAAAAGTGAGATATTAAAGCCATTAGGCTATCAATTTTATTTCAGAATCTAACACAATTTTGTTTGGTGGTTTTTTTTTCCCGCAAATATTACTGTTCATGTAAGTGTCTGCAGAAAGGTGAACTTCAAAAAACACAAATCAGCATTAGGATCTAATCACATTATATAATGCGTGAGTTCATTGTGAGAATTTTTAGGTGCTGATCTACTATAACACAATTATGAAAATGCCTTATTCTGATTTCAGAATGCCAGTGGTAGTCAAAAGTAACTAGAATTACATTGACTTTAAAGTTTGATAAAAGCAGAGCCAATGAGATCCAACTCGGGCTCTTGACACAACTCTGTGACTTTATGATACAATACTGTTCTTTCAATTTAGCTGAACAATAGCCTGGTCTAGGAAATTCAGAAACTGTTCTACTATTGGAAAGAAGGGCTACCAGTGTCTGCTTTGATTATTTTCTTTTTTTTTTTTCCTGTGCGTGGCAAGGTCACTGACTTTGATAAAACCATTTGCAAACTTGCATCAGCATCTGAACAGAGAATCTGGCCCCAGGTCATCTTCTGTTCTCTACTACTGTGAAATGGATATTGCACATAACTCATTTTAAAATAATGCTTAGCTTCTGTAGCATGAAATGTCCCTCGTTATGATTTACAGAAGATGGAGGTCAGTACAGCTGGAGTGAAAAGGACTTATTTTCAGTTAAATCTCTTCAAAGGGTGATAGCTGTGCATTACCAATCGGACTTTAACGAAGGTTTTCCTCTTTGGTATTGTGTCACAATACACTGCCTTAAGAAAAAGAACACCTGCAATAAAATGAAGCCTGTCTAATGCAATATAAAAAGAGTGGAGACTTGTTAAAGACAGAAGATTGAGACCTGACCTGAAATACTGCAGCAGAAATGGTGATGACATAAACCACAACTGAAGTGGGATTTTACACAATATTTGAACCCAGGATAAATCTTTCACAAAGCCATAAAAACGCAATTGAGAAACAAGCCTAATTTTAACAACTAGTGCTCAGAAAAGGGCATTCTTATTGGGGAAAGGGTGGACAGCCATTAGAGAGGATGCTAAAAAGGCAGAAAACAAAGCAGATGTGGCTCTGTCTCTCTTGTGAAGGCAGGTGCTGAACTGGAACAGGGCTGTGCACACCTGCCCCTCTCACAGCTGGGCAGAGAACGATGCTTCCCATACAGACCCCATGCTTACCACCAGCTGGCAAAGCAGAGAGCTCTGCTCAGTGCAGGAAGCTGCTGGGGAAGAAGATCTGGAGAGGTGGCTCAAAGGTCATTAACCAGTGCCCTGAGCATAGCTATTTGCTTCCTTCTGCTGCTAAAGTTTTTTGCATTCACAGCCTACTCCTATATCCTAAATAGGATGTGGAGACTTGTAAGAAAAAAGGAAGCGAGGAAAGAGATGAAGGGTGTAAGAAGAAGGTCACTTCATAAATCTTTTAAATCATTCATATTCATCCTTTGTCTCCTACTGCCTATTTGCTCTTTCAGTGACTGAAATAACTTATTTCTCATGTCCAGATCTCATCAGTTGTGTGCTGCAGTAACAAAATGCATTCGTATTACTGTGCAGTGTGGGACTGTGTGCAAAATCCCAGCTGCTTCTCAGAGAGGAGCCTGTGCAGAGCTCCTCCTGGCTCTGCAGGGTGAGGAAACTGCTGGTGGCAGTGCTGGCGGCTGGCTCCTTCAAGGAGAGCTATCAGTTTGCATTGACATGCCAGTGTTGCTTAGAAGCAACTCCACAGACCTCTAGGGAAAGAAAAAAAAAGGCATGGAGAATAAAGAATGATGAAGAAAAGGCACTTTATGAATCTTCCATTCCCTCTGGGACTGAGATATGCAAAGAGCTGCTACTACATCCCTGAAGTCCAACAATGCTGCTACCAGCCCAAACTACTGTGTGCAATGCACATGCCAAATTCTTTGGCTAATGATTTGCTCCTATGGTTCTGCAAGAGGACAACTAAACCTGCATTTTATTCATGCAAATCTAATAGATGTAGGGGAAAACTGCAGACAGTCCATGCTGTTTCTGAAACAAGAGATAAAGAAATCTACATTATGGCACTAAACTATGTGTAAAAGCCATGCTGTCTCTTGATAAATACTGATCTGTGTTGTGGTAGTGATCCTTTGTGCCAACACATCTCTGTGCTCAGGAAAAACAGGGAAGCAGGAATGCTGGAGCTAGTACTCTGTGTAACTCATGCGTTTGGATAATTTTTGCCTTCCTGTATTACGTTGCAATTTATTGCAAAGTATCATGTTTTAATTTATTATTAACTTAAATTAATTGCAAAAGTGCCAAGTGCTATCTTCAGTTAGTAGACACACTGGAAACTAAGAAGAGAATTAAAAAAGTTTTTAAAACCAGCCAAATTGGCAACTCTATCAATTTAGAGAAAATTCCGCAGTTAAACATTACTTTTTCGAGTTTAGCGCTCCTGAGACAAATTGAGAGGAGATGAAGAAGGAGGGGAATATCTTGGCTTCTGTACTTTTCTACACACACACATTTATTTGCTTTCATTTTGACAGTAATACTAACTACTACTACTACTACTACTATTACTACTGCTGCTATTACTAGTCCTACTAATTATTCTTCTACTACTACTACTACTACTAATTCTTGCTGTGACAACCTGCTCCATTTTACCTATCAAAGAGATTTGGTTTCCAGTGCAAACACATAACATGGTATTTCGCAGCAACATATCTCAAGGCTCTTTAAGGCTGAGGAATCAGCAGTGTCAAGCAACACATTGAACAACTGATTAAGTTAGACAGCTGTGAACAGCATTCAAGACACTGGGCAGCTACTTCCCTGTTATGCTTGTTAATAACAATTGTTGGCTATTATTAATTAGAGTTTATTGGCTTGCAGTTTTTACAAGATTAATGATACTAGTACTTTGTGGCAATTTTACATCCATGTGTAAATTTTAATACTACACAGGGCAATGGTAATTCTTTTTATTATTATGTATCAGTTCAGCTGTGTACATTGAAGCATTAAATCTGTGCCAGATGCTCCATAACAGTTTTCACCTCTGTGTTTAGAGGCAAATAAGCCCTGGATGAGCAACGAGGCTTGATCTTGATGATACAAAACACTGACAGAGCTGAGAAAAGTGCTCATCTACTGGGAAACATCCTATTCAATTCTTACGGTCTGGGGAGAGGAGGATGCAGGAAAAAACTGACTGGAATCAGCCTGTTTGGTACACCAGGAGCTAGACTGATGATCTCTGACAGAAAAACTGATTCACTATGCAAAATTCAGAAGAAAATGCTGTTCACAGTGGACACTGGAAGGCTCTGAACACACAGAATGCTGAGGTTTCAACTTTGTCAGATGGAGATGGTGGGAGAGGATGGAGGTGCTACAGATGGAAGAAGAAAGGAAGTCCATTGCCATTCATGCAGAAGGGAGAAACATTTCTTTTCTGAATATAGTCCTCATCACGTGGATGTGTTTATGGACATATCTGTTTGTATAAATATAGAAACAAACACTGACACATTACTGCATATGAAAAGCCCTAGAAAACAGAAATGAGGAGTAGCAATATTCTCTTTCAGAAAGAAGTAGACATAAAGGTCCTAGGTTAATGCAATTACAGTTAGCTTGTGTTTTAAGCTTGCTTTGCTGAGTTTCGCATGAAGGTCGTTATGGAGACAAAATTAAATAGAATTTCTGGCAAAAATCTGAGAAGGCTATCAGAAATAAGGAAGAAGAAGCAGTTTACTCAGTAGCAGAGAATGAGGAACCAAAATGCTGGAGAGGCATCTGTTTATTGAAGGACTTTTTTAGATGCAGTCACACAATACAGCACAGAGGTTGATCTGAATCCCTTCTGGCTGTTTCTGATGCAAGCACATTATGGGTTTGCAAGGTTCAGTACAAGATGTTCACTCACTCATAAGGTATTTCTACCACAAGAGCTGTCCATAGGTGTGTAAAAAGAGTACTGTTAATCAAAGGAGCTCATCTGTGTACATCTGTGCCTTATTTCATGGCCTGACTCTCAGCCTGACTCACCAAGCACAGCAGGACAGGCTGGGTAAACACTGGCGAGGAAGAGGCCTTGCCAGAAGGCTCATGGGCTTCTGGTTTGAGTTTCCCATGGGCCAGTCATGCACCCTCACGGCAAAGAATGTCGACAGCCTCTTGAACTACATTGCCATAATGGCAAGGGAGGTGATCCTGCCCCTGGGCTCAGCTCTGCTGCGGTATGTCGGCAATGGTGTGCCCACTGCTGGGCCCCCAGCACCAGAGAGACACGGACACACTGGAAGAGTCCAGAGAAACACCAAAAGGTATCACAGCATCTGTCATATGAGGAGAAGCTGAGAGAGCTGTGACTGGAGCAGCCTGGAGAACAAATACCTCAGGCAGATCTTAGCAATTATTTTAAATACCCAATGGGATGGTGTAGGGAAGAGGGTACCTGATTCTCCTGTGAGGTGTACAATGATGGGATAACAGGCAAGAGACACAGGTTGCAACACAAGAAATTCCAGCTAGACATGAGGAATTTTTTTTTTTCTATGAGGTAGTCAAGTAGTGAAACAGGAAATGGAAGTGTTACGGGATCTCCATCCTTGGACGCATTCAAAATTAGGCCAAAATAGTAACCCTGATCAACAACTAAGGTTGCCCCCTTGAGCACCAGGAGTGATCTTCAAAGGTGACCTTCAATCCCAATTATTTTGTTTAGTTTGTGAAATAGAAGTGTTCATGTCAGTACTTCACAGTCTGAATTTCAAAACCAGCTCCAAAATCTGTCTGAAAACAAAAACCACCAATTTGAGAGTCCAGTTTTTTTTTTTTTCTTCTGTTATCTTATTTGTTCTGCAATGCTTAACATGCAATGACAGTGAGAATTCTGTCAGAAAAAGGACAGGTGAACAAAATTGTTAACTTCTAATTTCAGCATTTCATGCTTTTGAAAGCTTCCTTACATCATTTTACATGTCCTTTTGGTATAGATTAACAGCAAAAAGTAAAAAATATTGAAAGACCAGAAGAAAAGGGCTAAAATATTTATAGTTAATAACATTATTCCTCATGACCTAAATGACTCTTAGCTTACACTTTTCAGTAATTATCAAATCTGTTTGGAGAATTGACTGCATTGTATACCTGAACACATTTCTGACTACTGAACAAAGTATAAGAAATAGCTTGATATCAGCTATGGCTGAGCAAATGACAGTCTGCTTCTCCAATAATTAGGGTTATTAGTCTCTGAAGAAGTAAAAGAACAAACACAGTGGTTGAACAAATAAAATATGTTTTCACTGAAATCTTCAAAATTATTTTCTGTGATAGTCTTCAAATCGGAGCACATTGTTTTATTACACTTCAGCGTTGCTTGCAAAACAGCAAACACAGAAATAATGGAAGAAATCTACAGTGTATATTTACTGAATGTAAAGTATCCCAACTAACTAAATACAAGTACAATGTAAGAGAGAGCTCCATGGCCTTTCCTTAAATGTGTGGTTTTAGCTATATATTTTCAATCATCTTTCCTAAGGAAATCACTTTTCTGCTACTGAGCTGTCTCTGGGTCTGTTTATAAATTTTTCAGTAAAATATTTTTTAAACACATATGGCAATTTCAGCTATATTTGAAAGGAAGACAGTATCGTTGAAACACATTTAAGGCATTAAGTCTGTACAGTTCTTATTAATCCTGGCTGCTGGGTGGAGAACAGAGACCCATCCGTTTTAGCCACAAGAAGGACAGGAAGCACCCGGGCAGGACAGCTCCTGTCTGACAGCTACCAGTCAGCACATGGGTACTGACACCTTCCACACATTCCTTGATTAGCCACAGCAATGGACTTTTCTTTCTTGCTCAGTAAGTACACATCTGGGAAGGAAAATTTTATGGTGCTTGTAGAAGAGGTGGACTAGGAGAAAAACAAAGCCCACAAAAAAACAGAGGGAGATCACTTGTTTTAGTACTTCTGAATACCATTTCCACCTTCTATATGTAGTTTCTGTATTGTTTCAGATTTGACTTGTACATATTAAGTGATAAATAAATATTAATATAAATAAAATTCTCTGGGAAAAAAAATTAAAAATATTGATTTTGTTAGACTGGGAAGCCTGACTTGGGGTTTCTTAACTTCAGCTTAAATAGGTGAGTGGTATTAGTTTTGTTTGAGCTTTCCCAGTAATAAATAAATCCACATTTCTTTTATTAGCAGATTTATTTTGGAGGCTGTATTCTGCATTTTAGATAGAAATTAATTTAATACATATAAATTTAAAGTAATAATTTTCTAATTTTAGAAGATATACCCTTAAGCCCTAGGCTGACTTGACTTCTGATTTTCACCGGATGAGCAAAAAAATGCAAAAAAAGATACACTCTTTTTAAAAGGCAGGAAGAAAAATAAAATGAAAAGAAGGGCTAAGAAAAGAAGGAAAACTCTCAATGAACAGTTGTGTGTTTCTTGCTGTGCTGTATGTGGCAAATGACTCCTTTAGCCTGGGCTGCTCAGATGCTGTGCAGCTTGCTGCCAGTGTTAGTGGATTAGTTGGAAGGAACTGGAAATCATCTTACAATGGGCTTCAAGCATTCATTTCATCTTAAGCAGAAAGTTGTTTGTATTAAATTCATGGGAGCATTTTAGAAACACTGCTTGTAAAGAAGAGGCACAGAAGCAAAGAGTTCTCCATCCCTTTCACTGACTTTCATCCTTTCATTCAAACAGAATATTTTTGTGCTTTTAAAAGACCACCTGCTGAAAGTGCCATGGAAAGAGGGACGTCAGTAAACAAGGACACCATGGTCCTTGACAGAAAATGAATCACTAGAAATGCACTCTACTATATAAGCTATAGCTGTTACATAAAACTGTGGAGATTTTTTTCTTTCTGTGTCTTTGTTTTAGCTCTGTTTCTCTGTCTTGTCCCAGTAATCTGCAAAGGTAATGGTAAAAAAAACCCAATTTCATGCTTATAGGAAAATGGGGCTTTGTCTCTGTTTCTAGTCACTTATGCAACACAAATAAAGGACTAAAGGACTAGGTAAATTAACTAGGAATCAGATTTAGTGACATCACTTACAAGGTTCTAGAACACATTCTGTTAAGCATAAGAATTTTTCTATAACCATTAAGTGCAGATGTGCTTTCTCCAAAATGGAAACACACTTTCTGAAAGCTGTGTGGTAAGCTGACATGGAACAGCTCTTTGTAAGATCACAGAATCCTAGAATGGTTGGAATTGGAAGGGACCTTAAAGATTACTGAGTTCCAACCCCCCTGCTCCCTACCTTCCATTCTATTTTACTGCTCTGGTAGCTCCTGCTCAGCAGTGAAACACACTGGTTTTGGGTTATTTCTGCAGGTGAGCACAGTGGTCATGTCAAGCATTGAATTCCCTTGTGTTACAGACTGTGGGTATGCCCCGAGCACCAGCACTGCCAAGGCTGCCCTGAGAGGCCACAGCAGTCCATGACTAGACCCACACCACCCCCAGCCACACACCAGGACTACACTGGTCAGTAAAATGGGTGCAGGTCTGCTTCCCCTCCTCATGGGCAAATCATGTGCATCACTTAAAGTGGGCAAGTAAACAAAACACTTCTGGCAATAGTCCTGATGTTTGTGCATTGTCTTTCCAGGATGCAGGACAGTAAGGTCTGTCAGAGAAGTGTAAACGATGAGTTTCAATTCCAGGTAACAAAAAGGTCTTCCTGGTTATGGTTGTTCTAAGCTGTTAAGAAGATAAGGTATTCTTTCACCATCCTGAGAATAAAGGATGAAAAAGAACTATAATTATCTTGGTAGGCTTAAGTTACAGCAGATGATCAAGTGTAGGTGGAGATCTGCTGACTCAGGCAGAAGACACTGTCTCTCTTACTGATCACAGAGGCAACAACTCTTTCATGTGTGCAGAAATGGATGCCTTGCTTCAGTGTTATGTTTAAATAGGACTTTGAGCTGAGCCATGGACACTAACACCAAAACCAAGAAAAATATTCTCAAATACCTTCAAGTCAGTCTTGTGTGGGTGAACAAGACCAAAGAAGACAAGCACAGCTTTATTAAGAAAACCATCACAGTCTCAGAATATCCTTGAGAGGTAAGATCTGAATCCTTTGCTGAGATGAAGACAAGAGGGAGCAATCAAAGCAGCTCAGACAGAAACCTTTGAGTGCAGGCTGAATCCGTCTTCTGGATTTAATGTAATGGCAGCCCTACTGTCCCTTTATAGAATGGAAATTTGAAAATCAAACCCCATTTCTCTGTATTTTGCCATAAAAAGCAATATAGACTTGGTCCTGCCCAAAACATCACAGCTACATCAAACCTAAAAGGAAGATCTTGTGATAAAAAGTGCACATCCTGGGTTGTGCGTGGGGGGAGTCCGGAATTCTGGAATTCAGATACATCACTGGGCTCAAGGTGAGAACTTTCCTGTGAAGGTAAGTCTCAGACACACAGTGTGTCAGGGGGTAGCTTCTACACACACACACTGATGTACACCAAAAGGAGAAAATATATGAGAAAGACTAATGAGCTAAGAAATATAGGGGACAAAAGGAAATAGGAAATGGTGACAATAAAGTTGTACAAGAAGTGAGGAAACAGCAAGGTGCTGTTTTTCTCTGCTGGCAGGTGAAGAGGGCAGCAAGCAGCAAACACCAGGTCAGATAAGTGGGCAGCAGGCATGGGCAGGGGAGGAGCACATTAGCTCACTTCTACAACACAGCCAGTGGAAGAGCCTCCAGTCTTCTCCGCTTGAGATACACAGTTGTGAGAAGTGTGAATGTGTATGTACATGGGCAGTCAGTTGAGAAGAAAACCACAAGCCCACAAGCCAGTTTCCCTCCCTTCATTAGCACAGATTTAAGGGCAAAGCACTTTGAGTTATGGTCTCATTACTGAGATTTAATTACTTTTCCTAAATGTTCTGCAGAACATTTACTTGTACATTGCAAAGTATTACAGTATAGTCACAACTTAGGCTCTCAATTACAGGAGAACTAGGCAGGAAAGAAGTTGAGTTAATTAGACTCACTGAAGCTTAATCAATTCCTCGGTGTATGCAGGGAAGAACATGCCAACTTTTAGCCCATCTGTGAAGCCACCTTACCTGTCTGCTACAGGTTATTAAAGCCCCCAAGCAAAGGGAAAAATGCATGGCTGATATTTGAAAATAGCTTTTATTTTGCATTTTCTAAACTGGGCTAATTTATTTTTGCTGATTTCTTCATTCCCATTTTTTTTTGAAAATGAAATGCTTTGTTTCTGAGACTGTTTCTGACTGTCCATCTTCAAGGCAGCATTTGATCTTTGAGGGTCATATTGGAACTCCAACCCAGTAACCCAGGCTCATTTGTAGAGCAGCCTGTCTAGGAAGACCAGAACCTCCACAGGGGAGAGAAAAGCTGCAACTCCTATGCACACTTTCTCTAACCTGGCTGTAATGCCATTCCTGCTTTTACAGTGATGGTGCTTTAGAAGGATGGAAAGAATCTCCAGGCATATACATGACTTCCAATTTAATTAGGTCATGCAAATATGGATATGTATATGTTAGATATGTATAGATGGTGACTACTGAGAGAACAAAAATCTCTAAGCCCACGAGCCAGTCTCTTTCACTTCAGTAGCACGGATTTAGGGCACAGATTTTACACTTAGGAGCAAATAACATAAGCACAAGTAAAAAAAAAAAGTCACATCCTAGGTAAAATTTATCCCACCCAAAATTAGACAGTAGTCAGATAAATCAGTTCTAAAAGTGATACAAGTATGCTGCATGTAAGGTGTTAACTCCTACCCTCAACTCTCCCTGTGCAGTTAATGAAAAAACTCAATTAGCTTTAAGGCTTGTCCTGTGGAGGTGTGAGACAAACTCACCATGTCTGATTCAGTCTGTTGTGGCCACAAACTCCATTTTTATTTCTTAGCATGCTTGCATTAGCTACTGATTTTAGGCATGCAAAATCCAGACCTGTATGAACTGACTATGCAGCTGCCGATTTAGAAGAAAAATAAGTAGCAGCTCCTGGATGAAAATAAAATGTACACGTGAGATCAGTGAGATCCAAACATGTACCAAGTGACTTCATTTTCCTTTGCAACTGAGTGGATAGTCAGTGGGAACACCTACTCAGGATGGTGGGTGTACTTCAAGACTTGTGGTAACAGAACATACTTTTTCTATATCACATTTGCATGCCATGCAAAAGAAATCAAGTAACATCATGTGCACACACATAAGTGAGGGAGAAATTGTTTTTCTGAATGTAATTTAGAAGACCCTCACATGGGTGTTCTGTTTTACTACAATGTAGGCTGAACTGGGGAGGATTTCATTACGAGCTGTAGAAAGTATATGTTAAAATATAATGGCACTCAGAATAAAGAAAGATGCAATGGCCAAATGAGTATCTGTAGCAATATGGCATTGTCTGTTCTTTTCTTAGCAATAGTCATAGAAAAAGTTCTTGTTATATCAGCCATACTATTAATTCTCAGTTTCTCTCTTTACTTCCTTTCAGTGACAGCAAAATTGATGTATATATGACATTGAGTGCTATTTTATGCCTTTATGAGGGCTATTTTATGAATTTCTGCAGGAAAAAACTACATTTCGTTTTTCAGTGATTTCAGAGGCAGATGCATCATGAACGGTTTTGCAACAAAATCTTCAAAATTCTCTAACAACATAACCAAGAAAAGCAGAGTGGTGGCAGAGAGTCCAGCACCAGCAGATGGCATTCATTCCCTGCAATTCCTGCAGCAGCAACAGTGAACTTGCACCACAGCAATGTAATATGTGGGATCATAAGAGATGCAGATAGTTAACCATAAGTTATTTTCTTGTCATTTGGCAAATTTTTTCTTTTAAAGCATCATTTATTTTTTCCATTATTTAAGAAACAGCTTACACATAAACACTACATAGAGACAGATTTGACGCATCAGAGCAGCATGGTTTGATATTCACTCTGCACACTGGTATAGATATTACCCAGTGGAAGCCAGTCTGTCTGACCCAGTATTTTTTTTCCCCAGCAGCATGTTTCCATGGATAACTGATGGAAGAACCTGACCTCTCTTCCCAGTTCAATAGCACTTTTATTCACTGCTCTTCTTGTTCCTAAATATCCTGCTAAGGTGATAAAACTATCAGTTTAAACATTTGCAACAATAATTTTAAAGCTTTTTTATGGCTAGAAATATATGACTTATGCTATTTGTCAAGCCGAAAGAATAATGAATTTAAAATAGATTTTTTTCCCCCCCTCAAACAAAGCAGAGCTTTACCCCCATGAAGGTACAGACTAAGAACACACTGGCAATTCAACACTGCCACGTTGTTCCAGGAGCCCTCTGACCCTGATGCAGGAGGCATCAGGCAGGGAGGTGCTGGGAAGTGGGACCAAATGTGCAGCTGCCCTGACTGCTGGCACCATCCACCACCAAGGTCCTGAGGGGGAAAGGAGAGGCTCCCTGCCCTGACATGCCAGCTGCTAAGACAAGTACTGTAGATGAAAAGAGAGCAGAACAGGCAAGTGGACATACAAATATAGACTGATGAAAAAAAAAAAAATTAAAGAATCAATTCCCTTTCCATTGACAAAATAAACAAAATGCAATCTCCTCTGGGGTTTCAGTAATGTGTTTATAGTAAAAAAATAAAAAGCAGGTGTTACCTGTTCTAAGAGATTCTGAAGCCTCTCTATTTCACAATCTATTACAAATTTCTTTTCTTGCCTTCGGTCCAGATCTTCTAAAAGCCGCCTGTAGCTGGCATCGTTAAAATTCTCCACACAGATGGCACTGACTTGCCAGCTATTTTGTCCTGCTTTTTCCATAATTGCTTGAAGTATTGAATAACCTAAAAGAGAAGGATACAATACACTAGTAACACAATCACTGTGTTTTTTGAATTGGAATTGTCCTTAATCAATATTATGTCTCTTAACATATGCTCCTGCAGGGAAGGGAATAAGAGAATATTTGAATCCTACCTGTGCTGCTTGTCATGATCAGCATACAGTATGCAATTAACAAAATTTACAATCACTGGGAGTGATCAGAATGCTGAGCATTATGGATAATCTTCATATGATTCATACACACAAACTCTTCCACTCAGGCATTCAGCTTCTCAGATTAGTTTTGTACAATTTCTGCATCCAGACACAGCAAAGGAAAAATCTGAGCCTCCTCATTCAGCAGAAGTATTTGCATACCACAAAAGCATTCAAATGCTTTGGTTTGGGTTTCTTTTTTTAATCACAACACTTAATCCAAGCAGTTTCTAATGCTTCCTAGTGAGAATTCTTTGTTTAATTTAATTATAGATATAAATTATATGGCAGTATAGATGTATAAATAGAAATTATATTGAACTATTTCAGAGCTTCCATACAGCTTGAATCAATGTATGCAAAGAGATTAGAGGTCACTGAATGAAGGGCACCAGAGAAGCATTAACTGTTTCTACTGTCAGGACTATTGCTCTTTATCAGTACCAGTATTTGATGCCCCCCTGGTGTCTTTGAGGCCATTCCCAGATGGGAAAGGCAGTGTCCTGTCAGAGGTCTCTCCCTGAACCTGCAGGGAAGTCTCAGGCTGCCCTGGACCACCAGCCCTTCACCTTCTTCCTGCTCTTTTTTCCATTTTCCACTGGGGATGTGCAGTACAGAGGCAGCAGGGGAGATTATGGCATGATTTAGGACAGCTTGCAAACCTCATCTTGACTTGCTCAACCAACCCATGAAGCAGGAAGCATGTATTATTCTAATTTTCATCCAGAATAAGCAGGGAATTTGTTTAAAGCAGTGAAGATTGTACACCTCACACCCAGAGCTGATGTTTAACAAAAAAAACAGAAGGACACATAGGTTTCTCAATAGCACATTCATAAAAATGACACAATTCAGAGAAGCTCGTCCTGTCTAGAACCACAACAGGATTGTGGCTTTTAACTCATTAGCTGGCAGAATTTCCCCCACTAGCTTTAAATTAAAGATTTCACCTCTTAAAAATCTTCCTTAGTGATGTGGTTACCCAGTGGTAGCCTCTTTCTCTCTTCAGCAAGAGTGTCCCATGCGTGAGTGCAGCGACCCTCAGGTGTCATTTTAATGCACTTAAAGATGCCACTGCATGGCAGGCTCCCTGTAGAAGAACTATGAGATATCCCCACAGATTTCAAAAAGAATCTTAGTAAGTTGCATTTCAGAAAGAGCACTTTTGAGTGTGTGGTTGCTAACTAACTAATTAGCAGAAGACCTACAACAGTGAAAATCTGAGTTTGCCTCCAGTCAAACAAAAGTAGATGACAGTGTTATTAGAATGCAACGTTTTTTGACACATGAAAAACTAATCTTCTTGCAAATCAGGACTAGCTATTTTTCTACTGGCTCTTATAACATACGCAGTCTTTGAAATATTAACTTAAAATATAAATTTTCTTATCTTTATGGCATTATGCACCAGCACTCCAAAATGAACATTTATTAGGTTTTTCCCTACAATTCAGATGACATATTTTAGATAAAAATACTAACAATTATAATAAATACATAAAATGAAGGACATATTTTTAAAGATAAATGAGACGTTTATTTTATGAAACAGAATTTTATTGCAGGAAATGAATTCAAATACTCAATGTATCAAGTATTAAAACATTTCTGCACTCAGCATATATTTTTAACCCGATGACTGTTATTTTTTTTCAAAGAACCATCAGCTTTCCTGTTAATTGCAGCATAATTATTCTGCTTTTCCTGTTGCTATATTCAATCTCCTTTTTGCCTGTAATTATCTCTGCAAATCATGACGAGATTCTTTCCCAAGCATTGTATTTCTTGCTTCATTTCCTATTCATTTCCCTATATAGACATATATTAAAACCACTCCAATGTTACAGGGGTCCCTACTTCACTTAACACTGTAACTTTGACTTGATCTGTGCTACCAAGGCAGTCAACATTTACTTAATTCAGCTTCCTGACACTAATTAACATTTTCTTTGATTCAGAATGAATGGTGTTTGAAACAGCAATTGACATTCCCTCCTTCCTTTCTTATTTCATTTGGACAACTTCACTAAGATGTGTTTGGATCAAACTGGTAATTTATCCCAGCACAAAGCATGACAAATGTCAGACAAACACATAGAAAGCCTTTTCTTCTATCTTGGATCAAGGTTTCACTTGCCACATTTCATTAGCAACTGCCTTCATTTAGGTTTTGAAGCTTCTGCAGCTTCTTGTTGGTAGCTGGCACTCAGATGAAGGTGTTCTCAAGTAGGCACAACACAGCTAAACAGCACTAAGGGGATATGGTGCAACACTCTCCATCAGAAGAGTTCAGAATCCCTGTGCAAGTCACCAGTGGCATGGTCATCTATTCCGTGTGCAGGAACACTTTTTAATATAACAGACTGACAAGGATGAAGTTTACACAGAATGAATAAAGGCATTCACAGGCTCAGTTGGATAAAAATTAGACATGCTGCGGAGAATGCTTATTTGTCTAAAATAATTGGCTACAGCTGACAAGGAAATAAAATTGATTTCTGCAAACATTTTATAAGGCAAAAACCTCTGAAACTAACCTGGGATAATTCTCAGAAACTGAATGCTGTATTTCTATTCAAGCAAAATTCCTAATCTTTAGAAAGATGTTTGCACAAGTAAAGACAGCAGACATGAATATTATAGCTGTCATCTAAAAGGTATTTATTTTCTGTTTACCTGCTGTTTATCCTCAGTTATGCTACAGACAGATGAATGATTCATTTTCTGGAATACATTCCCTCCCATTTATTGTGAAACACTATTTGTTGCATACAAGCAAACAAAAAAATCCCTAGGCTAGCTCATATCAGCTGAGCTGCACAATCCATATTTTTTCTAATCACTATTATTTAAAAAAATGTTTAGAATTGTGCCAATATATAAAAGTAAGCTAAGTTCTCTCACAAATTTTTATAGCAACCCTTCTTCATCAACTAATTCAACCTTGAAATGCAGACAACTCATTTATTAAAAAAGACAAATGGTTGTGCCCAAGCATAACTTTGAAGCCTGGAAATGTGTATCAAGAAGTTCCTGGTCCTTTACAGAGCTTGCCTTATTTTTTTTTTCTTCAATTAAAAAATCTATGAATTAAATAAAACACCAACAGAACTTCCTGAAAGCTCAACTGAACTCCTTTCCAAATGCAGGGACATTATATGCAAGAAGGATTTCTTTTTCCTCTTTATAGGACTGTATTCTGGGGAATTTTCCTCAAATGACCTGTGATGAGAAGTCTGCCAACTGATTTTTATAGGACATTGCTTAAATGTAGATACTGTTAACAACTGCTTAAGGACTAGTAATTCTAATGCCACCTCAATATACTAGAACCAAAACAGCATAAGGGCAACCCTGCAAAGATTTTGTTTTCTTGATCCTTTCTCTCCTTGCTTTTCTGTTCTCTGGTCAGGCAGAATTGTGATGACATACCATACTGCTTCTTTTTTTTTGTCCCAAAAAATAACACACAGTCCTTATGCTGGGAAAAAACCCCATGACCCCACCCACCCTATCTTTCCCCCCATGAAAATTTAACATTACTCTATTTGTTTCCTGTAAAATCAAAGCTAGAGATGCCTACTGCAAGAAATCCATGCATTGGAGTCAATACGACAGGCAGATATATTACAAACAAAATCTCAGATTTTTTAAGCCTTTGTCCCTCATTCCACAACCCACTGGCATTCTTTCATCAAAAAATGGATCAGCCATAGAAAAATAATAGCATATGTGCACCTGGTGCTGTCGAGATATAAGTAGTTCTGCAGAGTCAGATATCTTCTGGAGGCCAAAGTGTGTAAAATGGGCAATTTCGTAGTCCAGGATTCCTCCTACTCACTGCAGCATTCCTGTAATTGGAGCCTATACACAACCTTCCTCCACCCAAGTAGCTGAAATCATGAGAAATATTTTTGATTTTAAAATTTAAGTTACCTTTTAGACTTTTTTATTTGTCTTCAGCTAGGCTTTCCCTTAACCAATTTCATTTCAGCAGGAAATGATTTGATTTCATTTATTTCAGATTAAATAAAAAGCAAAATTTGATATCTATATCTCTTCAGCATGTTCAGCATAAACAGAGGAGATATAGGATTACCATAGGATTACCATATTGAGTTATTTTTCTGCTGGGATGTAGATATTTCCTTTTTTTCTCCTTTTTTGTTTTTTTTTTCTTGCTTGCTTGCTTTCACCAGAGAATAGTTCAGTGATCAATTACAATGATATAATAAATTTCAATAACTTTCGTCTTCCAGCAGGCTTTTCCTTCTGGGAAACCATTTCCCCAACCCTCTAAGCACAAGCAATCATTCCTGATGGGCTTGCCAGGACACAGACAGTGAAGTGGCTGTTTGCTCCAAACAGTAGCACCCCAGTAATAATTATTATTTTGGAACTTTTGTCCAGTAACCTATTACTGATTTTCTGCAATGAAGAGGATGCAATATTTACATATTATGACTGTATTTTACTATGGTTAGCAGACTAGCAATACTGAATTAGTAAGTTAAGAGGTTAATAATTTGGAAACAGCATATGCAATATATTTGTTATGACCCCAGGCATAGAAAACATCTCTGACAAACATGGGTCTTTTCCAAAGATGGGCTTATATGGGCTCATATGCTGCACGTTACTGAAATGCAAATTAATTTGCTTCTCTTTCAGGGCCAGTTAATTTTCAAATAGGAATAAATCTCATTCCCAAGGTTTACTATGATTTCAAAAGCCCCATACACTGGTGGAGCTACTTTATGAAAGCTACTTCCTACTATAGGAATTATTATTAGGGTGAGTTTTTTATAAATCCAACACACAGCAGAAGTGAAGAATGACCAATAAATCATTTGGTAAGGATAAGCCATTATATTTAAAATTCAGAACGGGGTTAATGTTGCTTAATTCTAGCTGTTTATAGAGTAGTTGCCTAAGTTAATCATCCAAGCTTGCAAAGGAGAGACATGTGACCCATAAAAAACCCCATTTTTTTGGTCTTACATATCCATCTCAAAGGTGCTTTTTCTTCAATGAATACTGAAGAAGTTTGGATATGAGGCTTAGTGAAAATAACTACCATTTATTTTATCTGGCCAAATCTTGTTGAGATGAATCCAGAATATACAGTAATGAAAACCATACAAAAAATTTACAGTATGAGCGATGCATGACCATACATCCCACCAATAACTACAAGCACTCTAACTCATGCATATTTCATTTTCCTTTTGTTCATTGCCTTTTTATTAACACACACTTTTGTTTCAAATTTTGGTCAGCATAGAACTTCCAGAACTTAAACAAAATCACTTGCACCCCTGATTCTTTGTACAGTGTGAGGTGGAGCCAGAACTTTCAACAAAAAGCACATACAAACTGGCCAATTCTTATGATAGAGTGGAAGCTAGAACTATGGGTGTGGTCTGGGTCCTTCTTAGGTCTGATTCACAGAAATGACACAGAGATTGGAAAGTAACACAGGGAACTCAAGAAATAGTTCCATCTATTCCTCTCTAACCCTCCATCCCCCAAAGAATAAAAAGGATATTTAAGTATATACTTTTATATAATATATATAATATTTATATAATACATAAAGTATATTTTAAAAATTCTAGAGAGATATCTTTCTTTGTCCTTAAAAATCTCTAAAGAGGATTCAGTCACATCCTAGGTAATATATTCATTGGTTAATTATCCTTATCATTAGGAGATGTTTTCTAAAGTCTAACCAAAGTCTCCCCTGGCATAATTTAAAGCCACTCATTCTTGTCCTATCTCCAGTAGGCCTGGAGAACAGTTTGTTCCCTTCTTCCTTAAAGCAATCATTTATGTAACTGAAGACTGTTGTTACATTTCTTTTTTATCTCCACTTCTGTTTCTGAAACATGATTCTCCCGTTTTTCCTAGTGGAAAATGTTTTAGCCTCAATTCTGACAATTTTCCTTGCTTTCCTCTGGATATTTTGCAATTGATCCAAGTTGTTCCTAAAGTGGATTGATGAAAATGTGATGTATTTTAAAAATGTATTCCAGAGTACATACAGTCCTCTTAAATTTTTATCCTCTGCAAGCTTAACAAATGCATTTTGTATTTCTTCATACAAATCATTAATAAAGACACTGGAAAAAAAAACCCTGCCACCAGAATGGATCAATACTTAATACCTCTTTATTTGACAGTGAATCTCATATACTTCTTTCTGAGTTTGAGTGTGATCAGTGTTTGATAGGTCTTCTAGAAATTTTATCAAGAAAAAATTTCTTTAGCTCATTGCCATGGGTTGACCTTGGCTGGATGCTGAGTGCTCACCAAGCCTTCTATCACTCTTGCTCCTCAGCTGGGTGGGATGAGGGAAAACGTGGGTCATCACAAAGAAGGGGAGACATCAATCAGAAATTACTGTTGTGGGCAAAACAGTATCAACTTGGGAAAATTAATTATTGACAATCAAATCAGAGTAGAATAATGTGGGAAAATAATCTCCTAATGCCTTCCCTCCAGCTCCCGTTTCTTCAGCTATGCCTATGGCTGTAGAAGGTCACTCTTGCCCAGAGAAGCTTCCAGAGAAACAAAGGATGCCCCATCCCCGGCAGTGTTCAAGGCCAGGCTCCACAGGTCTATGAGCAACCTGGTCTAGTGGAAGGTTCCCTGTGTTGTGGCAGGGGTGTTTGAATTACGTGACATTTAAGGTCTCTTCCAACCCAAACCATCTATAATTCTATAATCTGCTCCACTGTGGACCTCCATGGGCTGCACCTAGGGCTGCGGGGGAACCTCGGCTCTGGGGCCTGGAGAGCATCCTACCCCTTCTGCTGCACTGACACTGGAATCTGCAGGGCTCTTTCTCTTCCCTATTCTCACTTCTATCTCTGTTGCACTGCTTTTTCCCCTTCTTAAACACATTATCCTAGAGGCGCTACCACCATCAAGGATGGGCTTGGCTTTGGCCTGCAGCAGGTTCATCTTGGAGACAAGTTGGCTTTGGTTCTATCGGACATGGGACAAACCTCTGGCAGCTTCTCACAGAAGCCACCCCTTGTAGACCTCCACTACCAGACCCCTGCCGTGCAAACCCAATGCAGTGATAGAGCGAAATTTCATGGAAATGTAAAAATTTGCCTTAGAATGAGATACACAATTTTTTTCCAGTGTCTAGAAAACAAAATCATTTTGTAATGGAATGAAAATTGCTTTAGCTCACATAATCTCTTTTTGAGAAATCCATATCTGGGCTTATTTAGCTTTCCAAATTCTGTCTACTTTCAAAGAGATTGACTATGATATAGACTGTGAATTAAGCCACCTATACCATCAATGCTCAGGACAATTTTGCTACACATGGTTCTGAACCAAAACTGAGGAAATAATGGATCCAATTTAGCTATCTCTTCTATTGCATTTTTGTTTCAAATACTTTGGAATATTTGATGATAAAGGAAACTACCACTGAGATCATGTTCTTGCCTCCTTGACAACTATGACCTTGAATATTTTTTTGGTGTTTGAGAGACACCTTCAAAACAAGATCCTGCAATAGTGTATGGTCAGACTTTCTGTCATTCTCTCCCTTAATCCTTTTGAGACTGGTACCTGTGGAGCTACATCTGCAGTATTTAATAATCCTTCTTTCCTGAGGACAACACAAAGCTACAAGAAAATGCTGTCAGTATATTACAACCATTTTTTTTTTTTTTAAGTCTTAAGTGGAACAACATAGCCCAAGAAATGTGCTTTCAGGGAGCATATGGGAGGAGGTTTGGCTTACACCACAATGGGAATTCATGATCAAAGATTCAAGCTATGTCAGGTCCCATTAATGCTACACCCACTCAGCAGCAGGATTTTTCCTTCTTTGCATTTCAGACTCTGCAGCCTTCATATGAAAAATGCTGTAAAGGTGTCTCATCAAAGTGCCAAGTGATAGAGATAACTGGGAACTTGAGAGGAACTGAAGAAAGGCCCTGGTTTTAAAGTCAATTTTATAGTTTTGGTTGGGCTTTCACAGTTTTCAGATACCATTACTCTTCCAATTTCAATAAATGCCTTCAAAATAACATTGCAGGCCCGTAATTTTTCTTATGACAAGCATGCATGGAGATGATAACATCCAAAGGTACTTACAGATAAACACCAAAACCAGATTACTTTTTAGGTAATAGTTTACAAACTATTACCTAAAAACCCCCAGGAACTGAGCTAACAAGTGATGCTGCAGTAAAGTGGAACAAAAGAGGGGGGAAAAAGAAGCATGTGTTATGCTTACCCTCTGTCAGATCATCTATGTAGTCTCTATACATAACCAGTTACCTGATATGTCATCTTGGGAGACAATCATTAGGGCTAATGTATCAGTATTTTTAATGAAGGGGCAGAAAAGAGGAAAAAACAAATCCACTTTGAAAGAAAATAAGTTCAAATATTTACCTTATTACCTTTTGTCAAAATTCTTACTTTTGCTAAAACCTATAGTTTGTAAGACTGATACTAATAAATTAGCCTTCTTGCACAGTATCTTCATGCAAGCATAGCTGTTTTCCAGAAGTTGCTAACTTGCCAACAATTTACCTCTCTAGTCTCAATTTAACAGGATTTATTTTGCCCTGTGATAGTATACAAATGTACAAGAGGTTTGTGTAAATAATATCCTAAAGAACCATGTCTAAGGATTTTAGCATTGCGAGCTAAAGCTCTCAAGAGCTGGTATATCTTCAAATTAGCAGTACCTTAATGTATTCTGAGAGCTGGTATATCTTCAAATTAGCAGTACCTTAATGTATTCTGGTTAATATATAGCACTGCTGTCTCTATATTGTCACTTACTACTTTTCCTCATAAGGCATCTGCCTCAATAAGATACCTGTGCCCTAGGACAGAACTGACTTAGGTACTAAATGAAGATCTTGATGTCAGCTCTTCTGCCTCCTTTCTATAGGGTTTCTTTAGAACAGTAGTGTTTTACTATAAAATACCTGGCAGTCTCTGCCTATTGGCTGTGTCATTTCTAATACCTGCCTGAGAGAAAACAGAAAGAACAGTCTTCAGACTGAAACAACAGACATTCACATTATCAAACATTCTTTTGAAAGAAGTCACAACCTTAATTCTATCTCAATGCATTTGTGGCCATGTCCATATTTACGGGTAGCTACACAGCAAATAATATTTAGGACCTTACTCCTCCCATAAGTTGTATTGGTAGATCCCAGGCAAATTATTTCTGATTTTAAATTTCATGTAAGATGTTTTTGAAAACTACATTTTGAAGTATTTACCTTTATCAGAAAAATGTAATAAGCCCTGGGAAAACAGGGCTTAAAATCTGAATGCTACGATTATGGTTACTGCTGGTCTGAAGTGAGTTTGAAATAAGTCTTACTATATCTTTTAAATTGACAAATGGAGCACAAATTTCTTAGAAGTTAATTGCTCCCCAATAAAAAACAATTTGGAGATAATCCTGAAGATCTGTGATTTTCTTCCAGTTCCTAAAATTAATTCAGTACTTTTTTTATGTAGACCAGCATTAAGATGAGGCTCCTTCTTTTTGAACTGGAGCAGCAACTTATGAAACGTCTGAAGATTTAATATAGTGGCTTCTATTGAAGTGTAATGACAATGATCATTCCCCTTACCTGGCTTCAAATTCAATTTTGGGCCCCTCAGTGCCAGAGAGACATTGAGGGGCTGGAGCGTGTCCAGGGAAGGGCAACGGGGCTGGGGAAGGGTCTGGAGCACAAGTGCTGTGAGGGGCAGCTGAGGGAGCTGGGGGTGTTCAGCCTGGAGAAAAGGAGGCTCAGGGGGAGCTCATCACTCCCCAGAGCTGCCTGACAGGAGGGTGCAGCCAGGTGGGGTCAGCCTCTTCTCTCAGGTAACCAGTGACATGGACAAGAGGAAACAGCCTCAAGTTGCACCAGGGGAGATCTAGATCGGATATTAGGAAACATTCCCTCATGAAATGGGTTGTCAAGCCCTTGTACAGGCTGCCCAGGGAAGGAGTTGAGTCACTAACCTGGAAGGCATTTAAAAGCCATGCAGAGTGGCAGTGGGGTACATGGTTTATGTGTGAGCACAGTAGTGCTGGGTTAATGTTTGGACTTGATCTTAGTTTTTCCAACCTAAATGATTCTATGATTCTACAACATTGAATAATGCACCTGCCAGGCACTTCATCTTAGGGACTGAAAACATCACTCTCAACTAAACCCTGAAAAGGGCTCAGAATCTGAGTTTCTTTAAAAAACCCAAATCCTACAATTAAAAAAAAAAAAAAACCAACAAAAAAAGAAGTGAGAAAACATTTCAATAAGTTATTTTAAATATTTCAAGACAAGTGTACATAATAACAAGTAAGTATATCCGTATGTATGCATATCTGTAACTGCTTTATATGAACCTGTGCAAACCAGCATGCAAAGAAATAACAAAAATTTCAAAGTAGGGAAATGAGCAAAGACTGTTGATTGCTTTGGCTTCCTCCTCTCTTCTAACTCTTTTCAGTACTCCTCTGAAAAGAGCAGGCAGAGCAGAAGGCACTTAGTACCCTTGCCTCATTTGAGTGTCTTCACAAACACTGCTATCACAGTCATTGATATACAGAACTGATCTTTTCCAGCAATGCTGTAAGACAGCTAATGTAACATCTAGATACTTATACAGAGAAATAGGGAAGAAAATTATATGATCTTCACAGAGAACACTGGATTACTCCTACATGGCTGAATCTCCTTTTGGTGTCTGCATCTAAAAAATTAATGCTAAAATATTTGACAGAGGTCAAAGAAGGAAATCAAGATGATTTGAGGCCAATATATAAAACATGCCTTAGAGCAAGAGAATTACAGGAGAATTTTTCTCAACTGAAATTTTGACTAATTTGAATTTGGATAATTCTGAGCTAGGTTATCCAGTATCCTTCATCATGCAGCAGAGGAAAACAGGCACATTCTTGAAGGCAAGTCATAAACCCCTCCATCATATGTCTCATGTACATTTCGGAGGAGAAGAGACTCCACCATGTTTAAAATTAAAAATCCCAATATTATTATTTCTCAGGTTCAATGAGAACATTGAACACTATGAAAATAATGTTATGCATATGTAAAGAGCAGGACTAAAAGCGACCAGCAATATTATCACAGTATCTGCTACTGACACGCTTCTAATTTTGTTCTTCTATTTTGTATCTACATTTCACATAAGAAGATACAACCTTTCATTGAAGTGGAATTGAAAGTTAGGTGACTTTTATGCTCTTGTGGAGGATGGACAGCTACACATAGGTTTCCTTTGATTATTCTGGTGAAGGGATTTGCATACAATTACAGAGACAATTTCAGTTCCTAGCAGGAACAAACACAGAATGAAGTAAGTACTCACCATATGATTAGACTAATTTATTACATCCCACTAAGGCAAGCTATATGCCAAGAAGTAATCATAAACTAATGTCCAAAGCTCTGGTAGAATGAATATATTTAACAACTGAAATTAAATTTCAGCTGCAGGAAGTGACATTTAGTGGGAAACATGGTAATGGGCAAGGTATAATGAAAAGTTAGCAGGTAAAAGAATACAGACATTGAAAGCTGTGACTGGCCTGTCTGAAAACAGACCAGGGAAGAAAATTGTGAACAAAATCCTGGCAAGTTTTAGTATGAAATACATGTTGATCTGGACTTTGGTTAGTTTTAACTGACCTTGGCATTTATGTCTGAAAATGAACACAGTGACCAGTCAATAACTGCTCCATAAAAGTTAAGTGCCTGTGACGTTTCATTATACAATGGCACTTGCATTGACCATTTTGAAAGCAAATGATCTTAAGAACTTTGTTCATTTTAGAGCTGGGTATTTTCCTTCCCCTGAACAGCTGTTTATTTGCAGAAAAGCACACTCTGGTGTAATCCCAAGTCTTAATGAGCAGAAGTGAGCATTTCTGCCTTAGACTTGCAAGGAGAAAAAATTACTAAGGTTTCAAAAGAGTGGAAATATCTCTTTAATAAAAATGGATGTTGCTTAAATATTTCCATTTGGGGCATATCCAGGAATAGAAACAATAGGCACAATTTGGTATCTGCCTAACTGTTACCAGCAATGGCAGCAAGACATCTGCTCAGTATTCCTGGTCAAGAAAGCATGGAATTCTGCAAGTGTCACTGAATGCCCCTGAGTGCACTGTGTCACGATCATTAGGAGTGAGCACATCCTGGGTGGTTTAGGCTAAACCTCTCCAGCAAACCCACAGTATGAAAACAAGGCTAAAATAGTCACCAAGGCAGAAAAAGACTGAGAAAATTACTCTGTAGCATGGTACAAAGAATATTTATCAGAAAGGTGGGGAACATTTAATGCAGTCTTGTCTTCAGTGGCTAATTAGTTTATAAAAGAGTATCTGAAAAGCTTCAGAAGATGTGGGAATTGGCTGAAAAAACTTAGAGAAAAAAAAGACATTACAGAGGGACTTTCTGTATCTAAGAGGAATGAGAAGTGGGAACCCAGGAACTGCTCACTGGATATAAGATACTTATTAAGTCCTAGAATATGTATTTGGCTTTTTAGATTTTAATTTAAGTTGAAAATAAAATAGTAAATAAGGTTGAATTTCAGTTATACTAGTGCAAAACCAGAAAATTCCCACTTTAACAATTTTTTTTTTGATGTCCCTACTTCTGTACTTGGAAATTAAAATCTATTTATTGGAAATAAAAATCTATTTCTAAAAATCTACAGCAGATGATAATCCATTTAAAAAAACAGTATTATTTAATTTTCTTTACACACTGCTGCCAGGAACAACACTATCTATGATTATTGCTCAAAAACACTGTAGGAAAACCTGCTGCCCACTAACAGTTCTTTGTGTATTTTGGCTTGTGCTTCCATGGCCCTTTTCAATGTGATTGACAAGATATTATTTCACAGTATAGTATCTTAAATTCTATGAATTACCTCAACTGTCTTATTTTCCTTAAGAGATACAATGTAGAATTGAATTTTCCAATTTGCTTAAATCAGTGACATCCAACCTTTTCAGCCTGAGCCCTGAAGCATTATTCCAAAAAGAGCAGTGGGTCACAATTATTCCTTGAGGGCATTTTCTCTGGAAGCAGAGAAGAAGGAAGTGGGCATCACCCCTGGCTCCCTTGCTGGGGATCCCAAAGTGTCACCAAGAGACCAGGCTACAGCTATAAAATTACACGAAATTCCTTAAGCACATTGTGTTTTGCTTGTGATATTGAATTATGCCCAGTGGCAGCCTGAAGGAGCTCTCACATGGCAGCTTTGTGTCATGACTCCAGGCTGGGATGTGCATGGTACAGTGTCCCAAAGTACAAAAGACAGGGTGACCTCATTCCTCCTGCTAAAGTTACCTGCTAACTCAGGTTCCAAATCATTGAGCCAAATCTCGGGCTAATTAATTGCAAATAAACAAACATCACCATTACTGAAACTGGACATTTGCCTACGTCCCTTGTGAGATGGTTTCATAAGAGACAATTTGCACAGATATAAGCAGCAGCAGCAGCGCTTCCCTGCCGAGCTGTTAACACTGGAGATGATAGGAGGACAAAAATCTCAATATTGACACACTGCAGGACATTTACACCAAACAACCTTGCTGCAGCTGGGAGGACTGTGCACATTTGCAAAGTTGTCCTCTGTGGCGTTGTTCCCCATGTCCTCTCCAAGGACTTCTGTCCTGGAGCCAGGCTGCTTCCATGGCCTGCAGCTACTCTGGGGCATCGTGTTGTGTCCTCTGGGGTTGTTCATGACAGACACAAAGGAGAGATTTCTCCTTAATATAATGAAGAAAATATAAAGCATCTGTTCATGGAAGAATACAAGATACCAGTTTCAGCATACATTTAGCATTTTTATTGATGATGTCATCTCGACCTGTGTATCACTAAATGAAGACTTAAAAAAACCCTTAAGGTGTTCGTTTAGGAAGGTATTTGTGTGTGAAAAAGAGTTATAATTACTTAACAGATATTTATTTAAGGTTTAATCTCTGCCTGAGATTGTTAATATTCACCATTAAGCTTTCATCTCTTATGGCTGTTAAAATGAACAAGTCCTTTTCCATTGAAAGAGTCCGGTGTTAATGCATTTTTATGATTAAAAAGGTTATTCTGATCCTGAAACAACTATCTGAAATATAGGCCTCTACAACAGAGCCTGTAGTAGAGAATGTGGATAAAATTTTAGCAATGTTGATAGGAATAATTGTATTTACATAAGTAATGTTGTGCTCAAAGGCCTCATTGTTCCAGGTGCTGTACCAAGTACATGTGCAAAAAACGGTCTCAAAAAAGCTGACTTTGGAAACCAAATAGACTCGGAGGTAGGACAAGTTGTTTATTCCTACTTTTTATTTTAATTAGGTGAACAAAACATTTCAGAGGTGTTTTTCCTACTTAGCAGTCTGAAAATAAAACAACTTACTTCTAAATGGATTGTCAACAATTCATTTAAAAGTAGGACGATCAAAAATATGCAATACAAATTAGACATATATTGGATAGACATAAGTTCTTATTTTTATTTATATTTGTTTCTTTTGAAATATGCTTAGGAGCAAATACTTTAAATAATTTACTTTGCATTTTCCTTTCTATCATTCTTTTCCAGCATAACAGATAAGTGACAACACAGTCCATATTCTAACTTGCATTTTCACAGAGTAAGAACTAGAGAAATACTGTGTGTGTGGGTGTTAGGATTACTTATAAAAGGCAGGACAAATCCCATTGCATAACTCATAAAATATTCGTATTGACTTTAGCTGGAACTACTCACGGGAGAAGAAGCTGGTTCAATATTTGAAATCTGATATAATTAAAATTTGAGAACATTTAATTCCAAAACCCATTTAATACATTCACTGAGTTTTAACTGTATAGCAACTAATTCTGTGCCAGGTGAAAATGCAATTGACAAAAAGAAGTTAAAGATAACAAAGAACCAGATATGAAAATGAAATCCCAGTATGCTGGAAAAACTTTACATCTGGAGGGAAGGCAGGAAGGAAGGGGACCCTCCTTTGAAAGACCAGGACTGGACACTAAAACTGTTATCTTGTCAAAAAACATATTAAATGTTATAGGTGAATTTGGGTAAACATGACAAATCATGGTCTGGACTGCAACTGATGTTTTACTCTTATGTTAAATATTGCCTTGATATACTTTTTTTCCCAAGAAACAGATTATTAACTTTTTAGACAATTTTCACCTGTTCTGTGCAACTTTCTGTAATATATCCTCCATATTTATACAGTTTTACAACTTCAGGGGGGTCACAAATATGTGGCACAATTTTGGCACATGTATATGTTTTATGATTGTTTCAAAAGATATAAAGTGACAAGTTCTGATTTTTAAATTATATGCCTTATTTGGAAACTGAGAACTTAAAACACGGCCAAACATGTCTACCATAGATAAGAATAGTTGTTTTCTTTAGGATTCATGACATTTTTGACAGTTCATTATCAGCATGCCAGTATGTCAATATTAGCTGTTTCTTGGCTGAGGAGAACTATGCAGGTAAAATGTATGAAATATTCAGTGGATTGCAAGAGCCAAAGCAGCCTTCTACCCTGGAATGTACTCAGCCACTAATACTCAGGTTAGTTAATAGCTGGCTAAGAAAGAAAGTTTAAAAAAATCCCAGCTTCCCATGCTAAAACTAAAATGCTACAGAACATTTACCAGGGAGGTAAATTGCAGCAAACTGGTATTTCACCATTCAGTTTGAAAAGCAAATCCCGTTGTTGGCACAGTAACTAGCTCCAGGCATGCTCCAGGCTTGCATGTCAACTGAAACCCACGAGGAACTGAACTTGTGGTCTCATGCCACTCAAAACTGGTACCAGATAAGACCTTTGTGCTGCAACACCGTAATATTCAAATCTGAAAGCTACCTTGTCTTTAAGTACCTCATCATATCTTGCACATTCTCACCTAAAAGCCACACTTTCCCATTACACTCTGGCACTCCAAGGGTTTTCTATCCTGCAGGTTTATTACAATTCAGGTTTAAAAAAGCTACTCATGCATTCTGAGATGATGCTTTTAAGATACAAAATTAAAACATGGCAAAATATCTAACTTTCCTATAATAAGAAAGCCTGTGCCAATGCCTAACCTTACCCTTGGGAACTTCCATGTATGTTCTGAAAAGGCACCTGAGAATTTGCTTTTATACAGTAACCCTAATAACAGCAGACATGTCCAATAAAATAGTTCTCATAAATGTCACAGGCCAAATTTCAAAGTAATACAACTTGCAGTGCAAGCTACCTGTATGAGATAAACTTATGAAGAGTGATTTAAGAAAGACTGAACCTAGAATGTACTGTCAGTCACTTGGGATTGCAAAATACACTTAAAAATCAAATTTTATACTGGATTGGCTCTTTGTGAGTTTGCAAAATGTCTTGATTTTCCAAAAATGTGGAAGGAGATAATTTAGCAGGAAATCAGGCATCTGAAAGAGCAGACAATAAAATGGGCACATCTGATAAATTAGCACTCTGGGATTTTTTTTCCTGGCATTGCTCCTGATATTGGTCTCTTCAGGATTTGTGAGCTATCTTCATGTTGGACTCTCCCTGAAGATTAAATCTATGCTTCATTAGAGTTCTTCATTGCACTTAAAGGGGTTTATAGGCACCTGAGTAAATTTACAGAAGTGCAGATCCACAGATTTTGTGTTGGATCTGAGTATCTGTTTTATGGTGCTTTTTTAATATAAATGCTTCTTCTCAACAAATACAAAGACTTAATCCACAGATGTAATGTATTCACCTGAAAAAGGTAAAAAGTCTGTGGGAAGTGCCCAACAGCCTGAGAAAAAACCCTACATTCTATCTTAGTGCAATAAAATCACATTCAGTAACTTATTCCTCATTTTTTAGAAAGCAGAGTGCCAAGCTACTCTAAGTGTCTAGCCACTTCAAGGCTGAAATTAAAGATTAGTGAAAGACTGAAGTAATCAAGTTCAAAGATACTGGTGATAATCAGATGAAACCCATCAGTGTTCCTCATTACCTAGCATGGGTGTATTACCTTGAGTTAAACCTCCTCCAGTTCTCTGGAGCATTCATTATTGTTACTCTTGCCCACACTCAAATATGCCGAATCAGGAAAAGGGAATTAAACCTTTCTATGCTATTTAGTCCCACCTCATCTCTAACAATTCAATAGAGAATTTCATTTGGTGCTTTTGCTTGCAATCTGATAAAGCACAGAGGGCTTGTTCCTGGCATCAGGAAGCAGCTGGGCCCAATCCTGGAAGCCTGCGGAATCCGCTTTCCCCATAAGCAGGACTTTGTACCAACTCACTATTCCAACAGGATGTATGTATCTTCTACACACTATGGAAGGAAAAAATGAACCCAAAACCAGATTGATTTGTGTTTGTGTGTGTATGTACAGTGCCAGTGAAACCCAAAGTCCTTCCAGTAATTACAGAGGGGATTCAGTCCATCAGGTGTCAATACATGCAAAATACAGTCAGCAAGATAGAAAATGCTTTTCAAAGGGGCTTTTGCCTATTAGCAGTTTTGTTTGCTTGTTTGTTTGTTTTGTTTTGGGGGTTATGATTTTGATTTTTGGTTTTGTGTTGTTAGTGGTTTGTTTTATTTTGTTCTTTTTTTTTTTTTTTTTTTTCTTATTCAAGAGGCTGTTTCATTTGACTGGTCAAAATCTGAGGGTTTTTTTTTTTTTCTAATCTGACAAGTAGACATAACACTCCAGTGAACAGCAAGAGGAGAAAAGGTCTTCCTGAAAATATTGCTTAGGTATTGGGCATAGGATGAAGTCCAAAAGGAAGTGAATTAATTTCCTAAAAGCCCTGCCAAAGACCAGTGTATCTAATAAAAGAGAGGAGCTACTTGACCCAAACAGTCAGAAGAACAACTCCCCTCCAGACAGCGAGACACAGTAAGATAAAGAGAGGCAAAGTCTATGAAAGGGTCAGACATTTTATTTTCAGAAACTTACTTTTCTTGACAAGTAAATAAAATCCTGACAGTTCTTGGTTTTTTATCTTCTCAGAAGCTTGATCTTTCTTTTACCATAGTGGTGTTTCTAGACAGACAATATTTCTGACCCTTAGTTTACAAAACTAAATCCTAGATTTTATGGAGAATTTGAACAGGATCATTTTCTATTTATTTTGGATTATTCAGATAATGTTGATTTTTCCTAATGGCATGGACATTTGCAAAAGTAAGACAATACAAAGCCCAGGACTGGGAAATACAATTTTACAGAAAGTAAAGCAGGAGAATTTCTTATTTTGTACTGTAAGTTCATTGATTGGTTATTGATAATGGGTGCTTTATACTACATATAGTATCTTCAAAGTCTTCTGCAGTATTTATCATTACTGTATGTTTGAATCTGAAAGGTGGGTTTTATCCATGCAAAACTACCATTATTACTTATGTTTGAATCTGAAAGGTGGGTTTTATCCATGCAAAACTACCACTATTATTTATGTTTGAATCTGAAAGGTGGGTTTTATCCATGCAAAACTACCATTATTTCTTAGAAATTACTAAATATCTTTGCTCCCCATCTGTGCACTGCTGAATATGGTATCTTCCCCAAAACTGTATGCATGTCATTTTCAAAAGTTGGTACAGAAGCACTCTACTAGAAGCACGTGACATTGGAACAACACATATTTCTTTTTTCAAACATTAAAAGTCATTCTGTGACAAAACACCTGGACAAAATCTAACCTTTGGACAAGAATCATCACTTTATCTTTTAAAAATACTTCACAATCTTCTCCGTAAAGCTCATGTGGTGCTTCTTCCACAACCTTCTTCTATTTTTACTAGATAATTTTATTTCCAATAGAGATTAGCTTTTTTGTCCATTTCTACATTACTCTGTGTTTGACTCAGCGCTGTTCTTTAGTTTAAGTTTTATTTCTTCCATTACTTTTATTCTCCTAATATATTGATGAAGCCCAGTAATTTTTCAACTACAGATGAGCCTCTTTGTTTCATGACACAGATGGTACATAGTGATGACCATCCTAGCAGTTTTTCTCAGGATCCCTCTTTCTCCAAGAGAAGAAAGAATTAACTGGCTAAAAGTCTTCAGCACCAAATAATAATAAAAAAAATAGTCATCCTGATCAGCATAATGGACATGAATGCTAACAGTCATCCTTTCAAAGCACAAACTATTTATTTGTTTTGAGTTTGGAAAGAAATAAAAAAAAACATTAAGAAACGCTAGGAAGCGCCTAGACTATTTAACATAACTCTGCATGAAATCTCAGGAGATAATTGAATACTACAGCACCTTGAAGAGTGGTATCCAAGTAAATTCAGTTCTCCAGAGGTATGATAATCTAATTTCCCTGACACTTGTCTCAGGGCTGTTTGAAAAATCTTTAATATGCAAAAACCCCCTGACACTTAAGAAGAAGGCAGATGAAATATGGAGCTCAGAGAGCAGAACAGTGGTTTCCAATGAATCAATGAACATTGTGAGTTACGCACAGTAATCTGCTGCTCTTTGGAATGTGTACTAATGAAGATGAGTGGTTAAAAAAATCTATTTAGGCAGCCTTTTTGGTGGGGGTAGGGAAAGGCACAACTCATGCATGAGAAATACCTTCACATGCCTGTCACATCTTCAGTACTGCTTTTTAAGAAACCATTATGATATACATCATAAACATAAAGATGAAGGAATACAATTTTTTCCCTCCTCTTAGTAATGTATACAGATGTGGTAAGATTTTATACAGGCTCAAGATGAACCTATAATTGCCAAAAAAAATTACTCCTTCATTCATGTTTTGAGGAAAAAAACAACAGAAGGCATGAAAAGGAGAGTAAAATGTTAAGAAAAAATTCTTAAGAGACTTAAAAAGAAAAATGCACATGTATGTAAATTTAGAGAATAATTAAAAGACACAAAAATATTTTAAATGCCTTAATATACACTATTCCAGTCTTTCTAACACAGTTCTCTGGGGAAGAGGAATAAAAACAGTAATGCTTATAGTACACAATAACATTACCAGTACTTAATGTGTCGCGTTCCTTGCATCCTAAATTCTAAATGCTAAAAAAGGTAAAAAATACATTAAATTCTCCAAATCCTTTGCTATCATCTTCCCCAATATTCTGATCTCTAAATTTGAGAGATGCATGTTTGATGTTAGAAGAACTGTTAGAAGGATAAGGAAATGTCTGTCTGTCTGCATTGGACAAAAATTTACTGCCAATGGTTCAGTGCCCAAATGGAGACCAATAATGAGCAGTGTTGCTCAAGGGTTCAGGTTGGGACCAATAATATTTAATATCTTCACTAATGACACAGGCAACGGGACTGAATGCCTGCTCAGCAAGTTTGCATATCACACCAAGCTGAGCAGTCCAGCTGATCTGGTAGATGGATATGGTGCCATCCAGAGGAACTTTAAAGACTTGAGAAGTGCACCCATGAAAAACTCAAGAAGTTCATCAAGGCCAAGTGCATGGTCCTGCACCTGGGTCAGGACAATCTCAGTATCAATACAAACTGGGGGATGAATGGATTGAGGGCAGTCCTGATGAGAAAGACTTGGCAGTACTGGTGGAGGAAAAAGTGGACATGATCTGGCAATGTGTGCTTGCAGCCCAGAAAGCCAACCATATCCTCATCTGTACCAAAAGCAGCATGGCCTGCACATCAAGGGAGATGATTTTTCCCATCTACTCTGTGCTTCCCTGAGATCTCATCTGGAGTAGATGTCCTGCTCTGAGACCCAGTACAAGAAAAAATGGATATGTTAGAACAAAAATGGTCAGAGGGCTGGAACAGTCAGAGATGGAGACAGCAGGGGTTGCTAAGTCTAGACAAGACAAGAGAGACCTTATTACACCTGGGAGACCTTATTACATCTTTCAATATATAACGTGGGCTTATAAGAAAGACAGAGAGAGACTTTTTGCCAGGGTCTGTAGTGGCAGGACAAAGGACAATAGGTTTAAATGAAAGAGGGTAGATTGAGGTTGGATATAAGAAAGAAATTCTTTACAGTGAAGGAATCCCTTCCAGTGAGGCTGGTGAGGCACCAGAAGAGGTTGCTCAAAGAAGCTGTGGATGTCCCATCGCTGCCACTGTTCAAAGGCCAGGTTGGATGGGACTCTGAGCAACCTGATGCAGAGAAAGATGTCCCTGCCCATGGCAGAGAGGTTGGACTGGAGGATCTTTATTAGTCTTTTTCAATCCCAACCATGTTATGATTTTATGAAAATAGAAGTATTTAAATTATAGGGCTACAAGATCCCCTAGAGAAAGAAAGAATATTTATTTCTCAAAAGGATCTCCTAAAACATAAAGACCAGCACCACAAAATATTAAAAAATCCTACAGAAAACAGTGGGAATTCTGTGTTCAAGTGCTTTTGCAGACCTAGTCCTGCATGATGACCATGTTGCTGGGGGATGGGCTAACCATCAGCTTGCAGGTGGTGAGCAATTGTATTGTGGATCACTTGTTTCTCTTGGGTAGTATTCTCCCTCTTGTTTCATTACTGTAATTATTGTTAATATCATTAGTATTATTATATTTTGTTTTGATTCAAGTATTAGAATCTAATTATCTCAATTCACAAGATTTACTTTTTCTTTCTGATTTTCCTCCCCACTGGGGGTGAGGGTTGTGGGCAGTCAGTGAGCAGCTGCAGGGTATGTATTTTCTGGCTGGAGTAAAACCCCAACAGCCCCTAAAACCAGCCACAAAAATACAGTACATATTTTGTGGCTGGAGTAAAAACACCACCCAGAACCAATACCTGGCTGCAAACTGGGGTTTGTACAGAAAATCACAATCCTTTCAGCATAATTAATGCCACCCAGCTTAGCCAGCTTATTATGCACCCAAGCTGTATCCCAGTTGTTGATAGCATGGAAGATAATGTCAAAACCCCAGCTGAAGTCCAACTAAACACATCTACTCACAACTGTACAGGTTTCATCCTTGTCCATGGAGTCAATATTTTGATCATAAAAAGCCATCAAATCGTTCAGGCACAGTATTACTTTGGTAAATCCATGCTGACTATTCCAAATCACCTCCTTGTCTTTCATACATGCAGAACAGTTACTCCATAACTGTTTAGCAGACTGAGCCAAAGACAAGCCTCTTCCCCAAATCCTCCTTCTTACCCTGCTTGAAGATGGGTATGAAGTTTTCCTTTTCCATGTCATCATGAACCTCCTCTTGAAAAACAAGATCTTTCAAAGACCATAGAGAACAACCTTTAAATTATGTCAACTGGTTTCTTCAATACCCTTGGATAGAAACCATCTAGTACCATGGGTCTGAATAAAAACCATTGGCTTAAAAGCTCTCTGACACAGTCCTTCTTCATTCCAATTCTGCAACTTTGCTCATTGAATTAGAGGGTCTGAGGGCAGACCTTCCCCATAAAAATCAGGATAAAAAGGCATTGAGATTTTTGAGTACTTGTCCACTCTTCCACTGCTCATTGGACAGTGGGCTCACATGGGTTTTTCTTTTCCTCCTTCTTCTGGCAGTACCCTTTCAGACACATTTTACACCCCTTTGTTTACTCTTGTTCTACTCCACAAGTCCATGCTTGGGTCATGTACTGTAGTCCTTCCAAGAGCCTGTCCCTGCTTCCATCCTCAGTGGACCTACTTTTTACATTTGAGCTCTGTCAGAAGTTCCCCATTCAAGCACCTTCCATGCTTGCTTGACTTGCTGCACATCAAAAAGGATAATTTCAGTGCTTTGAGGAAAATGTCCTGGAAGATGAACTGGCTTCCTGGACCCCGTCCTCTATAGGGTAGAACTCCGTTGGACCATGCCAAGAAGATCCCTAAATCAGCTGCTCTCCTTAAAGCCAGGGCTCTGACTCTTCCATTTCCTCTTTGTGTTAACTTCATAAACACAGAGTTGCTGTTTATAAGCAACTCTTCCATTTCCTCTTTGTGTTAACTTCATAAACACAGAGTTGCTGTTTATAAGGCTGCCATTGCCTTGCCCACCTCCAGCCTTACTCTTCCTTGCCTGTAGCTGCAGGTTCAACAGGTCTGCCCTGGTTCAAGAAATCATCTTCACTGCCTGTTTCAAGAAATCATCTGTATGTGCTTCAGAAATCTCCTCTTTTGCTTGCATTTTACCTTATTGACCACTACTATCTTGACCACTTACCATGGCAGCTGACGTTCCCTGTGAGTATCAGAACCTGCAGTTTGGAGGCTTCCTCCAGCTGCCTAAAGATTTCCTCCACTTCGACTTCCTGGCTGCCTTTAGCAGGGGTACCATCACACCTGCTTATCTGTCTTCTGCTCCTCACCCCCACACTCCAGGCCATTTGCCCCAGAGGGAATTTCCTGGGAGCGCAGTAACCCCTTTGCACAGAGCACAGCACTGGATCTTGTCCATCTCCTCTGTGCCCCATTACACTCCCACCCTCTTGGCCACTGCACTTTCTCTAAACCCACCACATGGGTGGCCATACAGACACACCTAATCCCTCTTGCTTGTTCCATATGCTCTCTGAATTCAGGCACAGACAACTGGGGTGGGACTACAGCCACAATTTTTTCACCAGGTGAGAACATGAGAGCCTCTCCCACTACTCTGTTCCCCTTTCTCATAGCTTGCTTTCTCATGGCCTCCCAATCCCCCTTCAAGCCCTCTGATATATTCCTAAATAAACAGATATGCAGATAATTTTGATCTTTAGGCCTAAATGTGACAGTTCAGACTAGGAATCAAATTAATTTGTATGTTATCAGAACATAAATGTGCCTCAAATTATTACTATTGCTTCTTATTATCTTCTTCCTCCTTCCTTTTTACTTAAAATGAGCTGATTTAGCTTACATTTTAAAGTAAATTCTTAGACTAAAGCAAGGTCTCAAAAGCAAATTGTAGACTTCTAGTAATAGTATTATAAAATAATATTTACTGTTGTAGTATAAACAACAAATAATTATGGTATCATGAAGCATCAGTGCAAAGGAAACCATATTTGTATTGGTTCCTATTCATTGTTTGCTTTAGATCCTTATCAGAAATATATTGTTTTGCAACACTTCTTGGAGTATCCTCTAAAATCCCTGTATATGAGTTAAAGCTGAAAATCTGAATACTTGTCTGATTGGATTGGATTTTTTTTTCCATATAAAAAGACCAATAATAGGGTGAGATTCAACTTGTCAAAAATACATTACATATATTCCATTTTCTCTCTTTATTTCCCCATTAATTTCTTTCTTTTCATTTCTAGGCATTAGAAGTGTTATAAAACGATCAGCAGTCGATGCAGTATGTCTCTAGCCTTGCATTAGCTCACATAGCAGGCCTGATAAATTTGCTATGATTTCAGGACTTTATATAGCTCTCATTATCTTTTTCTGCAGCAAAGAGGTTTGGAAAAGCAACATCCCTCCTTTTGCATATTGTACTCTAAATGTAATATAAACCAGTTATATTAGCACTTACCTATATAATTAGTGGAACAAAGCTCTTAAAAGAACAATTTAATACAGACCCTTCACACATTAAGTCAGCGTTATGTCCTTTTTACTCTCAAGGAATTGCTGAATTCCCAACCCACACCCTTAATATAAAAATAAACTGGCAATGAGGCTACAGTGAAAGAAAAAAAAAAGATTGTGTTTGCCTTTGGAGTATTTATTTTATAAGCTTCTAAGTATGAATAAACAGGTATATACACTTCATACACACTAGGTATCATCCTTTCCTCCCAATCAGAACTTGAATTTGCACTAACCCTACATCCATTTGCCTTTACAATTACTACTTTAATCTCCTTTCTTTCTAAGCTTTCTGAATCCACTGCTTACATTCCTTTTAAGCATATTTATCTGCCAGGTCCCTCTCAGATCATCTTGTCTACTTTCCCATCTACCTGTCTGTATCAGCTAAAGTTTCTGCTTAAGCATTTAAATCTGTATTCTGTCCCTACTTTCCTAGATATTTAACCATTGGCAAATGTATAACCTGTGCATTCGTGAGTCTAGACTGCATTTTTGATAGATGAAAATTTTCCTCTGCCTTTGTACTCTTTCCTCATGAACTCAGGATCAGCATGAATAATTTTCCTTTTTGACCTGCCTATTGACTTAAATAGTGTGATAACACAAACAGCATATCTTATAAATAAGGCAGGCTCTTAACCTACACATCAGAACTCTAATAATTTATCACATTAAACATGCTAATGGTACAGTATTATCTTTGCAGTTTAAATTCCTTAATATTTGCATATTGTATCCAGCCTGCAGTCCAAACTCACCATAACTTCCATCCCTTTTCTCATCTATTTCAACATTATTTATTAATTTCTGAAATACATAACTTTTTTCTCACTCATATCCATCCATAATATTACTCAATGTCTTTTAGCTTATTGTTGTGGTGATAATATCCCTTTCTTTGTATTCCTATTATTCTGCTCTTCTTTCCTTATGGCATCAAATTTAAATATTTCTCTCCTCTTTCAAGGCCCTTTCTGACGAGCTCCACCATATTATTTATTTTAGAGATGATGATGATTGGTGATGCTAATCTCACATCCACTTAGTAAATAAATTTTCCAGCTTTTAACTCAGCTTTTTCCTCTGTGGCTTAGCAGAATCTGTGAGGCTGAGCACAATCCCTGTGAGCATTTGCTTAGTCACCTTGTTACCCTCCCTCAAATCCTGCTTTTCCATGCCACCTGCAAGAAAGCTCGGCAATGGGCAGGCTGCCATGATGCTGAGAATACTTTTCATGCCTCCCTGTATGACTGGATTCTCCCATCTTTTGGTCTTGCTGTCCTGTTAACTGCCTAGATGTAATCACTTCAAGCAATGGTGATGGCTTTCGTTTGTACTCCTGTGTGTAAGTAATTTACTACAACTCTCAAGTGCTACGATGATACCAACAAATACTCATATGAACATACTACTTCCATTTTCCTGGTAGTTTGCCTTTGAGTAGTTCTGCTGTTAATTCCATTCTAAAATTGTCATGCTATCAATCCATTAAGGTTTCTGAGGAAGACACATTTTTGGAATGTTTCTTGAGCAGTCAGGAAACCTCCATGCAAGATGACAAAAATGGTCAAAAAAAAGCAAGCTCCCAATCACAGTATAATACGAAGAGTTGGCATGGCCCACATTGTCTTGACTAATTTCTTATTATGTTTAATGAATCGCCTGTCAGCTACCTATGCGAACCAAGAATCCTGTATCTGAAAAGCTGGAATCTTAAAAACAAAGGCTTTGAATAATATCCAGGTGATTGTTTCATCATGCCTAGATGAAACAATCACCTGGATACTTTGTTAGCAGCTGTTCCGTCCTACCAGAGGCAAAAAATAGTCATGACTATGCCACACTCCCACATTAACTCTTTTCAGCAACTCTGCCATCTGTAAGTGAATCTTTGGGGTTGAATGCTCTTCTACAGAGTAGAAAAGTCAGAGCACTGTGCAATGGTCCTCAGCCATTAGTACCTGGGCCTTGTTGCTGCCACCTTCTCCAGTTTTGCCAAGACTCCCTCAAACATCTTTGCAGCCATATGAAGGTAAAAGCTGTATGCCAGAGTACACTGAGAATCAGAAGAAAAGAGTGAAAAAGGAAAAGAAATAAGAAATAAACACACTGCTGTCCATTTGCTAATGCACAGGGTTTACCAGGTAACAGTGACAATTCAGTATGATCAGTAGTTGTACTTTTTGTAAGTGCAAGAGAAGCCAGAAAGTCAAATTACAGCTGCAAGAAAAAAACAAAGTAGGATGCCTCAGTTTGTTCCTCTCTCTGCATGTAATCTATGAAATGTATTTCATAAGAGGAGTGCTATTGAGCAAGCTGCAGTTTTCATGCTTTGGAAAATTTTATCTGACAGATATTGAAGAGGAATCATCTACAGTTGGTTATTTTGGCTTTCTACATGTAGCTGACATCACTTTAGTAATTCAGGGGGCGAGAGGTTTAAATAAAAATGTGAACTCTTTTAGCATAATGAATAGTTCAAAAAGGCAAAAAAAGGGGCATCAGTTTATGTCATAAACTGGCTTCTTGCCTGCTCCAGGGATGTGACAGAAGACATAGACTTGATTCTCTCCACAAACAGTCATTTGCCATGTGATTGGACAAATCACAAGTGAGAGGAAATGAGGAATAAACTCTCTGTTTTATATTAATTATCACTTCTTTTATAACCTTTGGATTTCTTTTTCATAGACTTAATAGCTTCTAGCATTCCTGTATCTCAGCATCTCAAAAACTGTGCCTGTTTTTGCAACAGAGACCAGGTATTAACTCCATTTTACAGACAAAGAACTTGGACAGCCCCTATTCACTTCATGTAATATTAATGTTCTTAATATGCAGCTGTATGTTAAGGCTTGGTCCTTAATAGGTACCTAGAGATGATGTATTTCAGTGGACCCAGGGTAGGTATAATGTAGCCATTTGCAGAACACTTGTATGTTACAAGGCAACATCATTCTGTTTTCCAAAAGAGAAGGAAGTTGTTAATAAATAAAATCAATGACTAAAAAATTATAATTAAACTCTACCATGTCATTGTTGAGCTATATGGGACAAATTATATTACTGTGATTCTGTGAAGACTATGAATGGTTCCAATGATTGCTCACAAATATGTCCCTTTTCATGGAATAGGGATAATTTGATCACTGCTAAAAAAATACTGAAGGAAAATTTTGTATAAACCACTTCAGAAACATAATAATTTTTTTCTGCTCATACTTTGTTGCTTCTTTTTTCTCAAAACCATGCAAAACTTATTGCTGGATTTTTTTTTTCATTTTCATCATCAAGATCCTCATTAATTTTGCTATTTTTAGTATTTTAAAAATATTGATTCCATTCTGATGATGGAGCATTGCTGTTTCCATTTCCAAAGTATGCATGTCACTGTTCTATGCCAGACTGACATATTTCAGTATGCATGTGAGACAGTCTGTTTCCAAAAAGGAGGATGATACTAATACTTCTCAATCTCCCTCACTTTCAGTTTTTAACTTTATCCTGGCACAATGACTCAAAATCAGATCTAGAAAAAATGCATCCATTTTAAAATGGCAGCTTGGCTGTTGTTGACAATGTAGTATTGAATAAATGTAGCTGTTTTTTCCTTCCCTCTAGTGCTTTCATCCCGAGTTCACGGAATTGTCAGCCTTTACATACAACAGCTGCACACAAGCAGTGACAAGGAGAGACTTCAGTGGCTACAAGTGCTTCTGCTTCTCATTACACTATCTCATCATATCCTGCATTTTTGCAAAGTCACCACACAAATGCATCCAGATCAGATGTTGTCTCAGTTACAGCACAGGGCCTGAAAGAAGCATCAGTTCAGGGAGAGACTTCTGACATAATCATACAGTATTGTTCAGGAATGTACACTGCTGTCTGCCTAATTATCCCCCCCTCCTTTCCTGACTTTGATCCTCCTTTCACCCCCAAATCAGGACCCACAACACCTTTCTGTAGACAACATTGAAAAAATTTACTGTGTGAACACATGAAACAATGAAAATCTGAATGAGCAGCTTTCAGTAATAATAAATCACACATTAGCTATTAAATGATAATTAAGTACAATAAAGCAACAGTGAGAAATGCTAAATTCTGCATATACCCAGCAAAATGAAATTACAATCTGTGAGAAAAATAGTTCAAATTTTCTGGCATACAGACACATAATTGTCTGATGTTGGATGTTCTGCATTAGTATATTTATGGTTTGGAGGAGCTATACTAAGATCAAAAATTTTCCTCCCGCATAGTAATTCCATCAGAAACAAATACAATAAAAGGTATTTCTGCTGATGTTCATAAAAACATTAAATTCAGTTATAAAGCCTTATGCTGTATAAGAGGTGCTCAACTTTTCAAAGGAAAGAAATAAAGAGCTGTCTTTGTTGGAGGAAAGTTAAATTGTTACAAGCAACCTATCAGGAGCAATTATGCTGATTCATGTTGTAAACATCATTCCAATGTATGCCCACCAGAAAATGTAGAAGCATGACATTGAGTGCATCAAATTTAGCTTTGTCATTGCCTCATCTACAGGTTAGAGAGCTTCGCACACATCTCTCAGGAGAGAAAAATATCTAGTTAAATCTTCAAAAATACCTTTTAGTTATAACTTGAAAACCAAATTTCAGTTGAAGAAAGAATTATTTCATAATTTTCTTTTCAGCATTTCACTACACTCTACATAGAGTGCACTGCAGTTCTATAAAACAGCCATTGTGCCAACTTATCTAATCACAGCCACATGAAAAGAAGCCTCTGAAATTTATTTAGATCACATAGTCAGCATGATCCCTGAATAAGGAAAATGTGTAATTGCATAGCTCAGGGGCAGATTCGGGTGTGCACGGTGACCCAGAAAGTCACATTTCAGTCCCTTGCTTCCTCCTTGCAGTGGAGCAGCCGGAGCCAGGCAGGCACCAGGTGTACTGAGATGCCCTCCTGCCAGCCCAGCTGCTGCAGGAGAGGAGAGAGCTCAGAGACACAGCACTGCTGCCTCCTTTACACTTCCTCCATTAGCTCACATAGGTGCAGCACACTGGGGAAACAGCCCCCATCCACAAAGGCACTGAAGCAAAAAAATTCAGCCCTCAGCATTGTGTGTTTGCATATCTAAGAAGTGCGACATTTGCATGCCATTAGATTATCCCTACTCCTTGTGCTAGCAATTCCTCACACACTACTCACTGAAGCCAGAGCAACTTCAATCCTGACACTCACTGCTTTTTCAAGAACTGTTACTGCACCGGGTGCCTCAGAAAAGGATGGGCTGAGGTGGAGGGGAGATGATAATCTATAGAGTACAGAATGGAGCAGTGCCACAGCTTGTTTCTCCCACTGCCAACAGGGTATATAACCAGCGAAGTCTAACACAATGTGCAGTTTCTGTCTCTGCTGTTAGTTTTACCTCAAGGCAGAGAAAAAAAATCTTCTTATTATAAAATTATACTACTGACACCATAACTAAGATTGAAAAAGGCTATTACTGTTGTAAGTGACTCCAAATAAGGTTCTTTATTCATTTTGAATAGCTATGCACAGTAAAAGAAAGACAGGCCCAATAGATGCAGGCTCCAGACCCAGAATTTTCAATTTTCATAATGAAGGTAATCAAAAGAGGAGATTTCTCAGAGATCTGGGATCCTTATCATTGGACATACTAAAAACTGATTAGAGAAGGTTTTGAGCAACCTTTATAAGGCTGAATTTTGTCCATATATTGGGGGTGGGAGAATTTTCACATGACATCCACAGGTCTCTTCCAACACAAATTATTCTGTGATTCTGTGATTTTAGCAGGGACATCAGTCTGTTTTGCTGTCGACTCAGATGTGTGTTTGCATTGGGTTTGTATGGCCAGGTTTTGGTGGCAGAGAGAGCTACAAGGGTGACTTCTGTGAGAAGCTGCCAGAAGCTTTCCCCATGTCCAGCAGGGTCAGCGCCAGCCAAGGGCCCATCAGAAGTGATGGTAAAGCCACTGTGGTAACATATTCAAGTAGAGGAAAGAAAGTTATGGCACAGATGTAACAGCAGCCAGAGGAGAGCGCAGTGAGAACTCAGAGGAACAGCCCTGCAGACGCCAAGCTCAGGGCAGAAGGAGGGGCCGGAGGTGCTCCGGGCACTGAGCTGAGATTCCTCTGCAGCCCATGGCACAGACCCATGGCACAGACCCATGGCACAGACCCATGGCACAGACCACGGGCAGGCAGCTGTGCCCCTGCAGCCCCTAGAGGACCATGGGATGCAGAAATCCACCTGGAGCCCATGGAGGAGATCCACACCAGAGCAGGTAGATGCCGGACAGAGGGCTGCGACCCTGTGGGAGGCCCGTGCTGGAACCGGCTCCTGGCAGGGACCTGCAGACCCACGGAGAGGTGAGCCCACGCTGGAGCAGGTTTCCTGGTAGGACTTGTGACCCATGCTGGAGCAGCCTGCCCTTGAAGCACTGACCCTGTGGCTCATGGAGCAGCAGTCTGGGGAGCACTCTTGCCTGCAGGTTGGACTCACAGTGCAGCAGTTTGCAGAGAACTGTTGTCCCATATACGGCAAAATGCCCAGGTGATGAACTCAGTCCAGTAACTCATCTCTAGAACCCCTCAGTTCTCTTTAAGTCAGACTGATGGGAGCAGTAGGAGGTGCTGCAGTTCTTCACCATTTATGTGGTGTCCATGAGAAACATGATAATTTACAATTCAAAGAAAAGAAAGGAGAAACTAGACGTAAAGAATGTAATGTTAGAGATTCTGCCATGTCTAACAAGACAATCTCTCATCCTCTTTTCATCTGTGCTCCCATTTTTAACACTGCATCAAGTCTAACAAAATAAGAAACCCATACAAAGACAAAATACATAAATGTAATCCAAGATGAACAAAACATCCAAGACTTAGCAGGGATGTTGATCAAAACTGCAGTAGCTGTGGTATTTTCTCAATGAAGAAGACAGAAGTTTTTCTCATATACTAACTCAAGGCCTAAAATGAATTATAGTATCAACTAAACAGGGCTTTTTGCTCATTCATTTTTTGTTTGTTTGTGGTGTTTTTTTCATTTTAGCAGCCAGATTAATCCTTTAAAGGGGATTCCCCAGTTTTTCATTTTAAAACTGCAACTGGGGCAGACCCCTATCAGGTTAAGAATCAGCCAAAAGGAAAATTATATTTCCTTTAATTTAACTACATGTTCTTTGACGAACTCTCATAATGTAATTTGTACATTAGCTGTTTCCAAATGAATGTCTGTTTCTAGTAAAAAATTACTAGGAACATTTTAGAGCATCAGCTTTCTAGTTAATATTCTTTCATCATTAACAAGAAATACCTTTTTTATTTTTGCAGGCTCTCAATGTGAACTAGTGCTTGGGTGTTCTGATTATTTATAATTGCATTATTCATTATTAGGATGTTGCTATCAAGCACTTTGTTGTGACATTGAAAATCTGTAAATACATATATACTATGTGGAAAAAAAGTTCCAGAGGGCAGACTTTGGCCTCTTTAGCAGTTCAGTTGACAGAATCCCTTGGGAGGCAGTCCTGAAGGGCAAAGGAGTCCAAGAAGAGTGTACATTTTCCAAGAATGAAATCTTAAAGACACAGGAGCAGGTCATCCAAATGCGCTGAAAGATAAGCTGGCAGGGAGACCCACCTGGCTGAGCAGAGATCTGGCCAGAACTCAGGGTAAAAAGGAGACTTTAAGAAGGGGCAGACAGAGGGGCTACAAGGATGTTGGGTGGTCATGAAAGGAGAAAATTAGAACTCAATCTGGCTACTGCTGGAAAAGACTAAAAGATGTTTCTATAAATGCATTAGCAACAAAAGGAGGACTGAGGCAGAACCTCCATCCTTTTCTAGGTGAAGGGGACAACACAATGAAAAAGGCTGAGGAAAAGACGGAGGTACTTAGTATTAACTACCTTTTTGCCTCAGTCTTTATTAGTAAGATCAGTTGTACACCAGGTATCCATCCATTCCCTGAGCTGGGAGACACAGATGGGGAGAAAAGTGAAGTCTCCATAACCCAAGGAGAAAGAGTCAGCAACCTGCCGCACAGTGTATACAGGTTTTAGCTTCTTTCAGACAAGATCCGGCAGTCATTTGACTGTTGTCTAAATAATTCAGCTGGAGTTCAGCTCTGCATAGTGATAGGAGCAGCACCTATTCCTAATTAGTGGATAGTGATAACATAGTTATTCACCATAGGGTGAGCAGCCCATGAGTTAGAATAAAAGTGTCATGTAGAGCAGAACAGGTAGAGGTGAAGTGCAGGTGCCTGATGCTGTAATCACAAATCACAGTGGCCAGGGGTGGGACATTTGTCAGCTGAAGTGACTGTCAAGGATAACAAAGAGAACAGAAAAAACAGGTAGGACAGAATTGGAAACCAGTGAAGAAAGACCAAGTGAGACAATTTTTCTCAAAGGCAGCTTGGTAAATGCCAGTTTATCACAAGCATCACTTTTAGATCAGTGCTAAGAATGCACACAAATACTCTTTGCTAAGCAATGTAGATGTGTAACACCTGATAACAACACCAAATATCTATGAAAAACTTGGTTTAGAACTTCACTGAAGGTGTTTTTAGATTTTTAGACTCATTTCCCTTTTTACATATACATGTACCTTGTTACATTTGATGCATGACATTTTTAAGGTACCAGAAAACAGAGGAATTTGTCTGCCTGTTTGTCTAATTTTCATTAGACACTAATTATTTGCTACTGTATTCACAGAATTGTACTTCTCTAGTTCAGAAAATAAGATTCTATTTTTGTGGGTTGATGGGTTGATGGCTGTCCTAAAGACTGATTATGAAAGAAGCCTCAACATTTTCTAGGATATGGGTTCTCTTTTTTTTTTTTTTCCTTGTTCTATATATTTGAAAAAGTTTTTCACTCTATGGTTAAAGAGTTTGCAGTAACTTTGACTGTCATGGCACCAGGTATATTAACATCTTTCACACTGCTTAGGCAACATAATACCAGATGATTCAGGAACACACACATCTTTTTTTCTATTCTTTCATCATCTACATTTACTATTTTATTGCTCCCAAACCCAGTAATATTAGCTGTTCAAAAAGTAGCTTGATACTTAGTTTTTAGCATTTGAATGTTCTGATTTTCCACACAAACATTAGCCAGATGTACTACCTCAATGTCATCACCTGATGGTGAGTTTTACCAGTTAGCAACAGAAAACATGGGAGCTGCTTCCTGTGAGGAAGCTACGTGATTTGGCTTGAAAATCAGGATGAAATGCTACTTCCCCACAAAAAGTAGATTTTCACTTTATGATGTCATTAGTTTTAAAAACAATTTCTTAGCTTTGTGGTAGTTTTTCAATCAGGAGTTAAAAGATTTATTACTTCTCAGTGGTTTTTTTTGCTGACGTCTCTTCTCTTATGTAGCTTATCTTAAAACTCTAAGACTACTGTCACCTAGGATGAATTACCACAGCCCTACCACACTGAATGCAATTGGGCAAACAATCCAAGAGAAATTTGGGCCAGAAAATTTTTATAGACAGGTTTTATATCGCCATATTTGAGAGTCATCGCCATATTTTTCACTTTGCAGCTTATAATATTTGACACTAAAGCCAAATCCATCTAGAATCCTACCTCTTATACTATGCAACACAGGCTGCTTCACAAGAAGGCCAAAAGGCAGTTGCTATGTTTCATACTCTATCAGTTTTGTCAGGCTCCCTTACATTCAGATACTGACTTGAAATCTGCCATGAGTTGTCTTCCTTGTAATAGTTCTTCTTTGGCTCTACTCAAGAGTACAACTCGAGATATTGTTACTCATCACAGTCTCCAACTGGTAATTGTGGTATGCTACATTTATACCTTCAGCAATATCCTGTAAGTGTCATTTTTGTGGTATACTTCAAAACTGTATACAAAATTCAAGAGTTTTGAAATGGCCTCCTTTCCATGGCTGTTTCAATCTAGAATATCTATAGATCTATAAAGCTACCACATCTTTGTTCATATGCACTCAAATGGAGAAAGAGAACTGGTCTTTTGTAACAATAGCTTTATTCTCTTTATTAGCTTCTGTATTTCCTCTGACTAATTTCAAAGGCTATGAATAAAATCTACAGCTATCTGTGCCTGATATTCAATTGTAAGCTTCTTTTCCCTTTAGTGATAGTCCTGTAGTTACAACATTTCACATTTCCCAGCATCTGAATTCATCCCACTGGGCATTTTCTGAGCCTAGGACTCTGCTCTTAAAGGTTTCCTTTGGTTACTTTAAAATAGTATTCCAAGTAATTTTCCATGTAAGTTCTTGATGTCTAAATCCCCCATCTAAGTAGCTCTTTTGTAATCTTACCAAGCAAAAATAAGAGTTTGATATCCTTATTTTGCTTTCCGTTCACTAAATTTATGAAGCCTTGTTGGCTATTAAAATTCTCTCACTGAGTGAATCCTCTGCCCTCTGCATTTTAAGCAGTTAGACTTATGTGTCAGTTTGCACTTTGATTCATTAGAAGAAGAATATAGTGGCACTTTGTTGCTAAAGATCAAAACAAGTGTTAGATCTAATTTGAAAAGGACAAGGGACAGCAAGAAAAAGATAAATGAAATGGCTTATTAAGTTTTACTAGCAACAGGTAGTGACTTGCAGTGTTCACTGTTGACCAAATGTAAGCATTATACTAACCTGCATGCATGGAAAGTTGAGAGAGATTAAAGCAGTTTGAAAAAAACTCTGGAAATTAGTCTTCATTGATCTGCCTAAACAAAAGTCATCTATTATTTATTAACTAAAGAATTAAACAGAAGATTGCAATAGTTCAAAATTACATACATTAAAATATCCTAATCTGCAAATAAAAAGTATTTCAGGCAGTCTCTACCATACATTTCTCCAAGTTGCCTGCTACTGGGCAGACTTTGTCACCACTTTGAGAGACACATGTTCCTTCATAAAAGGGCAAAATATTGTGTTCCAATCATTAAAGTGAAAATATCTTTGCAAAAGATCTTCACATCTAGTACAACTTCTTTGTACTTTTTCAGTTTTTTCTCTGGATAAAAGCAGTGGCTAACAATGGCTCTACTTCTGTTTAGCAATGGAAAAAAAAAATCAATTGCTCATAGGCCACTACTATTTTTCCTTCCTTCAAGCTGTGTCATAATCCATAAAGAAATAATCCATCACTGCAGTATATTTTCTTCACAGCTGTGACAATAAATTCCTCATTTTGTTCTCATCTTATCCCAGGTAGCTCCACTGCCTTTGCTGGAGTTACTGCTGATTTTCACCACTGTCAGTGGAGGCTGAATCAGGCTCAAGAAACAGCCACTGCCATGTGCACTTTATGAAGTGTATCTATGAATCACAAAGTATTTTAAAAGCTTTTTATCCCTTGTTTCATTAATTGAAGACTGGTTCATCTAGAATTTAATTTTCAGCCCCCAATGGTCCTTTTAATTCAGAAGGACAAGACATGCACATATATTAGTCATGCACTGAAAAGCTTTCACATTTGTAGAGCTGATATTAACTCTTTGCACACTGTGATTTATTTTGATTGATATGAGCTGCTCTAAATTTCTTGTCACACAAACCACTGGCAGACCAAACCTAAGACTATGACAGAAATATTATGCTACATAAAATATAAACAGGGATAAGAAAACTCACCATAAATATTTATGTGTTGTACTTGCAGTTTTCTATTTTTATAAATCCACTATGTCTCACCAGAGTTTTTTAATACATTATTTTAATTTCAAACACCCTATTTGAAAATTCAAGCATATGTATGATTCACAGTAAGGCCAAGCTAAATTCATGGGTTGTCATTTATAATACAATAATCCATGTGGAAAAAAGGAGAGGTAGTAAGAAGATATATACTTCTATTTAGATGAAATTAGGACTTAAATGTTTTAGGAGATAACATTGACCATAATCAAAGTGAAGGTCAATATTCACTTGCCAAATGTACTGTAAACTTCGATGATCCGAAGAGTGAGGAATCAATATATAAGGCCTTGCATTTTCATGATCATTTATGGTAACTAAATGCAAACTTGGTGTAGTGTGTTTTAATTCAGACAAATAATATTTCACCTAAAAGTAATACTATTTTATCTAGAAAGTAAGCTGCTCTGCCTTGCAGAACACCTGTGCCAATATTGCTCACACCCAGTAAGAGCTCAGCGTGCTCAACACAGTAATGTCCTCTCCTCGTACTTAGATTGTAGGGTGATGGAGGAAAAGGTGTTTGCTGAGGGCCCAGAAACACCATCCCAAACAATTTAGGGAAAAAAACATCTCATCAAATTTTGCCAAGGGTGACTCTCAGTTCCCTGAGTTCCTGGAAATGTAGAAAGCAAATTCTCTAGTTATGCCAGGCTGGTATATGCATTTTCTTCTCCTGGCCCGGTTATGAAAATTCTGACAGCTATGGAAAAGATGGTACCAAGATGCTGGAAAACATCTCTCTCACTTACAGCAACATTATTATCTAGAAGATAAGAAGAAATCAAAGAGAATAAGGGAGTGGGTGATAATCCCAATTAACTAAACTGTCAGTGATTGCGGATTTCATAGGATCTTAAGCAAGGTGTTGACTTTGGGGGTTCATTTATTTTTTTTTTTTTTTTTTGGTAGGATCTACACTAAATACTGTTAGCATTGAAATTAAGTCACATGGTCTTGCAGAATGGGGTGATTTGACGTGCTATAAAGTCAAGAAAAATGGATTTAAACACAGCTAGCTAAAATGAGAATTGACTATTTAAGAGCTCAAAACTGCCTCAAAGGAGATGCATCTTGCTATGCCGTGCAGCTAGTTGTGGCAATTTTTTTTTATTAGAGCAATGCTGTTTATCAAATTCTAATGTAACAGATTAAGTAATTTGACACAATTATATTCCAAAACAATAAAGTCTATATAGATCAGACACTAGTTTGCATTGTTTTTAGCACTAGAATTGGAAGAAAACATAGAAAAGTAACCTGTAAAAAATTCCTGACAGCATTAAACAGCTTTAAGGCTTCAGGACCCATTAAAAGACCTCAGGTCCTATTCTTCACATTGGACAGCCTGATGTCAGAGAGCCATGTGTAAATCCACCTAATAGGATTTTTAGTTAAGTAGATCAAATTTTATAACTTCAGTCTCTGCCAGAGAGTGGATTTTTCTTTACAAGCCAGATAACTTTTTAGGCCTTCAGAAACTGCCTCTTTACTACAAATGGAGCAGAGAACCAGAAAGAATTTAGTGTCTTGTGCCAGACGGCTCTTTCAGACATATCAATTAAGGTACTCTGTTATTATCACAGCCAATGTGGTATAACACCTTGCTAATAAAAGCAGTGGCCAAAGGGGATGTGATGTGGTATTTATATGCAACTCACATACTCAGGGCAGGATAAGGCCAAGGCACAGCCACTGACAGGTGAATGTCAAAGTATTGGGAGGCTGTTTGTATTTCTACAAAGAGATTTGCCTTTACCACACTACAGTCTCAGAATTGCCATGCTGGTATTCAGGGATGCCATTGGAAGCAATCAGAGTTGTTGCTTTCCAAACAGCAGATGTAGGCTGCAGAAACAGAAGCAGTGAGCTGCAGAATTGGTGCTTCAAAGTTTTCATACCCGATGAAAAACCAAAAGCACTGCAGAGCACTCGAGACGAGCAAAGTATACCACGCGAATATGAAATAAAGTTCATGGCGGATGTGTGGTAGAAGACAGGAGGGAAGAGAGGGAAGAAGCAAAGTGTACCAGCTCATGTTCATTCTCCAGATCACTGGGGAAGGAAAACTCAACAACCAGCCAAAGCAAGCCATTGATAGCTGCAACAGGAGTGAAGGGTGCCGGGAGCAGAAACAGGCGCCACAGTTCACTGGAGCATGATCCATTCCTTTGCTCCTGCTCTGCACATGTTCATGCAGTTTGTAGGGGTCTCTGGAGACCAAAGACCAAGTTTTCTTCTTGATACAAAAGATTAAACACTTCTAAACTTAAAAGGAGTGATTTTTAGCACTTTCTTGAAGGCGTGGCACTAACTAAGCACAGCTATCCCAAAGCATCTTCCCTATTGACTTTTGACAATTCGTCTTGACTCTTTAAGATCTTTGCTTTTGCTTCCAAATGGAGCAAAAAGGATGAAACAAGATGGAAGAAAAATTATAAACAAGTTAAGCCCAAATTGCAGCAGAAAGTGGCTGCTGGAGATACAGTAGGCATGTATATTATAGGTATTATCAGCTGTGGTTCAGGTTTGGTAGTGTTTTCCTATTGGTTTAACCTCGACTCAAACCCTTAAATCACTTCAACTCTTCTGGTTTTTAGCCTAAAAACCAAAACCTCTGCTCCAAAACATGGATGCCCTTAGAGGGGCCAATGTGAGCCATGGCACGATGGGCTGCCCATCCCCTGCACAGGGCTGAGCCCAGCCAGGGGCTCCCCTCCAAGGGTGGGGGTCTGGCCTGGGCTGCCTTGCGTGTGGCACCACGGAGGAGCCATGGGGACACTGCCCTGTCCCAGCTGTCTTCACGGGCACGAGGGGAACGCTGTGGCCACTCGCCAGCTTTGGCTGCAGTCCATCCACTTTGCACCAGCTGAGCAGCACGACATGGACTGTAAAATCTGGCCTGAAGGTTTTTAAACATTTAGAGCTGCAAAGGCGAAAGGGGAGGCTGAAATAATGGTGTGGCCTGCCCTGACACACTTCTCAGCTCTGGGGGTATAAGAGATCCTTCTTATTATCCAGACAGGAGCTGAAAAATGACATCATACCAGTGGAATAGGACACAGGGGTTACTTTAGAGATGATTCAGATCTTGTTATTAATTCTCTCTACTTGGCAGAATGTTTAAAAACTGGCAAAGGAGCATTAGCATTTCTGGCAGAGCATTGTAACAGCTGCACAGGTAGTGAGAAGTCAGCAAGAAGCTCTTTCCAGCCTTGCAAAAAAGCATAAAAAGCAGAAAAGAGTACTGGCCCTGCATCCCAATGACAAAATCATGTGACAAAACTCAAAAGCAGGTCAAATAAAAAACAAGTATTCTATCCTACAAGGTTGGCACTGCAAAATGTAAGCATGTCGTATGTTGATATTTGTCCTCTCTCCATAGCAGAAGTCCTTTCCACAGGTCAAGCAGAGAGGGTGAACAACTGATTTGATGGCTAGAAAAATGCTGAGAGAAAGAGAAAAAACCTGGAGATGGTCCAGTGTGTAGTACACGTTTCATAAGTGTATCTGTAGGAAAGAGAGATAATTTTCTTCACAGTTCTCTCAGCAGGTGCTTATCGTTTTTGGCATCGACAGCAGTATTTTGTAGCTACGCAGCAGACATGCAGAATAAGATTCCTTTCCACACTTGAAAGGAATCATTTCCCCTTATGCGACTTACAGCTGCTCCAGTCATTCATAGCTGATGTCCTCCTTCTCCACTATCAAAGTATTGCTGCTTCTGGAATTTACTAAGAAAAACAAAACTTCCAAGTTGTGTCCATAAGAGAGTTACCGAGGTGTTCTATTGGCTTCACTTAAAACCCAAGGAAGATGCTTCCCTATGGACACAAAAGAAAAGCCTCAGAAGAAATATTATGTGCTGTTTTGATGCTAAGATGATAAGAACTGCTGAAAGAGCCTGAATTAGGCAAGGATCAGTGTACAAGTACAAATTAAAACAATCCCTTCCCTCCTTAACAAATTTTACTCCAACAAATTTTCTTTCCCTTCTGATATGCACAGAGGTGTGAGGATGTCTGCAAGGACAAAGTCAAAGGACATTGCTTTCTCACTGTAGCTGTGGTGAGCCCCTTGCTGAAATAACTGAAGGAGCTCAGGTCAATAACCACCTTTTAGTTAACCACTTCCTCATGTAATAGCTTGAATGCATCTCTACCAAAACACCAGCTGCTGAAGAAAAGGGTATCTGAGCTCTTACTACAGACAAAGTTGGAATTAGACCTGCCCCAGTAACAAGACCTCTTGTAAGGACACATGGATTCATAAATCTTGCATGAGCACGAGGTATGGGATCGGTCCTGCGGAACAGAATCCATATAACATTAGATGCTTAAACCCAGTGGCCCAATTCCTTCTTGGTACAGGGTGCAGTCAGTAGGGTATGCTGAGCTGCTCTGAGGATCTGACCCTGCATTTCCTTACATGTGAAAATGTTCCCACATCTCTGATGAATGCACTTACACCAACTGCGTTTTCTATCATCCCCATTTCTGCATATGTTAGAAACACTTTGTGTTCAAAACAAATTAAAATATTGTTCAAGGTGCTGTACCTTCATTTAGCCAGCTTGGATTTGAAGTGAACAGTGTTTCTGAATAAAACTGTAGCACTTTATGCTAAAATAAATAACAAAATGGCAGAGAAATACACTGTATTTCACATATTTTGGGTAGATTAGGCCAGTTATTCTGAAAATGAAATGGACACTTCATACCAGCAATATTTTCCAGTGATCTCTAGCCTCATTAGGCATTCTCAGTACACCCAGAAGAGTAGTGTAAATAAAATACACTGTTTTCTGATGAGCTTTGATGAGCAGATGTTTGGGGTTTTTGTTGATTCATGTCTGGGATGTTTTTAAAACTTTTTTGCTTGTGCTCCATTTCCTGTTGAAGGAATTCAGAATGACCCAGATGAAAAGAGACAATTGTGACTGTGTCTGCCTGGATGTCGCCCAGGCCAGCAGCTGTGCAGTGGCCACCACAACGTGCCTGACTTGCAGGAGGAGAAATTATGTAATTTTGCGTTTAGACTACTTGTGAATTCATCTTTTGGTACAGATTAAATACTGCACCTCTATGCATTTCCTATTATCACTTGTCTAGAAGCTTGGAAGTGCAGCTGAGATGACAAGATAAAGCACTTGGTGAACCCCTCCTTTTGCTGTTTGGTGATTCATGCACATGAAAACCATGAACATTTTTAGCAGAAATAAAGCAAGTAAAGAAAAACTGGAATTCTTTCTCATTCTAAAATGTCTTAGAGTAAAACCAAAAATAATTGATATCTGGTTTCAGGTTTTGTTTTCTGTTTTTGGTTCTATGTCTTTCATTTCATTCAACTGGAATGCTGATGCATTAAAATATACTGATAACTATTCGTTCACCCTGAGACAAAACTGCAGGTTTTTCACTATGACAGCCACCGACTAATTTTAAGTCTTATTACATGTTTATTTTTCAAGCTAAAAACCGTGATCTGTGGTAATTGTAAATAGCAGAGATAGAAATAAATGACAACGGGATGTTCCCAGTCTCTGAAATAACGTATGAGAAATGAAAATGGATCAAGCTTACTGGAATGTACTGATAGAACTGGAAAAAGTGGCAAAAGGATTAGAAGAAGGCATGGGAAAAAAGCCAATATAATTTATCAAGGAGGAAAAGGAAAGCAGAATCAAGCCAATAACTCTGGGCAAATATGTGAAAGCAGGAATGCAGAGGGAGATCCTGAGGTGATTCACAAGATAATGCAACTGAAATTAATTAAACCTCCCTGAAGCAGTGGAAATGTGAGCAACGAAACATGTGAGCCCTACCAAACAGAGTTTCTGAAGGAACAGAAGACGAAGTTGCTGCAGTTCTACCCACAGATTCAGAGCCTGCAAGGAGATACTCTGACACAGAGGAGAAAGGAAGCTCCTCTTCCCACAAGGAGTAATCAAGAGATCACGAAAGAGAAGGATGCATCCAGTGGGGGGGTCTAGGGGATGTTTCACAGAATAATAGAAGTCCTGTGCAGAAAGGCACACTGTGAACGTCACCCTTGGCTTCAGAACAGAGATTTTCATTCTGCCTCAAGATCAAGAGCATGTAGCTGCATTAGGAAATACCTGGCAGAATGCTTTGCTTATTTGAGGAAGAATTGGATGCGAAATCAATCTAGCAAAAGGCATAAATGAAAAGATATATACCATGGTCTATATACTGGTCTTTTAAAACACATTTATTAAACACTTCAGAAGAAGGATATTATTTTCTAATACTATCATAATTATATGATAGTATTAGCTGGGACATTTTTTCCCTGAGTCTTTCCTTGAAAAACAAATATTGAAATGCTTTTCATGGGAAAAGGCTATTTTAAATGAGTTTCTTATTTTGAATAGTTTTAAAACAAAATAATGGAGATGTTGAGACATAGTAGTTGATGGTTGTAAAAAAGGTTTGGTTTTAATCTAATGCTTAATGAGAATGAAAATGCAAATTAAAAAGAAAATACAATCTAAAATTACTGCTAGAATATTTTTCAGTAGCATGATTTGAATTTGTAAGATACAAAGATTTTTTATATTTAAATTACTTCAGCTGTTCTGCATCCAGACAAAGCTAGGAGATAGAATTAATATAAGGCATATATACATATATATATAGATATTAGATATATATAGATATATAGATATAAATATATATGAGAAAAATTCATCCACACCCTCAAAAGTAAATTCCACACAAAAGTTAATTATGGGGTCAGGTTCATGTCCTGTTTTGTACTCTAAATGTAAACTCTTTATAATGTAAATTTGGCAAAGCTGCATTAGTTTTACTACCATTAGTTAAAGATTTTAAAAAGAGTTTTGAATAATTTAGACCTATTTGAAACTCTCCTTATCCCATTATATAAAGGAGAGTACAATGTTTTTTACAGGAAGGATGTAATTGAAGTCAGAGATATCACAATGCCTTACTTTTATCAAGTTTACTAACATAGTAAACTGTTTTCTTTCCACTTGATTCACCCAAACATATCAAATCATTTTATAAGAGGCATCTGCAAACACATTTCTCTGGTATGGGAGACTTCTTTGAATAGCATACTTAAAAATGTTGCTTATTATTTTTCTGTGTTTAATACTTATTTATTATGTTATGTACACTTGATATTTTTTATTTATTTTTCTTATTCTGAACTCACTACAGAGGAAATTTGGCTCCAGTACCTTTTATGAAATAAAAGTGTGTATTTAGGACCTTCCCAAGCTCACTGTCCCATGCTGACTGGACTCACCCTTAGGAGAGGGATGATCTAGGATACAAGTCCTTACTCCCAGGACAGTTTCTTTCCTTATTTTTTTTTCAGAGTGAGAGGTTAACATAAAATGTGTATTTGTTCCAGGGACCTCCACTAGCAACCAGCTTTGCATTCACAACCCCTCTCTTTGGTGACACTTCCATCATTTATTATGCCCAGAACTTCAGAACCACATTAAATGCTCTGCTTGCCATTTGCAGATGAAGTCACACTGGAACACAATGTATGCCCCTTGTCCAAAGGAAAATGTCCTGCAGCATCCAGGTGTGCATTAATATTAAAACCCACCAAGGTAGTCGTACAAAAAAGGGATTTTGAGACCCCAGGATTAAAGGACCCTTTGGTAACTTTCTTTCCAATTGCAAAATGCTAAATACCTCAAACATGCATTGCAATTTTGGTTACAGAAGCAGCTGCTAATGCTGTTATCTGTAAATACTAGTGCAGGAAATTCCCTGTACAGAGGCAGAAATAGCATCTGTAGCACTGTGATAAGCAGTCAATCATTTTAAAAGGATGTCTACACTCCAACCACCCCTTTTGGAATTGACCAAAGACAAATTATTTGTATAAATATGTATGCAAATAGGATTCAGCGGTAATTTATGAGGGAACCACCTAAAATATATGCCAATTACAGGGAAAATGCATCTCAGAATAGTGAACATCTAAATACTTTGGAATATGCTTCTTTACAGAAGCAGAAAATGTAGCCCTAAAATCACAGACTGCATAGATGATAGAATGACTGTTCAATCAGCTGAATTAAGAATGTGCAACTCCAGAAATACCCTTATGTACAAACACAGATTTACACTAAAGTGGAATTACCTTTACCTCCTGCTCCAGCTCTGGAGAAGTAACTCACACTACACAAGGGATAAATGTCTCACAAATATGTCAAGGAGGGATCATGAAGAATTAAATTAGCCTTATACATTTTCATTATTTTTTTAAACAATAGGTGCATAAAAAATGAAACAGTATGTCTTGATATTTGTAAGTCTATGTCTTGTTTATTTATTTTTATTTTTAAAAAGCCTGCTTTATATTCTATTAAAACTTGGAACATTCATCTACACATAGATAATCCTCTCAAAAGACAAGCTAATTTTTCTAACTAAAAATGCATTTAGAAACAACTTGGCACAAGTATTTGTTTTACATTCAGTATTAAACTGGCACCACGTCTGGTCTCTGGCAGCATTGACTATACTGCCCTTTGTTTGCTACCACTTCGTGCTCCAGCCCTGAAGCCAACACCTGTGGCCATACAAAAGGCTGCGTTCAGCAGCTGCAGGACTCGGATGTCCATACTGAAAGGAATTTCTAAAGCACAAGCATTTGGATGTGTGGCTGGCTTCCTTGTCTGAGTCCTTTCAAGGCCCTCTTTGGCGGGCCAGGCTGCTGGGTGCTGGATCTCTCAACTGTCTGCAGTGTTACTGCTGGCCCTGTGCTGTGGTGGCATAGCAGAGCCTCACTCGCAGAAAAGATGCTCTTGGCAGGCTGATGTAAGGCTGCCTTCACTGAAGGTAGTTTTTTGCAGGGTTTGTCAAACCACTGATATAGATGTATATAAAGAAGGGCAAGGTCTACCCTAAATATTAATATCAAAGCTAAATACTAGTGACCCATTACATAAATTTCTGCTTAACACTTTGCTCTCTGACAGTAATTGGTTTGATCCACAGAAAAGATGAACACAAGTCCAATAATTATGTATGTAAAACACCTCCTCTTCTTTGGGATCGAATAATAATAAAATCGGAAATGTGCTCAGAGTCACTACTTGAAACTCATAAGAGCAGCTGAACTTAATTCTACTGTTCACAAAATCTAGAACAAAAATGCCAAGACATAAGCTTTTTTTCAGAAAAAAATGGTATGAAGTCACTTTTTTTCTTAACTGCAGCCTTGTGTGGAAAAGCTCTCAAGCAAATGGAAACAGACATTCAGAATTACAGACCATACTGTCCCTGCTCTCAAGTAAATACAGAATGTGTGTGAAAACCAGATAAAAATGACATGCTTTCATTTAAAGGAATGTATTACATATGCAGGTAACAACAAATTAACTATTCTCTAATTCTCTGATATCGTTAGAACAAGCCATTGGAAGTTGCAATGTTATTTACATTTGGATGTTGGAATATAAAAGCATATAAAAGTTACAGGCATAATCTTGTATTACACATGTGCAAAACTGAGATAAATGCTACTGAGAAAAGAACTTAGCTCTAAGGATTCTACAACACTGTCACAAACAAATCATTAGAAAGGGCAGAGATGATTCACTGGCATGGCAACTTGAAAAGCAATATTTAAAATTATCATGAGTCTCTTGTCTTCTCCATGGCACCCACTAAGTCAGAATAAAGGAAAGCAAATTCTTCAGACTAGGAACATAATAAGCCGCCATTTATTCAATGTCTTAGGATTTATATATTTCTATGGCATTTGCATATAAGGCTGCACCCTATTTTCTGAGTGTTTAGCCAGATGACCAAACACACAGAAAAGCTCTGATGCAGCACAGTTTGAGCCACATCTTACATGGAATACCAAAGTCAGGGGACTCATCTGTGCACTTGATGATCAGCTTTTGATTCCAATACCTGCATTTTCTGTTAATTTCAACCTTGATTTAATGTTCAATCATTTCAGTCAACAAGAGGAGCACTTTCCTTAAATGAAGCATTCTGAAAGCTCTTGGAAGATTTTTCACATGTAGTAAATTAAATGGTGACCCTGTTGATTTATCAGTATTGCTCCTCTTTAGTGGTAAGAAGGGAATGATGGAAAGTCACAGTATCATTACTAATGCTGATTTTAGGAACCAGCTGCGTTTTAGTTTCAACGTGTGCATTTATTACCTGTATTTTCAAGCTGCTACCACCTGCTGAGAAGATGAGGATGAGCTGGCATTTTGCTGGTATAATTATTAATGAGCTAACACTGGCAAAACAAAATTTGCTGCAAGCCAATTACTGATGGATAAAGCACGTTGCCCCATTTCACTAAACACATGGAATTTACTGAGTACAGACAACAGTAGATCATATGACAAACTTACTGCAGTTTTCTACATTCACTGATATCTGACAAAACATTTTTTTCTATGTTTTGTGAATGGTTTCAGATTGGTCTGCATTAAATTACAATATAAATTTGGTACAAAACCAACACAGTGGTAGCTGGATCCTAATGTGCCTGTGACATGATTCACTGCCTATGTTTGCTGAAGACAAAGAGCTTTTTATCCAATCTAGTGAGGAATATGTAAAAGTTCAAACCTGCAGACCATGATGTTAGAACAGTCTAAGGACTGTGAGAGCAGGTATTGTTTGTGCTTCTTTTATCAATATTTCTTCAATGTCATGATAACACTGATCTTTATTTCACAAAATTTTGGTGCAAAACTGCATGATGCAAGTAATAACCTCCCATTTTTAGTGGACCCATTCATGAACTTATGTTTTTTTTAATTGTCCAACATTTTGCCAAAGATCAGTAAGATGAAAAATTCATATTGTGGGAATCCTACCAAATTCTTCCTGGTAATAGTAATATAAAAAGGGCCCAAGACCAAGTGGATGACGACAATTGAACAAAGTCAGATTCCCAACATAATGTTTTTTACAATCCTAGACATAACTTGTTTTTTCAGGCTTACCTGTGATATTATTCTAGAAGTTTAAGGCAAGAGTGATGTAGATTTCGGCTTAACAGTGCTATGTAGAAAAAAATTAATAAATACAGAGCACTTGGAGTCAAAACCGTATTTTTTCAGTATTGTGTTGTAAGGTCAGCTGCAATTTGCTTTTTATTAGCAACACTTGGTCCTTTTCACTTATTTCACAAATAAGTGCCTTGACTCAGCTTTTTTATACACATAAAATGTAAGTTATAGGTTTATATCAATACTACTGACTTTAGTAAGTTTAGCTCTTTCAATTGAGGTATTGAAATAACTTTACAACTTGCTATGATATTACCACCACTTTCACTAGAGAGACATCAAAAAATTTGTTCAGAAGTACAGTAAAAATATCAAGTAAAGCTTGATGTAGGACCAATTCTTTCAGCACCTAAATGCCCAGCTAATGATAACTTGTTGAGTACCATATTCTAATGACAGTCCATCAACCTGATTTTACAGTGTTTTTATCTAGATCACTTTGAATATTTTGATCTGATTTTTGAATAATAGAACACACTAAATGTTTTACAAAGGCTATATATATAATTGAATAGAAATAATATACTATTGAAAGTTACTCCATAGTAGAAAAATAAGAAAATTATCTTTTCAGTGTCCCAAGAACTGTGAAGAAGCCATTCACAGTTTCCTAGAGAAATCATTACAACTACATAAATAATCCTGAGGGGACATAAGAGATCATCTGAGGTGAATATAACTAAGCCCTTCACCACTGCAGATATTTACTAACCTATTTAAAACCTCTGAAGTGGTAACAATCTCACCCTAGTGGTAAGAACCTCATCAGCTTATTCCAACCTCAATGAAACATTTTTTCCTAGTAACACTTCAAATCTGACCACATAATTCTCTCTTGCCTACATCTCAGCTGGTACAAACAATTGATCTTTGCTCCTTACCAGTCCTACAATCCTACAACTAAAAAAATAAAATAAAATCTCCATTTGTAAAGTTTTTTCTCATTGGTCATGTCTTCTTTTATTTTTTTTATTAATATTCTTTCTCTTCAGTGGATCCTTGAAACTTATATCTGTATGTGGTTGTCAGTGATTGCAGTGCCATTCCAGCAATGGATCCTTGTGCTACATTTATACTGAAGGCCCTTATTATAGCTGAAAATATATCTAATGCTTCAAAAAGGCAAGGAAAAATTGTTTTGAATATTTTTTGGTATTATTTTTTTGCAGTGGAAATCTCAACATATGACACAGCAGCATGGCCAGCTGGGTGAGAGCAATATTCAGCTTTCACATCTCACATGCAACATTCTTTTTAAAAATTTCAAAATAACCCCTACTTTATTTGACTCAGTATGGCTTTCTGTACTTACATCATACTTATGGCTCACCACAACTCCTGAAATATATCCCATGATATTAACTCTGAGACACTTACTCTGCACTTTGTATCAATGAATCTTCCCTCCTATGTTTAGCCTTTATACCACCTTATCACATTTCACCTTCTTGAACTGTCTATTTGGCAGATCACTTTGAACCCTGAACCCTTTTTGTACCACTCATATCTTGGCCAGCCTCATAAACCCACCAAAGCCTTTCTTTGTGCTGTCATGCAAATTCAAAGAGAAATCCCTTGCACCTCACCTTATACCTGCTCTTACTTTAAAAATATGTTATTAGCAAAAAATTTTGGGGTTATGGTTTCTACTTTTCAAATTACCATTGGAGGTACTGATCATGGATACACCAAACCTAATGGTTACTGCTGAGCCAGAAGCTCTGCCAAAGCTGGAAATTAAATTAGCCAGATAAAGTGATTGTAAATAAAATCCATAACCTCCCTCAAAATAAGAGGGTAAACTTTACATTTCCTATACCACTATTTGTCTTCTCCAGGCATCTTCTGTTCTCTTCTGAGACTCACTTATCCTCCACAAGTTCTTAGAGACAAAAGCCTAGAGATTGTTACTCTGTGTCCTGTAGGATTAATTCTAACAGGCCACCAGTACTTGCATAAACCTTCTGCCGGGTTTAGATTGTCACAGAACAGTTTCAACTTTAAAGGAGTTGCTATTAAAACACTATTCAGAAATGTGGGAAAATTGAATTTATTTTGTGCGCAGTGAGCTGATTTTCCTCATCTGCAGACATGACTGAGTTGGTTTTATGAACATGTAATTAAAAGGAGTGGAGGGAAAGAAAAAAGCATTAGTAAGGTACATAAGCAGGCTCACACATGATGCCTAATTTCTATAGAACCTAACTATTTTACAGTGAACCAACCAGGCCAGCTGGTAACTCCACCCTTTGTGCTCCCCACTTTAGTCACAGCTAGGGACTGAAAACTTGCTGGGAAACAGCTGAGTTCAAATGGATGCTGACATTTTGTGAAAGCAGTTTCCAGCTTGCTGGCTGCCATCCTCCCTGGTGTCCTATGTGTCCCCATGCTGCTCTACAGCCCCTCTGCCACTCTCCATCCTGGGACCTCTCAGCTCTGGGTAATCCCTGGAGTTTAACTAGCAACTTCAGCCATTCCAGCTCTCACTAAGGCTGCACATGGTGTGGAAATCTAACACTGACCTCTTGCAGGTTCAATTCTTGCACCGCTCAAATCTGTATTGGATATTGAAAGTGCTAGGTGAATGGTTGGACTTAACCTTAAGGGTCTTTTTCAACCTAAATTATTATATGATTTTATTCTGAAACAGCTTCTCATACATCACACAAACTCTTCCAGCCTTTTTCCGTGGTTTCAGGGTCCAAACTTTTCTTTCTTGTGCCAGAAAATGTTGTCACTAACTAGTGGAATCACACTACAGGCATATTTGTGCTAGGTCAAAAATCCCACAGATTTACAGATACACAGCTCCACTTGATTATATGCCTCTTTTTAAATGGAATAGCTCTCAGTCACAATAAAACAACATATATAAACCAAATGTTCTTCTGCTCTACTCATTTGGTTTTTTTCACTTAGTTCCCTTTAGAGATGACATCAAATATTACCTGAGCTCTTTTTCCCTGCTGGACTTCCCTTTCCTATGGGTATCTCAAGGAGTCTTGGTTTTTGTTTCACCCTTTCCTACTATGCTTTGCAGAACTCAAATAAATGTTCTTCAGCCTCCTTTTTCCTTGTCCTGTCTGTGTTCCTGTCACTTTGCTGTTAATATTAATTGTATCAGGCATCAGTTCATAATTAAATTTTTTAAACCTGGAAGGAGGATAAGAGCAAGAGGAATGTATTGAAACAGAAGGACCCTTCAGGCTTTAGCCTTCTGTGTCATTCCTTACTTGCTGACTTTCCCCTGTTAAATAATGAGCTGAATTTTCCTTCATCTTTTTCTTAGGTCTAATGCCTCTTGCAAAAGCTGCTCTCCTTCTCCATAATGTCCCCTGCTAGATCCAATTAATTTTGTATTTTTGCCATTCGTCCTAGTATCTTCATTCTGTCACAGGACAGTGATTTTCCAGGCTGTGAGTTTGGCAGAACATCAGAAAGGGAGATTTAACAAAACAGCTGAAACCACCACATCATAGCTTGTGTGGTCCAAGACCGCTACAGGGTCTAACCCCAAGTGTGGTATGTGGGAATGACTTACAGAGATGCAACAAAAGTACATTCCTCCTGGCCTAAACTGAAATGTTAACATAGGGAGTTCAGGGGCTGTCAAAGACAGGAATGGAATGATACAACAGAGAAACCTTCCTTGATAATAGGATTTAATTGTTCAACCCCAAGAGTGAGCAGCAACAAGCAATTTTGTCTTGTGCAAAGGTGGTGAAAATTTACTCAACAATTATGTGTCTTTGCAGTACTCTTAATACCAAAAGATACATTGAATCTTATTTTCTCCTGCATGAAACTGCATCACAAAACTATTCAGATTTTGAGAGACTACCAAACATAGCATCCCCTGAATCCAAGCTGGAAAATGTCCCATCCTTATCAAAGATGTGCTGATGAGTTCAGAGTGGCAGAGTTCAGTGCCATAAGAATTAATTATTAAACATGCTGTTATAGACTCTGTTCTGAAACTGTCCTTGGTGTGATATCACCTGCTTAAAAATTATGTCTCAATCTAATTAAGTGTGTGAATTTAGATGAGAAAGGTAACTATGGGTTGTGCACTTTAATAATCTTTTAAACTTGTAAAACCACATCTGTAATTGTGTACTTGTTTTCTTGTTACTCATCTTGTTACTACTTTCTTTCTACTCATATGTTGAGTAGAAATAGTTTAAAATTCTGCTATATTTTTCTCTTTTACCATTACCTAATACATTCTATAATGCTTCCCAGAACTTCCTCTGTGAGTCCAGCAAGCATTAAAAAATATTTAGAAAAAAAATCAAACAAGCAGTTATGAAAGTATAAAAATTCTTTCATTTTCTTCCATTCTTCATTTTGATTCAAATTCAGGTATTTAGGCAGTATATCAAGGGAAAAACTCACTAAAATGTAGTGCTTGTATATAGGAGAAAGTTAACTTCTATAGCCATAATCAAGTAATTAAACAGATTTAGTTAGGTCTGTGTAATTTCCTATTTTTTCTGTAGAGTGATTATACTGGAATAAAGCCACTTTAATTCCAGAATAGACTGTCCACATGGGGAATTATTTTGAAACAGCTGTAGTAAAATAATTATTTGACTACAGCTATGCTGCTCACTCCCCCGTGAAAGCAAGACACCAGCATAAAAATCTTGCCTCTTTCACAGAAGCTCAGCAGTGCTGGCTCAGTCCTCTTCCACAAACAAAACTTTGCCAGCAGAATGAACACACAACTCAGAGAAGAGCTTTTACTTTTCAGTTCCTCACTGAGGGTGACGTACAGTGATGCACTTGCAGTTTTTTATCACTTAAAACAGTTCTGAAATGCCTTAGGATGTGGAATGAAGACTGTGGATAGAAAATACACCCTTTTCTGCAATTAACTATGTATTTTGTGAAAGTGTAGTCCATCACAGAGGTAATCCCAGCTGAAAGGAGCAGAAGATGGGCTGCAGCAGCACTCCCTCCCTCTGCCTGTGAGTACCTTGTGCCTTGCAAGCCTTGCCTCTGACCTCCACTCCTGCCCTCTGGCACAGCCTGAGGGCACAGCCTTTCTCTGCCTTGACCTCCCAAAGCTTGGAAATCCCACAGGCTTGCTCTCATCTCAGCTTACAGCAGTACAGAAATGCAGAAAAGAGGGTGTTCCTCTCTACTTCTTTGCACTGCTGTCACTTACAAAGTGAACTGAAGAGAGAATAGAGCTGTAACATCCTGGTTATTGAACTGTATTTTTGTTTCACTACCATTGGTTTAAAGATTTTAGTATTCTAGACTTAAAGCACAGGCTTTGGCCGGTCGATTACATCCTATGTGAACCCAATACCCAATTTTGCAGACTAAGGAGCTCTTGGTTCAGCCACACAGCTACTCCGTGGTATTTCACCTCAAAGGCTCTCTGAACTTTGGCTCCCCAAGCTCTCAGTGGGACATAAAAGTTCTTCCAAAAGCTCTTGCAAAAGTGATTAGAACGACGCAGACAAGAAAGCTGGGTCCAGGCTTACCTCGATCTGTGTCGTAGAGGAAAACGAAGCGGTTCCATTCGTAGTGATCCAGCAAGCTCAGGAGGGCTCCCCGCAGGGACGGCCGCAGCTGCAGCACGAACTGGCTCTCGCCCTCCGTGGGGAAACTCGGCGTGATCAGCGAGATGTGCAAGGCGCTGCAGAATGAGGTCAAGGTATGTACTGATCTCTTATCATACAGTCCAAAAATGGCAAAAACTCCTCTAGAATACTGGGAGCAAACTGGAAGAGACAAGCAAGAAAACAAACAGAGTTTAAGGAGTGACAAAATGTGTAGACATGTGCTTACACATTCCAACATCCTCAAATTTCTAATTTGAAGATTTGCAATTCTGCCTGCACATTTACATTCATTTTTCATGTGTTTTATTCTGGAAACCAATAAATAAATAGCTAAATAACATTTTGTGACTTGCTGATCCTATTCATAGAACACTAAAGTATCCATAAGTGGTTTTATTCTAAAATAAAATGTAAAATAAATAACATATGTTTTTGTATACCAGTTAAAAAATCAACATATACTGTTTTAGGCATAGCTCTGCATACTCAGGCATTGAGCATTCCATTACCTTGAACTGAAAAATATTCACTTTCTAAAATGTGAAAATTATCAAAAAATGTTACTGACCTTGTAAGTGAAATTTGGACATTTTGAATTGTAACGATGTAGAACCTTTGCTCCCTTTTAAACAGGAAGCCCTTGTGGTACATTAAAACACTTCTAGAGACACTGAGTAAAACCTGCCTCATGAATAATCTCCTTGCCTTTAAGAGGGCAGTTTAAGTAAAATGTAGTAAGTCAATGTGATCTGACTTTTGCCCCAACCCTTTTATTTCTACTCTGTGCTAATTGGAAACCAGAAAACAAATGACCTGAACATATATTCTGAGTTTTGATTTGCTCTTGGACTCATGGAACACATAGGGAGAGACTTCTATTGATTTCATCATACTGGGTAAGGACTTCACTGATCTCTGCACAGAAAAGCAAGCATATGGGTATTTTCTTGAGCATCTACTGCATTCTTATTGATTCATAAAAAGTCTAATGAAAAACATCCCATTTTTTTGAAGCACAAACCAAGTTATTAGAAATTGTGTGATCATTAATAGTGTTACCTCTCCCAGACACACAGAAAATGGAGAAAGAAACATCAGTCAGGGAGATCATCATATTTTCTATGCCTTCCTCTCACTATTTCCCATGGTCTCCTGTTCCAGATGCTCTCTTTTCAGAGTCCATTCTTACACGTTGCCTAAACATGGGAAAACTTAAGGCACCCTCCCACTACCCGGAGTTCATAGCCATTCTGCACGGCCAGCACACTCATGGAACAATGTACACATTTACCAAATTCAAACCACTCCAGCTTTAACTTTTTCATATTACATTTATTGCATAAAGAGCTGAAAATCAAAATTGTGCATTTTTCTCCCAAGACTTGGGTGATTTACCCAGTTCTGATGCCAGAACTGGAGTAAGTGACTTGAAGGCAGTTTTGTGATTTTATACTCTCCTCCACTGTTATGGCTCTGATCCTAATGGTTTTTAAAGTCAGATTTTATATCAGTAAAGCTTTTTCAAAAGCTTTCTTCCTTCAGTTCACTTTCAATATACACATCTCTTACAAACCCTCTTAGCATTTTCTTTGCTGGACGACACAAAACAGATTCCCACAGACCCCTCAAATGATCGCTTGTCATTCCACTAATCATCACAGGGAGCATTGCTCTCTGCTTTCCCAGCTCCATCTCATCTGGCTTGAACACAGATGACTGACATGTTGAGAATTTCAGTTAAAGGTTTCCTGCTTTTTTTTTTTTTTACATTATTTCCCCATCTTGATCATACAGTATCTTTTCTGACATATCCTAAGATGACACTGTGCTTTTCTAAAATCTGAACCTCAGTGATGGCTGATGATCATGTTGGGATCAAAAGTCTGCTCCTTCTTCCTTCTGGGCCATTTGCAAATGATGAGCTTCTGCTTATAGCAGAGTATTTTCATCAGGCACTGTTATTTGTTTTCTATCATGCCCAACATATTTCTGAACTCCTTTAAAATTATTTACTTCTCTGCTTACAGTCTTAGTCTGCTCTGCTTGATGTCCTTACCTGCCTCTCCATCAAATTCCATCATGGTACTCTGAATTTTTATCTCTGTGTCTACTGTAAAATTAGACAGTTAAGATCTTTCTCCTGTAATTGTGCTTCTCCAGGCTGGTACCTCTTCTCCTACCAAAATTTGTTGCCATCTTCTCCACAGATTCATGCTTGCTTTTGACTCTGTTTGTCTCCATTTCCAAAAATCACTTATCTTAAGACCATGTCTATTTTATTTCATTCTCTTGGCACCTGGAAGATAGAGATCAATCCTATACTGTCTACCTTAGTAACTTCTGGTTGCATTTTATGCCATTTTCAATCTATATCCATATTTTAAAGCTTTCTTTCCATCAAAATACGTTCTATAACTTCACTGATCATACCTATTATAGCTCTAGTAAGAGGCACTTGTTATTGCATCTGCCCTTCAGTGAACCAGTTCTTGAAGAACCAGGGAAGAAAGATGTGACTTCTCTGTTCCCATTAGTCATCACACGTCTTTTAAGATCAACATTCTCCTTGAGTGAAAATCAATGTGAAATATCTATTAGTTTTAAATCTCCAACTAGATTTTCGTGCTTTTCTGTTACATCACCAATACAGAACAGCTTCGCTTATTTTCTTATTTCCTGTATTTTCATTAAAATATGTAAATGAACTTCTACTGTTGTATTAATGTTCTTTAAAAGTTTCATTTTTCAGCGGAAGCTCTTACTGAAGCTTTGTTTCTGCAGCAAATATACTTTATATCTCTTTATTTTTAAACACGATCTTTCTTAGTTTAATAATCCTTTCCAAACACTTGTTTCTTGTATCTTCCTTCTATAATAATTCATTCAGTCCCATTCTGTATGTTACTTCCCTCTGCAAAGGGATTTCTTCATATTTTACAAGGATTTCTGTGAAAATATGGCAGACCTTCTGTATTTTTAAACACAGTTCAATTAACTCTGACAACTGAAATAATTGAACACAACCCTCATGTAAGAGGTAGTTACTTTATGTGTTTCTTGTTTAGACAAAATCCTTCCTAAGGCTCATTGCTGTTGTACATCTTTGCAGTTTTACGGGGCACAGAGTACTTTTTGTAACTCATGGTCCTTACAGTAGGAATATACTTAATGAAAAATTCAAGAAATCAATGACAAGCTGTGAAATGGTACACTTAGTGGAGTTAAAGCTCAAATTCATTCTCAGGATGGAGAAAAAAGTCAAACTTGAAATTTCATTAAATAACATAATATGACCCTGAAGTACTTATAACTTAAGAGTAACAGAATAATAATTATTCATGTTCAAAGCAAATTATCTTTGCCCAAGTCTAAATCCAAATATGATAAAACATTATCTGAATACCATTAAAGTCCTGAAATAGCCAATCCAAGAAAACTTGTGCTATGATACTTGAGATCAAGACTGGAAAATAACTGAAGAGTGTCCTTCTTTGCTCCTTGATAAGAAAAAATGCTAAGATGAGGCTTATGAGACTTTTTTCTTACTCAGTACAAAACCCACAGAGAGGAAAAATGCCTGTGACACTATGGAGATGAAGCTTAAACATATGCAGAGATGCTGCAACACTCCTGAATCAATTTTACAGTAATCATCAGCAACCACAAAATCAGCGAAGCCACGGGGATTTGCATTCCAACTCACTACCGTTCTCAGAAAATGCCTCCCGGCAAACATGACTACCTGAATTTGCCAATTCTTTTTCCACTTCTCTTACACTTCCAAAGGCATTTTACTTATTAAAAATTAGCTAAATTATGCTTGGTAAAACAGTCGCATACTAGCATTCTAAGAAAATTTTGTTCAAGACTTTTTCCCTCATAAATACAAAGCAGTGACAAATACACTTTTATGAGCATATTTTGAAAAGTATTGAACAATAATTTGTCTTTAAACCAGATACCTCTTCATAGCTGACAACTTACTATCTGTATTACACATACTATTTTCTCCTGCAGATTTTGCAATGCTATTGGTCTCACCAAAGATGAGATGAATGTGGAGGTCAGACTCATAGAATCACAGCATGGTTTGGGTTGAAAAAGACATTGCAGATTATCTAGTTCCAATATTCCCTGTCATGGACATCTGCCACTAGATCAGTTACTCAGAGCCCTATTTCACATGTTCTTGAACATCTCCAGGGATGGGGAACCCACAAACTCTCTGGGCAAACTTTTCCAGTGCCTCACTACTGTCACAGAGAATAATTTCTTCCTAATATTTAATCTAAACCAACCCTCTTCAAGTTTAATGCCATTCCCCCCTGTCCTGTCACTACATGCCCTTGTAAATAGACTCCATCTACCTTGTAGGCTCCCTTCAGGTACTGGAAGGCTGCAATTATGCCTCCCTGGAGCCTTCTCTTCTTCAGGCTGAAACCTGGTTCTCTCAGTCTGTCCTCACAGGAATGGTGCTCCAGCCCTGGGAACCAAGTGTCCTATCTCTGGACTGGCTCCAACTGGCTCCTTCCTGTGCTGGGAGCCCAGAGCTGGTGCAGCCCTGCAGGTGGGCTCTGGGCAGAGCAGAGGGGCAGAATCCCCTCCCTGGCCCTGCTGCCCACACTGCTTTGGATGCAGCCCAGGACACCACTGGCTTTCTGGGCTGTGAGCACTCATTGCTGAGACGTGCTGAGCTTCTCATCCACCAACACCTCCAAGGCTTTCGCCCAGGGCTGCTCTTGATCCTTTCTCCACCCAGCCTGTTCCCCTTGGAACAGGCTCCAGAAAACACTGCATGGCACCTTAAATTGCCAAGACAGCATTATTACAGTAGTTGTAATATGAATTAGATGTGTTCTATTCTAGCTGATTGTACTACATGATAGTACAATCACTTTAAAAGAATAGGTGACTCACAGGATCTTCAGTTAAGAAATGACATCATAATGCCAAAATAGCAAAAACTGCACATACTGAAGGGTTTACTGAGATACGTGGAAAAGTCACGTGGTCTTCTTTCTCTGTAAGGGAAATACTTTCCAAAGTTCCTGCTACAGCTCTAAAGACAAGTCCCTCACTTAAAACACAAATCTTATCTTGAAAAACAAAAATAAAAAAATCCCAACAACTTCTTATTCCCAAGTTATGCCCATATAGTTTAAATCCTCCAAACAATGTGTTTACAAAGAATAAGTAGGGTACAGCTGTTCTGCCAACAATATTAGTTTTGCTCAACAGCAAACAGGCATCAGGTATAGGAACCACATATGTAGGAAGCTGGAAGTGACCTGCAGCCTAACAGCAAAGTAATATGATAGAACCTTCATCAGTCATGACTCAGTGACCCTGAGTGTTCCAAGACACAGCTTCTGGAACGAGCATTAGAAAATGCTTTCCCCTATGTTTTCAACTCTTGTGTGGGAAGCCCTGGCATAGTTAGCTATTACAGATACGTTGACAGACACACTGATCTGTCACAAAAACACAAACTGTGGAACCGCCAAAGACATTGAAAGACTCAAGGCTAGTTTACATTGTGGAAGTTTTCAGATATGAGGACAGTCTTTCATCGCTGTCTCTTCCCTTCCTCCCATGCTTTGGACATCCAGGGGCTTAGGGCTTGTGACTGGTCAATGACAACTTGTGTCTGACTCTCCTTCCTCCTCAGGCTGCTCACCTAATTCAACATGGGATCTCCACAGGAGATACTGTCCTTTGCAAACTTCTCCAGTATGGGCTGCAGATCTTCAAGAACTGCTACATTGTCGGCACACTCCAAGTAGTCCTTCAGGAAAAGACTGCTTCAACATGGGTCCCCCACAGGCCACAATTCCTGTTAGAAAACCTGCTCCAATGTGGACTCCTCTGTCCACTGGGCTACACCTCCTGCCAGGAGCCGGCTCCAGTGTGGACTCTCCACGGGCTGCAGCATCATTCATGGCACTTCCACCTGCTGGCATGGGATCCTCCACAGGCTGTAGGTGGATCTTTGCATCCCCACGGATCTCCACGGGCTGCAGGGGCACAGCTGCCTCACCATGGTCAGTGTGCCATGGGCTGCAGGGGAATCTCAGCTCTGGCACCTGGAGCACCTCCTGGCCCTCCTTCTGCACTGACCTGGGGTCTGCAGGGCTGCTCCTCTCACAAATTCTTACTCCACTCTCTCACCGCTCCTATGCAGTGTTTTTCATCCTTTACTGAATGTGTTATCCCAAAGGTACCACAGCATCACTGACAAGCTCAGCTGGCTGAAAACTCTGTCTGACATAGGAGTGGCCCCTGGCATCTTCTCACAGAGGCTGTCCCTCTGTTCCCCTCCCCCCAGCCAAAGAAGGCTCTGTGGTGACCAGTGACAGGACCTGACAGAATGCCCTAAGTTGTGTCAGGAGAGGTCTAGGTTGGATAATAGAAAAAGGTTCTTTACCTAAAGAGGTGTTTGGGGTCTGGAACAGGCTCCCCAGGAAGTGGTCATAGCAGCAAGCCTAAGAAGAGTTCAAGGAGCACTTGGACAATGTTCTCAGGCACACAGTCTGACTCTTAAGGACAGTTCTGTGCAGAGCCAGGAGTTGGACTTGATTATCTTTGAGAGTCACTTTCAACATAGCTTATTCTATGCTTCTTCGATCTGGTAAACTCCAGAGAGCAACACATTTAAAAAGCGTATTTAGGGAGTCACATTTCCTTGTGCCACCATAATAGCACATGAAAACCTTCATTTGAGGTGTGTCTGCAATGCCATCAGTGGTCCATGTCTTCCTGGGTCACAGTCATATATTGTTTTGTTCAGCTGCTGTGCACCTGCCAGCACTGATGCAAAAAATACCATGCAAATTTTTCTGACCTGAAGAACTCCTTCCAATAGGAACTGCATATCCATATGGAGATGCAAGCTCTACATGTGAGATTAAATACAGAAGGGAGAATAATTTAATCTAAATATGAACCACCTCCGAAGGTCAAATGATACATAAACTTATGTTTGTAAGAACTGTGACATTGGAGATGAGATTGAACAGAATTTCTAAAATAGCTTTGAGATTGGCGTTTCCTGTTAAAGTGTCCAATGATCTTTCTGTTCATTTTGCACAGATCATCCCAACAGTCTCCTTCTCCTCTCTGCTCTCTGATCCACTTCCTCCTGATCACTCCACTGACCTCCACCTTCTGGAAGAGGACACAGGGCTAGTTAGAGCTCTGGAACTAAAAGACAAATGATCTAAATTCATCCCTCTGTAGTTTTAAACTACCTTGCACCCAAATCCAGTACAGACTTGAAACACATATGCTCTTCTTCAGTTGGGTTTGAGACTGCTGATTTAATACTAAATTATGCTCTTGCATTAAGAATAATTCCCAACGCTGAGACAAACTTAATGAGCTGAACTAAATCACTGATATAAGATGACAGACAGGATTATAAAAAAGAAAGCAGTGTTACATAAAGTGGGTAGATGAAAAATATTATAGATGTATTAGGACCAGTTTACTACTATCTTAAAAATTGTCTGGAGTAGAACAGTATATTTCTAAATAAGGTTAACAAGGAGTTAACAAAAGGGAAACAAGGAGTTTTTAACAAATTATATAGTTAATACATCCAACAACATCCAGCAAACCCCTGGATGTTGTTGGATGTATTAACTACAGAATTTGTTATATAGTTATAGATATAGTTTGCTATATAGTTATATAATACCCCAAATTTGTGTTCTATTTATATACCCTGCATCCTCTAAACCATCATCTACCTTTGTCTTTTGATCACAAACTCCTTCAAGCAAATTAATTATCTTGCATTTAGGAGGCATATATCACTTGTCAGGTAGCAACATATCTAAAGTGTTATAACCAGAAATAATATCACAGCATTAACCAAATAATAATAATATTTGGTTAAATAATATCACACTTTAACCAAAACCTGCTTATTGCTCTAAAATTTAACACCATGTTAGTGGTTGAGGTGAACAAAAAGAGACTACATTATGATCTTTCCAGCTTTAAAAACAACCAAAAACCAAAAAAAAACCCCAATGAATCACAAGTATTACTCTCTCGAGTATTTATTCCTCTCAAACATTTGTCCTGCTATAATAAGACATTGCATAATGAGAAGTCTGGCATGTTGGGTACTGAATCTCTGAAACTAAATTCATCCCCTGGAGCAAGTCATTTTGCATTCCCATGTCTCAGTTTTCAAGGTTTAAACTGTCTGTTTTGTTGAGGACTATAAGCACTTGACAGGAAGGCCAGTCTCCTGTTAGATATACAGAAAAAGTTCAGCACAATGGTCTAGCTGTCTCAATGTGGCTTCTGAGTGGTACCCCAATGTGTATGAATGTTACACCTAGTGGGTATAATCTGTCTCTTGCAGTCCTACAGTAAATTCTGAAACCCTAAAACTATGTAAGCCTGTGTCCTAAAGGTCATTGTGTTTGGCTGTATGTGTAAGATGAAACACTTACTAAAAAGTGTGCAGGGGCTTTTAACTGGAGTTCAACACCAGATAAACCAAACAGAAAATTCATGAGTGTTTTCTACTCACAGCAGTGGATTCCTTCTGGTACTGTCTTCTAAGCAACTTACCAGCTCATTTAAAAATACTCTCCTAAGTACAATGAAAGCCTTGGTTTAATGCAGTAGATCAAATGGTAATTTGGGAAATGCAGTTCTGTTTGTTCAGCTGCAGATGTGAGATTGCAAAACAAGATACAAACTTACTACATTTTTTAATTAATTACCACGTTTGCAGAAATCATTTTTGTGAATTGTCTCTAAAAGACTATTTCTGCTCAAAGACAATTCCTGAAACAATATCAGAAAGTGATAGTGCATTGCTTCCCTCTTGAATGGAAAAATTGAATTGAATGAGCTTAACTAACATGCACAGTATTTTCTTTTTTTTAAATAAATTTAAACTTTGTAATATAGTACTTTGTGTACAATGTCTTATATCAGATCACTAGGCTACAGAACTTTAACTTTAGAAGGTTATGCTGAGAGATGCCCAAAATAAAAGACCATTGAGACTAGGCAAGACTGGCTTGAAAGTCCAACTGCCCAACTCTTCTCCATGCTTCATATGGAGGCAAGATTTTCTCTCCACAGATTAATACATTGATTAAAGTTTCCTCCAAGCCAATTGCAGAAGCTGTGAAACAAGTATGTCTGTCTTTGTATGTATAGGGGCACACGGAGAGTCGGGGAGTCTCTCACCTGGTTCTTACCAACCAAAAGTCAAGGGTTTAATTTCTGGGGCTTTTTTTTTTTTTTTTCCTGTCTGTAAAATAGAAAAAAAAAATAGATTCCAAAGACAGATCTTAAAATGGGTGATAAATTGTGTGTACTGATTTATCCACTAGAGGTACCTTTCTCTTTTTAACTGCAAAATTAAATGACACAATTTAGATAGATAGATTTAAAACTGTTCATACAATCTCATTTTAGGAAAAATACCTCTGTATTTTTAATTCCCTTTCCATCCCTAGATTCAATGTGATTTGGAGCTGCCCTTCTCTGAGGCTCATCTCATATGACTGACACAGATGCCTTGCAGCCAGGGGCTCCAGCTATTTCTCACACAGAGATCATGCATCTCTTATTTTCCTTAAAAGTGCTCACAACTCTCATTTCTTGATGAAGAACACAAAGTAGCTTGGCCATTTACAAATTTCTGAGAGGGAAACTGCTTTAATCATTAAATACCTCTGTCTGAAAACTTGGGCAACACTAAAGTATTTTACTTTCATTGATATATGATTCCACATAATTTAAATCCAATGGAATGTTTTTACAGAACAAGAAAAAAATTCCACTGGGTTTATTTACAAAATTTTCCTTTTCCTCTGTGCCTTGGCTAATTTCTTTGATAGAAAGCCCCTCATGAATTTCACATTTGCTGAACACTAAGAAATATTTTCTCATTTTTAAAAGCACTTTACAGCTCTACAATAAATCATCCAGTCTTTGTGCCTTTGTCCTCCTGTCCTGTGCACTCCATGGATCTGATATTTATAGCTGCCTGGCAATGCACATACACGTGCGTATCCCCAACTCTGCCAAAACTTTCTTTTTGAAAGCTCCCATAGAGAATCCACATGCAGCATTTACCTTTCATAGTCACATGAATGAGAATCCACATTGGTACAGAAGTTCTTTTTTGGCTGTTTTTAAAAGCTGATAAAAATACCAGTAACATGTGAGAGTTCCAAGCTTTTCAGAACTACAGAAGTTTTTAAAAAGTTAAACGTGGTAGGAAGTTCCTGTGGCACTGGCAGGTTTTCTCAAGGACAAAGTCTCTACAGCCATCTTTGAATTTTTTTCCTGCTTCAGGATAAAAGCTTAGAGAGGCATAACAGATTGCATGGAAATTAGATTGGACTACAGTAAAAAACTGGTTTATGGAATCAATTGTAAAATTCCCAGTTGCTTAACTAAGATGAACATTTCACCTCTGATACTCATGGTGGTTAGAGATCTTCTTGCAAAATCCTATCACCTTTTCAGTTTGCCAGCTGAGGGAAAACTCATCCTCATTAAATGAATATCTAGAGAAATCATGTTTGATAACTTATCTAGATTGCCCGTGTGATTAAACATTTTTTGCTTCTCTGATTAAACATTTTCTCTCTTTCTTGGATTGATTCATTTTCTTCAAGACATATTACTTCCTTTCAGTTCAAATTTGAATTTCATCCAAACATTTCTTTGTATAGAAAACAAATTACCTTGCAGCTTGTTTTTCCCCCAAAATCTAATACTTTATAAAATCTTGCCCCATATTCTATTTTAATGAAATGGAGCAAAGAAAAATAAAAGATTTGTTTTAGGAAGTAATATTCTGATGGCCCACTTCTCTCTAATGCTAGCCTCTTTTTAAAATTATTTTTATTTATCTTGAAAAGGGTAAAAATATACATATTTAAAAAGAAATTTTTCTTGAAAGCCCTTTTCCTTTCCAGAAGAAAAAGAGCTGAATAAAAAAAGAATCAGTTTCACCAATTTTAAATAGGAGGGTAGCTTATGCAGTTAATTACATAAAAATAGCTTTTTATTCATAGCTATGTAATAGGTTTTTCTTACACATAAGAAGAAATATTTGTACTTTACAGAAAAAAATAGCTGCAAGTTTTTTCTTTTTGGAGAAATAAACATTAATTCTGAAGTACTCCTGCCAGCAAAACCAATTTTGATAGGAATTAACTGTATTTCATTTGAGATGTGAGGTGAAGCCATACAACTTGGCTCTTAACCTACATTGTTTTGATGAAGGCTTTACCATAATTTTTACCTCCGATACTGTTTTCAGTTTGGGGCCCCACTGCAGGAGAGACATTGAGGGGCTGGAGCGTGTCCAGGGAAGGGCAACGGGGCTGGGGAAGGGTCTGGAGCACAAGTGCTGTGAGGGGCAGCTGAGGGAGCTGGGGGTGCTCAGCCTGGAGAAAAGGAGGCTCAGGGGGAGCTCATCACTCCCCAGAGCTCCCTGACAGGAGGGTGCAGCCGGGTGGGGTCAGGCTCTTCTCTCAGGCAACCAGTGACAGCACAAGAGGAAATGGAAAGTTGTGCCAGGGGAGGTTTAGATTGGATATTAGAAAAATTATTTACTAAAAAGAGGGTCAAGCATTGGAACAGGCTGCCCACAAAGTGGCTGAATCACCATACCTGAAAGTGTTCAGAACACATGCAGATGTGGCACTTTTGGGACATGTTTATAAGTGGACATGGTGTGTTATCTTTAGGACCTTAGAGGTCTTTTTACAACCCATATGATTCTATAATTCCATTAAAATGGGGGGGGGCATGGGGGTGGGAGAGATCCAATATTATCCATCATCTTCTAATGAGAGCACATGCCAGAGCATCCTACATCATAGCCTGAATTTTCTCTTGAAAGCACATTTTCCTAATGTACTGGTTTTCATATCTCTTCAGAGAAGGTTGGACTTCTTGTCTTAGAGGTCTTTCCCAGCTTTAATGATTCTGTGATTCTGTAACTCACATTTTGAACCAATGTTGCTTCTTTATGTCAAATGTTGTGTTCTAATTTTACTGAAACAGAAAAAAAAATCAACCTTGCTTTAATTTGAGGAAGCTCAAGTAACAGCATTTTTTAAGTATTGGGGAAGCTTGGTACAACACTTCCATGTGACTTTAAAAGGGGACTAGACATTTAATTGCTCCCTCTGGCATAGGAAATATCTCCCCAGATCACTGAAAAAATTGGCAAAGGAAGATATAGAAGGCAGGTAATCATGAAAGATGTAATTAACTTGGTCCAGCATGAAGATTCATTCCAGCATAATTTTCATTTATATTTGGCCAAAGATGTTATTTTTTGTCTGGTTTGTAGTTTTATATTAAGAAATAAAGTCTGTCTTTAGGGGAGTGATGTCATTTGATCCATCAGTAGAACTCTATTGTTTTTTGTTGGTGAGTCTATTTCTCAAATTCTTGTTCTTTCACCTTAATCTTCCAGCCTCCGCAGTTTGTCCCCTGAAGAGCAATGATCTCTGTCCAGTCCAGGCTTTTGAATGTGGTGGCCCAGATGGGGCTGAGGCTCTACTTTCTCTCCTCAGTAACTGATTTCACATCACCAGGAGTTCCCTCACTAGCAACTTAAATAATTGCTTTCTTAGACTCATGCTATTGTGCAAAGATATAATCATAAATAATTTCTCCCACTTTGCTGTTTATTATTTAGAATCAGTGAAGCCATGGATTCCTTTTGGCCTCAATAAGATTAACAGACATTCATCATATGATGTTGATTAAATAACATTAAATAAAATACTGCTTCCTTGGTCACTCTTAAATTTCAGTATCCTTTAAAGATCCAGAAAACATGGTTTTTAATTTCTGAAAACAATTTTTATGTTACGAGGATAAGTGTGATGAAAGTCTTACCTGTTTTTTTCCCCAATTTCCCATTGGTTAATAACCACTAGTATCTAATTTCACATACTTTAGCTTGAAAAAAAGCATTTTCAGTATCTTTTTTAGTCCTGGTAACTTCAATTTACACACAAAAAATTTCTGAATGCTTTTGAAAAAATCTGTTTATCTTTCCCTTACTTCCTTCCTCTTTATGGTAGGAAGCACCACTTGAAACCAGTGTTTCTGCTGGATAAATGGAATGTGCTATCTCATCATGAAATTACATACAACTTGATGAGAGAGACAGAACTTCAGAGGATCTAGAAAAATTCTACTTCTGCCTTCTGCAGCCTGTGACTAGGTATAGGCAGGACAGCAGTTGTTGAAAAAGTACACAAGGTTCTTCTGAAGCTATTGCCCAATCAAGGAGGATCTTCTGAGCTGTCATTTCAGGGATGAAGATATATCAAGTGCCAATTGTTTATTAGTCCACCCACATTTCAAGACCTTTTACTTACAGTGGGTAAGAGATTTCCAGGCTCCCATGAATTTTATACTGTGATAGTGCAAGTCTGTTCTGAAGAGTAAATAAATTTTAAAAATAATGTGAAATTTACTTTGCCATGTACATCTAAAAAATACTTCACGATCTAATGAACTGCATTAATGGTACCTGGAAGGATAGAGAAGTGAAAGCCAAGGAGTTTTTAAATTTTCACTCAAACTCCTATTTTAATTTCCAACAGACATTTCAATTAGCTCTTCTGAGTTTTCTAAAAAGCAGTTTTCTGAAAACCAAAATGCTAACATTTAAGTTCTTCATATAATTGAAGTAAAGAATAAAATATTTTCAAAGAATCAGTAGGATGACTGTAGATACCCTTAATATCCATCACTGGCCTGTTCAGCAAGGATTCTCTGAGATTTCTTTCATCATTCTATACTTCATACTGCAGCCTTCCCTCAAAAAATCCCAAGCATTTTAACATCACATAACCAAAACCATACCAAGAGATTTTCTCTCTAGAAATTTGCTTGGGTGACTATACACATCTGGAAATCATGGTTCCTTCAGACATCTGATGCTGAACACTCAAACAGATTGTGTTTTCTGTACTTGTACTTCGTCCTTCATGTTGCCTTGTTTCAACCATCTCACTGCACTGATGTTTTTCCAGCATCTTTTCGCTTGCCTGTTTCCCACAGATAATGCAGTAATCGTAGCTAAGGAATTTTTTTCAGATGTAGACTCTGCCTACTATGGACATGTCTGATCAAAATGACATTAGGGAATTACTGTCTGTGGAGGGCCAGAAGTCCAAAATTTAAGAAACCCCAAGCTAGCCCTCTACCCTCTGCCCATTTTCTCCCACTGTGCCTTGTAGTTTCTCCTCTACTCATTTGATGAGGGGTTCTTAGCCTCTCATGATTATGCCAGTGGAAATCAGCCACAGTACAAATGGGTGATTTTAAAATCAAATGCTTGGTATGGATGATTGGAAACGCATGTTCCGCTGTCTTCCATTTTTGCCACCAAACTGTTTTTAATTTCTCTAAAGAAACTAATGTTTCAACTTATTTTATGTATAAAATACATTTTTCAACAGCTAAAGGTCTCACATAATAACTAAAGTAATGAGAAGAAGGAATTACTTTTCTAAAAATAAAATATGGATGAACCCTTTGACCAAGGGTATTTACAGTGAAAGTCATTCACCTTCTAAATGGAAGACCAGTCTCATCAGACCTGAGCGCAAAATATATTCTGGCCATGCACTCTGTTTAATGACTTCAAGCTCCAACTCTTTGATATGAAAGGCAGTTTTCAGTGTCAAATGCCATGAATGGGTTAGGCTTTCTAAAGAACTCTTTTCAGCTAAAACAAGACTTAAGAAAAGAAGTTTAATACATGCCTAAGCATACCTGTCTACATATCATAATATGTATGCATGTTCTCTGCTTCTGTGGATCACAAATTTTTCTATTCTGTACAGCTGCTTGTTTTAAACACATAAATCAAGAGACAGATGCTAGCTTAGATGTCTATAAAAGAAATATGCAGATAAGCCTAATAAATAACATCACTTTGTGTCTAATATATTTGTCTTACATATTTCTCCATGTTTAGTTTATACAGAGAGTTAATTTCATTTCAGTTCTGGGGCAGGAGATACTTATGGAAATGAATGTACTATTGTCTGAGGGCCTAGCAGTTGATGAGAGGAGAATGTCCATGCTCTCTCATAAAGCATTGTTACCACACACAAAACAATTTTTCATATGAAATAATTAACTTCTACATTAAACCACTAACTCCCATTATGAATGAACACCTCTTTTGTAACTCTGTACTTGTAAAACATTAAACAAATATTAAAAAAAATAAAGTTCTTAAGGGCTTCCAAACTAAAAGCAGACTCTAGAACAGAGATAAAGGTTTTGAATGCTTGGCATGACCTACCTCCCCTTGACTCAGGTAGCCATTCTGAAACCCAACCCTTTCGTAGGCAGAAATTGCTTAGCATACCTTGTATTCTCCTCTAAGAGAAAAACTGCTAAATTGCATTAAAACCAATTGATGTTACTAAATTTAATTATTACACTCTCGACTACAGTAATACCACACAAAAAGTATGTCAGTGCTACCTACTGGCTTAAAATCATAAATCCAAAGAAATGAAACTGCTTCCCAAAAACTATCTTCCCATTGCTCTCCTTAGGCGCAATGTAATGCAGATATTTCAGCCTCCATCCTTCTCTTGGCACAACAATCAAAAATGTTGTTTCCATCTCTCTTCCTATGACATTGTCAGTTTGTGAGGTTATAAATGAGAACAAAAGTCTGTAAAGCACAACAAAAAGATAGCAAAATGTATTTGAAACCATTTAAGTGAGAGGGCATTGCTGGTCCAAGCCTAAAGCAGCTGTCAATATTCAGTTTTATGCACCAATTCACATCTTTTTACATGCAATGAGTTTTCTTCATTTTACAAAAAATACATCTTCTGAAGGCAGAGCTCCTGATTTTTGTAGTTGGAAAATGCTCAACAACAACAACAACAAAAAAGGCAAAGCAGTGACAAAAAGTATGTGTTCAGTTCTCTTCATTTCTTTCTGAGTTTTCAGCTAATTCTATCTTCTCTATGCCTGGTTTTCAGGCACCATCTTAAGAATTTCCACAATTTCACTAATTTAAAACAGGAGCATGAGCCCTCTCATTTTGTTCTCTCACTATCTTTGGCAGGAATGGGGCTTCATCCAAAGGCATTTTGAAATAGACTATCTATAATTGGGATTTCTACAGAGCTGGCAAATGTGCTGGTGATAGTTTTAGAAAAGAATACAGATAAGGAGGGAGCTGAGATTGTTTGGCTGGCACCCTGTTATCTCCGTGAATGGACCAAAGGAGGGTGTGCTGTGGGGTCTGGGGGAAAAGGAGGCACATTGTCAAGCAGGCTTTGCCATTACAAATGCTTTTTTAAATCATGTTTATCCCAAGAGATTTAAAATAGCTATCACCTTATGTAAACTTCTTTTGCTGTTCCAACAGCAGCCTTCTCAATTGAAACCTATGTTTTTTTCTATTTATTTTTGGACTTCAGCAGAGCAGAGTCCATCACTTCATTGAACTGTTTGGTCAACAAAATGAGCAATAGACTCTGTTCTTTTGTACATGAAAACAGACAACTGAAATTTAATAAAATATTTAACAGCTTGGTATGCAAGAACGTCTTTGTTGATGTATTGAAATCAATTTGCTGTAAAGACTGCTTTAAGAATAATGAAATATTGTATATATCACCTTAGGCATTATGTAAGGCAAGCAGCTTCTATGCTGGCATTTGCAGGAATAAGCAAAATTAGTTCAGCACAGTTCACAGCTGTGATCACTGGAGTACGGCTCAGGGTCTAGGGGCTGCTAGCTCTGATACTCCACTAAAAAGGCAGCTGTACTTTACTACTGGTCCACTGGGCCTGATGCTAATAATTTTTAAATGGCCTGTTAGTTACAGCAGTGGCCTCAAGCTACCTCTTATTTCAAATCCTATTAACATTTGTGTATCTTTAAACTACTTTATTGTCTTAATTAGCATATATTCATTCATAATTCCCATTCAATCTGTTGCTATATACAGAAAAGAGAAACGGGAAAAAAATATTAGCAGTGGCCGAAGAGTTGGTGGATGAAATGTGACTGTGGTAATGTGGAACCAAACCAATCACACCAAACAGCAAGTGCAGAAATGCTTCTGTACACGCTGCTTTTCTCCACAGTGCTCTGCAGGATCAAACTGCTGCCTTAGGATAATGGATTGGCACTGCCTACAGGCATACCGGGGGAAAAGAAACCAATATAAGTAAAGTATTTGAAAAAAACAGGTTTTTTTTTTCTTGGTTATAAAATTATGTTTAAAAAAAATGAAAGGTTTTTCACAGTTTTATTAGTTCCAGAAAGATGTACTCAAAACAGTTCTAATAAAGCAAGTTTTTCCTTGCACTCTGAGACTTATCTTGCTTACTCTTCTGTTTCAGGCAAAATTTCATTAACAGAAATGGAAGTTTTCCCTGAACAAAGATTGCAACACATTTCTTACTGCATATATGCTAACAAATATAAGTATCTCTGTCATTAAAAACTATGAATTTCTGGTAGCTCACAGCTACCACAGCATGTTTGTGGTTTTTTTTAAGTCCCATTACATTTGTCTTGAAAATGTTTTAGGATCTTTACATTTCTAACATACAGAAAACTCAGTAGTTAGGTACCCACATGCAATTACTGGCCAAAATCAACTTCTTCAAGTCTAGAAAATGATCATGATTATGACTTTTCAATCAACCAAAGATTCAAAAGAAATGCTGACATGTATCTAAATTCAATCAGTCAGGAAAAATGTACAGAACAAAGCATTTTTTTCTCTTACACAGTTATGCAAAATCTAACTACTCTTTGCCTGATTAATTTGTTTTGCTTATGGGTAAACAAAGGAACATGGATGCTACTCAAGCTTCAGAAAAAAATACAGAATATTTTGCACAGCTTGATTTGAAGTAAAAGGGTTGTTGTGAAAAAAGGCAAAATACACAAAGCACAGACAACTTGTCCTTTTAAAACTCGATTTTCTCTATAGTCTCTTTCTTAGCCTATTTTTTAGCATTTCCACAGTAGGAAGGCTACTATACCTAGGCTTCTATACCTACTCACAAAATAAATAGATGCATTTGTTACTCTTTTGCTTAAGATGAAACATAATCTAGGTAGTGTCATTTAACTTTCTTCCAGGTTCAGCTGCATTTAAGGTATGTCTTGTTGAAATCACACCGAGGAGATTAAAAAAAAAAATAATCCAATCCTTGTACAATCTTGGTTTTCCATGCTTGAATCATCTATTTCAGAGCCAAACTTGCTGGCTAATTCTTCCTATGTTACGATCAAGAGATAGTTTAACCAAACCAGCTGCCTAATTGTCTTCTCTCCTTTATTCTAGACTGAAGAAGAGGGATGTCCTGCCAGCTGGTGGCCTGTGAGAATATAGAGGACCATACTGGAGACTCAAAGGAATTTCCTCCAGCATCATGTTCCTTGTCATAATGTTCTGACCTTAGTACTTTCAAACTCAGCACAATCTCACAGGATTTCCTTACCATGGTACTTTTTATCCTTGAGCTTAACTGAGATCAAAACTCAGAAAAAGCAAATAGAGATAGGTTTCAAGCAACCTCTCTGGAGGGCAGGAACAGGATCACAGGATAGTTCAGACTGGGAGTGACCTCAGAAGGTCTCTGGTGCATCGTCCTGCTCACAGGAGGTCAGCTCTGAGGTCAGACCATATTCTCAGGGCTTCACCTAGCCAAGGTTGAAAATCCCTAAAGACAAAACCAGCACAATGTATGTGCTTCTTCTGTTCCACTTCCTGTCTTCACAGGGGCATCTTAAAAAAAATATTCAGTCTGAACCTCTCTTGAATCACTTTACTTTCACTATCTCAGCTTCTCACCCAGCCTCATTTCACTGAGCCCAGCTCCATCTCCTAGATGATCTCCCATAGGCACTGGGGGCTGCTCTCAGGTCCTCCCCAAAGCCATCTCTGCTCCAGACTGAACAAGACCAGTGCCCCCAGCCTCTCCTCACATGGCTGGTGCTCAAGGTGAGTAATACTCTGATCTATTGTCTCTGGCCCTTTTCACACAGCTCAGGATACTGGTATTGGTTAACAGGCCCTCTTATAAATTTTACCTGAAAATGTCACCATTTTCAATGCACATTGCAAACAGTAAGTAACTACTATGATCAAAGTCAGCACAGCTACTAGAAAAAAGCCCACCCCAAAACCTTAACAACCAAGGCTTATCAATGGTAATGTCAATGAACACAAATGTACATATGTGTCTGAAAATACAGATTTAAAACATAATCATATTTGCACTTGATAATCATATTGCTCTATCCCAATACAAATTTGGACCATGAGTAAGGCAACTGTAGAACATAAAGAAAGTCACACCATTCATGCATGCACAAGCCCATGAAAAATGTTATTAACACACTGAGGCATATGTTTTATTCCAAATCACTTACTAACTCCAGAAATCCAGACTGATCATTTATCATGGATTTGGCACACTATGAGGTGTCGCAAAAATACAGCTCCAATTGATTAAATAATTGCATTGCCATAAAGGCTGAGAGACAATATCCCACTTCTGTGTGGAGTCACCTTGCCTCAAAGTCAGTAAAAACTGCTTCTGCACACACAAGGGCAAAATCTAGCCTGAAGTCATCCCACAGCATCAGAAAATAAAACAACATATATCAATGAGTATTTTAAACAACACAATTTGATTATTTGACACTGTACACAGCCTAAGGCATAGGTCTAGACATGTCAGAATAGTGCAAAGGCCTTGCTCTTTAGAGGTCATATTTCATTCTGTTGAACTATTCTCCATTTACTGTCCCATCTTTTTGCATTACCTCAAGGAAGTAAGTGGCAGACCATAGCTGCAACAGAGCACCTGTGGAAATCAGTTCCTACACACACATAGGAGATCCAATTTATTAACAAAATTAGGAGGCTATGTAGACAGAGGACACACTTTATAAGTGATCTATACCCTGAAGTTAGTGGAAAGATTGTGAAGAAGACAGATACAGGTCTTTGAAATATATTTCAATTTAGCATTTAAGGAATATCACACAGGTATACACCCAATTAAGAGAATCTGTTGGCTCTTCTTTTTTTCCTCATCATTCCCTGCAACTGGATGGATAGAGAATATGGCTTGTGCTCCTCATCCCTTGACCTGTCATCCCAAGGCCATAAAGTCTTGATTGCCATTGGACTTCTTGGTGCAATTTCAACACTGCCTACCTGATGAATCAGTAATCATCTGAGAATCTGAGGGCCATATCTAGGTTAGGAGGCTTTCTCTTCATATCTTTAACCTGATCCCCAGGAGGTAGCAGGCTTCCCTAAGGAGTGGCTCCAGCCTGCATATTAGGCCTTGTGTTCATTTCAGGAGGCTGTCTCCCATGGCAGTGACACACCTTTTTTTCCTTATGGAAGTGGTTTTGATGCAGGGTGTAGGATGGGTTAACCTGGGTGACACCTCCAAGCTGGATGAAGCATCATCCTCGTTGTTGTTCCAACCCACTTGCACAACAGCCTCACTCCTCTGACACAGGGCAGCTGGGACGGGGAGGCAGTCACAGCACTGAGCACCTCACCCCAGAGCGTGTGATAAACGGGGATCCTTCTCCTTAGAGATAAAGCAACGAGCTGATGGCTACTGAGGGAAACACCAGCACTCCAGCCTCCTCCTGGTGCTTGCATTTTGCCTGACCCTGAGTGCTGTGACATTCAGCACTGAGCAGTGCTTTGGTTTACGCTCGTCTGGCCGGGTGAAGCGAGGTTATCGCCTGGCTTCACCTAAAAGCTCCTCTGCGCCAAACAAGGAAAGTGCAAGTTGTTTTCTGCACTAGCCTTGCAGCAAAGAAATAGTGAATAATTTGTCAGAACCACGTAACTTTGCTTTTAGTGTAACTCCAATCTTCTGCAAAATGCTGAGCAATCAGGAAATCAAGCAGCTAGTGAGATATGCCTTAAGCAGTCCCTGATAGAGGGCTCTCTCTTATCCAAAATGCTGCCAATATTTCTCCTTGCTGTACTGCATCATATAGGCAATGATAAAATATATTATGTTTTCAAGGCTGTTGTCTTTAAATTACATCTACTACATGATGCACATTTTTTAGATTTATAATAGGGACAAAATGGAATGATACAGTATACAAACAATGAGATAAAAAGGTAGTTACATATGTGTATGGACACAGTCAAATTATTTTTTGCCATAATTACTTTTGGTTTTTGTATTTAACATGAGAAAAGTTATTAGAAATTGTGACTTTTTCTGGGTCGGATTTCATAGAACATGAACTATTTTTAATTGCAGAGATGATTACTTACTGATCTTTCTTAATTTTCATCAGTTCATCTCTTGAGATCCCACATGTCAAAAACCAAAGACTACCAAATAATTTCAAAACAATAAAAATATCTAATGAGAACTAATGGTTCTAATTTCAGTAAAAGAGCCACAATGGGTAATATAATGGTGTAGAGTGCAATCAAAAAAAAATCTCTTTTTCTGACATCTAAATAGGAACATTATTAGGAAAATACAATTTCTATAAATGTAGAGGTCTCTGACATCTACTCACAACTACCTGAAAAACTAAAATTTCACCAGTAAAATCTAAACAAATAAATATATTTCAAATAAGATTAAAATAATTCTTTTTTTTTAACTGACTCAGAAATTTTTGTTTCATAACTGTCCATCCTCATTTATTTCCTTTTTCAGACAATTTTTCATTCTCACTTGAAACAGAGCTCTCTGGTCTGACCACAATTCCCATAATGGAACAAAACATTTCCCCTGGCCTTCTGAACAGGATGATTACAAGAGCTGCTGCTAGGGTAGAGGGAAGAAGGAGCAGTGGAGGAACAGTGGTTTTGATTTTCCATCTTAATCTATTCCAAAGATATGTAAGTATATGCCATATAATACAACTATTTGATCTCCATTATTTCAATAAATGTCTAAAGAGCAAAGCAGAAGGAGAATTTTTAACACATGGCTTGGTCATACCTGACACTAGTGCTACTCAAAAAAGCCTGTCTGGAAATACACCTGACATTAAAGGATCATGAATAATACATACACCTTCATCACTGCCAAGAATTTAAACAAGCACATCAAAATAGGTAGTAGTTTTAAAAGGACAGGAAGTCATAATTTTGTAAGACAAAATTAGTTGACTTGGATTTCACAAAATACCAGTTGTTCTGCAATTAAGCTCCAGTGACTCAAATTTTGAACTTGTTAAACAGAGCCCTGCAGTGATTATATTTTTATACTTCAGAAGATAACATTTCACTAAGCTAAAACCACATGTACACAGCTCAGTGTTCAGCTTACAAGTTGTCCAGAGATGAATTTGACAAACATATTTTAGCATCATTTATGACATTAAGCTTTTCTCAGATGAGAAATGTTTAACTAGCTCCCCTAAAAACCTCAGCTTCAGAGTCTAAATATTCCCAAATTCAATCTCAGTTATCCTATCAACAGAAGATGCCAGTAATTAAATCATCTGTAGCTGTGAAAGAGGAGACGTTTGAAACCATCATGATATAGGATAGCTAACATAGTAAGAAAAACATAATTTTCAATCAAGAGTACAGTTAGAGTCTGGGAAAGATACTAAACCATTTGTAATAATGGCTAAAAGTTTAAGGAGACAAAATTATAATATATTATATTAATGTACAAAATACATGTAATAAATCCTACATGTATATGTACAGAAAAAAACTCTGAGATATCAATATACACCTAACAGAAATGTAAAATGTAAAGTAAGCTAAGGTAAAAGGTAGTACAGCTGCGCCAGTGTAAAACCAAATGTCTGAGGCTTATGGAAAAAATTTTGCCCATGGAAAACAGGAAAAGAAGTCCAAGAATAAAAGCACATTTACTCCTGAAAGCATTTGACAAGCACTGTAGGAAGCAAGATGGAACTGGTAATGCTGTCCAAAAGAGTAAAAAGAGGCAAGGTCTGGGCAAGGATTTGGGTATCAACCAGGTTCATGCCCAAAGCGCGTTGGAAGAGGAAGAAGTGAATGGGCCCAGTGCCACAGACTGGCCCCCTGATACTAAACAGCAACCATGGGGAAGCTCTAGCAGGCCACCAAGAGGCAGAGTAATTCTGATAAACACAGAGCAGTAAACCCCAATTAACAGATGATTGTGGGAGGGAAAAAAATGGAGGTAAAAACCAGCAGGGTGGGGGAGATAAAGTTATGCAAGAAGCAGCAGCATCTTAGGAATTAAATAGTATAATGTGAAAATTATAAAATTTACATATATAAAACAAAACAGTAAGCTTTCATACACATATCCACACCAGAAAAAAACTTTAGCCCGAAAGCATTAGAAAACAGAATGGAGAAAATCTACTTGGGATTGGGAAGAACTTTTCTTTGGATGTTTTCACTGCATTGAGTCTCTTAGTGTGCGTGTCAGCAGCCAGGCAGGCTCTGGCCAGGAGGGCTGCACAGTGAGGGAGGCCAGGGCTGCCTCCGAGGGCCCCACCTCACACCATGGCTGAGCCTGCAGCCAAGGTGAAGGCCTCAGGAGGGAAGGACTGCAGCTGATCCTGGGAAAAGCTGCTTAATTCATTTTCCCACAAGCATGTCTGCATTGTCCACAGCAGTAATTGTCAAGGTGGCCCTTAACCAAGGTCAGTCAATGACATTCTTTATGAGAGTCTTTTAATTCTTTAAAAAAATAAAAACAACCAAACAATACAAACACATAAAAGTGAGAAGCAAAGGGGAGAAAGAAGATTCCAAAGAAAAAGTAATTTTAAATTTGCTTCCTCAAAGAGATCAGAAGAAACATTTCTAAAGGATAGAAAAGTAATAGTCTGCAAATAAAAAGGAGGATAGAAAAGATACTTTGGTTTGCACAACTTGCACACTCAAGCAGGACAGAATGAATGTAATGCATGACTTAAGACAAATAAGAAGAATCAATCCAGCCATTCCAATGTGTAGATGAACCAGCCCATGAGCAGAGGCAGAAGCTCTGCTGCCTCAGACACACTGACCTGCAAGCTGAACACACAGAAAGTTTTATGAGGTGGGGGGAAGACAACACCAACAGGACATCATAGAATGATTAAGGTTGGAAAAGATGTCCAAGATCATCAAGTTCAACCTTCCAAAATACACTGGAAGATCCAATCTGTGCACTGTAAAAAACTCTGATTTCTCAGAGTGGCTAAACTGAGCTATTGCAGCAGATACAGAATTCATGAAGACAAAAAACACTTCAATAATTGAAATAAAAAAGGCACACCTTTAAGAAATTTGTACAAGAAACACAATTCTGTAGCAAATCCAGCTAATCCCAAATGTACACAATTTTCTGCATTACCAAAGCTTAAAGTATGAGCAATTGATGGTCTGCCACTCTCAAGAAGGCCAAATACAGATTATAGCTGAATAATGCCTTCTTCCACCAGTAGAAATTTCTATAATCTCATCTAATAGAGGAGCTACTGTTAACCCACCTAATTTTTACAAGTGAGAGGCTTTGCAATCAACCAATCTACCATAACACCCTGGACACAGGTTTTTAGTTCAGAAGACACCATAATAAAATCTTGTCTAGGCACCCTCATGATATAAACTAAATAGTTTATTTGCTCTATTTAAATTGATTAATTAAAACGTTGATGACTTTTTTACAGATTTTTGAAAGGTAGTTTTTTTTGGTATTTTTGGTTTGTTTTTAAAAAAAAAGCCTGGTCAGATCTGAGAAATGCAAGCAGGTAGATTTGCAAATTAAGGGAAGGAATGGGCTACAAAACTATGAAGTTCTTTCTTGCTTTCAAACCTGCATTTAAAATTACACGTGCTAAAGTCGTAGCTTCTGGCACCAGACTTCTGATTGATCCAAAGCAGCCTCAGATCTCAGCCCATTAAGCACTGGGGAGTCTGTAACTAAATAACCCAGTGCAGAATCCTGCAAATCCTGACTGTGACTGTAAATCCTTTTCATGTGAGGAACTTCACAACTGCAACAGCTTCCACTTGCTCTTACTCGTTGCTATAAATGTGGTACATTTCATAAATAATTGTTTGACCTACAGTAATTTTCCTATGAGGTTCATTCTTCACTAGCACCCCTGTATAAATCACAACTTCAGGTTCATCTGACTTAAGGTTATGAATTTTAATTTTTCTTTCATCTTAGAAAGTCTTAAACACAAACCATATTTAAATTAATTTCTATCAGAGAACTTCAGTCCTTTGGGGTTTTTTGTCATTGTTTTGTCACCAGTGCCATGCAGGCATACTATCTGCATTTATTTATTTAAAATCTTCTTCTGGGTATGTCAAAAGGGTTCATTCATGTCAATAGGGCAGCAGAAGTCATCATATCCCACTGCCTGAGGTAAACCCCCTGCTGAACCTGGCTTCCTTCCATGTGAGACTGAAGCAATGCTTTTATGGGATCTGCTGCAGGCTGGTTATTGAAAATGGAATATGCTTAGTGTTTTGCATGCATAGCCCTTTATAAATAATATATAAAGGTCAAATAAGTTATTTATTGGGCCTTTCTGCCCATTTTATGTATGCTACTTTGTTTCAGTATTGAAGGTCTGATTTTCAGTTGTTGTAAATTCAAACCAATTGACATGTTAATTTACCATGAGCTGAGAAACTGGAAAACAGTGAGAACAGTCTTTTTTTTTTTTTTTTTGCTCAGTCAAATGCTGTTGTCTACCCATATTCACTGATTTCTCTTGAAGCTGTCTCTTTTTTCTGTTCTTTTTCCCCCAATTTTGCATGTTCACACACTGTTAGGTAATAGTCTTGCATAGGTGACTCACAGCAAAGCTGCTTCTTCAGTGATGGCCTGTCTCCATTTATTCAGTTCTATAAATCACCCTAACTCATGACTAAATACTATCTGCCCAACTCACCATGGCAAAAGACAGCTCTTCTGTTTCCTCCAGGAATTGCTTCACTGGTTACTTCTGATATGGCCCAACAAAACACTGACCCCTTCTCCTCATCTTCCTCCCTCCAGCAAGTCATGTTTAATACTTTTTTCTCACACTGCATATAAGACATCTTCTTTGTTTTGTTCTCCTATTGCACCTTCACCAGCTCACAGCAATGCCTGCACGCTGGCCTGACAGAAATCACACTTGTTACTTTCTGGTCCAAGTAAGAGTTATCTCTGACAGGGTCTCCCTTGCTGCTTCTCATCACAGCATCACCTCTGAGCTCTCGCCAGTGTTACTTCTGAGATCTCCAGCTGCAGCAAATTGAAAGCAAATAGTCATGAAGGCATTATTCACAGCTCATTTGTTACATTTCTCACAGTTATGCCCTCACTTCTCTCCATGGTTCAACTCAAATGGGATCACCTGCTCTGAAATGTTTGGAAAAGCTTCCCACTCCCTGCCAGGTGTCTCCTTGAGTCACTCTTCTTCCCTATGGCAGTTCTCAGATGTGCATTGTAGGGCCCAGAGTTACAAAGCCTACATTCACCTAGCCAGAACTGTTGCAGGAAAAGACTAGAAGCAGCCCAAATTCCTGCTGCTGCTACAGTGCGTGTTGCATCATCACACTTCATGGGAATGAAAGGAAGAGACAGCCCATCCCCAATGGGGCTAGGAGGCAGTGGAGCAGGGAAGCACATCCAAAGCTCTCGAGCATTTCATACACAAAGAAGGACACGGGAGCGTTTCCCAGCCCAGCCCAGCCCCGAGGCCTCGCAGGGCCTCTCTGGCCTCGGCAGCAGCCTGCAGCTCCCGTGGCTGTGGTTTATTTCTGCAGAGATGCCCCTGATGAACAGCCCCACGGGGGCTCTGCCCACAGCCACAGCAGGGGCCATGTGTCACCTGCTCAAGTGCCACAGGCTGGTCACTCCTGACTTAGATGGATCCGTGTAGACAGCAACGGCTTAAATACCACAAATGTGTTAAATTTAGACTCAGACAGGAGCAAACCTGTAAATAATGAGACATTTGCCTACCATCAGTCTGACTCTCTGAATATTACATCTGTTCTCGCTATTTTATGCATTTTTTTAGATGCAGGCTATGCTGTCTTCTGAATTTCTAAAGCACTCAGTAAATTCTGGAAAATACTAGAATACTAATAGTAGCAATAATTATGGCCCTGCTCTTGTCTAAAATGCTTAATGAATTAATAATTTTACACAGTACCAACATTCAGTAATAATGAAATTGATAACTTTTGTACAAATCATTAGCAATTAAAATTTATTTGTACACTATAATTTGAATATCTGAGAAATAACATAGTGCTAATTAGTGTATACAGAATCTCTTACTAATGAGTTAAGGATATTAATTTTTCTTTTTTTTTAATAAAGCTGTATTTCTCTAAAATGACACAAACAGTCCAACAAGAAATTAAATTCCATAGAAATAGTGATTTTCAGCACTAGCCATTTTTTCAACAGTGCACCAGAATTCAAAAGCAAGACTTTACCCTCTGCCTTATGAATACTAAACAGCATTCTTCATCTAAAGGTTAAACCAGAAAAAAAAATCAGTCTCTCTGCCTGTATTTTTATGAGAATTGAGGAGTATTTTATGTGTATTGTTCTTTTTAAGTGTAGCTAAACCTGCACTGTATGTCAGCAAACTTTAATTTAGCATATTGTTTTTCCATAAAAACATAACACTATAAACAACCTTCAAGACACAAGTGCGTATTTTCAGTCTGTTAAAACAGGTAATTCAAAACCACCTCTCCCCTACTTTATCTCTTTCAGGAAATCCACAAATGCATTCCATGTCTTGAAAGAAACTGCCAATACATAAATATTTTGTGAGTCTTACCTAAAGGGCTCCTTTCACAAGAGGGGTAGCAGCCACAAAGCATGACTATGGCCATTGAATTTCATTGACCCTGAGTCGGAGTTCAAATGACAAAAAGAAACAGTTACAAAACTGAAATAAGCTGAAATATTTCCTAACAGAGTCCATGGGCTGCATTACCCAACACCTAAATCAGGGATGAGCTAAGCAGTGTCAGATCTGTTTTTTGGGCACATATCTTTGAGGGATTCAACCAAAAGCAGTGTGGATGTGAAGCAGTTTACACCAGGGTTTTCCTGTCCTACACTCTGTTCTCAGAGCTGAACACAGGAGGGTTCCCCACACTTTCAATGTGGGCCTGACAAGTGCTCCTGCTTTCAAATATCATCAGCCTTCAAGATCCACATGATAAACCAGCTTAGTTAAAGATGGTGATAGCAGATATACAATGAAAATATGTGTGGGGGAAGGATGCTGACAGCATTTTGCCAACACATGCAAGACAAGGAAGGATATAAATTTCTGTGTTGCAATCCAGTGTGCTCCAAACACAAGTTCTCAGCACTAAGGAATTGTTGCATCACCAGCCAACACACATTGCCCCTGTTTCTACTGGTGCAGCATCTGCTGTAGTGCTATGGGGAGTGTCTCTGGTGTGGTAGGACCATACTGAACTTTTTCAAAGCAAGGAAAGATGTGAATTTACAGCAGTCAGAACCCTACAGTTATCCTTGGCAAATGCATATGAAGAGGGATAACCAAAAATATTTTTCGTTTACGGAGGGTAAACTACAAATCCTGGGTGATGATTAATTCATTGATTAATGAGAATAGAGATCTCTGGGGAGCATCATCAGCCCAGACTGACTTTCCAGGAATGCTGAATTTTATGTCTGGATCTCTGTTTTACTAAAATGTAGAGAAAAAATACAAAACAAAAGTACAGGTGATTTTGTCTCTTTGTGGAAGGGTATATTTGAAGGATCAAAGGCATAGTGATTTGAGAAAATAAAATGTATTCTTGTGTTAGCTACACAATAATATCTACAGAGAGTACCATGAGAGAAGACTAAAATACTCCAGACCGGCTGCACTTCCTGCCATTACCTCATTCTTAAAAAAAAAACAAATGCATCCTTCCAATCTAACACATTTTAGGAGACAGGAGGAGAGCAGGGTAACTATTTTGGACAGAGACTGCTATGAGCATTTCCAATACAGAGTTCATTCCAAATTTGGTGCTATGCTTCTGCAGATCTCAGATCAGAATCAAGCCTTTAGGCATTAACTGAGATAAACAAAGTATGATACGTCAAATCTAATTATGCTATAAATATCCAAATAATATCTAGATCTCTAAGGTAATTCTAAAGAGCCTCAGTGACAGAGAGGCAAATATGATTAAGTTTAAACTGCAAACAGCTTGTGAAATATGGAAAATAGCATTACATGTGAAAATATCTGTAGGGAAATATTTTCTTTTAACTAATAAGGCAAGAAATTTTGTGACATAGTAAATGATTTTTCCAGTAGCTTAAGGCATCTTAAATAAAAAGCAAAGATGCTAAATAACTAGTATACATTCCAGCTTTAAAGCCATCATCAATAATACTAGTTTCGTAACTACCAAGTAATAAGAAATAGTGGAACGCACCCCCCATATGTTTGTATCAATTCTAATAATGAACTAAACACTCAAATTGGTTAATGATTCAGTTTTATTCAGGACATGTGAACATAAAGCCTTTCTCTCCCCCGCTTTCACAATTTTCCTAGCAAAAATAGAATGTCATCAGGTAATTCAAATACAATGCTTTGCACAAGAAGGGTTTGAAGAAAAAAAAAGAAGTTAAATACAGACCTCTGTTATCCCATTTGCTACCCACAGAGGTACTGATGTATTGTTACCTAGCTACAACTTGATTTTTAGACTGAAACTGAGCTTGTAAATGCATACCAAGCATCTGTCTGACTCTGGCCTCTAGTCCTCCTGTGTGACAGTTCAAGACACAGAAGTCCAGACACACTTCATGGTTTTCTCAATCAATGACAGAAATTTCAAAACTGCTCAGTGCAGTTTTCAGGAACAAATTTACATGCTTTTAAGGCACCTGGAGCTATATGCCTTAATTAAATCCCTATCCTTTTGCGTTGCCCTAAAGCACTTCCATTAACTTTTTACCTCTTTGAGCAATGTATACTGACACTGATTCATAGAATATTTGGCCAGTCACACACTCACATGCCCTATGGGAAACCTTTCAGGAGAACCTCAGGAACATCTCCTGGCACAAAATCTTCCACCCTGCACTTGTTAAACCTCCATCCTTCCCATGTCAACATGGTGCATGCAGAGCACCTCCACCTAACATTCAAATCCAGAGACAGCAGCTTGGTTCTATCCCCCCTTGTGGTATCACTTCTCTGCCAGTGATTTAGGCTGGCTCAGTTCGTACATCCAGTGATAAAATATCAGATCACTCTGATATGAATAGATCTAAAACCTACTAGACCAACCTGTACACCAGGTTGTCTACATGAATGTTCAGTGATCACCAGCTAGAACTTGCTTCTGAGATGGGATACAGCTTGGCCAAGGTGAAAAGCCCTGAATAGTCCAGAATTGTCCTAAGCTTTCAGGTCCAAGTACAAAATTGTGTACACAGACTCAAATAATTCCAAGACCCAGCTTCTGACTTTGGGGATGTGAGTAGAGAGATGTATAGAGAAATGAAACATCAGCTTTGACAGATACAGATTTAACTACTGGGACAGTTCTGCAGCAGCCAGCCTGCTGCATTCCCACAGCCTGAATTGAGGCCAATGACAGATATATTTGCAGGTCTTCTTCCAGTGCTGAAGGAATATATTTCATGGTTTAAAGAAAGTGAAGTCATGTAAGAAGAGCTAGATAAAGACAGAAACATCACCTAAAGGAAGGATTATTCTGAGCTGCAGGAGGAGACTTTTCTGAGCTGCAGAGAGATAAGGCAGTGCAATGTGCAGTGACAGATGTGATCCCAGATCCCAATGGACATTGCCACAAGTCATCTTGTTAGCTATGCCCATTCTCAGGTCACTTCACGTGCCCAAATTAACAACATAAGGGGGCCCAAAGGAAATCTGGGCCTGCTGGAAGAGTCCCCTCTTGTCTTGGTACCTGGGTGGCAATAAAACATTCTTCACATAGCCTTGAGCATGACTTTCAAAGAGAAGAAACCTTAGGAAATGTTCCATTTTCTTCCTACTCTTTTGAGTCATTGCAAAAGAAACTGGAGGCCTTGGACACACTGCACAATTCCTTTATCATTCACAGCTCCCTCACATAGCACCTCAGAAAGTGCAAAAACTGAAAGAAGCTCTCCAGACCCTCTAGAAATGCACTTTTTTCTCCCCATTCACCTTGTAACCAAATAGCCTCACCAGACATTACTGGATAAAAATACGTCAGGTAAGTTATGATTTTGGTCAACAATATGACATCTTTAAATAGCACCACAGATGTAAACAGACAGAGAAATTGACACCCTGATTTGAAGACTTAATCTAAATTAGACCCATTGAATAGTGAAACATTGTATTTGCAGGAGGAAGTACTGAATAGAGTGACAGAGGGCTAATTGCACAGATATAATCTGCAAGGACAGCTTTATGGAGAACACTGTCATGTTTATGAGACTGTCTCTACCATTGGACCAGGGAGGATTACAGAACCTTAGAGTGCACTTTAGGAAAGCCAAGCACCAAGGCATACATCCTCAAAGCAACAATATACAGTTACAATCCATATCATTAACATGTGATCCTATAGACTTAAATAAATCTATTTTTCAAAGGGTTCATTTTTAACATTGTCATGGTTTGAGCCTGGCAAAATGCCAGTGCCCCCCATGAAAATACTTTCTCCCTGGTACTTGCTGTGAGATGTGCTTAGGAATAAGCAAAGCAGTCTTCTACTTAAAACTATAGAAAACAGAACTTTATTAACTACACACTACAATAGGAAAGAAAAGAAAAGACAATCTCAAGGAAAATGAAAACTCTACAGAATACAGTTCCTCCTCCTCCCCCCACCAAATTCCCAATACAATTACATCTTTCAGTCCAGCAAAAAACCACCCTTACAAACACTCAATCATGAATTCCTTAAGAGGAGGAGTCCTTCTTGTATGCCCTGGGCTTTTGGTCACATATCCCCACCCGGATTGGAGATCGTGACCCCTTCCTCCCATTTCAGTGCTCTCACCACTGAACATGGACCAGAGCTACTTTGAGGGTTGTCTTTTTAAGGATTCCATCGTCCCACTCCAAAGCAAAGGCACAGTCTCCATTTTGGGACATCTGTCCCCCCATTATTTCACCTCCTGGGCCGGGAGGCTCCCACACTGCCTTCTTAACTCTGGGACCCGGTGGCTCCCCCTGAAAATAGTCTCTGTATTCAGGAACAGTCCATGGCTCTACAAAAAGCGTCCAGCAAAGAATGCCACTCCACATCTCTTCCACCCTAGGTTCTTCTCACAGTCTCTCCCCTGCTCGGTCCTTTAAAATACTTGCTTAAATCTTCCTTCATTTCCTCTCCGGAAGGGTCAGTACTCTGCAAAAAGCTTTCATTGTCCAAGAAAAGGGTTAAAACTCCATAGCTCACAACCCACAAGCAGCCGGACTCCTTCTGGTTCAACCCCCCTCCTCTCCACAGGCCGGGCAGGCTGGCAGCTCACGATATCGAGCTTCAAGGCCAAAGCTCAGTCTCAGGCAGTGAGCCTCTCTGTCTCCCCAGGGGAGGGGGCTGCCCAGTAACTCCCAGTCTCTCTCTCTCTCCTCCACCCTTCCACCCTGGGTGTCTCTCCCGGTGTCTCTCTCTCCTCCACCCTGGGGAAACCAGGCCAGGCCTACCCCATTTCGATCCAGGCCCGGGCCTACCACATGGCTGCCCCTCCCCCTGCCCAGCCGGGACAGCTGGAGCAGGGGGAGAGGTCCTTCCTCTTCCACGCCGAAGTCCCAAGAGGGCTTCCCAGGGGCAGAGCTCTGCTTTTAACCCCTGTGTGTTCTCAGAGGTGTATCCAACTCTCAGTGGTCAAAACAGGTGTCAATCGCAAATCTACATCTTCAATTGGACTGACACACTCCCAGAATTCCATTTCCCCTCAAACCAGGACAAACATTTACATTTATTTTAGGGACAGAAATTCACCACATACTATAAAACTACATCCTAGAATTTAAGGTCACAGATACATATTACTTTGCAGGCAGCTGGAAGAGCTGCAAATGTTAGTACCTCAGGCCATTTTTTCCACTTCCATGTTGGAGTTCACCATGACAACAGCAAAGCAAACTAAATGGAGCCCACAAGTGCTTCCTAGATTCAATGCCCCAATGAAAAGAGTCTTCTTCTTTTTTTTTTAATCTTAAATCAACAGTGAAGGCATTTCAATCCACCATGCTTGACTCCACACTCAAACAAGGAAAAGGTCAAGGGAATAGGGAAGGCAGCAGCCACACACGCACCGCACCGGGTTGTACAGCAGCAGTAACAACGTGGCGTTACAGGAGCAGGGTTACCAGCATTTAAAACATCAGCAGCTAGCTCCAGCAAAGAACAGCTGCCATTGCCAAGGGATCCGCTTTAACAGCAGTCTCAGGATGAAATATCCCAATGAGCAATGCTCTAGTGGAGTCTCTGCATCCATGACGGGACCTGCTTTGCAGTTTCTCGTCTTTGAAAGGCATCAACTCACAGCTGTGACTTAGCTTACAGTTAAGACACAAAATGTTTACAGACAATTCTTAAGAAAATATAGTAAATGATGGTATTTTTCTACTGTTCCATTCACTTCTAATTACATACATGTATGTAAATTATAATGAACACCAGCTGATTTATGGTTCAGCTTTTGTTTCATTTCTGAGATGATTTGCAGATCCCTAGACTTGGAAGTCATGAACATAAACTCCAAATTTATGTTTCTTCATTTTGTATAATGTTATCTTCTTTGTAACTTAACTGCAAATACCATGAATTCTTAGAAAACTATTTTCTCTATATGGAATAGTAATTAAAACATGTCCCAGGTTCATAAAGTTTTTTGCAGCCTTGCCCCACACCCTCAATACCTGGATTTATGCATATAATTTAGTGCTCTGATATTTTGTCTCATGTCATCAGCCTTTAGAATTAACCCATAAATCTTTTTCTTGTAAAATCTGTAATTCACATCATGAATGTCTTAAGCTTCAGGAAGTTGAAAAAATTGAATGTGATTTCTTTCAACAGAAATACCAGATGCATCTTTCTATGCTTCCATATTATGAATGAAAAGAAGCATTTAATGGTCCAGGAAATTTCTCTGTAAGTATCTGCAAGCACAGTGGTTTTTTTATTTCCATTTTTCTTCACTGCATTTGAGATTTCAAAAAGCTCCATCTCTACAAGTATAAGCAATATTTACTTTATGGAATTCTGTTCACAGTACTTGTTTCTCATATTGTGCATTGTGAAGGAGGCATTTAGTAGGTAGGTGAACATTTTATTCAAGATCAGCGTGCAATAGGTAATGAGAATAAGACTCAGAAAACCTGCAATTTCAGCATCCTTAAGAGATATAATTCAATGTTATTTATCATTCTAAAACTCAGAAGTTGGCTACAATATGGCCATATGAAATTGAATGTAGTTTCTTTCAGGAAGTAGCATCTGTGAATAGTACCAGAAAAGCCCTTTTCTGACAACTAAGAACAACGTTCTGGCTCTTAAAGCACCCTGGGCAATGACTACCATGCACAATGGTTTTATATAGTCAGAAAGAAAAAAATATTAAGTGACACAAATATAAGGCCACTATTTTATAGAAATTATTCATCAAACAACAGATATTAGAAATTATCTAACAGGAGAATATCAGAACCCCCACTAACATTTTAAGCTTTTCAAGACACCACTGCTCATTTTTATTAACTGCACTGAATTTTATTTATTATCTATGTACAAGACTTCTTATTCAACCGTACTTTTTCCTATTACTCATCATATCACCAGTATCTAAGGAGATAAACATAAGTGTCTGAAAAAATTAACAGCAGGAACAGCATCTCTGACTACTCTTTATTCATAAACTATTTGCTCAGCTCCATTTTTCAACATATCTGCAAACATTACACAGACATTTGAGCCAATAGGACTAGATTGGAAGGGTAACACAGCTAATTATGGGTTGAAGTGATCTTTTATTTAATTGAGCCTGGCTCACAAATGTGGATCCCAAATGCGCTCATCCCAGCACCATACAACAAACTTGCATTTCTATTATCTGTGATCTAACAAACATATTATATTGTATACTGTACTGTATAGTGTATTACATAAATCTGACATTACACAACGATACTGCTATTCAACATGTATTGGCAATGAGCTATTTGGACAGCTGTTATTTGAGTTAGGATGACTATCGAACCTTACTTGTCTCAGGAAACCAAAATATAAAAGTGATCAAAAGCAGATGCTCTTACCACCTTTTCCTAGCAAAGTAAATCCATCTGAACTGCCTCCACGTTAGTGAATTTCCTGAATTTACTTAAGCAGTTTTGTTAGCTTTAAGACATAAAGCAAACCTTAATATTTTGAGTTTCTCCCTGCCTGCTGTGGAAGGATACCCTGAGGAGCTACCCTTTAAAGGGTCTCCAAACACTAGTGATCTACTGTTATTTAGACACCCATATCGCCAGTACTTTACATTACACCAGTCTCAGAGGATTAGCACAAAAAGGGTAATACTTTCAATCAGCTGATAGCTGAAGAGGGACCAGCACTGCTGAATTTCCAATTTTACTCCCAAGCCTCTATGTAAGCTGAGTCAGCAATTGCTTTATTTTAAAGGCTCTCTTTATTCACCTGCACTGCTGCAAATTGATAAGACCTCTAAATTCCAGTTACCTCTTAGAGGGCTGCTTTAGAGATTAAAAGTATATACCTGCTTTGATACCACAGTGGTGCTCCCAAAAGGATTAACAGGAGTTAAGTGCATGCATGATAAGCAGGAGATACTCTACACCTCCCTCCTACAGAAGGCAGGAGAGGAAACAGACTCTGCACAATCCTTCAGAGAAATGTAAAGGTCATGCAGGTGAACTGTGACTAGACCACCCTCTGCTCCCTCAGGCAAGTCTGCAGCACGCTGTATGGTTCATGTTAGGAGTTCAAATCCGAGCAAGACACAGCGCCATTAATTAGACACTAAGTCCTCTCGTAGGAAAGGGCTTCACTGCACATTTACTACAAACTGGTAATACATTTTCAGCTTTCCTGGTGTGCCCAAAAATTACATTTCTTTCTTCTACACTGCAGTTGCTTCTTATTTCATAGCCGTATTGCAACTGTTCATAAATCAGCACAGGGTATTGAACTATTCTGCTGTTTACCTAGGGCTTTTTACTTCATAGGGGATAATACAAAATAGAGGTAAGCCAGTGACTGGTACTATGTAAATCTGGTGACCCATCTGGTGACAACTGAAAGAAAACTTAACCTCAGATCAATTCACACGCTCACTAAGTCCACATAGGATAAAATGCAACTTGATAGTACTTCTCTCTATTGCAGAACTATTGCTCCCTGGTTATGCAGCAGATTCAGCTTATGAGTGCAGGATGTCATTTTTTTCTCTTCAATTGCACACACTAAAAATAAGAAAGAAAAAAAGCTGCATAAAAAAGGAATGTCTTTATAAAGGGCTATGCAATTGAGCTCAGGAAATGGGGTCTATATTCAGAATTTATAATTAAGGCAATTTAAAATTGACACTTTATTTTTGTTTTTCATCCTAATGATACCTATTACTAGTCCTCTTCTATGCCAGACACTTGTGTAGAAAGAATTATGACAAAGCTTTTGCTTCAGCAGTTGCACAAATAGTAATTTAAAACTGAACTAACATTTTCAGTAACTTCTATATGTGATGGAAAGGGATGTTGCAACAGTGCAAACAAGTTTCAGGCAGTTACGGTTCAAACAAGCATAGGTTTTATGGCAAGCATTGTCCAAATTACCAATTAATAAAACAGTAAACAGTTGCACAACAAATGAAAATATAGGTACTTTAACACTGTAAGGGCTCTTTCCTAAATATGTTATGAACTATCTGAATATGAGTATATTCTTGCAGCTGCCTTCATAGGAATATCTTCTGACACATAGGTTACAGGATGCCAGCCCTGCAAGGCTGGCAAGATCTGCTAGAATCTCTTTATGCCACGAGCGCTGTAAATGCTGCCTGTGATGGGGAAGGCCTGGTGATGGAGGTGAAGAGGACAGGAGAGATCAGTGGAATACATGAAGATATAGTAGCTGTAAGAAATGAAGGATCTTTACAAACTGAAACTTTTCAAACTGAGAAGCAAGGAGATGCAGTAGGAAGGACCTTCCTGGCTGGAGAACAACCCAAGGAAGCACATATCCAAACAAGGCAGGAAGTTGAGATGATCTCAGGGCACTGGAATGGGAAAAGATATGGTGCACAGAAAACACCCTGGAAGAATCCTCTGCTGAATCCCAGTCTCACTAGCTGATGCACCAAAACCCAACAGTTTTTGCTGTTGTTAGCAAAAACTTTCTAAGGAACATGCAAAATTCCCAACATGTTTTCACCATTCAGTATCTCACTCCTTTTACTGAGTGAGTTTTATCTGTTTAGCTGCCTTGTATCTTATCTGAAATTAGGGTTGGAAATTAAATGAATTCAAGAACAGTGAGCATACAGTTTCACAAACAAGTCTGTGCTGGAGCATGGATTTGAGGCACAGGTGGGATATACAGACACACCTTAGAACCAAGAAACACCTCCATGTCCACCAACCCTGGCACAGTACTGCAGGTGGCACAAAGTCCAGCCACAGCATAAGAAGCCTCCTCAGGAGATTCTGGAACAATGCTGGAACACGGACTCACCATCAGCACGTGTAAAGCTTCTTTGGCTGTTTTTCAGCAAGTTCCAATGAAGACAACTTGCCAAAATCTTCTTTTCAAGAGGCTGATGACAAAAGCCAGGGTAGAACAACTACTGCCAATTGAAGCTCTCTGTCACTTTCTGCCTTTCCCTAATTCAGCATGGGCATGCAGCACCCTTCTCAGACCCTGCAGGCACTCATCAGGTGCATAAGGTGGCTAGATTAGCCCTGCAAACATATCCTTGACCTTGAAATATTGCTCATTAATATTATTGTTTACATGTACCTTTCCATTACTGAGGTACTATCCAAAGGTGGCCTAAGTAGGAAGGCAGAAAGAACAAGTGCTTTCATTTTTTTATGATTCTATTGTTATGACAACTGTGTAAAAATGTCTGTTTTCTAGAGGTTTTATGTCAATGAGACAAATTCAGTACAGACTTACATGGCAGAAGTGACTGCAACCCCACTACATCTCTACTGGTGTTTTAATGTGTTTCCTTACTGAGTGTGCAAAACTCAAAGCATAAAATCACATGAATTTTTCCTGTAATTTAATAGAGTGTATTACCATATAATTAATATTTAATAAATGCAGGAAAGAAAGGAGAGGCAGAAAGGGACACACAGAAAATGAGAACAGTGCAGCTTTTCTAACAGTACTGAAAACAATTTATATTGAAGAATACTTATGTCTGTCATGATTTTTTTTCTTCATAGGTGCTAAAGGGCAATTCCCAGTGTATCCTTCAGGAAAATGGACAGCCTCCAAGATTTCATTCTTGTGAGCATCAAGTCCTGAAGACTGCAACACTAGAAATACCAGAAAACCCTTGAGTTCATTTTCTAGAAGCCCTTAAATAGGAAGAGAATAACAGAATTTGTTGCAGATCTTTGAGTAGGGTTTACATATCGATGATCCTGACAAAATTGTGCTGTTCAACATGCGTTTGTGGATACAGGCAGGCCTCTCCTGTATGACTTTATTACTCCAGTTCTGCCTTTCTCTCTTAGAAGCTAGAGAAATTGCTATAATTCTAATTGTGTACTAATAAACAACCTTTACAAGAAATTTCTGGATGCAAACTTAAAGGAACACACTTACACATGAGGGGGATATAAAGGCAAACACCTCAAAACTCAGATTCAGGCCTGATTAAGAGAGCTGCCCTCAGGCCTCTCCACCAGTTAATTTCAGTGGGAATAGTAAAACATTCTCGCACCTATCAAGCACTTAATCCTTGATATTCAACACCTGTAGTGTCTAGAAAAGAAAGAAAATTTAGGCTAAAATATCTTTTTCCTCCTTTCTCACATCAACATGATTCATCCACAAATATTGCAGAGTTTGGTACCACCACTGCCTTATCGACTCCTGCCCATATGAGCACTGCTGATTATTTTTGGAAAGGAGGGTACTCCTACTGTCTGCACTGATCATCTCCTGCCCCTTGGGCGGGAAGTGATTCCTTATGCTGCTGGAGCACCTAGCACAGCATTACTTTAGATGTCACTACCTTCAAACTATAACCACAGCCAATACTAATATACAGTACACATGGTGACCACAATCTGTGACTTCTTGAAATGAAACGGTTCCATTAGACTGACTTTTGGTAGTGAACAATTGAACTAGACAATTAGAGTGTGACACATTACTAGTATGACACCTTGCAGTCTAAACTTTCATTGAACACTCATAGGCAGCTCTCAGCTATCTGCTTTTCCTGCATACTTTACATTCTAAATTCAGCCTTTCATATTCTCAACATTCAATATTTTATACTAAATCAACACTTACCATTACACCTCTGTTTGACTGAAAAGTTAAATGCATGAAAATTGTTATGGTTCAAAAGAAAATTTAAGCATGAATAATATTCAGGGACTCATACACTGATGCAGGTATAAAAAGTATCCACCAAGTCTGCTTAAAATAGACGACAAATGGGCACATAAAGAACTTACTTGCTGTAAGTTCTCTAGGAAACTCATAAATCTATGTGATGGTTTCAGTACCTTAGTGCCCAAAGAGAAAAATACACAAGGCAGCCAGATTATGGAGAAGCAAAGTCTCTTCAAATACATTATTTTTTTTTTTTTAGGAAAATTTACACAGTGTACCCATGCTACCCAAACTCCAAAGCACCTATAAACCAAGAACTATCAGGCATTGCCTCAGCCATACTCATAAACATGGTACAAACAAAACAGAAATTTCAGTAGAAAAAGTATAGTCCTAGTCTGGATTAATCCTTTACCTCCCAAGAATCTATTTGGATCTAGCAACAAAAAAGAAAAATACCAACCAAAAAAACTAAAGTGTCAGTTCCCCCCTGCCAACCAAGCCTCCACAAGACAATCTTTCTTGCTGCATGCAAAGTAAGTGTTGATAGCATCTAGCTACTACTGCAATAAAGATAACTAATCATCCTAGAAATTATTATCTAACAATTTGAACCACATGAACTCATTGTTCCAGAGCCACCTCTTTTTTCTCTGTCAAAACAGAAAGAACTCTGCTCCCCTCATAGTCCCTGATGCTCCCCTGCATTGTGTTTCCTACAGGCAGCCACATTTGGTAAAACACCTCTCCAAAATGACATTAGAAAGAGTTGGGCACCACTGATGTGGCTCTGAGAGCGCTTTCCAGCCACCTTGTACAAAGTAGGGCAGGAGCTCGTCCTTCACGTCTCTGCTCAGCAGTGAGAAGCAGCACAGCCTGATGAGGATCTGAGGTGACAAGGCAAGACGGCACATCAGGATATTTTAGGTCTTCAGCTGGGAAAGTACATTTCTGCCTTGCACTGCAGCCAGACAGCCCACCCTGGCAAGGCTTGGGGCTGGTGCCTGCAACCGTGTTTAAAGTGGTTCCTAGGAGGAAACCTGGGAGCATCTCAGGTATTTAAAGGATTTCATAATGCTCCTAACTGCTGAGAGAGCCACTACTGGCAAAGAAATGTAAAGCTGAAATATTAGGTCCTTGCTTAGCAGCATTTCATCAGGGACTATTTCATGTGGCTTTTAATTAGATTAAATCAAATCAATACTGGACACAAAGGTCATCTGTTCTGTATCCTTCCCCCAAAACTACAGCCTAGTCTAACTTTTATAATAAATTTTTATGAGGAGATAATATTCCATTTTTAATATTATTAAGAGAGTTTCCATAACTAAATAGTGGTGGCTTCCCAACACTAAAAAATACATCACATCTATTCAAAGTACAGAACAGCAGAAAAGACACTTAAAAGCCCAGGCATATAATTGAATAGCATGTACAGGTATGTAAGATTATATTTTTACAAAGAATATATAATAGAAATTTCAAAAGGCAAGGTAAATTTAATAGTAATTTGGTTTTACATGACTCAAAGGCACTTTCTCTCATAATGCTTTTTTTTTAATTGCAAATACAATTGACTTTCTTTGGTATAATAAAACATTCATCCTGATACTCAGAAAGCTGTCAGTTAAAGAATGTAGCTGTGATGTCTTAATATGTTTCTCAGTACTAAGAAACATACAGCATAAAGTATGTTTGGAAATAGCAGATATTTTTGCAAAATTTTTTGGAAGAATGATTTAATTTGTTCAGTGAAGAAGCAATAATTTTATTTCCCATCTTCCTTTGAAGTAGTATTTTAAAACAGGCCAAAGTAAAAATTTCAATTACTTATCTCCAAAGGATGAAAATAAAAGCATAAACATTTCTTAATCCAAAGTAAAAAACCATCAGTTTTATTTGAAGATTTTAATTTTGCTATTTTTTTAAACAAGCTACAGAAATCCTTGGGAAAAAAAAACAAACAATGTCTCTGGAAAAGCACTTCCCTTTCATAGAAACCTGTAGTACAAAAAAACCCCAAACCTTACTATGATTGGCACATATAAACACATGTATTATTCTACTTTAAAAACTCTATCTACACATGTATTATTCTACTTTAAAAACTGTCTCTCAAAACTAATGATGTAAATGTACATTTTTTCCAATTTGAAACACACTTACACTTCTTACTCCAATTCAGCAGCAATACTAGAACCCTGACTATAGTCCTAAATTCACAGATCACATTTTGACTTCCATCTGGTTTAAAGAGTACTTGTATTAATAAAAATAATCTTCAAGTGAGACAGAGAACATATTTCATTATTCAAGAACATACTATGCATCTTAAACATTAGGACTTGAAATTATACTCTCTTACACATATATGTAAAAATACATTTCCATCCATTATCCTGATAAAGTGAAGAAACTCCACTGTTCAGGCACTTGGAAACCTCAAGGATATTGAGAGTTTATTTTACCTTCAAAGAGAAGTCACTTTCAGTTAAAGCAAGTGCTAGGGCATTTGAAGTAATAAAACATTTACTATTAATTATAATATTAATGGTTAGGAATCTGTCTATTGATTATTTGAACATTGTCTGAATAAAAACATGACTGACCTTTCAGTATTATTACCCAGCTATGACAATATTTCATGAGACTAAATTTGGCAGTGCAACCTTAAGTGCAGGTTATCACTGCAATACTATAATCAATTTAGGGTTAGACAGTGATTTACATCAATTATCCCTTGTCAAGCTCACCGCATGTTTTACCGAGCTGAGGAAACATGCTGTCAAGCAGTTCCACCCTGAATAAATGTTGTTACAGTTCATGTTAGTGAGATTTCGTCCCTGTTTCAGTGCATTAATAGAAACGAGCAATTTGGTTTGTTTTTTTCTTAAATACTGTCAGTTAAGCTATTATTTTATTCACTCTAGCTGATTTTATGCTTTTTAAGTCCCTAATCAATTTTAATTTTGAGGTATGACTTTTCTTCAGAAGTGAATTCCTGCTGTTATTCAGTGGCAACAGCACACTTTCTGTCAGCTCAATGGTTAACACTGCTGTGCTTTTACCTCATATTGCAAATCTAACCCCTAGATCTGTATCTTGAAATAACAGATTCCTTTCAAAAAGTCCACAAGGTCTGGGCCTGAGTTAGCAGCACTTGGATAACCCATAACCTGAATTTCCACATTCAGCATCCCATCCCAAGCTAGTCTCACTATTCCTGGAACCAGAGAGCTATTGTTAGTCATAGTCCTCTTGTAAAAGTGACACAACTGGACATTCTGAATTACTGCCCAGAGCTACTTACACTGCCCTCATTTAAGAACTGTATGTAAGCTTTTCTTATTTCTATGGCAAGAACAAGTGGTAATAGCACTTGGCAGTATATTTACTTGATAGCTGTTTGCAGCTAGGCTAGTCATCTCTGTAAAGACACGTGCCATGGGCCTGTGGTTAATTTTTACAAAAGGAAAGACTGTGTATCTGTAGTGCAGTAAATATTGACTTCCTATAAATGATCACTTTACGTAAATGGTATTTTCTGGCTGTAAGCTTCCCTCTGATTGTTCTATCTCTTCATTATTTTGTGGTACAAAAAAGACTGAGTAATGTTTAATTGCTGCTTGAACCCCAGAGAAATCTGGTGGAGCGCCACTGTCATTTTTTATTTAAATATATATTAACTTGTCAGTCAACCTGGAACAGTACAACCTGATTAGTGTTATAGTAAACAGGCACTGTGATATATATTTTAAAGGTTTAAATTATAACTTTTAGTCAATAGAGCACAAAGAGATGCGATGTTTAATAGGGTATGACAACTGCCTTCTAGAAAGGCCCCCTATGAGTTACAGGGTAATTCTCCTAATTTCCAGCCATGCTTAGCACTGTCTGTAGTACACTGACAGGAGCCACAGCAGCCACAGTCACTGCACCCACAAGGTTCACTGCCATGAAGCTGGGCTGTGCTGGCAGGGACAAAGGCACACATGTGGCTCCACTTTGTCTCCTTTCCCTGCCTCTTCTGCAAGCAGGGTATAGTGGCTTGGCACAGGGATTTACCAGGTATGATGATATTTTCAGTTCAGCCCTGCCTTTCTTGGGTTTGTTTTTTTCCTCTGATTTTTACTCAATTTGGAATTCTTTCTCTACATCGCTAACTCTCCTCATCTAATCAATATGATTAAGTATGCCTCTCATGGCTTAATTTCAAGTGTACTGATGGGCACCCGTCCCAGTACATGAGAATCTATTATTTGATTTGTCAGGCATGACAAATCCTCAGTGTACAACCACTGTGACGCTAACAAAACATCAGGTAAAGCTTTATCATTCCCATTCTACAAAATTCATGGTGCATAATGGTAAACTCAGCATGTGGGATAGCAGAGCACTCTGGAACTTCTGAACAGTCAGCAAACACAAACTTCGGTGGTCCCATTGAGGAATTAATTCAGCGCAGATACCTCAATGAGCAGCTGCAGTGCGAGCTGCAGGTTGGGTGCTGGGTGTTGGGAAATGATGGGAGCCCCAGGCAAAAGGCTGTGAAGCGGCGCTGCCCCTCTGCACAGCAGAGACACCTCAGGGGCCAGCCAGGAGAGCAGGCACTCAGAGACACTGCAGGAGCCCAGGACTCTGCAGCAGGAGCCCAGACTATGGCACACTTACACTGCAAGGGTAAAAAAGCTCAGGGATTTGGTTGTTCAGGGCCCCTCCTTGCAGGCACCCAGCTCAAGCTGGCTTTGTGTTCTGCACCTTAACTAAATGATTTAAAGGATTCAGATGTCTGAGACCCTGCTATGGGAAACCTGGGGTTGAGCCAGTAAGGAAACCCTGTCTGACTGTGACAGCCTTGCTGCAAAGGGGCCGCAGCAGTGAAAAGTCTTTGATGGTGGGAATGTGACTGCCACAGTGCTCCCTGAATGGTCAGACAAGAAAGTTTCCTTAACAGTTTAAAAGACATGTCTATGTTTATCAGTCAGTTAAATGAAAATATAAGATACTCTAAGTTTCATTTAATATTTTAGTTGTTCTTTTAAAGCAATGGTTACTAATTAAAGAGATCAGTTGTTCAGATTATTGTCAGAATATTTATATAGGTAAATCACATATTACAGTCCCACAGGCAAAAAAAAAATACACAAATTGCCTGCTAAACTAGAATACATGGAATTATGTAATAATAATGCAAAATATATTTGCATTATTTTTTACTGTGAAAATGTAAGGTTTACAAACTTACTTCATGACCCTGACTGCTTTAAGCTCATGAATACTTCTTGTAAAAACAGCAGGACTGCCAGCTCACTGAGCTGCTACAGGTGCAAGGGGTTACTAGGGCAGGGTCACAGTAACAGGTATGCTAAATTTCCCATCGGGAAAGCCTTAAGGTTATACTTGGTCAAAAGCCAATTTTCCAGACAGAAAAACTTCCACTACTTATTGCAGCTATTTTAATTTTAGCCAAGGGCTTTTGCTTCCCACTGGCTCCCTCGCCCTGGCCTTTCTACAAGATGGGGACCTCAGGGATAAAATGCTTTAATCTTCATTCACACTTCTGGAAAGGAAAATAACTTCATGTGGGGTAAGGTGGTGTATCTGAAGGGGAGAAACCATTCAGAGCAATGGGGCTACTTTGTTCTTTCTCCTGTTCTATCTTTGTAGTCAGATTCAAATAATGGATTATTTCCTCCAGTGCCCACAACTGGACCTACAGACCCACAGCACTCCAGGGCAGTTCTAGAGAACATACATGGCACACAAAAAAATGGTTTAATGGCAGAGAAATCTCATGCCTGGCTCATTTGGTTGGTGTAAACATTCCCAGAAACATGTTAATCTTTTCAAGCAAAAACAGAAGGAGCACAACTTTCACACATCCTTTACTAACCTTTAAATCTTATTTTCCCGAGGTATATACTGTGACTTCACTAGAGGTGTCAAACTTGCATCAGAACCAACAACTAGGCGTAGAGTAAGTCTATCATACACACATACATTCCTGCATCTGTACACACACACACACACACATATATCTAGAGGAAATAGGTAAAAAAAAATAGGTAAAATGGGTAAACCGAAACAAAACACACATATTCTAAAATATCTAATATAAAAAAGAAACAAAAAAGGAAACAAAATTAGGTCTCTTGCATTTCCTTGGTCTAAAATTTACATACTCCCTTTGTAAAATCCTTTAGCACATAGAACTACTAAAATGCCATTACTTTTGCAAACAAAGGTACACTGCAAAGGACAATAATTCAGCTGATCTCCAATACGTGGAGAGGGACTTCATCTGGAAGATCCACTGCCAAACTGGTAAAAAATATTGCCCACTTGGGCTGGGCTAGCTATTTTTCACTATTTGTACATACATATCATCAAGCAAATTCTCATTAAAACCAATCTAAGCAAAACTAATAGAAGAATGACTTCCAAAACAAATTACTTACTTTCCTCCACTACTTCCACAACTTTACAGGATTAACACTACAGATTAGAGGCTAATTTTTAGCTTTAAGCAAGCCAAAACATTTTGAAAGACTACTTTTAACATGAGGATTAGAATAATATTTTCTTTGCTTCCAATTAAAAGCCTTGAGCTTCCTCATACAGCTGTGTAACCTGAACATAAACACTTCCAAGGTGGTCTGGTACACCAGCAGCCTTTACCATTTTCAGTGAAATAAAACAAATCATTCTGCACTGTACTGAAGCTGGAAGACTGCGTGGCTTCCAAGCACTTTTTCTTGGCTTCCTCAGTCATCTGTGGGACATGCAGACCACAGACCAGATGTTTCCTCAAATTAGCTGGTCAGCTGAACTGGATTGATGATTTCATGCTCTGATAATAACTAGGCGTTCCTTATTCTGAACATATATTATTCAATAACAATGAAAAACATCCTCTATAGTATGATTCTCATCTATCTGTAATTTAAAAGTCGAGAGAGATAAACTTTTTTTCCACAGTAGCATGGTATATGGAATACTTTGGCAATCTCTTTTGATGTCCTTGGAGGTTTCTCTGAGTATTTTTGCTCCAAGGACCAAAGATTCCTTGACTGAACTCAGTGCCAGTTGATATTTTTCTTCCACACTCTGCTTCCAACCAGCAACTCATCACACATCTGCTTTCTACTACCCCTGTACACAGAGCTGCAAGTCTGAAGGAGCAGAAAAATCATCTCAACATCCACTCTACTGCACCAAAAGACCAATTTTGTGTTGGATGGTGAGTATCTGCCTTTGTCCAGTGCATGACTGTGGTGGGTTTCAGCAATGTCCATGTGTCAGTAATGCCAAACTGGAGCAATGTGCTTTTGTGACTCGAATCCTTGGACCTCTGAAAACTCCCATGGCTATCTCCTCGTTTGAATGAGCACCTATGGATTGCAGTGTTTCTGAGATGAAATTTAATTCCATGACATCTTACTTTCTCTCTCATTTTGAAACCGATCACAATTTCAAAAGACGTGAAGAGTTAATTTGCACTAAGAAGTATACAAACATTAATTTTGTCATAAATATCGTTGCCCATTATCACCAAATCATCAAATGGGAAGCAAAATATCTGGTCTGTCAGCATATGTTAGAGAAAAAGCCAGAAAACTGGATTTGTTCGACTGCTAGTTCTGAGGTAAGAGTGGATGTCATAAAGCTAAAAAAAATGTATTTCCATTTTTAAGTCAAGTGTTCATTACCTTTAACTGAACATGACTTTTCATTTTAAAAGCACTTATCTGTTCACCCATACTGCAATTTAAATGGAAATATTTTTACAGGTCAGATAGCCTGCTTTTTTTGACTGTAAAGATAGAAACAATAATTTCTTGAAAGTTTCTACATTCTTCTTGAAGAAGCATTAATTCCTTAAAAAACATCACTTGTCCATGTCCAGCACAGAAGTCCCACTTCTCTTCTGTTCCCTAAAGTAAAGTCACTAGAACACTAGATAGGTAAGCAGCAGCCTAAACTGCATTTCTTCGTTCTAATTGTGGTATGTACTATCAGCTAATAATTCACATCCCTGTTCATTAGTGCTCTGCAGGAGGGTCACATTGGAAAGACCTCTTCATTACTCGTGCCCTGCTTGTCAGCACACAGACTGGAGCAAGATTACTAATACATCTATCTAATTTTACTGAGAATATTGATGTTAAACTGGTCTCATTCACTGTCTGCACAACCAGAAGTCTGTCCAAAAAAAAAAAATCTTGTTCTTCTTATCAAACATCCTAAGTGGAAATGAAGAGAAGATGCATGTAGCCTATTGTGCTGTATTTGTAATCTGCAATAGTTATCCAATACCTTTATTTAACAGATTATCATATGTAATGATGAAAACTCAAACTCCTCAAAGGAACATGTACAGCTGGTTTTGTACAGCAAAAAAATAAGGGCAAAAAAGGAGAAAAAAATGCATATCCTAGTAGCTTTTCTGATACCACTCACAATAAATAAATAACACAAATCCTCTTCCGAACTTATATTTTAGCTTGCATTAAAAAGTTTGGGATTTTTTTAATGGCTCTTAAGAAATAAACTTCTGTTAAAATTTGATTAGGTCAATATTTAGAACTGAACCTGAACACTTTTGGTGATTCTAGTTGTTTTCTGCTGCTTCAAAATAAGCCAACAAAAGGCCCCCAATATTTAAGCAATTTTCTCACCTATCATGAGTATCTTCCTAATTAGGCAGTGTGGTAAAATATACAGAGAGGAAAAAAACAGAGGGAAAATAAAATCTAATTTATCTTCTTACAGTGATTTTTTAGGAGGATTATTTCTTGTTTTGTATTAAGTGGTGTAAAGAGTTGAGAATAAAGCAAGCAAAGGAATTTCTACTATTTCTCAAGGGACACAGAGTTCTAATAACTCTGGTAGAGAACAGCTACCTGCAATATTACAGAATTAGACTTCTACATCTCAGCTCTGTCCCTGCTTGCTGTGCTTCACTGCCCTTCTGCACAGGCATGACATAAAAAATCATGCCCACTTATTAAATAATTTGCAATTTTTGATCATTCATACAGGCACTGTAATATCCTTTAAAATTGTTCTGCGGTTACTTATCAGAAAAGTGCAATTTCCAAAATGAAGTCTTCAAACACTTTCTATGTTTAAAAATTTTAGTGCAGTGGTTTCAGGAAAAGAAGTCACAGATATTACAGACAATTTTACTGTCATTTTGATCTTTTTAATCAAATGCCACATCTTCAAAGGACTTTGACAAATTCAGTGTCCTCAAGAGCTAGTTGTTCCACTTGGATTTTGATTGACTGAACAGTCACAAGAATCTTAAGGGGACAGGGAGTACTGTAGCAACTTCAGAGCTGCATAAAGGGACTAATTTTTGACAGTTAATGGTTTATTTTAGGATACTCCATGCAATGTACCAATGGCATACATGCTCTTTTATTATTTGCAAGACTAGAGTACACCAGTGAGTACTAAAATACAAATTATTGTCATCTGAGGCTTCTAAAATAAACATCAGTTTTCCAAAGATACATGAGGAAAACTGTCTGCATAATTTATTTTTTTCAGTTTGTGTGAAATTCTGCAAATGAAATAAACATCTTATGTGGAAGAGGATTTTTTTCCTTGACAGTAAAACAGTCAGGAACATATCTGAAAGTAAAAAAATAATTATGTGATTTCATTGTTCTACACTGAATTCAAAGTACTTGTCAAAACTAAAATGTCAAATACTAAACCTAGAAATTGGTATTCAACTATAGTGAATGTGAAGGAGATGAGAGAGACAGGGAGAGAACATGCTGTCAGACATACTCACAAAATATAAATGGATTAATGAAATATATCAATAGCAACAGATCTGTATGTTTGGCTAAAAGATTATTTTGGAAGAAACATTTTGTCTGGTTTAATCAAAGCTTGATGCAGATTTCTGCATAAACTCCAGAAAAGCAACTGCCAGTTGCAACTTCCCATTCATTTAATATCTTAAAACAGGAAGGATGCTGTAGGTGATGCATATGATGTGTCTCCAGCTCCCTTCCCACACCAGGATGTTGAGAATTTCAGGAGGATACACAAATTCAGAAAGGGATTAGGCAAATTCCTGAAGGATAGATAAACTAATTGAATAAGTCACCATGGCCTGGATAAGCACATTGCCTCCAGAAATCTCTACATCCTAGCAGAAGTGGCATGGGTCACAGTGCAACTATTCTCATGTTCCAGTTCCCTGGAATTGCTTTTCTTACTTTCCTATTTGTCTCATGGCAGTAAATCCTTTCCATCTGCTTTTTACTCTCTTTTTTTATCTTGATTGAAAGAGACCACATTAACAGCAAGACTGCTTCTCCAACTCTGGGTGTGGAGAATACTTCTCAAAATAAAACCCGAACTACTGAAAACATAAATTTGATAAAAGAGTTAAGAACGAATGGTAATTCAGATAAATGTCAATAAACTCAATCTAATTAATTTTCATTAAAAAAAAACAGTCTGGCAAAGAAGAATCTAACATCAAAGGCCAAGAGTGTCATCGCTTTTCTTGTTTTGTTGAGGCTTTAAAAAAAATAAATTAGCTACTGCCTCCACCCTGTAATGCAGGCAGAATTTTAGTATTCCAGGTTTGTGTAGTTCTGGTGGCAAATAATTTGAATTATGTTTTAGGGGTTGCACAGCACCAGACAACTTCAGAATTTTGTGTCACTGGAAAGTAATAAAATAGAGAGGAAATTAGGCTGACACAATTCCAGAACCACAGAAATGCAGCTGACAGACCTCAGCTCTTATCAGTCTTTGACAGGTGCATTTAGGTATTCTTGGGTTATTGCTCTAGGACCTATTAACCTATACTGAGCCCAGATTTCGCCCCTTACAGTCAAGATCATGCAGGGATACTGGGGGCATGTAATTTAATAGAAACCTCCAGAAAGTACATAGTTTCTCACATCCTCAATTTTTCTGCCACCCTTAAAAAATCTCCTCAACAAATAAAGTAAAAGTTTTGTTTTATCTCCTAAGCATAGAAAAGCAGACATTGCATGCCAGGATGGCAACAGAACTGCTGTATAATGTATTTATTTCTCTATTGGTTGTTTCCTTTGCAGGCTGCTTCTTTTTCTGGGCTCCTGGACAACCAGAGCACGTAACTGTGGACTTGGCAACATCTACATTAAAGGCAATTTTACTGCAGTGGTAACAATAGATAGCACCATGGATTTTATTTTTTGACCTCTTATATTCCTGACCTCAAAAGGTCCAGTTTTCAGCTGCCAGCTGTGAAAATATCTTTTCCTGCATCATCACTGTCATAAAAAAGCTCAGAAGATGAAAAATAACTTTTTGGTGTATCTGTGCACCACAGGACTTTGGATTATGCTCTTGAGATGTACAGTGGTATTGACCACTGCCTTCAATGGGACCATTACAGTAATGGATGGGAAAGCAGCAAAGATGCAGCACTAACACCCAGAGATGAGACAGCAAGGAGATGAGACACCAAGGCTTTTTCTCTCCAAACTTTTGAACATATAGCGTTTGGCCAAGATAAGGTTTTGGCCAAGATCCAGTGCAGGGAAGTTTGTAAAAGAATTGAAAAGAGCTTCTGGTATTCAGCCGAAGCCTCTAGTTTCTATTAGTTCTGAGGCTGCCTTTCTTATTTTAATATTCAATGCATATTTTTCATTTCTTGCAGGGTACCCCAGAGTACAACACAGTTGCTTTGGCCTCTAGGGAGAAAATACCTCACCTTAAAGAAACTGAGCAAAACTACATGGAACCATAAAATAACAGAATTTTTTTTTATGTTGGAGGAGACCTTGTCTATTTTTTTTGTCTTGAAAAAAAAAAGAATGTGCCAAACATCCAAGCAAAAAGAAAAAAGCACCAGTACTCTTAAGGTCATCAGCTAAACCACTCTGCACGAGCAACTTAATTATATCTCTAAATGTGCAGTAAATGTCTTTGGGTACTGTCACACCTTTTAGAAAGGTCTGTTTTACACAGAGGTATCAGTTAAATAAATCAGCTCACTAGTTCTGTGTCATAAGGCTCCTACCCTCACCTGGGAGGGGGAAACCCATAACTCTATCTTGTCCACTTAGGTATCTGGCACATCAGCAAGTCTGTGGAAATTGCCTTGGCATATGTAGAGTGCAAAACAAAAGGTTTGGGGAGGTGAGGGTATGGAGGCGGTATTTGCCATTCTGGGAGGCTCACGTGTCCCAGTGTGTCAATTCCTTTCACCAGTTCCTGGAGCAGACAGAACACTGTCACTGCACCACCCTGACACGTGGTATTACCACACCAGTCCTCTGATGCTAATGGACAACGCCAAACCATGGCCTTCCTTTGTGACAGTGCTCTGGGGGACTCAGTGTCACCAACCCAAGCTGACAGTGAGAACAGGACCCCCCAGCTCTACAAAACTGGAACTGTACACCAAGATCTGCAGTGGGCACAATGGAGTAACTCTGTCTGCACTTTATTACCTACCAAGGGTAATAGGCCGTTAGCTGAGGAAAACAGAGCTATTAATGGATTCTGTTACAATATAATGCTTCGTTAACAGAGCTCTCAAAGAAATCAACAACTTCAAAACTCCCATAATCAATCCAATTTCATCTGATATATGCTCTGTCAAATTGCATTTCAAAAGGCTTTTATAATACCAAAACTCAGTTATCTAATAACAGCATTAGCAATGTTAATTTTCTAATCAGAACGCAAAATCATTAATTAACCATGCCTTCTTTAACCGAAAGAAGCTGCAGTTCCTAATCAGTAACCCTACGAATCCTTTGATGTTTATGCATAGAAAGGGTACATTCTCCTCCGAAAATACCTGTGAGGCTTTCATTAGTGCTGGTGTTTGCACTTGGGCACAAAATTGCTTCCTTTGGTTCTGTTCTTCTCCCATCCTTCCATCTCGTGCCACTGCCTACAGCCACAAGAGGCGGATGCTCAGTAGCACGAGCAGCACTCCCAGGCGGTCCTCACCTCCTGGAAACAACACCCAGTTCACCAAAGACACCTCAGGTCAGTCCCAGCAGCCCAAAGGTGCTGGCTTGCCATCATGTCTAGCCCATCCTTATACTAGCACAGTGGTATATAGAAGGGCCTATACTTGCAACAGGATTGGGAACATGCCCCCGAGTAAAAAGGGCAATTTTGCCTCAGGTAAAGGACCCACCTATCTCCCTAGTGTCCAGAAATCAGTAACCTCCCTGAATATTCTCCCAGCATGAAACTATCTGCATTTGCAACTCCTGATTACAGCTTCTGAGTGGCTTGGACCCATGGATCTCTGCCAGTGCACAGCTAATTTGAACTTGAATCCATGCAAACTGTTTGTATCCCCATTTTTCTTCAGGAAAAGGTCCCATAGGACTACCACTTGTCATGCAAAACAACATCTGTTTGTTGTTTTGTTATTTGTTTGTTTTGAATCTGCTGCTTAAAAACTTTGTTGAGAAAATACAGAAAAATATATGAAATAAATAGCTTTAATTTACACCATTATTACTTAAACTCCAGAAGTTCATTTGACTCTCTGGAAACAATTGTTTCCATACTTCAAATGTTATTAGAAAGTCAGCAAGGACATAAATTTTCCTTCAAAACAGCCCAACAATAAACAGAAGAATATTTTCAGATTTTTTTTCAGGCAAACATTATTTTGTGAGAAGCTTACACTACATATTAAATATATTATTATAACAAAAGTTAAAAACAGAATAGTAAAACAATAGTTCAGCAACTGTTCTTGACATTTACAATCAGGGAATTAATTTTCCTGGGAAACACTGTGCTCCATGCTTCAGAAACATACCCTTTAAATTTGATGATAAACCAACTAGCAATTGTATATCCCACTAAAATTAAATGACAGCTTTAATGTTTCTAGGGAAAATAAAACATACTGCTAAGGCTATAAACTTGTTCATGACAACACTGTAAGATAAAAACAACCAAGTATGCACAATTTTTAATTTATTTTCATAATAGTAGATTGCCATGTAATAGCTTATTTGCTCTTTTAAAAAATCCTATTTTTCAGACAGAGCATTTACAGAGAATGAAGACAACCATAAAACACACCCATTATGAAGTTTCTTACACCTATGTCTAAATAAGTAAATGGCTCTCAGACTGTGCCCCATCTGTCAAGAAGCTAGTGCAGGAATTTAGTCCCTTCTAAGCCTGCTAGCAACTGGTTCCTTAGCCTCAAGCAAATATTTCACTTTTTTTCCCCCATTTGTAAAATATTTGTGCTTTGGCCTGAAGAACAATGAAATATCCTGAATTCCGTGTTCAGCTAAGCATTTTGAAGTAAGTGTGCTTAACTTTACCCCCACATATAATTGCAAAGGCTTTGACATAAGAGGTTTTCTTGAAAAAGCACAATTTTTTTTTCTGAGATAAGCCCTGAAGAACATCTGTAACTTTTGTTTTAAAGTGGAATTGCTAAAAGCATATTGGATGGATCAAAAAGTAATGGTTATTTTCACTTGTAGCTTGGCTACAAGTAACTTGTAACTGATAGGGTGTAGTGTCTTTCTGAAGTATAAAAGCGCCCCCTTAAACTCTCAGACATGGGGAATAGGACCACATCTGACATGATTATGCCATTGATTTCCATCTCTTAAACTTTTTTGTGTATTTTCAGCCTATAAATAGCAGATCACTGCTGTTGAGAACATCTAATTAAAACGAAATTTCTCTGTTTGGCACATACATGAATAAACTGTTGGAGATTGGACCTTGAGTCATTTTGTCATGGTATGTCCCTAGGAGATGCTACTGCACACACAGCATACATAGCTGAGCATTGAATCTTTCTGAAATTTGCAGCTGTCCTGGAAATTGGAAAAAAAAGCTGGTTTTGGCTGATTTTACTTATTTTAGAACAAAAATGAAACCAGAAGTTAAAGTCGGTTCACCAAACTACTGACTCCATAACTGGGTGAAACCATTTATGTGCTTCAGCAGAAACCCTACTGACCTTTTTTTCCCAGGCAAAATAAACTGACTTTGACATTTGGTGATTCAGTTGGGAGAAGAATTCAGCCCTGTTTTTCAGAAAAGTGAGAACAACATCTCCCATTAGCTTTCTGGCTGATGGAACAGTGTGTGTCGTCAGCACACCACTCTTGGAAATAAGACACCAAATGCCTGATCAGTAGAAAATGAAAAGAGTCATAGACTGGGTGGATTGGAAGAAGCCTGAAAATCTGTCTCATTCCAACCCCTGCCATGGGCAGGGACACCTTCCACTAGACCAGGCTGCTGAAAGCCCCATCAGACCTGGCCTCGAACATTGCCAGAGATGAGGCATCCACAGCTTCTCTGGGCAACCTGTGCCAGTGCCTCACCACCCTCACAGGAAAGAATTCCTTCTGAATATCTAATCTAAATCTTAGCATAGCTTCCAGGAGGACACGCTCCATGACTCTGCCAGCCACCACGGTGAGACTCCCTGGTCTCTAGTTCCCTGTGTCTTCCTTTTTTCCCCTTCTTAAAAATGAAGGTTGTGTTTCCCCTTTTCCAGTCAGTGGGAACTTCACCTGCCTGCCATGACTTCTTAAGTATGCTTCTGAATATCATTTTATAAACAGCTGTTTTCACAGTAGACAGTGGGGTATCTGGCATTTTTTGACTTTTAAAAAATGACAAGTGCCTTTTTTATTCAAAATCTATGAATTATGTTCCCAACTGAACTGCATCCTGTACAATAAAACAGGTTAGTGGCCCTGAAGTTTTGTGCTTCCCTAGACTCTCCCAACACCCACATGTGGGGACTAGTAGAGGCCATGGAACTTCCTCATTTAGGAGCAAGGTAACATACATCTGACACTCAAGCCTCCACACAAACAGTACATTGTATTAAATGTCGTTTCCTAAGCGTCCCAAGGCACCTCCACAAGAAAAAAGGGTATTATGAACAAACAAAGAATTTCTGTTTTCTATCTCCCACCATGTCTTTCATTTAAAATTGTATTCCAAACCATGGACATATATACTGCAGAGGTGCCATTTATTCACCTTTAGGTTAAAAGCATTCCTAGTTATAATAATTACCTCTAATGATCTAAAATTATGTGCTCATCATTTTCTTATAGCTGATTACTTCTCCAAAGCCAGCCTGATGGTTAGGCAATCGTGTGCTTTGCTATCTAGACTCAAGTTACAGCTGAGTAAGTGATATAACAAATATATATTGCACGTCTCACATGCTACTTTTAATTTAGCCTAAAAAAAACTGTTGAAGCTGGTGATTGTATGTTAACAGGAGAAAGACTGTGAAAAGTTCATTACCTAAACATGGTTTTATGTCATTAAATCACTGACATATCATCTACCATACCACCCAAACTGATAAGCAATTCCTAGAATATTTATCATTAAGTCATTTAGATTTTATATTCAAGAACAAATGCAATGGACATGGTTAAGAATTACTTTATTTAATACATCCAAAGTTTCAGTGGTTGCTATTAAGTAACTAGAGAAATACTTGCCGCAGAGCATACATAACATCATGGCTGATCTTGTAGCTTTTGCATTTAACAGCTCGCATTGTATTTAAAGCTTCGTTTCAGAGTTCTGAACATTTGTGATGAATGTACATTTGTCCTATTTCCAGCCCCTCTTCCTGGAATGACTTTGAGAGTTCAAGACAAATAGCTGCAGCAAGACAAAATGGAGGAAAGAAAAATTCTACACACTCTAGTCCAGCATCTATTACCTATGCACCATCTTCCATTTATCTTTCTTGCTGCAAAGCCAGCCCAGTCTATTTGTCTACCTCCTATTAATGAATTATGAATACACCTGATAATTAAAATTCAGTATTTACAATCCTGGCTGTGCAGTGGCACAATGTGTGATTCAAAGCTGTCGCTCCACGTTAAAAGCAAGGTATGCAGATCTCCAGGTCTCTGGCAGCATTTCATTTTCTTGCTAGAAACACTTAGCAGACACGCTCTTATGGCATGGCCACAATGTATTAACCCTGAAGAGCAAGACGAAAACCCACCTAATTTCAAGTTATATAAACAAGAACCAGTTATTTTGCTCATTAAAAAGTCTAATCCAACACAACACCTGCCCTGGTGTGCCTCGTTGAAATGCCAAGTACCACCTCTGCCTACATTCACCCACTTTGGAGTTTTCTTTTTTTTGCTATTTTTTAAAAGGTTTATGCAGGTGATTCTTTATTATTAGTTTTGAATTTGAAATAAAACAAAACAACCTCCAAAAAACCAAACAAAAAAAAAATCAAAGTTAAACTATCATCCCAAGCCTATCTGAAAGATCACACCTGAATGCTCACATCTCTTGCTCATGCTTGATCACATCACTAACCCTCTTCTTACAAAGACATACATGTTAGAAGGATATGTGCTGCCCCCTCTGCAAAGGGACTTTCCTTCAGGTCACAGTTGGTCTTTTTGACTAAATACAGAAAACACAGATGGCAGGTACAACAAAAAAAAGAAATATATATATATATATATATATATATATCATCCCTGATTGTTAGCAGGTTCCTTTCATGAAGCTTGGTGGATGTGATGGCCCAAGAGGGAAGGAAGAAGGGAGGGCAACATCACATCACCACCTCAGGCAGTTCACTGGGACTTGACTCCACTCATCTCCTGCTGCCTGTTCTTGTTTTTCCAGGGTGCCCGTGTTACTGCCTAGACCCGAGAGATCTGCCACAGCCTCTTGAGATCCAGAGTGTGCTGTGTGCAACACCACAGACAATGACAGAGGGGCAAGAGGGGCAGAACAAGCTGCTGGAAATCACTATCATCCCGTGAGCAGCATGTGGAGTGGGACAGAGGTGACTCACTAAATGCTTCTAGAATGCATGTGTGCACATTCCTGAATATTAGAAAACAATGATTAAGCTGAAATAGATAAGGACAGGACCTAAAACACAGTTAAATATAGCAGTTGCTGGGGCAAATTTCACTTTGGTTTTACATCTCTAAAATTCTGAAAACTGCCTTAAGTCCCTGCAATGTCTCTGGCACTCCCTCCTGTGAGGGACAGCAGAGCACTGAGCCAAAGCTTTGCCCCAGGAATTTCTAGCTGCTCGTTTTTTGCTCTCACACTGGGTGCTCTAAATAAGTAATTGGATGAATATTACCACAGAGTTATTATTTCTGTAATAAATTTTCAAAACTACCTATATGAATAACTGTAAGCCAAAGTCCTTCAGGGACTGGCATAAATTCAAAAGCTGTCTTGAGTGCTAGATTTAGTATTTCAACCATTGAAGTGGCTGAAAGTAGTACAAAAATATATGCACAGAAGGACAGCTGTCTGTCAGCTATACACATTTACACAGATTTCTGGGCAACAGTTTCAACCAGAAATTAACAACTTGGTCTAAGTAAAATAACTTCCATCCAGGCTTCCAACAGGGTATTGGAATTTACCCTGCCAGGATGTGCAATGCTCAAAGTACCCTAAAGTCTCTTCCTGAAAAGCATCTCCTAAAGGTTTGCAATTCTCCACATAAAGACAAAATACAGTATTTTAAAGGTATTTAAATGTTTTATAGAGCTTTTTCTACATACAGATGGAAGAAACCAAGTAAGATGTTTTTGCATGTATCTGCAGCTCAACCTAAGACACTATCCCAAAATGCTGTAGTGTAGCCTCAGTGACTTGTTCCTATTATCCCAAACCTCCTTTCTTGGGTACAAAAACTGTCAACCAAGTGCATCATTTGGAACACAAGTAACAATCCTAAGAAAAAAGTCCAAGCTCCAAAAATTCATCTGGGTAGAGGCTGTACTGGATGAAATATAGATGCAAGAGTAAAAGGCCCAAATAAGGACAGGGTCACCATCTTCTGCTTTCCTCAGCTCCTTCACAAAGCCAAATGGAGATAGAATTAGCTGGGTAAACACAGGTGTGTTGGAAATGAGATACTCCAGCAAACCTCTGCTGCAATCCTTTGGGACCACTGTAGGGTGTTACAAATTCCAGAGGATTACAGCCAAACAGACATCAGTGACCAAAACATTTATTTGGTGAGGAAGAAGAGAGTGAGAAGTATTACAGTATAACCACTGAAGTTGCCTTCCATGCAATGATGATGACCAGTGGTAAAAGCATTTCATCCAGTGAGACACCAGGAATGGCCACATCCAAGCTGCCCTCAATGGAGTTCCACTATGGGCAACAACTGGCTATACAGGGAGCAGAATTGTGGTACATCCTGGATTTTAGGAAGTCTGAGGCATTATTTTCTCTCTTGAAGTCAAGCATCAGGACAGACACATTAATGCAAGTGACAAACAATTCTTTCAGTCATCCATGCTGCAGATGCAGGGAGATAGTCTGCTTTGTTCCTGGCTGGTTTTGAATGCTTCCATCTCTGTCTGCTGAGAGGTGGAAAAAGGGTCAGGTTCCCACTAAAATCTGAAATTGTTCATTATTCTCAGTGTGGAAAGTCTATATCAACAAGTAAAATAAAAACCTCAAATCCTATATTTTAATGACTTTTCTATTTTTGTCTCAGTGAAAAAACTATAGCACCCCTTTATTCCGTCACATACTGTAAGGAACTTACCATCATCACAGCACTAACAATAGGTACAAAGTTTTGAAAGCTTGACACTGAACCTTATAATTTTAGTTAAATGTGAAACACTTTTATTGAGGCCAAGCAAAGGCCCTGAGGGATTTTATTTCAGTAGAATGAAACTGCTAACTTACTGTGCCAATAATCCAACAGTTTGCAGACAATACTTTCCCAGACAGGAAGGCAGTACATTATTGTAATGCACATCTTTTAAGAAATCAACAAGCTTAAAGCTATACCTGTGTGTTACATTTTTGGCGGCACACGCTTTGCTCTCTTAACTAGTACTTCTAAGACCTACATGATGTGCAGTCAAGAAAGGAAAATATCTTATGTAAGCACACTCCCTCTGAACTGGAGAGATTATCCTTTAATGTTCTCCTGTCTTTTATGGGCACAAGAGAAAAAAAAAAACCTTCTTTTATAGGCACAAGAGGAAAAAATCTTCTTCATGGTGCCGATTCTTCTCACTCACATTCTCTTTCATGACTTCATTTGTGCAGTCAATTGCTCACAGACATGAACAGGAAGGTGGCAGTACAGCCCTGCTTTATTTAAAATACAAGGTAGCAGGAAGGTAAGGCCCTGGAGATCAGTTTCTCAAGGTGATGCTCCTGAAAGGGGATATCCACACCTTTTCAAATGGGTAACATTATGCTGGATCTCATTTTAATTTCACAGACACTATATAAGGGCAAGGAACTGCAAAAATTATTATTATCCTAATATTGTAATTGCTCAAAGGATTTTCTGCTAGTCTCCCATTTAGCATAGTATGTGAAAGGCTGAGAAAGAAAACATGATTAAGTTGTGAATCTCTGGTTCCTGCCAGCTGTTTTGAAGAACAAGATTCCCATCATAAACAGTAACCGAAAGAATGATGGTCTTTCTGGTCCTTTCATCAGGAAATTAAAAACAGGAGTCCTTCAACATCTGTTAGAGACCCAGAACAGAACGGAGGGAGCAATCCAGTTCATCTGCATGAACTGTTTTTTATGGTACAGCACCACCACTCCCTCAAAGTGTTGACCATGTTGAAGTTCAAGTCTGACTAGGAGGAGTAAGACAGAGATGGAAACAGGCAGAGTTTTTCTGAGGTCATGTAAGGATACAATTTCTTTTTTGTTTGTGACCAAGAATCAAATGTTTTATGCTCTTTCCCTTTCCTTCCTTTCCCTGCAGTAGTTAAGCTGACAGTTATCTGCAATCAATACATTGCAGGAGCTAATAAGCTGCTGTGGCTTCTGGTGCTGAACCCAGAAGCACAACAGCCTGTCCCTAGCTGTGGGGTAGGACTGGGACGTTATGACTTTGGTTCTGGGATGCCTGGATCCTCTTCAGTGGTGCAGGGCATGGGAAGCACCATGTCAACTGCTTCCGCTGGTGGTGCTTCTTGAATACTGCTCTCATTTTGTCATGTAAAGCTGGGGCATGTAACAACAAAAACCAGAAGATGAGAAGAAAGGAGATAGCTGATGGAAGTGAACAGAATTTTCTCTGTGTCTCTTGAAAGAATATTTTTAAAATCTTGTGCTATTCCATAACTTCTCCTGAGCTTCACTGGATGTCTGGTCGAGGTGTTACTTCCCTCTCTGTACTTTTCAGCTTGGCACAACCACATGTTCACCTTAAAGCTTTTCAAAGTCACGTCAGCTCACACCCGCTATAATGCCTGGTCCACAAGCACCAGCCACACCTTCCAGCCGTTTCCAGAAGCAGAAAATTCCCCATGCAGCAAGTAGTGCTCCATGCTCCATGTCAGTCCATTCTCTGCTCTCTGAATCCACTTTCTCCAACACCAAATAATGGTGTTTCCTTAATACACAGCTCCTGATGTATCTTGGAGCCTTCTCCCACCCAGCTGGGTGTCCACAGCGGGCAAAGAGCAACTGCAGGGGCAAGATCTCAAACTCTAAATTAAATTCCTTACTCTGGGTAATCTCTCGTTTCTGAGTCTGCAAAGGTATCTGAAGAACCAGGGCAGACCCACCTCCCACCTGGGCTCCAAATCACCTCACACAGCCCCTGCTAAAACCTTCTCAATTACCTGCTGCACACATGCATTTGCATTAATTGCATCTGTTCTTTTTCTGAGTTATCTGAAAAGACCTTTACAATTTCCAGCTGATTTCAATAATAACAGAATAATAAATAATTTAAGCAAAGCATTTAATGGATGGAGTAAACAGAACGTTGTAAATACAGCTATTACTACAACAATAATTAATTGCTGAGGTCTTTTGTTACTACTTGTCCCCGTTTTAGCGACTTAATAGTATCAGGAGACAAAGGGTTTGTCCTTTGTTATTCTTTCCATATACATCTGCTATTCAGAACACTGCAACAGATCATCAAAGACAGCTATGGGAGCACTTCTTGTATTCCTTTATTCAGTCTTTTGCTTTCTGCAAATATTCTTGTGTTTTAAATCTCATTCATCATCATGTTTGTGTTCAGGCTGCAATCTTGTCTGACACACAAAGCAGATGAAACTAGGGATTTCCAAAGCTAAATTCATAACTCTTGATATCTTAAGCTAACAGCCCAAAGCCTCCAGGAGAAAGCAGTAATAGATTCACATCCTCTGTGGCTCATAGAAAGTGAAATATGTGTAACACATATGACCATTAAGTTATATTTGTAGGTAGATGAGTCTGTGAATACAAATAATGGGGATTAGCACACATTTGTTAGCAAAAATATATTTAATGGTCTTGGAACACATTTACCAAGCTTGTATTACTGTTGCTTCAAGCCACAGTCCCTGCTGGGGTTAGGAGATGTTTTTTTTCTTATGAGAGAGAAAAAGCCCTACCATTTGTGCCCACCCTAAGCATTTTTCAAGGGAACATGAAAAAGGCCTCAATAAGTCCTTACATGTCTTGCCATACCTAAACCATGCTACTAAGGGTGTCCCAAGCCACCCTTCTGTGCTGGCAAGACACAGTTCCAACCATCCATAACAAACCTCAGGTGCTCTGGGAGCTGCACAACTCTGAAAAATCATGCTGATTATGGTATCCCTCTAAAGTAAAAGCCAACAATAAACCCAGTAGACCTTTTCCTTTCCAACTCTTTAAGGCTCCCTCATTTAACACAAAGATGCTGGTTGACATATCCCAATGAAGTATTGATGACATCACTATTTACCTGAGATTTTTTGTCTTCAAGACTGGATTTATTTGGGGAAAAAAAAATTACAGGTTGGATAAAGGTATTGAGGCTGGTTGACAAGCATCTTGGTGGTCCCACTGAGTGACCAAAATGGTCCCACCAAGGCTTAATCTGTGGACATTATTGCATACTATCCACACTCACATTCACTTGGTGACCTTTACTTTTTCTTTGCTGAAGCGATGATGCTCGTAGCCGTCAGTCAACATTTCCTCCCCCAGACTGCTGTCACATCCTTCCCCATCATCTGTAAGGACTTCTAACTCGGATCACTTCCATTCAGCACCACACCTGACCTTCCAGACACACACTTTGATGGGATCTATGTAATCCTGCAGCAAATGCCAATGAAAGTCATCCCAATACACCTCTTATGCTCTTTTACTTGACTCTTTAATCTTTATGTTGGATCTTTGTTTGTGCTTCCAGACAGTAACTCTAATTATTAATTGATCTATATAATAACATGTCATCCAGTATTACTCTGCTGCTTTTACCACCCGTGAGAAGCTGACCAAAGATACTGATTTTTAAACAAAGGACCTGAGAAAGAAAAACCCCTGACCAGCTTTCAGTTGGAGGACACACAAACAGCTAGAGACAGTGTTAACAGGGTATGCAAACAGCCCCAAAACCCAGCTTTTTACCTGGCTTTTGCTTTCTGCTTGGAGGGGAAGTGAGAAAAACTCCTGAGTCAGCCAAGAGCCCATGACTATTGATTTTTGAAGGAAATTATCCTTCCAGCTGCAGTGTTTTTGAAAAGTCCACTCTTAAACACCCTTCTCAATTTAAATGAAAGGAAATTACCAAGGCTGAAGGCCTTTATCAGCAAACCTCTCCAGGATAGATCCATACAGAAAACCTGGAGGAAATTGCTGAAATAAGATCCTACACTACTCTGCTGAGACTGAGGGTCTGTAAAAGCTTCTTCCCTTTTTCCCCCATCAACTTAGGTGAGAAAACAGAGTGCTCTGTTTATAGATAGCCACATACTACTTAAAAATTATTATAACTTTCTCTCCTGAATTCTACATGAATGTATCTGTGTTTGATAAAATCTTTCTCCCTTATACTCAATGTTCTCCAGGCCTTAACACAGCATCATCCAGATCCAAATCTCACATTAACTAGTAGCATGAAACACCTCTACTGAACATCAGGAATATTAAAATAGCGCAAGAAGCTTTTGGGGACAAATAATACGCTACATTTTGTTCTTTCTTTTCTACAAGAATTTCCTCTCTTGATGCTGTTTTTACCTTGAATATCTATTACATTAATTGCTTTTCCCACTGGGAAAACAGATCTGACCCTGACATGGTGACATCAGTGAAATCTCTAACAAAAAGAAATCACGGAATGGTTTGGGTTGGAAGAGGACCTTGACGATAATCAAAAATTAAGCATAACACATTATCTGAGAAAGAAATTAACAAAAATTGATTATTTTATAATAATTCGTAACTATTTTGAGTGCTAATTTCTAATACTAACATATGCATCATCTTTTATGCCACAATGTGAAGATGTAAATTCCCCATCCTTGAATCTGTGGCAAGCAAAGCATAAAGGTTTCAATCCTTTCAGCAATTAACTCTCTATCTGTGAACTTTCCTAAAATTTGATGGATATTCACTAGGCATATCTGAACTTTACATCAAGAACATAAAATGAAAAAAAAAAAAATGAAGCAAATAAAAAATGAAGTTGCATTTTTATGGGTTTAAATGTTCATTATAAAAATACACCACAGAAGCAACTGGAAGAGTGTGCATGCAGAAATGGCACAGGATCTACCCCACAGAGGGTCTGAAAGCGAGAAACAGAGAGCTACTATGAGTAGTTAAATAATTATGTATTTTAATACATCTTCAAAATGTGTTTAAAGCCTTTCCCCACAAATAGTCTAATAAATAATCTAATGAAAAGTGTAAGTACTTTTTCTTTCTCTTGGGCTGTATTTGTATTTACAGGAAAAAACAACTGCATGTTGGTCATGAATATAGTGAAAGGTACTGCACAAGCCTGCATACTTCAGGAGCAATTGCTGCATATAAATACAACATTGAAGTGGCCTGTGGAACAGAAGCAAACAGTAGCCCAACTGACTTTCTTTGTAAAAAGGCAATTATGTACCAGGGGTCCAACTGCTAAACATTTTGGTTTTTAAAAATAACAGGAGTTAAGCAATTTAGTAAGTTTAAAAATTTGAGCTATGAGATGAAAAATGAGAACATATTCCTCTTACAAATAAAGCGGATTCCTACTACTCCTTCTTTTTAAGAGGTTCCAAACTGCAATCACTGCTCAGGTAGAGCCCCTATTTAAACCACAAACAGCTCTTTCTGGGGCAAAAAAACCCTGCAGGACAAGGGCCAGAGTTTGCATTGGAGTTTGTTAATGATAGTGTAGCTGGTCAAAATCCAGCCATTACAGTAGCTCTGTTCTAAGAATCTGGGTATCTCCAGTTGAGTCCAACATAAACTTCAGCTATAGTCAGCTCTGGAGGAACTGGTGAAGAGGGAGGATGAGCTGGGTCTTTCCAATGCATTGCCAGGACAAGGGTGATGGGTATGTGTCACTCTGGTTCCATCTTCTCACCACATGGAACCTGCAATTATTTGTACAAATCAGGCAGACTTCATCGGGACGATGGGAAAAAGAGCAGGGAAGAAACACAGTCCTCACAAGGAAGTAGCAGCACCGACAGAAGACACTTGCCCCATGCATTATTGCACAGAGGAGGACAGATTTTCCCAGGCGCTGAGCCATAAGCACTTCCCAAGAGGAAGGCGGGTGCTGCTAAGGACTTTGGAAAATACTAGAATGTCTTTGAGTGCCAAAATGTAGGGTAGCCTTCCTATTTGAACTTGGGTGCCTGAAAGCAGGCAGCACTAATATAGAATTTTTGAGATAACTCAATATATAACTGCATTGACAAAAAAACAAATCTACATCAACTTTGATAAAAGCCAGTAGGATCTCTGCAAACCATAGTAACAACCAAAATCTATGTAAGAACATAAACTAGAGGTAGAGAAAGATGTTAAAGCATCTGAGAAAACTATTAAAATAAAGCAACGCCGAAATTTCAAAACAAGACACCGTGATCAGAATCTTTTGAGTAAATTTATTTTCCAAAATTCAGAATAATTTTTGATTTACTCAGGAATAAATTATCTAGTTTGACTTTGTGTCCTACCACATACCTTTGGTGTGCCCACCTCAGTTGCAGAAGCAGACTTGATGCTGTACTAGTCCAAAATCTTTGCCTCAAGCTAAGTGCCTAAAGGAATGGAAATCTAGAGAACAGGCCAATTTTCCCTGTAATTACACTGGTACAATCATAAAGACATCTTCACTTTTGCACTAGTACAGATTTCATACCCTTATATCAGTCATATATTAAGGAATAGGAACTATGAGAAATTATTATTTGGTCCAACATGTTTAAATCCAAAGAACTTCACCTGCTCACCATCTGGAATTGCACAATTCATTGTGGGATCTAAAACCGTTAAGAAATCAAAGCAGACGTCTTTCCTTCTCACGAACAAGCAAGTCTCAAAACAATCAAGATCTAAAAATGAAATGCATGACTTCTTTTGACTAGCATACAAACTTAGATCACAATGATAAAGCTGAAGTTAATAAATTTAATTTACTTGTTAAAGTGCTTTGTCCTAAACAAGAAGTACAGCAGTGCTTTGCCTTCTGCAAAAGGAATGAAGTAACACAGCCTTTCTTATTAATACTCAGAAATGATCATTAAATTATTTCTATAGGCTACTATAAAGCTTTTGAGTTTAAAGTTTTAGTCAGTCCAGTAACATGCTAGGACAAATGCCAGGGAAATTATGTTCTGGATTTCCAGGGTAGAAATCTGACTGTATGTCAGCGAAGGCCCATAATTTATTTTCCCAACAATAACCTTGAAAATTAAAACCAGACTGTGATGGATTGGAGATATTGACAGTCGATCTTCCCTCTGTTGTATGGCTATTTAAAAATATCACATTTAGAGGTATGAAACTCTTTGAATATGGTTTTACTTATTTCTAAAAAATATACAGAATCCTTCTTATGGAAGATGATGCCCAAGTACACACACGTTCTTTGATTCCATCAGCAAGTGATAATAATAAAAAATGTTAAGAGAAATTGTTTTCAATAATTGGAGTCTAGCTTGAGATCAATTCTACGTATTAAAGCAAAACACTCACTTCAAAAGGATTTTTGTAATTGAACTTATCTTAGAAGGGTAAAATTTAATCCAGTTCCATCTTTCTAGCTGACTGGTACACTATTTGCTTCTGCAGTTAAAACCTGACTGTATGATAACTCCCAACACACTCCAAACTGCATCCTTGGGAATACTGCACTGCTCTTGATAGCAAAACACCATTCAGCTGTATGAAACCTCACTTTCTAAATAAAGAACATCATGTTTTTAAATGACACTGATTATTCAACCAAGGTTACACTTCTATTGCTAAATTGAGTTGTAATTATAAAGCAGAATTAATAACCAAATTTAATGAAAATCCCATTATGATGCAGCTGAGGAAATCAAAGTTGAAAACTCCTGTAGGTAAAATGACAGATAGTCACAATATAAGGGCAATACTATGTGTGAGTCTATTTCCTCAGCTTTCTGGAGTTCTCAGCAGAAAGTTAACTCCAAAATGACATCACATCTCCCCTCAGAAGCATGCACAAGCCCAGAGACGAACACACAAGAGAGGTGAGGGTGACAAGGGAGTCTCCTGTCTGACCTCAGGGCTGCCTCTGACCTCAGCAGATCTTCCCCAGAAACTGCATTCCCACCAGTGAGGCAGAATCAGGCCCTCCAATTTCAGGTCATCAACCCCACATAAATCTATAAGGCACAGGAGTCCAAGGCACTAACTCTTGGAGAAAGAGGAAAGTTTTTCCAAGATACAATTTTTTTTATTTCAGTAGGCTTTTTTTCTCATTCATGTGGCACATAAACAAGACTATGCTTTGGGAGGTTTGCCTCTACTGGGATTAAAATCTTTTAAGAATGGAACTGTGTAAAAGAAGAAGGAAGGGTCTCATTTTCCCTAAATTACACTTATTAGGTATATATTCATCTCAGAATACACATGAAGTCAAACAGACTCAAAGAGAAAAGTAAAAAACACTAATGAAAGACTGGACTCAATCTCTCTTCATCCCCTACAGTTTAATTCTGTGCAAGAACTGTAAACTGCTACAGATTAAGGATTCTTCAAACTTCAACAGAAAAATTCTCAACCACAAGAGCTGAAAGACAAATAGTTCTTTGTAAAACCATAGCACTACCTCTCCTAAGTACTCAAGCATATTTAATGTTGACTGTTTTGCTGAGATATACACTAATGTACTATATAGATGGTGCACGGAGGGAAGAAAATTATTTTGCATTCAGCTAAAGAATAAATATAAACAATCCCCAAAAATCAATGTATTGCTCCAAAATCTGAAATCAAACTGAATGCAGGTAGATTTCTAATCCTGAGCAGAATTTCCTGCTTTTAAGTGGCAAACCAATGTATGCCAATAGACAAATGTTTCAGCTCTGGTGTATTGTGTTCTGATGAGTAAGAATCTTGTACTATTCATGTTTTTGAATAATTTCAGCTCTGTCAGTAAGAGGGATTCTCTGAATAATGTATGTAGTGCAAAAGAAATGAACAGAGTTTAAATAAAACACACAAGTGTGAAGGGAAAAGAAAAAGGACTGAAATCTCCAAAGTGATATAGATCAGATCAGTTTTGATAACTCACAACAGATTCTATCTATTAATGCAACCTGTTTCATATGCATTCAAGATTTAAAATAAAAATACTAATGTTCTAGGCCTGTTTGAAGAAAACAAAAATGCATAAAATAACCAATTGGAAATTAGCTATGACACTGAACACACAAAATTTTCCAGTTCCAAAAGTACTCCTGGGTGAACATGTTGATGGATGCTTTTAACCTAGTGAAAACAAAAAAACCCATTAAAGTTTATCCAGTGTTGTAGTGAGTTACCTGCTAGTATGCCATCCATAATCCTTTGAAATAATCTGCCTACTGTCTCTGACACATTCAAAGGGTCAGGCCCTGAATCTTCTCAAGTAACCTCTGCAGCAAATGGAAACAGAAATAGAGGAAACTGGTAATGTCTCAGAGCTTTATGCTTGAACTCACATGAATATTCATCTCGGTCCAGCAGCTCTCAGGCTTTTGTACTGTATGTTTGGGGACATGTGCTCTGAGTAATTTCTACGCAAACAGCAAGGTCCAAACCCACTGCTTCACAGCGGTTCAGCAAAGAGTTTTCAATTCATATTACCATGAAATCACTTAATTCAGAGCTGATCATGGGGGTTTCTTTAATTAGGTTAGAAAAACTCATACATCTGCGCTTTAGAAGCCTCTGTCAAGCCAGGAAATTCAATCACATGGAAGCCAGTGTCCTCCAGCTATCAGACAATTGATTTTTGCAGGACTCTGCTCACATTTAGCTTAAGGAACATGAGATATGTTCATTCAGTTGTCAGTTGGTTTGCCTACATTTCATTAGGAGAATCTCTGTTGTTTAAAATATATTCTTCAGTAATAAAATGTTTTTAAAAAGAAGTAGTCCGATTATTGGCACAAGACTGCAAAACATGAAATAAATGCAAACTTGGACTAATGCAAAAATACATGTGCATTTAAGTGGCAAGTAGAAACGTAAATAAGGCCTTTAGGATTACTTCTATTTAATACAGATGTACAGAATTTTATGAGCATACACACACATAAGAATATAAATTTAATTTTCTCTTTCTTCTTTGCCTCCATCTCATACTACAAGGATTCGTCATTTCTTAAGCTATTAAATACTTTGGAACTGAAACTGGGTTCAGCTTAAAGAGGAAAAAAAAGGATCAGGTTATGAATCACTATTTCTATAAATGACAGCAAACATAATGGGAGAGGTGTTCCTCAGTTAAATATAAGGCAAAAATAGCACAAGGTGGTTGGAATGAGAGAAGAATCTGCTGCAAAGAGCGTAAATGAGCAAAGGTTTGGCCAAACACATTTTTGAATTTAAGGTGTTTAGTTTTACACAGTAAAGTGGTTCAATTTTAGACAATTTTAAATGTGTGCAAATTAGAATTAATTCACTAACACTCAAATGGAAAGACTAAGCAATATCCTTAATCCAAAATGCAGCAATAGCTTGAGAAATTGACAAAATTAGGTGCATAGGCAGAATCTACAATAATTGACTTAACTTAAAATTACCAATTTTACTACACAAAAATTTTAGTCCCATCCCATTTGCTAAAAATTTAAGTTTAAAGATGCTAGTGTGTCATTGGTCTTCATGGAATAAATATTATCAGTGCTTGCGAAAGCTGACATGAACTGTCAACAGTATTTTCCCAATGTACTACACCTGTACAGACCTGATTCCTTCCAGTTTCAAAGCATCTTTTGAAATGTTTTTACCTTATGGAATTTGATACTGATTTCCACGCTAAACACAACTAATACATTGCTTGATACAGAATTCACACTTTATGGGACATCACCCTTTCCTGCAAAAATGAATGGAGCCATTTTGGCAGCTCAGAAGCTTTTCCTCTTAAACAAGGTGGCAAGGTCATCTGAAACTTGAAGTAGCAGAGACTTGTATAAATAAATTTAGCAATCATGCAATAAATTATTCATGAACTGCACAGCATATTGTATGTTTACATATTAAAAAGTGCCACAGAGATGGCAGTGAGAAAGTGAAGAGAAACACAGCACGTATTTTAAAGGCACGATGAACACTAAGACATTCTCCAGTATGTTTCTATTTTAAACTCGCTCAGCAATGTTGCTTAGAGCATCTACTTCCAGAGGCAATTCACTCTTGAATGAAGAGGAGGAATTGGAAAACTTAAGAGCTACAGAGGAAAACCTATAGAGTCCTGAAATATGAACATCAAAGTAGTAACGTTACTATAGTCTTCAGCTCTGCCCCACTCTACACCATTGTCTTACATAATAACATGAATTCCTTTTAAGAAGCCAGACACACACAAAAATAAATAGAAATAATGCTTTGCTCCTCTCAGAGATCAGGCATATCTAGTACATGTTTTAACCACTGGTAAGGACCCTGGGGTGACTGAAATGTAGCAAGTTCAGCTAATTATACGACACTTTTTTCAAAATAGAAATTAAAGAAAATAAATGTTACCTCATTTGTTAAGGGCATTTCTTGCTCTGTCTTCCTCTCAATTGTGTATGTGCATCTGTGTGTATGTGGGTGTGTGTGTGTTTATAAAATATATAGTAGGACGAGAATATTTGTTCCAGTTGAGGTGGTCTGTGAAATCAAGTAGCTCAGATACTAACTTGATTTGGCACCAATGTATGGATGCACAGAGACATATCCACAGGATGTATGCATTACGAAATGGTAAGAGACATTTACAACCTAGAATATAAGAGCAGGGCTGCCTCAAGTGACATCACCAGATCAACTGCAGCGTCAAGCAACTCAGATATATTATCCTGCACACCACTGCTTCCCTGTCTCCTTTCCAGCCATTAGAAAAGCATTTGGGAGCACAAACATTATCATATATTTTCAAATACACGCAAGGCACAGCATGCACAGAAGCAATCAAAAGTGTGGGGTTTATGCACTTATTGACACATTCATAATTTTTCTTTACAACAACAAAATTCATCTCCATAGAAACAAAGAACCAAGAAACTACAGTAATACTGCAGTTTACTTTTTACAAAAGTAAATGTCACATCAGGGTAGTCAGCAGAAGGCACGAGAGGGGATTTTGCTCCACTAAGGAACTAACGAGGACTGCTGCCCCTTTAGCTCTTCTGCAAAGGCTATCTGTACCGAAGACAGACTTCCTGATATATTTCTAGTGCACGATAGCTATATGGTTTTCTGTTCTTTCCACTGCAATTTATGCGTAAGGTGGTCCGATCAGTGGCATGTTTACTTACAGGCATTTGTTACAGCGAAGCTGTTGGCTGTTTCAATGTTGTCTACATGAGGAACCAAATTAAAAGGTGCTTCGGATGCATTGGGGCTGGTGTTATGAAGAAAGATTGCTAATCGAAAAGCAGTGTATTCCTGATCTGTGTTCCTGATGAAGAGACCACCTACAAAAAACAGAAAAAAAAAAAAAAAAAAAGCAAAAAGCAAAAGCAGCTGGGTAAATCATTTGCAAGCCACTTACTGTCTTGTAAAACCGAGCAACTGTCTCTCCCAAAGCTGCACAGTAAGGCAAGTCCTAAGACTTTAATGGATAAGGAACTAATCGTATTCATAATCACAACCACTGCCTTTAAATCACCATCCTCAATCGATTTTAACCTCCTTGATGCATTCATGCTTCTTTTCTGACTTCTCGGTTTTCAGCCTTTCATACATAAATACCCAGATTTGTCATGATTACAGTGACCTTTTAAACTGTTTAGCCTCCATCTCCCCGATACTGAACACACTGGTAAATCAGCTGCTCAACAGCCTCTCACATTAAGTGGCGGGCTGATTAAGCGGAACGATGCTTTCTGGATTAAAAAAAGGGAATACCAACTCGGCGTAGGATAATCCGCACTGAAGAGGAAGATAATGAACTTTGCTCCTCTGCAGCCATGTGCAGGCAGGGAGCAGCTCAGCCTTATTAGCAGCATCTTTGCAAGTCCACAAGAAATGATGCAGTGATGGAGCTGAGCTGGAAACAATTCAGATAGCTGCGTCCCATCCCAAACACGTCCGAAAGGAGCGAAGCAGGAGGCGATGGGAAAGGGGTGAGGATGGGGCACAGGACTAGAGGGACACACTTACAAAACCCTAAACTTTCCAACTACACAGAGGAACGAAGGACGGTGTAGCCTTTTACCCCCCCATCCCTGCCGGCTACCGCAACCTCCGCTGCTCAGGACTCGCCATTCCTTCGAGAGTCAGGCGAGAGCAAGGGGAGCCGGAGGGGGCTAAATCAGCCAAGGGGCATCAGCCCCGAGCCCCTTCCTGCCCTGCCGACACCGCAGCCCCGGGGCTGGAAGGAGTTCTGCACAAGACAAGCATCCTCGTTCCCGCACGCGAACGCACACAGAAATATTTACACACACACAGGCACACGGAGGCACATACACAGAAACACGAGGATGATTCGTGCAGGCACGGAAATGGGATGGTGCTGGAGGAGAAATCTGCAAAAGCTGCCTTCAGAGCCTCCTTTCCAACTCACTTGGCCAAGGATTGAACCCCTGGACACACGCACGCAGCCCAATGCAGCGCTTACCTATTTGCACGCTGCTAGGAAAAGCTCCCATTGCTAGTCCCCAAAAGCCAGAAAACAACAAGACAAGCTGTCTGCAAATTATCCTCATCTTCTCTTCTGCCTCTCTGTCTCGCCTTCTCCCGCTCGCTCGCTGGATGCTGCTCAAAGAGGCATCGAGGGCGAGGAGGATACACACAAAACCAGGAATTAAAAAAAAAAAAAAATAAAAAAAAAGGGAAGGGGGGAGGAAAAGAGAGGTTTCCTCCTTTTTCTTTCTTTCTTTCTTTTTTTCTTTTTTTTTTTTCTGGTGGTTTGGTTTTAGAATTTGCTCGCTATCCTCTCCCGCTCTCGCCCGTCCTCTCTCCCGGCTGCCGCTTCAGCAAGCCATGCCGCCGCGGCGGATTTTTCCCGCAGTCTCCATCGCCGGGGAGCGGAGTGCGTCCGGCTGCAAATGTTGCACATGCAGAAGATGGTGGTGAGTTTGGCGGCGGGGGGCAGCGTCTGGCGGAGGCGCGGCGCGGCGCGGGCGGACATGCGCCGTGCGCCCCCGCCGCCCGCACCGCCGCGGGCGGGAGCCGCCGCCGCCGAGCGCGCCCCGCTCCGCCCCGAGCCGCGGAGCCGCCCGCGCCGGCCGCAGGCGCCGCGTTCGCCTTTATTTTTAATTTCTAGGGGCCTTTGGTTTTTTTGTTAGTCCTGGTGTTTTGGTTTTTGGGGTTTTTTTCGCGCCCCCCTCACCCCGCCTTTTTCGTGCCGCTGCCCATCCGCGGGCGCGCAGCATCGCTGAACTTTGTGCGGCGGGAGTCGGGCCGGCAGGGACAGTGCCCCGGGATGGGCGCGGGAGGCTCGTCCTCCGCAGCCCATCACTGGGGCTGCTGCTGTGAAGTACCCGTTATTATTAATGAAGGTGGCCGGGCGGGTGTGCGTGCGCGGAGCGGCTGCGGAGCGGGGACGCGGCGGGGCAGGCGAGTCCCCCTCCCCGCGGGGCGCTCCGCTCCGCTCCGCTCCGCTCCGCTCCGCCGGGGCCGCGGGAGCGCTCCGCGCTGCCGGCCGCGCTTTGCGGCAGAGGATGGAGAGAGCAGGGGAGCGCTCAGCGCTGTGGCACTCGTGCCAAAGGGAGGGAGAGCGAATGGAAGGAAAACTTCACTGCTCCTACGCCGCCTCCTTTTCGCTATTTTTCTGTTTTCTTTTTTTTTTTTTTCCTTAATATTTTAAGTGGGAGAAAAAAAAAATGGAGCTCTTTTACTGTCTAGTCTTTTTCTGGTGCCGTTGAATTTTTCTCTTCAAGCCTTGGAAGTTTCCCAGAGGAGCTGCTAAAAGTCTGGGTCTATTGCAGTTAATAATTAAAAGATATATATAATAAATGATAGGTAATGAAATCATCCAACAATAACTGTATGTCAGAGGAGGGAGCTTCTAGCTTCACATGTGGTTTTACAAGATATTTCTGTCAGTCACAGGGAATGACTGGAGTTGCAATAGCATAATTTTAAAATGTTAATTGGCAATACGAAAGAAGATTGGTTTTTTTAAGGTGAACTTTATGGCTCTGCTTTGAAACACACACGTTTACTCCAAGATCAGAGTTTTGCCTCCTTTCACTCAGGTTTACTTTCTTAGTTTTTTACTGCACCTTGTGTCCTCAAACTCTCCTGTTGCAGGGTGAAATACAACCCCTCTATTTGCTGCAGAGGGTGACAGTGATTTGTGAAGAATGATTGTGGGCTCCTAGCATCTACCACATGGGAGAGTAAGCAGAGAACATTGAAAGCAGAGATGTATAGACGGACAGACCTACCAGGGTGGATGTGTCCAGCTGTGCGCATGACTCTGTGTGTCTATGTGTTTGGGAGACGGCGAAATTCCTGTAAATTAATTACTTTTTGAAAGATTTCTTTGCAGATCAATGGCAAACAGCCTTAACCTGCATTTCAGAATACTCATTCCTTTATGTTTCAGTAAATCTTCTACTTCTGTTTACTTTCCCTTCACGTTTTCCAGCCCTCTCTCTGAAACGGCAGGCTTGTTCTTCACATTATTTACCCATCTCTTTTTGTGACCTCTGCTTTTGCTCTTGTCTGATTTTCTTTTCTTCTTACTTGCTTTGCCTCCTTTGTCTCCCTAAATTCTCCCCAAAATTTGGATCCTCTTTTCCTCCATTCTTCATGATTTAACTTTTTGACTTTGTAAACCCAGATAAGAAGAAATGAAAATGAGATAATATTTCCACGGCTGTCTGGTTCTTTGTCACTAAGAGCAAGTGAACTTGGAAAAATACTTAGTTATTTTGCTGGCACATACGCATGTGAATTCATGCAAAATAAGTATTAAATATTAAGATTTTAGACCTATATCCATGATAGTGATCAGCAAGGTACTGCCTGCTAACTGAGCTGAGGCATATGCTTTGGTCTTTTTCAAACACAATGGTAGCACGTTAATTTAAATTTAGAGTGCACAAGGAACATACAGTGGTCTAACTTGATCTGACCAAGAGTCTCATGCAGAGGTTCCTACATCAAATCCGTAACTTCTCTTGGGGTTGGACAATGTATTTTAGAGAAACATCCAATCTTGATTTAAAGACTTCAAGAGACAGGAAATCCATCACTTCCCAGGGTAAGTTGTTCAAGTTGATATCTACTCTCATTTGTTAAAACCTGCGTTTTTCTAGCTTTGGTTTCTAATGTTCACTGTCAGAGATGAACCCAGTATTCCTGTAATGGTATCACTCAGTGCTATTCCTGGAAATAATCCCGTCCTCCACTTGACCCTCCCTTGCCCAGGCTGCTCAGGATCATTTTGGCAGCTGTGGAAAGCAGAGGAAAGAAAGGGGATGAGGCTATACTACAGAAATTTTGTTTAAAAGACACAAGGGAAAAAAAAAAAAGAATTGCAGTATCAAAGGGGGAAAATCCCATTTCAGTAGGTTTTGAGAAGTGAATGGCAGATAATGAAGTGATTGATTACAATGTTTACCTTACAGAAGAACTGGAACAGGAAAGGTAACAGGTATGTAATCAGGCTTAAGGAGGGGAGGAAAGGTGAGATAACATTTTAGGCTCTCTACTGCTCTGGTGAGTTAACTTTGTCTGATTGCCAGGTCCCTATGAAGCTGCTCTCCCATTCCCAAAAGGAAGGGGGTGAAAAATAAGGTGAAAAAGCTGATGGGTCACGGTAAAGACGAGGAGATCACTCATCAGTTACTATCACAGGGAAAACAGACTCAAATTGAGTAAAGGTAATTTAATGTATTGCCAGTAAGGGATGGAATAGGATGGTAAGAAACAAAGACAAAACTATAAACCCTACACACACCTCTTACCAGGCTCAACTTCACTCCTTCCATGACTTTTCTCCCTCCTCCTCCTGAGCAGTGCAGAGGTGCCACCAAGCATCACTGATGGCCTCATATTTGGGCAGTGATGGGGCTGTTTTGGAACAGGATGAAACTGGCTCCTTTGGGAGCTTGTGTTGTTTTGTGACAGAGGCCATCCCTGCAGCACACCCTCCGACCCCAGCCTTGCCACACAGACCAGTTTAGCTGTGGCCTGCCAAGCAAGAGGAGACCAGAAGGAAGAGCCTGTGTGTTTTCCTGGTGCCAGCTGGGGAGGCGCTGCACTGAAGCCACTCCTGAACTGAGGTCCCAGGATTCCCTTAGTTCCCCTCGGGCAGACTAGGAAAGGCGTGGTTGGTGATTGAGGGAATGAGGGACAGAGCTCAGAATTCCACAATGAAGTATCAGATAAATTAAGAAATTAGTGGAAGCAGTTTTGTTGAGTGCATCACTTGTCTGGGAGTGATGGACTAGAGGAGGTCTGTCTGGGGAGTGCTGACAGTCCATGGTGAAGGCTTGCTCTGCCTTAGGGCACAAGCAGCTCATGTTGGCCTTGGCTGGAGGCCACCACTAGAGAGAAGACTCACTCTGTAGAGAATCAGCTGAGGCTGACTATCTGCTGCAGCACATGAATGACTCCTGCTGCAGAAGATGCAGGAATGTGATTCCTGCCCCCCCCCCCAGCAAGGTTTGGAAACCCTTGGCTATTTTCTTGATCAGATAGTCTTGTGCTTGAACCAAATGCCTGTATGAAAAGACCCTGCAGGAACTTGAATAATATGAGAAGATTTACTCTAAAGAAGAGATGAAGGCTGTATGTTAGCTAGGAGGAATAAAACTGCAGAGAAGATACCAGAGGCATTCATCTTATGGAAATCCCAGAGGAAAAGCAGGATATGGAGGAGACAAATATCTAGCACCATGGACAGAGTTCGTGTTACATATGTAGTAGATAAATATCCACATGCGGAAGTAGCAACTTTGATTCTTATTTATATGTTCTTGCATCCAAAATGCAAATTCCAGCTACACCATCTATTAAAAAGGCATGTCATTATGTGTCTGGAGACATGTAACTTTTTGAGAGAGGTCTTGAGTGAGAAAGGGGGAATGTTAAGGCTGTGCCAATTGTCAAGGATGGGTTGTGACAATTAGGAGCACAGAGCGGAAAGAATGACAATTTCACTATCAAAAGACACAAAAATAAAGATCCACCATCACCCCTTCCTAGCAGGTTCCAGGTGCACAGAGGCAGTGACAGCTTTAAAACAGACAGCACCATGCCCCTGGCCTGTGTGCCAGGGCTCCTAATGAGTCCTTCCAGAGCAGGCAAATGTCTGTGCCACGGTGGCTCCCTATGGCACAACCATCTGGGTACAGAGATCCATCCCAAAAAGAGACTCCTTCATTCAGATTAGTCTTGCTTCAAATACAATTTTCATTGCAGCTCTCACTGTGTGGCCACTGGAAGTGCTTCAGCAATAAATAAATGGTGGCAAAACCAGTTGAGTCAACACCCTGTGCTTTCTTAGTCCTTTCTTGCCTTATGAAATGCTGTAGCTCACATATCTGTCAAATAGATCCCTTAGACTGTAAACTCTGGGACAAGGCTATGTCTTTTGTGAAGTACTAGGCAATAAAAAGTAAATAAAATACAAATCATCATCACAGAATTTTTCTATGCACTTTTTTGGGTGCACTCCACCCTTTGGCATGGTCTCATGTGACCTTTTGTGGTCATATCAGCAGTACTGAATAGACAAACATCACACAAAAAGAAGATACAGTTTTCTTTCAGTAGCAGAACTCCTTTTCAGGAAATAGTTTTACAGCAATTTCTTCCATTTTGCAAGATTTTTTCCTCTCATTTTCATTCTTACTATTTTTTATTAATCTAAATTGTGGGGTAGAGAGAACAATTGATTATTTTTAGTAATACTTCTCATTAAGAGTTTTAATTTGATACCGCAATATCAACTGTAGTACAATGCATCTGGCTTTGAATGTGTTCATCCACCAGTCCTACTCCTTTCTACTGTGATGCATGTTAACATCATTCTTTACAAACCTAATGACCTGAGGAAATTAATGGGATACTATAAGACACCATGACCATGAAAGGAGAAGTTGTTGTGGAATGGGAAAAATCCTGATTATAATTTAAATTGTGCTGATATAAGTCAGGGAGTTTTTTAAGTCTGAGAAAAATGTGGTAACACTGATATAATTAAGAACTGCCTTATTAAGTTAGACTCAATGTCCATTTTTACCAGTTTCTTATGTGTAACATTAACTGATAGAGGTTTATTAGGAAAGAGTAGGAGAGCTGAGCAGTTTTTCCTTTAAACTTTAAGGGACTTTGGGGAGGTTATTTCTTGCTGAGTCCTCTGAGCTCCTGACAGTCAGGGCTTTGGGGCTTCTAAACTAAAGATTTTCCAGAGGTCTTTGTGTTGAAGAGCTGCCTACAGTGTTTTTGCCTTATATTTACTTCCATGTCCAGCAGCATCCTATGCAAATGACTCTATAACCCCATACTAAGAAAGTAGTTTATTTAGTTTGATTTAAATCTTACTTTGTATTGACCTTTTCCTGGAAATTCCTGAAGGTAGTAATAGTAAAAAAAATGTTTACCTTGCAATATCATTCATAGCTTTATATACTGTTATAATGTCACCTTTCAGTCACCTCTTTCTGTCTTCCCATATCTTATAGTCTATACTACATATCAATCCTCCTGGCCACTATTTTTTCTGCTGCCTCTTATGTCTTTCTGAAAAACAGGACACATGAAATACAACACATTTTTTTCAGGTGTAAAACTGATTTCTGCTTAACTCATTTTCTTCCTAATCATTCCTAAAACATCATTTTCTTCTGAGCATGCAGACGATATTTTCAGGAAACTATCCACAAAGACTTCCATATCTCTTTCCTGGATGGTAATAGCTAATTTAGAGCCTATCATTGTACATGAATAGTTAAGGGTTTTTTTCTCATGTACACTGCTTTGTAATTTTTTTTATACATAATTTCATTTGCTATTTTATTTTTCAATCAATTAGTACTGTGAAATTTTTCTGCAGTACTTCCAGACAGCTTCAGTCCCTGAGAATTTGATAAAATAACAAAATCGGAATCTATTCCCTTTAAATTTTATCTCATATTCATTACATTTATAATGGCTTAATAGGTTTTTTTCTGTCTATATTTATAACCTGGGCTGCATCATGGGGTGTACCTGAGAAAATACAAAAGTTTGAAGTAATGTTTCTTTCCTAAGTACAGCTTATTGCAGTAGTAAATGCCAGGCAATTCTGAAGGGTGGGGAAATTTCCTCATCAATTACAGGTGTGCTTGTGGGGAAAATGCAGCAACTTAAAAGCATTCCACCTGAGCCCATCTGGTCTTGTTTATACAGGGAAAAAGATCAACTTATGCTAATGCTGGTTTCTGCACATCACTTACAATAATTCCTGAATTCAAAATGAGTTATTGCTATTCTTCTAAGTACTGGGCAGGTTAGACCAACTGTCTGTAAACTGACATGAAATAGGGTTTAAAATTAGTGTGTTTCATTCTCATTTTCTATACTTACTTCTCTGAGTACTTTTCTAAAGTAGCAAAGGAAGGGTTCCTCTGGAATATCTGAGGAGTGTAGTTGGTAATCACCCACACCAAAAAGTCAGGTTGTTACCTGGAAGGAGGGTACAAGTTGAGGAAGGTCATTCACCCACATGTCCCTCTGCTGTGGACAGGAGACATGCACATGGCTCTTCTGAATCATGCAGTACTTAAAAATTCCCTTTTTTATCCGGGATCAGGACATTGCTTCTATGTCTCCTAAGCAAAGAGCAGTCACAGGAACAAAGACAACTCCCAGCAGGTGAACACTTTATAGTGAAACTGAATTCAGTGTGGAATGAGATGGGAAGAAACCAGAAGAAATTCAGGAGACAGAAATTCGATTTAGGTAATTACAGATATTTGGAATGTGAATTATTATGAATGAAAATTTGCTTTTCCTAAATAAAAAAAAAAACTTTTCTTTGGGCTATATTAACCCAACTAACTGAAACCAAACCAAAACCCAAAACCACAAAAACATATTAATACATCACACTAATTCCATGATAAATAAGATTTTCCCCTAAACATTTTTGTATTTTGGCATTTTTTTGCCAAAAGTTGATGGAAAATATTTTTCATTTTCTTACCAGTTCTCATTAAAATGTTTTCCCATAAGCTCTGGGACAGAATCTACTCAGCAGAGTGAGGAAGATGTCAGAACTGTATAAAAAATAGCCTCTGTTCACTACCCATAGCATTTTGCTGTATTGACCTAATTGTCATTTCTTGTGAAAAAACACCCCAAAGCTCACCTTTGTTTGAAGGCAATAGTTTTTAGCTCATTTCTCTTGCTCACCTCCCGCGTGCTGTCACCCACAAGAAGGAGTGAGCTGGTTTCTGTGTGGCTTGGGCCACCACTATCGGAGAATCACCTCATCAGATCAAGCTGCACAGGTCTCGGTACTGATGGTGCTGGATGAGCAAAAAGGATGATTCCAGATCCAGAGGGAGAAAGGGAATGGTGAAATTGCTGAGAAGAAGCCTCTGCCCTGTCTTTTTAACACATGAAGAGAAACAAATCTGATAAAAAACATTTCAAGCATGATAACCAGGAAACCTTCAATGCTCTTTCTGCAGAATCATGCTTATAGAATTTAACTGCAGTTTGATACACTAAATTGCTCATAAAAATTAGTTTTACTGAGGTTTATTGCCAATAAAAATGATACTTTTCACTTACATCCTGTGATCTTGTCTTGCATTTCCCAGTCCCTAACAGACCTGTATCTGCATGTCAGAGAGATAAATATCCTTCTTTTGTACCAAAGCTCTGCTTACTTATATAGAGCTATCTCTCAGCTTCAGAAAAAAACATACAATCAAATAGTGCCATGCTTTTCTCAAATCACACACACTCTCTCTATTTTCTGCTGTATTTCAAATTAATTAGAGCCCATAAAATATTTCCTGGATTTGAAGATGCATTTTCAGCCCACAGTTTTGACCTTTCTGTATTCAAAATTGTATTATTCTCTCCATGGTAGGGTTAGAGTTTATCTTAAATAAATCTGTCTCTTTGGCTCAGCTCTAGCTGGCTTCCAGCCCCTGTCCCCCACACCACAAAAGCTGCAGACTAGATAATTGCTGTCATTCAGCTATAGCCATGTGCTGTGTTTGCAGAACTAGAATCCGTTTCCCTAGAAAATCAGACAATCTTTGATGCTTTAAATGCTGTAAGTACAAGTTCTTACTAGTGCTCTGATAGTCAAGACTAGCCAGTTTTTATTCAGTTATTTCTTCTTCAAAATGCACCCTGAAGATAGAAGGTGGGTTTATCTGTTGCAATATTAAGTAAAGTTTATGAAGCAATTTAGTGCTGTAATGGTCCCATCTAGCACTAATGTCCCCAAAAATAAATTCATTTATAAGCTGGTGGTTTATTTAACAGTTGATATACAATGATTCATACTCTAAGGACTAGGGATTATTGGCAGAAAATTTTTTCATTGATCATCTTTTAAAACAGGCCAGATTCTGTCATAATAATTGATATATGCATCTTATAATACTTGATGTATACGTACTTATTATACAAAATACATTTTATGTTAACTTTCTCAGTCTTCTGCTATGCCAAATAGCACTGTAATCTGCAAGTAAGTGCAAGGCAAGCAGGGGTGCCTTTAGGGGAAGAAAATGCTACTTTGCAAAAGGGTGAAATTATCTAACCTTATGTCACTTGGAGCACTCTTTCAAAAAACCCATAAGTGGTCCTTACTAAAGCACATCATGTGGTCATTGAATTAGAAATACAGAGATGGAATAGATTCCAAAGGTTATATCGTCCAGTCCTCTGCCTCTGGGGAAGGAACAAATACACCACAGCTTCCTACAGAGATTTTTATCTGCTACTTTTTTTTAGAATTTCTGCTAAAAGACTCTCCAAGGGTGTCCTGTTCAAGCTTTCTCCTCTCGATTTTTTTATTAATATATGACCTATATAGTCTTTTCTGCAAGTTGTACTGGGTACTTTTTGTCTTTCCTTCACATGGACAATTCATAACAATTGATCATTGTCTTTCCTATTAACAATCTGCCATATCCTAAAAGATCTATCAAGTCTTTGTCTGCCTAGACTAAAAGAAAGCCTTCTTTTTGCAGTGTTCCTTCACTATTAATACTTTCTGAGCCCTCTTCTCTTTCCTGCTGTTTTTTTCTCTATTATTTCCAGGGGACTATATGTGTTTTGGAGTATGGCACTGAAGGCCCCTGGTGCTCCTTCAGCTGCATTCTCCCTGTAAACAAGTAGGAGGAAATTCTGACCCATATCTTACCTTCAAAATGCTTGACAACAGATTTTCCCTTTCCTTCTATTGCAGTAATACTGCACTGTTGACTCACAGGTCTTTTCAAATACTCTTAAACTTCCAGGTCCTTCTTTCCTCACTTGGCATTTCCAGTATTCATTTCTCTTTACTAGTTATTTTGCTCTGAACTTTGTTTCTTATTTTTATTATTTTATTTTTAATTCCAGATTATGTATTTATTAGGACAGTTTAGAAGTCTCCAGACTTCTGTAACCCTCACATGTCTTATTTCATCTACAATATTTTTTAAATTTTTAATCCATACTTTTAATGAAAGCACTGAACAGAGATGGGCCTGAAATCTCTGAGGGTTGCAGTCTGAAAGAAAATCCCCATTTTATGCTGATAGTTGTTCTTTGAGAAGAGCTTTCCAAGAAGTCACATGCGTTCTCTGTATGTTTTTTCATGTAGAGGACTTTTCCCTTCTTTTCCTACAAGAATTTAATATGAAAAAAAATTCTTACTGTACTCAAGATACTTCAATATAATTGTTCTTCCCTGTGTCATGGTTTAAACACAGCTGGCAACTCAGCACCACACAGCCACTTGGTCTCTCCCCCTGCCGCATAATCGGGTAACCAGGATGGTAAAAATGAGAAAACTCATGGGATAAAGACAGTTTAATAAGAAAAGAAAAAGACACACACATGAGAAAATCAAAGAATTCCTTCTCCACTTCCCATGGACAGCCCAGTGTTCAGCCATCTTCCAGAAAGCAGAGATCCATCATCAGGTGCACGAGTGCCATGGGAACACAAACGCTGTCACTCTGAACATCCTCCCTTCCTTCTTTTCCCCCCAGCTTTCTATGCTGACCACGGTGCTGTATGGTCTGGAATGTCCCTTGGGTCAGCTGGGGTCAGCTGTCCCAGCTGTGTCCCCTCCCAGCTCCTTGTGCACACTGAGCTACTTGCTTGTAGGGTGGGGTGAGAGGCAGGAACGGCCTTAACTCTGTCTAAGTGCTGCTCAGCAGTGACTAAAACATCCCTGTATTACTGACACTGCTTCCAGCACAAATCCAGAACATAGCCCCAGACCAGCTACTGTGAAGGAAATGACACCAGCCAAAATCAGCTCACCTAGCAATATAGTTATCCTGCCCTGGGAGGTTAGCTTGGCTTGACACAGTTAATTTTTGAAAAATACACATTGTTTGATTTTATTATTCTTAAGGTGTTTCCAAGTTTTCTGTGTACACATCTTTTCCATTTTAATGCAGTCTGTAGTTAGGTGAGGTGTCCCGTTTTCTTTGGATTATCCCCATTATCCCTCTTTTAAAGATACACATTTTTTTATTTTCTGAGACTATCCCTCTCTAATATGACTTCTCACATGTAATCACTGATGCTTCAAATACAGTATTGTTTATTTCTTTATGCATTTGGAGGTAAATTAAATCAAGTAGTGGACACTTTAAAATAAAAAACTCATTTAAAAAAATTAGCTATTCTGTTTTAACTACTGAAATTCAGATTTTGTCCTTCAAATAGTGTAGAAGGCTTAAAAGCAGCTTGAAAGAATCATCATCATAAAACCATGCTTCAAACTATGCTAGTGGTGTTTGAAATATCAAAAGCCTGTTTTACACAAGTAGCCAAGATACCTTTAAAGCTTTTTTTTTTTGCAGTTCTTTTGGAGCATTTCACTTTTTGTTCCTTGAAATGTTTTCTTATTGTGTTACAAGACTAAGGTGAGGAGCTAAAGCAATAGTTCAACAAAGCAGTATTTTGTGAAGAATCTTCAGTGGTGGGAAAAAGATTGTGTAATGCCTGAAGTGAACAGATTATTTCTTTTAGAGGGATTTTGAATATATTCATGTTGTACATGCACCTGATGCACTTAGCACATGCAAACTTTGCAGAGAGATTTTGCATTCAGATCAGGTAAACCTCCAGCCAAATACTCTCATGAATACTGAAGTAATTACTGAGCTCTGAGGACACGTTGTGAGGACATTATCATTTGTCAGCAGGATACCAGTGACTGCTGTCATGGAAAATTTACATTAGCATCATTGTTAAATAGTCTGTTTACTAGTTTCTTAATGACCTGCAGCAAACAATGATTTGAACTACTTTATGAAGGTTCAGCGTGGAAGGCTGCAGTTATGTTGAATGAATTTTCATAGGTTAATGGTATTAAGACAGAATCAACAGCAGCTGTCAAGTCATATGCAACCAAATCATCTGTGAATAGGTCTAGGTGGCAGTTGTTTCTGTGAGGCTAATGTAGGTTGGAGATGTAAAGTTAGTTTTAAAATATGCACTTGAAATATAAGTAGCCAGGTAGCTGTGCTGAAGCATGAAGCCTGGAACATGAAAATCCATCTCACAGGTTAGGAAAAGCAGGACTTCCTGAGCCAAAGCTGCCAAGACTCAATCACTGTCGCAGATCAAAAGTTTCTAGGAAAGAAGTGTGGACAAATCAGAACATATATGGTTTCCTTGGTAATTACAAGGAAGTAATTACTCAAGAAACACTGGACAGCGCTAATAGGCTTAAAAATTATTTTCTTAGGTTTCACTGGTAATTACCTACTACTCAACAGCTGGGAATTTGGAAATTTCTTCTTAATTTCCACAAATTGTGATTTGATCCATGATCAGATGTTTCTGGAAAGATTTATATAAACCTCACTAATTGAAAAAATATACATGATTTCTGATGATTCATGACAAACTTCACATGAATTTAATATTTGAAGGATTTCTTTGCCTGAGCTAACAGGTTTCATGGAGGGAAAATCAGACTTAACTGTTATTTCTCACCAGAAGGAAATTTTGGCACCTAATAGAAAATGTTCTTGGAAAAGTCTATGTGCAGTGTATTGTTTTATTTTTCTTTATCAAATATAATAAAAAATATTGGCCTATTTAACTTGAGAGTAGGCAAAATTCATAAAGACTGACTATTAGAAATTTTTTTTTGTAGAATAATGGGGGGTGAGCATTGTGGTCAGTCCACACTTCTTCCGTGCTCCAGAGTGGGCTCTTCATGGTGACAACTTTCTTCAGGAACTAGCCACCTGCTGGGACATGGGGTCATCCATGGGTGTGGGGTCCCCTCTGCTGTGGTCACTACAGGGGAAGCTGTGCTCTGGCAGCTGGGACACTGCCTCCTGCTCGTGTTCCTGTGGCCACAGTGTCTGCACACAGCCCTTTCCCAGCTGGGGTTCCTGGCTCAGTCCTTGACAGGAGCCACAGGAGCAGGGACATCCTGGAAGCAGGTGTCTGTAGTTCCTGTGTGCGTGTCTGTGTGCACCTGTGTGTCTGTCTGTGACAGCTTGCTGGTTTTCAGCTGGTCCCTTAATGATGTGCAGAGGATGTTCAAAAGAAACTCAGCATGTAAAGCTCGTGAAGCGACGTGCGCTTTGGCACAGACTGAATATTCACTGAACACCTTGAACAGCTTCATCAAGCAATACATAAATTATGTTATTAATATGAGAATCTGTTATTTTATCTCACTTAATTGAAAGGGTCTTGGGGAGAATTTTGTGAACTGTTCTTCAACCCTTCTTTCATTTTCAAATTAAGGACTTTTGTTTGTCTGTGAGTAACTCTGTTGTGCTAACTCTCCAACCAACAAAATGTCTGAATCCCTCTCATATCTTCATCATTACATTCAGTAGGCTTTTTATCCTTTTAAAACTTATTTTGTATATTTTATTAAATTATACAGAACAAACTGTTTCTTGGAGGAAACTGATTTTCAGTGAAAATGTCTTTGCATTTATTCTGAACAATTACTGCCATTCTGTGTGTACAAGGTGAAATGTCTCCTCATTTCCATCTTTTATAGACTGCCTCACAGTACTGCAGGCTACCAGGAGCAACAAGCAGTGGGGATTTCTACATTTATTATTTTTTTACATTTTTAGGATTTAGGCTACAGCATAGTCCCAGAAGAAGAAATGGCAGCCTTAGAAAAATTATGTTAGTTCAGTCTTGTAAATGAATGTTACATATATTCAAGCAAGCTTAATGAGGGAAAATATGTCAGATTTAGTGTTTGCTAATATTATTGGCCAATACATCATTGTAGCACATTTATCAGATCTCCCCATGAAGGCTCCCACAGATCTTTTCCAACCTAAACCATTCTATGATTCTGTGATTGCACATAAAGATGGGTTGATTTTTTTCCACTAAATATTTACTCACTTGAATAATGACTACATACCGAGTCAGAATTATGTGGAAAAATATTCAAAGTAATTGTGTAATGACAGTTTATAGTAATGACAGTTTAAATTATGTCTTAAAATGAACAAATTTAAAATCACAAATGCAGCTCCAACGCCTTGATTTTCACAGTTCTGCTTGATTTTACTACTTTAGCTGCATATCTTGTAGGGCTTTTCTTCTTCTGTAGCAGAACTTCAAGAGGGAAGTAAAAAAGCTTCTCCAACAGGGTAACTACTGAATTAAAAATGAGAAAAATTTGTTTCTCAAGCTTCATTGTTGCATTCTTCAAAATTATATTGGACATTGTGCTTGCCTTTTCATAAATTTTCCTCTTGATGTTCAGTGTCTTTTGAATAGATTTATATCTACCTATATGGAAAAATAGATCTTTCACTATTATGTAAACCCAGTAAAATGATTAAACTTAGACCAAAAAAAAATTCTGGAACTCTAATGGAGCCAGGAAATTTATGAACTTCTAAATTTTTAGCAGGCTTATCTTGAAGCATGAGAGCTGATGTAATAATAGCCTTTCTCTTTTTGGCATGAACAAGTGGGCTTCTACAGAAAATTTCTTGAAAACTCTTAGTCTCTAGTAAGAGCATGCTCATGAATTAATAGGTTCTCTCCCCAAAAAGTGTGGGAGCTTTTAACTGAAGGTGAAATTTACTCTAACAGAAACTTATGCAAATGCTCAGAAACCCTGTTTTTATAGGACAGGGAGAGTCCTGACTTAACTAATGAATGAGATTTTTTGGGATGAAGTCTGAGTAAGGAAGCAGTATCACTTACTGTGGGAAATTAGGGAAATTTCTGTAGAGCAGAGGAAGAAATAATCAAAAATCTGAAAACTGGTAATACTGAGCAAGTTTATCCAAATCTAAGCATACAGCTAATCCACCTAAATGCAGAATATTTTTACAAAGTGCACATTAAACAATACAGCTGAGATTTAGCAAATGGGGAAATATTAGGCATATTTAGCTTTTTATTAGTAAAATATCTGTTATCTGTGACTCAGGATTTGCCATTGGCACTAGGTGAAGATGTCATTGACATGGGAATTGGGAGCTGGGGATCTTGATCTAAGGGAACAAATACATTCTTAATTTGGAAGAGCTTAAAACAAGATCAGATCGAGCAGTAGATATTGCATAATAAAGGAAAAATCACGTTAACAGGCAGACTGATAAACATTATTGTAATCTGTTCTCTTCCTAATCTTGTTTCATCCTTACTGTGTGGCCCACCACTGTGAGGGAGAAATCATATTGAGTAATTTATTTCCAAGCTTCAGTTCTTAACACAAACCTAGTCACTTTATATCTGAATACCTGCACACCTGGCATGAGTGTCCAGTTCAAAATGCGTGATTTCAAATTTGAAGAGAATCTAACCCTTCCAGAAACCCTTTATCAACCTTCTTCTTCACTGTTTCTTCCCTCACAGATAACCAAATACCTTTGGAAAACTGACTTAAAGGTGTATTGATAAAGTACCATTAGATTCGGGGAAAAAAACCAAAACTTGCAAAACAAAAAGCAACCTAATATGTTTCCACTTCTCAGATAAATAAAAACAGAAATCCCTGCGGATTAACTTCTTTCTAATAGACATCTGGAAGTATCACATAGTTGTGAAAGTTTACAACGTCTGGGTGAACAGTCCTGGTGTTACTTCTTGCTTTGCCAGCTCACTTCTGCTTGGAAGACATTGAAAAAGAGAAGCACCTGTTCTATTAATCATAAATTAGGAAATTCTAGGTTTGTGTTGCCCGAAATGGAGAAAAATAAGAGAAAATGAATGCTGATTTTGTTTTTTTTTTTGTGGGCTTGGTACATCTTGCTCTGGAAGTGATCTAAGTCACATCAGGAAAGCTCATCTCACAGTTTGAGAGCACGTGATCCATGAAAGTGAAAATAGTGACATATATTGTGGTTACAGTGAAGAAACAAATACATCCAGTTAATTCTGAATCTAAAGGCATTGTCAAATTGGAAAAAAAAAAGTCTTGCAATGTGCCAAACACAAAAGAAAAACAATAGAAGATGATCTGGAAGGGTATCAGCTGTTTTGCATGAAATCAAAATTGCTGCGTTTCTCCCTTGGTAGCTCTAGAAAGTTTCAGTAATTGCAGAGGGGAACGGAATGTTAATGTATAGCTATCTTCTTATATTCAAAACTGCTGAAAACTATAACAAATTGAAAACCAGACTGGTTTTATGATAAAATTTCATGGAAATCACTTTTTCCCTCAAACAGTATCCATTTTCATAGTTAGTCTTTTGCTCTTAAGCTTACACTGAGTTGGTGAACTTTTTAGTAAAAATGCTTTTCAAGAGTTTAGGCCTGTTTTCTCAGGCAGAGGAAGAAAGAAACCTTGTAGAAATCTAGTGGTATATATTCCAAGATATTAGAAGTCGCTCTTGTTATTAGTGCTAAAGTGTTCTGAGATTCCTTCAGGTACTATGCACATGAAGAAATAAAGTGTACTGCTTCAGATGGCCCACCAAAAAAGTTCTTAATAGGAAACAAACCCCAGCCAAATAGAGAAGTAGGAGCTGGCTGAGAAGGATGTCAGGTAATAATGAAAACAGTGATAGCTGAGAGAGGTTAAGACATGATCAATTATTTCCAAGTGGTCAAGGCTTACTGCAGTTGCTTTAGGGTTTTCTCCTCAACACAAGATGAATCCCAATGTGTGAGCACATCTAAAAAAAAAACCCTATAAATTATTGTTAATAGGAGTTTAAGAGATTATAATATTTGAACTTCAAAAGTTTAACTGTGTATTATGTTCAAAAATAGATCATGTTCAACCATACAATTCAAATGTACCTCAGACATAGTACTTGACCCAAATATTTACGCAGTGTAGTCTTGATCCTGTAAAATTATTTGCACATATAAATTAACATGGAAATAGTCCTACTACTTCTGAGGTATTATTCAAAGTTAATGCAATGCAGAATGATTTACCATGTTGCAAGCATGAGATAGTAAGATGACATTGAGGTAGAGGGCTGAAGTATGGGGAAGGATCATTGTGATGCTTCTTAACACTTGCAGGAGCAAATGGTTTAAATGCCACACCCATGCATTCAAAAAATAGTCTGTGAAAATCAATGCAAACAGATGCTGGACTGATTGACTGACTGATATTATATACTTTGACCTTTACTCTGAGTCTCAGTGAACATCTACAGACATTCATCATGTGGCTCATGGTTCATGCTTTTTGAGCACAGATGTAGGGCTAGGCTTTGAAAACAAACTCCATTTCTACTTATTGTGTGTTATTTAAAAGCCTCTTTTCATGATGCACAACACTGTCTCTCACCTCTAACTTCTGTCTTGGGAACTGGGCTCTTGTTTCTGTTCAGGATCATAACTTAGATTTGTGGAAAAGGAATACCAGCTTTCTGCTCAAAAGCATTGTTTTCAGAAAGTTAATGGGTATGAAATTAAATTCTTTACTGAATCTTTACTGCCATGTCACCAGCCTTTCAGAACTTCAGCATTCAGATTCTTTGACAGGGGGGAAGAACCTCTAGAAGTGAGCAGACTTTTTAAGAAAGAGATGTATGTGCAAAAATCACGGTCTTCTTTTTCTTCTTGTACTGCAAAACATTCAGGCATAATTTGACTTTCTTCAACTATAAATGTCCTTTTTACCTATAAAAATCTTTCTGAAGACATACAGATAGAAAATTAAATGTTCAGAATTTTGATTTATACCTAGATATTCCCAGGTAAATATGGATATGTTATAATTATTTATAAATGTAGTCTTGCCACATATGGTAGATTTCGTGTTGTATTGTTCTTGTGTAATGGTGTTATGCTTGATAAGACAACAAAATTGAAATTGAAGCAGAAGTACACTGATATTTGGGTCTCTGACTGAAACAAAAGCATCAAATAATCTGGCATGTCCTCTGATTGCTCTTTTTTTTCCATGCTGCTGGATTTTTCTTCTAGCCTAAAATAGAGTAATTGACTCATGTAGATCATTTCAAAGTCAAAGCATTTTAGTCTGGAACCATGATGTTTTGTGGGGTTACTAAAATTTCAGAAATGTAGGTTAGGGGTTCTTTTAGTCATTAACGCATACTTTGTTGTTGGGTCCGAACACTGCATTGCACAGAGCTACTATAATTTGGAAAACCTCTATAAAAGTGAGGCATATGAATCTAAGTAATGAAAAATCCCCTTTACCATGAGAGAAAAAGATAAGCTTGTTTCCAAAGTAATACTGGAAAATGACCTCTGGATGGTACTTTTTAAAAAGTTAATTATTTCCTGTATATAACTTTATCTTTAGGCCTGAGAATTTATTTTCATGACCACAGGGTCACAAGTCCTGCCAGCAAACCTGTTCCAGCATGGGCTCCTCTCTCCAAGAAGCCACAGGTCTGGCCAGGAGCCTGCTCCACCATGGGCTTCCCACAAGGTCACAGCCTTGTTTGGGCATCCCTCTGCTCTGGCATGGGGTGTGGATGTCTCCATGGATCTCCATGGGCTGCAGGGGCACAGCTGCCTCACCATGGGCTGCACTGAGGGCTGCAGGGCATTTCTGCTGTGGTGCCTGGAGCACCTCCTGCCCCTCTTTCTTTGCTGTTGGTTGCTCTTCTCACAGATTTTCACTCCTCACTTCTCTGGCCACAACTATTTCTGCACAATATTTTTTCCCCTTCTTACCTATGTTATCCCAGGCACTCCCACTATCACTGATGGTGATAGTAACCTTGTAATCCAACTCCAGATGGATTGGGTCTGTCAAACATGGGGGAAAGCTTCAGGCTGCTTCTCAAAGCAGCCCCCCCCGTAGCCCCATGACTACCAAAACCTGGCTGCACACACCCAGTACAGTAGAGGTTATTAAACTTATATTTTTCATCAAGTCATATCAGTTACAGAAGCTTTTCTGTATAGTTCCTGTTGCCTGAACTCTGGAGAAGTTTTTTCCCCTCTCATAAATGTGCCCGAAAATGATGAAGCAACTATTTGAAGTTAATGTCAAATGCTACTATAAATTAGCTGTTAGGATACAAAGTTAGTGTATTGATTTTTTTCCATCTAGTACATGCTCTTTTTATAAACAAACTTGATCATGTGCCTATTGATATATTGCAGATGTAAATTTTATTAGAAAATGGACTGGAAAGTAATAAAAGCTTTGACCAGGCAATCATTATCAGCAAATTCCATTAGTAAACTGATACATTTTGAAACAAGTTTATTGTTTTTTAAAGAGGTCTTGATTATTCCGGGATGCTAAAATTGACTGATGCAAAATGGTCCCAAATAATTGTAAAAAATAAAGAGAAACCTTTTCAGTGACTGGTGGGGAAATGAAAGGTTTCCATACATGTTGGTTTTACATATATCTGATTTACAAGCAGATCCACAAGAACAAGACAATGATAAGCCATAGGTAACCCAGGCAGTTTCTGTGGCAAGTGTCAGTCTTTGAAGCTGGATCATGCACTCACCCTCAACAACAGTGTTTGAAAATATCACGCTGTGATGATGTCTTCAAATGCTGTTAAAATGCCAGCACTCCTTAGTCTTGTCTTAGGGAAATGAATTTATTGAGCCCTAGTGTAGAAAAATGAGATAACTGCATACTGAAAGCAGACAACCAGTGAGACAAGAAGGAAAGAGGGTGGATGCTGATGTAAATTCCCAGTACAGACTGGGTGTGTGAGAATTATAGTGAGGGAAAGCATCACTGTCTCACCTGTGCTGCCACTGCAGCAGTTAATGAGGTAATGTAGTCTGCAGATGCAGAACAGGATGGAAGCATTATTGCTGGCTTTTCCTTAAGGCTCAGGCACCTGCTTCTGCTCTATTTTTCTGCACAGTACCAACAGCTCACATTATAGCAGCACAATTGTTTTGATGAATTGCTTGTTGTCGTAATAAGGGTGCACACAACCTCCGTTTTGTGAGATTACTATAAAATCAGCAGGTTTCTTTAAACCCCACACATTTCTATTTTAAATGCTTTTGTAAATCAATTTAGCTATGTCAGAGTTTCACTGGAAATGTGAAAATAACTTTTTTACAGTGAGCTAAGCTTGCAAAGGGCAGTATGCTGTGATTTTACAGCCCAGTACTTTCCATTTTCCATTTCTGAGATGTGCATCTCAGCTCGAATGACAAGTATTCTTGCACGTGATTGTTAGGTTCAGTAGAATTTACCTTCCATACAGATGTAGGGGTCCTGAGGGCATGGATAGTCCTTGATGGCCTTAACAAGGCTCTCCTAGGACCTCTCCACACCTCTGAGTGAGGGTTCCATTTAAGCCTAGTCCCGGACCTCCGAGTCCCTGTCTGAGCCCTGTTGTAGGGGTATCTGCCTCTGCTCTCATTCCGAGAAAACATTGGTGTGGATTTCCTGGCTTGACTTTGCTGCTGACTGGCTGCCTTGCTGTTGCCTGATGACCACTGGGCTGTTGACAGGACCCTGTGCTGTCACCGCCCTGCCCTGCCCTGCCCTCGCATGTGTCAGTGCCACTGAACCCTTCAGGTGTGGGACTGTGGCTCCTGGCTCACCTCACCTGGAGCTATCCCTTTGTGATGAGCTGCATTCATCCCATTAAATTAATGGTGTTGCCAGAGCTTTTGGAGTAGCTGTGTGTGTGTACTGCAAGGCTGTGGAGCTCTGGGGAGCTGGGGAGGATGCAGCTCCAAGCAGAACCCGCTTCAAAAAGACACTGCTGTTGCTCAGACCCTTTACACGTGGCATTAGCAATGTGTGGCTTGTGACAAGCAGGCAGCTTCTCACTCTGTGCAGTATTTTGAAAACCTGTCAAAGAGAGATTCCTACACACGATTCTCTGCAAGCACGTGGATTCTGCGTGTTTTCAAGTCCTGCTGCTTATAGTAGCACAGAAAATGTATTGCTGCTCCGGCATTTGTGATTATCCCAACCTCCATTTAATGGGCACTTGCTAATCTGCAGAAGTCATGTTGCTAAATCACAGAGAGATTTAAAGGCAGAGGAAAGGACCTGAAAGTTCAGAAGCGCTATTGGACTCACCAAGCAGTTTCTTTTCAGTAAATTAGGCCAGAGTACTTTAGGTGCCTAAAGAAGATTGTGTTGAAGATTAGAAAATGCTCTCCCTTCCTGCCCATTGTGGGCAGCAGGCAGGATTATTTTCTGCAAACTGCTGGGATTTGTTTCTGTACTTTTCATAACACAGAAGAATGCCTAATACGTGCTGGGTACTCCAATGTGGGAAACACTGATGTATCCTGATGGCAGTGCGCCATTGTGTAAATAATTGATTGTTTTGTAGGTCAAAGACATGAATCCAGCTGAGTTATTTCCTAATATGACAGTTCAAATAATAATAATCTGGAATATGGGTAATCATGATAATCAAGACCTAGTTTGGACCAGTTAGCAAAAAAAAAAAAATGTCTAAACTACAGAACTAACACACCTCACAAGTATGTCTGACCTATCTGGAGCTCTGTCCTGTATTTTAACTTTTCATGGCATCCTGCATTTGTGAATTTCACAGTTTTATTTTATTTTATTTTATTTTGTTTCATTTTATTTCATTTCAATTTCATGTTGGATCTACACTAACTGCCCTATTATTTCCTATTATTTCCTATTATTTCCTATTTCCACACAGTTATCTTTCTATGACACATAGTAACATGTCTTCCTTTCTTCCTTTTTTATGTCATAAGGTATTTCCTGTGAAATGATATTTTTTCTTTTCCATGCTGAAATCTAAGTAATTTCCTGTAATATGCAAAATATTCTATGATTGTGTTCATCTTCTAGGATACTTTTTTGCAATGGCTTGTCCAGACCTTTATGAAATTTTCCAATGGAAACTGTGAGTTCAAAAAGTGATGCAGCAATTTCTTGTATGTTGTTCTCAATTTGTTCTGAAATGACCCTCAACATCCAGCTGCTACCTGAATTCCTGATTGAGTGTTTTCCTGACATTTTCAGAGAACTATCCACAGAAGTTCTCATAGTTTTTTCTTAGTTAAGGTGGTTGACACAGAGTCCTCAGCATCCATCAATAAAGATATTTTTTCCTTCTTGAATTACTTCTTACTTTGCTGTTGAATTTCAATAGCCATTTTATCACTTGGTTGCTGAGGTTTGCTAAACAGAATATAACAACAACAACACTACCAACAACAGTTATTTATTGTAGCTGGAAAAAAATGGCCATCAAACAATGACTTTTCAAGTGATTCTTACCTTGCAGTGATAGTTTTGTGCTTAAGCCATTGTCAAAAATTGTCACTAGGTCAGCAGCTGTCATAGGACCAAGGAAGTTTTGGAGAAGTGTTTTGAGGTGTCCTTGGCAGGAATAATCACACTGCTACAAAAATATCCACAGACGTGTACAAGAACCCTGTATTGGAGAAGGAAATACTAAAAGTTTTTCACAGCAGTTTTCAGGGGCAGGTCCTTAAATTCTGATGCAACCTTGTGTCTTTGCACAAATCTGTGGGCCCTGACTTATCTTAAAAATTCAGATTGTTTGCCTGAAATAGCAGGAAAGCAAGGTTTATATTTGAATCTAACCACTGCATTAGTCTACAGACAGATTAAATAAATTAAACAATGAGAAAGAAATTATTTAATTAATTTCAAAGATTTAATTACTGTTCTTTCTGTCACATTTTCTTCCTTTCATGAACACCCCCCGCACAGTTAAAAAAAAAAACAAAACAGTGAAAATATTTTATATTTTCACAAAGTATTAACCTTGCTAGAATTACCTTCTCCACTGACAGCTGTTTCCATTTAAATTTTTCTGGACATTTCAAGCATTCAGCATGAGGAAAAAGAGAATGAACTCCTCAGTTTAAAAAAGTAGGTTTGCAGCAAGAGATTATAAGGAGCTGACATTTTTAGAGTGTCCAGCAAAAATATGGAAATATGTAAATTACTTATTTAAAACTTAAAAATAATAGTAATGTGGTGAAATTGAGGGTTCCATAATAAAAGAGATGTATTTTTGAGTTATATCTGCATTAGACAGACAATAAGGTAATTTTTCTTTTCTCCAATAACCTAATGCGCAGAAGATGCTCCCAAGAAACCTAGGAAAAGTGGATTTGGGGATAGAAAATACTATTGAATAAAATTATTCCTGCTGGAAACAGTGTGGATACCACAGGGATGTTTTAGTCACTGCTGAGCAGGGACTGTGCAGTGTCAAGGCCTTTTCTGCCCCAAACCCCACCCCACCAGGGAGAAGACTCAGGGGGAGTGCTCAAGAAGTCAGTCTTAATTTTGTCTGCCCTTTTCATCTCTCACTGATGCTCTGCCACACACTTGAGATCTATTTTATGATGAATTAAAAAATCGAAATAAGATTTGCATCTCTGAAAATTCTGGTTTATCTGTAAATATCCAATTATACTGATTCCCTTACCCTAAATGCATTTACTGTGTGTATCAGTGAAATGCTGAAGTAGATTTTTTGAACAGATTCTCCTGTTCTTACAATAATTAAAGATTTTTTTCAGTTTTGAAATTTCCTTTTGCAATAATTTTATTATTTTTTAACTTATAGGACTTCTCTCATCAACATCTTTCCAGTATATTAGTAATGCCTTTATGTAACATGCAGAGCTCCTAAAGATCTATAATCTAAGGTCGCTGTTACTTTGGGAGGGAAAGAGGGAAGTTAGGTGCGTGGGTAATACAGATAATAGGGTTTTTTTTCCATTTCAGCCAACAGATTAGGCCAGTCATTGCAACATGCAAACCACGCAGTAGTTTCTGGATTACTGCATTCAATAAAAGAATCATGGCTTGTCTTCAGAAAAAATGCAAATGTCGTGCAGACATAGGCTATTTATGAAATAAGTTACTATGCTGCTGGAGCAAGGCTAGAAGAAAGAGATTTAAGAATATATCTTACACTTTTGTAGAAGCATTATGTTGTGTGAAATAGAGGTTTTCCTAGCACTCCTGTAGCTGACCTTTTAGTAAAATATCTGCTGAATTAGGCTGGGTGTTTTCTGCAACAAAGACTTGCATGAACATTTCTGTTTGTAGCAGAGATTCTTTTCCTGGGGAAACATGTTAAAATAACTAAGAGATTGGCAGGATTTTATTCTGATTTCTTTTTCCCCCCCCGATCTAAACTTACAGAGGTTCCTCAGAAACCTCTAGGAAATTAACACTTGGTCTATGTCTTGAAAAGAAAAATGATCTCATTTAGGAAAATCTATACATTTGAATAGTTTGGGATGGCCTTTTGAGGTGTTATGGTATATGTTTCAATTTATTTCTGTTTATTCCTCACTGTCCACAAAGCCTTGACTTCATCAGCATCTCCAAGAAGAAATAGGTAGTTTGAAAAGACGAACCACTTTTCCCTTAGCACAGGAGGCAGTGCACCTGCAGCTGGGTCTATGTTGCAATAGGACATGAAATAAAACAACATGCACACTGGAAACTCCAAAGTAAAAAAGAAGGGAAGTTTATTCTTGACCTCAATATATATAGAATTTGAAAAGTTACCCTGGATTGGAGGAAAAAATTGCCCGCTCTCCAATGACACTGGTCACACCAACAGTCCACCAATTCTCTCCTCCTCCATGATGCAAAACAATCATTTTTTACATGGAAGTCTGTGTGAGAAGCTCCCTTACAAAAATTTAAGCATCAGAAGGCTTAGAAGAACTTCGAAGAAGAGGTGACATGTCTGGTCCCTGGTCTTACACCCAGCCCCATTTCTCCAGCGCTCCTGGGTGTCTGCAGTGCCGTGGGATGTTGCAGCACTCAGGAAGCGGGCACACCCTCTGTATTTGTATTGTGCTGCGCAAGTCTCTCCCTATGAGCACATCTATACACACAGCTCCCAGACCTACTACACTTTCTGCTTTATTTTTTCCCCCCAGTTTATTCTGAGTCATCCCACAGCTATTAACAGAACAGAATCTAGCAGATGACTTTTTCTTCAAGATGAAGGAGCACAACTAACATATTTAGATAGTTAGTAAGATTATTTTCTTCAGTTTAGATTTATCTTCCACAGCTTTTGCATTTTATTTGGAATAATTTTTGACCTTAGATTACTTTCACTTCATAATAGTAAGAATAAAAAAGCAAGTGGAAGCTGCTGATTGTATTTTCTTCTGAGCTTGTACTTAAAAATTTAGCAGATGTTCTGGAATATACAGTTGAGTGCCTTGTCTGGATCAATTCTTTCAATTCCAGGATCAGAGAAAGTGTAGAAGATGTGTCACTTGAATTATGATAATATTGTATTTTTCTAGCTGGTTTGTTTTTTTTTTAAAATCCAATTTACACAGTAAAATTAGCATAAAACTATTGACACTCTTCTGGAAATCCATTGAAAGAGTGTTTCTGATCAAGTCAAGTGCTGAAGTGTCCCAATATAGAAAGTGTTGGGATACTATGGTGATTGTATCTATAAAAATCTATACCCTGTCAAATTTCAGGGATTAAGAGCAAACACACTCTGCAGTATACCTTGGGAAAATCATTAGTAGAAAAAAAAGGACACATAAAAAGGCACATAAGTACTGTGATTTTCTTTGCATGTCTGAACTCAATCTACCATGTCTTGAGTGTCACTAGAGTTTGACAGTAGAGACCAAGAGCTGAACAGAAACTCCAATTAACTATAGTAATTTCTGGAAGATTTATAATGCACTGCTGGAGATTAGGGCTAATTTTTTCAATGTGTCTAATCTTTCATTTATCAAGATTCATTGCTATGAAACTCAATGAACTCCTTGAACCAATATGAAGTGTGGCAGCTCTAAGAAACCCCTGGCCTTAAACCCAAACTCCCTGCTATCAGTGAGCTGACCTGATCAGGGCCATATAAAATTTAGATATGGGTTCCGACATGTAAACCAAAATCTTGTTCCAGAAGCTCACTACTCTCATAATAATCATAATTTTCAACCTGAATTTATTTCTGTCTAGTTTGCATATTTTTTGTGTTAGTCTCACTTGCAGTTTATGTGATTCTCCTACCTCCACACTGGTTCTCTTTCCATCTGACACCATCCTACTTCATCTTCCTCCTACACCTTCCTTCATTCCTTCGTTCTGTAAAAAAATCACTTGTAATTCCTTTCCACATCACAGCCTTCATTTTGGTAAAATGAGCAAGTCATGGTCTTTGTGTGCTGTCTGTAAAGACAACCTTTTTCATTTCCCTGCTCATGCTTGGAAATTTTCTCTCCTGCTTTTGCAATTTTAACTCCTTTTCTTTTTGTGTGAGGATAGCTAAAATTTTATAGAGTCTCCAGATGAAATCTCATGAGTACATTATACAATGGCATTAATATTTCCTAAGCCTCTGCAAATACTTTTATTGATACAGTCTAGTACTGTACAATTTTTTTTTATTTAATGTTGTATCTCTTGGGTGAAAGAGATTGTAACATCTGTCTTTTGCTGCCATTTGTATTATGTCCAGTTCTGTAGGTGCTTAGGCCCTACTGTAAAGTTTAATAATAACTTTTATTAGTAGTATCAATGAAATGCATCTCTCATTACTTGAGAATGTTGGTGATATGCTTAATCCCTGGTTTCCTGATTTCTCTCTGTATTTTGAGTTGACTTGCTTCTTTTTGCATGTGTTCATTTTAGTATTTTTACTTCTCTGCAGTGCTGTTGTATTTCCTTCAGGAAATACAAAGCAGTTTACAAATCTTACCGTTGTGTATTTAAATCTTGTTGCAATGCAACTGTGAAGGCTACTTTCCATATAATAAAGTGTACAGACTTTTTACAGGGACTGTATAAACAGTAGTCAGCATTATAGTACATTAGAACTAGAATTGTAGAACTGTAGAATCCTTTAGGCAGGAAAAGACTTCCAAGATCATGAAGTTCAACCATCAACTGAGCAGTACCACCATGTTCACCCCAAACCATGTCCTCAAGTGTCACATCCACATGTTTTTTGAACACTTCCAGGAGTGGTAAATCCACCACCGCCCTGTGCAGTCTGTTCCAATGCTTGACAAACCTTTGTGTGAAAAAAGTTTTCCTCTTACCTAATTTAAATATCCCAAGGTGCAACTTGAGGCCATTTCCTCTCATCCTATTACTTGCTACCTGTGAAAAAAGACTGACTCCCACATGTCTATGACCTCCTTTCAGGTACTTGCAGGAAGCATAAGGTCCTCCTTTCATCTACTTTCATGGCTGAGCACCCCCAGCTCCCTCAGCTGCCCCTCACAGCACTTGTGCTCCAGACCCTTCCCCAGCCCCGTTGCCCTTCCCTGGACACGCTCCAGCCCCTCAATGTCTCTCTTGCACTGAGGGGCCCAGAACTGAGCACAGCATTGGAGCTGTGGCCTCAGCAGTGCTGGGTACAGGGGGACGGTCACTGCCCTGCTCCTGCTGGCCACAGCCTGGCTGATCCAGGCCAGGATGCCACTGGCCTTGATAAAAATAATATTCATAATAAATTGTAATGAGGCTGCTATTTTGATGGCAAACTATTTATTACATCAAATATAATTTAAATTATGCAATGACTCATAAAGAAAAGTGTAAATATTTTTATATAGACTGTGTAGACTGCAACAGTATACAAAAAGGAAAACGGAGAAGAAAGTCAGAATCTTACTAGACTTTCTGGTGTAATAAAGCAGACTTTTATTGTATATAAAAAGTGCTTTTATGACTTTAAATTCAAGATGATTGAAGACTGAGACATATAAATGCATACATTTCATTTTATACAGCTATAGCAGGCTGATTTAGTGATTGTAAGTTGCATAAAGTATTTCTTAGTTTATTTAATATATGTTATGTACAAAGAATGTATTTACCTAACTTGAAAATAAATGTCTCAAAATCTATTGCTACATTTAACATTTAAATCACCATTGTTTTTAGAACCGTACACTATCCTAACCCTAGCAGACCAGGGATCTCATTTTAAGGGAACTAGACGCAAGATCAAGGCTGGAGTCCATCCAATATGAATCCTGTTCTTGCCATGGCAAGGCTGAAGAGCTGAGCATTACTGACTGCACAGGGTTCCTCAGAAAAGATCACAGAATCATGGAATGGCTTGGGTTGGAAGAGACCTAAAATAACATGTCCCAAACCCGCTGCTATGGACAGGGACACCTTCCATTAGACCAGGTTGCTCAAAGACTCAGCCAGCCTGGACTTGAATCCTGCCAGGGATGAGGCCTCCACGACTTCTCTAGGCAACCTGATCCAGTATCTCACTACCATCTGAGTAGATTATTCCTAACATCTAAGTCTCTCTTTGTTTATAACCATTACCCATTGTCCTGTCATTATCTGCCCATGTAAAAGGTCACTCTCCCTCTATTCTATTAGTTTATTATTCTATTAGGCTTTCCAGGAATGATTCAGGTTCCTGGAGCGTTCTTCGCTCTGTGCTGAACAATCCCGCCTGTCTCAACCTGTCTTCATAGGAGACTCCATCAGGTCCCTGTCCTCCCTGTGCTGGGAGCCCAGAGCTGGTGCAGCCCTGCAGGTGGGCTCTGAGCAGAGCAGAGGGGCAGAATCCCCTCCCTGGCCCTGCTGCCCACCACGGGATGCAGCCCAGGACACGTTTGGCTTTCTGGGATGTGGGAGCACACTGACAGCTCATGTCCAGGCTGTCAGCCACTGGTGCCCTCAAGTCCCAAGGCTGGTCTCAAAGAATTCTTCTTCTAGTCTGTCATCCCTAAACATGCTATTTAATAACTTCTATTAATGATGTTAGTGAAAACATTCTGCAGAACTTCTGAACTTTGGAGAAAGCAGTTTACAGTTTTCTACTTTTTAAAAATCATGGGTAATGAGGCTACTTGGTGGACCATTACAAATAATGGTCAGTTAAATTTTCCACCTACAAGTTTGTTCTTGGAAACAACTTGACTCTGTTTACTGACAATGTTAAAAGTCTCAAAAATGAAAAAAGAAAATATTGTGGCCACAGACAAGTGATTATAGCGAATTTTGAATGAATCTTCTGGTTTATTTATGATTCATATGTAGCTTTTTCATCTTAGAAGCACAATAAAAGCAGTCTCAGGAGAACTATCTTTTTGTTTGTTTTTGTATAATGCATAGTACAGAAGGATCTCTATAGAGCTGCGTAAGTAGCCTGGATTGTTTCCTGTACCAGGAATAAGTTGGCAGAAAAGAATATTTTCTATTTAATTTTGTCCTTTTTCAACCAGTATGATGTTGTCTTTAAAAGGATGTCTTTGAAGAATATGTCCTGTGTCTTTAAAAATTGTTGTGGGGGAAAGAGGAAAAAAAACCCAAACTTAATAACTGAAAAAGAAGATCCAAATTCAACACAGAGACATATAAACCAATATTTTGTCATAAATATAGTAGTTGCAGTCATTTCTGTGGTGATCTGGGGTAATCATCTCAATATTTTATTCCAGTGTTCACCTATGAAATGTAGAGGTGTAATTAAAGAGCAGTTCAATTCACATAAGACTGATCTTGAAAGACAAATATCTGAAAATATGTAATTTCACAGGTTGCCTGTATAAGAACTACAAAAACACAAAGAAAATCCAAATTTTATTCTGGAATATATCACTTGAATGTTATTTAGAGAAATAGTTGCTGCAGCTGCTATGTATCCAGAGTGGAGTCTGATTGGAAAAACATTTGGTCAGTGGGTTTTTTTTTTTCAGAACATAAAGAGATTTTCTTCTAATCATTGCAGTTTTGGGTATTTTTACATGACTGTGTCTGAGCTGTACTGTGTGGTAGCTCCTGAACTTGACAGCAGAATCCACCTCAGAGGAATTGAACACTTCTCTGGAACTGTGGTATCATCACCTTTCACTTAATACAGGTGTTCTTAAGTTTGCACCCAGTAAGAACAAAAATCATATAGGGAGAGTGAAGGCAAAATTTCCTAGCTCTCTGAAAAAATGCAATTTGAGTTGGCTGTTAGATCAATTTGATTTGGAATGAAATAGCAATATGATCAACCCATCATATGTGAAGGAAGCTTTAATTTCTTCTCAGACATAACACTGTCAGGAAACATTTGGCCTTGCATGAGCTTAGGGGCTCTACTTATAAAGTAAATAATGTGCATAGAGTTAAGTTTTAAATATGTGTTAAATTTTTACATGCCCTGTTAGAAGACAAACAAAATTTTTCTGTGGTAGGAGATGTTATTCCGTTTTCTGGCACTACAGCAAATTTCTCTGCAAGCTGTTTCTTCATCTTTTTTCCTCTTTTTTTGTTTATAGAAAATAGGTGTAACGTTTTCCAATGTTGCTAAATTACTCTAATAAATCTGATTCATGATGAGCAAATTCATAAGCATTTCAACATATTTTTTATAAGTAAAATGTTTTTAAGATCTCTGTATGCTCATATTCTGTACAGAATTTCAGCATGTGAACTACCTTAAGTGGCTTCAAAAGCTGACCACTCTAATATGCATTCCTGAGGCCAGTTACAGAATACCATTTTCTCTGAAAGGCAAAAATTCAGAGAATGACAATTACACGACCCCTTGCCACAAAAGCCTATGTGCTAACATACATTGTTGACTTATGGAATATTTGGTAAGAGAGATTTTGACTGAAAATGGGGAAAATATTTCTGAGCGGAGGAGAAATATTTAACTTTTAGAGTAAAGTGTGTGATATCGAGTCATAGAGAACTTTTTCTTTGACAGTGCACATTAACTGAGTATAATAGAATTGAGCTCAGCCAGACAAAAAAAGAACTAAACAGAAAGAGAGGTTAGATAACATAGCTGGCCAAAATGTTTGGATATAGCAAACATAATCCTTTGTACAAGACAGGCTTTATAACAAGTCCTTTTCAGTATGAACTTACTGGAAAGATGAAAAGCAATGAGAAAGTTGAATGTGAGTTGTCTGTGAATGGAGCTTTCAAAACTCTGAAGATTCAAAAAGGGATGAAGAGTATACTTTGATAATGAAATGTGGAAAGAGGACATTTCCTAGCAAAGAAGGTTAAAATTGATTCATTACATTTGAATTGCGTTTCAGCAAGTAGGAATTAATGTCCAGAGAGATATAAAACTATGCAATAGTTGTGAAAACAGAACAGCCTTCAGTTCTTCATGAGACTGACACTGTAAGTTTCTTGCTATTGAAATGAGAGAAAATTATCTGGTTGAAAAATCCATGAGAATTTTTTGTCATATTTGTCAACAGATTTTCTATATTAATTAATGTCTTCATAATTTTCTGACCTCAATACAGCTTGCAGAAAAGTGAAGCTTCATCCAAGCAAGTATTTTGTGAAGAACTTTTTTTTGTCATTAATATGATGTTGTTTGCATATTTAACTGAAAAAATGAATGAAGGGGTAACCATTAAACATGTGTATATCACCAAAGAATAAAAGAAATGTCAAAATCCTATGTCCAAGGCATATGAAGTAGTGATTATTGTGACAGTTATCTCAGAGCTCAGTAGATATTCAAGGGACACACTGGCTGTCAGTGAGATGATCTGGCTGCTTCCTTCCTTGGGATTAATACACAGCCAAGGGTAGGTTATCAGACACCATAAAGTATGTGATTCAGAAGTTTGCCAAATGAACAGCAATGGGATGAAACACTTTATACTTATAACAATTTAAACAGCTAAGTTATAAACTAAATTTTTTTCATATATTCAGGAAAACATTAAGGATATAATGTTAAAGTCAAGGATCAATTTTTCTTAAGAGTGATCAATCATCTCAGTTTCATTTCATGACCACATCACTATCAATAAAGAATTCACCATACAGGAACTCAGGTCATGCCATAAGATCATCAAAGACTGGGGTAATGAAACTGAAGGAAAAAAGCTTACAAAAAAGTAGATGTGATAAGACACAACAATAGCTGAAAAGGAATGAAGGAAAAAAAGTCTACTCTTTTAGTGAAAAATGTGGGCATATTACAAGAAAAGTCATCATCACTGTCTGTAATTAGACATATATTTAGCTAGCTTACCAGACACTTCCCATTATCTTTTGTCATTTGTGTTGAAACTTTAATCACTTGGACTGGAATTTTCTACACCATGACAGTAGCTTTAGGCCATATAGATTTCTATCTTCCTTAAATGTCAGGTAACACCACTAGAGAGTTTCTTTAAATAAAAACAAGTGGGAGAAAAGAAGCAGTATTTTTTATTGTGTTTTAAAAATCAGAACTACTATTTTTAAGAACTGCTGCAGTTTTGCAGCTTAAACTTGAAATCTTTTATATTAGATGGAGCCTTATTTGGTTGAGGATTACTCTGGGTAGATTACCAGCATAAGAAATATTTAAGACTAAAAATACAAAAGTTCTTTCAAAAGTTCCTTCTGAGATAGATGGGAATAGAGGTTTCTTTAAATATTGCAAGGGGTCCCTGAAACCAGTTTACACTGAGTAATATTTTTATCCTTCCAGCATGAATTGAATACCTGAAGGAATTTCTGCAGAGATTTCTCCTCAGAGCCAAGGAGGGTAAAGCATGAAAGAGAATATGACCAGGTTTCATACAGCATTCACAACTGTGAAATGTAAGACAAAACACACTATCTCTCTCAGTTCTTTGATAAAGATGTTTTATCTTCTGGACTGAATAGAGGTTCCATTTATCATGTCCAAAAAAATGCGTCTGAAGAGTGAAGGGAAGAGATCAGAGACGACAAAGTTTTCAGTGGTTTGTCTGTATGCAGTTTTATTTTTATGTTTGAAATTGGTTTTGTTAAGAAACATGGGATGCATTGGAAATTTTAGATTTAAATTAGCTGATGTACAGGTTTTTCACATTTTTTCATGATATATGGCACCTTACAAGATTGTAAGGTTCTGTATTGATTATCACAGAGAAGAGGAAACTTATACTGAAATAACAATATTCCCTTTCTGAATAGGGACAGTAAGTGAAACTTGGAAAGGATAATGAATAGCAGAGGTATTAATGTCACAGAAAAGTCATCCAAGTTGAATCAAAGCAGGAACTCCATCTGTACCTGAGCCAGGAGTAAGCAGAATAAAGGAAGGATTCCAGCTCTGATGCTGTGAAGTGAGCTAGATATAGGAACGTGTGGTAAAAAGCTTTTTGACTTGAAAGTACCCCAGGATATACATTTTGCCTAGCATGTCCTCAAATATGTTGTAATTGCATATTTCAGTTTCGCTTGTAACCTCTTTATTCCCAAACGCATAATCATTCCTGTCCAAACCTCTTCCTAAAACCTTTGTAAATACACCAGGGCTTAGCTGTACTGAACAGCCTAATACCATAGGACAAGACTGATGAGGAGGAAAACAGAGATTTGAAGACAAAGTGTTGCAAGGAAACAGCAGATGAATATATAGAAGGAAATACTGTCATTCTGGAGACAACAGAGCTTCAAAGATGGGCTTGTAGAGCTCAGAGTCTGGAGAAGAAGATGTTGACTGAAATGTACTGAGCCATAGTCTGCAGAGAAATGTCTGGATGCTTGAGGCACTAAGCACAGGGAGTTCAGGAAGGGGAAGGCTTTCCTTTGTGGGATCTCCTCTGAGGTTGTTTACAGACATTGCTCTGAATTCCAAGGGTGCAGTGCACTTGTTTTTCTATTAAACAAAGTGAATTGGTCAAGTAGCTGAAAAAGAGGATCCCTAATATCTACTTTCAAGAGCATTCACAATGGATGAAAATAGATTTAGCATAGGTTTTGGGCAGTTTTGTTATTCAGTTATAAAATGAAGTTGATCCTACAATCTAAACCCACCAGTATTCTGTGAAGCTAAATTGGATAGTACCTTTGAAATAGTCACATGATGAAAAAAACAGGAAGACAATAATTGTTTGTAATACAAATTCTGAAAAAGACCTTGGTTAAACAGACAAATGAATACACATTGGGTTGAAAGATAAAAGCAGTTATTGAGAAGATATTAATGAAGAAGAAACTGTGAGAAAAACAAATGAAAAATATCTGTGTCAAGTCTTCAGCAAAAGTAAGCATAAAGAAGTGAATTAAGAAGACATATATTGTACATATAGTTATAGTTACGTCCCCTATTCTATTCTATTGAATTTAAAGCACAAGCACTTAAAAACACAATAGTCTTTCTTTTTTGTGTGGAATCAAATGCTTTTCTGGAAGCAAATTCCAAAATTGCATATATTTTAAAAAATTGAATGAGAGAGAATCTGCTTCTTCAGACTCTCCAGGTGGAGATGCCCAAAGGAAGCTGCAGTGGTGGGGAAGAGCTGGAAGTGTCAGAAATGGAGGAGTGAAGCTGGGCCTGGGAAGAAGAGGGAGTGGAAGAGTTTGGGGCTTTTTTTTCTGGGTTTTGGGGTGTAGGGTTTTTTTGTGTTTTTTAGTTTTGGGGTGGGGGTTTTTTGGTTGGTTTTTTTTGTTTGTTTTTTCTTGGTTGGTTAGCTGGAGGTTGGGGTTTTTTGTTTGTTCTTTTTTCCTCAGTATCATTCCCTGTTTATAATTGGCAATAGATTAATTTAATCTTTTTCAAGCTGAGTCTGCTTTGCTTTTGATGATAATTAGTGGGTGATGTCTGTGTTGTTATCTCAGCCCATAAGTTTTTTTAATCTAATTTTGTCCCCTTGTTCTGTTGAGGAGGGGGAGCAAGGGAGTGGTTTAGTGGGCACCTGACAGCCAGCAAAGGTCAACACACCACAAGAGCTCTGAGCCTTTCCTCTCAAAGAAGGGATTGATTTTGCCTAATGCAACTTCGGAAAGAGGTGGTGTGCGTTACAGAAACAAAATATTTTTTATTGAAATGTCAAAAATGCTGAAACATCTGCTGAGTAGTTATTGTATCTACTGAGATCAGAAATGTGGGTCTACTGTGGAACTGGAAAACTCTAGAAAATCAATGTGTGCAGATATTCTGTCTCTTGAAAGCAGGCAAATTATAAAGTACTACTAAATAAATTATTGAAAATAACAATAGCTTAATGAAGAGGCAGGTTACGAGCAAGACACATTACTTTTACACACTATTTACACACCTGCTTGAATTTCTTCCTCTGTTGTTTGTCAGGTACCAGTGAGTAGGTTTGTCCATTTTCTTGAGAATGAAAACTGCTTGGTGAAAGTTTAGAACCAAGTATAAGATATGTTTACAAAAAATTGAATAATTTAACTGTCACATTTATAGAAGGATAGCTGAGTATGTGGATGCAGCATCACAAATACTGCTTTTTCATGTTATTCAGACACAGGGTTTTCACAGTTTGCATAAACAGGAATAGAGCAAATTGATGTCAAAAGTTTCCCAGAACCTCTAGAGGGATGGATTGCTGTTGCTAGCATATTAAGGAAAACATCTCAGAATCAAAAAGCAGTCTCTCTGTATGGTGGATGAAGCATTACAAAAGAAGGCTGCAAAATATCTCCATCTAAGGTGACCACCACCTGTAATAATGCATTATTAGCAATGAAAAAAGATAGAATTTTTGAAGGTGAATAAATTAATGCTTTTCATTCTGATAGAAGCTTTTAGATGGAACACTTTACAGGTTTCTGATGAAGGGAATAGTACTTACAGGTGTATGGGGGCATACCCAGTCTATATTTGCTAAATTGCAGGCACAATGTTAAAAATCACTCCAAGAAGGAGAGAAAATGTAGTTTGATGCATTGTGAGAGATATATTTAGTCCTTACATTTGAGATGAATTAGCTAGCTTTTGAGTGGCAGTCATAGAAAATTATTTTTGGGAGTGCAGAGCAGTCAGTCAGTAAAAAATAAGGATCAGAGATGTCTGAGAAGAAAAATTCTCCATTGATGGCAAATTTTGTCACTGTTAGGTCTCTCTCACTTCTTCTAAATATTCTCTGCAAGAGAAAAAATCCTAGTATTTGAAAATATTTTCTACTATGCTTTACATTTAACTCTTCTGAGTGAGGCTAGTGAAGTTTACCACAAAAAAACTCAGGATATTATTGTATGCCTTTTTTTTTTTGTGGTGGTCATGGTTTTGTGTTGTTGTTGTTGGGGTTATTTGGTTGGTTGGGGTTTTTTGCTTATTTGTTTGGGGGTTTTGGGTTTTTTTTCCTGCTCAAATGATATGGAAAGCCTGCAGAAAAGTGCTAATGGATATTGAATATGTATTTCCTTTTCCAGGTGCAGAAACCAGAAAATACATCTATCCTGTCCTGTGAACCATGTAGTACAAGGGGCGTCTGTTTCTATATTATTATTATTGATAATAGAAGACTGAAAAAATGCCCGCATATGTTATACAAAATGAAGTGTTACGTTTAGTTTGCTTTTCTTGCTAGGTTATCTTCAGCCTTTTCAATTTAATTTTGTCTCCAGCTTGAATAAAATAATTCTGGAAGAGAATGAAGGCTCTGTTGGTAGTTACAGTTCAGGACCTGTTGGGTCTCCTGATCAATACAGGTATTGGACAAGTAAGCTCACAGAACCACCAAATTGGTCACATTGGATGGGACCACACTGGGTCATCTGATCCAACCTCCTTGCTCAAGCAGCACCATCCTTAAGCACGTGGCACTGGATTGTGTCCAGATGATTATTGATTATCTCCAGTGCGGGACACTCTACAACCTCTCTGGTCAAACTCTTTGTTCACCTTGTTCAGGTGGAACTTCTGTGCATCAGCTTTTGCCTGCTGCCTCTTGTCCTGTTGAGAAGAGCCTGGTCCATCCTATCTGCACCCACCATTTGGATACTTGTACACATTGATGTATACAATTGATCCCTTTCATCTCTTCTTGAGGCTGAGCAGGCCCAGCTCCGTCTGCCTGTCCTCATAACTGAGGTGCTCCAGTGCCTTCTTCATCTTTGTAACCCTCTGCTAGACCTGCTCCAGGAGTTCTGTGTCTCTTTTGTCCTGCAGAGCCCAGCCCTGGACACAGCCCTCCAGATGTGCCTCACCAGGGCTGAGTAGAGGAGCAGGATCTCCTCCCCTGACCTGCTGGTGCTGCTCTTCCTAATGCATCCCAGGATCCCACTGGCCTTCTTGGCCCCAAGGACACTGCTGGCTCATGGACAGCTTGTTGTCCACCGGGACCCCCAGGTCCCTCTCTGCAGAGCTGCTCCCCAGCAGGGCAGTTCCAGCCTGTGCTGGTGCCTGGGGCAATTCTCCAGGCACAGGACCCTGCATTTCCCTTTGTTGAACTGCATTAGCTTGCCCTCTTCCCAACTCTCAAGACTGCCCAGGTTAAATTTCATATGCTGTCACCTGCAGAGATTGCAGTGTTCAAACCTTAAGGGTAAGTCAAGCCCAGCCCATCGAAATCTCACTGCACCAACAGAAAATGTTTTATGATCTAAAGGTCACGGAAAAGTATATGATTCTTCACAGGCTCCAGAAAAACTATTATGCTATAATATCATGTTACTAAATGTATTTCTTATTTGTCAAATAAACCCAGTAATGGAAAACTTTTGCTCAAAGAAACTAAGAAGCTGCAAAGTGATCAAAACAGTCCAGACAAGTCCTGCAGCTGTCTTCCCAGGAGCTTCTTGTTTATTTAGTTTGTCACAGAAATGGTTGTCCACCATGTACATCACATAGGTGAAAGTACTGATTGTGGTGCTCTAGGCTAAATAAACACAAGCATAGAGCAGAGTGTCACCACGAGAAGAGACAGAATTCAACTCTCTTTTAATAGGGAATCAAGTATCAGAAAACAGGTGATGAAAAGATAATTGAAAATGTTCTGGAGCAGAACTTATACTTTTCTTTTTCCTCTGCAGGAAGTAATAAAAGAGATTTCTCAAATATCCCACTGCAGCAAAAGGATAAACCCCAGATCTTTTATGAATAATAATAATTTAAAGATAGCAGATATGATAGAATAATTTGGAGGGTATATTTGCCTTGAGTGTCTGAAATACAAATAGATCTTGCAGTTCTTTTCCCAGGATAGTCAAAACCCTTCGTCTTGGCCCTATTGGTCACTTTGGGGTGGTGCATCAGGCTCTCAAGCTGCACCAATGCTCACTGCAACAGAGATTTGTTCACTCACTGAGCATTTGTGATTTGGACCAATCCTACTGCAAGCCCTGTCCCCAAAGTGGGAGCTTTGGATAACTTTGAAATTTGTATAAATTATTTTTTAAGCAGAAACAGAAAAAATGCTACCTGTAAGTAACTGGCATTGTCCCTCTGAAAGTGAGGTTTCAATCTTTCAATTCAAGTGACTAGAACAGACACTACAGGCAAGATTTTACTTTCACTTGTTTTACAGATGGACTTTATATAGAATCAGAGTGCTATGCATTAGTAAAAAAATATTTTCTTTACGACATCACAGAAATCCATATTTTACTACATAGAAAACAACCTTAAATAAGAGAAACACCCCATTATGTGGAAGTTTTATTTTACTTCTTCATGAAATTAAGGGGTTATTTTACTTGTCTATACTCAGATGCCTCTGTTGTTACTATTATTCAAACTGTTTCTAAGCAAAAAATAGTAGAATCTGAGATAAAAAATAATTAGGTAAATCAAAAGAAAAAATATATATAAAAGAAAACTTCCAAACAATATTGTCTTATTTATGTTTTTGCCAAAGTAGAGACAATTTTAGCACTCGGTTTAAAGGAATCAGGATTAGGAATAGTTTAAGGGTCCTTGAAAATCCCAGGTTATGGACACTACAACTGATTCCTACCCAGATCAAGAATGACATGTTTTTTTAGGGAACAACATTCCTCACAGATGGAATTCATGAGTAAAAAAAAAAGTGTTATCTACAGAAAGAATTGCATTTGTTTAGAGTGCACAAATATATTCTGTTGCTACAGGTTGGATTCTTGGGAAAATGCAGTGTATCAAAACCAGAAGTGCTGATTTGCAAGAGAAACTAATTTTTTGTTTGTTTGTTTGTTCTCACAGCACTCTTCCCTTCTCTTTAGCAGCCTATTTTTTATCTGGATATTGTATTTTACTTTATTTTTATTGCCTTTTTGATTCCCTGGATTGGAATAAAATAAAGCCACTCAGTGCTGCACTGGAATGCTGAGCTCCATGGACTGTTCCAGCAGTCTGTCTTTGATTCCCTATTTACATAATATTGCCATCAATTGCTCTAATTGTTCGATCCTGGTGCATCCATTTTAGGTTTAGCAAGTTAAGATTTTATCCCCCATTCATAGTAATTCAATTCAGTTCATTTAATTTGTAACACTAAGGGCTCAGTGTGCTCTTAATGCACGTAAAACGCCTTGGTATATTATGTCTGGTGCATTCTCAAGGATTATTTAATTCAGTGAGTCATGTTAGTTTTCAGACTATTGCCATTGTGATAAGGCAAGTCATCACAGAGGTGGTTGGGGTGCATCCTTGGAAAGAGGATCAAGCTAAGAGCAGGTCAGTAGCTGGTGTGTAACACATCACATGATGTGATGTGATGTGATGGCTGTGTTTCAAAAGCAGGTTGTTGCTAACTGATTCCTCACAGAATGAAACAGAAACAGGACCTGTACAGGCACAGAGGATCTCTGAAGATCATTGGAAACCAAATGCTATTGGGAGCCTGTCAAACCCAATGTAGATTTTGTTAAACAAATTTCCTCAAAACAGTGTTTTTCACACCTCTTCACATCAAGAAAAACCCGTCCATCCTTCCTGGGTGGGTTAATTTCATTTCTGATAGGAGCCACTGCAAGCTGTAGTTATAGCTAAGGACGTTCACCAGAAAATTAAATTTTTGTAGCAGCTTTTAAAGCCAGTTTTTTACTTCAGAAAAATAGATGCTGTGGCATCTGATAGGGGATACATCAGAGAAATTTTTAGTAACATTTGTTCTATGAAGATAAGAGTAGCAGAGCACTTCCTAGTCTAATTGCATTTGTGATATATATATAAACCCAATGTGTATTTATAGATCTTACACAATGGCATTCTGCCCTCCCTCTTGATGTTATATCTTAAACCAATGAAGTCTTCTCTGCAGCAAAATTACCCAGAAAAAAAATTAAATCTACTTTTTCAGTTCTGAACTGAATAAAAGAAACCAACTTCCCCACCTGCTGTGGCTGGCTGAATACAGAGAGAAAAGCAGTGTTAATTCAAAACAAAATCACACAGTGAAGATCCATTCACAGCTATTCTCGCGTCCTGCTTGCTTTCCACAAGGAACTAAAAACATGCGTCTGAAGCAAATTTTCTTTCTGAGGGGTGCCTTTGTGAATGCAGTTTTATTGGGAGCACACCTGCCATTCAGTGAGCAAATATGTACTCTGATCTCCCATGGATCTTGCCTTCCACTATGGCTTTCAAAATATCTGGGGTGTGTGTCAACCCTTCCTATTACTAAATCCTCACTAGGGCATGTCAGATGAAATAAATAATCTGTTTGTAATGCCAGAAATCTCTGCTTGCTAGCATAAAGCTGTGACTATTTCACATAAAGAAGATGATTTTCCACAGTTTTTTGTCAGTTTTTAACTAACTGCATTACCTTGCATTTCCACATGAGGCAAGAGCTCACAGATGGTGATTTATAAACACTGTGACATTCAGAACAAAAGGTATGAATACTGCTACTGACCCAAATGACAATATTTCTGATTTCTGTGAAGTCCAGTTCAATTATTTTAAGGATCAGTGGCCCCATTAACACTAGAGAGAAAGTGCAGCTGGACATTATGATTATTTTTAACTCTCTGTCTTATCCATATTAAGTGTGGCAAATCATAAGATAACTTTGACCTTTCACCTGATGCTCCAAAGCATTCTTCAGACTTCTTTGAAGTTAAATTCTTCTTCCTTAGACTTGAAGTAGATTACTTTATTATCTCTTTTGTATATCTTTCAAACATCAGATTTGACCCTGAAAGTACAGAACTACAGAAGCGTGTGTTTTCATGGAGATAACGCCTATTAACCTCATAGTTTTACCCCAAAGATTTAGTTCCTGCTTTTTTTTTAATCATGAAAAGCTTTGATTATTGTCTGTAAAGATGAGATTTCACCTTGTGTACAAATTTTAAAGGAAAACAAAAGGTCTTCTAAATTTTTTTTTTCATGAGTTTGTCTTTAATGAAGTATCCACATACCTATAAACTTTTCCCACATCTTCCAGAAAGTGTAGCTGAGGATAGACTGCCATAACCTCAGACTGTAGTTTGATGTTCTTTCTGAATGTGGACACATGCCCCATTTTCATGTGCACTTCTATTGAAGCAGAAACGTCTCAGTTTTTGCATTTTAATGGCTTGATCTGTTTTTCTGGTGTTGTTTCTTAGGATCTTTCATCTGTGGATATCTTACCCAAACACCTCAGATCTTCAATCTTAGTCTCACAATGCTACAGTGATGAACTAAAGAATTATACTCATTTTGATAGAAAGGGGTGTAAGAAGTACAAAATGTAAGCATGTTTCACAAGATAATATCAAATGAACCTGTCACCCAGGAAGAGCAAGAGCTCAGTTCTCACTAATCTGTTACTTATCATCAGGATCAGAGGAGGATCACTGAAGCTGCAGGCAAACCTCTGCTCAAGATTACTGATCCTAGGGAATATCTAAATAATGTGCTCACTTACAAGATAACTTTACCATCAGAGCTCTGGTAAACTGCAATAAAAAAACATTTTCATGCATTTCCATCTCTCTTTTGTATTGTGACTGCATTATCCCAAGGCGATCAGATCACACTTCATTCAGGACATCATAGTGCTCAGTGGTGGGAAACCATTTGCTGTGACTGACTCCTGAGATGCCAGTCCCCAGCCAGTGAGACACTGACCAAGAGAAGGGAGGATCCAGTGGGTTCCAAGTGAACTGCTGATCTCCTTACTGTGGGCTGTGTCAGGATGATGCTGTTCCATGAAGGCAAAAGAAAAAAATTAAAGGATGGACCTCTGCCATTCCCCTTGTATTGCCTCTGGCTTTGCGCAGCATTTGGATGAGAGTGGTAATGCTCGTGACCCAGGATGAAGTGGTGAGATACTGAAAGGAAACAATCAGCAGGAGACACAAGAAAGGAAGAAAAGTGGATTGACACTCTAATGTTTTTTCCTTCATTTTATTTTCTTTTTAAGTGATAATGGTATCAGGCATAGCAATCTTTTTGAAAATATCTTGCGTTTGGTTATCCTGCTGCACATCCAGCATGTGATGTCTGTGATTTTCTAAGATTTTCTAAAAATCTATCTGTGAATGCTGATAGAGATTTAAATATTTCTACTGAAAAAAGAAAAAAAAATTAAAAAAAAAAAAGGTATTCATAACCATAAAGAACTAGTTTATACCTTGATCTGGCCTATCTAGGCCAGACACAAAATTGTGACATCCCAAACCAAATTTTTGTACACCAAAGGCTCTAAATGCAATGAAATATTTTCTCATTCTTCACTTTTCTTTTCCGTCTTTTGTGGTATTCCACATGTCTTTGCCATATTTCTTCCTACACACATAATTATGTCTCATAGTTGTTTTACCATCCTTCCTACAGATGTACTTATAATATACATCAATTTTAAGATAAGAGAGTAAGAGAATAGAAAAAAAAAAAAAAAAATGCACCATTCAATCTATTGACTTGAGAAGAAGATGTCATCTTTTCCAAAAGACCCCTTTCTGGTTTGTTTGGGTATGCCACAATTAAAGGGTTAAATGCCTCTGCATACAAGCTGGGAAAGCAGAAATATGTAGTTCCATGCTGGAAGGAGATAAGGGAGGCTGTGAAATGCTAGACAAGAGGGAAAGAAATTTTAGCTGTGAGTAGGTCACTCTTCTTTCATACAGCAGTGGCTATTATTAATTTTCTGCAGCTTACATTTCCCTCTCAGCACAATATTTATCTCTTCAGGTTACTGTTGTATAATAGTAAATTCTTAATGTTTGCTTTTCTATTAGGTCACAAAGTGCCAGATAGCTTTACAGCATGTCCAAATAATTCAGCATCTCACAGAAAAAAAAAAAAAAAAAAGAAAAGAAAAAGGTGTAGCAGCTATTATTATATGTGGCCCTCAAGGCTAACATAGGAAAACTGGAGCCTTTATTATTTTTTTCATTAATTTCTAAAATGTGTGTTTGCTGAGGTACGAGTGGAGGATGGTGTAAATTTTTAAACAGTGGCACTCTCAGCAGTTCCACAGACTTCTGTAAATACAGCTTGTCTCAGAGGACTGTAGTATTTGAACAGTGTTCTCCATTGGAACAGCACAAAAGAACTTTCTATTAATTTGTGGAGCTTAGAGGGGTTCAGTATCTGCTCACACCTTCCTTCAGTATCTGCTCACACCTTCCACAAGAAATCCTGAAGCAAGCCTAGCATCAGACATCAGTCACACTGGGGATGATCAGATGGAGTTGTACCTGAAATGAAAAAATTATATCAAGGCAGTTTTGGCTGCTCCACCCAGCTCCATCCTTTTACACCCCCCTACCTTCTGTCCATGAAGGAGAGAAAATATTTAATTATTTTTATGTTTCTTAAGCTGAGAAATACAGAGTTAATTAAAGCAAACTATCTGAACACTGTTACAGGCTGGAAACCAACAATTTTTTTAGTAGTACAGTGCATTATGGATTCAAAGTCCTGTTGACTGCATTGCTGAGCTTATTCCACTGCTCCTTTAGGTAGGCAGTGGGGAACAGCTTGGTCTGAAAAACTGTTATATGAAAATCACCTTGAAAATCCTCTGTGTTACACTTTTTAGCAAGTACAGATGTATGTGATACTAGCATTCTTCACATCTTACACAGAGCATGAATTTAGATTATGGACAATACATCTGAGTGCTCAGTTTATCCCTTGCACACAGAGTCAGCAGCAAGGACTGCAAAATTCATGCAGAAAGATAAAATTCATTTGGCTACAAATTTGTTCTGTTGCAGAAATTCCTCATATCTTTTATATATAGCAAAATATACATGCTAAGAGCTGTGATAATGTTCTACAGGAGGAAAAACAAAACAAATAAAGAGGAGGAGAATGAAGGTAGAAGTAGGTTTGTGATGTGTGATAAGGACAGGGAAGGGACAGAGCAAATCTAATAAATCTCAATATAAAGTGAACGGCTGGTCAAATTTTTTTTTTGCAGTGGTGATGCTGCCTCCATGCTGTGAGAAATAAGACAGTAGAAATGGAATAAAATTCAACTGATTTCCAGATAAAAATTGTCTTGGGACAGATAATTTTTAAATAAATGGCTCTAAGTCACAAATCTGGTGTAAGGATTTGGGACATTAGTAAAATCAGAAAGTGGGAGAGGGGGAGTTGAAGGGTGCTGGAGAAAAATATTGTATGGTAAGTGAACACATGTTAAGATTGTGGAATAGGTAGTGGACTGATTTGGGCAACTAGAAGCTTTGAAGGAAAAAAATGAGAAAAACATGAAATGAGATAATAAAAAACAGGTTTCAGAAAAAAAAGAGATTAAGCTGGAGCGAAATGGTATCTTTCAAAAGATAATTGGGTTTTGTAACAAAAAGATCTTAAAAGATCTAATCGATCTGGATCATTACATAATTCACTTTTTAATGAATCTCACAGTTATTCCGTATGGAGATTGGCTGGGGAAAATTGAGATAAATATAAAAGACTTAAAGTGAGTACAGCTAGCAGGAAAAAAAGAAATGGGTAATGCTGAGCCCAAAACTCTTCAGCTTAAGTGTTAAGAGTAAAAGTATTAATGTGTCATTTTCAAGATGCACATCCTTTGTTGTTGTGATTAATGAACTTCACTCAAAAATTAGAAATGTTCTAATGAGATGTGTTGAATATTTGAAAATGGCAGGTCCTGTTAATGTGGAGTAGTTAAAGGACATTAGGATTGATGTAACGTAAATAGAATAGCATATAAAATTGTGAAGTACAGAGGACTTTAATTATTAAAGGCTAATAAATGAAGTAAAACAAATCCCCTGTAATAATCTTAGTGCTTATCAATGGGATGCCATGGGAAGGAAGTGTATCTGAGTGCATTCATCAATCACAGGATAATTTGTGTGCTGCCATTGTGAAGTGATGGTGAAAAAAGCTAGTAAAAGACTGGGATATGTCAGGGGAGACATTTCCAGTGGAGGGAGAGAGAATATTAATGCGACTGTGGCGGGCTTGGATGAGACCTGATCTGGAATATTGTTCAATTCCTCATTCATAGTCAGGAGAAATGAATTTAAAGAAGTGCAAGAAACAGGCTGTTATGATTCTCAGGGGAAGGAAGAGTCTATTTCATGAAAGGACGCTGAAAGAGCTTCGAATTTTAGCAGAACAAAAGCAGAGCAGGGATAAGATTGCTGTCTTTAAATACATCAGGATGGTAAAGCCAGAGACAGGAAGGAAGTGTTTAGGTTAAAGAATAGTATTGGCTCAGGAACAAGTGGGAACAAACTGTCCATGAATAAATTTAAACTGGAAAGGAAATGAGGGCAAAATGCTCTGGTGTTCAATAATGCAACTTTTGGAAATTGTTTATATTACATTATGTTTTTTGCATTTATTATTTTACAGCATGGCATAGCACAGCACAGCATGATAAGATTGCCTTCTATAAGACTGTCACAGGAATTTTACTCCAGTTCTCTGTTTCTTATTTCGTGTGAATGTGTAAATGCCTGCAAGTATAAATATTTAATTTGCAGTAAAACTGGAGGTCACCTGGGATTATTTAAACAGACATGCAAAAGGCAGGCCAACTCTGCATTTACACAATAGTTGCAGTCAGGGATTTTGAGGAGTAGATACACTTACTATCCTGAAATTATGTAAATGGTGCTTTTAAAAAAGTCTATCTAAGCATTAGACCTGTAGATAAAGTTGTGGATAAAGTTGTTCAAATTCTGTTCCTAAGCTCAAACCAATTTTCTTGACTTAGCCAAAGCACAGAAAGATAGATTAAAACTGATGACAAGTAAGGCTAGAAATATACGTTTATGGTTCCATCATTTGGGTTTTATTCTATAAAGAAAATAAAAACCTCTCTGCCGCTGACCAATTGCGGTTTGTGTTGTTTTTCTTGGTTTGTGGTTTTGTTTTTTTTCCTCTGTAGGATTAACTTTTTATGAGTAATGTTAATGAGTTATGAGGATTTTTGAGGGGGAAGATGGTAAAGGAATCTGTTATTCTAGTCTAGAAATGATACAACCTACCTAGAATATAGTCCATGGTCAGTTTTGGAGGTCAAATACCTCAAAGAATTTTGTCATAATATTAAGCACTCTCAAAAGAGTACCCAGAGTATGGAATTGAGGTAAGGAGAGTGTGAATTATAGGGGTCTTAACGTAGAAACCTTAGAAGATAGTGCACCAAAGTAAGTGATGGAGGAAAAACCTCTGCAAAGCTTTCAGAGGCTCAGATGCTGGTTTTGTATATGCTGTTTGAAAAGGTTTGAGGTGAAGGTGAAGTGCTGAGGGAAGTTCTTCACATTTCCAGTGAAAAAGCGGTGACGTTCACAGGAATATGTGTTCAGAGATGGGTCAATTTTTAGTGTTTTCTAATGTAACAGGAGTTGATTTTTTGAGAAAATGTCCCAGAAAGATTGGCTCATTTTGTCCTCCTATTAAAGAAAAAATTTTTTTGTGATGCTTACCTGCTTTAAAATAGTACTGTTCCTTGAACATGTGTGTTAGACAGAAAGAGCATCCTCAGGAGGGTTCAGCATCAAACAGTTGCACAGTCTACCACCTGGTGAGCTGACCTGCTTTTTCTGAGTGTTGTTGCTCAGAGACACAGCAGAAATGCAGATCATTGTTTGTGTTCTTCTTTCTCTGCCCTTGAAATGGCTTTTAGTCTCCTCTTGTTTATTCAGGTCTCCGTTCCTCACTGTTTTGTTATATATATTCAAACAGTATATTCATTTGTCTTTTCAAAATGATCATACCTCAGTTTACAATTTTGAACTAGAACAGTTTACTTTGCCACCAGTTTTTATATCATTAGCTTTCACCACATATAATAATTAAGTCTTTGTTTCTGTGAAAGGCAGATAAAATTTATGGTTTTTTGGGATAGTGTTATTTTTCTGAGTGTTTTCTCTACCATTTTTTTATTGCTCTCAGGCTGCCAAAACTACTATAAGTAATGGATGGGAAAGCTACAATTATGATTCTTAGAAAAAAAAAATTAGGACAGGTCATGGTGTTCTATTAATTTAAAGTGATATTGGCCTATTCACCATTTACTGCAAAACTTTTTGCATGGATATGAGTAGAGACACTTTTTATGTGCATTCATTGACAACCAGACAAGATAATCTCAAAGAGATCCTCAACCAAGCCTTTGTTTTACTTTTTCTGTTACTTGAGTTTGTAAGTGTATGTCAGTGAGAAGAAGGGATGGGATATGGGCACTTCACTATAGATACACCCAGGATTTTTTACCATGTGCCAGCCTGCTTGTGGTTCATGCCATCACTGTCATTTGTTGAGGGTCAGAATAGAATTCTAGCAGTCTTGTTTTGGAAGTTTAATTAATAATTTCATGTTAAAAGAAAACCACCACATTTTTGGGTTTGTCTTGTTTGCTTTGCACATGTCTAACACAGTGTGGGTTCAATGCCATTGGTCGTGCATTGCTTTCTTCCTGAGAAAACTCATAAGTGAAAAGTGAAATAATCCTCAAAGTATGACTCGAATTTGAATCAGTGTGGTAGTTTTCTTATGTAAGTCTGCCAATAGTTTATATTAAAAGTAGGAAAGTCATGACCTTCAATGAGATGGCAAATGAGAAATTTCCAACAGCTGCCCTTTCAGTACTGCATTGACTGAATATTTCACCACTGCTGAGCTACAAAGCAGATCTGCTATTATGGGGTGTAACACAGGGACCAAGTGCAGGTACCACTTGTCAGATTATTTTGAAAATAAAATAAGGTAGTTTATTTTCAGAATTGCAAGTCTCTCTCTGCTATCATTTCTTCATGATCAAAGAAATCTTCCAGGCATGGGTGGCAGAGACAGTGATAGTTCTCAAAATTAATTTAATTTGAATCTCTGAAGGGAAAGGTAATGACCTGCTCTATACAGGAAGTCTGTCTGGGTTACCTCTGTGGCATCTAGTTTGCATGGAGGTAAGAAACTCCCCATGTCTCATTGCCTCCTCTGATTCTAAAGAGAACAGGATGTCCCAATTCCTTCTCACCCAGTATTGTATTATCTTGAATTAGAAAGATGGGAGCACAGAAGGAGAAATTGTTATGACAGTAGCTGAATTCAATGTGAAAATAACTCAAGAAATTGTACTGAAGGAATGTATTTATGGACCAGATATTTAGATAGGTGTCTCTTCATAACAATTTTTATTTATTCTCTGAAATGTCCTAACCATTGTAATATGGGGGGGAAAAAGTAATTTTGAAACTTGATAAGTTTTTCCTTAACTCATATAATCACAGAATTTTTTCTTAATTTTCTTTTTCTTTTCTGAATTATTTCTTACACACAATAGTTAATATGCATTTGTACAATATATTAGGGGCCCCATTACCTTGACAAAATTCACTGGTTTTAAATTAACCTGAATGCAAAAGGCCGAATTCCATGTGGGAAAATTAATATAATGTTAGTGTCTCTGGAAGCTGTAAAGCATTCAGAAAACCCAAAAGAATCATATGAAACATATGGGTTTTTTTCTATAAGGTTTGTTTTTCCCCTCTGGTTTATTAAGCAGAACTCCCATTTCATAACTAGTTTACAGGCCTGTTGATTTTGCCACTGGGCTGCCTGAAGAAGTTAGAGGGCAATGTTTGATCCTTTTGACATTGATTTGTTAGAAAACCTTCTTTGTGTAGGGAAATGGAAAGTTGTATTCTCCTTTAAACAACAATGTGACCATTTCATAGGAAACCACATAAATTTCTTTATGTTCAATTTTTTACTGTAGTTCTTTCACCAAACTATGGCCCAGGGTTGGGATTCATTTAATCTGTTTCTAGATTTCCACAGATGAGATGTTTAGGATGCATCTGAACTAGCAACCTTTGCTCCCTTCTAGTACTGGAGAGAAACAGGCACTTTAAAGGCTGTTCATGTGACCTAATTTGGTTTGCTTTTGGATGAGATGAATCAGAATACACATTCATCAGGCTGAGTCACCTCTGTTTCAAATATGGTGTACTTGGACTGTTCACAGCTCTCCTGTGTGACTCCTGGGAGCCATAAGTGCTTGCTTTCCCTGGGATAGTGCTGGTCACCACTTTGTCTCTTCAGTGCTGGGGATAAACCCCACATACATCAGATGCAGCTGTGCCATTGGATACTATTCAGGGTAGGGAATAGCATGGTACAGAATGGGGAACATTGCTCTGTTCTTGGTAGTTCTGAACCTCTATCTTTAGCATAAAAAGCAGGCAAACTTGCCAAGGAGGTAAAAAATACCATTGATGCTGAGATGAAACTTGTAATAAATAAAAAAAAATCACTTTGTCCAACTTTTGTACTCACCTATGCACTGTGTTATTTTAACTGGGTTGTAACTCACATGATTTCCAAAAATCTAATTTAGGGATTAAGATAATTAATCTGTCTCATCTAATTTATCCCATCATTGTATTCCATCCATAATTCCTGGGTGTTTCATAAATGCTCTCAGCATAGATAGTACAAATGTGGTCTGTCAGCATCCTTTGAAAGGGCATACAAGTGAAACTGGTGAACGGACATAGCAGTTCTCAGATAAAAGAAGGGAAGGACTTCTTCCTCCACCTCCTCCATCCATCCCTGGTCTATCTATGTACTCACTCCCTTGGCATACCTGGGTAGTCTTGATCATATTTTTTTTTGAGGGAAAATACAGCTCACCAATACAAGGGAAATGTCTGTCTTGTTTCCTTTTTCTGCTGGATTAGGGGATGGAATTTGCACACTGAGGGGCAGCATGAGCACCAGAGCTGGCTCAGAGCATTGGCCTTTCAGAAGCATCAAGCTATTACACTGGTTGAATCTGCCTTGTCTGACTGCATCCTGCATCACACCAAGCACCACATGGTAAAACACTCTCCTATACTGTGAAAAAGCTAAGTTAAACCTTCTCTGTTTCTTTACCTCTATCCATCTTTGCTTCTGTGATGCTGGCAAAGAGCTCTGTATGATCTGACTGAATCTCTGTCTTTCTTTTCACAGTCCATTTGTGATGCTGCAGAGCAAGAAGTAACTCTGGCAATGCTTACAATATGGATTGATTATTCTGATGCTTTTAGCTTTTTATGACTGTCATATTTGGGCCAAAATTTTAAAATGCAGCATAAATTTTGGGGTCTCAAGTTGGCATAAGTCTGACACTAAGAAATGAAGACTGCTTTTTTTTTTGAAGTATTAATAGAAACATACATTGCCTGTACCTACACTGGGGTGGGGGGAAGAAGGTAAAAAAAAATAATAATGAGGGTGAAGGAAGGATGGCTGCATTTCATTTGTATGCAGGTGAGCTTGAAGTCACAAACACCTGCAGAACACCACCATTGCTGAAAATTTGATCTTGGGCTTATCAAAGTATTTTACCAAAAATATGATCACAGAAAGAACTTTTATAAACTATTTTCATGCTCAATGAAATCTACAGCAGTAAATTAACTGTTGCAAGAAATGTGTGAAAAAAAACAAAGTGGGACATATTGTGATTGGAAAGAGGGACTTGCTTCAACTCCCTGTCAGAAGAGATAGCAGACATGGAAACAATTTCTCAAAGTGTATTAGAAAGGGTCACAAAGACTAAGGAAGGATCTGAATCTGACAAGTTAATTTACAGTTTGGAAACTGTACCAAATGCAAATTAGAAGCAGTGATTACTGCTATGAAACTAGCTTGCAGGCTGCCAAAGTTGCTGACTGTTAATGACCGGGTCTAATCTGATGGACATATTTACTCAGAAGAATATTACTGAGATTTACCAGTTTGAGTACTGTGTCAACTCAGAAAAACTCTCATAGAGCTGTGAGATGGCCAAAAAAGCAATTCAGAGAATGAAAAATATGCTAAATGAACAGTCATGGTCAATACACTATATTGTGACAGTGTAGAAATGGATAGTCTTTCCCAGAATAGATGATTTATTTTTGCAAGTAAATTTGAGAATGGAGTGGATGTTTTACCTTACTGAGAAGAGTAACAGAGCACTTAGAGCTGGTATTTCAATAGTTACTACTACAAAGAAGGCTTCTCCACCTGAAAGAAGATGATAGCTGGCTTGGGTTTCAGAGTTGTGTTGGATACAGGCAACTTGACGTGCTGTTCTTTTCCTGTTTCATTGCTTTCATTCCATGCCATCCATGAGGTAGTGCTAAACAAGCATTTATAAAGTAAATTGTTGAATTGCGTTTTCAAAAATTTAGAAATTACAGAATTTAGAAAATGTAAAAAAATATTTTCTTTTGCTTTGAAATTTTCTCTAAAAATAAAAAAAAAAGTAGAGTTGATAGTGATCTGCTTTTCTGGATGGAGGATTCTGAAAAATAGAAAATTAGAAGTTTTGCTTTTCCTATCTTTTTTTTCCACAAAGAAGTTTAATGAAGACCTAACAAATATAATTGTAATGTTGTAAGGTGTGCAACACTAACAAACGTTACAAAATATGCAACCAGCCACTTCAAAGGTCAAGGTTGTAGGAAGCACATTAAACTGATCACACTCTTAAAACTGTTCTGAATCATGCAAGTTTCTTTATATAATTTTTGCAAAGGAAAGTCATTTTAAACTTAGAGAGTATAAGAGATGCTGAGTTCAGAGCTTTTATTTTATAGTTATGTTTAAAAATTTAAGCCTAAAATGTCCTTCTCTAATGCAAATAACATGAGATCTTACTCTTGTGATGGGGTCTCACCCCAACACTCTTCCCAGTTTCTTATATCTGAAGGAGATATCCAATGCAGCATATGTATACATCTATGGAACAATAACAGTGTTAATGTAGTCCTGTAATGTATAACCAAAATTGCATCAAAAGTATAAACATTACAAAATAACTCTAGGAAGATTAAAATTAGGTTTATTTATCACAGCTGTTTTCATATTGGCCATGAACTACATTTGCTGTTTTAAACCAGCAAGAAATGAAGAGTGAGGAAGATTTCTGCCCCAGAGGCACTTGGATAAGGTTGGGAGCAGAGAGGTGTTACAGCTCATGGTACCTCTGCTTACCCACCAGCTTAGCTCAGACCTTCCCATGTCTTCAGGGGCTTCCACTCATTTGAAAGATATACTTTTCCTACATTTTCACTTATTTGAAAGTTCCCTGAAATTTGGAAGTGTTTGAAACTTCCCCAGCTTTTGGACTCAGAGGCTCACCAGCAGCCCTGCCACATTTTTATATTCCTAGCTGAAGAGCCTAAGTTCCTAGACTCTTTGCACCTCTCCTGAGTGCTTACTTACTTTCCATCAAGTAGACTGAAAGGAGAAATATCTAGAGGTCTAGAATAGGTCAGATGAACCTCTCCTTAACATATGTATATATTTTACCTTTTCCCTCATTTTCTTTATTCATCTTGGAGTGACTCACTCCAACATCTGACTTGTGGGTATGTAAAAATAGGAGAGACAAAGCTCATCTTTTCTTTAAAAATGATCTTGGATCGCAGGTGACTTCAGTACAAGATAATGACAGAGAACCAGTGGGGTGGTTCATGTGGTATGGCTTCATTCAGGACAAATTCTGACACCACACAGTGCAAACACACAGTGTTCTTTTATCACCTTTGTCTTTTTTCAGTGGCAATTTTTCATTTTTTAAAAGGGAATAATAGAATATCTATAACTCCTACATTTCACTTAGACCTTTAAATTAAATTCATTAAATTAAAAAAAGAAACAGTGCAACCTTTTTTATATTTAAAAGGTAACGATGATAAAAATCTTAGCTTTAGAAAAAAATGGATTTGTAAAGATATATGCAATCCTTCTTAGCATAACACAGTTTGGATATAGACATTAAAGGTATCTCTTCTTTCAGGCAGTTTTTGCAACATTTGCATTTTATACACCTTAATCACATGATTTTATACAGTCAAAATAATTAAAAGGCTCTGGATGAATGTAGAATTATTACTCTTGCAAGGTCTGAGTAAGTGATGGATCATATAAAACACCTATGGTGCAACCACTTAAAAAGATGTCAACATGGAAGAAATTTTTTAGGAATACGCTTTTCTGGTATAAGGAAAAAAATTACTTTCCTAGGAAGAGAAAACAGTATCAACCTTTGAAATCAAGTAATAACTGTCAAATCAGCACATGTGAAAAGATGAATTATAATCAAAGAAGTTCTATGAACTTCTTTAGAATTTATGATCTAAAAAACCTGTGCCTTTATTTAAAGTTGTGAATGGATTCTCTTTTCCTTCTTCAGTGTGTTTTTGACAGGTATTTTGTCTTCTCGTTTTTGCCAACTGATTTTTAAAAAAATATATATTTCAGGTTTTTTGTGTTCCTTCACTCTGCCCAATTAACAGCATATATTTGATATTTTCAGCATGCAGTTGTTTGGAAACTGAAGTTAGTGACGTAATTTTCTGCAATTTCAACAAGACCTCTATACACATCACATTGTATAAGTTTGGAACCCAATGTTTCTATTATTTATAAAATTGATATATCTGCTTCTTCAGTAGATTATTTATGACAAAAGATCTAGACAGACATTTTTAGGACCTGATTTTGTAAACATTTACATATTTCATTTTTTTTTTCATTTATATATATATAATAAAGAAGTTTAAACTTCTGTAAGAAACATACAGGAGACCAGTATTGAACCAGCTTATGGAAACCAATGTTCTCAGGCCTAATATATAAAGTTTTCAGCAATCACTTTTGATGCTGAATGTATGTGCAACAATCAACACCTCCTGCATCACTTCTAAGAGGCTGTATTTATCTCTCTTTCCAAAACAGTTACTCTTGATGATTCCTTATATATTTTTCTCTATTTTCCTTCTCTATGTGTGAAATGCATGAAAAACAGCAAAGCAGCTTCATTGATTGTGAGTGGGAGGAAGCCTCCATGGTAAGATCTTGGGCTCTATAAACCAAGTAAATGACCATTGCTCTGAAGATCCAGAACTTGTCTGGTCACACAAGCTGCACAGTTGAACTACACACCAGCCAGCCAAAATACTTCCTTGTAATACTGGAAATATCAAGCTTATCAGGTTATTTTAATCTCTAAAATGATCTTAACCTCAGCTTCTTCCTACCTTTTGCTATATTTAAAGCTGCATGCAACCTTCCTTATTTACACACTCTACTTGCCAGCCAAGCATATTAAAAAAAAATTGATGTATCCCTTTTTGGGAAAGGCTTGCTGCCACTCTCACAGATGAATGCATTTGTATAGAGAGGGAGAAGACAGGATGTGATGGGAATCCACAACACCTGGTTCTAAGCCTTCCTTTCCCACTGTGCATTTCCCTGCCTGGAGCAAGATCAATATTATTGTATATTTACACAACAATGCATCAAGATCCTTGGAAAAGCTGTGTTTTGGATGATTAAATATTAAAATTCTCTTAGAAATATTTTTCATTGAGCTGGGATTAAAACAACCATAGTAACAGGAATTGTTCTGGCCCAATAATTTCAAATTTTTTTTGTATTAAGACAGCATGAAATGCACAATGATAACTTTATGATTCCCTCCCTCCAGTGTGTATACCTGACAGGCCAAAACCAGGACATTACTATCTTAGAACAGATGATAGTAGAGATTTTAAATTTATGTGTTCCAAAGAGTAAAAACTCACTAGGTATTGCCTATAAAACCACTTTGTACTCCAACTGGAAAAGCTCTGTCTGCTGTCTTTGTTAAGCCCTGTGGATCCAAAGGTAGAAATAGATCCTAGAAATAGAGGGGAAAAAATATTCGGAGGTGTGAATTGCTTACCTAGGTAGAAAGGACAAAAACTATTTGATGCCATGAAGTGATTTGTTTGTTTATTCTCTGAATTTATTACATAAAAAGAATTCTTTAGGTTCTCTGAAGAGATTGCAGGAAAAGCAGTGGGAGCTGAGGGATAACTATTTTGTATGGAGCTGAACTGAAGTGGTTCCAGAAGATGAGGGCAGGCTGACTGATTTACTGAGCTTGCTGACGGGTGTAAAAGCAGGACTATGGTTGAAATGCATCAGTTTAAGTGTTTTTCTCAATCAACTATGGCACAATGAGAGGTAAATTAGGGAGCTGGTGAGCTACAGAGAGAGGAGAGATTTAGTGAGAGAGCAGGTGAAAAGAGGCCAGAGAAGGAGAATTTATTTCCATAATGAGAATATATTTTCTGGAATAGACTTTGTTGTTATAGAGAAAAACATCTACTCATCCAGACAGAGCAGTGCTGTGGCTGAATCTCCTTGCTCCTCTGGCTAAGACTGTGTATTTCTGAAAAAAATTGCTTTGATGTCAGACTTAATTGCTTTGGTGGAACTAGCTAAAAAACCCCCACAAAGCAAAACACTCTTGCGTGGCTTTAAAAACTGGAAATTTTACATGAATATTACTATTACCTTTGAGTCACTAAATGCCTCCTGTAGTTCCGTGGGTATTATTTCCTTCAATGGCAGATGTGTGACGATGAGTCAAATCCTGCAAAGTTAGTTCTAGGAATGGAAAGCTTTGGAAAGTGCTAACTGTATGAAATTATTTCATCTCTTTAGTGCTTCTCTGCATTTCTCTGACAATATAACCTGTGGGGGTGTAGGGACTCCTTACTAACCTCATTTTTGGTGTCCATATCGCAATGCCAGTGTTTCCGCCGAGCTCAGAAATTTTGCACAAGGTCATAACTAAGGCTTTTAGGTGTGTGTTTTACATTCCCTCTATAATAAAATATGCATAGATAAACTGTTATTTAGGTTCAAATGATCTGTGTTTAAAACATTCAACACAGAAACTGTGATGAAGCTTATAACACCTTGTAATTTTCATTGACATTTAACCTAAATTACAGTGACTGCTGCTTAGTCCAGGTGGATACTAAAGTGCAGCTGTTTTTTAAATATTATTATGTGAACCCTCCAGAGCTGGTTCTAATTTTCAGCCTTCCTTTCAAAACACTAGCTCCTTTGTTACAAAAATACAAAAAACCCCCCCCAAAAACCCCAAATACAAAACAAAAAAAAAAAAAAAGAAGAAAAGAAATTAATTGCTATTGTTCACATAGCAGTTAGTTAAGAAGGATAAATGGAACTATTCAGGTCTGAATTTCTTTTGCTATGAAATACTTCTGCAATAGAATATGCTGTTGTTATTTTTAATTGACAGGTATAGTGTGCAGGATTATTTATTTCATGTACTTCTTGTAGTTTTTTGACCAAAAAAAGTTATATTTGTCTCTTTAATTTCAAATTGCCCATTTTCCCACTGACATATAAATCTTTGGGGGTATGTCAGGATTTTTTCTGTCAAAGACATGTTGCCTGTTTCCTTAGATAAATCATTATTTTCATTCTTTCATTTTATTTCTAGATTGCTCAAATCCCTCCTGTTATCAAAATGCTGTAGAATGGCACACCAACATTTCAATGAAAAACTCAGTGAGCTTGTGGAAAAAGTGCCTTTGATTTTAGTGGACTTTGAATTTCTACAATAAAGGTATCCAGACCCTAGAAAGATATTAATTTTTTCAGTTTGGTTGTCAAAAACAAATTACATGAAAATTCTTCATTTTTCCTTTTTATAGAATACTTCCTTGTTTTGACACATTTTTTTTCTTCCCAACCACTGATTCCAAAACTATCAGCAAACAGTATGGCTTAACATAAGGAATTAGTATTCGATACACTATGCTCTAGAAACTTTCAGCATCCAACAGTACTATTCAAACTGCACTTAAGTTATGCATTGGAAAGATGATACGCTGGACATATGGTAAAGCTTTAACTCAGGTTCTTATGATGAAATATGAGTCTGTGTTCCTATATCTAGCACTTATGCTTGGCTTTTTAAGCCTGTATTACCAAAGCAGTTACCTAGGATGGACCAAGGATAATAATTTCTGTAAAAGGGTTTTTAAATATTTTTTTAAATTTTAACTCCTTTTTAAAAAACTGATTTCAGAAATTCTAAGAACTGAAATACCATTTCTGATTGCATACTCCCTTTTTTTTTTATTTTCAGCCAGAAAATATCTGAAAATATGGAGATCAAATGTTTTCACTTTCTCACAACTTCACAGGAATTTGGAAAATTTTATTCCAATTTATAAACAATTCCCTTTGTAATCTAGTGTCATGGCTTAAGCCCAGCTGGATGCTAAGTACCCTGCAGCTCCTTGCTCCCCTCTTCACAGTAGGATGGTGAGAAGAATCTGGGAAAACAAAAGAAAAGGTGAATGTAATGGATTGAAATAAGAACAGTTTAGCAATTGAAATAAAATATGATAATAATGATGTTAAGGTTGTGATGATGATGAAAAGAGAGACAACAAAAAGACAAAGGGAGGAATAAAACCCAGGAGAGACAAGTGATACACAATGCAGTTGTTCACCACCCAGTGACTGATGCCCAGCCCATCCCCCAGTTCACACACTGAGCAGGATGCTCTCTGGTATGAAATATCCCTCTGGCCAGTTTGGGTCAGCTGCCCTGGCCATGGTGCCTCCCTGCTTCTTGTGCCCTCCTCTCTGGCAGAGCATGGGAAACTGAAAAGTCCTCACTTCTTAGCAACAACTAAAACATAAGGCATTGTCAACATTATTCTAGCAATAAATCCCACATCCACAGCCCTGTATCACAGGGTGCTAGAAAGAAAATTTACTTTAACACGGACAAACCAAAACACCTAGAAATTATATTTTTCTGACAAGTGTTTTTCCTGAGTAGTTACAAAGTTACACTACTTATCTTTTTAATGTATACACAAGCTCAGAAAACTTGTATAACTTGCCATAGTTATACAATTCCTGGAAGTAAAGAGCCACTGAAAAATTAATAACACTGCTTGCCTCAATCCGTTTTAGACTCCTTAGGAATATGTTTCAAAGGTAATGAGTGGATTTAACACCTTTTGACTTAAAAAACTGACAGCAGATTGTTTGTCTTAGGAAAATCAGATTTTCCTAAGACAAAAAATCAGGGTTTTTTTAGTACAGTTTTGTTTAAATCTGAGTTGAGGAGATGTATTATAGTCAGGCAGATTTGAAATAGTTTGGTCTTCATTTGTAGCAAAGCAGCAAACACTGTTAACAATGTAGTACATCATGACAAGTAAATTGAAGGTGAAGTAAAGCAAGAAAAAGCTCAAATCTATATTGAATGCAGGCTTCAAGTCTACCTGAAGGTCATACAGAGAGAAGATGAAAAAGGCACAGCACAGACATATAATGCTGCCTTTACTCTTTCTGTTTCTATTCTGATAGTCTGGGGATAAAGCTGTGCAGATATGTCAGGATGAATGATTTTTGGATTTTGATTTCAAGAAAGTGCCCTTGTGGGAGTCTGCACAAGAGTAAATTAATGGAAGGAGATGCTTGAAGAGGCTAAGGCATTCTATGTAAGAATTTTGTAGTTACAATTTAAGGGTCAGTTATGACATTCGTCAGTCCAAACCTCAGAACATGTATAAAGTTTACATTTTAATTCCACTGGAAGAATTTACAGATTACTGCAAAGCTATTTATCACCTAATCAGAATTTTCAAAGTGTATTTCAAATCTTGTAGTTGTGTTTTCTCAAATGAACAATTTACTGTACTAGTTCTTGGTGTTGAAGCTCAAAGGCCATTTGATTTCAATATATATGCTTATGATGTACTGAAACATTATAATAATATTTCAAAGAATTTATGTACCTTCTAGAGCCAGGAAAAGACTTTTATATAAAAATGTTTTACACAGAGATATAGGGCATCCCTTTAAATCACATATACTTTCTTTTAGCTTATTTACCATAAAGATGCAAGAAATCTTTCTTTTTTTTTCCTTAGGAAATATTAGTCTACTATTCTCATACCTGCTCATAAATCTGGTAGTGAAAATACTGTTTCCAGAGATATCCTGGGTTTCCCCTCTCACGCAGCTTCATGTGTTCTGCAGTTTATATGTGTACACACTAGCTAGTAACCCAATGCTCTCTTCAAGGTCAATAGAGAGCAATACATAGTGATTCATCTGACCTATTTTAATCATCTATTTTAGGATGAGATGACTCATGCTTTGAAAGTGCCAATTTTACTCCACTCACTGTGAAAAAGTCTTGACAGCTAGCTAACATGAAAATATCTGTACTGCTGATGTCTATATTTGTGATTTCACAAATGCCATTCTATGTGCTATCTTCAGAACTCTCTGATTTCCCCATCCTTTATTTATAAAAATTCTAGTCATCCAATCAGTGAGCCAAAATAGAATTGTATACCACTGCTGAATATGCATATATCATAAGTATCAACTAGTTAGTAGCATATTTTAAACAATCTCCATGAAAGAAACTCACATCATTGACTGAATTCAGAAAGTCATTTTTTCAGAGTGAAAGAGCTTCAGAAACAATACTTCTATTACTAGGCTAACAGAAATGTAATTCAGGAGAAAATATTTTGGTAAAGAATATAAATGGTGCTAATATAACTAAAAAGGTGCACCACTCTCTTTCATATCATTGGATGCAGTTGTTATTGTAAAGGTATTGGAAAAGCAGTATGCACACAACTTTGACTGTTTTGATAAGGATGAGAGGTTTTGTACCTTCTTAATCACATCTTGACAGTGAAAACAGTGCTTTGTATGCAGCCCATCCTAAACATAGTTCATGTTTAATGTGTGATGGGAACAAAAGTTGTTTGACAATTTGTAAAAAAGGCAGTTGTTATACATTATGACAACTGGGTATATGCAGTAAAAGTGGAACCCTGCAGCCAACTTGACCTTTTTCAGTACCTTCCTTCCTGCATGTAATGAATGTGACATTTAATATAATGATATCACTTTTCTTTTTGGACATTACTAGAGAGATGAATTTTCATCATGAATGTGGGAAACTAGTGAAAAGATTTCTAAAGCTAACATTTTACTCCGTGCATTAAAATCATATGTCAATGCCTCAGATACTGTGTAAACAAACCTACCTCTCATAATATATCCAAGGCTTGCTGTATTTTGGCAATTTATCCTTATGCTCTATAAAAACCTCTCATTTTGATGAGTAAATATGCTAATCCCTAAACATTAAAAATCAGTAAGAGCTGAAGCTTACTTTTGTATTTTTTGAAGCATAGTGCCAACATTTAGCAGTGTTAAACTCTACTGAAACAGGCATAAGCATATGAGTTGAGAGTTTACAGAAGCAATCATTGTTTCAAGCTTCACTGTAAGTGTAACCAACCAACTAACTGTAAATTAATGACAGCTACCAATTTTGCAGGGTTTTAGAAGTGTGATATAACATTATAACATATAGCAATTCATGTTAGAAACAAGCAAATTTCCTCCTGTGCTTGCTTTATTGGTCATTTTACAGGACTAATAGGTTAATTATACGGCTGGTTAAGGAAAGGCAAAGTTATTAATATCTCTGTATAAATGAAATATGTTTTTACAGAAGGTATCAACATCCAAAACCAAGCCAAGCAGCGAGAGGATATGGATGAAAGGGATCTGGCCCTCTGTGTCTTGACCAGCGTAGATACTGCCAAGTTTTCTGTCTTAAAATTTGTAGCTTTCTGTACTGCTCCACTGAAATCACTGTCTGTAGCAGCTGCCTTGCAATTTCAGCCTTTGATTGTCTTAATTTGAGGAGTTAAATATTTTGCTAAATTTCCTGTCATTTTGGCAGAAGCTGAAGAAAATGTTATCAAGTGTACCTTCAGCTTGCTGTAGGATGGAGTTGGGTTTGGTTTTGCATGTGCTGGTCTGCTATTGGATTTGTTATTTAATTCTTTGTTTTCATGGTACCCAAAAAGATTTTCAGCACCCTAGAGGCGTGGTGACCTCCTTGAATTGTTCTCAGAAACTGGGTCTGTGAAACTGCTAACAATTGTTTACTTGTCTTTTATGAGCTTTTACTCCTGGTTCCATCTTGCAAAGAGTTGGGAAACCCAGGAAATGCTGAACATGTCCAAGGTTTATAAAAATCAGTGGTGCTGGAGGTGACTCATTGGATTATGGTATCATATAAAATGAGATATTCAGTGAACCATGGTCCTTCCATTCAAATCAGATAAACTTGTGAAACTTAACAACCTCTGCCCTATTTAAATAGCTTTGGATATACACAGATAGAGCACATCATCATCATATATAAAATACACATGATGCGTTACTTATCTTGATTTGCAGCATGTAAATATAAAATCCCATGTTCTGTTATTCTTCCTATTATTGAGTAGCAGCTTAATTGAATTCAGTAGGCAAAAGATATAAGAAATTTAAGGATGTCCAAGCTACACCGTTAAGTGCTTTGTAATGATGAATTAAAGAATTACACCTCTCAAAAGCACTGTTACTTACGAAGAAATGCAAATATGTGTAAGAAGTTATTAAATATCTAATTTATGATGTTTTTCTCAGCTTTAATTGCATTCTAATTTTCTAATTAATTTTAGAAGGAATACTCAGGGGCATACCTATTTATCTGACAATTTTAAGATGTATAACTTGTCCTTGAGTAACCAGCATAGAATCTTTAAAAAAACCCTGAGCACAGAGTCATAGTTAATAACATGTTTGAACAAAAACAAAAAATGACTTTTTAGTCCTGTAAAGATGTGCTTTATTTTTTTTTTTTTTTTTGAGATTATGTTGTCTGAAACATTAACAATAGTAAGCATCTTTGAAACAGTACACTGACATTGAATCTTTCAAAATAAAAGTTTTCAAGCTGAGGAATGTGTTGCATATTTGTTTCCAGAAATGTGTTAGAATGAATTGGGAATGACAAACATGTGATATGAAAAGAATTCACCCATTTACCACAAGTGCTAAATTTGAAAGTTGTTCAAAGTTAGAGGCAGTATAGTCACTACCTTTTGAGAAGAAAAGAGTAGAAGAATGAGAGCTCATTCAAGTAGCTCACACTGAAAAATATATGGACACATAAATAAACAGAAATACACATATATGCATGATTCTGTTTATTTCAGATGCAGTTAACTTGCTTAATGATCATGTGGTTATTTAGTGACATAGAATTTCAGTCATATCTCCAAGATGAAAATGTAAATTATAAAGTTTTGGTAAAAAAATATGAATGAAACATTTATCACTGTGGATAGTTTTTAAGATTTCATGTAATGTCAAATCTATACTGACATACTTTGATCATATCAGTTTCTGTTCCGAAATTCTCAAACATTGTAAATTTAAAAATTCTTAAAAGTCTTTAATTTTTTCTTGTACTAATTTATCTTTTATTAAAGTCCAAAATTCATCTGTTCATATGATGATATCTACACATGAACTAGTCATCTTTATTGGAAAAGAAATAGACAATTACCCTATGTCATGTCTTAACATTGATCACTAAAACACTGGTATCTCTTTATCGTCAGAAATGTGTCTTTGCATTTACATTTTTATGACAAAAACTTCACATTTCCTCAATAACTCTATGCTGCATAGATTTAATCATTGAATGCTTATGAACATTTACACTATGGATCGATCTCATGCATTTGTTTAAACATTCAAATAATTTCTTCCACTTAATTTTCTTAAAATAATTTTTTCATTGCAAAAACAAGAAAATACTTTACTATTTTTCATAGCTATGTTTAAAAATAATTATAACTGCCCTGGAAATCAAATATGGATTTTTCCTAGAAATTATGACCCCTGAAAATGTCCCAATGAATCCTAATCAACTGACATTTCAAGAAAACTTACATGCAGCTGATTGTCTTGCCTTAAACTGAAGCTTAAGAACTGAGAGCCCAAAACTGTACAAAATTATGATAATTTTGTTTTAATAGCACTATTTCAAACTCTTGTCTAAAAAAAAGAGATTTATAACATCTCAAATGACTTTTATCTAATTATATCTTTCATTTTTTGGGTGCTCATATTTAAATTAATTAAGAAACCTCAAAGTTTTCTAAAAGTCTTCAGTATTTTAGAGCAAAAGACTGTACTTAAATGCTTTCCTGTTTTGTTTTGTTTTTTTTTTCTTCTGGCTATTTAAAAATACATGGGAATTTTTATTGTCTAACATCATCTACCACTATTATGGTACTAAATGGACACTGTACCACACATATGAGAATTATTCTGGCCTCTAGATCAAACTTGTTTCTTTCTTTGCTACTAAAAAAAAAAAAAAAAATTTTACTAGCTTCAGCCCTCTCTCAAACAGTAATTTTAATCTTTATATGCTTCCCTAAGGAAGAAAAAAAAATCATAACTCTTGAGGATTAAATGCATTGATTTTCTCTTAAGAAAGTAACAAAATCAGCAAAATACTATGGAAAAATTGCTAGGCTAGAAATATTACAATATTAGCCAAATACAGCAAAATATTAAGCAATCAAGTAATTCAGACTTATTTGTCGGAGAGATTTCCTTAGAAAGTATAGCACAAGTAAAACAAAGATATCACATTGTTCAACCTAACTATAAAATTAAATCGGCTTTGTGTTCCATAGCTTATAAAACAGTATTCCCAAATGGAGTCTAATCTTAAGAGACTCAGGTTTTTTCACATTTTCATAACTGCCATAAAACATCTGCAGCAACAACATGTATGTGTTCCTAGGATTGGCTTTTTTATCTGTTTTAAATAGCTGGTCTGCTTAGGGTTTGGCTCTGCTTCTGCGGCTTCTTGGTCAAGAGCAGAAAGATAAGACTCAGCACGATAAAGTCATTATTCATTTCTGTTGCTTAAAAGAAGCAAGTCCTTGCTTAGAGACTTTTGGAAAGAAGTGACTCCTCCTACTTTTTACACCCTTACATCTGGTAGTTTGATCCCAGTTTTGTAGCCTGGAGCATCATGACAAAGAATCAGAGCATGTAAAGCTCTCACAGTTTTTTCCTTCATCCTGTACCATCTTTTGAAGAGTAGGTGATGCAGAATATAAAAGTTTACATCCATAGCTAAGTTGCTTTTAGAGTCTGCATTTTTCCTTCTTTTCCCCTTTATTTTTGTATGTCAAATTAGTACAGAAGTGGCCTGGACTACAGATTTTCTATTGATTTTATATTTAATTCTCTTACTTTTAAATAAAAATCCAGATTCATGAATTCTGCAAACTGGTGGAGCAGTTTGAAGAAAACTTATTCTTTTTTTCCTTGAAGAAACATAAAAGTTTCATTTTCTGTGATTCATGGGATCAAGTACTTGGAGGTGACCTGAAGTAACGGGAAGGTACATGAGCATCTGCTAAAAACTGTGAATTAAATTTGGAAAAAGGTTTACAAAATTGTGCATTTGCAATTTTGCTTGTTCTGCAAAGCAGCATAACAAGCAAAATTGCAAATGTACAATTTCAGAAATGAGGAAAATGGAGAAAGAATGAAGGAGGTTATTGCAAAGTAGAACATGCTGAGACCAGTCAAGAAAAGCACCTGAGCTCATCTCTTAGCACAGAGAACAGCCTAAGCAACTGGGTAAAAAGAAATCATCATGCAGACCAGCTCCACCCAGCCAGCCTTCCCACAAACACAATTTTGTCGCTGCTGCTGTACTTTATGCTTGCTCAGGGTGATAGTTTCTTGGATGCTGAGCTGAGGAGAGGAAATGGCTGCTGCCGTGATAACAATTTGCCTTAAGAGGAGGAAAAAGAAGCAGTAAAAGGCAGTAAACCCTACACCACGTCTTTTTCCTGCACACATCATCTGTGTGTCAAAGCACTCAGAGTGCCCTGAAAGAGCAGGGCCACCAAAGCTGCAGAATGGCACAGGAATTTGCCAAACTGTTTTCTGGGCACAGGTGATAAAGGGTCAAGAAACCCTTCTGGCACACATTGGTAAGTGGTCAGCTACTCTAATCTGGGGAAAAAGTGAATCTGGGGAAAAAATGGGTATTTTTTTTCACCCTTGTTGGATTATATTATCCAAGAAAAATTGTCAATTATTTTTATTGTACTTCTTTCTCAGAGCAAGTGTTGGCCCAGGGAGGCATCTTTTCTTTGTGTTTGCTGCTTTTCAAACAGACAAAACATTCTCACTGGCACACATTCCTTAGAAACAGGTCACAACAACAACAAAAAAAATCTCCTTTATTTAAAGTTATCATCTCATTCTTACAGCAATGTGTTGACTGCTGGCTCCTCTATTGGAATAGGGGTCTCTTGGACAGTGGCATGTCTAACAGCAGTGAAGACAAAATGTTAAATCTAGCTCTCACCCCTGGCCCTTACATCTTACTTGGACCCACCTAAGTAAGTGATGCTAGCTTCACATCCATGTTTCTCAGGATCAGACAAACATTACAGATAGGTTTTGCTCCTCACCACCTAAGAAGATGGTATGTTGCAACCTTGTTTCTTAAAGGTAGTGTCCTTTTACTTGCACTTTTCCTTCACCATAAAAAGAAATCAGGGGACAAAAAGGGGAGAGGGATGCTGTAGCTATCCATCCCAGCAAACGGATTACGCGGTGATTTTAAGGTGCAAAATAACCAACCAAGGCACAGAGGATTTGCAGTATTCAAAATCAACCACTTTTGTTTTATTGAAACACAACAGAAAAGCATTGGTGTTGGGGGATCCGGGGAAAGAAGAAGACCAGGAAAAGAAGGGAGGAGAAGGGGGATGAGATGGGTTATAGCTACTGCAATGTGGCGCCGCTTTATTCTCCGAGGGTCCAGCCGTCGAAGCTCACCAGGCCATGTCTGGGGAGATCTCAAAGGCACAGCTGAACTGGTCTCCAGTTATACTCTTTTTTCGTTGGGGGAAGGTGATGAGTTTCTCAGCCGAAACAAAAGGCTTGAGGCGGGGAGTAAAGAAATGGGGGATACACAAACTCAAGCCAGGCAACAGGTACCATTGTTTTCATGGCTCAACGCTTGCACCTGCGCTTGCTCTGAGCAGCCTTCTCCCCCCGCCCTCACTGCATACCTCCCCCAAGTTGGGGTGGGGGGGCGGTTTCAGTCCCAGTCTCTAGGAAGAAGGTGTGAGGGGGGGTCCTTTGCACAGGACTGTCTTGTCCTAATTCCTTGATGAAGAGGCTTGTACTTCTACTTGTCTGTCACGATGGTGGGAGGCAGGCGAGAGGGGTCTTCTTTTGGAGGAGGGACCACCCCCAGAGCTCAAACCAGCCAGGCCAGGAGGTGGGGAGAAAGTCCAAGCCCATTGTTCAGAAAAGGCAGGACGGCCCCTCCGAGTTCAGCATGGCGTGTTATGCAAATAACACCTGTGGAAACAGTGGACTGAGAAGCACATGATCTTTTTCCTCCCCCACTGGCTCAACGGCCTTCAATCTTTCAGTGGTCTTTTCTCCATGACAATCGTGAGGCAGAAATGGAGGGTATTTCGGACAGACTCTCACAGATGCTAGAGGTTAAGCTAAGTATCTGTGTCTCCTACTTTTCAGGCTCTGACAGAATTTATGTCAAATTTCTGAAATCGGGACCATTTCAGTTCTGCACATCAACAGAAGATATAAATACTCAAACTGCTTCTCCCAACGTGATGGTGGAAGTTTAAAAGTCAGAAGTGATAAAGAACATGGGCATAATATATAATTGCCTTGACAAAAGGTAGCATAACCAGAGTGGATTAGAGGGGAAATACAAACTATAACAAAATTCTGAACCTTTGCCCAATGGATGTAGGAAGCCCAGCAGCTGGATATTTTTAGCTTTTTTTTTTTTATTTCCAAAGTTTGCAAATGGATTTAGTGCATCATGTTTACTCTTCAGCATCTTGGCCAAAGGAAACCTCAACTTCAGCAAAGTTGTGGTGTATTTAGCACAATCTATCACCTCTGTTTCTACAGGCATTTCTCTTCACACTCTGGGTGCTGCAGCAACTAGTATTACAGAGTTAAAGAAAATTCTTGTCATGGAACAATGAATCCATGTGACCTTGTGTTCTGGGACTGACATAGATTTAAGGACCACTGGAACTGACAATATCCAGGTGTATTGTTGAAAAGGAAAGCGTTTTGATTAAATTTCTATTTTCTGTAAATGCTATTCAGATGACATTCAGTTATTTCATAAAGGTTTTGCCATGTGGTACATCAGTCAGGAATGCAACATTTGTTCTAGATGCTGGCAGTACCCATTACTCTTCTCTAGGAAAACTCCACTTGTCTGAGAAAATTTCTTTATCCAGTTTAATTAAAGGTTTACTCTGGCAATCTTAGGTAGTTAAAATGCTTTGCTAATTGCTACTTGAACAAAATGAACCGTTTACAAAGTATCATTCTTGAAGGAAGCAGGGAAATGGTAACTCTCTGCTCAAATTTTCTTCTGGATAAATGCTTAGTTGAGATTTGAAAATCATTGAAGTGAGTATTTGTAAGTAAACGTAAGAGTGCTTAGAGACTTCAAAGACTTAATCTCAAGAAGATTTAATCTGAGAAAATATTATTAAAGTAAAATTAGTATCACCTAACATGTCAATGTTCTGTACCTAATAAGATAGTCTGTTTTTTTTTCTCTAATCAATGGCAATGGGCAGGCAAGTCCTAAGGCTATTAGTCTTGACTGCATTAGACACTTTACATTGGGAAATGCTTCTCTGACAACTGACTCCAAAGGGAGTCCATATAATGAACTTAGACTTGATGCCCAACTCTTATAAAGCTAAATGAAATGAATCTCATTCTTCATTTCCAGATAATAATAGATACAATCATTACAGTAGCTCCATTTCCACAAACACTCACAGTTCATTACAAGACAAACCATAAGCATGATATTATTAACATAATTATTCTGGATAAAACACAGCTATGCACTTAAAAAAATGGGAGCACCTTATTTTATCATCCTTTTTTTTTCTTTTTTTATTGCAGTCCTTGATGTACTTAACTATTCCTCATTCTAACATGAGAATATTATGCATTAGGTCTTCTCTGCTTGAAATATTATTGTTTTCCAGCATTTCATTATGCCCTTCATCTCCATTTGCTCTCCTACCAATTAAATTGTTTTGCTTCTTTCCTTAAGAGCAAGGATTCCTCCTTCCATGACCCACTGTATGTCCTGAAGTTGCATTCTGCTCTCTTGGTGTGAATTCACACTGCTGCTTTGTTGGCTGTCATTCTCAGTAAAACATCATCAAAACCCCTTTGGGTGAAATCCTACTTTGCTCTAGAGGTCACTAGAAAATTTTCACTTGAAAAAGTTTTCAATGGGACAATATGTACTTCTGTTTGTGAAGAGACCCATATGAAAAAATTTAGCCTTCTACAAATCACTCAACCAGTCTGAACTTCTCTCTTTAGAACGCTAAAGAGATGCTACCCAGGGTGCACAAAACTTCACCCACTTGTCAGGGTTTAACCCAAATAGGAAAAGAATGGGCATGCACTTAAGTACTCTGGTAATGAGCTTATATCTTGGTGATATAAGTAGCAAAATGTAAGTTATTACGTAAAAGTATTTACTTTGTTTCTCAACAAGTTTAAGTCCTTATCAGAGCAGTCTTATTCGCATATTTCAGGTTTCACTCGGGACATCTTTTGTTACATACTGCGTAACTGTTAAAGCAACATTGTTGTAGAGTAACTTGGGAATTGAATGCTCCAGAACCACCCACCCAATATTCTCCAAATCTTCTAATGATGGCTGTCTCTCTTCTTCATTCCTTCATCATTGCCCTGACCATAGAATTTGCTGAGCTTAGATTGTTCTTGTTTTCAAAGGTGCAGATGTTCAGCTTTTCCATGAAAAGACTATGGTTATCCTGTTTGCACCTCAGGTTTCACCTTTAAAAATGAAGACTCTTAAGGCTTTTCTACTTTGCAGTAAATCACTTTTGCAAAGCTAAATTACTTAACAACTGCAAAATATGCTGAGATCCTGCTGTAAAGAAGTTATTATATGGAAGCTGCAAAATGATATTATAATGCTTACAAATGCAGAGAATCAGCAGTTTGGGTGACAGGTCATTTGCAAACAGAATGTAAGAGAGAAAAGGTCTCCAGGGAGTAATTTAGTTCATTGCCTGAAGATTTATACCTGCTGGTGTTACCAGCTGAATAGGTTTGTTCCATAAAAAAATACAAGTTGATCTATTATATAACTTTTTAAAATTCTTTCAAGTCTTTATTTCAGAGAGAGATGTTATCTGGTTAATGTACATGCTGCTGTAGCAGGATGGGGTGGTGCATTTGAAACATACCAGTTTAGGTCAACTGAATCCTTATTGTGGAAAGTCTTGTGACAGGCACTTTATTGTGGAATCATTAATAGTGCTTGTTAAAATAATATTCTTTTGTTTTGTGTGAACCACAGGATTTGGAATGGGATGTCATATTAGGGCTTCTGCAGAAGATAATAATCAGACCAACAGAAAATCTTGAAGAGATGCCTGATGATTTACTCTGTCTCTGAAAGCTAACCTTCATTGAATGTATTGACAGGTTTTCATGATTGTTGTAATGGTTCTGAAACAACTTTTCAGATTATCTTAATTATCTAATAATAAATTATTTTATATAGGATTTTTTTTTTCTTCCTGTCATGCAGTATTTTTTCTTCTGCTCTTGATAAAAATGTAAAACTGAAAAAGTCTTGACTGGGTTTTTGTACATTTCAGTGTTTAACATTGTATGAAAAATGCTGTCCAATGTAATTGTGCAAAAAATGTGTCTTCCTATTAACTTCCTATGAACTCTTTAAAAATGCCTGCCTTACTTTTGCGCAGCTCAGTTTTATATTAAACAACCTGATTTTCTCATGAAGAGGATATATGGAACTAAACTTCTAAGTCTCACTGTGTCACTACTCTCAGGAGAGATGCAGCTGCCACTCTGAAGCATAAATGCTGCATGACAATCCCCAGAACAGCATTCAAAAAATTATGTAAAAAGTAAAAGTAATACTTTTCCTATTACTTGGCAGAGTTCTTTCTCTCTGTCCTGTCAGTGGCAAGTCTCTCCTTCCCTTTCTATCACGCCTTTTTCCAGTTTGGTTGAAGAGTTGCCTTTGATTGAAAAGAGATTATGTAAAGGGAGTAACAAAGAATAACAAAATGAAAAAGCACACTGTGACAGCAACTCTCTGGCCACAGAGAGAAACAGTTAACTTTCTCAGGCATCATTCTGGGAAAGGTTGTGAGAAGATCAGAGAAAATAATGAGAAACAATTCTTATCTTAACTTGCTGCACCTGGTAGAGTGAACATGTGGAATATGTTATGGAGATTTGTTTACCAAAGGGTGGTTCCTTAATTAGCCAACACCATGGTGATGGTGTTTAAAGTAAAGGACCAATCAAGTCCACCTGTAAGGAAGCAGGGTATAAAAAAAAAGCAATGGGTTTCTTAATAAAAATAATGATCAGTAATTTATTCCCTGGTCCTGGCTTGTTTCACTGACAGTCACACCATCTTTATCTTGTAAAATAAAATAAACAGAATATAAAGATTGGATCAGATTAGAATTCATAGATTAAATGACTGCACAGAAGAAAATAAATGGTAATCTAGTTCTAATTTCTATTTAGAAATTCATTTCTAATTCTATAGCAGGAAAGTGAAATATCTTGTGGTCATTCATCATCATTGAAATACTAAAGGAAAACACTAGAAGTTTAGAAGACTGTTGAGAAGAAAACTTCTGAATCAAAAATACAACTGGCTTTTTTTTTTTGACATTTTTTTTTTTTAACTAGCCCATGCAAAAGTGCCTGCAATATATTAGAAAACATACGTCCAAAAGTCTTCTAGTGATGTGGAAAATTGCAGTAAAAGTATTTCTACCAGTATCAATCGATAAGAAATGAATTTGTGAAGAAACACAAATGTAGTAAATAGCAAGAGGACGAGAACTATACAAATGGCTGACACCTACGGGAGCAGGCCATCAAGAGCCTGCCACATGCCTGCTTCAGTTCTTCAGGACAAGCAGGATCAGAGAAGGTGAGTACGTCCTCATGACTCACAGAGGCAGGATGGTTGGCTCCTGGTACATCCCTGACCCTCATCCCCAACCAATACCCTCCTAATAAGAACCCTGCAAGTAGGGGGGTAGACTGGAAAGTTGGTGCTGCTTGTCATTGCAGGCCATCCTGGACAGCCTCCCTGGATACTTGCCAGACTAATTACATGCATTCTTGTGTGTACTAAAATGTAAGTATTAGGGGCTGAATCAGTGGTATTTTAAAATAAATTAGCATTTCCATTCTGTGAGACCTGAGAATGCTGTGAGACCATTCTTTGCACCTGAGATGCTGCATTGACCTTCATCAGTGCCACCAATATAAGGATGAAGAAGCACACACACTGTAGTGTGACATTTTCCCATAAGCAGGTGTAGGTTTCCTGCAGTTGTGGACAAGGGAAGCTCACTATCACCTGCCTCATCTGTTTAAAGCTGACCTGGAAATTAAATTTTCTGATTTGTGAACAATTGGCTGGTTCTTTTGTTTTGTGTGGTCTTATGGGGGAAATACCCTTTTCCTTATTATCCTCATCATATTAAAGATTTTCTATGTGTATTAACAGGTAAAAATATAGATATCTGTAGATATTAATATATATAAATACATGTATGTATGCATATCTTGTCTTCCTTATGGGAAGGAAATGGAGAGTCATTTAGAGGCTGATCTCAGATCTTCTGGTGTGACACTTTCAAATCCCAAGATCCAGGCCATTACAGAGCAGTATGAAAACATGAGGTGTGAGCCAACAGCCATGGATCAATCAGATTAGGCAGGAGGCAGAGTTCAGCCTGGGGCACATGGGCACCATGCACACCTCAGGATGGAGCCATTTGTTTGGAAGAGCACAGCTGGGATGTTCTGCATCCAATCTAAGAATTTTCACCATTGAAGGAAAGCATATCACTTTTTTTTTCCTATTTTTTCCTACAAAATATCCATTAGCTGTTGAATTCTCTATGGATTCACATAAAGACAAATATTTTTCTTATTAATTCTTTTTTGATTGAAATGTTTTTATATTTTGCATCAAACCCAGGAAAGACTCTATTAAAGAGTTTTTCAATACTTCATTATAAGGATTTTATTTAAAAATCCCCCAGTTCTCAGAAATCTATAAATATAAATCAATGACAATATGACAATACTGCTATCTTAATTATATCTTGATTCCTTCTCCAAATCATGTTAGAATCTCAGCTTAGCCAAGTATATAAGCATGTTTCAATGATTCAGATATATCTACACATTAGAATATGACATGAGAGCAGTCGCAAGAATCTTAATTCCTTTTTAGTGGAACCTAGTGGATTGGTGCCTATGTACAATTCTTTTTATTATTATTTGAGTCAATGAGATTGCTAACCAAGTAATATGAAGCAACTAAAGTATAGGAGGTGGCTAATGTCTAAAGGAGACTCAGAGCCCTAAATTCATTTGGGATTTAACATCTGTGGTGTTCACCTGTGGTGCTATCTGATTCTTCAAGCCACACCTCTCTGAGAAATGTCAATGCATAGAATGAACTGCATAATAGTCCTGTTTGACACCTAATATGACAGCCTCATGACACTCAAAGTGTTGAGAAAAGATACTGGTGCAAGTTAGAAGGAGTGCAATAAAAACTAAAAAGATCTGTCATGAAAAATATTATTTATGTTGCAATCCATCACTTGGAGGTGTTGAAGTAACTCTAGCACTCAGGTCCAGTGCAAGGCTCAGAGGATTAGGCTGGTCTATGCTAAATGGAAGGTTGCCTTGCCCCACTGTATTATCCAAGGACAAAAAGAGTGCAAGAGTTCTGAGTTCACATTGAAACAAAGTCCTTCCCCAAAGCTGAACTCTAACTCAAATCCCACACAGCTCATTGTTAAGGTACCCCTCATAGGTGATGATTTACTGCCCTAATGTACAGGCTGTAAGGTACCAAAACATAAGGTAACAAAACAACTAATATTTGACTCGACTCAATTACCTCTCATTTTACCTTGAATCCCATTAAATTAGGTTGCCTAATCACATAAAAAATGCCTCATCACTCAGTTTTAATTATCTTGTATGGTCTGCAAAATTGATTTCTCATATTTCAGTGGTACCAAGTTGGGATTTCGCAGTTCTTGTATGACATCTGAACATATTTTGCTTTACTGCTGACCAGTGTTCATGTATCTTACTATTGTATTAAATGACTCAACAGATCTGTAGGTTTTCTTCACAGGCCATTGACAGTTAAATGATAAATTTTGAAGATGGTTTTCTTTTACAAAACATTTTGGTGGACCACATCTTGTATGACCTAGCATAGAACAAATGCTCATTTCTGTGGGCTCTGCTACTGAACTTAAATTTATTGTGTTATGCATCTGTTAGAAGTATTGGTTAACAAGAACAAAATGGACCAAACTGTTGTTAGAAGGGAGAATCAGCTAATCTCTTTTGGCTACATATGATGCAAATTTCTCAACTTCTGAAGTAGGCTACCTGTTTAGCCACTACAGGGAAACAGGTGCTTTTAGGGATCAGGCATTTGACCTGCTTCAGACACAGATTTAGGATCAAATGGTTTTATATCTTACAAGGTGGTTGTTTTGTGGGATTCTTTTCCCTAATTAATATGAAGTGAGTGTTGAGTGCAACTCAGCAATAAAAATGAAAGAGTGAAGTTCAGTGAGATGCAATTCTTCCCAGCAGACTGCAAGTGATATAAAGGACCATATGTCATGGATGCTTGTGCCATCCTCAGTTATTCTATGTGTGTTTCTGTTGTTCAGACAAATGCTTTGCCTGTTTTATATTGAACTAGAAGTTGCCCTAATGAAAACCACTGCCTGATGCAAAATTATTTCAGTTAAACAGTACAGAACTTTGAGAGATACTACTGGCAGCAGGCCTCCAATGAGACCCTGTGGCACTGATTGTGAGCCTCTGGGATCTGCTCTTCAGCCAGTTCTCAATCCACCTCACTGTCTGCCTATCCTGTTCACACCTCCTGAATTTATCTGAGGGGATATTCTTGCTCTTTTGGGAAGCTGGGATGATATTTGCTTTCTTCCAGTCCTCAGGTATCTCTCCTGATCACCACAGCCTTTCAAAGATGATTGTGAGTGCCCTATTTATGGTATCTATCAGCTCTCTCAGCACTCATGGATGTATCTTGTCACGGTCCATGGACTTGCTGATGTTAAGTCTCTGACCCAATACACCATGGCCAAGCAAAAGTCTTCCTTCCAATGTTCTTTACCTCTCTCCTGGGTAAGAGATTCCTGAGGGTTGGTCTTGGTGAAGACCAATGCAACAAAGGCATAATTTGAAAATAGCCTCTTATAGTATCATGTTGTTGTTCCCAGGGAGAAAACAAAGTTGTTTCACACAAATAAAATGCTGTGAGTCCTGAACTCCAACTCAAATGTCCCTTGGGATTCACAGAATGTTCAAGTCCCACATGTAGAAATTGGTACCTTATTGCTGACTGTGTTGTCATGGTGATTCCCCTTCTCTTGATATTATGAGACTGGCTCTGGAGGCCCACAATACTTCATAGTATGTTTCTAAAAGGTCAGCAATGCTCTTGGTAGTATAGGGTCTGGAAACCATGTCTGTCAATAGTCCTTACTTCAATGAAGGTTGGTGGAGCAAAGCAGATCTCGATCATGAGAGCAGTTTTCACTTTTAATTTTGCAAGGCACAGTCCTTGCAACCTCAATATATGTGACACTTGAAACACAGACTTCTCTTGCTGAAAATAAAATTGCAGAAGTTCAGCTGTCCTTCTGCCCTTGTTACACACTTGACAAAGTCATTCTGGTGAGGCTTTTATGCCTTTTTTCTCTCCAGTGTCAGAATGTGAGGGAAATGACCTAATGCTGAGATAATTTCTTCAGCTCTAGTGAATTTACTTAAAGAAAACAAACATAATTAGCCATTTTTACATAATGAGATATTCAGTTTTTTCTCCCTCAGCAGCATTTGAATACAGTATATTACTGAGAAGCTAAATTAGTACCTTTCTATGAAAGAAGACCATCTTAAAATTAGATGATGGTTTTCTCTTAAATGTTCGTGTTTAATTTTCAGTGTGGACTTTCTAATCTCATAGATAAACCTAGAAACAAAGCCCAGTGAAAGGATTTTGAAAGTGTAATTTAGTATGTTTTGAGTGAAACTTATAAAACACATTTTACCAGCAGATATTCATGAACACAGCAAGGAAGGCTAGCATGTAAGCAACAAAATTCTAAGCGTTAGACACAAAGGTATTCAGGGAAAGAAACAGTAATTGCACCCAGTAAATATGCCACCAGTCTCAGACTTGCTCAGTGTCTGGAGGGTAAAGAGTTTACCATGTCTTTGTGTGTATGCATGGTTAGAAACCAAAACATCAAATTTGTATCACTTACAGTGATTTGAAGCCTTATGAAGGGAGCAAAAGAGTTGTATCTTCTTTACTGGGAACATAGAAAGCAATTAAAAAAAAAATCCAAGGATTCCCAAGGCAGGATTCTAGAAAGCAGCACTAAACCTTAAGAGCGTGAGTAGCGAGGTTTCTAAGGCAAGAATCAAAAGAGCCATATCTGACTGTGTGGTCTCCTTTATCCTTTCTCATGCATGTCACATTGACTCATAAACCCTCTTTCAGACTAAGGCTGAGACTTTTTCCGTTGAACAGGCAACAGTATCCAGTACTTTTCTTCTTCTGTTGGGTCTCCTGATTCTCATTTGAACTTCTACATGCAGCTGTAATGTGAATAAACCAGGTTCATCATCTACTTTGCTGACAGTCGTATTTACTAGATGTGAATAAACAGTGCAAAGTAACCTAAACTTAAATTATTGCTATAGTTTGCAGATAATTGTTGGCTATGATGCTGATAATTGTGAAATCCATATGGCTTTTTTGAACTCATTATATTAAATGTTTCTTAATGACTATTCACTTTTCTTTATTTATATCCTTGTCCTCATGCATTATGGCTGATGCCAATAGTCAGCGAGCCTTCCCATGCTAGCAAGTGAGGAAACACAGATCCAGAACAGTCTTCAAAAGAAGACAAAGGATAGATGCAAACCCTGCAATTTCTAAAGTAATTTACCATGTGTGGTTAATTTGTTTAATCTTGTGACAACATTTGCTGAAATGTTTATTTACCTCAGAAGAGCTTTCACAACAGTGACTTAATGAGATATGGATGATGGAAAGCACTGAATCATTCAAATAATTATTACTACTACTAGTATATCCATCAGAGGCTTCTCAACTGAAGGGATGGTAGTCTTTCTATCAAACAGTTCTTGATATCTTTTCAGAACAATGGCTGAGTACACAAACTAACAGATTCCATATTAGTGACTAAAACCACTTGTACACATTATGAATAGGTAATTTTATTTTCATATCCCTAATATTTTAGAAGAGTTTTTAGGCAGTTAGAAGATGATCTAAGAACAGTGTAGTAAGAGAGCCTAAAAACCCTGAGGTAAAAGTAAAATGTCAGAGATCTGTTGTATTGGATTTGCTTCATTGACCTCTGTGGCACTGAACTCAATTTCTTTTATAATGAAATTCAAATTAAAATTTTCAATATTCAGAAAATAGCTGATAATTCAAATTCATATCTCCTATGCAGAAGAAGGGAAATAGAGACTCAAAAAATGCAAAAGAAAAATTTAAAAAACTGGAATACAAATTTTTAACACAGATTTGTGTTATTTTCATCTGCAGCAAAAAATATATCACCCTGCAAAAGAATGAAGTTGAAAACAGCTCTCAAATGAAGGCATACACTTCTTCCATGGAGTTCTCATTTTTCTACAAAAAGAATAGTTTCACTCCTTCCACCAGCCTTGTAGTTGATACTAATTGGCAAAACTCTACTGTCATCAAGCAAGAGCAAGTAAACTGTTAATTCATCAAAGGGAAGCAGAGTTCAACCCAATATTTTTGTGTTTCAGATAAAATGTGTCATTAAATATTTAAGTGCATCAAAGGGCCTTCAGTTCTGTTCTTTCTCAGCACTTCACAATGTGGTTTATCTTTCCAGGGGGAAGAACATATTTTATTTTAAGGAATCTATCCCATCCTTCTTACACCACTTGTTCTACAGTTAACCAACAGACACTAAACCACATCTTTATCCACTGGTTTGTAGTTCCTTAGATAGTTGGTAGGCAGGTGTAAAATAGAGTCTTTGTTCATGCTCTTCTCTTTTTCAATGGGATGCTGTCCTCTAGATGCTGCTCAATTATCCACTGCATTTATTTCTATAGATCTGTATTCCATTTATGCTATTAACACTAATTTCCATTAGAACCAACATTTTTGAAAAGAGGTCACAAGCTCTCTGAGGGAGATGACAGATCTCCTTAGTGTTATTACAGAATATTTGCCTTTTCTGGAAAGCTGTATGCTTCTAAATTCTTCAAAAGGACAGAGTTCATCCAAAATAGTGCAGGATCAGACTATATATATATGTAAATATATAAATTTTAGACAAATGCAGCCAGTAACAAGAAGGTATAAACAGATTGGCAATTTGTGTATGCCAATAATAAATGCCATAAAATTAGAAATAGGAAAGGTCCCTTTTTCGGATTAAAGCATGGGATTTCCAGTCAGTTCTTCACAAAAGGAAACTGTTAAACATCATATAGTCAAAGAATTATTATTTAGATCTAAGACCATGAAGTCCAACCATTAATCCAGCACTGCCAAGTCCATACTAAACCCTATACTTTTAAATACCTCCAGGGATGGTGACACAACCACCCTCCTGGACAGCCTGTTCCAATGCTTGACAATTCTTTCCATGAAGAAATATTTCCCAACATCCAAACTAAACTGGCCAAGGTGTAACTTGAGGCCATTATCTCTTCTTCTGTCATTTGTTGCCTGGGAGAAGAGGCTCACCCCACCTGGCTGCACCCTCCTGTCAGGCAGCTCTGGGGAGTGATGAGCTCCCCCTGAGCCTCCTTTTCTCCAGGCTGAGCACCCCCAGCTCCCTCAGCTGCCCCTCACAGCACTTGTGCTCCAGACCCTTCCCCAGCTCCGTTGCCCTTCCCTGGACACGCTCCAGCCCCTCAATGTCTCTCTTGCACTGAGGGGCCCAGAACTGAGCACAGCATTGGAGCTGTGGCCTCAGCAGTGCTGGGTACAGGGGACGGTCACTGCCCTGCTCCTGCTGGCCACAGCCTGGCTGATAAAATCTCAGATGGCTACACAGACACACTGCTGGCTCATATTCAGCCACTGCTGGCCATCACACCCATCTTGGGGCTGGACAATATCCTAGGGCATCTACAGTGTCACAGGACACCTATGCTTTTGTAGCTTAACCACTCAACCAACCACACCATGAAAGGCTAATGGGACTTTTGTGGTCTTGGGGCATAATTTCCAGCACTATGTGGATGTCCTATGTACAAGGTCACCAGGCACCAAAGTTAGAGATTTGAATATCTCCATTTTCAATATGCAACAAGGCAAGAAAATGAATAGCTGCTAAGGGTATTGATCAAAGCCTAGTATTTTTCTTGTTCTGTAATCTATTTGGGATGTCATTCTTTTCTCACAGTCCCTCTGGAACCAATAATGCACCAGAGATTTCCATAAAGAGACATGTTTTAATCTAAACCTTGACCTTGTTTTTTAACTTTTTTTACTGTGATTTTGGTCTCATCAGGATGAAAATGTGTTTTTAAGGAAAATAAAACATTCAAAAGTACTGAAAAGGAATGTAGCAACAATATTACAGTGAGGCTGCCAACAAATTGACCAAAAACTATCTGAAACCACAGTGCTCCTATGAATAACTTCAGTTTAGATAAACCAACCTTATTTTTTCAGGAGCATCTATAAAGCATTTGCGTGGACCATTTTCATTTAGTGCCTGAGCAGTGTTCTGATGGATATCTGCTGATAATAATTTCTTCCTGTTGCAGGACATTCATGGTTCAGTGATGCTGAATGACCCCATGGCTGAGCAGTTCCCATTTTCCAGTGCAGAGAAATGTCATGAGTTAGAATGGGAGAATTCAGGTGGTTAGGTAATTCAAAAAATATGACATTTTAAAGACACTTCTCATGCATATGACTTAGCAGAATAGTTTGGGCACATATATCATGCAGATAATGCATGGTCATTTACAGAGTTTGCACATAGGTCTTCTATAGTTAAGCAATACTCCTATATTCTGAATCTAGGCCTCCAGGTTTCTAGTGCCTCAGGTAAGGCTGCTCAATGAAATGTGCAATGTGCACTTTTATGTTTGAGTGAAAAGGCCTAAGTTATTTAATATGTATTGCTGCAGAATGAAGAGAGGCTATGCTGCTGCTTAAAGCAGGAATGGAGCTCTTCAATTGGGCTTCTTCTTGCTTTTCCTCTTTCTAGTTTTTACATCTATAAAAAATTCACTCATTCCAAAATCATATTTACAGTGATCAAAATGAGAGAAGGCATCAGCTGCTTCTGATATGGGATGTCTCAATATTGTTGGTGTTTGTTTCACTCCTTTTTAATTGAATAGCTCCATGGATGCTTGAATACATTATAGACCTGTTTAAATTAATCTTTTTGTCTGATGCAATTTTAGAATTTAGAGGAAAAGACAAACACATGATTTTGAAAAGGATTTAAAAATCATCCATCTCTGTCTTTACCATGGATCGTGAAGCTCCTTATAAACGTGGGTGTTTGTCATGTAGGCACTGAAAGAAAAAAGTGAGTACAAAGTGATGATTATTTATTTTTAATGCTTTGAAGCTCTCACTGTTAGCAACATACAGGCTTCATCTTGTTCCTAACATGTCTGCTTTTTTTTTTTTTTGAACAGTTTGTTTTACAGAAATAGATCTAGGCTCACAACACATTTCTTAATAGTCTCTCATTCTCAATACATATTAATGCCAAGTCACACACAGTTTTATGTCACTTATAATACTGTAAAGTATTTATGCAGAAATTATGAATCAGAGAAAATGAGGTTGCAGGATTTTATGTTTGATCAGGGAAACTTGTGCTTTATCAGACAGTGCTTCCAGGACAGGTATTTTTCACATCTCTTTAATTTTGTGGCATCATTCCTCTCTGACACTGAAATGCTACAGTTTTCTCATAATGAACGACTAAAATGACAAGTGTGGTGGGAATGAGCACTATGGATAGGTGAGGTTATAGAAATGAAAAGGAACTCATCACCTATCCCAATCAAATTTGTACTGGTAATCTGGTATCTTTTCATTAATGACTGAGATGGTCTCTGAACATGATGTGTAGTTTTATTATGGGATGAAAATAATGAGCAAAATTTGGGATAAAATAATAGAGAAAATCAAAAGGTGGCATATGCTGAAGTAATTGTGGAAACTGGTAAGCATTTCAGAGCTCCATTTGTTTACAAGAATCAACAAGGAGCTGGAAGGGCAGTAATGCCTTAACATTCAGAGAATGCAATTCAGATATGAGCAAGCTGATATTCATGGAATTTTCCAGTTCTTATTGCATTGTTATCTGCTCCATACTGCAAATATATACAGTCTTGTATTTGCCATTTGAGAAATGAAACAACGAGAGGGAAAAGGCAGTACATTTCATCGAAGCATGAGAATTAAAGTCAGATGCTTCAACATTCTCTCAGACTGATTTACCTCTACAATTCTGTGCAAATCATTACCATTTCATATTTTTGTGAGCCTACCAGTCCGTAAAGACTGCAGTATTTTCTCATTTCACAAAGATGTTGTATGTATTCATTTGTATGTATAAAATATTTTTACAGATAGTGCAGCTATTATCTTTTCTTAAAAAATGAACCTGATATTTGCCTTTGAGAAAGAAAAACCTTTCTGATCAAATCCCCAGAGAAATTTTCAGTTCCTGGTTTTGTTTTACTGCATTGATGCTTTCAGTGCCTTTTCTAAAGAATTAAAATGTCATTAACAAGAAAAACCTTCATCAATCTGAAATGCTACCTACAGTCATGATTTGTATGGAATGATCTCATGGACTACATTTTTTGTATTTCAAATGAACGCAGAGTAAATGTACTGTCTTACAATAAAACAAAGTAACTCTGATTATGGCTGCAAAAACCTGATTTGCATTTCTTTATGCAAAGCCAAATCTCCCTCTGAACTTTTCAGTTCCTCTACTGTCCTCCCAGGAAGGCCTATCTTTAGCAATATAGAACAACATGCCTCATATTGTGCTTTGTATTGCAATCCACATTCCTGATGATTAATGGAATACACACAATAATCATTAGAGTGTAATAAATTAAAATTTAATATTATGGAATTTATAAAGCTTAAAAATAAATAAGCACATAATGTTTCCTAATTAATTGCCAGTTGCATTAACAGCAATAACATTAAAACAATAACAGCAGTATGAGCTGTTATTACTTCTCTGCAACCAGAGACCAATGGACACAGAAAGTCCTTTCAAATCAGTTGTGTGCATCCATGATGACCCAGGTATCTATCTACCTTACTGCCACAGGATTTTTATAGCTTCCTGTGATGAGCCTGGTATCAACCACTGTCAGAAATGAGGACCCTCCATGAAGTTCAGGTCATGTTTGTTTCCTACATTAGATAATTCTGTCTTCAGTTTAACATAACTCAGTCTAGTGTAAAGCTGCAGAGATCCAAATGGAATTAGAGTGAAATAGTAGGTGGTACCTCTTCACTATTTTCACTGGACATAAGACAGGCATGAGAATTAGGATCTCCCTGATCTGAATCTCTTCACATATTCCTGAGAAAAGCTCATGTAACACTTTCTGACTTATACACTCGTTCCAAGATTTGATACTGAGAACACTGACCTGGCCTGAAATGACTGTATCATGTAACAAGAATTATTAAGGAAAGAAGCAGAAAGTACTAATTGCTGATGACTATTTTATAGTATTTTTTCTGAAATTACAGAAGCAGTGCTCATATCTCACATTGGATATAATTAAAGTCTGCAAGCTGCAATGGTAAAATATATAATACTCCTACAATTGCTATGAACCAAACTTTGAAATTGCTTAATTCCTCATCTATATGCACAAATAAAATGACACAGTGGAAAATTATTTCAAAAAGTGATATTTACAAGTGGTCAGACATATTTTGTTTGATTCTATTACTGTTGGATTGGTGGACCTGATTGCTAATATAAGTTGCAAGGTCTTTGATATTTAAATGCTTTCCCAGGTGAAGGTTACATATGTCATTTAGAAATTTTAACTATACCACGAATCTTTTTATTTAAAAAATCCCAGCAAAACAAAACAAAAACCCAAATACCCCAAAAACCCCTTGAACTGAAATAAACCAACTCACAAAATAGAGATTTTGATTATATGGTAATATTTTGGTCCTAAGAAATGGGAAGATACAGACTTGTGAAATCAAACAGATTTGTATATAGATTAGAAACTCATTAGCTTTGATAACCTTATTTAGATTTCCATTTTACACCTGCTGTAATATAAGAACAAGTAATTCTGGAGACAATTTATGTAGAGTAATGGGTTCACTGATCCACCAGAGAATTATTCTAGTACTATGTCAGTGCAACATGGTATTGCAAAGACTCAATATTTACCTTTTAAGTGTAATCAGGCAGTAACATATCCAGATGAGATAAATGGCATAAAAAATTCTTGAGGATGTAAAAACCTGTTAAGTTTGGATCTGTAAATTTCTGTAGAGAAACACAGAATGTAGATCATACTTAAATATCCATCTTTATCTTCTGCATTTACACCCAAACCCAGGGCTACATGATGACTTGCAATTGCAAGACTGTAAATCAGTTTTAAAAACTATGGCTATGGAAAAATGATGGATATTTTACTGTATTATTTTAATAAAATGTTGTCTGCTGAGTTGAATTTCTGATGTGATACCAGAAACAGTGCCCTAATATTGTGATGCTTAGAAACAAAATATGGGGGTTTTTAATCTCATGATTTTTCTGAAGTTATATGAAAATATGATGCTATAGGAAAATTAGCTATACTCTTAATTTGCATAAAATTTCCCATATGCTGGATGATATAATGGAGACAAGATTAGAGAAGGGCAGAGGGAGGGGAGAATGATTTCAAAAAACCAGTTTAGACTCTGTTCAAGTGTGTTCTCTAAAAAAATTTTCCTTTGCCCTCTTCAATGAGAACATTTCAAACCTGCAGAGAATTTCATGAAGAACATGCCCACATATACAGGCAGAAGGTCTGGTGTTCACAAACAAAGATCAGAACTCCCTGGAATAACATAAACTTTTTTTATATTAGTAAAACAGCAATGACAAATTGAAAATGTGTAGTATTTCCTTATTAGTTCATTAGCAATGAATTTGGATTATGAAAGAATATTTTGATAGGAATACAACTATATTTGCATTAAATAGAAGTTTGTTGAAGAAACATTTCTGATGGTTTATAGTTTCATCAATATGTTAATAGAAAGTCAGCCAGGTGTGCTATTATTCTTTCTACTGCCTTGAAAGTTATGCTTTAAAAAACTTTGCTCACATCAACATTTCCATTTGGTACTTGAAAAGCATATAAAATTAGAAGAGAAGGAAGAGACAGAAAACTGTTGTATCCAGTTTACAAGAACATCTTGCCATTGATTTATGGCTCTGCCTTTTGAAAGTGTAGTTTAAGATCTGTCCTTGAAAACATGGATCATATCACACTGCCAAGTATTTTCCACATATTAAGAAATGTGTCTTTTGCCACTGCTATGAAATCAGCTTGCATTTCCTGAAAAAACATATAGAAATATTCGGTATTAGTACAGTTTAGGACATGTAATCAGACTTGATGACTTCTATGATTTTTGCAAATTCTCTAACACAGTCGCAAATGAGCTGCTGAATTCCAAATGAGAACCACTATTTCATCTTGAATTTCAACTCACAATAGACTTGCTTCTGGTAGAATTTCCTGGGACAATATTTATATATATAAACATTTGTGTACATATGAAGAGACATAAATATATATATATGCAAATATACGTCTACACACTCAGCATGTTTTCCAATTTAGTAATTCTATCTATGAAAATGGAAAGTATCTACCTCCTTCTAATCTGTAGCTGCCACAGATTTAGTATGGTAGTCCCCAGGTTTCTTGAATAAAATAGGTAATACAAAAACAACTGAAAAAATTCTGACAGGTTAAATTTTATGGGAAGCGTTATAAATAGTTTTTTGTCTCTGAGAAAAGTGTTTAAATATTGAAATATTTCTCTTGTGAAAATTGCTAATCCTTTCACACTTGGGGTTTTTTCTGATTGGGATAGCAAGTTTGACACTTTTTTGCAGAAGTTTTTGGGATTTTTTTACAATTTTTTTTACATTATGATAAAAAAGAAAATTCAGAAAAAGGGTTAAATCATGGTGTTTGCAATTATGGTAAAATACTTGGATATTTGAAAGTTAGAGCAGCTTGGGCGGAGATTAATGGGTGTCTCCAAGGCCCTACAATACCATTCTGATGACATGTGACTGTTCCTGGATAAGTTTTGTTGCATAGTACCTGTTTTCATGATATAATCATACGATTTTCATCATCTGTTGCAATTTCAAATATGAAAAAGTGGTGATATGTCATGGGAAATGTAATCCATTCACAGAACTATTTCTGTTTGAGAGAGTGAGGAAGGGATGTGCTTGAGTTATAACCCCTGTGAGGTCCTGCATCAGCAAAGCCCAGACTGAAGTTAATGCAGACTACAAAATAAAATAATTCCAATAATTTCAAAAGACACCAAACTTTTCTCATTCTGGTTGATCTGATTGTATCTTTTTTTCCTTACAGGAACACAGTTTTCTTGGAAAAATTATTTGCAGAAACTGTGTTTTCCTATTTTTTTTAAAGTTCAATACCAGATTTTTCTGTGAATCCATAATAAACAAACAAAAAAAACCCCTAAAATAATATTTGAAAGCACTTTGCTGCTGGATGCTGAATTTTCACATGAAATTTTATCAAGGCCCCTATGGTTTGTAGCAGCATAAGCTCTAGGGGCAAGCCAAGTGTATGGGAGATCAATGGACCCACCTGGGATTGTTTGACGGTGTGCGTAATGAAGTCCAAAGTGAAGAGCAGCAGGCTCAGATGTGCGCAAGCTGTTTCTGAGTCCCTGAGCTTTATGTACAGCTAGGCACTGGACAAGATAATTGTGCCTGCTGTGCAGCTGGAGGTGGGATTTGACAGCCCCCATGCACACAGCTGAGTGGTCAGCCCTTTCCCAGATGAGAGACCCGAACCCGAATGCTAATTACCAGATTTCAACCCACTATTGCAACCTGCTGTAACAGCTCCCAGAAGGGGCTAAAGGTATCCATCAACACCTCTCTCTTGTTCTGAGGAAAATTCTCTTTTCCCAGTTATACAGACATATAGCAGGCCCTGGTTCTTCGTTCCTGAAAGGTCCCCCTCACCCAGGAGGCCCTGTCTGTGTCCCAAAGAGGAGCTCCTGACTATACTTTGGTGAAGCTATGGCCATGTCCAACCTGTACCTGTGGTGATGGTTCTGCTTCGAGGCAGCCCTGCCCAGACCTGGCCACAGCCCTGCTGATCCACAAGCTGATGTCCCATCCCTGTGTCCATGAACATCCTGGGGCTGTTTGACATTGATTCCCCTCACTAGGCCTTATCCTGGTGCACATTAATGGGAGGCCTTCATAGTGTCCTGATGTCTCCCATCATTTCCCAGGTAGCTGGAGCAAGTGTCTTGGCAACATTCATGAACTTCTATTCTTTTCTTTCTCCTCAATGCAAAAACCCAATGCTTTTGTTGTTTTGTTGCATACTGCAGTTTGATGACATTGGATCCACGCAAGGGTACTGAGAGAACTGGCAGAAGTGCTCACTTGACACTTTCCTTCATTTATCAGCAGTCCTGGCTGACCAGGGAGGCCCCAGGCAGCTGAAAGATAGTAAATGTGATGCCCACCTACTAGTGGGGCTGCGCATCCAGGGAACTACAGGCCTGTTAGCCTGATCTCAGGGCTGAGGAATGTCATGGAGCAGATCATCCCATGTGACCTCACACGATATGTGCAGGATGACCGGGTGATCAGGCCCAGCCAGTACAGGCTGGTGAAAGGCAGGTCCTGTTTAAGAAACTTTATCTCTTTTTATGACAAGTTGACCCATTTAGTAGACAAGGAAAAGGCAGTGGATGTTGTCTGCCTGGAGTTCAGTGAAGCCTTTGGCATGTTTTCCCACAGCATTCTCCTGGAGAAACTGGTTGCTCATGGCTTGGACAGGTGCACTATTTGCTGAGTAAAAAAAAAAACTGGCTGGATTGCTGAGCCCAGAGAGTGATGCTGAGTGGAATTACATCCAGCTGGGTCACAAGTGGGATTCCCCAGGGCTCAGTTTTGGGTCCAGATCTGTTTAATATCTTTATTGATGACTTGGATCAAATGCATCCTCAGCAAGTGTTCAGACAACACTAGGAGTGTCAATCTGCTGCAGGGCAGGAAGGCTCTGCAGGGGAATCTGGACAGGGTGGATCAATGGGCCAAGGCTAACTGCAAGAGGTTCATCAAGGCCAAGTGCCAGATGCTGTCCTAGGGTCACAACAACCCTGGGCAGTGTCACAGGCTGGGGGCAGTGGCTGAAAACCTGCTTGTTGGAAAAGGACCTGGCTGTGCTGGTTGACAGCAGCTGAAGATGATCCAGAGTGTACCCAGGTGGCCCAGAAGGCCGATGGCATCCTGGCCTGGATCAGCCAGGCTGTGGCCAGCAGGAGCAGGGCAGTGACCGTCCCCCTGTACCCAGCACTGCTGAGGCCACAGCTCCAATGCTGTGCTTGGCCTTGGGCCCCTCAATGAAGGCCACAATTAAGTCACCCTGAAGACTTCTCCTTTCCAGGCTGAGCAATTCCAGTCCTCTCAGCCTTTCCTTATAGGAGAGGTATTTCACACCTCTCATCAACTTGGTGGCCCTTCTTTGGACTTGCTCCAACAGGTAAGTGTCCTTCCCATGTTGGAAACTTCCCAGAACTGGATCCAGTACTCAAGGTGGAGTCTCATGAAAGCAGAATAGAGAGGCAGAATCACCTTCCTTGAACTGCTGCTGGCCATGCTTCTTTTGGTGCTATGAAATTGAATTGAATATTAGGAAAATAGATTGAATATTAGGAAATATTTCTTCCCCAAAACAGTTGTCACACACTGAAACAGGCTGTCCAGGGAAATGGCGGAGTCTCCCTTCCTGGAGGTACTTAAAATACATGTGAATGTGGTACTCAGGGACATGGTTTAGTAGTGGGCTTGACAGTGATTGGTTAACAGTTGGTCTTACTGATCTAAAAGGTATTTTCCAAAAGAATTTATCCCATGATTCCTTGATTCTATGATTGTATTCAAAGCAATTCACAACTTCAAGATGTTTCTCACTTGAAAATTAGTTATCTAATTTGCATACTTTTTCATGCCAGTACTACACACTAGTGAATTGTATACTAGTAATGGCCACATATACCGTGTTGACCACAAAGCAGTGTGATAGCTCTGTTCACTAAAATATATGGAATTCAAAGCCAGGATTTGCTTTTCTGAGTCCTGTATATGATATGTCAATTTATTATCATTGAAGATCTATGTTACCCTTAAATGACTCTCTTAAAATCACATGTAGTGGCTTGTTGGCCAGTTTACACAAGATATTGTGCCATTTTAAAATGTAGTTTACAAATTTAAGATATGAAGTGAGGTGTTGATTCATATTTAAATGCTAGAAGATCAAACCATGTAAACGGTCTTAGTAAATATTTTAGACATATTAAGAAAGCAAAAAGGGAGAAAGAAGACAAGTACTGACAACTGGTAGGAGCTTTTATACTACACTCAACATGTATTTGAATATCTTTCACAGTTTCTGTGCTTATAAACCACCAGTTAGTGGTTATTATTATAAATTATTCTTTATGAATATGAAGAAAGAAAAGCCCTTCGGATTTGTCAAATTGATTTTTATGTGAGTTATGATTAGACAGGGAAATACTGCTGCTGTATTACTGGAAGGACCCAAGCAAGAAATGCATTTATGATTAAATTCCTGGTCATACAGTCAGTCTTCAGTGTGTTATACCAGTATTTAAAAGACTTATTTGTTCATACATCTTCTGTATTTCTAGTTGTCTCCCACAGACTTTCCAAACCTCCTGGGTTTTGTCATGGTAACAGCTTAATTTATCTCAATTCAGTCCGTGTGATGAAAATTTGTCAGAGAACTCTCTACAGTGCCCCCAGACATTTGTTTTCTTTGGTATTCTGAGTTTATACCTGACAACACAGAAAAATTTCAAGTTCCTTTTTTTTTACCAAACTGAATTAATAGGAAAATTGGTTACAATGGCCATTGTGAAGTAATTTTGCCCCATTTCCTTCTTAGATTTGGTAGTATAAGGCCTATCATGGCACTTAAAACAGTACTTTGAAGTAAAAGTTTTCAATATTTTCTTACTCAACAGACAAGAGATGGACTTTAGCATTCATTAAAATACTGGAATAAGGAGATACCAGCCAGGCACAACAAATATCCATATCCATTCTAAATTAAACTCAACTTGGGAAGGTGTAGCTGGCAAACTGGGGGAAAATTAATATTTTTGTATGCCTTCAGTGTCCAACATTTGCAACAGACTTTGTTGTTAAATTTTGCACTGAATTACACCTATGTCTGTATTTTAATTTTGAATAATACTACTGGAAAATACTTTGATAAAATATTTATGAACAAAGCCATTTTAAGAATTTATATTTGCGGGAGACTTAGCTAGTCCAGCTGTTCCAGCAATATTTTTCATGCAAAAAACTGACTTTTAAAATGGAGTGTGCTCTTTGCCATTCCAGAACTGGGCTGTTGGCAATACTTACTTGAATTATTTAATTAAGAATTATTGGGAAAAAAATGATTTTTGGCCACGATTGCTGTTCACTAGTGAAAGCCAACTGAGCTTACTATTCTTACCATGATGGTTTCGTGCAAGAATATCACTTCTATAGAGTACTTTTGTTTTTATTTAGATGGTGCCCACTGTCTGATGTGCAACAAAACCCTGACAGATCTAAAGAAAAAAAAGTTAGCGATTGTTTCCATGTGTATTCATGAGAATGCAGATTACAAAACCTTTCTGTGGTCTCTGTTATTGGCTGTGCTTTTACAAGGAGCTTCTTCAGAGAAGAAATTCAGGCAAATTATTACAGCTGAAGTTTTTTCACTGACACAAATACACACTAGACTTGATAAGAATCCTCACTTTTAGTCACCTTATTCTTTTTATCTTGGGAGACACTCATTAGCTTCTGCCTCAGTGACAGCTAGGTCAAAGCTGATCTGAAGTCCAAGAAAAATATTCAGCCTGAGTGGAGATGAGAAATCTGGTCAAAATTTGCAAACAAAAAAGAGCAAAATGTGTCATCTTACTTGATATAAAATGTTGTCCCACTCAGTACTTAGCACAGATGCTGCCTGGGTGAGTCATTTGTGCAATATACTATAAACACAAATCAGTTCGTTTCTTGGAAAACACAGAGAGGAACTTATTCATATTCACAGAGCTATTCCATCTCTATTTTGAAAGTTTGGTCTGTATGAGGTTAGCAGAATTAGGACCAAATTATAAAAGAGTTGGTTTGTTATTAAAGTTTGTCTTCTGTTAGCCACACAGATATGAAGGACATGCCAAAGGATTTTTAAAATATTGGATATGTCTTTTAATTAAAATTTGTTGTGAGTCTTTTTCTGCTCACTTTTCTAGGCTTTGATTCAGCAAAGCACTTAAACATGTGCCTGGTCTCAATCCCATCAAGTAGTCTCCTGGTAGCCAAGTGAAACAAGCATATGGTAATGAATGTGTTTAAGAGGACACGTGCAATTGTTTTGCCTATAAGCACACAGGATAGAGGCAATTATGTATCAATTCCTTTTTTAATGCATGGTGTTCTTCTGTTTTCTATCTCCCTTAGGTTCGTTAATCATCTATTTAAAAATAGCATATCAAAGTATGTTACAGAAATATGCTATCAGACTGCTGCCAAGTCAATTTCAATTAAAAAGAGAAATTTTTAGGTTCAGCTGAAAACAAGACACTTGAATTTGTTGATAGTTTAATATTATTTGTAAACAGTTTATTCTGAAATTTGCACATATACTAACAAGTTGTGCATTATAAATTTGAAATGGTTTGGGGTTTTTTATTAAATATTAATTAGCTCCGCTAACTGGCTTGGAAAGAATCAGCAGACATTTTTATCCTCTGCTTAAATCTTTGTGGTAACAAACTAGCTATTTCTAATTTTTAACAGAAATGACTGACCAGAACCTGCTTTTGGAGTATCAAAACATTATTTTTCATGATATGGATAGAGCTTCTGAATGGTTGCTTCCACAGAAAATTAGTTCCCATCATCCCATTTACTTACAGAATTTCTCAGTCACAAAAACTGTAATGCCATAACCCCTTTGCCCTCCAACAAAAATTGCTAAAACCTCAGCATTTTACAAGATTTCAAAGTTATTAAATTCTGTACATGTAGAAAATTCACAACTTTTCCCCCTAGGGTTATTATGCACACTGGGACAACATTACATATTCTGAGTTGAATTTGTGTCAACTTCAGAGTGAAATCCATGCGCATAGTAGGTTTTGCCCCACTGAGCATTAGAATCTGTCCATGGTATTACCAGGGCCTGATCTTTTGAGCTTTGAGCTTCCTCAGTGATGAAGACAACTCATTTTCACTCCAAGGAAGCACATTGCTTTAGATCAGTGGGGAAACCACCAACCTGGGTGAAAGTTGGCCTGTTGTAAAAAGAAACATTTAGTCTCCTTGAAGAAGGGTCTCTGGCTTTGGAATTTGCTGTACCCACACTTGACTGAACCATCTGAGTATCTTTAGGGTGTGTTTGCTGTGCAAACAGCTGGTATGTATTTATCTGTGCATGTTTGAGAGTGCATGTTCAGTTGCTGCAGAACAAAAGGGTGGTTTAGATTCTTTGAGTTTAGGAATGCATAACTTTGAATCATGCTACTGTTTTTTAGGTCTAAATAAAGTTTTTACAAAATTATCAAATTTTATTGAGGTGACTGGGGGCCTTTCTAGCATTTTAAATTACTAAACAGACAGAAAACAAATAAATGCTAAAGCTTTCTCTGATTTCAGATCATATAATTTCTACCCAATATAACTGCAATCCCTTTCTGCAAAGTTAACATTATAATATAGCTCACAGAACTAATGTTTTAAAAATAATTCTATAAATGGTGTATGCTATATTTACTGTAGAAATTGAAATTACAAACATTTCTGAATCTCCCAAACCCTCACATTATGTATTGTCTTTTTGCTAGGTTGAAATTCTGAAGACCATTTTCTAATATGCCACGAATGAGAAATACCCCTGATGAAATAAGACTATTATACTTACTATACTAGACTTGCCTTCAGACTTGGAGAATAGATTGCTGCTAAACACAGTGAAGGTCGGAACTGAAATGAGAGTATTTTGTTTCATACAGGTTGATACCAACTCCTTGAAGTGTCACTTAATTGGTCACTGTTGATGGTATGGATAATGAATCAATGGCATTGCTACAACAATGGAGAGCAGCAGGTAAGAGTGAGGGGGTAGGAAATCTATAGTATTTTAGTATCTTGAAGTTGGTTGCTAAGCACTAGCATGATGCGTAGAGTGTATTTAATGCCATTCTGAGCAGAAAAAGAAATAAGAAATTGCATATTAAAGAAAATGCACCTGCTGGTTATGGAATCACAATTATTGGAGATGATTTAAGATATGATACTTAGAAGAGCTTGCTCAAAAAAATTAGATTGCAAGATAAAGAAAATAACTCCTTTTATTAGTATATTGTAGCCTTCAGCAGTTCTATGAGTCTATGGTTGGAGTAAGGGGTAGTGGTAGAAATAGTGAACATAGTTAATTGGTGTTTAAATACAAGCCCTTGCTCAGGATTTGTACATGGTTCCCGTTCAGAGAAAGTCAGCCACTAGTTGTCCTGGCTTGGGACACACTCTTCAGGTATGTACAGTTTTGGAAAATCCAGAAAAGCAGTGTCATGATTGACACTGTAAAGGAGAATAGGAAACAACTATTCACTTTTTTTCACAGCACAGGAACTAACAGACATGAAATTAAATTATGGGGTAACAGGCTTCAAGCAAACAAAATAAGTTAATTTTGTGCGATATTCATAATTAACTTGTCCAACCTGCTGCCACACAGTACTAGCAATGCCAGAGGCATTGATGAGTTCAAAAAGTAATAAAAGAAATTCAGAAAATGAAATCCCATTAAAACCTATTAAAAAAAGTATTTCTGAGTCTGCAATGACCTAATTCACAGACTGGGAGTTTATCTGAAAACTATCACTTATGTTTGCCTCATGCTTATTTTATTTTTCTAGTTTTTTTTTTTTTTTTAGCCCACATCACACAGGCTCCTGGGCTAGGTGAAACTCTGATTTGACTGGGCATAACCACTCATATTTTCTTATAAATTCTAGAAGTCTATTATTGACTTATGACATGATGGGACAAAATTTCTCTTCAGGTTTGTTCTTGACTGATATTGCTCTAATACTGCAATATGATTTTTACAGACCCCCTTGTTAGTCCTTCAGATGTGGATTTAAGAAGCTCACAAGAATATGAATCAGAACACTACAGATTTTTTCTTCTTTATAGGTACATTATATGGTTGATCCAGCAAAAGTCCTTTTGTATAAAGCAAGCAAATGAAATGCAGACTGCTGCTGTTACACCACATGGGTACCCTTATAATGTCACTTGAATAGGCAACAGAAAATATTTTGACAGTCATAGATTACTTCCATTGGAAAAGCAGCACTTGATCCAAGCTAAGGCTATAGTTCAGAACTAGACTCCTCTTGATAGGAAGAAACTAAGCCAAATCTAAAGGAGAACAGCAAAATTCAGTGAATTCCACAAGGTAAGAATTAAAGGAATCGTTATATTTTTATGATTTTGTTTCTGAATTTGCATGGTGATATAGCTCTGTCAGTGAGTACTATGGGTAAGAAGTGACAAAAAAGCCCTACTTACTATTTGTTCTGCTTCTTCCTTGATGAATTTATACATGAAGGAAAAGTGTAGACTTGGCAGAACAATAATGTCACCATTCTTTCCCATGTCCCAAGTCTAAAAATTCAGCAAAATTGCCCAGGAATTTCAGAAGATAGGATTTTGGCTTTAACCATCTCACTGTGTTAGTATTTACAGCTGAATTGTAATTTTTTCAAAAAAGCATAACACAAACTATTACCAAATGGAAAAAAAAGTAGTAACCTGGGTATTGTTGGCACTCTAGAGCACACCCACTAGTTTTTCCTTACGGGCTAGTTGTTTTGAGTTTCTACAACATATTTTCGTTAAGCACACCTATTACTACTGAATCTGTCTTTGATGTTACTGGAATACTTCACATTAAATGAGTTAAAGTTTCAAAGCTGTAGTTACCTGTGGAGACTGGTACAATTCATTTCATACATTTACTGCTCATTAGCACGTGTATGAAGCAGTTTCTTGCAACTTGTATATCTGTAATGAATATTAAACCATCTCATCTACTCATAATAATATAATGGCTCCTGTGATGACAGACTCTGTTTGCTCAGGAAGCAGATGTTGATGTTTACCTAGATGTAATTTGCAATGATGAGTGGTAGTGAGCTGAGATTTTTTTCCTGCCAGAACAATTCAGTCTGTGTTAAGCTTCTGCAAAATCTTTTATATGCCATTGTGGTCTCTTAGGTCATTATAGATATATATTTTATCTCAGTGAATAATTGTGAATCTATATCAAGATATTAAATTATGCTTATAAGAAAACTATTTATTTAAAGGTATATTTACTACATCTCTGAAATGTGATGTCAAGGAAAAATTCTGGGTAAACTCCAACCAAAGATGAAAATAGCGTTTGTTGGGTCATAAATGGATTTCTGACAAATAAATATGGTAGGAATTATTCAGAGATGGTGCCAGTAGCTAGAAAATGAAATCAGTAACTCGTAAGGTTGAAATAAAAACCATTTATTTTAGTAGAGGAGTGCCATACACTACAGTGAATTACAAAAGGATGATATATTTTCTCCATCATTTAGAGACTTTAAATCTAGGCTGGAAATCTTTCTAAAAGATACTTTTTAGTAAAACTTGACAAAAATTGATGGATGATTTTTTTCTAATCTGTGTTATGCCAGAGATAAAAAAAGAGTGATATTGGGATTTCTTTTGGTTTTAGTATCTGTAAAATCTATGATATAATGAAATACAATCAGATAACCACATGTATTTTACTTATTAATTCTATCTATATTTTTTTGCTTTTGGACATAATTTACAGCTTTAGACAAATAATGTCTCAGGAATTCCTGTTTTGAATTTGGAGCTGCTCTTACCTATGTCCAGTTCTTTTGTCATCTCTTTCTAATCCCAAAACATGTTCTCTCATCATCATGCTCACATTTGGAATTGGGAACATAACAGTCTTTCTTGATGAACAATAATCTGTTCTATAATTTTCAAGCCCACTTCTCTGAATCTCCTTTCTTGTATTTGGCATATTGCAGGTATTTACTTTTTTTCACTTCTTGGAACTGTGAAATTAGGTCTTAATGAAATTAATAGTCATATATTAATCTATAACTGTAATGATCATATCAGTGCTATATACAGAGAGCTTCAAAAGCCACCACTCATATCTGAAAATATTTTGTGTTGAACAGAAAAATGTGGAAGGCATGTCCAGAAGCAATCTTTTCCTTTGTTGTTTCCTAAATCATACCATTGGCTCCAGACACAATAAACCCAGAGAAAATACAGATCTTCTGTCTCTCCTTATTTTCATCAAAGTGGATGTGGTACTGCTTGGCTGAAAGTGGTATTCTAAATTTAAATCAGTTGCAGTTACAGTGGACTTAGTCACATTTTTTCCCAAATGTTGGGGTTCCTTGTAGAATCGTAGTTTTCTAAACCTTTAAAAAAATTAGTCTACGGTTCAATGTGAATAGAGATTTTGGTCTGATCACTTGCAGAAAAGTGACCTTAAAATTTCTGCTTCAAGGCCATTTGGAATGATCTGGAATCCCACATGCATTTGTAACTGTATCTATTTATTTTTTTTTCTTTTGGAAAGACAGCACCTTTCCACTCTCTAAGGTCTTCCTTTGGGGGCTCTTTTGAAATTCATTCTCTGTTTTCTTGTGCTAATTTTGTCCTGCTGCATCTCTTCTGTATCCTGAAAATGCCTTTTCCTCCTTGACATTTAGACTCTTCAAGTATTTATAGATTGTTACCATGTCCCCCTTTAGTCATTTCTTAGACAAACTATGCATATTTAGCACTTGCAATCAATCCTCATACATCAATCACTCCAGAAGTCTAATCATTTTTTGCGGCTTTCTTCAGATCTTCCTCCAATATGTGAATATCCTTCTAATAAGATGCCTAAAATTAAATACAATGGGTCATGTCTTCAGCTCATGTAAATCAGTGTGACTGTGCTGAAGACTCTGTTGATTCACGCTAGCTAAAGAGCAACATTTCTAGTGCAAAGATATCAAAACCTTATATATTTTGTGAAGTGAGCCTGAAACCACACAGAGCTTTTTTTCATAGTAAAGCTTCTTTGAATTAATTTCCATCACTTAGCTACACTTTTGAATAGAGAATTTCCAGTTTAAAACATCAAAATAATCTGAATTTTTGTATTTTTATTAGTGTTTTGAGGAGCTCCTTCAGCCTCCCTGACACACTTTGTTTCCTTCCTTGGCACAGCCGTGCGTCCCAGACCTCTAACTGGAGGTCTCTGCTCGCAGACCGTGGCCACACAGGGGTGGTGCAGGTTTAGAGTGGCTGTGGGAAGGATGGTTCTTGCCCAGAAGGTAATGAGCATCAAGGGCTGGCATCCTCCCAAAGCATATCTCCTATGTGAAGAGAAATATTATAATCCACCTTGCAGCATCTTATGTACCTTTGGAGTCCTCTTTGTCACTCTACTGGCTCCATCAAGCATCCATCCCTCATCACGTTCATTCCAAAATCAGATCTTTGTGTCATTATAATCCAACAAAGGTTGTGCAGACTCATAGTAGAGAAATATATGCTTATTTTTAAAAACTTTTTTTTTTAACTAGCTATTGCTAGAGGGCAAAAGTAGCAGCCCTAATTAGGCTACTAATAGCTCTAGGCCTCAGGTATTGTCAATGGAGATGAATACACTTTTTTTCTGGATAATTAATACAGCATTTGGTGGCACAAATTAGCACTGAAAATAAGTAAAAATGAAATTTAAAAATAACTTACAAAATAGACTGTCACATCTAGCTGCAAAATAGTGACTTTCTATTAGAAATACTGTAGAAGTGCTGCCATAATTAAATTTCACAGGATTCATCTCATGTAATATATTAAAAATACATGCACACAGAGTTACTGAAGAAACCTATTTCACTATGTCACTATGGTCAATTCTGTCCTGAATTGATGCCATTTGGGGGGAGAGGCATGGATTACTGTTATCTCTGGACCATTATTTTCCACAGTACTGAATTTATATGTGTATATATATTCTTTTCCCACTAATGTGCAATACAACTGACCATACTTTGGAGAAATCAGTTTCTTTGCAAATGCTTTGTGTGTGAGGTAACACTTGGTTTTAAACGAAGACAGCATCTTCTTCAGGCAGGACATTGTTCAGACTAAAACTTCTTTATTTGAAAAAGTACATAAGCCAGGCAATTTTTTAATTGATAATCATAAAGGAAATGTATTGAATTATTGTTGTTTTAAAAACTACTTTGCATATGTGTTCCATACCCCCCCTTTATTTTTTTTTTTAATTTACACAAATTTCTCTAGTCTATTCATTTTAAGTGAGTGTTTTCTGCTTGATTTCCTGCAGAACCATTTAGTACAACTTCTATTTCCACAGACTTATAATTCCACAGGGAGGAGTAAAACAAATGCCATCTAAGCTATAAACTATATGCCAAAAAATCTTTCCATCCTATACCGAAGGAGTCCTGTGATAACATGGAAGTCATGTGTATTTGTTCAAATAATTAGGGTCACAAAATTGGGATAAGGGAGATTAGTATTTGTTGTTATGCATATATATGTGTGTATATATATATATATATATATATATACAAAGAGAAAAATCAAAGCTTTCATGAGATGCTACATATATTAGCATTGTATTTCACCACAGAGAAGTACATAGATAAACACATTTTGTAGTTTTCCTCAGCATTAATCAGCATATGATCATGGTTCAAATAGATTAGACTTTCAGATGCTGAGTAGCCTTCTGAGACAGACTGTCAACCAATTACAAAAACTATGGAAATAGAAATTTGGCATAGAAAACAATGAGGTCATCTGCTGGGCTTGTTCCCCCTTAGGATACTCTTGCCTAACTACTCACAAATTCTTTACACCAACTATAGGGATTCATACTGCACTCTAACTGTAGATTACAGCTAGGTCTCTGTTTCTGACCTTGTACAACTCTTAAATGTTTTGCAAGGAGTGGTGTGAAGGGAGTACAAAATATTGATTTATGAGGTATGGTAAAGTAGCAAGCTACTATTGAGTTGCCTTCTCTCTTCCTTGAAAGCTCAAGGCTGCATTCTCAGAGGATTTATTGTGACTGACTTCAGAAAAACAGAGGTTGCTCCAGTCACTGATGGTAAACTAGCAGCTACATGTACCTATTTTACATCCATGGCTCCTTGACACAGTAGACAAAACTGATAATTTTTG